>OX465274.1:57835200-59152700 GCA_949987645.1 Tachina grossa
AAACTCACAAGACGAAGTCCAAGTCAAAGTAACAGAATCAGCCGCCTTATCCAAGGTGTCGTCATTAATAAATACTCATACGAAAAACTCAACAATTAACATGATAAGCTTATCTAAGTCCACCAACATACAACCCACCACATCAACTACACCCTCCACCACCGAATCATCAGCCAAAATACAATCTACCTTAATGCCTACAATTTTAGCTGATCACTCAGACGAGCAGCGCAAATCCTTAAATAGTAATTTATATGCCGAACATTTGTTCAATAATTTTAAACTTTATTCATTTCATCATTTGGCCGTGTTGTCAAGAACTGAACGCAGTATACGTTCCTCCTTCGGATCGTCATCGTCATCGTCATCATCATCATCATCATCGTCATCGGCCAATGTCAGTTCTTGGGGCATGCCCCTAGTTATAAGGGGCAGCAGTAGCAGCACCAACAGTAGACGTCATAGCAGAAGTAGCAGTGCTGTTGCTGCTGGTCGTGCGGGTGCAGGTGGTGTGAGACGTTCAGCCGATATGAGTGTTTCGAAATCTAAAAGACTGAATAATTCTAGAAATTTATATCATAAAAACAACTTGGATCGCAATGAACGCTCTACGGTATCGCATCTATCGGGACCATCTCGCAAAATACAATTGTATATAAAGAATCGTTTTCTACAACTGCTGCCCGATGGTACGGTCAATGGAACGCAAGATGAGCAGTGTGACTACAGTAAGTAAAAAAAAAACTTTTTCTGTTTATATACAGTTAGGGACTAAAGTGTTCATACAATCATAATTTTTGGGATTTGAGGAAAGTTGGGAAGAAATTAAAAAAATAGATTATGACAATATTACAGAAAAAATAAATTTCATAATTATAATAACAACAAAGGCTAAAAAAATATGTATGAAAACAGCTTCGAACAAAAGTCTTCATACATCTATAAAATACATTAATAAATACTTGTAAAATGCTTGGAGTCGTCATCTTAATTAAAAATTCTGTGATTAGTCAAAAAATGGTATCCGAAAATGTTATAATATGTTTTTCAAATGCCATTAGCTCCAGAAGAATATATGAGGAAAACATAGACCTATGTAAATAAACTCGAAAGCTCGATTTTTTTTGCCATATCTTCATAGCATGAAGTGTGTGCTTTAAGCGGTTAAGGTTTAAGGGGTTATTATTTTCCGAAGTTTTACCTCATTATCTAGATTTTTGAGAATAGAACAGATTTTTGGCAAATCAAAAATAACCACTATATTAGATAGAATATTTTCCTAGATCCTAGATTTACTTATGTCTATGTACATTAGGGTGGCCGTTATTTTTTTTCTTGATTTCTTCATATATTCAAGCAATTTTTTTTTAGTTTTATTTTGACTATATGTACATATATGTATGAAATAATTTAATATATATAAGCTCTTATTGTACATGCTTAAAATAAAAAATTTCCATATAAATATAATTTTGTTACATTAAATTTTTGGTATTTTCTTAGTTATTTTCCTCATTATTTTCTAAAATATTAATAAAACTTTCTTTGAGACTAATGTTGTTGACTATAAGAGCTAAAATATTGTCATATGTCATGTAAAAAAAAAATAAAATAAAAATTTTTCAAGGCGATAAGTTGTGTTTTAGGGGGTGCGTCTGCCCATCAAAGTTGGTCGTCGAGCCAATTTTTGGATGTAATTTTTCTCATCTGACTATCTTTTAAAAAAATCATTTTTCAAGAATATGATATATTGCATTTTTTAGCTCTTCTAGTTTACAATATTAGTCTCAAAGAAAGTTTTTTGCTAAAATTAATATTTTAGAAAATAATGAAGAAAATAACTAACAAAATACCAAAAATTTTATATCATATATAAAGGTGTGTGTGCCAAGTTTGAAAAAAATCGGTCAAATAGAAGCGTGTGAAATATATAACAAGTATTAAATTTATTGGGCGTGGCTCCACCCATTTCTTCAACTTCGAGATTGTGTCGTTACAAGAGCAACAATAAAATAAGTAAACTATCATAAAATCAAGTTAAAAAAGTAGTGGGTGTGTCCCTGCCCACTTTGTTTACAATCGTACCAAATGGTAGCTATACCCCCTCGGATAAAAAAAAGAGTTTTTACAATCGACCTAAAATGTAGCGAGGTATGAAGTAAGATAACAAATAAATAAAAAATACAGAAGAATTGATAAGTTCAGTTTTTTTTCGAAGCCGGTTAAAATACATTTGATCTTTATATTTGAAATTCTAACTGTGAGGTCAAGCATTTAGCCACTAATATTTTAAACTTTCATATTGCTTTTTAAAGTGCTTGAAGTTTATTAATAAAGGGTAATTTTTAGCAACATTCTTTTTGGCAACACTGTTTTTGGCAATTCAACTCGTGTATCATGCGACCTTCTGAGGCGGCTATTCGAAATCTTGTGATTAAACATTATCTTTAAATCATCTTTAAACATTGAATTAAATATATTGTTCTACCGACTCAAATAAAGATTTTATACATTTCTATAAATTTTATGTGCTTTTTTTAAAATCAAATCCGAAGTTCTTAAAAAATCACCCTATATAATAACAAAGCTTGATTGTTGAAATGTTTATGCATATGTATTGCTAAGCTCATCTATTTTTTGTTGAATACGATTTTTTTTGAGAATTTTAATTTATTCCATCAAAATTATTAAAATTTTTCACGCTAAATTATATAAAATTACGCCCCTGAAATATTTACTATTTAACAAAGTTTTGGAAATATTTTTAGTTTTACAATGTGGTATTTGTTAATCTTTTAATTTGATTGCTTTCTAACCTGTCAATTAGTTCTGGGAACGCCTTCATGTATATTCTGCAGCGATTTAAACAACTCAATTTAAATGCCGAAAACTTTATATTTCGCTTAAATCATTGTGCGATAATAACTACGTTAATATATCGTCGGGTGGTTATTGGTTTGCCGCACAGTATATCTAAAATACATTATTACAGCGGCAACGATGATATGTAAAAGGAATAAAATTTAAATTTAATTTCTTTAAGAAGGTAACTTCTAATGTAAACTTGTTTTGCAAAATGTAAAGAATTAAATTTTCAATATTAAACAGAATTTTAACAACATAAATAGCAATTTATAACAATTATTTATGATAAAATTGCTTAAGTTCTTGTGCGCCATACATTTTTCAAGCGCTGTAAAACAAACAAGTAAAAATGATTTATGATTTAAAATTTACTTTTTTATAAATTTTCTAAAGTCATAATTTAACAAAAATTATATTACAATAATGTTTTATTATAAAAAAACTCAAAGACATGAGCTTAAAATTTTTCGTTGGGGAGAAATTTTGTTTTTTAACCAACATTTAAAAAAAAGTGTGAAATATATATTAAGCAGTCATTGACACGAATTTTATGTAAAGAACTGTTCACTTAAAATATGGAAGTAGTTAACTTAAATAGTGAATTTTGTCTCTTCAGCTGTAGTAGAGCTTCATAAAACAGCTGTTGCACAAAGGCTTGAGATATTCTAGGTGGCCATATAAAACCAAAATTTAATGAGAAAATTATGATTTGCCGCTTCTTAAAGTGTACACAAAATGTCTTTCAAATGATTTTTCTTAAATCTTTTGAAAGTGCAGTTTTTATTTTAAAGTGAAATTGTTATTCTTCTGCGGTGCCAACCACCGATAAATCGAGCGACTATGCAATAGAACATTGTTGTAGATTCTGCAATGCAGAAGCGCTACAGACTTCCTGTTGTTTGTCTGAAATCTGTACTGGCTTAGTGCTGGTGTGATTGTGTATTTTTATCTGCATTGGCTTGTACTTTTGTGTGGTTGTATATTTCTTAACAATCAAAGGAATTAGAACATTATACTGTTGTTACCATGTTTTTAATGCTTACTTCAAACTGTGTATGTTTGAGTCCTTGTGTATTTTGTGCTTTAGCAAAAATGTTTAGTTTATAATTCTTGTTTACTTAAAGCGTTACACATAATGAAACACTAGCATCAAGTTAGCATAAATGGCCAAATTGAACATGGTCTTAACCAGTTTTGCTATACAATTTGATACTAAAAATCTCGCTAAAAATTAATAACGAGTTAAAACTACATTATGCGCAAATTTTTAATGTCAAATTATATGGAGGAACTCGCTATCACCTAGTTAAATTACGTCAATTATGCTAACTTCATGCTAGTTTTTCGTTATGCGTAAAGTTTATTAATTCAGTTTAACCGTAATTTTCGTAACAATATTTATTATTTTATTTTTTTAAGAAATCTTTACTAATTATCGGTGTGAAAATCAATTAAAAATTTAAATTGAATAATTTTACCCTGCAATTACACATGTAAGTGATTCCTTGAAAGTTGTGTATACGTATTATAAACGTGAAATAGCCGCAAGACCAGTAAGTTGCTTGAATGTTTACACAGTCAGTTGTAAGTTTACTTTAAAACTTTTTCGAAGCGTACACGTTTTATGAAAATAAATTTGTTTATTTCAAAAATATATGAATCCAATATTGCCGTATTGCCAAAATTATAAATTACTGAAAACAATATTTCCTTCAACAACGTTTTTGTCAAAATACATGAAATTCATATGTAAAAACATAATCAGTTTTGTTCTGTTCTAAATATTATAAACACGAAAGAAATCAGCGATAAATATTATTTTTACGATACGAAGTACTAAAAATTTATACAAAACTCATTCTCGGTAACACTGTTCCTTCAATTGTCATTTTACTTACAGAAATTTACTTACAAGGAAATTATGTTGTAAGCTGAGCAGTAAGTACAAAAAATGTGATTGTATTCACAGAAAAAAATGATTTGTAAATACAATTAATTTTTTTGTTATATCAATGAAATAATTAATTGATTTTGAACCTACAACGATTTTTGTAAATACATTTAACGAAATTGTAAGTTGAAGGAAAATCTGAAAAATATTTTCAATTAAATATATCAACAAATAATTTGTTGAAAATTATTTATTTTTTTCAACATTTATTTTTTTTAGATTTCAAAGTTATTTCAATTAAAGTTTTTGTTATATTAACAATGTGAATTGTTGATTTTATGTATCATAATTGTTTTATTAACAAGCTTTTTATACACAATCACAATCCTCTACACGATTTTTTGCTTGTCTGCGAAAAACACTCAATGTCTTTGGGCGGAGTTGAACCGGCAACATCAACACTAATAAACTGACTCACTTACCTCTCAGCTAAAGACCAACACTTTATTTAATACGCAAATGATGAATACACACAAAATATGATTTCTTGTTTCTTCTAAATGTGCGCATTCCATTACGATATAATTTAACAAAAAATTTTGTTGAGTAATTTAATTGACTACAAAAATTAAAATTTGTTATGTCAACAATGATGATTGTTAATTTTTAAATTAAATGTTAACAATTTGTTTTGTTGGTTGCATTTCGATGATATTTTTTTCTGTGTTAGTAAAAAATTGTGAATGTATTGAGTTTTTCGAACTTGCACTTGTGTAAATGCTAAGTTAGGAATTTAACTTTTAATTACTTCACAGTATATTGCGTCCAAATTTAACTGAACCGTTTCTTAACTTTTGTGTAAAAGTTGTTTCTTTAGCTCTTTTTTATTAATTTTATTTCATTCATAACTCATTTAATCTTAGAATTTATAGGTTTTCTTTTAAGTTTTTTATTGCAAAAATAACAATTTATTGATCATATTATCTGATGGTACTGTTAACATTCAAGAAAAGAAACAGAAAAATTATGAAAATCCTTAAATAAATGTTGATTCAAATAAAGCAAAACATAATATATTAAAAGAGTATTAATGCAATGTTTAATATATCGGGCATTAGGCTACTGGGTCTGCAATGTGCATATACGAATATACATGTTTTTTTTAATAAAAAGAAAACTTTAATTTAATATCACTGCAACGTGCATGGGGTGTGTATGTATGGCTCCGTTTGTCGCCTCAAATTGTAACTGATTGCAGGCATGCGTGTTTACAAGGCTTAAATTAGATTAGGTCAATATAAGATTTATGAGTTTAAATCATAAAACACCTCTATTTATCGGACACATATGTAATGAAGTAAAATACAATTATTTGTTATATTTTCAGCTATTGAAACCTGATTTTCGATATAAAGACGTTTGTCTCGTTACAGTTATTTTGTGTAAACTTTTATTTTAGAGATGGGGACTTTTTTGTGTATGCACAATATAATTCAATAAAAAATTAAGGCACTCGTTCGCACCTTAAAATTAAAATAGACTATAAATTTTCTTAAGTCCCAATTCACACTGTGCAAGTCTTATTACTAAGCTGATTAGTTTCAGGGAGAGAGAGACGAGGGGAACAGCAACGTTTCTTTTCCCCCCGTCTCTCTCTCTTAAGAAACTAATCAGCTTAGCAATAAGACTTGCATAGTGTAAATAGGGACTAATTATGACTTATAGGCAAAATGAATTAACGCCCAAATCCTTCCTTAAAACATACGCGTACACTGAATACGCTTTAAAGGAAATGAAATAATTTCCTTAACTAATATATTGTATGTAGTAAAATTTTTTTTATGCTCCTTACCAAAAAAAATGGTAAAAGGGTATATATAGGTTTGTCATTCCGTTTGTAATTTCCACAATACTAATAAGCGAGCCATAAATAATATATATGTATATTCTGGATCCTTATGCATATGGAAGACGAATAAGCAATGTCCGTCTGTCTGTACGTGAAATCGGTTTTCCGAAGCTACCAGAAAAGCTAGAGACATAAATAGTCTGAAAGAGTTTGGTATTAGAAATCAGCAAAATCGAGCAGGCGATTTCAGAGCTGGAAAAATCAAACTTTATTTTGCCACACAAAAGTAAATACCGAAAACTAATTTTTATTATTTTTTTATTAAATAAACTTATTTTATAGTTCAGTATGAATAAAATTGGTATTTATAATAAAAATAAAGGTTGGAAAACTTAAAATTTTTTTATACAAAATTATACAAAATTAACTTACTAAAACAAATTTTTTCTTTTTCTCTATAAACTAAACATATCTTATATACGTAAAAGAAAGAGATTGGTGAAAGAAGTTAGAAAATCAAAAAGTATGAATTCAGGTTTGGAAAACTTACATTTTTGTGATATAAAAAATTAACTACCGAAAACTAATTTTTTTTTAATTAAATAAACTTATTTTATGTTTTAGTACGAATAAAATTGGTATTTCAAATTAAAAAACAATTAAAAAAAATTAAAATAACGTTTCCAGGGTTGGAAAACTTTAACTTTTTTTATACAAAAGTAACTTACTAAAACAAATTTTTCCTTTTTTTCTATAAATTAAACATATCTTATATTCTTAAAAGAAAGAGATTTGTGTAAGAAATCAGAAAAATCAAAAAGGATGATTCTAGGGTTGGGAAACTTACACTTTTTGTGATATATAAAAGTAACTAAGTATAGTTAATTTTTTTCTTCTCCTTTATAAATTATATATATTTTACGTTTTTTAAAG
Source organism: Tachina grossa (assembly GCA_949987645.1). Classification (NCBI taxonomy): domain Eukaryota; kingdom Metazoa; phylum Arthropoda; class Insecta; order Diptera; family Tachinidae; genus Tachina; species Tachina grossa. The sequence continues at coordinate 57,842,739 of OX465274.1, forward strand.
AAAAGTTTGGTGTAAAAAATTATAAAAAAACCGCAGCTGCAGAGCTGGAAACTTTGATCTTTTTTTCTGGATATTAAAGTTACTGAATAAAACTATTTTTTTAATTTGACGTGACGTCGTTTTAGACAAATGGAATAAGGGTGAATGTAAAATATTTCTTAAATACAGAGTGTAGAATAAAATATTCAACTTATTGCTAATATCGAAAAAAAAAATATTTAATCGAAAAATACCGAGAGGTCACTTACTGAAAATTGCACAAGAGCAAAAAACTATAAATTTTTTCACAAAACATATGCATATGTATGGATGTGCTTATGAATGTACATATCTCTATACTTTATATACGCACTTTAGTGAAGGGTATATAAGATTCAGCACAGCCGAATATAGCAATCTTATTTGTTTATGTTCAAATAGATACATATTTTTGTTTAATTTAGGGTTCTTCCCTAAACTATTAACAAATTTGCTTTTTTTGCGTGTCTAAGGGTATAAAATATTTAATATTTTCTTCAATGGAAATTCATGCAAACATATTTTACACCTAAAATCGTTTCGTGTTTTATCTTGTCAATATTGTTCAACACGATACAACCCGAACACGTACAAAATGAAATATTTTGTCACGAAAATAAACACTACACGTACCCATCTCTGGTTGGTGAACACTTTTCTTTCAGCATCATTATTGAAGTTATATATGAAAAATAATTATTATTTGCGATCCCTGAAACATTTTTTTTTTTTGATATTAATTTTTTTATTTATTATTTTATATTCCAGTAGGCCTCCTTCCTATCACCTGTTTTTTATCTTCTTCTTATAATGTCAATCATACAAAAGTCTTCAAAAGCCTAATGAAGAGTGACGCTGATGGTGCTGGAGAGATGGCGAAAATTAAACTCTCGATGATGGCCAGACTGATTTCGGCTGCTGATTAGTTTTTTCCTTTTTTTTTTGTTAAGGAAGTAGAAAAGCAAAATAAAAAGATGAACAAAAAATATTTTGGCAGAATTCTCTTATATGTACATATTTATGTATGTACATATGTACGTTTGGCTATTGATCTCGTGGTAACGGTAACCAATTACTTTAAGCCATTATACAGACATCATCAGCCTCGTCATTGTTTTCCATCGTAAAGAACTTGCCCATATGATTTTCAAAGAGAATCTTTTACATTTCATTTTGGCAAAAATTTGAAACAGCAACAAAGGCGTTTATTGTTGTAATAAATTTTATATTGTTTGGTCATTTATCTTTTTACAGCGATCATGATTTTTTTTTTTTTTTTTTTTTTTTGAGGTAGTGGTGGAGGGTTTTGTCCTTTAACCGCTTTATCGTGTAACATAAGCCAATTGACTTCTGTTACTTTTTGATTGAATTATTATTCAAGATCTTAAAACGTCGATAGGGAAACTCTGTTTCATTTTAGTTGATTTTCAGCAAAAACAAAAATTAAACTCTGATTCATATTTAAAAAGTTTGCTAAACGCTTAATTAAAAAGGAGGAATAAAATTTACTAAAACATTTTAAAAAGTTAATTTTAAGCTAAAAGCATTTTATTTTGTTTTTAATAATTATATGTTTAAAAGTAGTGATTAAATAGTTAAAAGCTTGAAATTTTTTTTTATTTCTTTTATTTTATTTTTTTCCACATAAATATTATATGAAAGAAAAAGCCATTTTGCAAACTAGTTTTAAAAATTTGCATATTTTAATAACATTGTTTATGATACACGTGCCATTATGCTAAAAAGAAATGCAAATGAAATATGTACATATTTTGTCAAAAAGTTATTTTTTCCTTTATCTAAAAGTAGATAAGTTAATCTAAACAATCAAAACGGAACACGGATTGTTTATCAAATAAAATATTAACGAAACCAAAATCTTTGATTATTTGAAGCTTATAAAATTTACAAAATAAATTCTTTCATTTATAATTTAAAACCAGTCTTCCGATAAAAAAATCTTAAAGAGTTGGTCTTGCATAATAAATCGGATATGTATAACTTAAGGCTGAGTTTACATCTGGCATTTCTCTTGTGCCATGTGCCGAAAAAAAGCGTAACCAACTAATTACTAATGCAAAACTATTTGATTTAGACATGTATTTATTGATTTAAACTGTTGCCAATCATGTTAGATTCTATAAAATTGTTTATTAGTTATGTATGAAACCGTTTAACTTAATAAATGCGTGTCTGAATCAAACTGTTTTTCATTAGTAATTATTGGTTATACCCCTTTTAGACACGCAAAGTTTACTTTGCAAAGTCTTAATACAGCTGTGTGAAAGACAGAGGCAGGAATACTATATATTTTTGTATCTCTTCCAGCTGAATTAAGACTTTACAAAGTAAACTTTCCGTGTCTAAAAGGGGTATTACGCTTTTTTACGCTTGTGTGGCACATGGCACACAGATGTAAACACGGCCTAAGAAATATAACACAATTTACATTGTGATCATTCTCCAGTTCTAGTGACAACAACAAAAAAAAACTCTTTTAGCAAAATTAAACAATACAAAACACGCAAAGTTTATTTTGCAAAGTCTTAATTCAGCTGTTTGAAAACAGAGGTAGGAATACTATCTCTTTTTGTCTTTCTCCCAGATGAATTAAGACTTTGCAAAGTAAACTTTCCGTGTCTAAAAGGGGTACAAATATACTTAAAAATAATACAAAAAAAAAGAAAATTTCTCTCAAGTAGAACGAATATAAGCAAATTGATAGGCATGTGCATGATTAGTACAAAGAAACAACAGATGGTATATTGTGAGCTTTCATTAAATAAAAAGCTTTCAACAAATTGGAGTACGTTGAATCAAAACAATTCACATATTCTATATGCATTGAAAAATATTTATTTAGGTCTGAAGTTTACTCTAGTGATGAACGTGTGGCGTTCTTCTAAAATAGCATGGTGTTCAATTCTTCTAGTATTTGTTACAATAATATACAATTGTCTTAAGTGCAATTTGTTCCTTCAAAATTGTTACATTTAATTTAGACTACAAGCTTTAGCATAATCGATATATAATATATAGAAAAAATTCTACTTTTGTCATTAATAAAACTACATAACATTATAATGACCTGTAAATTATTTTGCTAATGTGATCAGCCCCCGTATTCTGTAACTCGCTAAAGCTAAAGCTAAATTCAATCGCTAAAATTCAGAACAAATAGAAAATTTAAAAATTTTTGGCGATGGCACAAAACACTAAAATTTCGGCGGATTAAATTTTTGAGCCAGTGCCTGATTATTTGGCAATATTTAGTTTGGAAACTTTATTCGTAGCCGAAAATCGATAAATCGACTTTTTAGAATTTCAGCGATAGAGATTTAGCTTTAGCAAGTTACAGAATACGGGGGCAGTTCTGATTTTCGCGCTAATTAGTTGAGTATTCCGGTGAACACGAAAATATTGCAGCACTTAGTCTCTCAATTTTTTACAAGTTAAAATTTTATACATATGTATATGTAAATGTAAGAACTTGAATAAAAAGAAGACTATTAATAAATTACATTTGATTTTCTCTATATACATATGTATGTATATGATCGTCACAATGATCACCCACAACTTAATTAATAACAGCATATTATTCAGATTTTGACCCATTATGTGAATTCTTAAGTGACTAAATAGCAGACGATAACAATTTGTCTTCCTTCACAAAACATAATTTCGATATACATACATAATTTATAAAAATTTTAAAATAAATATTTAAAATTTATTTATATTATTTTTAAGATTTGCATGTTTTTTTTGTCAAATACCATGCCGATGGCCGGCCACCGAAAGCAAAATGAAAATTTTCACTGAGAATAAATATATGTATGCAGTTTGTTATATTATTTAATATGTATAAATAAACACATATACATATCTTCAAATAAAATTACTATGTTTGCGAGTGGCTTTTATTCTTACTTTACAATAATGGAGCCTAATTTCGTTAACATTTCCCAACGCCCACTTAATTCGCCTTAAATTCGAGAGAAAAAAAATGTAAATAGAAATTACTTCAAATAGATGCTGAGATTGTCGAAAATAAAACTAAAATATATTTCTTTAAAAATTTATACTGAAAATTCGTGGAAGGCTTTATGGTTCTCTAATTGAACGAAATTTCTATTTGATTAATTTATTTACTTATGACACTCGCATACAAAAAATTATATTAATTTATTAAAAAATACTACTAAAAGTTTTATCTATTTTTGTGAGCATAATTATGTGGCCACAATAGCGATAACAGCATAAGTCGAAAAACCACTTTTAATGTATGAAGGTCAAAGTTGGAAAATTAATATGATTTTGTAGTAAACTAAAGTACATATAATATTTTAACTAATTCATCCAAGTTTTTATAAAAATGTAATTTATAATTTTATTTAACTTTGTTTAAGACTTAGGTCAATTTTGTTTTATTCATATCTTAATAGTAAACTTAGTTTAAGACATGGTAATTTCGCATAAATATAAAGCTTCGTTTTGTAGAATTTTGTAGCTCATAGAACTCGGTTTTGTCTTAAGTCAACTTATGTTGTTATTGCTTTTAAAACCAGGATTATTTACAGCCGAACCTGTTGTAAATAAATTTTTGGAATAGAACTTCGCAAGCCTTCCTCTTAAAGTTCTAATGATCGTCACTTAATATCACGGAGAAAATGATTTTGTCACTCACACAGAAAAAATTATTCCCAAGAAATTTTTAAACAAATATTTGTTTGAAGTCAAACTTAGTTTCAGTAAATATTCTATACTGTTCCACTAAATTAATTTGTACCAAAACACTGTATAGAGAAGAAACAGCCCACGACGTTTGTCGGCTACATTTCGGCATTTACATGTATACAACACGATCAAACAAAATAAGCAACAACTAAACAACAACAACCGCACAACAGCACGTTGTTCCTATCAACAAGCAAGATAAACACCAACACACTGAAATAACATTTTCTCTCAGCCGAACTATGATTAATTTAAATTTTTACAAAATTTTTATCAGAATTTACAAAATTATTTGTAGGACCGCATTCAAATAAAATATTTACTGATTCAACGAATTTGGTTACTGAAAATGAAATTTAATTTTTTCTGTGCACGTCTTCTCGTACGTAACAATATCGGATTCATATTCATATTCAGAATGAACCCAAATAAATTTTAATTCATTTAAAATGCGAATGAACGTGTAGTTACGATATCGTTAAAAGGGCTGTGATATTTAACTTTTTAGTGATACTTTTAAGTTTTCAGGGGTGTGTGCACACTTTCTACCGATATTCGGTAGATTCTACCGAATGTGTTTGTGAATTTAACAATCTACCAATTCTACCGAACAAGGCCTGAAATCTACCGAATATTGTTATTTATTAATTTAAGTGGATATGTGTGTAAACTGCCTATTTTGCCACATAGCAGTGCGGCCGCAGAGCGGTAATTTTCTGTCATGAAAATCATTAAAACAGAACAAAGAAATCGGTTAAAAACTGAAACTATAAGTAACCTAATATTTGCACAAAGAATTGTGCCTTGGGGATGAAATATTTATTCCTACCAATGATTTAATAATTTTTGCACAAAAGTTTAAATTCATAAATGGATCGATCTTACATATAATCTTTGTAGTTACAAATGTTTGTCAAATAAAAGTTATTTTAGTAGCTTTATAAAACCTATGTACAAAAACTGAATTCCTGTTATTTATTTTATGTATGCAAAGCATATCTATATTAGTCTCCTGCATAAGACATCTTATAAGAACTTTCAAGACATGAGGGATTTTTCAAATGTTCTACTACAGCGAAATCTTATAAAACAAACGTTAACAACACTGTTTGCAAGAAATTTTTTTTCAGTATTGTAGGTATAAGAGTAAAGAAGAAAACACTTCGTGACGGAAGAATTTGTGATACTTGCTTCTTTCTACCAATGAGCGCGTGTACAAACGTCATGCATGTATGTGTGTATGATTTTTTATTTTTCTGCGCACATGCAAAGGCACACACATGCATTAACATTAGTTGTATGTGGTTGAACACATAATAGCTTACCATCTACATATTACACACACACTCAAACGTACAATATGAAAAATAACAAGCATTCACTAATCAACAGTACTTCTTTTGAGTGTTTGTTACAAACAAGCTGTCTTGCGACATCGCTTGTTACAACTGATATACACATACACCAATACAACCATCGTGATTCGCTTATAGTACGACAGCATTTAGTATAATACATGCGACGTGAATACATTTAAAAATCATGACGTTTTTACATTTCAATATTGTTTACGCAGCTCTCTAATCTATATAAAGGGTAAGGGCAAATAACTGGGGATGACCCTTTTTTTATTGCAAATGCTTCACTGTTTGTGGTAGTTTAATTTCCAATCACATGTGAAGTTTTAAATGCGCTTTTGGAATCTGTTTAGTTTGATAAGTACACATATATTTTGTTATTTTTTATGTTTCATTGAATGTTATTTTTTATGTTTCTCTGAATAAAAAAATTTTCTACCGAATTTCATTCAAATCTACCGATTTTTTTTAGTCGATTCTACCGAATTTAAAAAAAATAAAGTGTGCACACTGGTGACCATGTTCTTTTTTCAAATATTGGTAACCTCGTCTACTTTTTTTTGCCAAATCGTGTCACGTTCAGAGGTCAAGAGGTGTGCCAGGTTTGGAAAGAATTTTTAAATTTTTTAAATTTTTTTACAAGAACAAGTTTTAATGGGCATAGTTTTGCCCACTTTTTAAGCACAAGATTATGTCATTTCAAAAACTCAAGCTGTTTGCCAAATTTCGTCGCGATCAGATAAGTAGAAGTACATATAATCTAATACTAAACTTTAATTAGCATGGCCCGCCCTCTTTTTTAAGCGCAATATAATGTTACTTTCCGCTTTCAACGTGTGTGCCAAGTTTCGTAAGAATCGGTCAAGTATTAGCTCGTGATATATAATATAAAATTAAAATAGATGTGGGTGGGTCCATCTTAAGCCAGACGGCTGCCAAGACATGTGTTCTAAAGTCAGTTCTTTAGAAGTTGTAGATTTATTACCATTTATTTGGTAAAAGTGCCCACTGTGTAATGTAAAGTAGAAATATGGGAATTAATAATGGAATATGGTATCGGGAAAATTTCTACCTCTGGCACGTCGGCTGAAAATTTTGAATCACATTTTGCAACATAGCTTCGCTTATCTCGGCAATGCCGAATTTTACCTTTGAGTGCGTCGGTTGTTTCTGGTTTGTTCACGTAAATCTGGTCTTTCAAATTACAATTTACAAATTTCATAATTAAAATTCTTTGTTTAAGAGTATAGCGTTCCATGCTTAAAATTTTCCTTCTTTTTATTAAATAAATGCCAAAGGATGATATCTCAATTCTTAACATTTCATCATATGACAACCAATTTTTTACTAACCTCAAATTTGTGTATATCTTAGATAATGTTGCCTGACTCCAACATCTTTTGATCTTCAATTATCAGATTTTTCAATACACATCGCATTTGTTTCAGTTAAATTTTAGTAATTTGCTTGATTTAATTTTTTTCATAAAAAGGTCACTAAAAAGAATATATGTATATACATAAATGAAGGGCTTATTGTAAAAACACGATAAGCCACACGATTTCAGAAAGTGGTTTTATCAGTTCATTCAATTACTTCACAGCATCGGAATGTCCTCTTAAAATATTGTACCTATATTCCGTTTAATTTCCGCCTTAGCCGCAAGTGTCACTTTTTACATTTTGATTTTATTTAGAATTATTTGTCCCAAAAACTCGATAAGCCACAGTAATTACAAAGGCAGTATTACAAAACGATGGATGAAATAATAAATTTTAAACTGCAAAAACACGATATGCCACTTTATTTCAACCAAAATAACAAAACTTTTGATATTAAAAAAAAAAATAAATATGAATAAATTTCATGCAATAACTGGATAAGCCACAACTTTTTGCGATTTTAGCGATTTCCGAAGATTTCTTGGTGTACAGCGACGGGTATGTGATAGTAGTCTTCCTTAAGCACTAAATAAAAGTATCTGTATCATGATTTCATCAAATCCCTATTTTCTGCATTTATTTTAAACTTCAAAGGCGATTTTCTCAGTATTTTCATTTTGTGGCTTATCGAGTTTTTGCAATAAGCCCTTCAAATAGATAATTTGTAGGCTTTGATATTTAGATATGTGTAGGAAAGTTTTTTATTTTTTTTTGCAATTTTTTGTTACGCCCATCTCTTAAAAATTACATACATACATATTTAGCTATTCAAATAATTATTGAAAAAAAACCAAAAATTTGTGTAACATTTTCATAAACCCATTGATTTTTTTTATCTTTAAGCATAAAATTATTTAACATTGCTTAAGCCCCGTTCAGACTATTATACAAGTATTAATACTTTCATCACATTTTACGATACAGAAATCTAAATACATTCTTTGCGACTGTCAAAAAATCTAACGTAAAATCACATATTGTGTTCAGACTATCACACTTCAAATAATAGAAAATAGAAATCAAAACAGCTGTTCAATGAAAATGTCTGTGCTATTCATTGACTATCGGCGACAAAGCGGTTTCATGCAGGCGGGGACGTGCCGGCACTTGAAAAAATGCAGCAGTTAAAAATATTCTTAAATAATAGAAAAAATTTAAGAAAAGATATTACAAAAACGTTAAAAAATTATGTCAATACTTCCATACGATTCACTTATTCAAAATTTTGAGCTGATATACATATGACAAAACATTACATCAATGACGACACGCTATCGGCGGCGAAACAACCGACTTGGAAATTTGGTTTGTGAGAAAATGCAACCCTGATCTAATGAAAAGTATTATCGTTTAGAAAATTTTCTAAAAACGAAAAAGTCTTATGGGATGTCAAAATTTTTATCGTATTATTTGCCACTTTGATGACATTTTGTGTTCAGACTATCACACTTGCACGTATTATTTGAATTTTTGACAAGTATAAATACAAAATATAATAGTCTGAACGCGGCTTTAAATAACGACCGCCAGAAATTGCAACAGCAACAATAATGTGTATGTTCTAGAGATGGGCGCGTGTCAAATTTTTCCAACACGACACGCATGAACACTAATACCATGATATTCAACACGTACGAAACACACACGCCAAAAATTTTCCCAACATGAAACTGCACAACACGCACGAAATCCAATACAATAACAAAAAATCGTTTTTAATCAGTGTTTTTTATGGGAATTGTTACAATTTAAGTTTAAAATTTTTTTAAACGCACAATTAATCCCATATTAATATTTTGCTTATTAAGTAAAATATTTTTTTTTATTAAAAATACATTGAAGTTGTTTATTGAGGGGTTTAGCTGGGTCCTATGCGCATTTCTCTGTTGCTACGATTTTGTTTCGTGCTTTTCGTGTCAATGTTGCTGAACACGATACGAAACGAACACGCACGAAATCAGGTTTTCTGACACGAACACTACGTGTTGAATCGTTGACACGAGCCCATCTCTAGTATGTACAATCGAATCCTAATGAGACTGCGTACATGTATTTCTTGTGAAAACTTTTAATAATTTAAATTTCAAAGATTAAAGGTGAAATGCAATATATATAAAGTAACTAAAGCTGTACAATTACTTAAGCTTAGGTGAAGAAAGCAAAATTTCACAGTAAGCCATAAGGCTTAAATGCAAAAACGTTGCATGAAGAGATCAAGAAAGATCACACTATTGACCAACATTTTTGTAGAAAATATGGCAACACCGAATCCTTGCATTCAAGTTGAAAATTTTATAAGCAACAAACTCAGCTTAAGAAATTTGAAACGTTTCATTAAATTGGAACAAATTCTGATAAAGATGAAAATAACAGATCGACTGTTGACTTTTGTCGTTGTTTGCCGCCGCACTGTGGGACATTTGAAAAGATGACATTTTAAACTTCAATTTCGTGTATAGCAATGCAGTAAACGAGGAGATTGCAAAAAGGTAAATACTGCAACAATTCGAACTTTCAATAATTTTCATAAAAACTTGTCGCTACTAGACATGTGGATCGGCCGTTTATGAAAAGCCTTTGGTTGTTAGTTCTTCACCAATTTTTCTATCAATTATATTAGGAAAGCCGATTGTTTAATTTAACAGTGATTTATTTGTTTAATTTTCTTTTAACTTACGAAGAGTTGCGTGTCATTAGTTAGAGTATTAAAAAAAAATTAAATAAATAATAAGAAAAATTTTAAATTTTAAAAACCCCCGATACACATATCTAGAAAAAATTTTATATAATCTAATCGGCTGAACCAATATTTCTCAAACACAGCTAAGAACACTCTCGACTAAGTCACATTTCAAACAGTGCCCCATTTCTGTAACTTGTGAAAAGTTCTCGCATCTAGAAAAATTAAATAATTATAGTGGTTGTCCTATTTTACACAGGGTTACTCACATAAAAACTTTTATAAACTTACAAAAAATATCAACAAATACAGTTTTTTTCTTACTCATTCTGTGTTTCACAGGATGATAACAATTTTTTCTACTCGAAAAGTTCTCACATTCCTTACAGAAACGAGGCACAGAAAACACTAAATCAAAATTGGTCCAGCCGTTTCGTCTGTACATGGACTTGTACAGATACACGGATACACAGAGACAAATTACAAATTTATAAGACCCCTTTTTTAAGCACTAAAAAATTTAAAAATAGTTTCGAATTAGTTATATAATATATATTTATACGTGTTACCCACAATCCTATTCGAAGTCGAGGCCAATCAGGGCTCAAATCGTCACATCCGTGATCGTATCGTCAATCGTACGAAAAAAATTAGGTGATACGTCAATCGTATAAGCTGAATGAGATTTCGGTACGTTCACGTGTGTCATAATCCGACAATGGTGTTTTTACGTGACGAGTTGTACGTTCACGCATTTGACGATTCTACCCCAGGCTAGCAAACTCTATATTAAATTATTAATGCCTCTAGTCTTCAGTGACTTTGTCACTGACTTTGAATAGCATTATTGATAACAGAAAAAAACATTTATAAAATATAAATAATATTTATTTTTATTTATATTTATATTTTTAACTTTTAGTTAAATTAAACTTTTAGTATCAAATTTATATTTTCATGGGCGTGGTCTGGTTCAATTTTGTAAGTATTGTTGCTCGGTCACTTTTCTTAATTTAATATAGGGTCACTTTCAGAGCTCAAGATTTGTGCCAAGTTTAGTAATAAAAATCAAATAAGGGCATGTGAAGTATAATATTAAGCTTTAGTGGGCATGGCTCCGCCCAATTTTTTAAGCCCAAAATTATGTCATTCTAAGAACCGTAACTGTTTGCCAACTTTGGTGGGTATCGGATAAGTAGAAGTACATAAAATTGATTGTTAAGCTTTCATGAGCGTGGTCCGCACACTTTTTAAAGGAACGATTGATAACTTTTTCAAAGCTCAGGGTGTGTACCAAAATTCTTAAAAATTAAAAAAGTACAAGCACGTGAAATAAATTACTTAATTTTACTGGGCATAGAGCTGTTCACTTTTTTGAATGCAAGATTGTAGATTTTTTAAAGCTCAGAGTGTGTGAAAAATTTCGTAAGAATCGATCAGGTAAAAGCATGTTATACTTCTCATATAAAGTTTTAATAGGCGTAGCACCGTAAATTTTTTTTAAAGTTCGACAACTTCGTGTGCTAAGTTTTGCATCAATCGGATAAGGAAGAGATCATAAAAAAAACAAAAATATTTGGCGTACTTCTGCCTATTTTTTTTTTTTTTTTTTTGAACTATGGAACGAAATTGAGGACTATGCGATAAAAAAATTTTAGCCTTTATTATTGAGTTATAAAGTAACAAACATAAAAAATTGAGACGAATTTATAACTTCCTCCTTTTTTTGACACGACCCAGCAAAAATTTCTGCTTCCCAGAAGCTTTTTTGTAAGGGAGACAATGTTACAGAATCACTCTCCGTTGCGCATGCATGACGCGTTTTTTTTTTTTTTTGGAAATGAGCCAGCAATACGTTCCGTTTCCAAAACGCTATATATTTTTCATGCTTTAATTTTATGTTTTTGGAGGAGGTATTTTATTGCGAATCAAAGATGCGCTTAAATCATGATTTTTGTTATCATTAAAGAAACGAATTTTAGGGTTTCAAGTCTTGAGGGACGAACATTTATTCACATCTTCATTTCGTTGTGAGTAATGCCCTAATTAAGAAAGAAGATTTAGGACGTTTTTGTTTGAAAATACTTTTCAGTTCTTGTGTTAAAATTCTCTAAATTATTTTCTTCAAAAGTGATTGTTGTCTTTGATAATGAAAAATAAAAGTATTATTGCCATGTTTTTAAAACATAAGAATTAATTTAAAGTATTATACAATAATTTGAAAAATATGTGAAAAATATGTGTTGGAAATAATGTTTGGAACAAAATCATAAAGCAAACACACGAACCTTCTAGCATAGACAATAAACAATAATTATTTTAAAGAATCGCAACTGCGGCTTTTTTTCGTCCCACAGAACAGAATTAGGGCACAAATTAGAAACTTTACACTCAATATAAGCTGATTACTGTATTTTAATCTTGATAATATTTTTAATATATACGTAAGCATTTTTTGTTTTATTTTTATTATATTTTAAGTGTGCTCTGGGAAACATTAAGTAGCTACTAGATTTCACTAGACACGTGTTATAAATTTCCAAGTTATACTAACGTTCTCACCATTACAAAATCGATTTCACATAAGTGCCTTGACTAAACTGCAAAGTTACTCGTAATTAATAAAAACTTTCTCCTATCGCACTTTTACAGACAGATTTAAGTGGTTGCTTAATGAAATTGCTTTTACATAAAAAACGCTCTAGTAGCTGCTAAAAGATCACGCAAAAGTTTGTAAATAATTTGCTGAATACGACCGTAACTTTATAAATTATTGTTTAGGGGTAAATATAATTTTACATACACTGTGAATAATAAATTGTTTTTGCTTTGCTTTGCTTGAGAAAAATGTCCAAGTAGTACTCGTAAGACAGTGGGTCAGACGAATTAGTACTTTTTTAAAGAGTGCCGAGAGGCGAAGGAACAGTTTGCTGATTTATTTTCAGAATTTCTTAAAAGACACAAAAAAGTAATATGAATGATTTTGTAATATTAATTAAAATATTTGTAATATCAATTAAAATTTTAATTAAATTTTCAGCTATAAACAATTTGATAATATCAATTAAGTTTTTCCACTCAAATTAATTATTACAATTAAAAATTTAATTAAATCAATTAAATTTTTAATTGAAAATATTAATTGCTGAATACTTTTTTCTATGAAGCTCAAAAAGTTAAAATATAAAACAACTTAGACGCAAATTACACTGTGTCTTTTCTGCTTGCTTGCGCAGGCAGGCTTTTTTAGTTTATTGGTGAGAGGGGGTGAGAAGCTTGCGGGGTAGAACAATAGGCACAAAATGAAAATTCGAGGGGATTTAAGAAATTTCTCTTTGCATTTTTCGTACTTTCAGCATTAAACGTGTATATAAATGCCAAAAAGGCACTTTTTTATTCTTAATGCATGTATTTTATTTACTGTATCTTCAAATATGAATTAATAATAAGTATTCAAATCTTAAATCTAAAGTATAATTATTAGGCCCAACCAATGTCGGACATAAGCTTAGTGATAGTTATTATTATTACATAAGTAGTGATAAGCAACAAAAAGAAAAAAGGTGTTTTCAAGCAGCTTCATCATCTGGAGTGTTGAATATTAGTGCCCGTGTATCTCTCTTTTTTAAGCGGATGTATCCAGTAAAGTTCAAAATATTACGAGCAAACGGATTATGATGTGACTCGAGTTTTGTTAGATATTTGCCTGCGTATTTTGCAATTTCTTCAGTCACTAGTGGCATATTCAAATCACGATGTATATTTGATTTTTTGATGTACCATGGAGCCGATGTTATCATACGTAAAATTTTATTTTGCCTTCGTTGAATTTTGTCTACATTTGAAGCTGAAGCAGTGCCCCATAGTTGAATTCCGTAGCACCATATTGGCTTTAAAAGCGACTTGTATATTAAAAGTTTACAGTCTAGGCTAAGCGTTGAATTTCTACCAATCAGCCAATGTACCTGAGTTAATTTTAGTTTCATTTGTGATAGCTTAGAATCAATGTGGTGTTTCCATGTAAGTCGTCGATCAAGGTATATACCAAGATATTTCATATGTGAATGTTGAGAAACAACTTGATTGTTAATCCGAATGGGGGAACAAGTAGCTCTTCGTAAGGTAAATGTTACTTGAACACACTTTTGTTCATTTACCTTAATTCTCCATAAGTTTAACCATAGCTCCATCTGGCTAATGTGTTCCTGGAGTTTGCGGGATGCCTCATCAGGGTTTTCGTGCATACTAAGGCAGGCTGTATCGTCGGCAAATGTGGAAGTATGGATACTACTGCTTACAGGCATATCACAAGTATAAATCAAATATAAAACTGGTCCCAGTATACTCCCCTGTGGCACACCGGATGGAATAGCTTCAGGCCTACTCGTAAAGTCTCCTTCCACAACAGTGAACTTACGGGAAATAATGTAACTTTCCAAAAGATTTAAAATGTTTATTGGTAAGTATGTCTTCAGTTTTAAAATTAGGCCTTCATGCCACACTTTATCAAATGCCTGGGAAATGTCAATAAACAGCGCAGAACAATTTTTTTCTTCAAAAGTTCTTCTTATAAATTGAACCAGTCTGTGAGTTTGTTCAATGGTGCTATGCTGACTTCTAAAACCAAATTGATGGTCTGGTATGCACCCACTACTAATTAGAATTTGGGACAATTTTGTTTTGAGCAGTTTTTCGAAAAGCTTTGACATAGTTGATAGTAGACTTATTGACCTATATGACTCAGCCTTGGTTAGATCTTTGCCCGGCTTTGGAATCATTTTAACCTTGGCAAGCTTCCAGCTGTGTAGATAATACTTCAGTCGTAAAATGGCATTAAAAATGAATAACAGGATTCTCATTGCAATACGAGGCAAGTTCATCAGCATCTGGTTAGTAATTCCATCAATACCCGGAGCTTTCTTCGGGTTGAGTTCGCCAATTAATTTTTTTTTTTGTAAATCACGCATCTTAAACTTTATTTGTGTAAGGGGTATAGCGACTACACTCGGCAAATCAACAACACCAGTACATATGTTTGGCGTAAAAACGGATTTTAAGTGCTCAGCAAATATTTTACCTTTTTCATGAATAAATAAATTCAGTAAAGTGCGACTATGACTCGCGCACATAGGGTTCCGTACGAACGCTAGATATGTAATTTAATACAAACTTCATCCTATATAATATATAGTTTTGGCATTTTTTTCGTTTTTGGGGTCTTTTCGGTTTTTTTGTTTTGTCGTTTTTTGCGTTTTTTTTCGGTTTTGGCGATTTTTTTAAGTTTTGGCTCTTTTTTAGTTTAGACACTTTATTTTCTTTTTTTGGCGATTTTTTCGGTTTTTTTAACGTTTTTTTCATTTTGGCGTTTTTTTATTTTTGGTGATTTTTTTAATTTATTTATTTATATTTAAGTTTCTTTTAGTTTTGGCGACATTTTCGCGTTTTGGCGATTTTTTTCAATTTTTTGCTTTTTTTTCATTTTGGCGTTTTTTTCATTTTGGCGTTTTTTTTTAATTTGGCGATTTATTTTATTTAGTGTTAGAATTTTTTTTAATAATTTTGGCGATTTTTTTCGTTTTGGCGATTTTTTTTTTAATTTTTGGCGATTTTTTTTGGTTTGGCGATTTTATAATTTTCGGTTTTTTTAGTTTTACCGTTTTTGAAAATTTCAAGTGTTTGCCTCCAAGATATAGCAAATTGTCAAAATTACATAGTCAAAATTGCATTAACTGATGGACCACCCTTTAACTTAAATTTTTTAAATTTTAGTGTTAATTGTTGTAGTCTGTATAAAAATACACTAATTTTTCAAATTTCAAGTTTCAATATACATATGTTCATAGAATTGTATGTATGTATATTACATGGGATTTTAACATATTTCATTGCTCGTTTTGGAACACCCTTTAATTTTTAATTCTCATGTAGTTGTTGTTGTAGCGGCCAAGGTTCTACATACTGTGTCCAAATTTCAGGTCCGTAGCTCTTACGGTTCCTGAGAAAATACCGTGTGACGGACAGACGGACAGCGTAGCGAAAACAATAGGGTTCCTTTTCACCTTTGGTGTACGGAACCCTAAAAAAGGCTTAATGTAAATGTGTGTGACTTTTCGTAGGGGCTTTAAAAGAAAATTGTCAATACAAGGCAGGCTAAGAAGGCATTGTGTGAAATGGCTCTTAGTCCCGTTAATAAGACCAACTTGAGACACACACATTGCAAAGTATTAATTCAGCGGAAAAAATGTTTTCTCTTATCTGTCGTTCTCCAAGCTTAAAAGTAAGACTAAACAAAATTCACTTCATACGGCCAAATATGGTTTTTCTAACAAAACCTTTTGCCGTCTTTGCGCAAAATGCGCCACAGTGCACTGAAATAACTGACACCACCGATTTGTTAAACACAAGAAATTTTCGTATAATCAATAAATATAAATTTTATTTGAAAACAGTTTTTATTTGTTTTTTTTTTAAATGCTCAAACAGTGATTATTTGGAAAAAATTGTTGGAATTGTTGGAGGGAACAAAAATATTGGGGTCACCAGGCTAACAAAGCAACAGTTAAATCCGACAAAAAGTACGACAACAACAGCAATAACAAATTTTATTAAGATGTAAATTGTTTGGCAACGTGGGCATTAAAGCTCTGTTACGTCTGGCCAAAGGGCCTTTAATTGCGCTGGCACACACAGACAATTTTTTTGTGTTTTCTTTTTTTTTTTTTGTACAACTAACAAAATTTATGACTGTGTTTTTTTGGTTGTAATTTTTGTTTAATGTATTAATGTATAGTTTTATTATTTTTTTATATATTCTTTGAAAATGACATTGTTAATGTCTGAATTAAAAATATTTATATCTTTTTTTATATTTAAATGCATACAGCTTTTTGGATAATTCTTGTAGTACGTGCTTGTGTGTATTTAAGGTGTGAAAATTTATGTTCACTCGTTCAAGCGTTAACTTGGCTTGCTCCCTTTCGGAGAAAGGGAATCCCGTTTGCTTTTGTTGACCACATAAGTCTTTCTGATTTGCTGTCTGTCCATCAATTTATGGTAGCCCCACAAAATTAAGTTATAATCGCACCGTGAATGCGCACGCAGTTTGAAACAGTTACCCAAGTGCACATTAATTACAATCAAGGCGACACAACTGCAATTTTGTTTATATTGTTTCAACAATGATTAATGCTTTAGAAATTTCAAAATTAAAATCAATTGTTTAAAAAAGAAATTTATTATATTTTCTCAGGAAAAATCTTTAAATAAAAAAAGTTAAAAATAATTTAGACTCAGTTACTTAAATAAAATATTTGTACTCGTATGTGTGTGTTTTTTTAGAGCGTCACCAACTTTAAGTTAGCATCACTGCTTTATTTGCGCACCCATTTAACAGCTGATAGTTGCTTTTAGTTTAGTTTGCTCTTGAAATTTCATTATGAATCGACTTATACCAGATTAACTCGTGCAATTTGTTGAAATTTTTAATCAAAATACTGGTTTGAATTTTTGTTTTTGAATTTTGGATTTCCGTTAAAAAATTTATTTTCCGATGGGTACGTAAATAAGCAGAATTGTCGCATTTTTAGTGAGGAAAATCTACAATCAATCCGTCACAGCAAATTACTGTTTGGTGCGCTTTATTGCCTGGCGGAGTCATTGCCCAATAAGTTGTTGAAAGTTGGTGTTCCAGACTGCGCCTTCTACGCGCCAGCGGTAGCGGCCACATAACAGAAATCATATTTAAACATTAATTTAATTAAATTTTCTTTCCAATAAAGCCCGTTTCATTGATATTAAAAATATATTTCTTTGTTCTAGTATGATTTAAACTTGTGTCAGTCTATAAAAACATCCCTTATATTATGCAGTATGTCCATCAAGCGGTTTCTAAAGCGGCCCATCCATTATACAATATTATTGCATATGTTGCTGTACATATTATTTCCATTTTGACCTACTTATACTACACAATAAATGGCACAATATTTTCAATAAAATAATTTCCAATTTTGAACAATGTTGCCACCACATCTTGATTGTACAATAAAAATCGAGTCTTTTGCTAATTTGCCAATTTATTGTGCCACCTTCGAATATGACATACACATTGGCGATATTATTGCACAATATGAAAAATAGCATAATTATATTGCAAGTGTGTGGGCCGGTTAAGACGAAACTGCGAACGCAAGACGTAACCTAAATAATTTTTAGCTTTTTAGTGCTTATTTTTTAAATCGCACAGAGGAGTATTTGAGACAAAAGGCTGGTCAAAGAGGCAAAACTTAATTTAAAGAAATATTAAGAACAATGTGTACAAGATCGATACACTACAAAATTTTACATCATATTGTAAATTTTTTTCGGTTTCAACATTTTTATATGATATTTTTGTGGCTTAACAAATAAAGGTTTTACGTAGATTTTTTTTTTTTCATTTGAAGATATCGTCCCTACCACGTCAAACTACCCAATATGCAAATTTGAACTTTTCAGAAGAGCGCGAAGACCCGTCAATTATGAATTTAAATTCATCGTATTCCAGGCTTAAAATATTTCTTATTGAGTTATCTATCGTTCATGAGAATTTCAGCATTTCGAAACGAGGCATATCGTTAAAATTAGGGTACCAAGATAGAAGGTAGGGACGATATGATGAAAAGCTATTATCTTAAATATTAATAATGAAACAATTAGTTTACAAATTAAAAAAAATATACAATTTTTTTGCAAAAAAAAAAGAAGAAGGTTTTTAAAAGTGAAGGTAGCTACATTTCAAATTATGGTTTATATCACAAAAAAAAATTAGAATCTCTTATTTTCGACGCAAGAAAAAAGTTTGTGCAAGTTGGCGCCATTTTCATTCGTGATTTTCGCAAAATTTCAGCTTTTTCTGTTTTTGTTCATCTTGCGTAGGTAAATATGAGTAAGAAATCTCTTTGTTAGTCATAAAATACTTTGCTTTGAGGGGAAAAATACTTCCCTCTGCCCATAAAACGTTTAATTTTTATGATATTAAGGCATAAGTTTTTTTTAATATTTCCATTATTTTTGCAAAAAATATTTTTGTCACCGCCCACCAAAGGAATCGGGGACAAAAATGTAATTTTATGGTCGCCTGAGTCCAAGTTTAGGGTTTGAACTTTCGCCGATGTTAAAAGTTGTATTTCCTAAACAGAAGTATGGGCGAAGTGAAGAAAAAAAATTTCATTTTTCAGAGGTAGGATTAGTTGCTCTAAGGGAACTTTTTTCGCTTTGATTTTCAAGGTTTATCAGCCTACTAAAAAAGTATTTGGCTCAAATACTCCTCTGTGAGTCGGTGCAGTTTTTATAAATTGTTTTTTGATGTGTAACAAGAATTAAATATTTTTTTAAATATAATAATAACGTAATCTTATAAAAAAACCGGTTGGTTGAACCGGGTTTTTAAAGAAATAACTTAAAACCGATTTTTAAAATTTAATAATTTTCCAATTATCTGAAAAACAGTTTCTACATAGTTTTATTACATGTTTGATAACTTCATAGAAAATTAATATTTTAAGCAACTAAAATTTTTCCATTATATTTGCTTTTCTCTTGTCTAGCATATTTTCTTCATGTTAAAAAACAAATTTCACAAATTGCTAAAAATTACCATTGCCATGATATCTATCCAAAACTCTAAATTATCATGTGTCAAAATGTTTAGCACTTTCTTTTCGTTATCGCCCAGTGAACCAATTGTAATTTGTCTTTCATACTCGTACTCGTATCATTCAAAACATGAGTGACTTTATAATTCTCCTTTAGAAAGAAAGAAAAAACAAACAGCTTCCGACAAGCTGGTAAACTCATTTTTAATAGAGTTACCAGTTTTAAGCAAAAAGAAAAAACTATACGCCCCCTTTAATTTTGATAAAATTGTGTACGTGAAAACGTCAAGCATCAAACAAGCAAAGCATTATGATTAACACATAAACGAAAAATGTAGTAGATAAAATTATTCCCATAACAGCTGGTTGCATGGCAGCGAAATAAGTAACATACATTTACACACAGAAAGCTGACGGTCGGTCAGTTTGGTATCATGCAGTAATTTGTCAGTTATAATTTTTGTTTTCTTGCAAGATCAATCAAAAAATATAATATCATATTTTAAGAGCTTTACTTTACTTTACTTTGTAAAAAAAGAGACACTAATTAAACGTAAGGCCGTATATCAATTTAAAATTACTTTCACTGTGAAAAAAAAGATTTCACACTCAAGTCTTTAGGGTTTCAAGCCTGGGTTTTTTTTCGTTACAAGCAAGTAATTAAATGGACAGATTCTTGAGCTTAATGCCGGCAATCTGTAATTAAAGTCTTTTTTACATTTTCACCGTGCTCATAAAATAATCATGTGTACACATGTGTAAGATACCAACACCTTAAAATGTCAAAAAAAAAACTTTAAATTATTGTTAAATAACGATGATGGAATTTTAACAAACACCTATAATTATTTATATTTTGGTGGAACAATCACATTTCTTGTGTGTTCACACGTTTAATTAGGTGATTCCCAACGTTGAGAACAATGAACCCAGCAGAGCTTAAAAAAAGGAAAGATATAAATAGGAGTAAAGCAGCTCCGTGCTAAAGAGCAGTAGACCAATTATGGCATTCGAAATCGTATGAAATTTTAAAATATTTCAATAGACTATCCTATGCCATAATTTGGCATCAGATCATTCATCAACATAGTTACAGGTAACCCTCGATTTAGGCGATTTGGTAGGACCAAACAATGTACGTGTAAATCAAATTCTTGAAAAATAATGTTCAGTATTGGTATAAAATCTTTTTTTTTTTTTGGCACCAGGAATTTATCATTTCACTTAAATCAAAACATGAAGTACATGCGAAATTTTTCTTTGGGACCTAAGAATCGTGTTAAATCAAGAACACATAATATTATGAACTTTTTTTATTATTTTATTTGTACTTTTCATAACACAATGTACAATTACTCAACGACCATACACAGTAGGTTGTGGCTTATTTAACATTTGTTAAGAAGCCTATTAAGGTTTTTTTTATAATTTTTTAAAACATTAGAATTAAAACGGGACAAGAAAATACTTCAAACATTTCAAGCAAGGCACATTCAATTCCAGGTAATAGCAAGATTACAAAAATTTAGCAGTAAAAAAAACAACATGACTTATTAGTTGAATCAAAACGTCAACAATATTTTTTATAAAAACATAAAAATAATTCACTTTAAGAAAACATTATCCACTAACAAAATTTGCAACATTAATAAGAACTGTTCAAAATTTTTTAATATGTTTTTTTTATATTTCTAAATTTGTTTACCATTTTTTTTAAAGAAAATATTTTTTTAACAAAATATTTTTTTAATAAAATATTTTTCATGTTAAAATATTCTTAAAATTTTTTAAATTTCTTTTTCGTAGACAATTTTGAAGTTTATGGCTAACTTTAAATAGAAAAAAAATCACTCAGCTGTTTCATCGTTTTTGCGTGGTAAATGGGCCTTGATATCCAGGCAAATCCATATGACTTCATTCAATTGCTTCGAATTTTGTTTTCGTTTTCTTGAATGGTTCTTACAGTTGACTCATTTAAATTAGGAGATTTTGATTTCTTGTAGGATTTTCTTCATTTTCAGGCGGTACATATAAAAAATAATTTTGTATTATAATCATAATGCATTACTTTTGGTAATTAATTTTTTTGCTGATGGCATTTTTACAGCAAAACTAAAATTATTTTAAGTTTGTATTAATTAGGTACTATTGCAATTGATTTTTTAACACGCAGCTAATGGGTTATCTTAAAACACAGTGGTGCATTTCACATTATATTAGTACCGGCATCAGTTTTTAAGCGTGTTGTATTAAATTCACGTAAACATATTGCGTAATTCAAATCGAGGGTTACCTGTACACACTTTAAATTAACAACAACTCAGTTAGGTGTTGTCAACTTTGTTGTTGTTTTACCCGTTTTATACGCGCAAAATTTACTTTGCAAAGTCTTAAATTCAGCTGCGTGAAAGACAGAGGTAAGACTACTTTTTCTTTTTGCCTTTCTCCCATCTGAATAAAGACTTTGCAAAGTAAACTCTGCGTGTTAAATAGGGGTGTTTTAGTTTTCCAGACTTGGAACTGTCTTTTTTACAATTTTGTTGATTTCGAATACAAATCTTTTTATTTCTAAAATATAAAATATGTTTATAAATACAGAAAACAAAAATTTTTTTTATTTAGTTGGTTTTATATATATGTATCTATAAAAAAAAAGCTTTTCCAGTTCTGGAAACGTCTTTATGATTTTCCTGATTTTTTATAACAATATACTAAGGACAAATTCTGACACATCAGTTCGAGACTGAAGTCTCTGGCTTTGGAAAATCGATTTCGCGCACAGAAAGACGGACACACGGATAGAATATATATCTGTGGCAAAAAGGAGAAAGCGCTTCAGTCGAGATAAGCTGATTTTTACGGAGGTACCATTACCTCCGTAACTGCATATTTGGTCAAAATCTCAATTAATTTGTGTAATATTTCATGAAGTTATAGTACTATAACTTGCGACTTGTCTATTTGAGACTTCTATTATCATTTGGAATAACTGCTTAATTTAGGTTATACATTGGTATATTTCAACTTAAATATATTATTTTTAGTGTGTAGAACGATATTTGCTTTTTTTCTTATTGCCACAGATATGTACACTAGCTGAGCGCGGCAAACGTTGTCTTACGCCCCACTTACATGCATATACAAAAATTCATTCAAGTCGATCCAGCCGTTTAGTTGCAGTATAGATAAATAATCTAGATACCGATTGCAGCGCCATCTGCTAGACGCATTTGTGAATCTAAACCATCCAGGTCGCCACTGAAATGCATACAAAAAAAGTCATTCAAATCGGTCCAGACGTTTAGCAAGAGTTCAGTGATATAAACACGTACGGTAGAATTATATATCGTTACCTTAATATACGAGTAGAAAGGCCCTAACTCATTATATTTTGGAAATCGCGATTTTTGAATTTTTCAATACATTAGATGTTCTTCTATCGAAATGTACGAAAAGCTCGATTTCAGAAATATAATGAGTTAGGGCCATTCTATATTAAGGTAACGAAATGTATGTGTATTACGATATTATAATTGTTGAAATTACACACGAAATGATAAACTTACCATTTTTGGTAAATGGTATAATAAATATTTTATTAAGAATAATAAGAATAATTAAAATTCTAATTAACCTACCACAGACTGTGTCACCCACTGTACTGGTGTAGAAGAAGATGTACATACATATACATATATGTAGGCTAATTGGTTTTTTTTGCGAAAACTTTTGACTTCTATTTTTTTTGTGTGTTTGTGTTTTGTTGCTTTTTACATGTTTATTAATACAATTCTAGTCTAAATAATCGTTAACATCTCGGTGGGTGTTGTGAGAATATGTTCATACAACACTGAGTTACTTACTGTGCACTGGGAAACTTAAGTACGAGTAATTTTTTCTCAACTCCTCTCTACATGCACTTGCACAAGTTTTTATGTGTTGTTGTTGTTGTTGTTGTTTTGTTGCTCATATTGTTAAAATAAATTGTCTATTTGACGTTTAGCATGTTGTGTGGCAAAGAGAAACATGTGTATGCAGTAGATGCTGTTCCTGTTTAACATTTCTAGTAAAATTTATCTAGTGACCGTTATTTTTTAGTAGATTTTTTTTTTCTTATATTCAAATTTGTTAACCAAAAAAAAAAACATTTTTATTTAGTTTAAACTGTCACTTTATAGTCACGTTTGTTTTTAATTTTTGTTTGTTTTGTTTTGTTTAAAAAAACACATGTTTGTATATGTTTAGTTGGAGTGACCGGTCTTCGTTTAAAAGCATTTAGGATGAGCTTTGCGGAGAGTGTATTTTTTTTGTGTGATTGATGACGGTTTTAGTTTCAATTTAATTTGACTTTAAAAATTACATGAGCAAGTCTTTGTGTGAATGTGTTTTTGGTTACACAAAACAAAAAAAATTTTAAAGTCACGACAGTTTTTTTTAAGCACACAATGGTATACAAAATTACAACAACTTTTACTTTTAATTACATTTTGATTCAATTAAATTAAATGTTGTATTTCTTTCTTATCTTTGCAACTGTCAATTGGATAATTGAACACAATGCCTGAATTTTTATAGGAAACTGCATTTTACTCTGAGGCGGTATTATTTGATTTTGGGTGAAAAAAAAAATATTTATTTAATTAGAGCGATAGATAGTAATATCAACACAATTGTATTATAAAATTATTTGGGGCATTTAAAGTAGTTCGTTCATAATATAACAATAGCGTTTGTTAGAGATATGGAGCAGAAATTTCTTAAAGTGCGGTTACATGAGGCAAATATTTGGCAAATTCAAAACAATAAATAAGGAAGTTATAGTTGTTTTCTTATTATTTAAGACAATATTAAACATATCTAACATCATTAATATTATGTAACGCAATATAATATATGATTTCTTAAATATATTTTTATTAACAAGGAAAATTAAAAAAAAAACCTCAACTTCAATTAGTGATTGGTGCTAATTTTCAAACTCAATTTATTTTTGATGTGATTAAAATCAACTGTACTTCTATTTGTTCCATAATCGCCAAAGGCTTTGTTTACATAGGGCATGTGATTTATGGCTCGTGTCATTTGGCAACGCAACTGAAATTAAAATTTGATGGCAACTTTCTTCTCTAATTGCCAAAAAGTTTAGAGAAAATGTGATTATGACAGACTGAAAAAAATACAAACAAAACTTTAAAATATAAAGAATATGTATCTTTAATTATGAAAGTGGCCTAAGACATATATTTATTTAATCGAGATGTTTGGAAGATTATATTTTATCAGTTCAAAAATATTTAATAGTTAGAGTCTAGTTTTCAGATTTGATTTAAAAAAAGAACACACAAAATTTAGAGAAATGTATGAAGTTTTTATTTGATTCGGTAGAACGATCTATACAATTCAATGTTTAAAAATTATTTCATGTAAATGTTGACCGCGGATGCGTATGAAATGGTTCATACGCTAGGTCCAATTTTGTCATACTCTAGGAAATATCGCATTGTATCTCACAAATTAATTTTACAATATTGTCTTCCAGTGCTTCAACCACTGCAGACTTATCCCTACAGACATGAGCATTAGCACAGCCCCAAAAAAAATTGTCTAATGGCCGGCCCAAACGTGAAATAAACTGTTCATCGAACTCGCCTCGTCATCAACAACACTGGCGGATACAGCTCCGATATTTTCGTCTGTCCGTACTCTACTTATGCGTGTTGAGGGTTTAATGTTTAATAATGTAATTTTTGCGAAATTTAGTCACAAGATTCCGAATAGCCGCCTCAGAAGGTCGCCCAAATTCACCATAAAATGGAAGAAGTGCACGATGCACTTTCTTACCATGGAAGGGGTGATTTTTTCATATAATTTTTATAAATTTATTTAATATTTATTTAATATTAATATTAAAGTTTTTTAAAGATTTTTTAATACTTCTTAGCAATAATGTAGTTGACTTAGACCACTTTGATAATGAAGGCCACATATACATATGTTAAGTACCAAAAAATTAATACGAGCAAGTGCTTAAATATTACTTATAGTAACAAAGAATATATTTTATGCCTGAATTGGTTCAACTTTAATTTTTGTCCGGGAAAATTTAAATTTGTCGTCAGCTAATTTTCAGCCAAGGTTAAACTGAGCTGTCGCATCATTCTTTATCTATAATAAAAGCACAAAGCAGTGTTGTCAGACTTATTTTCAGCCTCCTCGCCAAATGACTTGTCAAATATCGCCAAATATCGCCAATACAATAAAACATTAAATTATAGCTACATCACAAATATTGTTAATTTTAAATTCAGTAGTTAACTTCTATCGTAACATAAAAAAATTATATTATTCAAGAAAAATTAAGAAAAGTGTTTACATTAACATATAAATACTAGCGTACAAAAAATACATTTAAGAAATTTATTATTCGACATATTGTCAGAAGTTTATTTTAATTTGAAATTTATTTGCTGGTGGTTCAGCGTTGTCTATATATTTCATTGTTGCTGTAACAAATCGTCAGTAGACTTCAACCACACATTTTGAATAGTCACAAACCTCTTATCTTATGCACAGACTTTCAAGAACTATTTGAGAATTCACAAATAATAATATTTTTGAAAATCACAAAAGAAAAATAAGCGTAGTAGGCTTTGAAACTAATACAAAAAAAAAACCCAGCAAATAATTTATATTCGATTTGAATCTATTTTATTTTTCTACACCTTTATACAATTAGAAATCCATTGGATAACAATAAAATTAATTATAAGGCAAAATGAAAAATAAAATCTAAATTTAACATTTAAGAAATTTATTATTCAACATATTGTCAGAAGTTTATTTTAATATTTTTTGTACAAAAAATACTTAAAAATAACTCATTCCAGTACTTGAGCACACAGATAAAAATTATTATATAAATCTTGTGATAAAACTGAATTAGCATTTACTTAAATGTGTATTTAAATATGATAAATACCAGTAGCATCGTCGTATTCATACACTCTGGGTGAGAACTCTTGTAGGCTTTTTGGTGCTTCATTATCAAAATGTTGGTTCTAACTTATAAAAAAAAAATGTTTTCCCTGCTGTGTTTCATAAACACCAAATGAGATTTTTTGGTCCATATTTTTTTTAAACTTCTTGAATTTCAAAAAATTTTGTTTGAGAAAAATAGTCACAACATTTAGAATTTTTTGCACGAAATATTTTATGTTGTAGAATAAATGCCTTAAAAAAATTTCATATTCTTAACATTATGCTATTTAATTGAAATCGTAAAAATATAGCAAAAATATCGCCAAGGAGTTCAAATATGGCCAAGTAAGTCGCCAATCGCCTTTTCAAAATTTTCATCGCCAAAAACAAATTTTCGTCGCCACGTTTGGCGAGATATCTGACAACACTGGCACAGAGTATACTTGTTATAAAGATTTTACGAATATTGTTTAGGCGCAATTGTCATTATTAATTTTTTTTAATTCTGAAAGTGCTTAAGTCGAGATAAGCTGATTTTGAATTAGTGTAATTTGCATATTCGAAAGTACTCCTGGTCAAAATCTCAATTAATTAGTTAGATTTTTTAGGAAGTTTTAGCATTATGACTTGCGACTTGCCTTTTGTAGACTTCGTTTTTGGAATTTTTTTGATTTCGAGCGTTTTTTAATATAAAGTTTATTTGGTTTAGGCGATTTTTTAGTTTTAGCGCTGTTTTCTCATTTTTAGCGATTTTTTTATTTTGGCGATTTTTCCGGTTTTTGGTGATGTACTTTAGATTTAGAATTTTTTTATTCGGCGCTTTTTTCGTTTTGTCAATTTTTTTCGGTTTTTGGCGATTTTTTTTCGGTTTGGCTATTTTATAATTTAGAGATTTTTTAGTTGTACCGTTTTTAAGTTGTCAAACTTACATTAAATGATAGATTTTTTAAATGCTTTTTTTGAACTTTCATCGGCGTCTTCGCCAAACGTGGCGATTTTTCAAGTTGTTTGGCGTCTAAATTATCGATTTGGCGACATGGCAATTTTTCTGGCGTTAAATAAATTTGCTGGCGATTTTGTGGCTAATTTAAATTCAAAATTTTTGTAGTCCAGGAAACTTAGTTTGGTGGAGGAGTAGTTTAAAAAAAAAATTAATCCTACTAAAACTCGTCTGCAAGATATTAAAACAACTTGATTTTGATAATTTTTCACATATCATAATTAATGCGATTTGAATTTTTGTGATAAAAATTTACAAAAAATAATTTTTGGCGATTTTATTTCTAATTTTGGCAATTCTCTGCTAAATTTTTATACGATTATTTCATAAAAATTTATATTAAAACAATTGTTATATAAAATCAAATTTAATATCAAATATATATTAAGAAAAACTACATAAAATTGATTTGGGCGATTTTTAAAATCAATTTAGCGAAATAGGTCAGAAAAAATCTGACAACCCTGGTTAACAGTCCATCTTTCTCTCTCTCTCTCTCTCTCTCTCTCTCTTACAAACTAATCAGCTTAGTAATAAGACTTGCATAGTGCAAACAAGACTTTCTTAGAAAAAAAACGTATAGAGCTGAGAAAAAAGTAAAATGAAAATGTAAATCTATATATATGTATATAAAATAAGTTGCATTGTGTTAGTAATTGATGTTCTCTGGAATGCGTGAACCGATTTTGATTCTGCAAAGTTTATATGAAAGGTGACGTCAATACCAAGGTTTTTATGTAATTACAAGCAGTCTCTGTATGTGTATTGGTTCATAAGTTATATTTTAGTGAACACTTCATTTCGAAATATTTGAGTTAATATTTTGAAAAACTGAAATACAATTTCTTTTTTAAATTCATTACAATTCAATTTTAGTCAAACAATTTATATACTTAGCTATTGTAAATCACAACTTCGGGGATCTATGAAATAAATTACATATAAACACACCACTAAAAACTTAAATATTTATATATATTATGCACAGAAATGAGCTTTCTTATATGTTAACTTAACGGATATTCCAAACATTAAATCAAACAGCTAATATATACATGTAATGCTGTAACGGACAATTTTGATTCGAGCTGATAAAACGCCTCCTGAGCAACATGTCAGACGATTTAATGAGCCCACAATGGATGATGTCGCTATTTTTATTTTTTTATTTTCTTTTTTGCAGTACGAAGTGTGCAGGGGTTCGCTAGTGTGTTAATAAAAAGTGTGAGTGCCTCGCAATTTTTTAACTTTCACTTCCATGTGTAAATGCTAAACAAAGTAGTACAATATTGTAAGAGTTTTACATTGTTCCAGTATCCACTCAATTAAGTTTTTAAGTTTTGGGCGTGAAAACAAAATTTTACTTGAATATTCCAAAATTTCGTTTACATCAGTACTAAATTACTTAAGAGGTTTAATAAAGCTTTCACGTTAAATGGAGCTGCTACAAAAATTATGGTTTATCTTTCTCATAGTGACCTTTATCAATATCAAATTAAATTGTGTGGTTTGATGCTGCCAGAGTCTTGTACACCATTTACAAATCTCATCATAACCGCACAATCGGTATATAAGATTGCTATTATCTCTTAATATTTAATTTCTGATCAATTGAAAGTAAATCAAAAACGCGGTTGCGACATTTGTTGTTGCAAATTTTTATTATTGGCGCTAAGTTAAAAAAAAACTAGTAGTACATATAACGTGTGCTTTCATTTATCACTATTGAATATTAATTGTCTTTGCAAAAAAAAATTTAAGTATCGTTAGCGATTTCCGCCTCTGTAACTTCCGTTATTTTTTATCTTTTCTCCAAGACTGCTGCACCGGAGATATTTTTTTCATTATACCAAGAGTGCTATTAGTGTACCACTGTACTTATATAGTTGGAATTTTACCAAAAAACGTACAATCGTAGCAATTTCTCCGCATCTGTTACAGTATGTCAAAATAATAAAACTTCACGAGCATCTATACTCTTGAAATACTCTCTTAGAGCTTAATTTTTATCACATGAATTCAATTGAGTTCTATAATCTATTTCATCTATTTCATCACATTCAATAATTGAAAAGAAAATTTAAACAATGAAGAATTATTAATTGTTAATCTGTGGAAATACTCGCATATACATATATTACTAACAGTGTATATAAAATTCATGAATTAGATATCATAATTTTAAAATATAATTAAATTAGACCAAGAGGACCACTTCTGCTAAACAACTAAACAAAATATCATATTGTATTTCATGTGAATAAATGAATGCACGTTGGTCTTACAACTAACACAAAAAAACTCTATTAAATAATTTTTGAACAAGGTTAAGCTTACAAAACTCATGCAAACAAACTAAATTTGTATTGTAACTACGAGTAGTGACTGCAAAGTTGTTAAACTCAATACTGGCATATAAATATCAATTCTTAGGTTAATTTAGCCATTAAAGTCAACATATATATAAAATTTCAACACAGTTTTTCATATCACTTGCTGACAATAGTCACACAAACACAAAAATTGTAATAATTTCACACATTTTTAACAATTTAATTAAATTTAGTTGTGTAGTAAAGTATCTACTATAAATAAAATAGTCACACACGAATGTGTGTAAACAAAAACATGATTGATCTGGAGTGGGTGTATAAGAGTGCTAATAGTCCCGTAGTTCTGGGCAAACGATTTACAGCCTGTTTTTGTAAGACGTTGACGTTATAAATCTTGGCATTATTGTAATAGATTAAAGAAATCTTTTAAATGTTTTCTTTAATTATTACGTCAATAATTAAAACGTCAAGATTTCCATTGCCAACGTTTGTAGGTATGTATGTGTTTTAAGTTTCAAAAATGTGTGCAAACGATTCGCAAGCTCTGGCTATGTTCTGCAGAGCATAGATGAATATTTTAGAAATTTAGAGAGCCCTTGTTTCTTTAACTCGGATTAAAGAAAATGTCTGCATCATCAGAACTGTAGGAATATTTCTCTTACGCTGATGAATTTTCACATATTTTGCGTTTGGCAGGTAACCTTCATTTACATATGTATGTACGACTACCTAGTTTTGTACATTAGACC
Organism: Tachina grossa; assembly: GCA_949987645.1. NCBI lineage: Eukaryota > Metazoa > Arthropoda > Insecta > Diptera > Tachinidae > Tachina > Tachina grossa. Next base: position 57,873,672 of record OX465274.1, read on the forward strand.
CCTGCACAAGACCACTTACAAGAACTTTCAAGACATGAGGAATTTTTCAAAGGCTTCACTATAGCGAAATCTTCTAAAACAAACGCTAAACAACGCTGTTTGCAAGAAATTTTTTTCAGTTATTGCATGTATAGAAGTAAAGAAGAAAACGCTTCGTGACGAAAGAACTTGTGATGCTTCTTCCTATGCATGGGAGCGTATACAAACGTCATGCATGTACATATACGCACATACGTTGTGTGTATGATCTTTTATTCCCTGCAGAAAGTGCGAATAGCGAAATTGTAATGATTTACTAGTGACATTGCCAGTAGTACTATTGACCAGGTGTACCCCAGCCAATGTAATCATCTATTGACATTTAACATTAGCTTGTCATTGAAAATCCCCCACTAGACTGTATCACTACTTACTAAGTAGTTCTTTTGGAACCACATCGAGACATTGACACTAAAGTAGAGCTGCAAAACTATCGATGGTACTATCGATGGTATCGATGGTTTTATTTTAAGCGGACTATCGATATTTTTTTTTCGATAGCAATACTATCGACAAAAACACTCTACTAAAAGAGAAAAAATCAAAGTCAATAAAAACGGAATGATGGCGACTGTGTAATAAAAAATGCAACATTCAAATTTCCCCGCCTGGTTTGGTAATGGCTATCATTACATATACAAGTGCGAAAACAAATTAATTAGTTTTGAATTGTTACAACATAAGATGTCAGTTTTTATCTACTAGATGCAAATTGCATAAAAATATAATTATTATGTACCAACGGCTTTGATACTTGAAGAAACTTGACGGCGGCTAAATTTGACGACTACTGGACTGTTTCCGCTCTTTACTTTTAAATAAAAGGTGACGCCACAGAATATTATAATATTTTTTATTTTATTCCTTTTTAATTTATTTTTTATTGATCCATCTATCTATCTGTTTGCTTTTTCATTTATTTTTTATAGAACTGCTTATATATGTTTGTTGAATATTACCTGATTTACATTAAGCATTTTTTCATGAAATTTCATGAATTTTGTTGCACGCAACTTTTTCTATTTGCTTATTGCAGAGCTATAAAAGAGAACGTTATATAAAAAATAGCGTAGAATGAATCTCTGATGTATTTTTGACAACTTTTTTGATATAAGTTGCCCCTCCAGGCCTCCTATTGGCAAATAAAAAATTTTCATGCAACTAATTTCATGAAAAAAATGCTTAATGTAAATCAGGTATATGTGTATTAAGAACATTGGAACTAAAAGTTTTAAAAAAATTAACTTTCTTTTTACTTTATGGAATGATTAAAAAATTCAAGATTTTATATTAGGAAAATACACAATTGATAAGTTTTAGCCCTTATAGACACGGAAACTTTACTTTGCAAAGCCTTCATTCAGCAGGGAGAAAGACAGAAAGAGATAGTATTTATCACTCTGTCTTTCACACACCTGGGGGCAAATCACGGCAATCGATACGACTCGTAATTTAAAAATATTTCTATATAAACTCTATTGAAATATTTTTAAATTACGAGTCGTATCGATTGCCGTGATTTGCCCCCTGAACTAAGACTTTGCAAAGTAAACTTTCCGTGTGAAAAAGAATCAAAACTGTCGATAGTATCGATGGCATCAAAAAATACTATCGAAACTATCGAATGGAGCCACTATCGATAGTTTTGCAGCTCTACACTAAAGATTCACTAGTAAATTTTAGGGGCTCTAGTCTACAATATCGATATTTCCTCGCTCGTTGTCAATAGTAAAATTATAATGATTTTCTAGTGACATTGTCAATAGTGCTACTGATTAAGTGTACCCCAGCCAATGTAATCGCCCATTGACATATAAAATAGGGTTGTCATTGAAAATCTACCAGTAGATTTTAGCACTATTGAGAAGGTAGTTCTTTTACGACAATATGGAGATATTTGAACCAAAGGTTTTGCATATATTTGCACGGCATAATAAAAAAGAAAAACAATCTATTGACGCGTTCCTTGACAATATCACCAGAAATACTGTTGTCTCTAACATATCTTTACATAAAAGGAAAGTTGTCAACATTTTAACTAGTGCAATTGTCGCTGGAGAAAGAGTATTGACATAGAGACATACTAGGCTGACTAGAGGGTTTTTCTGGGCACATACAAACACAAACATGCATTGTCACTAGATGTGCGCGCTTTCTTTAAAAAAAGCCACCCTTAAACACATAATAGCTTACCATCTACATCTTACACACACACTCAAACGTACAATATGCAAAATAATAAGCGAACACGCATCAACACTACTTCTCTTGAGTGTTTGTTACGAACAAGAAGTCTTAGCTTTATCGCTTAAAAACATTCATACACACGTACATCAATACATCCATAGTGCTTCGCTTATTAAACGGCATCATTTATTATTGGTTTAGTATAATATATGCTACGACAATATATTTAAGCAAGTATTTATACAAAGAAATCAAAAGGCCCATATTGGCCGTCATATTGAATTTTGACAACTGATACACTCGGGTAAAAACAAAACGTATTTACATTTCAAGACTGTTTACGCAGCCCTCTAATGTACATGCATTGGAGTGCAAGACGTGCACAATTCATTCGAGAGTCAAAGCAATTGACACTTTTTTTCAAGTTTTATTTTGTATATCAAATAGACACTGTTTCAAGCAACACTGTAAACAACCGACTAGAAATTTATTGAATATTTAAACAACAGTAGCAAGAGTAGCACCATTAGCTTGAAAATTGTAATAAATTTACAAAGTAAAGACAGCCACTGCAAATAAATAATAATAATAATAATAATTATAGAAAAAGCACTACTTGAGGTTATGTAGGCACTTATGTACATTCAAACACAATGCACTCACTTTAGCTGCTATGTATTTGCCCCTTTTACGTACTACATACTGTTATTTAAGACACTACTCATGCACTCACTCCTCTACTCCTCCTGTGTTTATACACTGCACAGAGAGCGAGCAGTGTGTCAACGGCCCAGACACTGTCTCGCCACAATGGGGTTTTTATTTTATACATATATGTATGTAGTATTATTTTTTTGCTGACTTCTTTCGTTCATATTCGAATGCACATTTGTGTTGTTTGTTGTTATTGCAAAGTTAAAAAAAAATGTGCATAGTATATTTAATATAGTAAATGCAGCTGACGAAATAAACTGTGACGTTATAAATATTTTGCGATAATAACAAACTTATGAAAATATAATGTAGATAATATTAGGTTTTTTTCTTTTATTTTTAAGTAGCCAACATTTATGTTGCTGATACCAGCGAGTAATTTTCAAACACTGTTGATAAATGTAGGTTGTAGTAGATGTCCATATCGTTGTCATTGTCACAGTGTAATAAGACAAGCAGCATGAATGAATTTTATAATGAATGTAAATTAACATCATCATTATTGTACTAATCATTATCATCACCATCATTATCATCACCACCCATCATTAATTTGAACGCATACGCACATTTTTAATACAAAATATTTCAATGATCATGGACATGTACATTTCCATACAACAACTTGTTGTTTTCGTACTCTGTCAGCTCCATCTGTTCAATTGGGTTCACTTCCTACTTTGTGGCACACAAGAGGAAAAAAATTCCAAATGTTCATAGTACGAATACGCATAAAAAATTTAAATATTTAAATAAATTAGAATTTCTTTCATATAAATTCTGCATAATACTCGTACACTTATGCTTAGACAGGGATGGTCCGTTAGCTTTTCTTTGTCGAGGAGGTTCGCACAAAAAATTTTTGGAATTCGCTCTATAGAATTTTGTTACACAAACAATCTGATTCTGTGTATATACATACTTCTTTGCTTGTGTGTGCATGAGCAGTTAACTAAGCAGCAGATTTTAATTTATGCAAGTTAAAAGAGTACTTCTCTTGCCAGCTCTTAAGTACCTTTTTGCAAATCTTAATATGTCATCTCTTATAAGTAAAAAAGTTCCTATCTAAATTGTGAGTTGTTACATGATAATGTTATTTTTTTTTTTATCTTGTAGATTGTCTATACAACGGAAGTCATCTTGTTTAGCGTTTAACTATTAGATGCTATTGTACATATTTTTTTTTTTGCAAAAAAGAATAAGTTTCTTATCTATAAATTTGCATCAGATTGAATGATAAAAGCACGCACATGTATGTACATAATGTAACAAGTTTTTTTAAATAACTGAAGGCTGTTACATTTTTATGCATATTTTTTAAGAACCGAAGGGTGTTTATTAAAAAGTGACAAGTGGGTCCAAAATACTTTGCATTTACCTGTAGTGTAATAAATGTTTCGTACAGTAATTAGGCTGTTAATAGATTTTAACGCTCGTAAATATTTTCATAAATTACTACACAAAATATGTACATACTACAGTGTCAAGCTTATGACATATTTAAATGGCAATAACGAGTGAGGAAAGTTGTATTCGGCTAGGTCGCATTTTGTGTACCCTGCAGCAGCGAAATTAAGCAATAGTTATCGTGTTTTCTTTTCTAAAAGAAAAGTGTAACATATATGTTACATGTGATTTGGCAACATTTTTAAATGCTCACCTGATTTTAAGAAGTGTTGCATATTTTACGTTTACAAAAGAACAATTTTCCAACAAGTTTCGGCATAAAACAATCGCGAACTAGAAAATGATTAATTTTTTTCACAGACAATAACAAAAACAACTGTTAATATAATGCTGCACTCATGCCCCTTTAATGAAAATGAGTGTTGAACATGTAGCATTTTTCTTCTTTTTAAGGGTAACATCATGGGAAAAGAACGCGTTCAATTTTTAAAATAATACATACTATTTAGAAAAGAACACAAAAAAAATGTAAAAGGCAACATAAATGCAGCATATTGCTCAGAAAAGAAAACGCCATTAGACTGTTATGGAAAATATATTTTTTAGCTTTATTTTTCTTTACATTTATTTTATTATTTAGCGAATTTCATTCCACATATTCTTAATTTTAGTAACTGCGTATAATCATAGTTGTAGCGCAAATAATTCGTAAGCTCACATATTTTCTCTCAAACAACTAGTACTATATTCGATTCCAACATACAAATGCATATATACTACGTTTATGCAACAAACTAAAATATGCTACAAGAAAGAAAAAATAAGAAGGCATATGTCACCTTCTCCGAGAAATGGGAACTAGTGTGTCAAAACACGGGTTTGGACTTAAGAGTGGATTTTGGTACCTAAAGGGGTGTAGAATAAGATGAAATGAGTTTTTCTCAAAACTTCATTTTCACACACAAGGTCCCTTTTCTCGGAGAAGGTCACAAAAATATGGTGGGAATGGTGAGATTTCTGATACGCTTCCCCTTTCCTCAGATGTCCCTCAAGGATCGGTTCTGGGCCCTCTTTTGTTTATCCTTTATATAAATGACCTGCCCAGTTCCATTGGCTCTACCTCTTGTACGCCATTTCTTTATGCGGATGATGTTTTTCTTTTGTTCACTGGTCCTCTCATCTCTCATCAAACTCTTGAGCATAATACAATTAATTCATTTTTAGAAAATGTTTTGTTTTGCACTCACACTAATTCCTTAACTATTAATACATCTAAGTCTAAAGCTATGATGTTCGGTCCGACTTCTCGTTTTTTTATGGACCTTATGATCTCACTCGGTGCAGACAGAATTCAATTTGTCGATAGTCATAAATGTCTTGGATTAATCCTTGATAATAGGCTGTCGTTTAATAGCCACATTGACTCCTTATCAGATAGAATTTGGTCCTCGCTTATAAAATTTTATACTTCTAATATATTTTTGCCTCTTCATGTGAGAAAAAGGCTAGCGCCTTTCAACTTTCAAATGGCTTAGAGGTTATCTCTGCGACTTTTGGATTTCTCATGACTAGACTTAAGCGTTTGACTAATGCCATTGTTAGATTCGTTTATAATATTCGCATTAGGGATCATATTTCAGGATTTGTAAAAAAATTTCTGGGCTGCTCGTTTGATAATTACGTTTCTGAATTTACGCAGCGTCTTTCAATTTTCACCAAGGAATAGAAATCCTCACCTTATTTTTCCAAGAATTTTCAAATCATCTTTTTCTATGTCCTTCCTTGTCAGGGTAATTAGTCTTTGGAACTGTCTGCCTTAATACTTCGTAATTTTTCGCATTCCAATAACGCTTTTAAACTTAAATTGCTTAAACATTTTTCCTCCTAGTTAATTCATTTGTACATTACTATACTCCTTTTGCTTTTTTGACCCGCTGTTAAATAGTTGGAACCTGCCCTAACTGGACCTTTCAAATTTGAAATTTTATATTTTATAATTACTACTTTTATGTTTGGGGTTTTTATTGAGATTGTTTATTGTTCATTTTTTTTCTACACCTTTTTCCAATTAATTATCTTACCATTTTGCATTCTATCCTTTTAGCTTTAAGTTATTACATTAAAAACTCATGAATTTTTTATTTTATTGCATTCTTTATTGAAATACTTGGGTATTTTACTATTTTGTAATTTTATATTGGCTTTGTAGGCTTGTTATTACAAAACTAAATAAATAAATATGTTTCACACGCATTGACTATCTCTCTCATAGCCAGGATATGGATACTTAATCGACTCGGAGTTATTCATCATTCGCCACCGTATACCTACATTTGAATGTATAAAATGGAATGGAAAATGTGTGGGTGTGTGTGTGTGTGGCAGTTTTAAAATAAATTTCCCTGTATGTACGCAAGTATAGCCGATTAATAGTCAGAGTATTTTTTATATTCGTACGTGCGGTTGTAGCTTACACAGTCTACAACTTTCATTTACAGTTGTTTGTGCTGCGTAATTTAAAAAATGTGTGCAAACATAGTTGTTGAATGTTTATAATGACACGTTTTCGGTTTAAAATTAATGCGTGTGTTTTTTATTCGCATCCAAAGAGTACTTAAAACGATACTTTTTTCATTATTTAGTTTGGTGTTTTTTTTTGTAGTTAGTACAAATAAAGGGCAAATCACTTATATATACTTATTTGGACTATTTTTTATTCATTTATGTTGTTCGAAGTTGACTCAAATTATGCCACCTTTTTGTTATTGAATAAAAGCTGTTTTCAGAGCATATTAAAAATGTTAAAATAGTTTTATAGGGCATTTGCACCTGCACAAAATCTGGCAGCTTTAAATTTAAATATTTATTTAAATCTATAGCATTTACAGCAAATCTTTTAATACTTATCAAGATTTTGCATCCAAAACAAAAACCATTAACTGAACATTTTCCTAAACTGCAACCAAATAACTGCAATATAGCAAATTCACACACCTTTTTACAGAGTTTGCTTTTTGCTAATTTTTAAAAGCCATCTTAGTATCTCAAATTCTACCAGATTATACACACAAAGAAAAGATATGGTTGTAGCATGGTTGAGAAAACAATATTATGTTTTCTGAAACAAATGTGCGGTCGTCGAAAACTAGTTATTGTTATTTTAAACATTTACTTCATTACGATAAACAGAGAATGTTTGAATTTAATAATTACATTATCACATCCATAAAAAATTGTGATACGATTAAAGTTTAACAGTATAGTTTTGTTAAAAATTTATGACTACAACATAATTTGTATTACTATTTAAAAATAATATGATGTAAATAACAATATAATGTTGATGTTGTTGAAACATTTGTCAGTTCAGTATTTCGTTTTTAAGCTATCGGCAGTGCACGGGTGGTGTTAAATAAATGAATAAATAAATAAAGTATAAACAAAAGGGTAGACCAATAAAAAATATATAAACATTTGGATATCTCTTTATACAGGCATGTCTATATGTCGTGTAAGTATACATTTCTATATATGTATGTATACATTTTATTTCAAAAATATTAATTTATTTTTATTCGAATTTAACGCACAGCTGTTTCTACAATAAATATATGATTAACCAATAAAATAGTATTATTATATTAAATAATACTGTGGTCGTATTAAACAATATTAATATAATATAAGAACATGGTATGGTGAGTCTCAATTATACTTTAGTCACTTCTAACAATAGCGTTGTCATATTTACAATACTAAGATTAAGTGTAACAAAGTTCATTGTTTTTGTAGATAATATATATTATTTATTATTAACTCAGATAATAATATTATTAAAGTTTGCTTTTCTATTAACAATAATATGATTTGACTGCAACCATATAATTCAATCATAGTATGTTGCTGTTTGATTATAGTTACCTCAACCATATTTTTTCTTTGCTTGTAGGTAGTTTTCGAAAAATTCTAGTGATGAAGTAGATTTTGTTTTGAATGGAAAATCTAATATATTTTGCTTAGAATCTTGTAAGAACTAGATTTTTTTCAGATGTAAACGCACTACTATTTCTTTATTATTATTTAATTTATAAGTTATTTTTCACCTCACTAAAAACCTTTTTACTGTAATGTCGAGTATACATTATGAATTTTTTTGACATCGCAATAGTGTGTAGTAGTAGCAACGTTAGTCATTGCCGATATAGTTGGTTGTGTGGCATTGCGTTAGAAACAAACACAACAATTTGAAAAGACATTATAGGCACGGTTGCCAGAAATGCAGATTTATCTGGATTTTGCAGATTTTTACCCTCCAAAAAGACAAAATGCAGATTTGAAGATTTTTGGCCTAAAAACGCAGATTTTTCAACTCCAATTATAGTGCAAATTTTTCACATATTTCCTAATACTGCTACTACTTCTTGTTTTTTTATGTGTGAACGACTCATACTTTAGAGAGTTACAATTTTTGAACTTAGAAAACATCACTAGAGAAATAGATGAAGTAACTTTGGCAAGTTTCTGAAAAAGAATATCTGATATAAAACGAGCTTATTCTGATAACGATTTTGCAGCCCTAAGCTAATTGAAAATGTAATGCCTTTCGCACATTCATTTGCAAATGTCGAAAGAATTTTTAGTCAAGTGAACTTGAATACAACAAAACTTCGAAGTCCTTTGGATATTTATGCAACAAATGACTTTTTGTATAATATTTTATATATCCGATTTCTTTTCTCATTCATTTTATATTATTTGCACATAACTATAAAGAATTTTTATGTTTTTGTTGGTCATATGTATTTCGTTTCTCCTAAAGAAAGACGGGGTTTCCACACTCAAAGTTTACTTTGCAAAGTCTTGAGTTTGTAGGATAGAAAAGAAAAGATGTATTATTCAAATTCTTATTTCTTCAACAATCTCAAGACTTTGCAAAGTAAACTTCGCGTGTGGAAAAGCCACCAAACTCATCAGGAGACTTCAACCAAAGTGGCAGCTAATTGTAAAAAGCTAATGAGAAAATAACAATGGGTTCAAAATCGAAGATGTTAGCTTGTAAAGATGTTTGCTTGAAGCTTTTAAGCTTATCCTGCCGCATTCATAAAAAATAGTTCTGGTTTACAAAAGGTTTGCAAAACAAACTTTATATGGAAGTTTGTGTGAAACGTTTTGTTCTCCAAAATATTTTTTATGAATAATGGCCCTTATTACGAGTATCGTATTACGACTTCGACTAGTTGATTTTAAATTAGATCGAAGAGAAAATATTGCAATGTTCTTTACTCTATTAAAAAATCAAAGTCGTAATACGGCACTCGTAATAATTCCCCTTACCTATTATTGCGTAATTTTTAATAACATATTGATAGTCGTTCTGTAAACATATGAAGTTTTTTTTAACCTTATTTCAAAAATTTTTTGGTTGAAGTCTGCTGATGAGTTTCTTAAGCAGAAACGAAACACCCATTCTTCATACATTAAAGGCTTATGTTCATAAAAAAATGTGCTTCAAAGTTTTTTTACGAAAATTTTTTCCACAAAATTTACATAAAATAGATTTTAAGCCGAGTTTAAATTTTATGAATATGGGTTAATGAAAAAATTTTTATGTAAATTTTTTTAATAAAATATAATAAAAGTTGTTTTAAAAATTGCTTTCAAGATTTTTTGAAGATTTTAAAAATAAAATGCAGATTTTGAAGATTTTTTCGCGAAAAATTGTTAAATTTTGCAGATTTTATTCTTAGAAATTCTGGCAACACTGATTATAGGCATGTTGAAAATGACACCAAGAAATTACAACAAAAGAAACGCCAAATGTATGCTCAGCATAATTGCAGACAAAGTATTGAATTGCAATATTTTATTATTTATTGTGAGTTCAAACCTAGTCCATATGGGTTCATCAGTAAGCCTTCATAAGTCAGTAAAAATATTGTAAGATTGAAGGTTTACTGATAAGGTGGCACAAACCAGAGAAATGTAGACATATATACATACATACACACACATTAGTACATTATTAAGAAATTTAAAGAATATTTGAAAATATGAATGAAAAAAATAATTATAATAAATCAGTGTATAATTTTTATTAAACAAAACGTTTGACTTATGACGTTCTTTTTTCTACAACAAAATGCTACATTTTCATCTAAAAAGTGCAACTTGATGTTCGTTTCTTAAAAATGTCTTATTCCCTAAGAGGGTACAATGTTTTATTCTTAAAAAAAAATACCCTTCACAATGGTGAAAGGCATTACACTTTACGCCCCGTAAAAATCGTTATTGTTTTTGTTGCCTTGTGAAATAGTGGCCTTTTGTTTACGAATAGGGTTACCAGACAGACAGTGTTGGGAAAAATATCGCTTCAAATCAGGATAGTAAAAACGAGTCATTTTTAATTTACATTTATATTGTTTTAGAGAATTTTTCTATTGTTTTAAAAAACAAACATAAGACATAATAACGATTCGGCAATATGGCCGACTTTGTGTTTCATTTTTTATTTTTGCAATATTTCGAATTAATTTGCTTATTTAAGGCTTTTCAACTCAATATACTTGTATAAGTCATTCTCAATAATATATTAAGAGTTCTTATATAAACATATGAAGCCTACTGATGAGTTCCTTAAGCAGGAACGAAATGCATATAGATGGTGCTTAACAAAGAAAACAAATAACAACTCTAAATTTAATATAAATATTATGCAAATAACATACATATGTATGTATAAAATATGTTATATGTACATTTTTTAATCGTTTGGTTGAAAATATACATACATACATACCTACCTATAGATAACTTTTGACTAAAAACTTGAATTTTTTTTTTAAATATTTATGATTTGATCAAGCTAAAGCTCGTATCGCTTTTTAAGACAAATTCCATTTTTTAGTTATGACTTTACTGAAATAAATTAGCGATGTGATGAAAAAGGGCATATTAAATAATTATTGCTTTTCGAAATTTCTCAACGGTAACGCTTTTTTTTACCTATTCGACTTGAGTCATTGGAAGTGTTGATATCTTTCTTGGGTAAAGTGGTTATCATCAAACAAAAATTTAATCCATTCAGAATTTTTTGCAAGCAAATTTTGTTTCATGCCTAGGGACCACACCTGAACGACAAGGTAACAACTTTCTGTTTCCAAAAGCCTCTGCTCCTTCACATTTTCTTTAACACATTTCGTCAATTTCCGCCAATATCAATTAAATTTGACTTTCTTAACAATGCAAACGTAGGCTTAGACCCAATAATTGACTTCTCAATTAAGTGTCATTTAGCTAATTACCACTTAAATTTAAGTTGCATTTAAGTGCAGTTTCATTCTTTCAGCCGTAAAATTAAATACTATAAAAGTATGATAGCACTGTGAAATGTTGATAGTTCTAAAAGAAAACAGATGTTTAATGTAAATAAGAAAATTAAAAAAAAAATTATGAAACCAAAAAAGTATCAGAACGCATTTTTTATTTATTTATTCCATGATATGAAACTCTGTATTGTACATGTTATAAATTTATGAAAATTAAACGAAATTCTTTTTAATACGACCAGATGATATCCATGTATGTACATGTTTTTAATAAACACAGAAGCACAATAACATATGGTATGCTCGTAAAACTTAAATAGAATTTAAATACACAAGGTTGGGCATTTAAATGTCTCTCAACTTGGTACTGAAAAAATTAATTCGGTAATTAAATGACATTTAAAGATAAATGACACTTAATTGAGAAGTCAATTATTAGGCCTTAGTCTATTTAAGTAAAAAATATACACCATAAAATATTTTTTATACAAATCAGAGCTAAAATTCAATTGTCTCAAACTCGATATCATTTTTGCTGCATGTCAACAAGTTGCTAGGGTGTATTGAAAATACACCTCCAATTACATGTAGAAAATGTTGCATCTGCGCATATCTCTATAGTTTAGGGTATTATACTTTTTGTGCAGAGAAAGTTTTTACATACACGTATGTGTGTATAATGTCCCAATGACCTTTTTATTCAGTATTCAGTCAAAATTCTGTCAAAGACTCTGCATAAGTCTCGTATTAGCCAAATTTCAGTGCAAATTTCTTCGAGTGAATGACAACAAAGCGGAAGAATTATTTGAAATAATACGATATCCCGGTAAAAACTCCTAAAATATTTTAGGAGTTAAATGCCTTAAGGCCGGGGCACAATAAATCCGTCATAAGTTAAACTTCGCCTTTTTCAACGGACAGCTAAGTTGAAATACATGGTTTCTTATGAGGTCTGTTACATTCAGTACGTGTCCGTCAACGCAAAGTACGAAATTTGCTCAACTTTCAACTTTTTGCGGACGTTGAATAGTTTGAAAGATATTGGTTGGTTTTTTTGGTATGTTTTGATTAAGTTTTTTGTCTTTTGTGGCAGCAAAAATAAAATTAAACAAAAAAACGAAATAAATAAAAAACGCGTTGAATTTAATAAATAATATGGAAAATTAACCTATTAAAGCTGTTGAAATGCTTCCGTCATTAAAGTACTCATTGTGCCAACTTTCTCCGTCGTTGCGTTAATGTCAGTTAAAAAAGGCGAAGTTTAACGTGCGACGGATTCTTTGTGCCCCGGCCTTTACGAGTACTACATACTTTAAAAAAAGTATTTCGATATTATATTCATATATTCCTAAACCGAATGAACATAAATGTTTGATGAAAAAATAAAAATTAAATATTTAAGAAATAAATTTCAAAGTAAAATTAAAAAAAAAATCAAAAAACCCAACTTCGACCAACTTTAAACTATTAAAGGTATTAACGGCCAATCCCACGATGTCGACAACGTTCGACTTGTCGCAAAATTTACGTGAAGCAACAAAAAAAAATATGAAAATTTGTTTGTTTTTTGAATGTTAGTGTGCGACAAGTCGAACGTTGTTGACATCGCGGAGTTGACAATAAATGGTCATTCGAAAAGAAAAGTCATAAGAAAAACCTAAAGATTAGTTTCAAATACCTGTCGAATGATGACCATTCTGATATAGTTCGGCGACTTTTTTTTTATTCACAAAATGGCGTCTATTGGCCGCCATAATGAACTTTAAATGCTGTCAAATCTTTATTGATTAAGATAAATAGATTGACATAAGAATCATCATCGCCCCCGCATTCGGTTTATAATATAAACGGTCGGTTTGGTTCGGTTCGGTTAATATAATAAAGTTTATATAGCACCGCAAAGGAACACACACACACATAAATGCAAAGGTTGATACTCACAATACCGTTCTTTACATTGTGCCTCGACTGCACGGCAGAGTTCTCTGACTACTGTGGTATAGTTAATATTCAGACCGGTCTGATTTTAATCGGATAATTTTTCAGCAAATGTGCGCAAACGTCATCAAGAAAAAGTGGTGAGTGTTTTGCTAAATGTTTTAGGAACATTTAAACAATATAGTTAGTTGTCTGCAAAGTTTTCAGAGTTTTTACAACATAAGGCAACATGTCGGACAAAGAAAGGTCAATAAGGGGAATGCCATAAACAAGCATTGCTAACTTATTTTTCGAATATGAAAATCTAATAACGCTTTCACATAAAGCTTAATACTTATGAATAATCGCATAATAAATTTTGCAAATTTTCTTTAAAATACCCTTTAAAATAAATCTAAAATATGTGCATGTGTACAATAAATCAGCGTTATAACATTGCCAGCCGTCCCACTTTCCCATATGCTTGTGTGTTTGCGAAAAGTGACACCGCACCAGAATTTTAGTAATATCATAGAAACTACGTAAACTTTTTAAAAACATCAATAGTATGTCATTAAATAATTATTTCATGAAATAACTTTAATATTTCACATAATTTCCGTATGTTATTTTCAATCCGTACTTTTTGTGTGGTTACGTTAAGGATATCTTATGTCAGCCATCAACTTCACATGTTTTAATCTTTCTTCAAAACCAAAATAATTGCCTTTGGGGAGGTGTTGCTGGTAAAAATCTAAACTTATGTTTTAAGTTGCAAAAAAAAAAAAATTCCATGCACTGTTGTGATGTTTAACTTCACAACTAACCAACCATTAAATTATGTCTTGTTCACCATTTTTGAACACGTATCATCAATTTGTAGCCTACGCAAAAAAAAATTATATTCAATAAACGCCAGTTAGCACAACAGTTGCGCTATCTGGAGTCGGACTCGCTGAAAGTAAGAAACAAAAAAAAAAGCATAATAATCTTAAAAATTGTCATATGAATTAAATACATGGCTGCTACCTAAGTTGCCAATATTGCTGGTAAACAGCGTTTACCATATTTTCTTTTTTTTTTCATTGGCCAGCTGACCGTCCAACCAACTTCTCTATTAACACTTTGTTAAAAGCTTCGGCGCTGTAGACCGTTGCAGGCTTTTTGTCATTTTAGGTAATTTGTTCATGTTTTTCTCTTAATAATTTTTTTATAAATGTTTTGTTGTAAGTAATAACGCCGAAAGTGTTATTATTAATTGCAAACAAAATAAAAATAGATTTTGATGAATTTTGAACTAGTTTTTTTTTTGTTTTTGTGTGAGTGATAAATATTTTAATTTTTTATTTTATCTTCAGCCGGATGTAGTCATGTAATATTAGATGTTGTATTTCATTTAATGTTTCTTTTGGCAGTTTTAGTTGAGTTTTTTTTTTTGTCTTCTATTTGAAACTTTATATATTTGTGCTTTAATGTCCTCACTTAATATTTTTTAATGGATTTGGGGAATTTGTGAGAAAAAGCTTGTTAACATATGTTTTATGTTAACAAATCAATCAAATATCCATTACTGTGTCTTTGACATAACATAAATTTTCTTTTGCTTGGCTATTAACTACACAAATACAAGTTTAGTTTAACTTAATTTTATTTCATGTGTGTGTGTGTGGAAATTTATGAAATTACACATCCCATCTAGCATTTGGAAGATAGTTTTGTTTAAGAGTACTATTTTTTTTAGAGTACTATTGGTGATAAAAAACTGATTAATCACTCACACGGTCAAAAAAGGAATCTAAAATGTTTCGCGCTAATGGGTCACAATAGTTCGATTTAAAATACAATAACAAATTATAAAGCGATCGCAAGTTAATCATTCAGATGTGTAAAATGTGACTATTATTTCCGTTAGTTATTATAATATTTTGCTCATCTGTAAGATTGAGAATCGGATCAAGCAGGTGTTTAAAAAGTGCTAATAATTATTATTTTATGATCATATTTTACGCAGCTAGATGATTAAACAATGCTTGATATATTTTTTTAAGTATAACGATTAGAAATATGATTGAAAGAAAATTCGAAAAAGAGTCACTAATGAAGTGAAATAAATTTAACAAATGATCAGAAATTGATTCGAAAAAGGTTTTAAATACTACTAGAAAAGAGGTCCAAAATGATTCTAAACTAATATAGAAAAACACACATAAATGAGTTATAAAGACGAGTCGCGGGTAGGCACGTTTTCCTACCGACAAAGGTATATTTTATGATCGGAAAATGAGGGCATATTCTAGATTTTTGATCGCGCAAAAGAGTCAAAAAAGAGACGAATTTTATTCAACATTTTCAAAAAATGCTGGCTGGGTACAAGCAAAGTGATACGAAAATGATTCGAAATCCTATTGCTTGGAAGAAAAGTATTATTGCGGCAACAATCATATTCGTATTGCGGAAGTTTCCCCCGTCGGGAGAGGTTGTACGCACAGGGCGATACTTCGAAGAGATACGAATGCAATACTTTTACAAGATAAAACTGTGATATTACTAGACAATCATCTAATAGAATTATTTATGATATTGCAGGATTATCTTTAGGAAGATAAATTATTTATTTATGATTATCTCCTCAAGTTTAATTTTACAATTTTGCTAAATTATCTGAAGGAAGAAAAATGTAGGATATCGTAAAGTCACCCCTGAATTAAAACTACCATTAATTTACATTTAAAGCAATTTTTTATGATCAACTAAATTTAATTTATCATCACAGGAGCCAACATATGTTTAATATAATAAGAAATTTCCTGAGCTAATAATTTCAAAAGTTTCTGATTGTTTTTATTTTATATTGATACTATAAATATATTGCGCATGTGATAAAACACCAGGCTGAACAAAATGCAATATTTTAATAACACAAAATACCTTGTTAAAATAAACAAGTAATAGTGCTATATTCGCCTGTGCCGAATCTTATATACCCTTTACCAAAGTGCGTTTATGTAGTATAGAGATACATACATAAGTACATAGTTACTTTTATGTACAAAGAAAAAAGAAAAAAATAATAATTTAATCACAATTTTAGATTTTTCTGATTACTTATACCAATCTAGTAGTTCTTAAAAAAAATATAGAAAGTGTGTTAAGTGAAAAAAGAAAGAAAGAAATAAAACAAAATGTTTTATTTAGTTACTTTAATGTCCAGAAAAAAAATCATTGTTTCCAGCTCTGGAGCTGTGGTTTTTATTTTCATAATTTTCTATACCAAACGTTTCCTTCCAAAACGTAAAATATATATAATTTATAAAGGAAAAGATAAAAATTAATTAGACTTATACCTAATTTATATTAAGCATTTTTTCATGAAGTTTGATGAATTTTGTTGCACGAAACTTTTTCTATTTGCTGATTGCAGAGCTATAAAAGAGAATTTTATGTAAAAAATGACGTAGAATGAATCTCTGATGTATTTTTGGCAACATTTTTGATATAAGTTGCTCCACCAGGCCTCCTATTTGCAAATAAAAAATTTTCATGCAACTAATTTCATGAAAAAAATGCTTAATGTAAGTCAGGTATTAGTTACTTTTATATATCAAAAAAGTGTAAGTGTCCCAACCGTGAACTCATCCTTTTTGATTTTCTGATTTCTTACACCAATCTCTTTCTTTTAAGAATTTAAGAAATGTTTAATTTATAAAAAAAGGAAAAATTTGTTTTAGTAACTTACTTTTGTACAAAAAAAGTTAAAGTTTTCCAACCCTGGAATCGTCTTTTTAATTTTTTTAATTGTTTTTTTTTTATTTGAAATACCAATTTTATTCGTTATAAAGCATAAAATAAGTTTATTTAATAAAAATTGATAATTAGTTTTCGGTAGTTAATTTTTTATATCACAAAGAGTGTAAGTTTCCCAACCCTGGAATCCTCCTTTTTTATTTTATTTTTTATTTCTTACACCATCTTTTTTTTAAGAATATAAGATATGTTTAATTTATAGTAAAAAAGAAAAAATTTGTTTTAGTAAGTTACTTTTGTATAAAAATAAGGTTTTTCAACCCTGGAAACGTCGTTTTAATTTTTTTATTATGTAATACTAAATTCATTCGTACTGAAGTAATTATAAAATAAGTTTATTTTATAAAAAAAAAAAATAAAAATTAGTTTTCGGTAGCTAATTTTTTATATCACAAAAAATTTGGGTTTTCAACCCTGAAATCAAACTTTTTGAATTTTCTGATTTCTTATACTAATCTCTTTCTTTTAAGAAAATAAGATATCTTTAATTTATAGAGAAAAAGGGAAAATTTGCTTTAGTACATTACTTTTCTATAAAAAAAAATGTAAGGTTTTCCAACCCTGGAAACGTGTTTTAAAGTTTTTTAAATTGAAATACCAATTTTATTCGTACTGAAGTATAAAATAATTTTATTTATTTAAAAAAATTAAAATTAGCTTCCGGTAGTTAATTTTTTATATCACAAAAAGAGTAAGTTTCCCAACCCCGGAGTCATCCTTTTTAATTTTTCTGATATCTTACACCAATCTATTTCTTTAAGAATATAAGATATTTTTAATTTATAGAGAAAAAGGAAAAATTTGCTTTAGTAAGTTACTTTTGTATAAAAAAAGTTAAAGTTTTCCAAACCTGGAAACATCTTTTTAATTTTAGAAAGTTAATTTTTAAATTGAAATACCAATTTTATTTGTACTAAAGTATAAAATAAGTTCATTTAATAAAAAAAATAATAATTAACTTTCCGTAGTTAATTTTTTATAGCACAAAAAGTTTCAGTTTCCCAACCCTGGAATCATCCTTTTTGATTTTTCTAATTTCTTACACCAATCTTTTTCTTTTAAGAATATAATATATGTTTAATTTATAAAGAAAATGAAAAATTTGTTTTAGTAAGTTACTTTTGTATAAGAAAAAAAGTTAAAGCTTTCCAACCCTAAAGTATAAAATAAGTCTATTTTATAAAAATAAATAAAAATTAGTTTACGGTAGTTAATTTTATATATCACAAAAGTCGTAGGTTTTCTAACCCTGGAATCATCCTTTTTGTTTTTCTGATTTCTAACATCAATTTCTTTGTTTTAAGAACATTAGATATGTTTAATTTATAAAAAAAAGGAAAAATTTGTTTTAGTATGTTACTTTTGTGTAAGAAAAAAGTAAAATTTTCCAACCCTGGAAACATCTTATTAATTTTTTTAAGTTTAATCTTTTATTTAAAATACCAATTTTATTCGTGGTGAAGTATAAAATAAGTTTATTTAATAAAAATAATTAAAAAATTAGTTTACGGTAGTTAATTGCATATATCACAAAAATCGTAGGTTTTCCAACCCTGGAATCATCCTTTTTATTTTTCTG
Organism: Tachina grossa; assembly: GCA_949987645.1. Classification (NCBI taxonomy): domain Eukaryota; kingdom Metazoa; phylum Arthropoda; class Insecta; order Diptera; family Tachinidae; genus Tachina; species Tachina grossa. The sequence continues at coordinate 57,892,644 of OX465274.1, forward strand.
ATTTCTTAAATCAATCTCCTTCTTTTAAGAACATTACATATGCTTAGTTTATAAAAAAAAGGAAAAATTTGTTTTGGTAAGTTACTTTTGCATAACATAAAAAATTAAGGTTTTCCAACCCTGGAAACGTCTTTTTAATTTTTTTAATTTTTTTTTTAATTTTTTTTTAGTTAGAAATACCAATTTTATTCATGGTGAAGTATAAAATAAGTTTATTTAATAAAAAATTATTAAAAACTAATTTTCGGTAGTTATTTTGTATGGCAAAATGAAGTTTAAGTCTCCCAGCTCCGAAACCGTCTGCTCGATTTTGCTGATTTTCAATACCAATCTTATTTCGACCATTTCTGACCCACCAGTCCAAGAACGAAGTCTCTAGCTTTTCTGGGAGCTCCGGAAAACCGATTTCACGTACAGACAGACGGACAGACGGACATCGCTTATTCGTCTTCCCTATGCATAAGGATCCAGAATATATATACTTTATGCCTCGCTTATTAATAATCTAGAAATTACAAACGGAATGACAAACCTATATATACCCTTTTACCATTTTTTGGTAAAGGGTATAAAAATAAATAGTCAATACATTTTTAACTGTTCATTCAAAAAGTTTCACTAAAATGAAAATATTTTAATATCAAAAAAGTATTGATTTGATGATTTTCTTCTAAATTATAAAAATAAGATATTGTATATATGTCTTCTGGGTAAGATATCTTCCAAATGTATGTAGGGATGTATGTATGTATGTATTCATATATACTTACACACTTAAGTATCTTATAAGTAAATCTATTAAGTTTTTTTTTCAGAAAATTTGTGTAATTGCTGCAATGAAATGTTGCAAAGATTTCTTGAAGATTTTGTAATTAATAATAAAAAAAATGCCAAAAAATCTCATTTTTAATTGATATTGATTGAACTTCTTTTTAAATGGGGCATTTCTGGTTTATATTTAAATTACTTTGGGAACCCGCTTGCATTTCCTTAATTCTGTGGCAATAAGGAGAAAGTGTTTAAGACTGAGATTACAACTGGCATTTCATGTATGCCATGTGCCCAAAAACGCGTAACCAACCACTAAGTACTAGTGAAAATCTATTTGATTCAGACACGTACATATTTATTAAGTTAAGCAGCTTCATTCATAGCTAATAGACAATTTTATAGAATCCAACATGAATGGAAACTGTTTGAATCAATAGATGCATGGCTCAATCAAACAGTTTTTTATTAGTACTCCTATTTTACATTATGCAAGTATTATTGCTTGGCTGAATAGTTTTAAGAGAGAGAGAGAGAGAGAGAGACGAGGGGAACAGAAACGTTTCTTTTCCCCCTGTCTCTCTTTCTCTTTCTCTCTTAACAAATGAATCAGCTTGGCAATAACACTTGCACAGTGTAAACTAGTACTTACACCTTCTTTGGTGCGTTGCCAAATCATCAGTAGACTTCAACCACATATTTTGAACAATCACAAACCTCTTATCATATGCACAGACTTAACATAATAGCCACTACAAAATGTTTACATGTATGTATGTACCGACGGTACATCGAATAAGTAAAAATAATTAATGTAATGATCGCAAAAGATAAGCAAGAATAGTTAAACATACTTAGGTAGACTAATATGACTTCGTGCTAACCTAAATAGAAGAATGAAGAAATGGAAAAACAAAAAATGAATAGTGATACTTACAAATGTATTTACCAAAGCTAAATCAATAATTGTATACACAACAATCATTTCTCATATTCCGTTTCATTAAAATTTACGTTAAATAATTTATGTTAATAACAATCTGTACCCAAGTAAATTGACTAGGGTGCTGATGAAGTGCGTGGCTGCACAGAAAAATATCGATATTTCCCCCATCTAATAAAAGTCAAGTTTAATTTTTCTTCTCTTCCTTAGAAACTCACATTGATTAATAAAAATATTTCATTCAATAAGAATGAATAAGAATAAGAATAAGAAATTATTTCTGATTAAAATATTTTATATTCATATCAATGATGACCTTGATGCACCACCTACGTCATGTCTTCTTTTCCAAACTTTAATCTGTGTTGCTTATGTACGTCTTACAATGGTGGCTTTTTTCGATGATTTAGATGCTTCAAGTACTCCGTGGTTTGTATAACATTATCAATAGTTATTTTACTGACGCTAACTCAGTCGGAGCAGCTCCAATTCTACTTAAACTCACAGATGAATTCGAGACCATTTAGAGAATTTTGCGTCTATATTGAGGTGAAAACTTCTTATAAGTCTTTCCTTTGTACCATTTGGAGTACTCTGATGGATTCTTCATGTAATTGCGTATAACTTTTGGTCTGCGACGAAGTTTTCCGCCAATAGCGCGGTTAGAAAGCACCAGATCGTGATACGTCTCAAGTTTTGCGATTTCCGTGGAACTAGGCGACGGCTTTTTCCTAATACTTCTTTTTTTGTGCAAATAAAACGTTTTTCTATTGCACTTAATGGTATTTTGGCATAAACATCAAAGATCAATTGAAAATTCATCACTGAGGCTAATCTATGTTAACACTGAAATATTAAAATTTCTCATGCTGTTTACGAAAACTATTATGAAAGTCCATTTAATGTTTACTGACCCATTTGGAATTTTTGTCAATAAAACAACAGAGTTTCCTCTTAAGAATGACTTAAATACATATTTTCTATTTAATTAAGGAATCGCGAAAATGTCTACTATTCTCTAAAATTTCAAGCGAGGCTATCCTATGTTAACGGAGTGTATTTTCACAATTAATTATTTTACTTGTATTTCAACACTTGTAAGATTTGAGACACAGGCCCCAGCAGTTGAAAACCTTTATTAAACCCCTTTCAATATGACCTTTATTTGAAGGCCTTTTAGTAGCCATTCTTTGGAAGGCCTTTACGAGCCATTAATTTTAAGGCTTTTAGAATATATATAAATAAAGTGAGAACGGAAGCCCTGCCTCGCAATGACAACGTGTGTAAAAAAGATATGAATATGGGATGGAGCAAGCAGGCCTTGTACATCCAAAAGAAGAAATACAGAGCCCTTTTAGAAGGCATCAGTACTCCTTCTTTTCCCGCTGGGTATTTATTTATGTACATACATATGTATGTATTTATGTTCCTTTGCGGCATTTTATAAACCTAACGCGTGGAACAATTTTCATGATTCTTACATCAAACGATTTGACTTAATCTCGGGAGTGTCACTAAAAATATGGCCGTAGACAAAACTCAATATGGCGGCCAACAGACGCCATTTTGTAAATATGTACCAATAAAAAGCTGGCGAACTATACCAAAATGAGTATCATTCGACAGCTATTTTAAAATCATCTTTAGTTTTCTGTTATGATTTTTTTATTTAGAATTATCATTTAAGTTATTTAAGAGTTCAAAGTTGACCCTAGCCGATGTAAGTGGTGACAGTAGCGTTCATTAGTTGCATTATTTTCCTGCAAGCTTCAAATGTTATATCATCAATAATACCCATGTCAGCCAGGAGATGCTCTGTATTTCCTGATATTATGTTAAACAATTGTCGGCCTTTTTAATGTCACAATATCTTTTGTATTTTCCCTCATTTGGTGCTCCACATTGAGTTTCGGCCAATTTACCAACAATAATAGAGTTCTGACAATCTCTGTGTGTTGTTCTAATAGCCCAATGTTTTAATGTGTTTTTGAATTTTTGAAACGGTTTGGAGTTTTCTAGTGCGATATTGTTCACTAATGATTCCATCTTTGTTAGCTTATACGTCTCTTCGATAACCTGATGTCCTGGAATCCATTTTATTTCGCTGTCTCCACAACAACTGCATTAGTTTATCGCATTGTTGCATTGAAGGATGCTTAGATTGAATTTTTTCTTGAGGCTTTGATGGCATTTTGACTATACGAAAGATATGGACTCGTAGTCTGTTATGAATTTCTTTTAGCTGTTTAATGCCTTCCGTATTGGCCGTGATCTCAGTCTGAAAGACTGTATTATGATCCATGATATCGCATTGTTATAGCTATGCTACTTATTGTGCGATACAGGAGTTAGGAAGTGATTTTCGTAACAAAAATAATCGACACTATTACAGTTATAAATTTATTTTTGTTTTGATTTCTGTGTACCTAAAAGCATAGTACGAAAATAAACGAAAGAAAATGTTTAATTTTATTTTGTTTCATACTCTGAAGTAAGTGAAACAATAACAAAACAAAACCAATGATAATCATTGCTCAAATTGTTTTTTTATTGTTTTTGCAGATGAGCACCAGCCGGAGAACACAGCCGATCAGCTAGTTGTAAGCCGGTTAACAGCCGCCACCCGCCACAAAAAAATATATTGATTTAATCGTGTGCCGCTAGAAAAAAAAATAATGGGAAATAAATGGAAACGTTTTAAAATATTTGAGGCAAATTTGACATTATCATATAATATGATTTTATTGCATTGTGATATTACACACGAAATTTGTTTTATTCACACATTTGTTTTTATTTCACACTTGTCAAACATTTGCCCAAAAAAGCGTAACCACTAAATGCTAATGAAAAATCGCTCAATTCAGACAAAAGTTTGTCAAGTTAAAGAGTAGCCAATATTGTTGGATTCTATTACATTGCCCATTGGTTGTGTTCGAAACTGTTTAATATGATAAACAAGTCTCTGGATCAAAACTTTTTTCATTAGTGTTTGTTGCTTTTTTGGGCAAATGTTTGACAAGTGTGATTGTACCTCAAGCAGAATAGGTGTCCTAAGCCACATATCTTCTTTTTTGTACTATGTTTTTTTTTAAATTTATTTTCTTTCGTCAAAGTATTAAAGAACAAACTAGAAATTTTCCACTTTTGTTTTATTATAAATTTAATGAATTTATAAGTTTTTTTTAGTTAATCCTTCACAAAAGTTATGCACTATAAAATAATTTTGCCCGAGTCGATAATTTACGTGCGCCCTTTTACAGGCAATAACTCTGTATAAAAATATTTCATTAACAAATTTCGCCAATTTTAATCTCAGTTTAATTGATTTGAATGCAAGATTATTGCTTTTTGCTGCAACAAACTAAAATAAAAAATTCACTTTTTAAATGAATGAATAATTCTTTCAGCAAAAAACTTTCAATTAAGACAATTGCAAAATGAAACAAGACAAGTAAAATCAACGATTGTGGCATTTATTGACAATAATTACCAATTCATCTACTTTAACATGTTTATACTTTGTGTGTTCGTACCCTGGCTCCCCAATTGGAAACAAGAGCTCAGTGTGTGGCTTAAACGTCCTTTTTCTGTTGTTTGTTTTTTCTTTCTTTTTTTCATATTCTGACTGATGATGTTGATAATGGTGATGGTTGCAAGAACTTTCAATCACTGTCATTAGCCTTTTAAAAGATTCTAGGTCAGTATGTTGGTTTAAGAACAATTTTATTTGAAAATAAAAAAACTGCTGAACTGGTTTCAATTTAAGTTCTGCTTTATATTTTTATATATTTTTTTTGTAAATTTTACAAGCCCAGTTACATAAAATTATATAACGAGAAGACATTTTTTTTGTTTTATGTTCAAACGAAACAGTATCAAGGCAATAATTTAATCAAAATGAATATAAATTTATTTAAGTATTATTTATTCAATTAATCACACAAAATATACTTCAGAATTTTCACAGTAGGCGGTACAATTTTCCATGACATTTAAATTATGTTATTTTTGTGCTTTTGTTGTGATTTTCTTATTTTTTTTTATTTTTATTTTTCCTAAATGCATGCAAAATTTTTTCACTTGCAAAAAAAATTTTGTTGACTTTCATTTGTTAAATTCAAATGACACAAAATAATTTAGAAAATATTGTAAAAATAATTGAATATTAATACGAGTATGAGTATCTCACTTAGTAACGCAAACATGAATTCTGCTAGCGCCAGTATTGCCGGGAATTGAAGAAAAAAAGCAGCTAAATCGACTTTTGAAAAGCTTTAGAGAAGCACGTCAACACAATGGGTGCATTCATAAATCCTACAGTACACGGCATGTAAAAAGCCACATGCGTATGTTGCGATGACGTCACGAGAATTTTCAGCATGTTCGTTGCATTTTCTAAAATTACTAGTAGTGGCTAGATGCCGTAAAATTTTTATAGTATTTTTGTTCCAAAATACACATGTTGCACATGTAGCCGTATCGAAGACATTTTCTGGGGCAGCTCGTCTGTAAGAATGTTAATATACATATGTACATATGTTGCTAGTACACTGAATGTAGCAAATGTAGCATCGTGATGACGTCAAAATTACGTCAGAACCACATGCGCATGTGGTTTTTTACATGCCGTGTACTGTAGGCCTAAGACGTATGTAGCTGTTGAGCAACCGTTGAGTGTTTGTCTTAGAAACCCATAATTGAGTAGTTCCGCTCTACTCAACAGTTGAGTAATTTTCCATCACAAAATTTTTTCGCTACCTATAGTCAACATGTTGTGCTCAGGCTAAACAGCTGATCGAATAGAGTTATGCCTTTTCTCTGCTTTGTTAGGTGGCAAGAGAAAATATTTGTTAAATTTTACATTACAAATGCGATGAAGAAACGAAATAAAGATATAAAATTAAATTTTATCCACCTAAGACGTAACTGTGTCAACAGTTTCACAACTGTTTAGATCAACACCTACGTCTTATGAATGCGACCAATTAAGTATGAAATTTAAGTTTTTATATTTAGCTTCCGTTAAAATTCAAATTTTTGTAAAAAATTTAGAAAATTTAAACTGATTAAAAAAAAACTATTTCCCCAATTTCAATATTAGGAAGATAATCTCTCCATAATTTTATCCATTTGAAAATTTATAATTTCAGTATTTTAATGAATAAATGTATTAAGTAACAAATTAAGAAAACTATTATCATTACTTAGCAATTTGAGACAATTGCAAGTGTGGGTTTAGTTTTTAACCGACTTCAAAAAAGGAGGAAGTTAACAGTTCGTGTCTATTTATTTTTAGTTGTGTTACTTCATAACTCGGTAAATTTTAGACCGATTGCAAGAATTCTTTTTTTGTCTGAGAGGGGATAGCTTCCCATTTGTCCCATTTTAAAACAAGTGGGCGGGTATACACCCGCAATTTTTTTTTAGATTTTATGATATTCTGCTTATTTGATTGCTGCGAAACCTATAAAAACTAAACCTTTGGTTCTTGCAATTACATAATTTTAAAGTTGAAAAAATGGGCGGAGTCACGCCCACTAAAATTTAATATTTTATTTTAAGTGGTTCTACTTTACCGATTTTTAAAAGATTTAACACGCACCCTGAGCTCTGAAAAACACAGTCTTTGATTTAAAAAATAGGCAGGGGCACGCCCATTAAAATTTAATTTTATATTTCACGTACTTCTTCTATAAGATCCTTGCATTGAAGTCGGGTTTTTTTTTTGGCTGAAATAATTATGTAGTTTAAAAGACGGCACGACAATTTATTATGAAAAATATGAACTTCACTGAAATATTCATTTCAATGTGCACAAAACACTCCTGTTGAACTGAAACAGCAAGTAGATAAATTTTTCGATAACTTGAAGCCTAGAAGTAGCCAAGCAGTTCAACAGAAAGTTTCATTGTGATGCTGATAGCAGCAATAAACGTCTAGTTATTCCCATAAGATCCTGGACTCTAAAAAACTTAAGAGTTTGTCCAAAGCTGTTAAATTTTTTGCAAAACACAACTGGCAACTCAGATTACAGCAGCGCGCAGCGTATCTACAAATGCACTAAACTCAGTCAGCGACGCCCCAACATGAATACAGTTTGTTCATGTCACACTTCAACAATGTGTCAAAATAAATGCAACTGTTTAAAAGAAAAATAGTATAATAAACAATTGCAGAAATTTATAACAAAACAAATAATTCGCATAATAAAATAAAAAATAAACAACACAACAAATGTAGTAGTTGTTGTTTTACTAACATACACTGAGAGAATTATTTTTGTATAGACAATGATTTTTTACTTTCAGCCGTTAAAAAAAAATTGGAAGTTACATTTACATAAGAATCTATCAGGCCTGTTACAGAAATCGATCGAAAATGTTTTAATTAAGAATTTACATTTTCATCGATTTTCTCTTACCTTCTTTCGATCGATTTTGTTTCATTAATTTTAGTTTGGATTGTGGTACGATAAAATTTTGCAAACATTTGCCCAAATAAGCGTAACCACAAAATGCTAATAAAAATTCAGTAAAGTGCGACTTTGACTCGCAGACGAAGGGTTCCCTACTGATACTAAATATGTAATACTATTTAGCCTTTATAATACATATATAGTTTTTTTTTGCTTTTGTGATTTTTTGGTTTTTGCCGTTTTTTTAGTTTTGGGGTTTTTTGCGTTTTCTCGGTTTTTGCGATTGATTTAAGTTTAACGTTATTTTTCGTTTTTGGTGATTTTTTCGGTTTTTAACGTTTTTTTTTAATTTTGGCGATTTTTTTCGGTTTTTTGCGATTTATTTTAATTTTAAAGATATTTTTTTAGTTTGGCTTGTTTCTTAGTGTGGCCGATTTTTTTTTTTTAGTTTTTGAAGATTTTTTGCGATTTGGCGATTTTATAATCTTGCGACTGTTTTTAGTTTTAGCGTTCCTGAAAATTTCCAAAATTACATAGTCAAAATTACATTAACTGATAGAAAACGCTTTAACTTTGATTTTTTTAATTTTGGTGTTAATTGTCAATAGTCTATATATAAAGGGTCCGCCAGATAACTATTTTTTTTTTTTTTGAAAATGCTATAAAAAAAACTACTGAATATTTTCTAAAATTTCTTTTTTTATTTGAAAGTACAATCCTTCCGGTTAATAATGAAAAATAATTTCATTCAAATGGCTGGTCATGCAGTAGCCTACACTATCGGTCCAATTTTTAAGCACATTATCGATTGTGTGCAGCTGTATTTCACCAATGGCTTCACGAATATTGCCCTTTAAAGCGTCAATTGTCTCTGGCTTTTCGGCGTAACACTTATCTTTGACGGCACCCCACAAAATAGTCCAAAGGTGCCAAACGACATCAGCTCTGCGGCTGATAATGCGATCTTCAAAAACAGGGCGCAAAACATCGTGTGTAGCTTCGGCTGTGTGGCACGTAGCGCCGACCTGTTGAAACCAAATGTTGCCAATATCCTCCTCTTCAATTTTTGTGACGGCCACTCCTTGCTCATTTTCGAAAAAAAAAATGGCCCAATTATGCCTCTGGACCAAAATCCGCACCAAACAGTGACTCGTTTTGGGTGCGTCGGCTTTTCAATGTATGCGTGCGGGTTTTCTGTGCCCCAAATGCGACATTTTTGCTTGTTTACATACCCGCTAAGATCAAAATGAGCTTCATCAGAAAATATGATTTTTTTGTCAAAATCGGCATCTTCTGTAAGTCGATATTTCCCAGCGTTGTTCCAGCGTATACACCACCACATTCGTTCAGCGGAAGGATAAAACTAATTATCTGTCAAATCAGACATGAGGTAAGTGTTACCATTCACGAAATAAGCACTACTTGAAAAAAAGATGTGAGATGGCGGACCCTTTATAATTGTGGAACTTTAATATTTTTCGTTTCTCGATTTGGAACACCCTTTAATTTATAACTGTCATATATTTGTTGTTGTGGCGGTAAAAATTTTACATATTCCCTCAAAATTTCAGATCCGGCGATTGTACGATTCTCGTTAAAACAGCCTGTGACGGACAGACGGACAGACGGAGAGACGGACACTGTAGCGAAAACAATAGGGTTCCTTTTTAACTTTGGTGTACGGAACCCGAAAAAAAGCTTCAGACAGCTTTTCATTGAGTTAAAGAATTTCCAATAATATTGCATTCTATAACTATATTAGTTATCATCAGGGACAAGGACTTCATGCATTTAAAAAAGTTATTTTAGGCGCCTAAGATATGACATCAAAAACGCAAAATATGCATTAAAAACAATAAAATATGCACATATCTTTAAAAAAAATTCAAAAGTAAAGTTTTCAATCTACATATCAGTAAACAAAGATATAAAAATATTTTCTTCTCTCAAGAGGTGCGTGTACAAGCCTTTTATATTAAATCTTTACACAAGATTAAATATGGTATAATGTTTTTTTCTGCATTATTAACTCCAAACTCGCATTTTCGAGACATGTATGTTTATATTACAGAAAAGGAGCGATACGTAAATAGAAAAAGAAAAGTGTAGTTATTTATTTATTTTCATCAAAAAATTTTTTATTGTTCACACATATGTATTATCGAATGTTAAGTCCAATGAATTTGTTCTTAGAAAGCTTTGTGCATTGAAAAAGGCCTTGTAACGTCTGTGGATGTAGTCTGCTCAAATTTAAATGATTCTTTTTATATAATGCTGTATATTTATTTAACTCAACCATTACAATGAATTGAATACTAGCTATTAGATTTGGTTTTTGAGTCCATTATAACTTTTAAAAACAATATCAAATTTCAGCATAATTATTTCATTACTTTCGGCTTTAATAGCAGACAATTTGAAATTATCAAAATTACAATTTCCATGAAATTTGGTAGGTATGTGTGCTTGTATATACAATCGTTCCACAATTCTACAAAAATGCAAGCGGGTACAGTTGCCAAAAACAGTTTTGCAATATTTTTTGAAATTTGAATTTTTGAGAAAATATGACACAAAATCAGCATTTATATCAATATATGAGACAAAAATATGCATTTATGACTAAATTGTGCAAAAATATGCATTTTGAGCAAAATATGCAAAAATATGCACTAACAAATCGATGCCATTTTTACGCAAATTCATTGTTTCGTAAAGATATTTCGTTCTAGCCATTATCAGAGTTAAGGGAAAAAACATGCATTTGCATGAAACCCCTGTCCCTGGTTATCATGTATGATACATGATGGTTTCATTCCCGTTGTTGATCGTTTTTCTCTCAGTGTATGTACATACATGTATTTATATCACAAGTATTATTAATATACTTAAAGGCAACAAATGGAAAATAAATATACACACATACATATACCACAATTTTAGTTTGTAAAAAAAAATTTCTTTTTTTTTAACGAAAATCAAAAAACTTACCGATAAAAGCAGCTGTCAAGAATGCAGGTGGCGTGGGTGGGCAAAAATAAGTGGACATTTTTCTGCAACTAAACATTCCATGTGATACGTTGCTGCCTAAAAATACAGACAATTTATGATGTTGTTAAAACTGATGATAATGAAAATTAAAATGGAATTTAATTGTTAAATCTATTAAAAGATTATAAAATTAAAAACAAAATATTTTATTATATTTCTGTGGCAATAATAAATATTTTTTACTTTCAAACGATTTTCAGAAATTTATTTCTTTTACCATTAAATTGAAAAATTCGATGTCCACACTAACTTAAATTAGGAACACATCGTTTAACACACTATAACTAATATATTCGATTTGAAATATACAATAGTATAATAATAGTGTTTTCACACTGAAAGTTTAAACCTGATTTTAACGTTAAAAACATAAACAGCTGATTTTGCATTTACACTGCAAGTTTGTTAAATTCAGGTTTTAACTCACAGACTGTTTAATAAATTTGCTCAAAAATAAAATAAATCTCCTGCAGTATTGCGTGTATTTACTGTTGTATTTTTCTGTGTTTTACAACACTTATTTGACAAACTGTACAACAATTGTTTTTGTTTGTATGAAAAACTTGGAAATCTTAAGCCTATAGTACACGGCATGTAAAAAGCCACATGCGTATTTGGCGATGACGTTACGGACATTTTCAGCATGTTACCGTGAAATTTTTATACAAAATTTTGTTCGAAAATACAAATGTGACATATTTAGCCGATTTGGACACATTTTCTGAGGCAGCAAATTTGTAAGCATGTGAATATTTGCATGTACATATGTTACTAGTACACGGCATGTAGCAAATGTAGCTTTGTGATGACGTCAAAATTACGTCAGAACCACATGCGCATGTGGTTTTTACATACCGTGTACTATAGGCTTTACAATGCGTTGTAAAATGAAAATTATTTTATATTTTGTAAATATATTATGGAACTAGTAATACAAAGTGAAGATGTGCTTGGAAATCAATTTATTGTATATTAAAAATACACAAACACATCACAAAATAAAACCTTTTTATCGGCATATCGATGTCAATCATATCGGCTGTTTTCACTTTCCAGAGGTAATTGAAAATATTTTCGTTGTTTTGCTTCCAAAAACCCTTCTTTCTATAATTTTTTGATCATTGTTGCTGCTGCATGCAATTTTAAGTTGAAAATCTTTCAAGCGACATCTATTGTTATTTACTGGCATAAATATTATCAGCTGCTTCCGGTCATTTTAACTTCGCAGCACTGAATTTCGCACAGCGAAAGCAAGGTTGCATTTCATAAAACCAACTTAAAACCAATTCAAAAATGGTTTTAATTTGGGTTTAACAACAACAATTTGTATGGTAAAATCAGGTTTTAACAGTTGGTTTTAACGTTAAAACCAACTTTTATTAAAACCATATCAGTGTGAAAACACTATTAATAAAATATCATGAGCACATGGTCCTAGTCAATTTCCCACTTTTCGCTTTTCATTTCAAATTAACATCATGCTTTAGTTTACGTTTCCGTTCTGAATTGCAAAATTATACCAAATCAAATTATCCAAATTTGTTTCCCCGATTTTCATTCTAAATCAACCATTAATCATAATTAAAGGGATTTTAGTTTTGACCGGCAAAAAAAAACAAGAAAACACACAAGATTCATTATATTTGCCTAATTTGTATCCAGCAATTGTCGTTTAAACTGTAAAAAAATGTCTTTGAAATGTTTAGAAATTTTGTTTTCTTAAGCTTTGATGATTTCAAAATGCCGAATATACTATATGTATGTAAATAAAATTGGACAATTTCAATGATCTTTAAACAACTTAGAGATTAAAATAAATTTGAAAACTTAATACATACATATATGTGTATACATAAACACGTACTTGTGCAAACAGTTTGTGGAAAACGTACAAACATCGAATGTCTTTTGAAATGTATCTAATACAGGGAATATCGTGAAAGGAAAATTTAAACAGAAAACAGTGGCACTAAATGTAAATAGTAATCCATCATTAACATTTTTCATTATGTCTATTTTGTTTGGTATATATTTTTCTTGGTATTCACAGAATTTGTTGTAGTGTTGAAATAAAAAAAATTCTAAATAAATAAAAAATACTTTTTTCCTTTAAATATATTAATTTTTCATGTGTCGACATCATATCGCTCATTTAGTCAAACAACGTCATAACTTAAAAAATTGTATTTTTGAATTAATGATTAGAAATTGTGGCTATCAGCGCAGGAGAGGTGTAACCTACATTTGTTTTTTGGTTGCTGTTCAAAAATATTTCAAAACATTTAAAAAAGTAGAGTAAGCCAGCTTTTGGTATTCTAACGAAGAAAATGCGTTTTTGCACTGCTGATAATATAGCAAAGTAATAAAGCAATTAAGTAATTAAATAGGGCAATTGTTTAATTAAATTGTTGTGGTTTACACCACTTCTGCTCTGATTGCCTGAATTAATTCTGAGGGTGCTCCTGTGGCTGAGTGGTAGCGATGCTAGCCTGCCTGTTCAGAGGTCGTGGGTTCGATTCCCGCCATAGACCCATGGGTGTTTTCCGCAAACAAGCTAATTGCTTCGCGAGTTGTGTTTGCTAAAAAAAATATCCTTATTGTTGTGTAAAATTTTTGAATACAAATATCTCGTTTATTCAACTCTTGAAAGCAAAATAAAATTTTCTTTTTCATTTAGTTGTGCGTAAATTGAAAACTTTGAACTCGTGTACTGGCAAACTAGCATTTTTGAGTTATGACGTTGTTTGAGTAAATGAGCGATATGTATGTATGTAACTGATGCGTCAAACTCTAGCTGGGCAAGCAAATTAATGAGTTTCCAAAATATTAGAAGGCCTTTGCCCGATAAAAGTACCAAGTGATTTTACCAAAAAGCAATACATAATATTCTTTTTATACACTTCACCAAAAGTGGTACAGGGTATATACATGTTTGTCAATCCGTGTGTAATTTTTACAACATTCTTATGCGACCCACAAAGTACTTATATATATTCTTCGTCCTTATGAATAGGGAAAACGAATAAGCGATGCCCGTCTGTCCGTCCATCTGTACGTGAAATCGGTTTTCAAGAAAAGCTAGAGACTACGGTCTTAATTTGGTGTGTCAGAAATGGTCCGAAATAGACTGGTATTGAAAATCAACAAAATCGAGCAGACCATTTCAGAGCTGGAAAACTCAAACTTTATTTTGTCTTACAAAAGTAACTACCGAAAACTAATTTTTGTTTTATTTTTGTTAAATGAACTTATTTTATACTTCGTACGAATAAGATTGGTATTAAAAATAAACAAAAAAATTAAAAAACGTTTCCAGGGTTGGAAAACTTTAACTTTTTTGTTAAATAAAAGTAACATAGTAAAATTATTTTTTCCTTTTTCTCTATAAATTTAACATATCTTATATTCTTAAAAATATTGGTACAAGAAATCAGAAAAATCTAAAATTATAATTCCAGCGTTGGGAAACTTGCACTTTTTGTTATATAAAAGTAACTAGGTCTAATTAATTTTCCTCTTTCTCTTTATAAATTAAATATATTTTATGCTTATGAAAGAAAAGTTTGGTGGGTGTAGAAAATTTGAAAGATGAAAATCACAGCCGCAGAGCTGGCAACTTTGAACTTTTTTTTTTTTTTTTTTTTGATATTAAAACAACTGCATAAATCTAATTTCTTCCTGATTTCATTTTTCTTTGTTAATTTAACATATCTTATATATTTTTTGAAGAACAAGATTGCTACAAGGAATCAGGAAAATCTAATATGATGATTTCAGGATTGGAAAATCTAATTTTTGTGTATATAAATGTAACTAGGTAAAACTATTTTTTTTTTTTGTTTACAAATTTTTTATGTAAACTTTATGTTTTAAAAAGATGTAGCTTCAGACCCGGAAAACTTAAAAAAATTGGGGAAAAAATAGCCAAAAATAATTTTTTTTAGTTAAACATATTTCATGTTTTACTAATTATTTTTTTATATGTACATGTATGTTAAATTTTGTATGGATATCTAATTGAAGTATAAACGAAGATTTGTGCCATTTTGCTTATTATGCTCTCAGTTAAATATGTTTCAAACCGATGGAATTTGCTTGACAGCTTGTAACGAGTCCTTATTAATTGTTAGTAAATGAAGATAAAAATTAAATTTATCTTCAAAAAATTGGCTTGTTTTTATGGTTAAGCAATTGTCTACATGCATTTCGTTCCCGCTTGTGGAACTCGTCAGTAGACTTCAACCAAAAAAAATTTTGAATTCAGCTAATAAAATTTATCGCTAAAGATAAGTCATAAATATAAAATAATTTGAAGGAAATGAGAAATGATCTATATCTTTTCCCTGAAACTTGTCCTTTCTGCTGAGCAAAATTCAAATAATTCTATAGGAAAAAACCGTTTACATAATGTTGTGATATATACATTAAACAGTTTTGCTATATCAAAGACTGTTAAATACGTGATAATTTAAAACAAGTTAGTTTACTTCCTGTGGATGTAATATACTAAGATTATTTTAGGGAGCGAGTAAACAAGCCCCATTTTTTTTTCTTGGATACAGAGTGTAGAATAAAATATTCAACTATTGCTAATATCGAAAATAAAATATTTGAATCAAATTCTTTAATCGAAAAATACTGAGAGGTCACTTACTAATAATTGCACTAGAGCAAAAAATTATAAATTTTTTCACAAAACAAATATTTATGTATATGTACTCTACATATGTGACGCGCAAAATAGAAAGGGACCTAAGGGTAAAAACCTGTTTTGTTCAGTAGAGCCATATTAAAGATTTAAATACGTGTATATTTGGTGTACCATCACCAACACTTTTAGGGCATGGGATCGGTCTCATTCGAGGCTCAGATGTTGTCCACTTAAAAAAAAAAAGTGAAAATTGATTTTTTTACCCTTAGGTCCCTTTCTCTATGCGCTGTCACATATACGTACGTTGCTGAAGGGTATATAAGATTCGGCACAGGCGAATATAGCACTCTTACTTGTTTCTTAAATCATTTATTTATTGAGATTTCACTTTAAGCTATTTTTTTTATATTTTAAAAACTATACACAAATCGCGATGACCTGACTTAATAACTAACCAGACGCTGTGGACTTTTTGCATTGAAAACTAAACAGAGATAATTTATTTAAAATTTTATCTCTTTATTTATCAAACATTTTAAATGGCTGCAGCGTATTTTTAATTAATTTCGTTCGCACTTCAGTAAAACTTTAAAATAGAAAAATAAATAAATTTGTGGCAAAAAATAAAAAGTGATTAAGTCAACTTAAGCTAAAATTGTGATAATGAAGCCATTATAATTTTCCAATTTAAAATTTCAGCTAAGCGAAATTTCAGTTTCATTTTGTTTAAATGTAGTTAATTGTAAATATTTTGACAAACACTAGTAGAACAAATGGAATATGTGAATTGTAGTGAATTATCGTATTTCAATTTGTTGAAAACTTTTTATGTAATGAAAGCTCAAATTTATCATTCCTAGTTCACAAACATTCAACTTTTAGGAAAAAATTTGTGCATTTTACTTTATCAATATTATTGATAAAGTTTCGAGCTCAATCAAATATTATATATGCTGTTAAGCAAATTTGTCTGGTATGTATTTATAAAATTTTTAAAATTATGGCCTGTTAAATAACAAATTTTATAATGGGCTTATCAATTTAGTATGCATACATAGATATTTATTTTATTAACAGATACTTTTGAAAAAAAAAATTATTAAAATTGTTCTTCACCTAATAATATTGATTTTTTTTATAGTATATATTAGTGTCCTGCATGAGGGATTTTTCAAATGCTTTACTGCAGCGAAATCTTCCAAAACAAACGTTAACAGCACTGTTTACAAGAAATTTGTTTCAGTATTGCAGGTATAGGAGTAAAGAAGAAAACACTTCGTGACGGAAGAATTTGTGATACTTGCTTCTTTCTACGCGTGAGCGCGTGTACAAACGTAATGCATGTATGTGTGTATGAACTTCTATTTTTCTGCGCGCATCCAAAGGCACACACATGCATTAACATTAGTTGTATGCGGTTAATCATATGATAGCTTACCACCCTATCGGAAATTTGGCTAACTTTAAACTAACTTTAAGCTAACTATTTCGCAAATAGTACTGACTACACTTGGATTACTTTGCAATGTAATCAACTGACTATTTTAACATTACGATGTCCTAGGCGGTAGTCAATTGTCTCACTAGGCACTACTTTAAGCTAACTTAAAGTTGACTTTTTTAAATCACCTGGTAGTCAGTAAATTAAAAAAAAATTCTGGGGCTCGAACATGTAACATCACACGTTGTGTACTCAACGCGCTACCACTCGGCTAGGCTGCCATCTAAAATAACAACAGCAAAATGTTAATATAAAACTGAAATGAGTTTTAAAGTAGCTGAGAATAAATTTGTTGGCTCTCATCAAATTCGATTACGTACTCAACTTTAGAATTAATTTTGGGTTTGTTCTGGATGACTTTGCAGCTGGCTTTTAGTCAGTCTAAGACTAACTAACTATTTTTGTAGTCAACCACACATTCTCCGACAGGGCATCCACATCTTACACACACACTCAAACGTACAGTATGCATAATAACAAGCATACACAAACCAACAGTACTTCTTTTGAGTGTTTGTTACAAACAAGCAGTCTTGACGACATCGCTTGTTAACACTAATATACACGTTTACCAATACATCCATCATGCGACAGCATTTATTATTGGTTTAGTATAATACATGCGACGTGAATACATTTTAAAAACATGACGTATTTACATTTCAAGACTGTTTACGCAGGTTTCTAGTATATATGTTTCTTTTTTATTCAACCTTCAAAGAGATTTATGATCTTTAAAACATCAACACGATTTAAATTACAAAGATTATATGGGGTCTAATTTAGCTCGCCAGGTCTAAAGCGTATTTTTTCACAGTTCATTTCGAAAAACAAACTGTATGTTACCCTTTTCGTAACAAATAGAATTTCAAATTTATTGCGCCAGGTTTATTTTTTGAAAATCTCTAAACAAGATAAGTATGCCAAAAATAAATAGATTTCCACAAAGTTTCTTTTTTTTATTGACTCCAATTGGAATTCGTTTGTTTTTATAAATTTTACTTAATTTTTTTTTTATTATTGTAAAATAACAATAGCTTTTTTTATATCATTGAGAGAAAAACTAAAACTTGTGTTCAAATGTTAATTGAATGGGCACGTTAAATATATGTTTAAGTTAAATAAAAAACAAAACTTACGAAAAATAAAAAGTAGCTCAGTGGATTTGTTTGAATGATACAGATTTGAAATAGCCACATAAAAATATATGTATAGATATTTTATTTTGTCACAAATAAATTTTACAAAAGGGAAAAATATCCAAAAGATTTACAGCAAAAATTTAATACATTAGAATATGAAAAAATTTACACAAAAATGTTTAAGGTAATTTTAAGTTTTTTTTTGATATTGAAAAAATTCTTAGAAAAATTGTAATCATATTTCATTATCAAGCAAATTTCAATAATATTAATGGCCAGTAATAAATAAAGCTAATAATTGATTTGGACCTCAGGTAAATAGTAATTTATGTCGTTTTCAATCTAATTTGATTTGAAACTTAAGGTTAAATGTGTGATAATAATACAAATTGGCAAAACAATATTTTCTATATAATTTGTAGCATATGAATTATGAAAAACATAGTGTTAAATTGGAATTTCAAATAAAACAAAACGTTTATACACGCACTATTTGCAAATAAAAATACTCGCAAATAAATTAACTCACTGTTTATGCAGCGTGACCGGTTGACCGACTAAAGTGGCAAATTGCCACTTTTTCAACTGCCTTTCCCCTTTTTCAACTGCCTTGCCACTTTTTGACCCCTGTGAGTTATGTGAAAACACATTAAAAATAAAAAGTTTAGTGTAGTTTTAGCGTGTTTTTTATTTTGCCCCTTTTTTTATTAATCCTCTATTTGGTACCATTTTTTGAAAAATGTCATCGGTCACCCTGTGTTTATGCGGCATAGGAAGAATACACAAACTTGGTAGCACTTCTGTAGAAAAGTTACTTTTTTTAACAAAAAAAAAAATAGTGTAAATGTACAAAATATCAAATAATTATTTGTTTTAATTGTCATTGTTTGTGTCTATTAATCCATTTATTGTGCAATATTAATCCATTTATTGTTTTTTTTTTTACCAAACATATGCAAGCGTGGCAACCTCAAGAATTTGATTTGCAAATAGTGCGTTAATCGTGAATAGTTTTCTGAATTAGTAAGTCGCAATAAAAACAATAATATGGCAACAATTAACAGTTTTATTTGCAAATAAGCCCTGCGTATAAAAGTATATCTTATATAACCTTTGCTTAGATATATGTATAATTTCCTTACAAAAGAAAGTTAAAAAAAATTATGAATCACAATCAAAAAATAACAAGTACTCCAAAGAAATATGTACTTAAGTATTTACTCTTAACTTGAGTAACTGCGCATACTCACAATTGCAGCATAAATCATTCGTTTGCTCACACATTTGCTTTCCACCAACTATGACTATAGCTGATTCAAACCCACAAAAGTATCTCTACTTCATTTTAGCAAAAAACTTAATCTTAAAACTACAAATAGAGTGTCACATACTCGAATTCTACTTATACTTAGAGTATTTGGACAAAAAAAATAATTATATACGCATGATAGTTGGAGTATTTATTCATCATACGCCTCCGTTTGCATTTGTGTGTATGAAATGGAATCTAAAATTTGCTTTAGCTGTTTGAAAACTTTAATCACACAATTAGGAGGTAAAGTTTTTAATAACAAAATATGGTTTTAATGATTCAAATCGGATAAAAATTGTGAAAGTTATTAAACTTTTCATTAACACCCTTTTTAACATTTTCTCCCCCAGTGCGAAAAATTTGAATAAAAACACAGTTAACGAAAGAAACAAATTCATCAAGTTAATTATGCAATTTTTTTTTTTTTTTTTTTTTTTTTTTGTAATCTTACAGTTATTTTTTTTGTATATACTTAAAGCCTTATACACAGAGAAAAAACTGCCTCATAGAATCAATAAGATTTTCTCTATGAAACGTTTTTAGGCTAAGAGGTATCCCAGCAGAAAGAAGCGAAGATTTTTTCATAGATATTCCTTATTGTTTTTATGTGGTAAATCTTATTAATTTTATCAAGAAGAAAACCACATAAAATCAAGAAGAAATCTTATTATTCACACCTTTTTTTACTCAATTTCCGTTATTTTTGCACCAAAAAACATTCCATAGAGAAAAACTTCTTGATTCTATTAGGTTTTCCTATAAATTGTAAACTATAGGGATTTCTCATTGATTTTATTAGGTTACCTTATTGATTTTTTTAAAAAGGTTTTCTTCTTGAATTTATTAGGTTCCTATATGATTATGTGTAAAGCATCTTATTGATTTTTTTAATAAGGAAATCTTCTTGATTTTATTAGGTTTCTTGTTATTTCATTTATGTATGTATGTACGTACATTTATGTATGTAAGCATGTATATAAATATATATAGAGACAATTTTTTAATGATCTTTTTCGTTTTTGTTCCGTAATATCTCTGCTGCAGAGACTTCAATATTCATATCCAGTTAGCCAAATCGTCGCAGACGACATTGGGTAGTATGAATAAAAAAAAGTATTTGCTTTTTACTTAAAAATTTTTTTAAAAATACAAAAAACATACACATATTTGGGGTTTTCAAACAAATTTTTAAGTAGAAGGCAAATACCTTTTTTATTCATATTACCCATTGTCTTCTACGATTAATGTACGACATGTCACAATTTAAAGGAAATCGTCGACAATGTCACATGTTTTGTCATCAATTCAACTTTTTTGAGGACAATCTGAACGACAATTTCCCCCGTTTTGTCTTCAATAAAGCCGTGTTGACGACAATCTGAGCGACATTGTCGCTCATCTCGTCTTGTGTAACCTCGCCTCCATTTGTATGAAAAATTCGTCGACGATTTGTATGACGCTGTCTTCAATATGTCTTGTACGACTTACCATTGTCTTTTACCAGTCGTCGGAGATGTTTTAAAGACGTGGCTAACTGGGTATTTATGTATTTTTGTATATGTGTTGCCGCTCATAACTTTACTTCTTTACTTTACATACATACATATGTACATATGTATTAAAATTAAACTTAGTTGAAAGTGAACCAGTGCGAAGTGAACAAGTCGAAAGAACAATTGAATATTTCTCCACTAACATAAAATATATGTAAACTAAATTAAAATAAAACTAATTATAAATAGTGCGTACCTATATCTATATTATTATTATGTTTATGTACATATATAATTGTAGTATGTGTTTTGGTAAGGAATAATCTCTGGAAATACAAGAGCCTTGGAGTGGAGATTTTCAATACAAGTTGACCAGTGTGTTGATTAATTTTTAATTAATTTTAATTATATGAAATTTTTAAATATATGAAAATTATAATATATTAAGGGCCGTTATTACTACTTGTTTTATTTTGTCTGCCCGATAAATAGCTTTGCATTGCTACAATTTTAATTTTTTTATTGATGTCATTATTAATAATAATAATACTTAATGGACAAAAAAATATTAAATGAAGGTTTTATAATGCAAAGCCATTTATATATCTGATAAAATCATGCCTTTAACTAACGACAAGTTGTAATAATGGCCCTAAGTACGTATAAATGGGTAATGTGAATACAAAAAAGGCATTTGATTTTTACTTTAAAATTTGTTGTAAAGTCTTAAATGTATATGTACTTTTTGTTTGTTTCAAACAAATTTCTAAGTAAAAAGCAAATGCTTTTTTTTATTCACACTACCCAATATTTATAAGCAAATATGTAATTAAAAAATTCAAAAAGATACTGCTAACAAAACTTACTTATTATTACTATATTGTGTGCATTCCTATGTAAATACATATGTAAATGAAAATAAATAAAATTTTCAAATAAAATCAATAAGCCTAATAAAATCAAGAAGAACCCCTTATTGAAAAAATCAATAAGATAGCCTAATAAAATCAAGAAGAAAACCTTATTGAAAAAATCAATAAGATAACCTCATAAAAACTACAAGATTTCTTCTTGATTTTTTAAAAAGGGTTTCTCTACGAAATTAATAAGATTTCCTTATTGAAAAAAACCCATAGAGATTTTTATTAATTTTGTTCTATTTTATGAGGTATTTATTAGGCACTGTTTTCTCTGTGTACATAACAAAAACCTTCATGCCAGTAAGTATAAGTAGCAAACTTGACTATATGTCTTAACGAGTTTCAAACTATTTGACATTAGAAATCGGAGCATGATGTAGTTTTAACCCACTATTAAATCCTAGCATGAATTGTAATGTAAAATTGCCTGGCAAAACTTGTTGGGACCATGTTCAGTTTCGTCGCTTTTTCCAGTTTCTCGTTACGTATAAAGGCCCAACTATAATATGAATAAGCTGGCTTAAGCTAATGTCAGAATTGAACGATAAGTCTGTCAAATTCTTAAACAATTCAGATGTGACTTTTAGGTGGCCACAATGTACTTACATACATGCACTTAAGTATTCTTTAGCCACAGCTGCACATCTAGGTATTGTCAATAAATTTGTAGTAATTTGTTTTCTTCTCATAACTCCTAAATGAATGCAATTCAATCAAACTAACTTGAAAGAATGACCTAATCTATTAGAAATTCACATATAAATATATCCATCACCTTATTACTTGTTTTATTTGTTTTGCCTACTAAAGAGTACAACAGTGAATATACATAAGTAAATACATGAGTATGTGTGCATATCTGTATTGTAAAACAAACAATGAAAATAAAAGTTTTGCTTTATTTTCTGAGTTTAAAATAACAAAAATTAAAAATTTTAAAAACCCTCGACTTTTTTCAGAAAAGATGTTATATCTTCTAAGCGGCTTAACCGATTTTTTTAAAACATAGCTAAGAACCCTCTCGATCAAGTCATCTTTCAAACAGAAAAAACTAAATGAAAATCGGTCCAGCCGTTTGGCCTGTACGTGGACACAGACAGACACACAGATACACAGACACACAGACACACACTACAAACCCTGAAGGAAATGCCGATGGTGAAAATGTACTGAGTCGCTTTTGACTTTGTCACCAGTACTACTCTACAATTATTTCCCATATAATACTTTGTGCTATAGACATTTAGCATGTGCTTGTCATTGAAAATCTACTAGTAACAATAAAACAATTGACTAGGTAGTGAATTCATAGTTCTTATGGAAACATGGACACATACCAACCAGACATTTACTGGTACATTTCTATACCTTAAGTATATAAAAATTTATATATATTGACAAGTTGTTGCAAAATCCACCAGAAATACACCACATCTGTTTTATCTATTTCTTTTATACTGACGAATAGAAGAGAAATTGTAGACAATGTAACTACTACTAGAGTTTTAGTGTTGACATAGAGACACTTGGCCCAGTCTGACTGCAGGGAACTTATACCTTTTTTTAGTCGGGGGTTAATAAGAAACAATAAAAAAATATTTAAAATCAATGAATATTTTCTGCCGCTGCTTGTTTGAGTTTAAAAAATGCACAAACAGTTGTTTCCTTACGGAATGTGCGTTCAGTTTGGCACTTTACTTAAACAAATGACATTTGACGAAACTTGACGAAAAGTTTGTTAAGTACATTATAGTTTGCCACATGCATTTTATATGTAACCGCACAGTTGCTTAAGCTAGCTTATTCATATTATAGTTGGGCCTTAAGGCTGTTAATAAGTAAAGTTATTATATTCGGTGATGCAGAAATAAATACACTCTTTTTTATTGTCAATTTGTCCTAAACTGGAAAAAATTAAACTGGAAGATAGTACAGATGAATGGGGGTTATTCTGTCCTATTTTTTTTAATTATTAAAAAAGTTTAGAATGTTTTTATAAGTAAATTTCTGCTATATATATTTGGATAAACACATAAAATAAACGAATTTAGTACGAGTACCAACACAATGTGGTGAAGGTTATTGTTTTTAGAAAAGAATAAAAAATTGTAACTAGATTAATATTTATTTTAATTAAAATAAGTAAGTTTGTAGATTTTGTAATCATCATGCAGTGTGTGATAAGCATAATATTTTTTTTTATGTTTGCGGTTTGAATTCTACTGGAATACCTGCGCGAAGCGGACAGCCACGCAAAAGATGCCTTCAAAACAGATTTTGACTGCTCATATAGTTCTAGGAAATGGTATGAACCCGAAAGTACTTGTACAAGCTGTTCCAGTGTACTTAAGAAAATTAAGTCTGAAGAGTTTATAAGCCCCTCATTACCATTATATTTCTCAATGATTTGGCATCATCAA
Source organism: Tachina grossa (assembly GCA_949987645.1). Classification (NCBI taxonomy): domain Eukaryota; kingdom Metazoa; phylum Arthropoda; class Insecta; order Diptera; family Tachinidae; genus Tachina; species Tachina grossa. The sequence goes on from OX465274.1 coordinate 57,917,263, forward strand.
ATTTGTGCGAAGTGGCTTACCAAAAAAAAGCCTGCAATCGCAATATTTGTACTTTAGAAAAAGTTCAATAACTTTTACAAATATTAATAGATTCTAACAAATGATATCTCATTCTTTTGTATATAAAATTTCCTTTAAAGTTCTGTGCAAAAAAGATAGGTCTTCATAGAAAAAAATTAAAATAACAATTGTTTATTTTCAAAAATTAAGTAAAGAAATAAAAAAAAAAATTTAAATGTCCGATAAAAACTTACCCAATTTCTTGAAACATACAATTAATGCATACATTTTTTAAAAACCTCATTCTTTGCCTTTCCAAAACTGTTTAAAATTTAAAATTGGTCCAAACATGAGTGAGCTAGAGGTACTAAAGTACTACGACCCACCCTAAAACAGTTTTTTCAAAATAACTCGATTTTTGAGTGTGTTTTAAAATCTTTGAAAACGGTTCTTGTATGTCCTCACCTAGGCCTACAAGTCCAACTAGGTCGGTTTTCAAGTTCTGACAAAAAGTGTTTTTTTGTAACACCGTGTAATTATAGAGGGTGTTAAAACCAGGGGCCTAATTCCCGCATTCGATTGCGAGCGAGTTATTACTCGCATGTGCGAGTTTTTTAACTTTTGGGATTTTCGCATTCGGTTTCGAATAACACATATTGAAATTTCTAATGACAGCATTCGATAACGTGCATACATTCGAATGCAACCGTTCGTGTTTTTACTCACAAGCAAAATTGCATTCGAAATCATGTTTAAAATAGAAAAAGCTATGAAAAAGAAAATGTATGTTCAATATTAGACTTATTTATTTATAAATGAATAAATGCACAAATGTACTCATTAAAAAATACTTATTAAAGAATTTCTTGTTGACTTTAAATATAACAAAACACACCGACTTGGCAAATAATATTTTGCCTAAGAGTTGTCGGGGAAAATAAAAAAAATCAACCAACTCTGGGAGCATCTAAATAACAAATTAACTGCTTCTAGTCAACCAATAAGAGAATTGAACATGTGACTAGTGCTCTATTCTCTAGCTTTACACTTATTTATTATTATTAAGTTATTAATTAAATTAAAATGAAAATAACGTTTATGTATATTCGTTTCTTTTTTCTGCATATACGTGTGTATGTACGTACATACATATGTTTTTGCACACATACATATATACAAACATATGCTTTTGCTTACAATTTATTCAGTGTTGTGAAATGAATTTATATATAAATATATTTGCTTTTTCCAACACTAAAACAAAAACTCGATTCGCTTGGTAGCGAGTGACATCATCGGAAAATTTCATGCCATCGAAATTAATTTCTATTCGAATGCAATTCCGATCACGAGTGCAGGAATTAGGCCCCTGATATTATTTCCAAAGTTATATACCTTAAATTTTCAAACCAAAATCGTTAATGAAGTGATATCTTGTAAAGTGATAAACGTATTTCTGGCAACGTTTTTCGCACACTCAAATATTTTTAAATAACTTTTTACATCCCCTGTGATGCAATCAGAATTGGTTGGATACCGTTGGCATTTTAGCCTTTTAGCAATTAATTTTTCTGGCATCACTGATGCTTGGAGTGTGCTCAAATAACATACTCTTGTATATACTCGTATATAGTACAATAAATACTCCGAGTATTTTGATACTTATGTGCATGATTGTAGCTGAAACAAAGTGTAATTTGTTTAAAGTCGTTTGTGCAGCATAATTTAAAAAATCTGTATGAACATTGTCATTCAATTTAAACTTGATGAGTGTGTTTGCATATGAGTATGATTTTTATTTTTAGCTGTACAAATTAATAATTGTTTGTTGGGAGTATTTAAAACGTTACTTCTGTTATTCGCTGATTAGAAACGAATATTGGGAAAACAGCAGTTCCCGCAAACAGCAGTTCACAAAAAAAAAAACAAATTAAATTTCTCAACATAATTTTGTCTAACTACGCTGGAAACTAGAAATATAATACATTTATTTTTAGTTAATTTAATTATTATTTTTCGAACTTCATTTGTTTCTTTATTTATAATTTGAACAGGCTAAAGTTCGTATCGCTTTTTAACACAAATTACATGTGATAATTATTAATGAACAAATAACACCAAAGTTAGTTGTAAATATTCTGACAACACATAGTGGAACGGAACAGCCAGCCGTTTTCGAAGGCCACTAAACCTTCATCATCAGCGTTCTTTTGTGTTTGGTCCACTGTGTGTGGTGTCAGTTGATGTATATTTCTGCTTTATATACTTAGCATTATTGCAAATGGAATATGTGAATTGTTTTCATTCATTTCAATTTGCTGAAAGCTTTTTTGTAATCAAAGCTCAATTTTACCATCTCTATATTTACAACAGTCTTACCATTGTCGTTTGTTCTTTACTAATTATACACATGTTAGTTAATTTGCTTATTTTTGTTCTACTTAAGACAAATTTTTTTGGGTTGTGACTATTAAGTATATTTATTTAATTTTTGCCACAAGCCAATGGCTATTAATTTTTAGTTAATTTAATTATTATTTTTCGAACTTTAGTGTTATTTGTTCATTAATATTTATCACATGTAATTTGGCTTAAAAAGCGATACAAACTTTAGCCTGTTCAAATTATAAATACATTTATTTTAACAAACACTATCACATCTTCGTATGTAGTATTTCTTTTGCAGAATTTTGTTTTGGTTAATCTAAATTTTTGTAAAGTTTCAATTTGAAAATTCGGGGCTTTTTACTCCTAAAAAAAGCATTAACAAATAAATAGTTTCTATTAGACAAATATACTGTAAAAAGAAAGTTTCAAAACATTAGCGGAAATCCTTGTCCGATTCACATCTGCAACCTTCGCATATTGGGAAGGGTGGTGCCAAAAACGCACCTCCATTCAGAAACCCAATTGTGTCCATTATGACAAATAAAACCTTAGAATATTTGCTACCTTAGGATATTTCCGCTACAAAAGCCGCATGTTGTTTTTAAAAGTTTAACAAATCTATTGTAAAACAGTCTAGATACTACCAAAATACTTATCAAGGACTCTGGAAGCATTTATTTTATTTTTTATTTTATTAGTTCATAAAATTAATACAAAGCCTATAGGCCAAATAACATATTACTTAACATAACACAGTACCTAACTATCATAACAGCTTATACAAATAAATTTTTATAACAAGTTTTTATATACATTTTAATTTTTTATATATAATGATTTGTGAAAATGGGTTTAGATGTGTTTACATGTGATTGATGGAAAATAAAAAATAATTTTGGTTTTGCGCATGCTTGATGTCACAATTTGATGTGTTTCTTAACAAACAATTCCAACCCATTTTTTATGAATGATATAAAAAGTTATGCAAATCGAACCTACGCACAGTGGGCCAAATCTCCTTTTACGTGGATTAATTCATATCGCCAAGCTATAATAGTAAGAGTCACTAAATTTAATGTGGACAACTATTAGAACAAAGTACATGGTTCGTCATAATCATTATTAGTTTTTCTATATCTGCCGAACAACAAGAATGAGGCTCAATAAATGTGATAACATAACTTTTAATACCCGCCATTGTTCCATATTTAGGACGTCTTTTAAAAAGTGGTTATTTTAATAACTGCATCGTTTATTTTCAAAACTTTTGTTAAAAAAAGAAGAAAATATGGCATACTATTTGGTAATGTTTAAAGTTTTAACCAGTTAAGGTAGAATTAGTAAAATCGTATCGTGATGTTGCGTGTCAGCTGACAAAAACCGTACGATATACAATGCATGTTACTAGTTATAAAACATGTGGTGGTAGCACTGCTGACGTAGGAATCTGCAGAAAACAGATTTTTCTGTAGCGAATGCCAAAAACGCCGTATTTAATGCCAGACAAAAAAAATGTGCTGTGCAAACTGTTACATTTTCTATAACTTGTGCACAAAGTTGAACGATACGGCAAGCTGTAAAGTAGAATGATACGATTTTACTAATTCTACCTTTAGTCGTTAACGGTTGTCAACTTAACGTTAAAGCTGACCATTTCCACCTGTAAAATGCTATATACTAGTTTTAGCATATATGAATTACGACGGGTAATGGGTTAAAACAAACTGCATGCTCCAACCAAATCCTTGTGGTATAGGAGCGGGTGGGGAGTTGGGTACCAAAAGCAGCAACGAAACGCAAATAAATGGTGTTTTAGCAACAAAACAAGCAAAAATTCATGATGTTTATATTCACGCACGCTCCTGATGAATTGCCGGCCATTGACTGGCTTCGAATAAGAATTATACAAAAATACATAGATTATTTAACAAGCCTATGAAAATTAGGTAATGTCACACGCGTTATTTCTTTTAATCATTATTATATATAAATGCAACCACAATCACTCGTGAGTCACGTATGACTTATTTTTTGCATAGTGACGTAAAATTTTGTCGCTTACTACTTTCAGTTTTTATGGTACTTAATTTTTTTTAATTCACACTCGAAAACACCGTGCATCGCATGTAAAGGGTCATATGAAATTTATATAAAAATAATTTCATTTCACACAAAACATTTTCACATCCAAATATTTTTTACTGTCACGCTTAAAATTAAAAACTTACTGCATCTGTTTTTTTTACTATATAAAAATTGTCAACTAAAGTTGCCTTTCGTTTTATAAAAACGCAGACAGTTTAACTAAGGTTTAGTTACTAAACTAAACAAAGTGTTTCTTTTCGTAAGTAATTGGGTTAAAAAGGTCAGTCACATATAATCTAATTATTTCTTTTTTTTATTCTTTCCCCAAAACCTATAAGAAATTAAATACAATTTTTTTTCTTGTTTCTGGGCAAATGCAAGAATTAAACAATTATTATTCAAGATTTAAAAAGACAACAATCTCTTCCAAAAATAATCATGCAACAAGCAAAACATTTTAGTGAAAGTTACAACATTAACAGCAAGTACATACATATTATATTGTACGTTCATTCATTATGCCTTTTTCGTTGCATTATTTTTATTTAAATTTGTATTGTCTGCTGCACTTTTCTTAAGTTGATACTCAGGGGCCATAATACAAGATTATAATCAATGAAAAAAAAAAACAAAAAAAAACATTCATAAAATATCGCATACTTGTGTTAAAGTAGGCTTTCAACATCTGTAACCCTGTTCAATACGCAGTGACTGTAAGAAGCATCGATGCAGCATCAATAAGTTACGAGAGTTTGCTTGGTATACACTTAAACGGCAGCTGATTTAATTATTTGTGAATACGATTGAAAAAAGGCAAAAAAATACAAAATTTTAAAATTTTAATAGTAGATAATTGAATTTTAAGTGTTGACTAATTATTTGCTACATTAATGAGCTGTCAGCAATGCACCAGCATCCTATTTTATAGTAAAAATTTAGTAAAAAAAATAGTTTTTAATTGCCTATGACATTTACATAATATTGTAAAATTAAAGGAATTGATTAAAAAAATATCACCTACCACATGGAATTATTAAGGAAGAAATTGAATAGTTTATTTCAGAAACTCTTCAACTGACATTTACGGCCTGTCCCACGATATCAAAAGAAAATTTTCCATCGTCACCTTGCATTGAAAACAACAATAAAATTAGAAAATACATGTACGTAACAGATCGAACCTTTTCTATTGAGATCGTGAAAGAGTTTGGTGAAAATAGTGCCCTTGATGGGTTTGAAAAATAAACGATTCAATTAAAGCGGCCCATTCATTGTACAATAAAATATTATTGCATATGTTGTTCTACATATTCACCCTTATTCTAATTGTCGGCATCGACGTCACTTTAACACAATACCAAAAAATTGGGGCTTGTGTACCCGTTGTCGAAAACAACTGACTCCTGTTGGCAGGTTTCTGCTATTTTTTAGACCTTAAGGAACGGAAATAGATTGTCAGTTGCACAAAATTGTTCTTGAGAGCGAGTCTTCAAGCCTCAATTTTTTCGTATTGTGTTAAAGTGACATCGATGCCGACAACTGGAATAAGGGTGATTATTGTCGTTTTGATCTACTATACAATATTTTCAAAGAAAATATTGCCCAATTTTCCTGACAGTGAAAAAGTAAACAACATTGAACAATATTGCCACCACATTACATAAATGTCTTGATTGTACAATAAAAAACAAAAGTCTTTTGATATTTGCCAATACACAGAAAAAATTATTCCCAAAAAATTTTTAAACAAATATTTGTTTGAAATCAAAGTTACAGCATAGACAGACGACAGCGTTAATTTGCATTAACTGTCTTAATGCAAATTAACTTGTGAATTATCCTCATCCGTAAATGCACTAAATGACAGTGAATTAATACTGAATTCAGCTATATGATAACACAGTCCTCATATGGTAACACCGTCAACAATCAATCAAATTTTGGCAAATTGTTTTGGTTTTCAAAATTAAAATGCGATTCGGTCAGAAAATATAAGTTATTTTAATTGTTTTTAGAAAAAGAGCAAAGAAATATTAAAATCGAGACACATTTTTTCCATTTTAAAATTATCGAAGTGTGTGGCACGAAAGGTATGTACAGATTTTCTTTACTTAATGCAAATACTATCGTCTGTCAGGGTAAATTTTTAATTCACATTAGTGATATTTTAATGCAAATTAACGCTGTCGTCTGTCTACGCTATTAGTTTCAGTAAATATTCTGTACTGTTCCACTAAATTAATTTCTACCAAAAAACTGTGTAGGGAAGAAACAGGCCACGACGTTTGTCGGCTACTTTTCGGCATTTACATGTATACAACACGATCAATCAAAATAAACAACAACAACTGCACAACAGCACGTTGTTCCTATCAACAACTAAGATAAACACCAACACACTGAAATAACATTTTCTCTCAGCCGAACTATGATTAATTTAAATTTTTACAAAATTTTTATCAGAATTAACAACAATTATTTGTAGCACCGCATTCAAATAAAATATTTACTGATTCAACGAATTTGGTTACTGAAAATGAAATTTAGTTTTTTCTGTGTATATTGTGCCACCTTCGAATATGACATACACATGTGCGATATTATTGTACAATATGAAAAATTTCACAATTATATTGCAAAGTGGGTGGGCCGCCTTAGAATGGCTTTTCTGAATGCACATCTACATTAGGTAAGCAGGTTGCCTAGAAATACTATAAAACCCTGACGATTTCATATTTATAAAATGCATGGCATTGTGCAAAGCAAAATTTGGTCAAAATGTTTATCTCACTACTTTTAATGGCCGAAATTTTGATGGGAACTTCGACTTTTTTCACATTTATGTTTTTGTGAGGATCTGACTTCTTTTTGAAAAATTTTCTATAACAACACTTTTTAAACTTGAAATTTCGGGCCTATTTTCTCAATATATTTACATATTAAAGTCTGCTTACCCGAAGTACATAAATCAAAAGGCTATTCCCAATGTACATGCAAAGTTTCAATGGGGTAGCTGTTGCTTTATTTTTTGGATTTTCCGATTGAGTAACTCAATTTTGTCTACACAATGTTAGCTCCTATAGTATAATATTACGTTAAATTTTTATGGGCCTGGCCCTTTTCTATCTGCTAGTGCTTACGGTTCATATAAAGTTTCGTAGGAAAAAGCTAATGAAAAATACATAAGTAATAGACTAAACACTACTAAACCGAAGTACATGAAAGAAAAATCTAAGATTTATGACTATAGTCACGGCCACTTTTGAAATCAGGAAATTTTTTACTTTGGACAAGTGAAACTTCCGGGTTTTAGATTTTTCTTAATGATCCCTGATCTAGATTTATTTGTGTATCAAATTTCAGCTCTCTAGTGCAAATTTGAGTTTAAGGTCATGGCCCGCCCCGCATACCGGATAAAACTATTTGATTTTAAGATTTTTCCATTGGCTTACTCATCTACACTTACTTGTGTATAAAATATCAGATCTCTAGCGCGAATTATACATTTACATTTTATGAGCATTACCCCCCCGCCCACTATTTTAAACTGACGATTTTGTTGTGAGCAGCGCTTTTAATTCATACTAATTTTCTTCTTAAATATGTGACACCGAAGTAGATTAAATACAAGGGAGTGATCACGCCTACTTTTTAAGATTATAGTTTGAAATATTGGAAACGTGCAACGGATATGGAAGATTTCACTAAAATGGCTTGAGTTAAAAGCTGTATATCAAGTTTTTAATTCCGAGAAATATTAGCGAGGCTCCGCCCATTCTGGTAAAATTTTTTCATTTTCAGATTTTTTTAGTTGGTTTGTCACCTACACCTACTTTTAAATCAAATTTCAGCTTCTTAGCGCAACTTTCAATTTTTAATTTTATGGGCGTAGTCCCGCTCACTTTTCCAAAATCAAGATTTTTTAGGCCAGTGCTTATTATTCCTATAAGTTTCATTGCAAATGGATAATAATACATACATAAATAGTATATCCAAATATGCTGAGCCGTTGTACAAAAAAAAATAAAATGATAAATACATAGGTTTGATGATAGTAGCATCTGCTGGTTGGCTAATTATATTTTTGAGGAAGAAGAAACGTGTGGTGATGCCCTCAGCAACATTGATAAAATTCGACTGTATTTAAGATTTTGTGCAGATCCTGGATTCCAAAACTTTATAGCCACAGATATTGGAGTCCATCAATCCACTGTGTCGCGAACTATTGCAGAAGTTGCGAAACTTATATCTGCCAAAACAAGCGATTGGATAAAATTCCCGAAAGATGCAGATGAAATAAAAGATGCTCAAACGATGCAAGTTTCTTTCCACAAGTTTTTCTTGCAAAATCTGCATTTTTGTAGGAATCACCTTGTTTTGCTTTAACAAAAGAAGCCTCTGCAGACTTTGAAAATTCAACTCCCTTGTCTCATCAGTTTCATAACGATTCAAAACTGTTGTTGACTTTTTGTTAACCTTCAAAAATAAACTACATATAGCAAAATCTAAAATAAGATTGATTAATTTCTGTTACACATGTTTCTATTATTTCTTTTTTATTATTTTTACGGCCTGTCCCACGATGTCACCAGAAATCGTTCGATCGAATACTTATATTGAAAAAAAAACAACAAATTTTCTAATGTTATTGTTTTTTTGCAATACAAGTTGTCGATCAGACGATTTCTGGTGACATTGTGGGACGGGCCGTAAATGCTTGGTAATTGACTTTTTTATAGTAAATATTTATTTTGTTTTTTTTTCTACTAAAAATTTAGAAATGTCGTCAGTTTGTATTGCATTATTATTATTATTATTTGATTCTACTTCTACTTCACTTTCACTTGACGACATGTTTGCACTTCAATAACCATTACACGTTTGATCTTCCTTTGCTCAAGTAATTGCAATTGGTTTGAACTAATTTTTATGCATACCAAATTGAGCAAATCCTGTTGCTATTTGATCGAACTCAACTTACGAGCAATTGCTCACCTGACTCAACTCAGCGCTTTTACTCGTTTTTATGCATGAGACCCATTGTCTACAATTTTCATGACTGTGAGCATTACTTTTGTGCTTATATAAGTAAAAAGATTTCTGACGTAGCCATAAGAATGAATGTATAGGGTGTTTTTTTCAGAGGTATAGAACTTCGAATTGAAATAAAACACAAGAAAATCGTTTTAATGTCCATCAATTTGGCTTTATTGGAAGGATAATTTTATGCCATTAATGTTTAAATATGATTTCGGGCATGTGGCCGCCGCGGCTGGCTCGAATAAAGCCAATTCTACAGGTCCAATTTTCAACCACTTTTTCGAGCATATGGGGCCGTATGTTGGCAATAACGCCACGAATGTTGGCTTCCAAGTCCCCTAACGTTTCTGGTTTGTTGGCGTAGACGAGCGACTTCACATATCCCCAAAGAAAATAATCCAATGGTGTCAAATCACACGATCTTGGTGGCCAATTGACAGGTCCATTCCGCGAAATTATGCGCTCATCGAATGTTTCCTTCAATAAATCGATTGTGACGTGCGCTGTGTGGCATGTAGCGCCGTCTTGTTGGAACCACAACTCATCCACATTCATGCCACCCGATTCGGGAACAAAATAGTCGGTTAGTCGGCTCCAATTGCTGTGCACGGTGGCGAATCGATTCATTCGGGTCCTCTTCAACACTTTGCTCTACAGCGGCAATTGTTTCTTCGGTGCGCATTGTTCGACGTCTCTGCGGATGCGTATTATCACATAGAGTAAACGTAGTGCGAAAACGATCCATGGTTAACCGAATTAATTGCTCTGATGGACGATTATGTCGACCATAAAATGGACGGAGCTTGCGGTAAACTTCGCGAACTGAACCATTATTTTCGAAATAAATTTGCACGATTTGCAAGCGTTGTTCTTTTGTCAACCTGTTCATGATGAAATCGCAAACCAAACTAAATATTAATCACTTGACAGCTGACAAAATGGCCGCCAGTTAAAAAAGTGATGCCAACTTAAAGTTCTATACCTCAATAAAAAACACCCTTTATAAAACAACCATAAAAACTGCTCTACTGTTAAATTTTTAAAATGTTAGTTAGGTCAGTTAGTTAAAACAGCGACGATATGTGAACTAACAATAAGTATTCAAATCTTAAATCTAAAATATAACTATTAGGCCCGACCAAATTCGGGCATAAGCTTAGTGATAGTTATAAATAATACATAAATAGTAATAATCAAAAAGGAAAAATATATGTAATTATTATCAAGCAGTCCCATCTGAAGTGTTAAGTGTAAGAGCTATTGTGTCCCTCTTTTTTAAGCGGGTGTGTCCAGTAAACTTCAATATTTTACGAGCAAGCGGATTAGGATGTGACTCGAGTTTTGTTAAATATTTGCCTGCGTATTTTGTATTTTCTTCTATCACTAGTGGCATATTTAAATCACGATGTATATTTGAATTTTTAGTGTACCATGGAGCCGATGTTATTAACTGTAAAATTTTGTTTTTTGCCTTCGCTGGATTCTCTCGACATTGGAAGCTAAAGCAGTGCCCCATAGTTGAATTCCGTAGCACCATATTGGTTTCAAAATCGACTTGTACATATATTAAAAGTTTACAATCTAGACTGATTGTTGAATTTCTACCAATCAGCCAACGGAAAATTTAAAGCCTTGCATTATCGCAGTATATAAGTATGCCAAATTTCAATAAAATATTTTCCGTTAAGCACTTTAGATTTGCTTATACAATTCTGACATTTATGGGTGTAGTCCCGCCCTCCTGGCTATAATTTTCAGGCATTCAGATTTTTTTAGTGGATTACTTACCCGCCCCCCTGCCTAATATTTCCTTCTTTTCAGATTCTTGTAGTTCATTGCGCACATAGATCTACTCGTATATCAAATTGTAGCTCTCTAGCTATAGCGGAAGTGCTTCATCAATTTGATGAGTGATCAGTGTATATCATAAAATATGCACTTTTTGCAACTCTATATCTCAGGAAGCTTTCATTCTAAAACTTTCAAACTTCGCATATCGACGGCTAAATTCTAAAACATGCTAGGTCAAAAAAGCTAGTTTTGAGACAAACGCCTTCAAAGTTTATTGATGATATCTCGGGAATGTTATGAGATAATAGAAATTTGAGACTTTTTGTAATCATATAATAATTGCATTATAATTTTTTCGATTTATTTTAACTTTATAAATTTGTCGTAGATCATGTCACTTTTGACTTAGAATCACAAATCTATATAATAGTAAGGTTGTCTCTCACCTACAATGGTCATCTAAGTACATATAGCATGTTTTAGTTTCGAGAAAAATTTGAATTAAGCTTTTTTTACTACTTAATTTCAAACTAAATCATGCTAAGTGTACTAAAAACATTTAATAAATTCAGTAAGGTGCGACTCTGACTCGCGCACGAAGGGTTCCGTACGAACACTAGATATGTAATTTAATACAAACTTCAGCCTATATAATATAAAGTTTTGGCATTTTTTTTTTGGTTTTTGGCGTTTTTTCAATTCGGCGATTTTTTTTTTCATTTTGGCGTTTTTTTTTAATTTGGCGATTTTTTTTTCATATAGACAATTATTTTGGTTTTGACGCCTTTTTCGCGTTTTGGCGATTTTTTTTCGATTTTTGGCGCTTTTTTTTCATTTTGGCGATTTTTTCGAATTTGGCGATTTATTTTAGTTTAGAAATATTTTCTAAATTTTGCGATTTTTTTCGTTTTGGATATTTTTTTTTTAATTTTTGGCGATTGTTTTTTAGTTTGGCGATTTTATAATTTTCGGTTTTTTAGTTTTACCGTTTTTGAAAATTTCAAGTGTTTGCCTCTTACGGTTTCCCAGATATAGCAAGTTGTCAAAATTACATAGTCAAAATTGCATTAACTGATGGACCACCCTTTAATTTAAATTATTTTAAATTTTAGTGTTATTTGTTTTAGACTGTATAAAAATACACTAATTTTACAAATTACAAGTTTCAATATACATATGTACATACAATTGTATGTATATTACATTGGATTTTAAAATGTTTCGTTAATCGTTTTGGAACACCCTTTAATTTTTAATTCTGATGTATTTGTTGTTATAGCGACCAACGTTCTACATACTCTGTCAAAATTTCAGGTCTGTAGCTCTTACGGTTCCTGAGAAAATACAGTGTGACGGACAGACGGACACCTTTGGTGTACGGAACCCTAAAAAGGGAGGTTTTTTTTTAACTTGACGAATTATGCTAAGTACATTTTTGCTCCTAACTTTTGATAGAATAGTCCGATAACTATCAAAATTTTACAGAATCTAAGATAATAAACGATGAATTCAGAAAAGCTACTACAAGCATACAACTAATTGTGGTGTAAATTTCATAATTTTACGATTGCTGGGAACACGACTATGGCTTCGTGTAAATATACACACTGCATGCATTGGCCGAAACTTGGCATGGCGCACTACCGTGCGCCTATATACGTTTATTGTTCTAAAGTTCAATTGGAATACGAGTAAATTCTTTGTGTCCATTTTCTACACAAAAGAAATCATTAAATCAAAAGCCATTTTTAGCTAAACCAAATTAACCATTAATGGATCTTGCTAATAAAGTTATAACAGAAGAAAAAAACAACAACGACAGAAACACTGAAGTGCACATTTTAACACGAACTAAATTAAGCAACAACAGCAACAAAACTGCAACATCTACATAACATAGTTTATTTACTTTTTAAGACGAGTGTATAAAGTGCCGGCAAGAGTACCGAATACTTGCACATATGAGTGTTGTGTGCCACTACTCGTGCATAATTCATAGCAAAGAGCACCCAAAAGTGTGGGCGGCGGTTTTGCGGTAAAAATAAAATATAGCAAATTTTGCACTATAAACAATCGTGATTGACTTGGGCCACGCGTTGGTGAGCATGATGTTGCGAGAATTTTTACGTGATTAGAAGTGATTTTAAAAGCCTATTTGCAATATTTTGAAATATCGTATTGGTATCGTACTTGCATCAGAATGCATGTCACATTTGTGCGATTTAAATTTGCAACGAATATACTACAGAGTTGCAACTTTGGTCCCTTTACAGCTACAGTGTTGCCAGTATTTACATTCAAAATCGTGGTGCACATGAAATGATGTTGGAATACTAAAATCAATTTATTTAATAGTTCCAATTCAAATACACAGAGAAAATAGTGCCTAATAAATACCTCATAAAATAGAACAAAATTAATAAGAAATCTCTATGGTTTTTTTCAATACGGAAATCTTATTAATTTCATAGAGAAAACCTTTTTGAAAAAATCAAGAAGAAATCTTGTAGTTTTTATGAGGTTATCTTATTGATTTTTTTAATAAGGTTTTCTTCTTGATTTTATGAGGCGACCTCATAAAATAAAAAAAATATGTCTTTCTTTATTCTTTGTGCTTTTGCTTATGTATTTTCATTTAAATTCTATACCATATACTTATGTATGTATGTAGTATACGTAGATGTTATTTATTTATACTATACATACTTACATAGATACATACATATTATATTATATTCTTAATTAATTAACTCACCATACATACATACTATTACTTGAAAGGAGACAAGTATTGAACCAGCAAACTTCTGACTGATAGACAAACACTCTAACCAATATGCTAACAAGCAGTCTGAATAACCATTGAAATAATCTTGGAAACATGCTTATACAAAAACGAAAAAAGATCATGAAAAAAATTGTCTGTGTCTATTTATAGATATGAAATAACAAGACACCTCATAAAATCAAGAAGATTTCCTTATTAAAAAAATCAATAAGAACCTAATAAAATCAAGAAGAAAACCTTATCGAAAAAATCAATAAGATAGCCTAATAAAATCAAGAAGAAACTCTTTTTAAAAAAATCAATAAGGCAACCTAATAAAATCAATAAGAAATCCATATAACTAGTTTACAATTTATAAGAAAACCTAATAGAATCAATAAGTTTTTCTCTATGGATTGTTTTTTGGTGCCAAAAATAACGGAAATTGAGTAAAAAAAAGTTGGGAATAATAAGATTTCTTCTTGATTTTATGTGGTTTTCTTCTTGATAAAATTAATAAGATTTACCACATAAAAACAACAAGGAATCTCTATCAAAAAATCTTCGCTTCTTTCTGCTGGGATACCCCTTAGCCTAAAAACGTTTCATAGAGAAAATCTTATTGATTCTATGAGGCAGTTTTTTCTCTGTGTATAAAATGACAGTTTTGAAACTGGAAGATTTGAAATGCACTGATATAGCAAATGATATTTCCACAAAATGATTTTTAATATTTAAAATAAACACAAAATTGGAACACTATAGTGCCAAAACCTAGAAAAAATTTAGATGACGTGAGCGTGACTGAAGACTTACTAACATTCTCATCCCTATTATAAACAAATAAAAACTAAGGAACGAGGAATGCAAAAAGCTTTATCTAAATATCTTGTCAAAAGTTGTTGGATGTGCCATAGTGCACAAAAAGCCTGAACGAAAATATTTCTAGGATCTTCATGATCATTTTGTTTGGCTGAACATCATTAACATTTTCATTAATTCATACATACAATGAGTTGAATGCATTTATCAACTCTTAGAATCTAGTCTACAGCTAGCAAGAGGAAAAAAAGCGTTAAACAGAATCAGCTTTGGCGAAAAAATTAAAGTGGGAGTACTTTAGTTAAGACATCACATCACTTGATTGAGATTATTTAACTGGAATTGCTGCTGCGACTTGTGCTATCTACGAAGCAGAAGGCGGCGGCAGACCTCATAATCTTTAACATCGAGTGCGAAATTGACATGCGTATCTAACAGTATAATTACAAGGAAAATATTGGCAAATAAATACAGGCGAGATACATATTCATTCTTAAATAGCTAACTATGTATCTAACTGAATGAGTGACTGACAGAAACACTGCAAAACCGTCCACTTGAATACAAATGGAAGAGAGATACGAGTACATATATAAAGCTTTTTATAAGACAATTTATGAGCTGTTAAAAAAGTGATTTTGCTTCCTCGTGCTAAAAGGAAAAAAAAGTTGTATTAATTACACTTAGATAAACCGGTATAAAAATATTTGTGACTGAAAAATACGATTACATAGTATACGTATGCACAAATTAAGGCGGGATCAATGTAGTCATTTGTGATATTTAATTTCCTCTATATCGATTTTAAGGATTTAAATTGCGAGTAAAATAATTAACAATAAGTGGTTATTTTCCATAATCGAAGCATGATAAGTTAGCAATATGTTACTCGTAAAATATCCACATTGATTATTGCGTTCGTGTCAACAACAAGTAGTATGATCAACACGATCATGGATAAACTCATTAAATGAAAAAAAAAAAATGTATAAGACGAAGTTATTTACATAACCTACGTTATATGCGTAGTACTCCCCTGATTCTCATATCAATTAAAATTACTTTTTCTGAATTTGCAATTTTATTCATTAATCCCTGCTCTAATATTGTTTTTATTTGCAAATTTGCGTGCAAAACCAAATAGTTGGACAGCTGCAACAACAGCTATTCACTGCTTTTTGACCGGGTTTTTTTTCGGGAATCGTTACAATTAAGTTTAACATTTGTTAACGCACATTTACTTTATTTACATACTTCTTACAACTAAAATTCGAGCTGAAAAAAAGTCAGAAAATGCAGCAATGCTAAAGTAAGAAAACAAAGAGAGAGGTGTCTTAGGACACCCGCTGCTTAGTTATAAAACAAATTTCATGTTTTAAATAACAATGCTATAAAATTATTTTCTTTTCTAGCGGCATACGAATTAATGTATTGTTTGTGGCCGGTGGCGGCTGTTAGCCGACTTACAGCCGATCGGCTGTGTTATCTGGTTTGTGCTCATGTTCAAAAACAATACTAAAACAATTTGAGAAATCGTTATCACTGCTTTTGTTTTGTTATTGTTTCACTCACTTCAGAGAACGAAACAAAACAAAATTAAAAATTCTTTTTCGTTTATTTTCCTACTCTGCTTTTAAGTAAAAAAAGAAATCAAAATAAATTTAAATTTATAACTGTACTAGTGTCAATTATTTTTGTTACGACAATCACTTCCTAACTCCTGCATGGCGCAATAAATAGCATAGCTATAAATAACATG
The DNA here is from genome assembly GCA_949987645.1 of Tachina grossa. Lineage (NCBI taxonomy): Eukaryota > Metazoa > Arthropoda > Insecta > Diptera > Tachinidae > Tachina > Tachina grossa. Next base: position 57,933,915 of record OX465274.1, read on the forward strand.
GTGATTATTGAGTTCTTGTTTGAACTTTTATATTAGTTTAACTTCTCATTTGTTTAAATGAAAGTTTAACATAATATTTGCAGTTGTTCTAGGAAAAAAAAATATAAAAACATTTCCTGATGATCTGCATTAGCAACAGCAAAATGCGTATAGAATACAGCTAACCCCTTAATAATCAATTTAAAAGTATTTACAAAACAAAGAGTATTTAACTGAATAAGTAAAATAATTTGAAATTTATCTGCCGATGGTTCAGTGTTGTCTTTATGCATTTCATTGTCAGTAGACTTCAACAAACACAACAGCATCAATGAAATGCATATAGACAACGCTGAACCATCTGCAGATAAATTTCAAATTAAAATAAATTTATGACAATATGTCGAATAATAAATTCCTTAAATAAATAAAACATTAATTTGGGATTTTGAGTGCGTTAACAAATGTTAAAAATTAATTTAAATTTACTCGTATTATTCGAAAGATCATAATGGCATTAACTTTTGAAAATAGCTTTAGACATATGTCCAGCGCAGGGCCTTTTTTTAGAGCAATGGCTTCACTTGGATACACAGGAATTAATCGAGAGCTGTTAAATCATTTATGAAAAAATATAATTGATGCTTTCAAAGTCATACTTTTTTTATTTTCCAAACGACACAATGCAATCAGGCGTACAACATATACAGCGTCATTTTAAAAGGATAGATAATCTTATCATCGCACATTGCAATGTGCCAAAAACCAATTTGATTTTTACATATCTTTTTTATAGGTTTTTTATATAGGGTGTTTTTTTGAGGGGTATAGAACTTCGAATTGAAATAAAACACAAGAAAATCGTTTTAATGTCCATCAATTTGGCTTTATTGGAAGGATAATTTTATGCCATTAATGTTTAAATATGATTTCGGGCATGTGGCCGCCGCGGCTGGCTCGAATAAAGCTAATTCTACAGGTCCACTTTTCAACCACTTTTTCGAGCATATTGGGCCGTATGTTGGCAATAACGCCACGAATGTTGGCTTCCAAGTCCCCTAACGTTTCTGGTTTGTTGGCGTAGACGAGCGACTTCACATATCCCCAAAGAAAATAATCCAATGGTGTCAAATCACACGATCTTGGTGGCCAATTGACAGGTCCATTCCGCGAAATTATGCGCTCATCGAATGTTTCCTTCAATAAATCGATTGTGACGTGCGCTGTGTGGCATGTAGCGCCGTCTTGTTGGAACCACAACTCATCCACATTCATGCCATCCAATTCGGGAACAAAATAGTCGGTTAGTCGGCTCCAATTGCTGTGCACGGTGGCGAATCGATTCATTCGGGTCCTCTTCAACACTTTGCTCTACAGCGGCAATTGTTTCTTCGGTGCGCACTGTTCGACGTCTCTGCGGATGCGTATTATCACATAGAGTAAACGTAGTGCGAAAACGATCCATGGTTAACCGAATTAATTGCTCTGATGGACGATTATGTCGACCATAAAATGGACGGAGCTTGCGGTAAACTTCGCGAACTGAACCATTATTTTCGAAATAAATTTGCACGATTTGCAAGCGTTGTTCTTTTGTCAACCTGTTCATGATGAAATGGCAAACCAAACTAAATATTAATCACTTGACAGCTGACAAAATGGCCGCCAGTTAAAAAAGTGATGCCAACTTAAAGTTCTATACCTCAATAAAAAACACCCTTTAGATTAAAAAAAAAATATTAAAAATTTAACCCAAAGTTAAACTACACACAGATTACACATCAATCTAATTATATGGCCTACACCTGAGAGCGGAAAGTACACACTGTATGTCTAATTACACATAGATTGGCAACACTGACTGATTATTATCATACATGCAGGCCGTTTCTGCAATTGTTCTTTGTTAACCCTGTAATTATTATTTTTGCAGACAAAAAACATCTATTTTTGACCAAGGCGAATTCAGTGTCAGGTGACCTTATCACTACAACAATACAACTACACAAAAAACAACATTTAGTTTGCTATGCTGCAAAACCAAATTGTCAGAAGATTTCTAAGCAAATTTTGACATTTTGGTTCAAACTACTCTATTTTGCATCAACAGCTTATTATCAGCAGGGTGGAAAAGGTGACTTAATACTGAATTCGCCTTGTTTTTGACAAATTTTTGTTTGATTCTTAAAAAATTCGTATACTTTTTGGTGTTGTAGTTTTGTTGTAGTTCTGGTGGTACCTGTTATATCTGTACAATGATACCGGCTTTAGATAGTAATCCTTATGTAACATCAGAGTGGATCCCTTATCAGCGAAGTAAAATAACCAATAAAATGGCTACTAAACATAGTTTTGAAAATTAAAAGCGGCTCATTGACACCAGAGGCGCTGCAACACTGCGACAAAACATATAACGTGTAAAAATGCCGAGGTATAAAAGAATGAAGCTTTCCTCTATCTCTTTCTTCGCCACTTGTCTTTTTTTCTCAATATCCCTTTCTTAAGGAAAGTAAAGCCTAGTAAAAGTAGAAGAAATTCATTCATTGCCTGAGTGTTATTCTCTTTTATAAAAAAAGTCAACCGTTAAAAAAATTAAAGACGAGTACATATATATTTTAGTTTCCATTTAAAATGTGTTAGTAAACTAAAATTTGAGTAAAAAATTTGTTTCTAACATTAGTTATAAAAAATTTAATTAAAGACCAAAAGAGACAATGGCAGAGTTCATGAATGAATACCAAAACTGGCTTGAAAAAGTTGTTTCTTAATTGCGCTTAAAGCTACAGCCAAGCATTTACAGTATCATATTGTTCAAAATTTAGTTCATCGATGACATGTTATGGCTCGATATAATAATGATCACTTTTATAATATTTTTATTATTTTGAAAATATATCTATTGTGAATTTAATGTATTACTCAGAGAGTTGTGGAAGCTGAAAACTATTGTGAATTTTAAGTAAAATTACGATCCGTTTGCAAACGTATACACAAGAAAATTTAATACTAAAATCTACGAAAACAATCTTAATTTAAAATTGTTCGGCAATGATTTGGCTTCATATGTGTTTCATGTTAATTCAACATGCTTTATAGTAATCTTCAACGAAAAATTTTTATTTCGAAACAATTTTATTTCGGCTTGATTTAACGTTCCAATACTGTTAAAATAAAATGAAGAATTATGTTGAATCAGAGTTATTTCAAGTTGTAAAATAGATAATTTTTTACTGAAGTAATACGATAAACCATGTAGAATCAATGTTATTTCACATTGAAACACCATGAATTTAATTTAAATTTTTTTTATGAATAATTTTTCAATAGGCCTGTAGTGCGATTCACAAACTTTTAACGATAGGACAATCGTAATTTTTGTCTATACATTTTGTCGCTTGCAATAATGATTGTGTGATTCAGTAACTTCTTTTTAACGATAGTACGCAGCTGATATTTTCTGTTAAGATTTGTCGATAAAATTAACAGCACATACATTTTTGTCGCTAAAATAATGACACAGCCGCCATTAACATAACAGCGAATATCGTTAAAAATGTTACTGAATAGCACATTCAATCAATTTTCGTTATAATTAACGATGCGATTATCGTTTAAAAAAAAGTTAGTGAATCGCACTACTGAAGCTCATAATAATATATATTTCATTCAATAAGAATTGAAAATACCAAACTTAAGCCAGATCAAGAAATTATTTTCTGATTAGAATTCATTATTGTTCAATTAAATTAAAAGATGTCTCACTGTTGTTGAGCAATTTAAGCTTCCAATTTGAAAATAGTCCTGACAATAGGACAGTATTTTTTAATCTGGGAATCACACATTCATTAAAATTAAATAACATATCTCAATTCTTAATTACATTTGGAAGATGAAAAGAATTTTTTATTCAGGTCTGGCGCCATTTTGAAATATCTACACCTCTCACTACTTAAGCTTACTAACAGTTCTTATATTGCTTCCTCCTATTGCCGCCAATATGTTCACATAATGGATTCCCTTTTTTTTAGCGTTACATCAAAACTTGTAATCATTGATTTATGATCTTCATTATCGTCAACAGTTAATCGAAATTACCATAATTTTTATTTAAACAATCTATCTTTCTTCTTTGCAATAGCTTTTGCCTATAAAAAAAAGCATAAAAGGGCTTTTGATCTAGTCCACTGAGTACACATTTATTCTTAAGGTTTAAAAAAAAAAACAGATCAGAGCGGGAGCGCGCAAAAAAAATAAACTAAAGTGATAAATCTTGTTATTAGTTGTTGGTTATAAATTAATGATGTTTCCACCATGTTAAGGCACGTTTTAACTAGACAAAGTTATACAAAAAAAATATATCAAACTAAGTAGAAAGAAATATGGTAAAAGCTCTATAGTATCTTTATGAAAAATAGCAAAAATAAATGGTAACAGCACAACATTAAAATGAAAATGAATAAACGAAAAAAGAGAAAATCGCTAACGTAATTGTAGTCATATAGCGCTGTTTTCGTGCGGATGTTGTGTATGCGGCAAAAGTGTTTTAAAGTCTAATCGTGATGAGAAATCCGGTAACGTGCTAATGGTTTAAGTCTAGGTTAGAGAGTAACAATTCAAAAACAGATCGTAGCATTTTCTTTTTGTAATATTAATTTTAAGGCATACGAAGGCATAGTCACTCTAACAATAAGAAATTTTATTACTATTTGTTATTTTGTTGTGTATTTGATATAAGAGTTACATATTTTAAAATTTAAAATGCAAAAATCACAGCACGTTCAATTACAATGTCTGCATTTAAATGTGGCGTTAAGAGCAACAAAGCAACAACAACAAAAACTTAGCCATTGTAGTCTGTCTTCGAAAGATTTGATAAACAGCAGGTGCTCCGTTTAATATACATACTAAAAGACTATTTTTTTTTTTTTTGAATTTTACCTAGTCCCACAATACAATGAAGGCCTTAACTGATCCTTTAGTGCAGTAGTTTGTCTGTCTGAACGCGCACTTAAGTTAAGGCTGTGTGATAATTGATTGAGAAAAGTTAATAAAGTTATCAAACTGTCAAGGCTGTTGTTAGAGTCTTTTAGTTGTTCTATTTTTTTTTCTTGTCAAGCGGCAAAACATGAAAAGACAGACATTTGCCATTTTCCAAAATGTGGCAAATAGAAAAATTGCCAATGGAAATTGCATTTTTTTTTTTAAATCCTTTGTTGTCAGTGATATTTTGATAAGTATTAATAGAAATTCAAATTAAGCTAGACGAAATATATTACAATGCAAACGAATAAGATTTATGCGCCAATTAATCTTATTGTCATTAGTTAAGAGTCAGTGATGCCAACTTGTTCAAAAGATAAAAGGAAAACCAAATGAAATGTTATATCTCTCACTCGAGTTTGAAGAAATAAAATGTTTGTAATTTTTATAAACCACATATTTTTTTCTCTTAGTAATTATTTATTAAATCAATGTATTTTTTAATGAAACTTTATGTCGCATTAGAAATAGCCAGCCAGCATGCATGCAAACTGTCATCAGCAATTTTACAACAATTCTTAAATACCAGTTATTTACGACGAAACCCTCAACGCGCAGAGAAGCCCGTCTTCATATAGCGTCATCCGTGTGCAACTGTCATTGGCTGCATGAGCGCGTGTGTGTTTTTATGTTATTATCCCTTTTGGTAATTTCATATGATGATCTCATTTGACAACTCGTTTACACAAATTTAATCTGATTTATAATTATTTGTATTGAAACTAAAAGCTGTTACACCCAACTACTCTCACATATTTTAAAAGAATACTAAAAAAAGCAAAATTATAAGCATTCAGTGATGATAAATAATATTGTGGCGATAAATATTAAGAGACACTGGTGTTCTGCAAAAAGCTGTGGATAGTGTTGCCATATGTTGAAAACATGTTTTAAATAACTGAAATTTTTTTTTAGGTTTCATGTTCGGCACTTCAATTGCTTCACTGTAAATAAGTTGCTTTTTATCATAATATCTGAATTCTAATACGCGAGAATTTGGTGAGATATATTTTATCTAATATTTTATAAAAAAAACAGAGAAAGAAAAATACGTAAATATATATAAGAAATTGGCCTCGATAACTTATATCACAGACTTCTGAATCATATTAAATTTAAAAGAAATAATATTTTAAGTTTAAAATTTTTTAAACGCACTAATAATCCCAAATTAATATTTTACTTATTAAGTAAAATATTTTTTTTTAATTAAAAATACACTGAAATTGAATTGATACAATTGAAATTGATATCCAGCTAAACCCGATCCTATGCGCATTTCACTGTTGCTAATGCAGATCATAAGGGAACCTTTACCCAAAGTTTCTTAGAACAACCAGAGTTATTATGTTATAAACTTTCATTTAAACAAATTAGAAGCTTAAAACAAATAACAAAGTTGAAACAAGAACTCAATAATCAACATGTTTTTGATTTTCTTTACCATTACTACATTGGCTGACTTTTTTTCAGCTTCAATTAATTTAATTAAAAAAAAAAATATTTTACTTAATAAGTAAAATATTAATTTGGGATTATTAGTGCGTTTAAAAAATTTTAAACTTAAATTTTAATAATTCCCATAAAAATCACTAATTATTAAATTGACTGCACCAGGTCAAAAAATACTTGTGTGGCAACACTCTATTCTTAAATAGCTGTTGTTGTTATTTACATTGGGCGCATTCATAAGACGTAGCTGTTGAGCTCAACAGTTGTGCAAATGCTAGCAACTGTTGGCCCCAACAGCTACATCTTAGAAACGGCTTGATGGATATAATTTAATTTTATATCTTTATTTCGCTACTTCAACGCATTTGTAATATAAAATTTAACAAATATTTGCTACTGCCACCTAACAAAGCATATAAATGGCAAAACTCTATTCGATCAGCTGTTTATGCTGAGCAAAACATGTTGACTACAGGTAGCGAAAAAAATTTGTGATGGAAAATTACTCAACTGTTGAGTGGAGCGGAATTACTCAACTGTGCGTTTCTAAGGCAAATACTCAACGGTTGCGCAACAGCTACGTCTTATGAATGCACCCTTTTTTTTAACACACTTTTACAACTACAATTTGAAGCTAAAAAAAAGTCAGCCAATGTAGTAATGGTAAAGAAAATAAAAAACATGTTGATTATTGAGTTCTTGTTTCAACTTTGTTATTTGTTTTAAGCTTCTCATTTGTTTAAATGAAAGTTTATAACATAATAAAGCAAAGTATTTTATATTTTTTTAACTAAAACTTTTCAAATAAATTGTATGTCAAATCATCAACGAAATAATGTTGAATTAAAATTTTATTCATGATGGTACATATTTAGTGTGTATCAAAGGAATATTTAAAGTTTTTGTGACTGCAGAGGTAAACACGTTTACTACCACGCGATGAGTTCAAAATTCAAATCTTGTCCCGGGAAATCAATTTATGTACAAACAAACATTTTTCTGATGTCTATGTCAACCACACGTAAGTTAAATAATTAATAAAAAACATTTTCTACATTAAATTATATTCATGTTGTTCCAACTTGAAATAACTTTGATACAACATGATTCTTCATTTTGATTTTAATAGTGCGCAAATGTTAAATCAACGTGAAATAAATTTAAAAGGACTTATTTTCCTTGGAAATTACTACAAATCATTGTAGATTAACATGAAACACATATGAAGCAAAATCATTGCCGAAGAAGATTAGATTAATCCAGTTTTCGTAGTTTTTAAGTTGAAATTTTTTTGTGTGTAGCCTTTATGGAGTTTAAAATATGTTTTTAGTTTCATTTATAATTTGAATAATAATAAAAATAAAAATATAATATTTTTGAACAATAGTTACGATTAAGGTGAGATGCAAACGATGATACTCGTAATTAATCTAAGCCTTTCGTTATTGTTATCTCCTCGTCAGAGCAGTGTTATTACGATGCTGTTGGAAACCGGTCGATGACACTCGCGATTATTCTTAGAATTTCGTTGTAGTTATTCTCTTCATATTAGTGCAACGTTACCGGATTTCGGATATTGCCCTCAGTTATATGTTGAAAATCGCTTGGTGGTGCTCAGGGTTGCTGGCGCTCCGGCTTCGTGTTGCTGAGTTGTTGAGTCTTACTAACTAGTAACTAAAATTCGTATAATATTACCTAAAATTTGTAGAATCTTACATTGAGTAAAAAGAATTTTTCGAAAATTGGCAACACTTTAGTACGTGTAGCTATAAAACTACTGCTAGTAACATGCTAAAGACAATTTGTAGGTATTATTTATTTTTTCTGAATTTATTATATCGTAGATATGTTAATATACACAATTACATTCATACATACATAAATAAAAATGGGAATGTACATAAGCATACATGTATGTCCATCAGGCAGTATGGATTTACATTTCAACATGTCCAAATTTATAGATATAAAGTGGTATTCTTTAATTATAAACGAGCAGCAAATAACAAAAGAAGCAGAAGGGCAAATGATAAAAGGTGTGCGAATGTGAAAATCTAGAAATATTTTAAGGTTGGTGCTAAAAACAAAACAGCTTAACACATAAGGGTAAACAGAAGTGTTTTAACGTTTTTAACCCCTGAAGAGTGAAAGCGAATGCTTTTGAGTATAAGACCAACTACTAGAGTCGAGTGTTTAATGAAAAAGAGTTCAAAAAAATAATAATAATTAAGGGACCTACAGAAATTAAATTTTATAAAATAGAGAGACAAAAAAAAAACGTTGAAGATGGAAAGCTTCAATTTTTAAATTCAAAGTACGAGTATAAAATAGTTTTATTGGTGGAATGGTGCAAAACACAAAGGACATAAAGCATTGTTGCATCCTGAGTGCACGACTTTGGTTTTTGTCTCCTTTTTATGGAAATCCATCGAACGTAAGAACGTCGCGTTGTGCTTTCAACGGGTAAATGCTCGCATATATTCAAATGTTCCTGATTAGGCCGCTTAGAGGCCATAAACTCTTCACACAATAGAACTATGAATGGCTTTAATAGTACCTTGCGGTGATGGTGCTCTGTATACAGTATTCACGTGTTTACAACACCATGCATACGCCTTTTGAAAAACACTTTCTTCCATCAGTTTCTGAATTTAATTTTCATACCATAAACAGCTCTTTTCTGATCAGTGAGATCGACCCCTCCCATCATCCGATTATAATCGCTTATCACCATACTTCCTGGTGCTATTCGTTTGCCTTTTCAGCATCTAAACTAACTCTGACTTGTGGCAATTGGACCTGCACAGACTTGTTCATCTTGAGTACACATTATGGCGATTTCTGACATGGCAAAGGTGAGCGCTAGTAGCCAAGTTTGTCATTTGCGTTATTTTTGGTTGTGTGGCATTGCGTTACAAACAAAAAACTAATGTTTACGGCATTGCAATCATTTTGAAAATGCCACCACTAAAGGATAGCAAAATAAATGGTAAATGTGTATCGAGAATTAAAGTCCATCCTTCTTGCAGCTGTCAAACCATTAGCACTAACATGAAATCGACTTTGCCCACGATTCAATCGTCTTTTGAAAACTTGTGGTTCTCGCCAGTGCACGGTGTTTCTTGCCACTTACATGGATCAACCGTAGAAGCTTTAGCAAGAGTAACCTTATCGAGGGCAGCAACACCAGTACCAAGTGAAGCAGCATTAAGAGCGATCTCATCACCTGCAGCATCAGCAGCAGCTTTACCACTACCAGCAACAGCGATAATAAGTAGAAAAGCATCATTAGAGGCAACATAATCACTGGATTCACAACATACATAAGCCTGTTACACTATCTTCTTCTTTGTGATGTGATGGAGTATAATTTTTCCCGGAATCACCAGTAGAAGCGATAATACAATAATTTTAGCTTTCATCATCTTCTAACATAATCTCCACCATTGCCTTATAGGACAATTTCTAACAAAACCTGTATTTGTAACTTATACTGGAGTAATAAATTAAACTCGAAAAATATAATGGAAAAAGAAAGTTAGAATGTATGGAACATTGCTGGGATACGTATGTATGTAGTACCAGAAGAGGAGAAAGATCTAAAGAAAAAATCTCAAGAAATACTGCATGACTGAATAATGAAAATATAGCTTCTTTTTTAGTGTTTGAAAGATTGTGAAGACAGCCGATATAAAGTATACCTAGCAAAAAAAAAAATAAAAAATTTAAAGGCTGGAGTTTTATAAAGCCGTTTTCTTGACCAAGTCTATATCATTTTCTTTGTTTTTGATTTGAATAGGCTAAAGTTCGTATCGCTCTGTGAGTCAAATTACATGTGACAATTATTAATACCCCCACGGGAGACTATTTATAGACTACGGGTGTGGCAATCCCGGGGCCCCAGCTAGGGTAATGTAGCTTTTTCCGCTGACGGACCTTTGACTCATTACCCTTAAAACTTATGTGTTACTACCCAATCTCTGAACATAAACAGAGCAAAGGATGTGCACATATTTATAAAAAGAAAACAAATATTGTACGCCCGTTGTTGTCAGTTAGGTGCAGCGTCACCTAGAACTGCCCCTGAGTTCAAAAGACGATAGAGGTGAAGCCCTTGTGGTGGAACTTCGAGGTCTAACCAGAGGCTACTTCTGGTACCACGGGTGCCGGTTGCCCGACAGCTGGGCTGCTTAGAGATAAATGCATTGTGGTCGTCAAAAATTCTGGTCCGAAATGGCTTTTGTCCTGGATACGACCTCAGGACTCTTTCACTTTTTAGTGTCGGGTCTTAGTAGGAACAGAAATGTTGGTGGCGAGCTTGCGTTCTTCTCGCGTGAGGGGTCCTCGCTGCTCTGAAGTTTTGAGTACATGTAACGGTCGTCAGTTTCCTTTGCTAAAATGCCGAGTTCGTCCTACCCCAACGGGGTATACCCCACGGGGTTAAAGAGACGATTTTGGTATGTGTGGAGTAGGCACTGGTTATTTGGCGACACAGGTATGCGTTCATTATGGATGAGTGGTTAGCTGTGCCGGCGATGGTTGAGGAATTTTCTTGGGGACCTCGCTAAGGTGTATACACAACACCTTAGCGTGGAAGCCGGAGAATTATCGTAGTGGTTGTGGTTGCTACCAAAATCGCTGGGAGAATAGTCTTGGCTTCCCAGTGTGAAATCAATGCTAGTGGTTGGTCTGACGCGGTCAGAGAGACACTATTCTAGGTGCTGTTGCCACTCAACAGAGCTGCTATGGGCAAGGACATAGCAGCAGAGTTTAGATAGCTCAAAGTACCTCAGCAAGGTACTTGAATATAGAACAGGGATAACTATATTCAAAGATTGCAACCTATGTGCCTTATGGAGTGGGCCATAGGTTCATTCTAAAAGGGTGCATGGGGGCGTTGATCTGGCGTCTAACCCACACCCGGTGATTTGGCACACGTGAGATTTGGCCGTAATGGCAGGTACTCACGTAAAGCAATTGCACGTCTGACAATTATTAATGAACAAATAACACGAATGTTAATTGTAAATATTCTGACAAACACGTAGTAGAACGGAACAATTAGCTGTTTTCGAAGGCCACTGCACCTTGTAGATTTCTGCTTTATAAACTCAATTTTCAGTGCAAATAGAATATGTGAATTGTTTTGACTCATCGTATTAAAATTTGCTGATTTTTTTTTTTTTTTGTAATGAAAGCTCAATGTTACCATCTCTAAGTTCACAACAGTCTTGCCGTTGTCGGTTTTTGCTTTAATAAGTATGCACATTTTAGTGAATTTACTTATTTATATCTTACTTAAGACAAAATTTTTTCGTTTGTAAAGCTTGGTACTCAGTTCACAATTTCGTGGAAAATGCTGTCAAACTACAGGGTGGGCCAAAAGAAACCAAGGGGTGTAAAAGTTTAATAACTTTTTTGTTTATTAACTTTTTTTTTATTTTTTCGTTCAGATTATATTATATACAAAATGGAAATTTTTTTACATTAAGTATGAAAAATGATGTCTCTTAAATGACCACCGTTTTCAGCTTCGCATACACTCGTTCCTTCAAAAAACCCCAAAGAAAATAGTCGGGTGCTGTCAAATCTGGCGATCGCGCTGGCCAAATAATTTCCGAATTTCAAAATTTTGCAAAATTTAGACGTTACCGATGATCTGCGGGTTTTAATTCTTGGACCAATTGCACCTTATATCGGTATAACTGTAAATCTTTTTTTAAAATGCGCCGTAGTGACGTACGAGACATTTCTAGCTGAGCAGAACGCCTTCTGCCAGATGTTTCTGGTGCTTCGTTAACACTTTGCTGTACTCGTTCAATATTTTCCGCAGTGCGACTTAAACGTGGTCTACCGGTTCGAGGCAAATCTCTTACGCTGCCATGTTGGTGATGACGATTAACTAAGCAACGAATCATCGCTTCAGAGGGCGAAATTCTGACGTTAAAATGTCAACGATATGCTCTTTGCGTTAAAATAATTGATCTCTGGTTTAAATAATAAAATTCTATTGTTCTGGTTCTCTGTTCAGTTGTGAACCTCTCCATCATAAATTCTCCAAGTGTTGTCTATATAATCTGAAAGAAAAAATAAAAAAAAATTAATAAACAAAAAAGTTATTAAACTTTTACACCCCTTGGTTTCTTTTGGCCCACCCTGTACATGTAAAAATATTTGGTGAGAAATATTTGCGAAATATATTCGCAAAAGTAGTACTCTGTTCTTATTGAGAAAAACACGTAAAATCTATCTGGCAACATGTTTTTCCATGCAAAATGAATCTGGCATCATTTTATATTCAGTTGCGAGACAGCATGAGCAGTACTTTTTTCGCACGGAATTTTAACAATGTTTCATATCAAATTTTTCACACGAAACAATAAATTTTATGGAAAATTTTTCACAACTTCTAACAGAGTACCAGCCTTTAGTATTAAGGACATTTATTTATTTTTTGTCACAACCCCATAGCTATTAATTTTAAGTCAGTTTTAATTATTTTTTTTCGAGCTTCATTTGTTTCTATATTTACGATTTGATTAGGCTAAAGTTTGTATCGCTCTGTTAGTCAAATTAAAATCTATCATTCTTTTTTAAAGCTGTGATTACTTTTACTCGGAGAAAGTTTGTCAATGAAAATTTAATTTTAATCAAAAATAATTTTTAGTCAGGCTTAAAGGTCAGTAATTTCAGTTCTTTTATTGATGAAGTGCGTTGCTGCACAGAAAAATATCGATATTTCCCCCAGCTTAAAAGTCTAATTTAATTTTTCTTCTCTTCTTTAGAAACTCACATTACTTAATAAAAATATTTCATTCAATATTTAAAAATTCAAAATATTCAAAATTTCTGATTAAAAATTCACTATAGTTCAATTAAAATCTAAAAAATGTCTCAATTTAATTTTAAGCAATGTGATCATTCGAAATAGGTCTCTAGCCAGGGCTGCCAGATAAAATTATCGAAAAATCGTCGAAATCCCGATAAACTATAAAATAATCATCTTTTTATACTCGAAAAATCATCAGAAAAATCGGACAAATCAAAATGAATTTTTTAACGTGTATACTATTATTCGATATTATATACTGCCGATTCGATCAGTATGGACAGAAAAAAAAAATCTAAAAATCGTATAGAAAAAACGAAATCTACATATTGCTACCTTAATATAGAAATGCCCTAACTCATTATTGATGTGTAAACATCTATACGCTAGGGGGTAAAAATCTTTTGACTTTGATTTCTTTGCTGAAGTTTCATTGCTGAGATTTCTTTGCTTTTTGCTTTTGCTTTGCATTGCCAAATCGGTGTGAGCTATGTATGAGTGTATTAGTGTTTGAAAGAAGCAATACCAAGCAGAGAAACAAGTCGACCGGCTTGAAGCCGACGGTGCGCCGCCGCCGGTTATTTTTCTGTATATTTCCGTACACCAAAGGTGAAAATGAACCGTAAGAGCTACGGACTTGAAATTTGGACACAATGTGTAGACATTTGGCCACTACAACAACAAACACATGAGAGTTAAAAACTAAAGGGTGTTCCAAAACGAGCAACGAAAAATGTTAAAATCCCATGTAATATACAGACAATTGTATGTACATATATACACTTGAAATTTTAAAAGTTAGTGTATTTTTATAATTAACACTAAATTTAAAAAATTTAAATCAATGGGTGTACCATCAGTTAATGCAATTTTGACTTTGTAATTTTGACAACTTGCTGCATCTTGGAAACGGTAAGAGTAAAACTCTTGAAATTTTCAAAAACGGTAAAACTAAAAAATCAAAAAAATATAAAATCGCCAAATATAAAAAATCGCCAAAACAAAAAAAAGCACCAAATTAAAAAAATTCCTAGGACTAAAATAAATCGCGAAAAACCGCAAGAAATTAAAAAAATCTTTAAACAAAAAAATCGCCAATATGAAAAAATCGCCAAAATGAAAAAAACCCCAAAAAACAGAAAAAAATCGCCAAAATGACAAAATCGCCAAAATGAAAAATATTGCTAAAATTAAAAAAACTCAAAAAGAGAAAAAACGCCAAAACGAGAAAAAGCGATAAAACTGAAGAAAAAAAATCCTTTAAACTAAAAAAACTTAAAAAATTAAGAAAGCTAAATCAAAAAAAATGATCAAAACCGAATGTGCGCGGGTCAAAGTCGCACTTTACTGAATTTATTTTAATTGCAATGCGTACACAACAACAAGAACAGCAACAACTAAACGATGAACAACAGGAATTAAAAATTAAAAAGTAAAAGTAAAGGCATTTACCATAGATGAGCACTGCAGTACCACTAAAGTTTCAGTGAAAACAAAAAAAAATTTACTGATTACTAAAATTTTTTCTGCAATTTTTATAAATTGCCTAAATGATTTGTTATATGATGAGGTGCATTGAATTTTCAGTAATCAGTAATTCATAATGAAATTCTACCAAGTGGCTAAATGTTTTTCATACAAAAGTTTAAAAATTTGAATGAAAAACCTTTGCCACTTGCTACAATTTTATTATGATTACGGCCCTACGATTTTACTGGTAATGCAAATTAAATTTCATTAGCAGTAAAAATTTACTGAATTTTTTTAGTAATCAGTAAATTTACTGCTTACTGCAATTTTGAATGCAGTACATATACATATACTGCAGTGTGCCCATTTACTAACCAAATAAGTTTAATAAAACAAACACAAACCAACAAATTCATAAGTATTTACAATATTGAAAGTTTTGATACTTTTAATTAATTAATTTTAAAAAAACATACTAAAAGCATAAGTACTTCCAACTTAAAAAAAATTTTTCATTACTAGATGTTTACACATCTCCTCTGTGATCGGACTCGCATTGCTTTTTTGTTTTTAGAATATCAATTTACAGAGATATCAATATAAAATAAAGAGTTGGTAAAATTATACTAAAATCTTTTAGAAGGTAAGTAATACATGAATTGAAATAGTCGCTTTTTATAAGAGATCTGCAATATTTGGACTTCTAAAAAATCGTAAATTTTAAGGAAAAAATCCTCAAATCGTCATTTTGCTATTTTCGGCACCAAAAATCGTCAAAATGACGATAAATCGTCAATCTAGGATAAATTCGCATTCAACTTGAAGTCCATAATTTTTTAATAATAAAATAAAACAAGTAGACTCTATTTCTATTTAAATTAGTTTATTGGAAATTAGCCACAAAATTAAAGAAATATTTCTTTGCATATATTGTTAACTGAGGAACTTATACCACATATGTTTATTATATGTTCCAAAACTACAGCCGCCAAAGTGTTAATCGTAAGGAACACCACAGTAGTTTAAATAAAAATAAATAATAAAGAAAAGAAAAAATAATTTAATACCAGCTTATAACAAGCATTTTGCAAAAATATGTAAGTAATGATTACCACATAATATGAACAAATTCTAGAAAAAAAAATATAAGGCGCGCGTTGGTAGTTACAATGGCCTATAGCCACAACTGGGACCACCTAAAGATGCATTATTTAACACATATTATATAGGCGCACACACACAACATTCCCTATTACATGGGTACATAGTTATCAAAACAAAATAAAAGAAGCATGTATGTATGTATGTTTGTATGTAAGTAATACTGAACTGTGGCAACTTAAGCATGTAATAAAATTACAGACTGAAAAAAAATGTGTTTGAAAAATTGTTACCAGCTACATGAGAATCCCTTTCCTTTCTTGTTGCCACATTCCTCCTAAACTTACGTTGAACAATAAAGTGGCGGCGCTTACATGACTTTAACATGTCTGCAAAAATATATTTAACATATATTTTTTTATTTTGCGCATTTGCCAGCCTAACTAAACATACTTTTAACACATTGTTGGCAACTAATTTAAATGGATCGCATGTCACTTGTCTACAGTGTTTCCACACTCTACACAATTTTTTTACTTGAATGACTGTTGCATATTTTACACTATTTTTAATATGTTTATTTCTTTATACATATGTATGTACATACTTACATACAAGCATGTATGTATATATTTTTCTGGCATAGAACGGAAACTTAGTGATTTTTATATTACGAGTATAATAGACAAATGGCGACAAAGTATTTAAAACTTTTAATAGCGGTTATATCAAACAGCACACTGTTTGTTGCCCATAAATATTTCATATTTGGATGGTAATTATTGATGTTAAATTTAAATTGATTTTTATTAACTCTATTCAGTAACAATGCTGCCAATCTTACTTATGAACTCGTGTTTCCACTCTTAACTTGGCAAAATAACCTCGTCTAAAATCAAAAGCAATTAATGTCAGTTGGGGAGAAAAAATGCTGAGAAGATCGCAGTCATTGTATTTACCACAACAAGTTACATTTGTGCACACACACAGAAAAAATACCAATGTAAAATCATCATGCAAAAACTTTGATTTCAAATCATATTAAATTTACAAGAAACAATATAATGTTTAAGTGTGTTGGTGTTTATTTGCTTTGTTCATAGCTACAATAAAAATTAGTCTTGTAGTTGGAGGTTCGCAAGCCCGGTTCCTAGAGACAATTCAGTATTATACTCGTATATTTTTTTTTAACTAAAACTTTTCAAATAAATTGTTTGTTAAATGATCAATTAAATAATATGGAATTAAAATTTTATTCATGATGGTTTATATTTAGTGTGTATCTAAAGAATATTTAAAGTTAGTATAGCTGTAGGGGCAAGCGCGTTGACTACCACGCGATGAGTTCTAAGTTCAAATCTCAGCCGCGGAAGCCAATTTATCAGAGCAATCATGAATGAATTTCCGCGAGAAATTTCTCCCTTTTGCAATTAGAATTTTTTTGTTTTCCCTACCACTTGCTATTGTTTGAAATTATTCCCCGGGAAAAATTTCTCGCGATATTTTATTCATGATTACCCTCTATACTGAGTTTACATCTGGCATTTTTTTGTGCCATGTGCCCAAAAAAACTTAACCACTAATTACTAATGAAAAACTGTTTGATTCAGACATGTATTTATTGATTTAAACTGTTTCCAATCATGTTAGATTCTATAAAATTATCTCTTAGTTATATATGAAACCGTTTAACTTAATAAATACCGGCCCTATATATAAGAAAAAAATTTCTGATGCCTGTGCGCACTTAAACACACTTAAGTTAAAAAATTAATGATATACAATTACTTCATTAAATTGAATTCATGTTGTTTCAACTTTAAATAACTTTAATTCAACTATATTCATTTTGATTTTAACAGTGCGCAAATGTGAAATCAACGTGAAATAAAGTTTTTCCCAAATGAAAAATTTTCTTTGAAAATTACTGTTATTACTATTACTATAATTCATCTTGTTTCAACTTAAAATAACTTTTATTCAACTAGATTCTTCATTTTGATTTTAACAGTGCGCAAATGTTAAATTAACGTGAAATAAAGTTTTTTCCAAAGGAAAAATTTTCTTTGAAAATTACTATTAATCATGTTAAATTAACAGGAAACACATGTGAAGCAAAATTATTTGCCGAAAAATATTAAATTAACCTTGCTTACGTCGATTTTAAGTTGAAATTTTTCTGTACGTACGAACAAACGCACGGACGTATGTAAGTATGTGTAAATAAACCAAAATTAGGCATTGACTTTCCGAAATTTTTTTAACTTTTTTCATCTACAATGTAATTCATTGTTAATAAAGGTTATTTTTAAAGAGGTATAGAACTTTGAAATGGAATAAAGCAAACATGAATTTAAAAAATTGACTTTATTTGAGAGATAATCTTCTGGAATTATAATATAAATATAACTGCCACGTCTGGATCGGACGTAGGTAGTCTAATCTGGAGGTCGACTTTTCAGTGGCTTTTCCAAAAATTTGTGGTCGAATATTGGCAACAACGCGGCTAATATTATCCTCCAAGTGATCAATCGTTTCTAAGCCAAAAATCGGCGAAGACTCATATATCCCCACAGAAAATAGTCTAATAACGTTAAATTACACGACCTTGGAGGCCAATTCACGGGTCCAAAACGTTAAACTATACGGTTAACAAACGTTTCCTTCAATAAATTAATTGTGAGCTTGCTAGGTGATCGTGTGGCTTCAATTGTTGCACGAGTTGGATTTTTTAAATACACAAAACCAAGATCCTTCCGCAAAATCTTCCACAAAGTGGATGGCCACATATCCAGTTTCTGTGCATGATGGCGGATACACTGATTCGGGTTTTCCCTCTACGCTACGTTCTACAGACTTCTTCTGTACGCGCTATACGACGTCTCGTCATCGTGGTGAGAAAATGTCCCATAGTTAATAGAATTAATTGCTCTGATGGACGATTATATTGACAGTAAAATGATCGATTCGTATGTCGAACAGAACCATGCTTTTCAAAATAAATTTGCGCAATTCGGAAGCGTTCTTCCATTCATGTTAAAATGACAAACCAAACTAAACAAAAATTGCCAACTGACAAAATGGCCGCCAGTTAAAAAAGTGTTGCCTACTTAAAGTTGTTTATCTCTATAGAAAAAATATATTTCCAACAACAATGCTTTGACATTAGGTTGACCGACTGTCAGACAACCAAACTGGGTTGTGTTGAGAACGGCAATACGAGCTGTAATTTTTCTTTTATGCAAAGAAATCCTTTAAAAATCTGTCATATGGGTAGTTTCAGAAAGAGGACAACCAAAAAAAATGTCTGAAATTTTTTTTGTTTTGATTTTAATGAAAAAGCTGAAAGGTCTATAAAGGTTTATAAATGTAAAAGCGTATTTCATTTTTAAATTTTTTTGACCGAAATATGCGACTGTAAGGAAACTATTTTTTGCGAGCCTCTTTTAGTGATTATTTAAAGTAATAGGTATTATTTTTTTTTTTTTTGTAATTTACAACTTTTCTAATGACAATAACCTTACGCATTAGCACAAAAAAAAATGAAAACGAAGTTCTGATGAGGAATTTTTTTTTTGAGTTTGCTTTCACTTATACTTTAATGTCGCGTCAGTCGCCCAAAATCAAATAAATAAGCATTTGTTATTGCTTCATTTCTTTTGAATTAAAGTTCGATCAATATTAGCACGTTTACTGCGTTGGAAAAAAATTGTCGCGTCTATATTTGTACTTTACCCATTTAAAAAAAATTAAACAAAATTTTCCTATTTCATAAATCTACACATAAACGATCTTCGTTCACCTTCATTTCCACATTCACAAAAAAAATTCTTCATAAAATTTCGCTGAGTTAAGTAATTTCTAAATTGCACAAAAATACTTGTAACTTCTATTTTTATCGCGTCCGTTTCTCGTTGACATTTGCTTATATCTTTTTTATATATTTTTGATATCGCCCAACATTTTTTCCTAAATATACTACTCCTTTATTGCTTTAAAACACTTAATATATATTTTAGATCTTCCATTCCTTTCTTGTTTTTTGCTCAACTTAAAGTTACGAATGCTGCGTCTGTTGCCTGGGAATCGCCCATATATTGAAAAAATTTAAAATATTCTTAAATCATCAAAATAGATTTTAATTAGAGCTCAGTCGTCTGTAACTAAAATTAATTATTCCTTAAAGCTCTCAGATTTATTTTAACGCCCTTATGACGTCTCAATTGAAATATTTCTTTCGGTGTTACTTTGCTTAATATCTTATTTAAAACAACTTTACTAATTCAGTAAAATACGAAGGATTTTGTTAACATTTCGCGGTTTACTTCCAAATACCTAAACACTTGGTTGTCATGTTTTCTTAATTTCGTTTTTTTGATAACTTCACGTAATTGTGTGAAGACTTATCACACTTAAAATTATATTTAACAAGCCTATTAACTAACAAATTTGTGAAATTATTTAGATAAAAAAATTTATTTTCTTGGCTTATGTTTCCGTAGAAAATTTCCTGCTGCTGATAAAGATCATGACCTTACTCACAAAATACACACACATTTTTTCAATTAAAAATTTAGCTCTTTGTCTTATAAAGGGTGTCCCAACAAGAACGCAAGATTTAAATTTGGCGCCATTCGAAGTTTCATTGTTTGACATTTGAACAATTGTTATTGTTTGCTAGTAGAAGGTACGAGGTTAGTAAAAATTGAGCGCTACACGAATGAACAATGCATTCTCATTTTGAAATTGTTTTACCAAAATGGTGAAAGTTTTGCGACTACAGTTCGCAAATTTGCGATCAATTTGGGGTCACAATAATGCTCCAAAAGAGTCAACTGTAAAGACATTAATGGATAAATTTGCCGAAACTGGGTCTGTTAGTGATACAAAGACAACAACGCGCCTTCGACCAGGTCGATCGACCGAAAATGTCGCAGCTATACGTGATGATGTCGCTCAAACGCAGGTCAAGCGCAAACAGTCAATGGTGTTCGGTATCGTGAAATGACAACCAGTTTTTTCGTGCCTAGAATTGAAATTGAAATGAATGTGGAGGGCATGTGGTTTCAACAAGACGGCGCCACATGGTCATACAGCCAGAGAAACAATTCAATTGCTACATCAGTCATTTGCCGGTCGTGTTGTTTCGCGTTTTGGAGACCAGAATTGGCCGCCTAGATCGTGCGATTTAACACCATTAGACTTTTTTCTTTGGAGTTTTTTGAAGTCGATGGCTTACGCGAATAACCCGACGACGACTCAAGCCTTAAAAGAGGAAATTGGACGCTGCATTAATAAAATACTGCAGCATTTATGCAAAACGGCCATTGAAAATTTCATTAAAAGATCGCGTGTGTGCCAGCAAAGCCGCGGCGACCATCTGCCCGATTTGTTGTTCCACACATAACCTCATTTTGTCTACTTTACGATATAATAAAGTTTCACGATTTTTTTTTTTAAATATCTGTGTTTTATTTAAAATTTAAATCTTGCGTTCTTGTTGGGACACCCTTTACGTACATATGTATGAAATATGTTTTTCATGTACAAAACTTATCGTTAAATTCAACTGTTGGCAGCTTATCGTTACAATGACACACTAAAACCCAATTTATTTCCATTTTTTTTTTTTGAATTTAAAAAAAATGATAAGACTAAAAAATTTAGTTTTCTCTACACAAAAAAGAAGAGTTACAACATTTCGTTAAAAATAAATATTTGTTGCTTACACACACTATAAATGATCCCAAAAAGCTAAAAAAAAAATTAAATAAAAAATTATTCTTATGCATATTTTAAAAACATATTTGTGATCATAATTTTGATAATTATCATGTTCATAATAATGTTACAAGTGAATTTGTGGGAAAGAGACAGACATACTAAATATGCTTAAAATAAATACATATCTACAAAATCCAAGATTACTTACTATTGACTTAAAATATTAAATTACAATACAAAGTCCGACAATAGTTTGTCAACAAATTAATAAAGAGCTAAACAAATATTTAATGAGCATTTAATACTTTACTTAGTTGTGACAAAGAAAAAATCGTAATTAAATAGTGATAAATCAATGAATGAATATCGTTATTGATGGATAAGCAAAAGCATTGATTAGATGAAATAAAAGGAGAAGTTATTTCATGTTCATTAAACCATCAATGCTAATAGAATGTGTCTGCAGAAAGCAATTTTCACAAAATAACTATTTTATTATGTTAAAAAAATACATTGTAGCCTTATTTGCTTCTTATAGTTAAAAGATAAATTTAAACTTTCGTTTTGTTTTGCTCTTTCTAGTTGGTAAAATAAATACAAAACAAGACCAATGAGAACAATTGCGCCATTTAGTTTAGGGTAAGGTTGACGAGAGCAGCTGGGCTGGGTGAAACCTGTACTCGTGATCGAAATTGTATTCGAACAGAAATTAATTTCGATAGCATGATCTTTTCTGATGATGTCACACGATATCGGGGTTGGTTTTATTTTCCCTGACAACTGTTGGGGCAAAATAGTTTTTGCAAGAACAAAAAAATTTCGATATGTGTTATTCGAAACTGAATGAGAAAATCCGAAAAGTTAAACAAAATTTGCTCGTAATCGAATGCCGCAATTAGACCCCTGGACAATGACAAAGAAAGACGCCGATCAACTTTGTTCTTCTGGTTCATTTAGTTTCAGCAGCCCCCTGTTTTATCTTCGTCTGTGCGCCCCATAGAACGTCGGTTACATTAACCGCTATTACACTATTCCATTGTTTCCTGTGGACAGTGTTGCCAGAAGTAGGGGAAAATCCCTACATGTAGGTATTTTTGATACTGAAATAGAAACGTAGGGAAATTCGGACAGATTTTTTATATTCTCCAAAATGTAGGGATTTTTTCGTCATGTCGCATTATTTATAAAATAAATGCAAGCATAACGTTTTTTGATAATATTTTCTTTTTCAAAACTACAAAAAAAAGTTTAAAAAGTTGGTGACACCAATATGTACATATGTATGTATATGCCAAGGCGGACCAGGTAGTGTCGAGCATGTAACAACAAAATCTGCCTAGGATTTAATTGCAATGAAAAATGACAAATCAAACTTCCTACAAATTTTATTGGAATGAAATTTGACAAGCCAAACTTCCTAAAAAAGCAGCTGTTAACTTGGCACCACCTGGTACATGAATTCGCCTTGGTATATGCTTTTTCTAAGATATAATTCAATGTTGAAAGATGACTTGAATTTATCCTTTAAAAGTTTATTTCAAAGAACTATTCATATTAAATTTTAAAAAAAAACTTTCTCGTTTTAATTGAATTTAATTAAAAGTACATATCGTTAACTTAATACGAAAAGGCCCTAACTCATTTTTTAATATTTTACAGGAGGAGGAAAAAACTAAATAAAAAAAGATGCAATATTGATACAAAACTTTTTTAAACGCAATATTATGTGCTTATGTAAAGTGTTTTAAATAAAAATTGCGTTTAAAAAAAAAATTTTGTATCAATATTGAATCTTTTTTTACTTAGTTTTTTCCTCCTCCTGTAAAATATTAAAAAATGAGTTAGGGCCTTTTCGTATTAAGTTAACGATATGTATGTATTATTTTTTTCTAGTTTTTTACTTAAGGGGAATTATAATTTCAGATGTGTTGTCGGCAAATATGTTAACGTCTTTAGCCCTAATATTAACTACCAGCGAAACCGCAAATACGCAATTGCATGTTTTTTCTTGTGTGACGTATGAATGCGGGTACTAGATATTTATCAGTTTCAGAGCTTCTTATGAATTTTGGCATCGATTTTTAGTGCATATTTTTGCATATTTTACCTTTCAAAGCATGTTTTTGCATATATCAGAATTCTGCTCATATTTGAAGCATATTTTCGAATTTTTAGAGCATAATTTACGCTTTTAATGCATATATTTTACAATCTTATATGTTGGTCGATATTTTTATTTGTATGTTTTGCTATCTAAATTTCATTTCCAATGTTCCTTGGAGTGTAGACGTTTTTCTTATGTATTACGCAGTTATTACGGACGTCAGTTTTAATAAAAATTCGGTTTTGCTATTTGTAAAAATCTAGCTCAATATTTTTTTTTATAAATAAAAATCTCGTCTTATTTATCCGAAATACAGTTCCAAAGTTTTAATTCTGACAACGTGATCTCTTTTGAAATTAAAGTTAACTTTTTACAAGAGTATACAAAAAAAAAATTATTTTTATTATTTGCTTTATGAGACATTTTTAGATTTAATTGAACTGCAGTGAATTTTAAGCAGAAATAATTTCTTATTCGGGCTTAAGTTTAGTAATTTCAATTCTTATTGAATGAAATATTTTTTGTTAATTAATGTGAGTTTCTAAAGAAGAGAAGAAAAATTAAACTAAACTTTTTATTTCCCCCAGCTGATAAAAAGTCTAGTTTAATTTTTCTGAACTTAAGCCCGAATTTTTTTGCTTTTTTTTGCAATTTTTTTTTAATAAGGCAGTTATTCTTTGTTGAGTTTTTTATTTTTTCCTCTTTTTATTTTATTTTTGTCTTTTTTTACATCCAAATGTTGTTGAATTTTTAAATTAAAAAATATATTTTCATTTACAAATAAACTAATTTAATTTATTTTAAAGAGCATATTTTTGAGATTTTAGTGCATATTTTCAAGTTTTAAGTGCATATTGAATGAGCATAAAACACTTTTTTAAGAGCATATTTCTGGTTTCCCTGTTAATCACTGACCAATTTTAAGACATGTAATTTGGCTTTCACTTAATCCAATAAAAAACAGAGAAACAGAAAATAGCAAGTCTAAAAGCCTGTTTGTATAAGACCTTCACGATGGAAATTTTGACGTTTCTGTAATAGATTAAAACAAAGTTGTGCAAGCTTGCTTTAAACTTTTACAAAAACACCAAAACTTCTAACGTCAACGTCTTACACAGGCTGTAACTAATATACTGACCTCTTCCACGATATCGACAGGAAACGTTCGATTGACAGCTTGTATTGAAAACAACAATAAAATAAAAATATATTTTTGATTTTAACAGGCTAAAGTTCGTATCGCTTTTTAAGCCAAATTACATGTGATAATTATTAATGAACAAATAACACCAAAGTTAGTTGTAAGTATTCTGACTAACAACACATAGTTGAACGGAACAGCCAGCCGTTTTCGAAGGCCACTAAACCTTCATCATCAGCATTCTTTTGTGTTTGGTCTACTGTGTGTGGTGTAAGTTGATGTGGATTTCTGCTTTATATACTTAGCATTATTGCAAAGGGAATATGTGAATTGTGTTGATTCATCGTATTTCAATTTGCTGAAAGCTTTTTTGTATTGTAAGCTCAATTTTACCATATCTATATTTACAACAGTGTTATTTGTTCATTAATAATTATCACATGTAATTTGGCTTAAAAAGCGATACGAACTTTAGCCTGTTAAAATCATAAATATAGAAACAAATGGAGTTCGAATAATAATTAAAATTAACTAAAAATATATTTTTTTTTGTAATAGACATAAGTAATCGAACGAACGTTTTCTGTCGACATCGTGAGACAGTCCGTAAGTTGTCACTTTTATTCGACTGCTTTAAATAATAAAATCACAAATCAATCAACAATCTGTAGCACCTTGTTAAAAGCGCAACTAGTCTTTTTTTTTATATCTAATAAAAACTTAATTTTTCTATTTCCTCATCTGTACTTGCATATACAAACATTGTTTTCTTATTCATTTAAAAATGATTGAAATTTGAGCTTTAAATTTTTTGTTTTCTTCTTTTTATTTTTAAACAAGTCTTAATGGAAAAAAGTTCTTTTCATCAAGTTCATTGTAAAAATGAAATTGAAAATTCACTGTGTCAGCTGTCAATTTAAAAATATGAAAATAATCATTCATATAAAAGCCATGACAACAATTCAAGCAATTGACCATTTGTTCCTTAGATGGAAGAGAATAAAAAATTGCATAAGATATTATTAGAGAACATAAATCATAACTAAATTCTTCAAGTTAAACCACTAAAGACTGCTGGTATTCATTATATTTTATTATCGTATGACTTAAAGGAGTTTGTAACTTTTTGCGAACCGAAAATCGTACAGGTACAGGGTCCTAATTAACGTTTTCGATAGCAACTTGTTGCGATTGAGTTAATCAGTTTGAGATTATCGAAAGCGTTGCTTACTTACATCCCAGTAGTGCGATTCACTCACTTTTCTTTTAAAGATAATCGCATCGATAAAATAATTATAACGAAAATTTTTCGAATTTGCTATTCAGTAACATTTTTAATGATATTCGCTGTAGCTTAATGCCAGCTGTGTCGTTATTTAAGCGACAATAATTTAGATGATGTTAATTTTATCGACAAAATCAACAGAAAATATCAGCTGCGTACTATCGTTAAAAAGAATTAACGGAATCACACAATCGTTATTGCAAGCAACAAAATGTATAGACAAAAATTACGATTGTCGGTTCGTTAAAAGCTACTGAATCGCACTAAAGGTTTGCACTTTCTCAAAAGCTGAACGCCTTAAGTGCGAAATTAGAATAATAAACAAGTAAGAGTGCTATACTCGGCTGTGCCGAATCTTATATACCCTTCATCGAAGTACATATGGAGTATATTCATATATACCACTCAAAGTGGCACCAGTGCACACATGCACTGATATAGACATAAATGGATATGGACATAGACATACACACTTACTTTGTGAATGCAAAGTGGTTCATTTATTATTGGTCTAGAATGTATCGTTTTGCAAGCTGAGAGTTTGGCGATCCTCAGAGCCACGGAGCTGGGTGCTAGAAATGTGGTTGAAGGTAAGGAGCACGGATGGAAATCATGGTACAATTGTAATTTTTATGGTACATTTTTGACCTTGTTAGTACCGTGGTACTACCGCGAGTTACTTGGTACAATTTAAAAATGTAAATTTTTCAATATATGGTAACATTAATTTTGCCTATGTTCTCTTTAATTTTTTTGTGTGTGTTTTATTTTAATCTATAATATAATAGTCGAATCTACGAATGTACCTTTTTGAATGTAATATTTAATTTATTTTTTTTTGTTATTTTTTATTGTATGCTGACTTTTTATACACATTTGTGTTAAGCTTCTGTTTTTTTATTGTAAACTTCTGAATTTTTATACTAATTTTTTTACGTTTCTGTTTTTGTTAATAAATATTAAAAATTGGTACCGTCCTGGTCTAAAAAGTACATTTTATTTTCATAGTTGGTACTAAATCTAAGAAATCATTTCCCTTCCCTGGTAAGGAGTCTTTGAGGCAGCGATAAAAGCTTTGAAGAGCCTCAAAATCGAAACTAGTGAGTGACTGTAGTAGAGAGAACTTGGTTATGGACAGATATAGTATCAGACTATGTTGGGTTTCTGTCGTCAGCAATTTTTAAGGAAGTAAAATTTATGATAAGCTGGCAAGCAAAGGTCGTCGCTAGATGAAGAAATATATAACAGATGGGTTAAATTACTGATAGCTCATTACTACAAGCAACTCAGCAACTGGGTGGTGAGCAAGATCGACTTTTCATGGGAGAGTAGGAAGGATTGTATTCTCGAGAGCTACATATGTGGCCAAAACTTAAGTCAGGAAGATCTGCTGCTGTCTACGGTTAGGTTAGATTAATCTGACTGGTCCAAAGAACTCGCATAGACCGGGATTGATCCTTAGCGATACCAACAGATGAGAAGATAACCTGTAAGTAAGACAGCCTAGTTCGCGGTGCCTGTATCGAATGACTCCCACACAAATTTTAAAAATCTACACAGTTCCGCTCTCGATACCAGTTCAAGTCTACGAAAAGCGTGAGCACCAAGATAGTTATATCTAGTGCGGCTTAGAGCCGGACAGTGACACAGTAGATGTTTCATTAATTCAATTACCCCGGGTTCCATACATTTCCTGCAGGTACCGTCAAGTATTCGTCCTATTTTGACAGCATACTGCTGGCTACGAATAGGAAGGTGATATATATTTCCCTCGATCCTATAAGTAGTATATGGCCTTGAACTCTTTGCAAAGTTGCGATGGTTCCATTAGCGTTCTAACATGCCATGGTCAAAACCCTGTTCAGGTTTTCATGCTAAAGGTCAGATCGATTTTTTTTCATTTGTTTCGGTTTCGGTAATCAGTTCGTTTTAAGGCGAAGTATCTGATTAGGTTTCTTTATTCGATTCAGTGCGGGTGCGGGAATACCATCTAACTGTCAGAAAAGCGTTGACTTTGAGTTTTTCGAAGGTTATATTTATTTGTCTTATTCCTACTACTTCCTGAGGCGCTGTTGAGCCCACTTCTTCTTCTTAGGGCACTCTGTAGGTTTCAGAGACAGAGCTCTTCTACTGATCTGAGACCATAGATGTTAAGTAATGATTATTAAATCGTACTGATTACTAATTTGATTACTTTTTTTCCAATAGGTAAAGTGTTTATTAAATTTCGATTATATTCAGTTTTGCACGATTACTAATTGATTACGATTACTAATAATGGAAAAGTAATCTGAATTACTTGAAATTACAAAAAATAATCCAAAAGAATCAAAAGTATTAAAAAAATAATCCGATTACATTTAAAGATTACTTTCAATTCTTTTTGATTATTTATTAATTATCAAAAGTAGTCGGATTACTTTTTCATTACTTTCGATTCTTTTTGATAATTTTTTGTAATTTCAAGTAATTGAGATTACTTTTCGATTATTTCTGATAAATAATTGATTACGATTACTAGTAATCAATTATTTATCAGAAATTTTTTTAAAGGGAATTATAAAATCAATACAATTCTTTTTAAAATGTAATGTAATTGATTACTAATCGTAACCGAAATTTAACAGCTCTGCGTGAGACGTTATTTCAACCATTAGCTTAATTCCCGTCTTCTCACATTCGCTAGCTTTGAACAGGTGTTAAATAGCCATTTCCCGGGGAATACCTGGCCTAAAGCCGGAGGTCGTGAGCTACATAGACTTTGCAAAAAAGGAATCATTCCAGGACACTCCCAAGTTAGTAGCAATAAAGAAGTTTCCATCTTTACTTGCAATGCACATTCCTATGCAAGTAAAGATGGATGGAAGGTAATGCGACTCTTCATAGGAGTGTTGACTGATCTCTGCTCGATCAGAGGAAGGATCAGCATTCAGATATCTGAAGGATGTGCGAGGACGAACAGGAATCAGAAACCATTGAGCATATTATCTGTCACTGCACGCAGCTACAACGCCTTATCCTCAGATGGCTGAGCAGACGTTTTCATAAGAGCATTAGTGACATCACAAAGTGCAAAATAGAATATCAGGGGCTTCATCATGAAAATTCGGGGACTTAATGGAAAATAAAAGAGGTTTTTCGGGGCACAAATGTGGTTTTAAGGGGTACTAATAGAAGGGAATCACAATGTACCCATCCAGGTCTCCGAGTGGAGGCATGTTACAACACCAACCCTTCGAACTTGTTACCGATATGGTGCTACTTTGTATTTCGTAATTGTGGTAAGAATATACTGAGCAATATACAGTGGAATCTCTCTTGAGTGGACACCGAAGGGACCATTGAAATGTGTCCGCACAAGGGGACTGTCCGCTCAAGATAAAGCAATGCTTTTCTTATGGAGCGCTGCCGGGACCTGTCAAAAGTGTCCGTTTAAAGGGGGTGTCCGCCTATAGGAAGTGTCCGTTAAGGTAGATTCCACTGTATTTATGAAAATTTTTTACCGATAAGTGTAAAAGCGAAATCTTTAGCTTTTCCGGGGGTTTCGAAAGATTGATGTCACGTACAAAAAGACATTCCTTATTCGACTACCCTAGTCATAAGAAACCAGAATATATGTGTGTACACATGTACTTTTAATTTTTGCCTTGAAACTAAAGAACACGATTGCTTTAGCGGTTCGTCGAGGGTTAATGAACCTGTCGATTATTATTTATTTCATTTGATGGACACAATATAGTATTGAACTTACGAGACACTTTGTTTTCTCTATGCCAATATTCTTTGATTAAAAGAATTTCTTCAATTCAGCTTTGTGTCTCTGTATTTTAAAAATGCAAATATGTGTGTTAGAAAAAAAGAATCCTTAAGCAACTAAAATTGATTTGAACGAATTTTTATGTTAAAGATCAGAAAATATGTGATTAGATATAAGTGTGTATACATCCACCAGACGATAGAGCTTAGAGAAAAATATTATGCAGAATGGGTAAAGTATGAATGAATGTAAGTCACACATTTGTTTGTTTTTTTATTTTTAATTCAAATACAGAAGATAATAATGAATATCAAGCCAAAGATGATGATGGCTTTGATGATATTTATTTTATAAGCTTCCTTGTTTGTTTGTCTGAAACAAAATTGCAACAACAACAACAACAACAACGATAGCAGCAAGAACATGTTTTTCTTTTGCAACAACAATATTTGCAACTTCATCAGTAACATAATCAACATGTTGCAACAACTGCACAAGAAAAAAAATGCGTTGATTTCATTTAATTTTCTATTTTTTTTTTGTCTTGTAATGTGCAGCTCGTTGCTGAATGTACACACGCATATTATTTGTTTGTCTTGTCATAATAAATTTCTATCTAAAATGTAAATTAGTTACTTGTTGCATTCAACACATTGCAATCAATACGTTGTCTGATGTATGCGAATAAATATGGAGAATTTGGTTTCTTTTTTTTTTGCACTGCGAGTTTTTCTTTCAATAATAATTCAAATAAAAATCTAATGTCTGTTAGAGTTTATAGACGATGGCCAACATAGAAGGTCATTAACTAAGCGTTACTTTTATTGAAATTGTTGTTATTGTATTTGCAAAATGAAATTGTTTATTTTCCATTTGCTTTTTGCTTGCTTGTGTCGTGGCTGCAAAAGAGCAAAAAGTGTCCATTATTGGTTTTAAACAAATATAAGTTAATTGCACGGTTCAGTGGTCATAATTTAAACAAATTTTTTAAGTGGCTTTATAAATTATAATAATTTTTTAAAAAATTTCCTTTATTTCGCTCTCGCTTGCGCAATGTCTGGCTTTTTTGGTCATTTCGATAAATCATATGTGCTAAAGCTATTGGCAAATTGTAAGGGGACCTTTAGCGAGTGGCAGCAATTTTGCGTACAATTCTAATAACAATTATGATTTATATTATTTACAGCTCCAAAGATAGACAGACACACAATTTGTTTTTTTTTTTCATCTACACTCTGGGTTATAAATTAATTTTTTTTAAGCATCTTCTACTTTAAGCATTTCATTATCTCTATTTTTTTTTTTTAACAAAGCCAAGATAAATTATGTGATGAGTTTTTCCTTAATATAAACGATTACACTTGGAAAAAAATATAAATGCATACTTGAAGTGAACGCATAACATGGGCTTGCCTAATTTTTCTGATGTACACTGGAGGGCTGCGTAAACGGTTTTGAAATGTAAATAAGTCTCGTTTTTTAAACGTACTCGTATTGTCATAGCATGCATTATAGCAAAGCCGCCCACAGACAGAAATCCGAAAGAAATGAATAAGCGTATGTGTATTCATTTGTATAAAAAGCCGATTGATATTCGGCACTCTGGCGCTTCTCTGGACAGCTATGCATTACACCAAACCAATCATAAATGATCTCGTTTAATAAGGGAAGAACGATGGATGCATTGATGCTCGCCTTTATGAGTGTTTACAAGTGATGTTGCGAATACTTTTTGTTCGTAACAAACACTCAAAAGAACTAAGGTGGAAGTACATACCACGCGTTACGCGGCAACGCTTTTCTGGCTTGTTAAACGTTCAACGCTACACAAATGGAAGGTTACACACCACGCTTTTGAAGCTTTTTTAGTTGTAAAATTTAAATCCTTTGCCGGCTATTTTTTTTTTGCATTTACGTTGCATTTTTCTTTAAACATTTAATTCATTTTTGTATCCATTGTTTAATAAAAAAATTAATTTCTAATCATGTTTGTGTATGTTAGTTTATGAATCTGGCAACACTAGCTGTTATTTTGTATACAACGCGTGAAAGTTGAAGAATGTTCAACTTTAGTATTGATGCGTGTATGCTTGTTATTTTGCATATTGTACGTTTGAGTATTTGTGTGTGTGAAAGATGTAGATGGTAAACTATTATGTGTTTAAGGGTGGTTTTTTAAAGCAACGTTTGTATGTGAGCAGAAGAATAAAATATCATACACACAAAGTGTGTGCGTATGTACATGCATGACGTTTGTATATGCGTTTGTTTTATAAGATTTTGCTGCAGTAAAGCATTTGGAAGTGGTCTTGTGCAGAAGTCTAATGTGCAAATTATTGATTTTTTTCTCTTTTTTATTGCTCTTGATTTTATGAGAACACTGTACTTGTTATTCCCTTTTATCAAAAGCATGCAACAGAATTTGTTTAGCTGCACAGCAAGGGCATTACTAGCAAATTCCACTGTTGATTGCTAGAGCCCTGCGTAAACATTCTTAAAATGTAAATATGTCATGCCTTTCAAACGTACTGGCGTGGCATGTATTGTATCTATACTAAACCAACAATAACTGCTGTCGAATCTCACTGGATGTAGTGATGTTCGTGTACATGAGTGGTTTTTGTTCGTAACAAACACTCCAAATAGTAGAGGTAAATCTCGGTATAACGAATCTCGCTTTAACGAAAATCCGATATAACGAATGTCCAAATTTTTTACATTATCAACCTTATATAGCGAATACCAGCCTAATTTTTTACTGGACATAACGAATTATGAAGAAAAGATCGCAAAATAAAAAACAAACACTCGCTAGAAACATATTTCTAAAATTTTGTTCTACTTTGTATAGCGAATAATTTGATAAATGTGTGCTTTGTACAACGAACGGCAAAAAATATTAAACAAAATCTACAGCAGGAATGTAAATACAAAAAAATGTGATTCCGTTAGTTTTTATTTGGTAGCTTATTTTAAAATAAATAACGCTCATTCTTTTTATTGTATTGTATTATGTCTACAATAATAATAATTGGAATATTACTTGAAAAAAATCTTTGCGATATAATGAATTTTTAGGTATAACGAATGGGCCTGACATTATATCGTTCGTTATACCGGGATTTGCCTGTACAAGAAATAGTGCCTTCACCTGTGCCTCGTTTCTGTAACTTGTGAGAAGTTTTCGCGTCGAGAGAAATTAAATAATTATATTAGTTGTCGTATTTTACACAGTCTATTCACATAAAAAGTCAAATGGACTTGCAAAAATTATTAACAAATAGAGTTTTTTTTCTCACTCACTCTGTGTTGAACAGGACGATAACAATTTTTCGACTCGAAAAGTTCTCACATTCGTTACAGAAACGAGGCACTGGTTACAAATACTGGTAACAACTACATAACATGATGGTGCTGCCACTTTTCAGTATTGCCGTAAATTTCTGAAGAAGTGCCGGGGAACTCCTGGAATTTTGGGGATTTTTGGCTTAGTTTTTGGGAATATCAAATATGATTTGTTTCCTTGCTAAAAAATAAAAAGCGTAGGAAAAAGTAAACATCACAAATTCTTTCGTCACGAAGTATTTGCTTCTTTACTTCTATACCTACAATAACTGAAACAATTGTCTTGCATGCAGTGTTTTTCAGTATTTGTTTTTGTATAGTTCGTTACAGTAAGGCATTTGAAAAAATCCCTTTTCTTGTCTTGAAAGTTCTTTTAAACTGTCTTATGCAGGGCTCTATTGCATACCGTTTGACAACAGTATCAAATGAAATGAAATATTTGTGATTTGAACGGGCTAAGGTTCGTATTGCTTTTTAAGCCAAATTACATGTGAT
This sequence comes from Tachina grossa, assembly GCA_949987645.1. Taxonomy (NCBI): domain Eukaryota; kingdom Metazoa; phylum Arthropoda; class Insecta; order Diptera; family Tachinidae; genus Tachina; species Tachina grossa. The sequence continues at coordinate 57,967,637 of OX465274.1, forward strand.
AATTATTAATGAACAAATAACAACAAAGTTTGTTGTAAATATTCTGACTAACAACAACACATAGTTGAACGGAACAGCCAGCCGTTTTCGAAGGCCACTAAACCTTCATCATCAGCGTTCTTTTGTGTTTGGTCCACTGTGTGTGGTGTCAGTTGATGTAGATTTCTGCTTTATGTACCTAGCATTATTGCAAATGGAATGTGTGAATTGTTTTTGATTCATCTTATTTCAATTTGCTGAAAGCTCAATTTTACCATCTCTATATTTAGCCCGTTCAAATCACAAATATAGAAACAAATGGAGTTCGAATAATAATTAAAATTAACTGAAATGAAATATTGTTTCTAGCGGGCAATAAAAAATAAATAACGCAGATTTTTTGAGCGTGTTAGTTAGCATTTGATGCTGTTGCAAGTTTTATAATTTATTATATTTAACACTCACTAAAATTAAAGAATCAATATAATATCTTTCATCATGTATATACATATTTGTAAGAATTTTAATATAACTCAGTATTTTATAAAATTTTGAGTTTGCAAAATAAATTGTGTTGCACTAGGAAGTGTAAGAAAATAAATATTGCACACTTGACACGACTGTCTATTTAACTTTAGTCCAACGATTTTATGCATTTTTGATTCATTGTTCTTTACATTCGGTTTACAATTAATTTCATTTAACACTACAAACAATGTCTGGAAAAAATTCACTAATATGCACTCTTTAATGTTTTGCTCACCTCTGCTCATGCGTTAAACTTCTATCGAACTCTTTCAGTTATTCTTTTTTGATACAAACCTATGTTCAAACCCGTTTAATTTACATGGGTTGGATCAAGGCGAATTCAGTACCAGGTGACCTTATCACTACAACAATTTTACAATACAAAAAAACAACATGTAGTTTGCTATGCTACAAAACCAATGGGTCAGAAGATTTCTAAGCAAATTTTGACATTTTGATTCAAATTGCTTAATTTGGCATCAACAGCTGATAATCAGCCGGGCGGAAAAAGTCACCTGATATTGAATTCGCCTTGGGTTGGATCATGGGTTTTTGTGATAAACGAGCTACTGAATGAGTTCGATACAAGTCTAACAGACGTACATATGTATGTCTGTATAATGAAAGATAAATTAAATAAATAAATTAATAATTAATAATAATTACATTTTTCCAGCATTTTTACACTTCGCTTATTTCATAACTTTGAATCATATCAATTAGGTAAATTCAAGGTATTTTGTATATAATAACATTTTAAGAAATTTCTACTTATAGTGTGTTTCCATCTACGAGTTTTGCTATTAGTTTTCTTTTCACATTTTTCATGTGAGCAAAACAACCTCAAGACTGGGCACCTCAAGACACACGGATATTTTAGTTAGCAAAATTTTTGTTCATTTATTTCTTATTTAATATTCTTGTTGCGAGATATTGCTCTCTTACATTAATAATTGTTTTTCGCTCAGTGTATTTTACAGAGAATTACCATATGGACATTTTTAAGTTAATGCCTAGAAATATTATTTCTTTTATTTGTTGGTGTTTTGCAAATTGCAAGACTAAAATGTGCGTATTATTTTTAGTATTTCTGCTCGTAGTTTGCTCATATCAATACAATACTTTGAATAATTATGTTAGATTTCAAATACTGATAAACATTTTGTTGATTTTAATTTGAAATACGACGCTATCATCAATTATAATGATTAATGGGCAATTGAAACTTTATTTTTTATTTTCTCCACTTTACCAATGTCAAGAACTTTTTATGAAGCAACGAAGTTAGTTAAATAGTATTCGAATAGGGAATTAAAATGAAGGAAAGTGAATCAGTCGTTGGCTAATATAAAAATTCTTAAATCCAAATACATACTATTGTAATTCATTAATTTAATTTTTCTTGTTTTTTTCTCTCCCTTTCTTTTTAGGTAAGTTGAACGAACAAATTGATTATTTCGAAAAAGAAAAACAAAACCTATTTGTGCACAGTAAGTTCTAAAAATTTGTATATCCAAAGCATAAATATTGCACAATATTTTCATACTGCTTACACAAATACATTGTATAGTTCGATAAACAAATAAAAATTAACAAAATACAGACTTTGTAGTACAAATCAAATAAAAATGATTAAATAAAATTACAAACCGAATATAATAATGAAGTTAATATTTATATGAATGTGTCAATAACCTCAATCTATTTAAAAAAAACTAAGACAGCATTGCTGCCAATCTTAACAAATTTGCGCTATTTTTTTTTTTTTTTTTTTTTTTTTTTTTGTAGAAAAAATTTTCAATTCCCCGTTACACGCAAGCACCTGAAAATAAATCTTTTCGCTCTAAAAATTAAATTATAAAATTAAAACTTACAAAATGCATCATTATAGTCAAATATGTTCTAATTTTTTTTTTTGCTACTTATTGTGAATGTTTGTATGGATGTACAAACAGACAGACATATGTTGCAATTGTTCTTAATTCTGACGTTGTGTGAGTACATTTATTTTTCTTACGCAATAATTGTATGAGAAAATTTCTAAAATAATCAAAGATCTCTGAATAGTATAACGAGCACACATTGTTAAGGAATTAATTATTTTCGGTATGAAATGTTTTACTTTATTTCTATTTTATTAACTCCAGCGTGTTGAAATGAAATGATTTTTTTTTTTTTTTTTTTTTTTGGAAAATTGTGTTTATGAAATAATTTATTTACATATTTGCTTAATTACAAGAGTAATTAGAACTTTAAGTTATGAGTCAATTATGATCCAAATATCATGGGTAAAAATTCCATTATCTTTACTTCCAAAATATGTGAGGGCGGATCAATAAGTCCGTGACTTATTGAAAGAAACACAGTTTTTTTTTTTGCAAAACAAAAATTTATTTTTTGACATAATCTCCTTTTAACTTAATACACTTAGACCAACGTTTTTCCATTTTTTGTATTCGTTCCGAAAAATAGGATTTTTCGAGGGCCTTAGAATAGCATTTGGTTGGAGCTAAATCTCTTTCCACCGAGCCATTTCTTTAGGTTTGGAAATAGGAAGTAGTCACTAGGGGCTACATCCGGAGAATATGGTGGATGGGTTACCAATTCGTAGCCCAATTCATAGAGTTTTGCCATTGAGACTGCATACGTATGCACTCGTACATTATCTTGATGAAAAATAACTTTTTTCTTGGCCATATGGGGTCGTTTTATTTTTAAATCCTCATTAAATCGGTCTAATAAGTTGGCAAAATATTCGCCGTTTATTGTTTTTCCCTCTTCAAGGTAAGCGCTGTGGATTAGCCCGCGTGCATCCCAAAAAACTGTTGCCATCACCTTATTGGCCGACAAACTCCTTTGGCCTTCTTCATAGCCAGTCTCCGGAGTACAGCAATGGACCCATGTTTCATCTACAGTTGCTAAACGCCGCAAAAACTCTTTCGGATTGCGGTTAAACAACTCCAAACAATCCTTTGAAGTTGTCACACGTTTACGTTAATGGTCAACTGAGAGCAAACGCGGCACTCATCTTGCAGGCAACTTTCTTAAACCCAGCTGATCATTTAAAATCGAAACCAAAATGCCATATGAAATGCCTATGGCATCAACAATCTCATGCACTTTTATTCTTCGATTGGCCAACACCATATCGTGGATTTTTTTCGACATTCATTTGGCCGTCCATAACGTTCAGCGTTATTTGTGCTTGTGCGACCACAACGAAAGTCATAAACCACTTTTTTACCATTGAAATCGATGGTGCAGAGACCCCATGGTATTTATCGAGATCTTCCTTGGTAATCAAACCAAGACGGTTTTTTTTTCGCAAAAAGTAATGTTTAATGAGCACACGAAATTCACTTTTTTCCGTTTTCTTCTCAAAAGGCAAGGCAGTCTGTTATCAACGGCTGCCAAACACAAACTAAATGACACAGCTTTTTAAAATTTATACAGTAGTCAACTGACAGTTGGCTCTTGACAGAAGCAGTATTGCAATTTCAATCAAGAGGCGAGAAATTCAAAAATACACTGAGTTAATGTCCACCCTCGTACAATCGCATATTTTTGACTCCTTAAGATGCTAATTTACCAACCTTAATTATGCAAATGAAATCATATTTGCTAGCGGACGCTGCACTCACTAATAATGTATGATAAAATTCTCATATGGTATATGGTGAAATTTATGTAAGTATTTCGAGTTCCATAAGACTGAATGAAGTCTTATGTACACATGTATGTACATACATATATACTCAATGCAACCAGCCACTTTGTCGTAGTATAGTTGTCTTTAGTTGGTGTAGAAAACCAATGGCCAAGATGGTTGTCAGATGATCGGAGGTGCAGGCATGCTGCCGTATTCCCGGCACGGGTTAGCCGTCTTGGTGTGGTTCTTGCCGATCCATTTAGCTGTCCAGCAACTATAACAAAGAAAGGTGTTACACCAGGGTACTCAACTTTCCTCTTAGTGGCAAATAACCTCGCCGTGGTCAGTTACGATGCCAAAACTTCTTATTTTCTGCCATCTTTTTTTTTGTTGCTATTCTTATAGCATCTAAAAAATCTTTTTCCAGAAGTATTAACTTTTTTTACTCTTTGCTTTCTTTGTACAAGTTTTCCAAGACATATAGAGAAAACAATTATAGACAGCTGATCGACGGTTTTACCAATCGTCACGGTATTACCGTCTGCTATTGTGACCATGACAACTTTTTGATAAAAAAAATACGTTTTTTGGTTATGTTTGCATGCTTAGCTTATGACAAAGAGAGCATCATGTAGAGACCCAAAACGAGAGTTTCCTGCAAGGACAGACCTATATTAAAGTCATTCAAAGTGATGACTTACGAACAACGTTGCCAAATTAAATTAATTTTTAATTGATTTTTTTAAGCATAGAGCAGTTTTGCATTTTTTTTTTGCTGAAAAAATAAGTTTTTCTTTAAATTGTACAGTTTTTAATTTTTACTTTAACTCAAGTTTGTTATTTTAGTTCCAATATCTGAAGCCATAGTTTTACCCATTTTGCTTAATGCAATAGTGAAGGTTTATTAGCACTTTCTAAAACAGCAAGAGAAAATTCACACGAAAGTTGTGTTTTTCCTTATGGAATTTAGTCTTACTGTTTGCAAGTTGGGTTCATACGGACGTAGCACTTCCTTTATTAATATTAATTCGCCTTGCCTTATTGAAAAAGAAAAACAAGTTTCTTCTTTGAAATAATTCGAGCCCTTATAGAATGATCCCTATGAGAATGATAACACGACGACATATATACCAAATTAAAGGATAAACCCCATAGAATTTGAGTCCAAGCCTTTTGCAAAGAAACAAGAACCAATTTTAGGAGCTTTCAAAACTGTTTGCCTAAAATGCGAGTGTCACAATATGGGTGTTTGGATGTCGCTACTCTAAATACACATAATACGTAAATATGTACTTATAATAACTTTCAGAGCATTTTTCGTATATTTTGAAGATATTTTACATTTTGGCGACGTTTTCAGAAAATTAAATTAAAAATAAAGTATGACATCGAACTGAAAACTAAAAAAATTATTTCAAACCAAAATATGAAAAATGTCCCTATAGAAGGAAAAATTTATCTAAATAAAAAAACATATTGAGGAAAATGGCCTCAAAAACTCGGCCGAAATTCCTATTATAACTTTTAACAGCCAGTTTCGGAAGAAAACTGCTTTTCAAAATAAAATGCGATCCAAATTCCTTTCCAAAAAGAAGCGGATGCTTTTCGGGCCCTATAAAATAACGCCCCATGAAATAACTTCCATTTTTTAGGGTTCCGTACACCAAAGGTGAAAAGGAACCCTATTGTTTTCGCAACGCTGTCCGTCTGTCCGTCACACGGTATTTTCTCAGGAACCGTAAGAGCTACGGAGCTGAAATTTGGACAGAGTATGTAGAATCTTGGCCGCTACAACAACAAATAAATGAGAATTAAAAATTAAAGGGTGTTCCAAAACGAGCAACGAAAAATGTTAAAATCCCATGTAATATACATACAATTGTGTGAACATATGTATATTGAAACTTGAAATTTGTAAAATTAGTGTATTTTTATTAGGGATGTAACGAATACCAGTTTAGCGAATGCGAAAACGAATAATGCATTTGAATTTTTGCGAAAGCGAATGCGAAAGCGAATGCGAAAGCGAATGCAAATACTTACAATACGGTAAAAAATTACATCAAACTAAATTTGTTTAAGAACATGAAGTTGTATTATATACATAGATGTACTACATATAGCATTTTATTTAAATTGAGTCTTGAATTGAGCAAATATTTATTAATTGATTAAATTCTTAACACAGAAAGATGTATGTATGAAATTATATTGAAATAAGTATAGATAATAAAAATAAATTTACAAAATGTTAGGCAATTAACCCATTCGTACTTTGGCCCTAAATCCTGGTACTCTGTTCAATAATTAATGTGAAATGCTGCCAAAATACATATTAAGAAAAATTGGCATGAATTCATTAAAAAAAATTTGGAGAAGTAATACTTTGTTCATCTTGGGAAAAACATATGAAATATATCTTCAACATTTTAAGTTTTCATGCGAAATAATATGCGTGGCACTTGTTTCGCATAAAATTTACAACAAAGAAGTGCTAGTTAAAATTGTTTGCATTTAAAATTTTCTGTGCGAAGTAATGAATGGTGCTCAACATTTTCCAAAAGTTTGAAAAGCCTAGTTTTAAGTATTTTTCAAAGCTGTATTTTGGTTCAGTATTCGCTTGAAATATTCGCCTGCATTTTAGCGAATGCAAATAGCAAAAGTAAGCGAATAATTTGCGAATGCGAAAGCGAATGCGAACATTCGTTACCTCCCTAGTTTTTATACAGACTACAACAATTAACACTAAAATTTAAAAAAATTTAAATTAAAGGGTGGTCCATCAGTTAATGCAATTTTGACTATGTAATTTTGACAATTTGCTCTATCTTGGAAACCGTAAGAGGCAAACACTTGAAATTTTCAAAAACGGTAAAACTAAAAAAACCGAAAATTATAAAATCGCCAAACCAAACAAAAATAACCAAAAATTAAAAAAAAAATCGCCAAAACGAAAAAAATCTCCAAAATTAAAAAAAAATTCTAACACTAAAATAAATCGCCAAATTCGAAAAAATCGCCAAAATGAAAAAAAAAATTATATAAAAAAAATCGCAAAAATTAAAAAACCGCCAAAAATAAAAAAAATCGCCGAAATGAAAAAACGCCAAAAACCGAAAAAAATCGCCAAAACGAGAAAATAAAGTGTCAAAACAAAAAAACCGAAAAGACCCCAAAAACGAAAAAAATGCCAACAATATATATTATATAGGATGAAGTTTGTATTAAATTATAGGGTGTTTTTTCAGAGGTATAGAACTTCGAATTGAAATAAAACACAAGAAAATCGTTTTAATGTCCATCAATTTGGCTTTATTGGAAGGATAATTTTATGCCATTAATGTTTAAATATGATTTCGGGCATGTGGCCGCCGCGGCTGGCTCGAATAAAGCCAATTCTACAGGTCCAATTTTCAACACTTTTTCGAGCATATGGGGCCGTATGTTGGCAATAACGCCACGAATGTTGGCTTCCAAGTCCCCTAACGTTTCTGGTTTGTTGGCGTAGACGAGCGACTTCACATATCCCCAAAGAAAATAATCCAATGGTGTCAAATCACACGATCTTGGTGGCCAATTGACAGGTCCATTCCGCGAAATTATGCGCTCATCGAATGTTTCCTTCAATAAATCGATTGTGACGTGCGCTGTGTGGCATGTAGCGCCGTCTTGTTGGAACCACAACTCATCCACATTCATGCCATCCAATTCGGGAACAAAATAGTCGGTTAGTCGGCTCCAATTGCTGTGCACGGTGGCGAATCGATTCATTCGGGTCCTCTTCAACACTTTGCTCTACAGCGGCAATTGTTTCTTCGGTGCGCACTGTTCGACGTCTCTGCGGATGCGTATTATCACATAGAGTAAACGTAGTGCGAAAACGATCCATGGTTAACCGAATTAATTGCTCTGATGGACGATTATGTCGACCATAAAATGGACGGAGCTTGCGGTAAACTTCGCGAACTGAACCATTATTTTCGAAATAAATTTGCACGATTTGCAAGCGTTGTTCTTTTGTCAACCTGTTCATGATGAAATGGCAAACCAAACTAAATATTAATCACTTGACAGCTGACAAAATGGCCGCCAGTTAAAAAAGTGATGCCAACTTAAAGTTCTATACCTCAATAAAAAAACACCCTTTACATATCTAGTGTTCGTGCGCGAGTCAGAGTCGCACTTTACTGAATTTATTTAAGATTTATTTGGTTTTTGGCAGTAATTTAAATCCTCTCTTGAAATTATTTTATTTTCTTGGAGAAACTTAAGATAAAGAAAGTTCAGAAAACAATGTTTCGATGTTTCTATATTTATAATTTTAATAGGCTAAAGTTCGTATGGCTTTTTAAGCCAAATTACATGTGATAATTATTAATGAACAAATAACACCAAAGTTAGTTGTAAATATTCTGACAACACATAGTTGAACGGAACAGCCAGCCGTTTTCGAAGGCCACTAAACCTTCATCATCAACGTTCTTCTGTGTTTGGTTCACTGTGTGTGGTGTCAGTTGATGTAGATTTCTGCTTTATATACGAAACTTCGATGTAGTTTTCGCCGATAAATGATTCTGGGACTCACAAGATTTTACATGCATAAGAAACATTAAAAAATCCTCGTGGGAATCAGGTGTAAGACAACCCTGCAAGAAAAATGCAATCAAGTTATTTCAGTAGAAAATAATATGAAACGCTGAAGAAAAAATTTATATATTTGTTAGTGGTTACTGTAAAATTTACTGCTGTTAAAAAATTCACCAACGATTTGCTTGATTTCGGCACCAAAGGCATTATCAGCTGATTTTCATCTGCTGAAAAAAGGTCAGCTGGTATGAATTCGTCTTGTAACACTTAAAAAAACTAAAGTACTACAGTTTATAGTATTAATTTTTTTTTAAGTGTAAACCATTTTTCAATTTTTTTTGTTGCGATTTTATAATGCAGCTTCTATAAGGGGGGTTTTAATTTTGAAACAGTACTTGAATACGAAATTTGAAAACCCATTAATTATTTCTTTATTAACATATTTGTGTATGTTACAAATCCAATCACAAATTATATAGACGCAATTTACACTGTGCCTTTTCTGCTTACCTGTGCAGGCAGGCTTTTTTAGTTTATTGGTGAGAGGGGCTGAGAAGGTTGCGGTGTAGAACAAAAGGCACGAAATGAAAATTTGAGGGGATTTATGACATTTTTCTTTGCCTCTTTCGTATTCTCAGCATTAAACGTGTATATAAATGCCAAAAAAGCATGAATAAAAAAGGCTTAATGTAAATGTGTGTGACTTTTTGTAGGGGGTTTAAAAGAAAATTGTCAATAAAAGGCAGGCTAAAAAGGCATAGTGTGAATTAGGGATGCCAAACGGGAAATCCCGAACCCGCAAATCCCGGGATTTTCGGTATTTGGCAAATTCCGAATCACGGGATTTGTAAAATTCAATCCCGGGATTTCATTTTCGTGATTTCTTAGCAATTTTTGTATAGAAACCTTATAAATTCAAATTTTCGTTGATTTTAAGGTATTTTTTTACAATATTTAAAAGTCCCATACATTTTTATACGTACAGTTTTAACAATTTAATGACTATTCGTGACATATTTCTTATAAATTAACAACAAGCGCAAAATAAATAAACTACTTTCTTACGGTTATTTTCATCAAAGGTGCTACAATATATGTACATTTTAGAATTATATTGAACACAAAGAAACATATTACCTTTGGAAGGGAAATAACATTTGAAAAATTCATAAGTTTTACAAATTTATTCCGTCTTATTCTATATTATGAGGGCAATTATAATTTAAAGGGAGAAATTTTTTGCAGAAATTTATTCATAATTGCAGTTATAACTATCTGTATGTCGACTCCTCAACGATAAAAAAAACATTAGCACTTATCTACTTGTCGGTAACAATTGAGTACTATTGACACCTCCTTACAATTGGAGTAGAATACAATACAAGGCAAGTGAAAACTTTTTGTTGTCGGGTTGACGTAAAAGCGAGAAATATTTACAGAATTATGCGGAGTATTTTGTCTAAAAAACTGCTCGAGTGTGTGTGTATGTTTTTTACATTGCAGTTCAAAATTATTTTATTTTTTATTTAGACCGTTTAGGTCGTTTTTGATACAAACCTAAGATCAAACCCATTTAAATTACATGGATTTGATAAATAGTTTTAGTCAAAAACGACCAACTGAATGAGTTCGACTCAATTATAGTTGTATTCGAGTTGCGGAGTAGAAGGCCAGGACACTAATAAACCATACTCCTCTTAGCGAACGTATGAATATATACATATGTATCTGTTGAACTTGTAGAAAAAAACTTATGTATGAATTTAAAATTTTTCAGTAGAGCAAAAATACTGTTCAAGTGCTCAGGCAAACTTTTAATAGTGTATACATTTCTTTTAATTTTTCGACATGTTCAGCCTTATTATCGTTGTCATAGTCGTAACGAAATCGATAGATTATGCTTGATATACATACATATGTAACAACCGTTATACTTGTTGTTGATCAATCGCAATTAAAAAAAACGTTAGTAGATATATTTTTAACAAAACAATATTGTTTTTGCAACTTATTTGTATGAAAGTGAATCTAAAAATTTTCATAAGTCAACTTAAGCGGTAGTGCTAAAAGTCCACCGATATGTACATATATTCGTTTCGGTTTAGGTAATAGAAAAACATTTATATTGAAAACAAAAACAAGTTTTCATATTTAGTTATTGTTTTCACTATAAATTCTCTAACATCAAATGTGATTAATCAACTTAAAAATAGATGAGAAAAATTCTTTTGATTTTTATTTCATACTCGTATAAGAAAATTGTTCACTTTAACCTAGGGTTTACACGTGCAAGTGCAAGTTCGAAAAACTCAATACACTCAAACTCTTTTACTAACACATCTACACTTTCGGCACTTGCAGCCTACTTCCAACTCAACTGCCAAGGAATTTTACAAGACAGTGACTTGTTGAACTTGTAGCAAGTAAATGGAAAGTTAGCTAACAGTGTTGCCCTATTAATAGTTTAGCACAAATTAACTGGATTTCAGTGTAGTTTTAAGTGAGATTTTACTCATTTTACATACATTTAAAAGCTAATTTAATAATTTTTTTTTCTTAAATATTCATAAATCGAGCAGTTTATTAATTTTTTAGACATAAATAACATTGAAACAATACGAATAAAGTTCAACACTATCTGGTTCCCTTAAAATTAAAATTTTTTATGTTATGGACAACTCTGCACTAAAAGGCAAACATGCAAGTTGCAAGACAGTCGGGCATTTGTGAGAAATTTTCGTTGATAATACGTACAGAGAGCTTGCATGCAAGGCACTTGCATGTGTAAACGCAGGGAAAGCAGCGATCCAGACACGTATACATTCACACTTATGTTTGTGTTGGTGCTTCGTTTTTGAGCGTAATATCTTTTCCTCTTCTTATAGCAGGGTTGCCATACATATATTTGATAAATATATGTAAAACTCTAATTTGAGTCAACTTCTTGTGTTCAAAAAGAGATTAATGCACATTTGATGTATTTTAAGTAGTATATAATAACTTAGTTTTACATATGATTATTCAAGCTCTAAAAAGTAGAAAAACTTGAAATTAAACTAATTTAAAAAGAATCCATTGTTGTCTAGTAAAATGCGACTACACAACCGGCACATATGAATAGTCTGAAATTAAAGCTTTAACCCTGATTGTAGTAATAATTGAGTACACATTAAATAAAAACACAAATTATCTCTCATTGCTCTCTTCATTATTGTGAGAGCAATCGCACGCGTGCGCGGTTTTGAAGATCGCTGCTTTAAAGACAATTGTGCAATGATAAATTATGAACATAAAACCTTTTAAAATGCATTAAATTGTTATTAAAGTAATATTTATTTAAAAAAATAATTTATTTTACGAAAAATATTTAGATCCCGAAATCTCGAAAATCCCGTGATCCCGAAAAACCCGGGATTTTCGGGATCGGTATTACAAAATCACGAATCCCGGGATTTCCAAAAATCGATCCCGATTGGCATCCCTAGTGTGAATAGCGACATAGCAAACTTATTTGTATGAATACAACAATAAAGATCTTCTCAATCTTGGTGGGAATATATTTGGATTTAAAACATTAGTTAAAAAAACTTGATGGCTTTAATTCAAATTTTATGATAATAAATCTACATATGTTTTTTTTTTTATTAATTGCATTTCATGTGATACGAGCTTACGATTTCGAGCAATTAATGTAGAAATTATACGCTTATTTAATTTTACAAGATGTTTAAGTGCAAACTTTATACTTTAAAGAACATATAAATGACATTTCTTTTTATTATGTCATTAAAACCACATAGTTGTGTTTATATGTGGTTTAACAACTGTAGCAAGTCCATTAAACTAATAAAGAAATAAAATTAAAACTAAAAGGTTCTATGTTTTTATTGCCATTTTTTATGACAACTGTTGTAAGCAACGAAATATGTACTTAAAAAGTAATTAATTTTTATGACAGCCACAACTTTCCCACATTAAGTTTTATTGGCTTAATTTTATTGGTATAAGCGAATAAGATCCCATCAGCATCATTTTGATTGACAATAGTTTATGTTTATATTAAACAATTTTGCCATAGTCATAGAGAAAACTAAATTAGCAGCACTTAAATGTCATAAAATGTTTAACACCAGCTACTGACTGACTGACTGCTTGTGGTCTGTTGTTAATTTGTGGTGAATGCTGATGATGTTACTGTCAAAATTAAATTTTGTTCAATTAATATTATATTTTATTAAAACTTTTACCATATGCTGATGTTAAAGAACTTTTTAATAAGTTTTTATGATTTCAATGACAACATATGTTTGTTTTTATGTTTAGAATATTCGATTTTTATTTAAATTCCTTGGCATGGATTTTAATGACAAAATACATAAGAATACATGTTTTTATTTCGGGACTTTTATATTTTTAATATGTTTGAACAAGCCAAAGCAATTGTGTGATTAATAGAAATAATAATTACACAATTGAATTAAAGTTATTTCAAGTTGAAACAACATGAATTCAATACTGAAATAACACGAAGAACCATGTGTAATCAAAATTATATAAAGTTGAAACAACATGATTTTAATTTAATGTAGTCATTGTATTTTAATCATTATTTAACTTACGTGTGTCTTTGGCACAGACATTAAAAAAAATGTTTGTTTGCATATAATTTGCTTTCCCGGCTAAGATTTGAACTCGGAACTGATCGCGTACCAGTCAACGCGCTTACCGCTGCAGCCACAACATCCTTAAATATTTTTTAGAAAAATTTCAATTCAACATTATTTTAATGATTATTAAATAAATTAATTAATTTATTTAAAAAGGATTCGAACCTGCGACCCTCCAACAACAACTAGTATTTACGGACATCAAAATAACAACAACACCAAAACAAGTCACACAACTAAACACAACAGTGTGAACAAAATATTATTTCTTGTAAATTTCACATGTTTTGAAATCAAAATTTTTTGCATGGTGATTTTACATTGGTATTGTTTTCTGTATGTAGAGAAGAGTTAAACAAAATGTGCGTTCTCGGGAAACTTATATTAGGTTCAGACGTATACTTTCAATATGCCTATAGCGTTCGTTGGCTACTAAAGCAAATCATGACTGATATCGTATGTTAGAGCCCAGTTTTAAGCAAGACATCAACATCATAAATGCAGAGCAGTGACGGATTTCCGAACAGACCCGATAGCAGTCTACTTTATCCATAATGTTTGCAATGTGGACTTTTTGTGGAAACACCCATAAACATATAAATCTATTTATTATTTTTGTAAATTTTTTATGCAAAGAGATGAATTTCAAACTAGAAACATGATTATCGAAATTTATTTAAAATGTATGCAAATAAGGTTTTTGAAGTCATGAGTATCAGTGCAAACATATGAACGTACATGTTTACATAAGTATGTATGTATGTTCACGCATATGTATGTATGTATGTGTGTAAGTGGTATGTTTAACACCAAAGCCATTTATCTGGTTACTATTTTTCCTGCCTATGTCTAAACTCAACATCACGAATTAATTTATTCGGAAATAAGATTTGAAAAAAAAAACAAATTATATATGTACATATGTAAATAAATATTGTAAATATAATCATGTTATTTAGAGCGTATCTGAAATTTACAACTGTTGAAAATTCTATTCAAAAGTTTAGAAAAAAAAAATCCAACCAAATCTACTGGCGTGTCGTGTCGTGTTAAATGCACAACCACCCACATTTCACTAGGCATTCGATTCGTTATGTAGATGATCACCTTATCTGATGTATGTTAACTTGAACAAAATTGGTGGCAGTAACATCAAATTAACAATAAATCACAATTATTTTTCAAATAAAACATTGAAATGTACATAAATAAATACATATGCATACATACTATGTATGCATGCAAGTATCTTGGTAAGATCTACTCCATTCGCATTTAAAAAATTAGAGTGAAAGTTTTAAATTTTAACCCTACATATTCTGTTTAGATAAAAATACGTACATATATACTAGTATTGTTAAGTATTCGTGTTCGAACAGACGAATGAATAATTTATAACTTTTGTTCGAATATTCGAACGAGCAAAGAATAAAAAAATGTATTCGAATAATTTTAAAAACTTGCAAAAAACCGCAAGCATGTCTATTACATTAATTTTTTTATTAACAAACAAAAACTAATTAACTACATAGGAAAAACAAATCATTTTAATATCAAACTTAGAAATATTATTTAAAACCGAAACGAAATTATTTAAAAAGTATGAGTATTTGTATACACATTTACAAAAGTATTTTAATATGTCATTGATTTCTTTTAAAATATTCATTTACTAAAGCTATGTACAGACGACTGTCAGATCTTACAATATTGTCAGATCTGGCAATGTGATGACAACGTACTGGCAATCGAAAATTGCCAGCACAATATTCCTTGTCAGTTCACACGCTTGTCAGAAAGTCTTACAATTTATTGCCAGACGGTTGTATGACAATAAATTCAACTGACAAAATCGTCAGTAGAAAAATTGTAAGTTCACACGGTTGTCATATGCACAAATTGTTAGATCTGTTGTTATGTGTTACCAGACTTAAAGCATTTGTTAGAAATTGTTAAATATTTATCGTTTGTGTTTGTGTTAAATGTAAAAAGTGAAAGAGTAAATTATTATGGACCATGAAGAAGCAATTGCAATGATTTTGTCTGCATATATTTTATTTTAAATATTTTCTTTAAAATCAAGCGTGTGCAGTGTTGCCCATAGAAAGAATTCTCTTAACAATGATGCCATTGTCAGATGCATAAACTTCTTACATCTGACAAAATTAAAATGTCTGACAAATATCTAGCAATAATTTTACAATGTGTTCACACGATTGTAAGATGTCTGACAATTTGTTGTCAGCTCCTAGTCTTGCAATACACTGACAATGCTTTTTCTGGCAACGACGTCTGACAAAAATTGTCAGTTCACACGGTTGTAAGAAATTTTGAGCACATTTTACTGACAATATTGTAAGATCTGACAACCCTCTGTACATAGCTTAATTCTTTCTGCCAGAAAAAGAACCGACTTTAAGATCTAATAGCCGAGGATAAGAAGAAGTACGTGAAATATAAAATTAAATTTTAATAGGCGTGTCTCCGCCCATTTTTTAAAGCAAGATTGTGTGTTTTTCAGAGTTCAGGGTGCGTGTTAAGTATTGTAAAAATCGTTAAAGTAGAACCACTTATTTAATGGTGGCTATTCTGGAAAACGCGCCAAAGAAGTGAAACTTTGCATTAAAACAAAAACAAATTTTCAAAAATTGTTTTTGTTTGCCATGCATTTCTAGGACGAAATAAACGTGAGAATTTCAATGCGTTTCTCTCTCTCTCTCTTTTAAAAACTGTTAATTTTGCATGCGAAACAAAAATAATTTTTTACATTTACTTACACATTTCTGTTTTTGTTTTCCATGTAACTTTCACCAAGTCTACGCGTATTCCAGAATAGACTCCGCCCATTTTTTCAACTTGCAAATTGTGTAATTACAAGAAGCAAAGGTGTTTGATAGCAATAAAATAAAATAAGTTGAATATCATAAAATTAAATAAAAAAAAAAGTTTGGGGACCAATGGGAATTTTTATAATCGGTCTAAAATGTACCCAGTTGTGAAGTAACACCGCCAAAAATAAATAGAGATGAATTGTTAACCTCCTCATTTTTTTTTTTTTTTTTTGAAGTCGGTTCAAAACAGCAGATTATCCCGCTTTTTAGCTTGAAGACGATTCTAAATATTTTAAAATTTAATATTGGATAGGAAAGCTCAGCAACAATATAAAAGAATTTAGTGATTTTTTATGTCGTTCATTAATTCGATTCTTAAGGCTTTTGATTAGATCTGTAGCAAAGCTGTTAATTATTTTTTCCTAAACTCTTTATCAGGAAGTGTATGAGGGCATTATACATATATTCCCAGCAAGAAAACAAAGGAATTTATAATTTTGAGTAATTGGATTACTTAACATCATATTGTTAACAAATTAAAAAGTTATGAATACAAACTAAGTAAGGTAATTGTTCGAATGTTCGAATATTCGACAAATATTATTCGAACTATTTTTTATTCTAAATTGAAAATTTTTGTTCGTTCGAATAAAAATGAAAAAACGTGGTCGAATGGCAACTCTACTATTTACATATGGATAATTTACTCAAATAACGTCACAACTAAAAAAAATTTGATTGCCAGAAGCCGAGTTTGAAGTTTTCAATTTACACACAACTTAATGGAAAAAGAAAATTTTATTTTGCTTTCAAGAGTTGAGTGACAAAGATATTTGCATGCAATTTTTACATAATAATGGGTATTTTTTATTGAGGTATAGAACTTTAAGTTGGCATCACTTTTTTAACTGGCGGCCATTTTGTCAGCTGTCAAGTGATTAATATTTAGTTTGGTTTGCCATTTCATCGTGAACAGGTTGACAAAAGAACAACGCTTGCAAATCGTGCAAATTTATTTCGAAAATAATGGTTCAGTTCGCGAAGTTTACCGCAAGCTCCGTCCATTTTATGGTCGACATAATCGTCCATCAGAGCAATTAATTCGGTTAACCATGGATCGTTTTCGCACTACGTTTACTCTATGTGATAATACGCATCCGCAGAGACGTCGAACAGTGCGCACCGAAGAAACAATTGCCGCTGTAGAGCAAAGTGTTGAAGAGGACCCGAATGAATCGATTCGCCACCGTGCACAGCAATTGGAGCTTTGTCCATCAACTTTATGGAAGATTTTGCGCAAAGATCTTGGCTTGCGACCTTACAAGATCCAGCTTGTGCAAGAATTAAAGCCGTGAGACCATGCAATGCGTCGTGATTTTGGTGTATGGGCCGAAAATGAGATTGATCTCGATGCTGATTTTCATCGCAAAATTTTGTTCAGTGATGAGGCTCATTTTTGGTTGAATGGCTACGTCAACAAGCAAAATTGCCGCATTTGGAGTGAAGAGAATCCACATGAGACCCTTGAGACGCCATTACATCCACAAAAACTGACTGTTTGGTGTGCTCTATGGGCTGGTGGAGTCATTGGGCCATACTTCTTCCGAAATAATGCTGGAGAGTCAGTTACCGTTAATGGAGACCGGTATAGAGCCATGATAACCGACTATTTTGTTCCCGAATTGGATGGCATGAATGTGGATGAGTTGTGGTTCCAACAAGACGGCGCTACATGCCACACAGCGCACGTCACAGTCGATTTATTGAAGGAAACATTCGATGAGCGCATAATTTCGCGGAATGGACCTGTCAATTGGCCACCAAGATCGTGTGATTTGACACCATTGGATTATTTTCTTTGGGGATATGTGAAGTCGCTCGTCTACGCCAACAAACCAGAAACGTTAGGGGACTTGGAAGCCAACATTCGTGGCGTTATTGCCAACATACGGCCCCATATGCTCGAAAAAGTGGTTGAAAATTGGACCTGTAGAATTGGCTTCATTCGAGCCAGCCGCGGCGGCCACATGCCCGAAATCATATTTAAACATTAATGGCATAAAATTATGCTTCCAATTAAGCCAAATTGATAGACATTAAAACGATTTCCTTGTGTTTTATTTCAATTCGAAGTTCTATACCTCTAAAAAAAAACACATGAGGACTAATTCTGCATCATTAAGTCAAAAATTCAATTTTAAAGTTATAACATTCTTTGAGTAAATGATAGATATGTAGGTGTATGTACATTAGGGTGGCACTTATTTGCAAAAATATCGAATTTTCGGAAAAAATTTGGAAATTTTTAAAAACTCAACCTGATTAGCACATTTAAAATTTAGAGCCGGGTTGAGACGAAGGAAAATATCATAAACAACGACGCATCATTTATTGTTTTTTTTTTAATACAAGCCTGATAAGTTAAAAGGTCTTATATAAATACAATACCAAAAACTTGGGGATTGTCTGCTCTTTGTCGAAACCAAATGACTCCTATTGAATGATTCATGCTATTTTTATATCTTAGGAATACAATAGCACAAAACTGTTCTTGGCAGCGGGTAAGCAATATCCAATTTTTTGGTGACGTGACGTCGATATTGACATCTGGAACAAGGGAAAATACAAAGTTCAATAGTCTGAATAGCGCTTTAGCAACAACTTTGTTTTGCAAAAAGGCAAGCCAGTACTTTTACCTATTCAAAGAGAAGAAAATAGAACTCATGCTCAGTAGGAAGGGTGGATTACTCCAACATTTAAGGCCACATAATTTCTTAAATAACACCAAATTTTTTATGAAAATTTGTTTTGAGAACCCTTCATAAAGCCTTAATAATTTTTATAAATCAGGCTGAAGGTTTTTAACTTAAAATATAAAGAAATACGGAAGCATATTTTTTTGACATTCAGTCTTGAATGTATTAGGGATTTTCGATCATCCTTTTGAGCTTATTTTTAAATGCAAAAAAAGAAAGCAAAAATTCTTAAAATATCATAGTAACGTCGAGGGTGGCGTTGGCTGAAGTAGTTGACTACTAAACCGAAGTTCCGGGGTTCGAGCCCGGTATCCAACAGTCATTAAACAACAACACCAGGCATTTTTCTGATGTGCATTAGTGCCCCTTTGTATCAGTTGTTGTAGGAAAGTTTAAGTGATGAAGACGTAGACACTGGTCACTGAGCTATACCGACTATAGCAGATATTAATCGTAATTTAACATCAGAGCGCCCTCTTTCGTCGGTATTGTGTGGCAGAATAATCGGCTAATCATGTGCTAAGCACAACTTCAAAAATTTAATATGTCTTCTTGACACCAGAGGCGCTGCAACTCTACATTATAACGTGCAAAACGCAGAGTTGTTAAAGAATGAAGCGTTCCTCTACCTCTTCCTTCACCACCTGTTTTCTCTATCACTATCACTTTCCTAAAGAAGGTAACACCTATGAGTAGTAGCAGGCATTCATTGCCTGAGTGTCGTATAATTTAATATAATATAATACAAAGTTTATTCAATAATATAACATGAGTGACTTAAAGCTAAGATGTGATTTAAAGCACATTTCTATCTCAAGTGAGGAAAAATCAGATACATATAAAAATCTATAAGCGGGAAAATATTTGACATTAGTAAAAACATACACAGAAAAAACTAAATTTCGTTTTCAGTAACCAAATTCATTGAATCAGTAAATTTTTTGTGTGAATGCGGACCTACAAAGAAATTTGTAGATTCTGATAACAATTTTGTAAAAATTTAACTGAAAAAAAAAATTTTTATTATTAGTTAACTTATTATGGCATTAGAGAAAAAAGTTAACTGAAACTCAAAATATTTTCAGTCAAATTTATTAATAGGAACAGAAAATCATTTTTGCAGATTTTTTTTGTGTTATTCAGCAAATTTTTTTTTATAATTTACAAACACATTCATTAAAATTTTTCGTATAAAAAGAAAATAAATTAACTGAATCAATAACAATTCTTAAAAATTTTTTTAAAAAAATTAGTAAAAGTTTTATTTCAAAAAAATAACTGAATCAAATGAAAGGTTCAACTATTTTTTTTTTTTTGCTTTCAAAAATTGGCTTGTTTTTATGGTTAAGCATTTCGTTCCCGCTTTTGGAACTCGTCAGTAGACTTCAACCCAAAAAATTTTTTAATTTAGCTAACAAACTCCGTATGTTTATAGTAAGACTCTTAATACTATATTGAGAATCACAATATACAAACATAATAAGTTTGAAAACCGCAAACAAAAATCTTTAAAAAAAATAAAATGTTTTAAAATGTTCAGAAAAATTTTTTTACAGTATATAAAAATAAATTTAACTGAAAAAATCAAAAAAAATCAGACAAATTTTTTACAGTATATAAAAAGAAATTTAACTGAAAATAACAATTTAAATATAAAAAAAAATAAATCTAAAATTTTTTTTTACAAATTCTACTTAATATAGATAATTTTCATTCTATACAGTTTTTTTTACATAAAATAAAATTGGAACAAATAATTTACCGGAACATTAAAAAATATTTACTGAACCTAAATTATATTTCAAAACACACGTTTGTTTGAAAATTTTTTCGGAATAATTTTTTTTGTGTAGAATTACAGTGTTGTTTATATTTGGATTGAAATGCGGGGTTTCCACAATATTCAACATTACTTCTGTAAAAAAAAAAATAATGTGTGGGTTGTACCTAATTTACATTAAGCATTTTTTTCATGAAATTAGTTGCATGAAATTTTTTTATTTGTCAATAGGAGGCCTCGAGGAGCAACTTATATCAAAAAAGTTGTCAAAAATGCATCAGAGATTCAATCTACGCCCTTTTTTATATAAAAATCTCTTGTAAAGCGCTGCAATTAGCAAATAGAAAAAGTTGCGTGCAACAAAATTCATGAAATTTCATGAAAAAACGCTTAATGTAAATCAGGTATTGGTTGTAAAATTTAAAAAAAAGAAGAGAAAATTAAACTTTAAACGGAAACTTAGTTCAAATCAAAATCGATTTACTTCCGTTACCTATCGCTACTTGTAACAACAATCGTTTTATATTGTACTTGCCTGTAGTGCGATTCACTAATTTTTTTAACGATAATCGCAACTTTAAAATAATTATAACGAAAATTTAACGAATTTGCTATTCAGTAACATTTTTAATAATATTCACTGTAGGTTAATGTCGGCTGTGTCGTTATTTCAGCAACAATAATTTATGTGCTGTTAATTTTATCGACAAAAATCAACAGAAAATATCAGCTGTTTACTATCGTTAAAAAGAAGTTACTGAATCACACAATCGTTATTGCAAGCGACAAAATGTATAGACAAAAATTTAAATTGTGGAATCGTTAAAAGTTACTGAGTTGCACTGCTGTACCTGGATTCATTAACTTTTATTACGACAATCGTATAGTTATAATAAATATAACGAAAATTTATCGACTTTGCTATTCAGTAACATATTTTAACGATATTCGGTGTAGGTTGGAAAACAAAAAAATTGAGTCGCAAAATCAAATTTGTTGAGTTTTTCTTTATTATTCTTTGTGCTTTTCGCTTATTTTCACATTTTCTATACAGAGCTACAGGGTGGGCCAAAAGAAACCAAGGGGTGTAAAAGTTTAATAACTTTTTTGTTTATTAACTTTTTTTTATTTTTTCTTTCAGATTATATAATATACAAAATGGAAATTTTTTTACACTAAGTATGAAAAATGATGTCTCTTAAATGACCACCGTTTTCAGCTTCGCACTGATGGGCTCTTTTTAGAGCATTTTCCATAACATCTTTCAAAACTTGTGGCTGTAGCGTTCGAATTTCTGCAACAATGTTTGCCTTGAGTTCAAGGTTTGTCTCTGGCTTGTTCACATACACTCGCTTCTTCAAAAAAACCCCAAAAAAATAGTCGGGTGCTGTCAAATCTGGCGATCGCGCTGGCCAAATAATTTCCGAATTTCGAGAAATTATTCGCTCTCCAAAAATTTGACTTAAAAGTGCCATTGTGTCTCGGGCAGTATGGGCAGTGGCTCCGTCCTGCTGAAACCACATACCAGGTCTGTTTTCAAGAGCAGGACGTAAAAAATTTTCTATCATAAACCGATACCGCTCTCCATTTACGGTTACAGCACTTCCATCTTCATTCTCGAAGAAGTAGGGCCCAATGACATTTTCAGATGTGATCCCACACCATACTGTACACCTGATGGGGTGCAATTGGCGTTGATGAATGGCTCTTGGATTTTGAGAACCCCAGAACCTACAGTTCTGCTTATTAACAAAGCCATTCAAATGAAAATGAGCTTAAAATAATTGATCTCTGGTTTAAATAATAAAATTCTATTGTTCTGGTTCTCTGTTCAGTTGTGAACCTCTCCATTATAAATTCTCCAAGTGTTGTCTATATAATCTGAAAGAAAAAATAAAAAAAAATTAATAAACAAAAAAGTTATTAAACTTTTACACCCCTTGGTTTCTTTTGGCCCACCCTGTAGCTACCACATAATATTCAATTAAATGGTGAATCAGATAAAGCGGGAGACTATCGTTAAAAAGAAACTACGGAATCACATTATCGTTATCGCAAGCGAATAAATATGTCGATATATATAACGATTTTCGGTTCGCAAAAAGTTACTGAATCCAGTACCTGGATTCACGATAACGTATCGCTATAATAAATGTAACGAAAATTTAATGACTTTGCTATTCAGTAACATATTGTAACGATATTCGCTGTCGGTTGGATAAAAAGAAATGCAGTCACAATATCAAATTCATTGTGTTTTTCTATATTATTTTTTGTGCTTTTCGCTTATTTTCACATTTTCTATACAGAGCTACCACATAATATTCTATTAAATGGTGAATCAGATAAAGCGGGAGACTATCGTTAAAAAGAAACTACGGAATCACATTATCGTTATCGCAAGCGAATAAATATGTCGATATATATAACGATTTTCGGTTCGCAAAAAGTTACAGAATTCAGCTACAGGTACTGGTCCAGCTCAAAATTTTATACATGTTTATCAAACAGGTTGTGTTTAGCCAATAGAATTTTGTTTTTTTTTTCTTGTATAATGTACGAGAAATAGATAATTTTCACAAATTAATGGGTTAATTACGGAAAATTAAAACAAAATCGTGTCTCTTGAAGCGAAGGTGTCAATAATTGTTATTATTCATGCAACATTTAACAACACAATTAAGTGGCGTTAAAATAACAAGCCAACCAGTTAACAGCAGCTCAATTCGGTCTTTAACAGCAAAGCTTGACTTTAAATGGCCATACACTCGGCAAATGCAGCTTGATTGCATAAAGAAATAACAAATGAAAAGAAAACGAAACAAAACAACAAAAAAAAAACATTGCAATACATTAATGCTTTAAAATGTGTTTAAAAATATTCAACGTACGTATGAAAAGATTTTCTTCATATTTTGCACAAGACTCTCAACCAACTACCGCTTGTCAGTTGCCAGACAAGCAGCGGAAAAAAAATGTGAATTATGAGTTTAAGCGCCATAGGCAGGCAGGCAAGTATGGTTTTTGTTTAATTTTCAAAAACTATTTCCAACAGCATACATACATACAAACATAAATGTTTACTATTTGTTGTACATATAGATTTCTAAACAAAAGCTAATTGTGACTTTAAAATGCACAATAACAAGAGGCTTTAAAGTGCTTAAGCCGCTTTGTAATGACAAGACGTTGAAAAGTGTATAACAAATCAAAGTTGTGCGACAATGACTCAAAGTTTTTTTGAAAGCGAAAAATAATAATATAAAGTAAATAGTTGTCTGCATATTTTATTTAAGTCGCAGAGATTGAAAAAAAATGTGATAAATGCTAACAATTAATTATGTTTTTCTCTCATTTTAGTTAATTAAAAATTGCAGCCTATTATTAGCTTACAGATTGGAAAAATATTCAAAACTCTTATTCTATTTGTTTCTTCTTCCTCCTGTTTAAACTTTGTTTGCTTTTATTTCGTTTTTGGCCACAAGCAAACAACTCCTGATCGGCCTATCTGTCTTAAAAAAAATGTGGGCGTTTGCTCAAAACAAAATAAAATAAACAAACAATGTAATGAAAACTTTGGAAAAACAATACTTTATTTGTAGTTTTCGAAAATGTATGTCAGTTTAATTAAGTTGAACATCAACTTCAATTTGGCAAGATCATGGCTAAATTATATTAAATATATTGCATCAAGGCTTGCTTGGTTTGGTAAAATTAAGAAAAACAAGTTAAAATCACAAAACAAACAACCAGCACATTGACTTGATTGGCTTGAGTTGTTGTTTGTTCTCAGACAAACTACAAGTTCAGTGTTAAGGTTTCGTTCAAGAAAAAAAAAATGATATTTTATATGTTTTTATTTAATTAAAATTGTCAACATGCAGATAGATACACAGAGTCATAAAAAAATAAACTTAAAAAGTAAAAAGTATTAATAAACAAGCAAATGGTCAATTGGACGAGTTTCACAACAAATCAAAATAAAACACAAACCTTTTAAAAATAACAAAATGTTTTATTTTTTTTATTAATTAAATGCAAGATGTTTTAACAAAAATACTTAACTGGACATTTGGGTTGGCTGCACCTTAAAATTTTATAAATAACTCTTGTAAGTATTCCAAAGAACAAAAAAATGTTTTATACAAAAGTGAAAATGACACATTCAGCTCCAGGAAATGTTTTCAGTTGGACTGAAATTTGTTTACTTAAATCTTCTACAGATTTATGTCAAGCTATTTATTCTACACTATACTCTTCAGTATCTGCCATTTTCAAAAGTTATGCCCTACCAGCTTCAGTTTAAAATGAAAGAAGTAGCAAGTCAACAGAAGGAAGTCATTAAAAAAATAGAGTTTTACTTCATCCGCAGTATAAATAGTTGTAAAGGGTCCGCCATCTAAAGTTTTTTTCAACTAGTGCTTATTTCGTGAATGGTAACACTTAGCTCATGTCTAATTGGACAGATAGTTAGTTTTATCCTTCCGCTAAACGAGCCAACTGACCATCCAATGCATTTTCGCTTCGCTAAGTGGGCCTGCGATCGACTCGCAGAAGACGCCGATTTTGCCAAAAAAAAAATCATCTTTTCAGATGAAGCTCATTTTGATGTTGGCGGGTATGCACAGAAAAAAATAGACAAGAATTATTTTCGATTAAACCATGTTATTGAATAAAACTTTAGTTTCAATAATATTTGTCATTAAATTGAATATTGTATTTATCAATTCCGCACATTTTAAAATATCATTTAATGTCATTTGGTTGGTGTTTTCCTTGCTTGTTGATTGACTAAGCCTGGTCATGTGCTGATGTTGTTGTTTATTTTGATTGTTGGTGTTGTATTCGTGTGCATTCGGACAAGAAGCCGAAAAACTCCGTGGCTTGTTTTTTTTTTTACTCAACAAAGTTATTTTTAGATTAGAAGACACAAAGGAAATCATGTTTTGCGTGTATTCATTATTTGCGTATCCAAAAACGATTTGCTCTTTAGCTGAGTGGTAAGTACGTTAGTTTATTAGTCAAGAGATTGCCGGTTCGACTCATCCCAAACACATTTAGTTTTAATAGCAGTAGACTTGGGTCGAACTCGTTCACTAGTTCATTTTTGCCACAAACCACTGATCAAACCCATTTAAATTACATGGGTTTGATCATTGGTTTGTGGCAAAAATGAACTAATGAACGAGTTCGACCCAAGTCTAAATAGCAGCCAAGCAAAAGCAAACAAAAAGGGGTTGAAAAATGTGACATTCATTCACACACACACACAACACAATAACAATTATCACTGAAAATAAAATTTCAGTCAACAACTTTTTTCTTTGGTTCATTAAATTTCTTTAAACGTGCCTACAATTTTATTTATCAATAATGCAAAAATCGTCATCACAGAAAATTCGAAAGATTTTTTTATTGAATCAACGATTTTCGTATTCAAATATCAAAATCATTTTTTTCTGTGTGTAAACAAGCAAAATTGTCGCATTTGGGGCACAGAAAATCCGCACGCATATATTGAAAAGCCGACGCACCCAAAAAGAGTCACTGTTTGGTGCGGATTTTGGTCCAGAGGCATAATTGGGCCATTGAGCAAGGAGTGGCCGTTACAGTCAATGGCGATCGTTATCGGGCCATGTTGAACGAATTTTTGTTCACAAAAATTGAAGAAAAGGATATTGGCAACATTTGGTTTCAACAGGACGGCGCTACGTGCCACACAGCCGAAGCTTCAGTAGTTTTTTTTAATAGCATTTTCAAAAAAAAAAAAAGTTATCTGGCGGACCCTTTATATATTCGACTACTATAGAAGTCATATTAGCAACTTTCAGGGGTCCACCTGAAGACCGAAACGAACATTGCACATTGCGCACTAAAGTACGGCAAAATTCTCATTCGGTTCGTAATAAAATTACCACAAATATTTCATGAATAATGACGGTTGTATAGAACTTTCTATGGTACACGACTAGGAACTAGTATTTTTCAGTGTATTTTTAATCAAATAAGAATTTACTTTTTAAAATAATAATTTTAAAAATTAAGCATACAACTTTTTTGTATTTATCAGATCCCGTTTTTCATGACATACAATTCAATAAATTGGTATCAAAGAAAGAAAAAAAAGAACTTCCAGCAAAACATCGAAAATTATCTGAATGGTCTTAACTAGGTATGTAACGAATGTTTGCATTAGCTTTCGCATTCGTAAATTATTCGCTTGCTTTTGCTATTTGCATTCGCTTTTGCATTCGCTAAAATGTATGCGAATATTTCAACCTAATACTAAACCAAAATTTAGCTGTGTTTGGAAATATTTATGAGTTTTTGAAAAAGACATGAGTAGACTGACTGTTCAAACTTTTGAAAATTGTTGAGTAAAATTCATTAGTTTGTACAGAAATTTTTATATGCAAACAATTTTAACTAGCCGTTGTTTGTTCTAAGTTCTATGCGAAACAAGTGTACTACTTCTCCAAAAAAATTTCATGAATTCATATAAATTTTTTTAATATATATTTTTGCAGCATTTCACATGAACAGAATACCAGGATTTAGGGCCAAAGAAGGAATGGGTTAATTGCCTAACATTTTGTAACTTAATTTTTTATTATGTATACTTATTTTAATATAATTTCATATATCATGAAATCCACAAAAAAAGTGATCCGCAGGGCTAAAAATTAAAATCAAAAAAATGTGTTATTTTCATTGAACTGAATTTTTTTCATTTCCAATAAAAGATACAAATAAAGATAAAAATCAATTTGGATTGCATTTTATTTATTAGCTTGTTCGAAACGAATGAGTACATATAACAAACGTATCGTGTAATTGTGCGTGACAGACTTAAAATGTGCGTGACGATCTTAAAAGTTAAAAAACTATAATATAAGTATATAATTTTGTCAAAGTTGTAATGATATTTATATAATCTAACATAGCTTCTTATAGCTGTAAAAATATAAGAAAATTCTATCTCAAGTGGATTCGCAGAAATCTAAAATATAAACTGAGGTCATTATTTGCAGAGTATAATTTTTGTAGCGTGTGCGTACGCTTTATATCAACGAAAATAAAAACTCGTTTCATAAACACTTTACACATTTTAAAAACGGATACAAAATGTAATAGTTAGGACTTAAATGTACTTACGTAAGAAAAACCTTCCTTAAAAAATTAGCTATAATTATACGCACGCCGTAACAGTGCGTGACATGGATTTCATGATATCTTTCTGTTTTATGAATTTGTATTTTTAATAAATTAATATGTATTTTCTCAATTCAAGACTCAATTTAAATAAAATGCTATATGTAGTACACGTTTTTATAAATACACTTCATGTTCTGAAACAAATTTAGTTTCATGTGATTTTTTACCGTATTGTAAGTATTTGCATTCGCTTTCGCATTCGCTTTCGCAAAAATTCAAATGCATAATTCGTTTTCGCATTCGCTAAACTGGTATTCGTTACATCCCTAGTCTTAACATATCGCTGATTTACCAAAAGAATGTAATAACTCAGAAATTGAGTTTAAAGTTATCAATTTACACACAACTTAATGGAAAAAGAAAATTTTATTTTCCTCTCAAGTGTTGAGTAAACAAGATATTTGGTTGTACTTTTTTTACAATACATATGAAGAACGATATGAGGATTAATTCTGCATCACTAACTCAAAAATCCCATTGTGTTTGACTTATAACGCTCTTAGAGTAAATGAGCAATATAATTTTATTAGATTTTCAAATAAATTTAAGTGATACATTTCTCTAGATTTTAATAAAGTTTCCCATAAAAAAATCACTTGGATTCGTAATAAAATTTTGTTAAAATCCCTCAACATATTAGCAACCATATATATAAAATTTAAAATGTTTTTAAAATGTATTTTATTTAAAATTTTTCTCAAAATAGTTCTCAAATACATTTTATTTTATTTTTATGAATATAATGACCAATTTTGGATTTGGTCATTAAATGTCATTTATCTTTAAGTGCTATTTAAATACGAAATTTATTTTTTTCAGCCCAAACTTGAAAGACATTAAAATAAAAAATTTAAATGTCTAATATTGTCTATTAAAATTCTATTTAAGTTTTACGAGCACACTATATGTTGTTGTACTTGTGTGTGTGATAATTTTCCAAGTATACATATGTACTATACAACATATACGATACATAGTTTCATATTTTGAAAAGACAATTTAAATTAAAAATTTCTCAAAACAAAAAGTAGTTTAAAAAATATTTTTGTTTATAGCAATTTCATGTGAAATTGACTTTTTAAAAAACAACTTTAAACGTTGCAACAAGCTTGTGAAATAAACAATTAGAAAAATTTATTTAAATATTTCACATATGTAATTTAATAAAAAGTTTAATTAAGCACTGAAAATTTTCGCACGTAAAACATATTTATATATTGTAAAAAACCTTTTCCCGAAACTTTCAATTATTCGTATTCTTATTCTTATTGACCTTCGGCGCATTACTAATGTAGATATAAGAAACTAAAGCCTACAGTACACGGCATGTAAAAAGCCACATGCGTATGTAGCGATGACCTCACGAGAATTTTCAACATGTTCGTTGCATTTTCTAAAATTACTAGTAGTGGCTAGATGCCGTAAAATTTTAATAGTATTTTTCCTCCAAAATATACATGTGGCACATGTAGCCGTACCGAAGACATTTTCTGGGGCAGCTCGTCTGTAAGCATGTTAATATTTATATATATATATATATATTAGTGTCCTGCACAAGAGTATTTATAAGACTTTTCAAGACGAGAGATTTTTTCAAATGCTTTACTACAGCGAAATATTCTAAAAGAATCGCTAAACAACACTGTTGGCAAGACAAACCACCGAAAAAAATTACTTGCCAACAGTGTTGCTTAGCGATTCTTTTAGAATATTTCGCTGTAGTAAAGCATTTGAAAAAATCTCCCATGTCTTGAAAGGTCTTATAAATAGTCTTGTGCAGGACACTAATATATATATATATATATATATATATATATATATATATATATATATATATATATATATATATATATATATATGTACATATGTTGCTAGTACACTGCATGTAGCAAATGTAGCATCGTGATGACGTAAAAATTACGTCAGAACCACATGCGCATGTGGTTTTTTACATGCCGTGTATTGTAGGCTTAAGTAGTGTTCGTTATAACCGTATCTATCTGTTTTAACATCATAAAAAATGTAGCATACTTAAAGGAATTAAAAACAAAATTTTACCCAATAGCTCTAATTTATTATAAGTGATATTCTTCAAAAGAAATAATTACTGCCTGGCTCACGATGTCGACAAGAAATTTTCTTTCGCTTATTTATATTGAAAACAAAAACAAAATACGAAAATTTGTGTTTGTTAATGTTTCTGAGCGTTTTCCAAAAATTGTTTTGTTAGTCAAAAACTTTAAAAGATTAGCAGATTTACGTTCCTTTTCACAATGTATGGTTAAGAGTTAACTTGAACTTTAACTACAAGTTCTTCATACAAAACTTGCCGTTAAAGTCCCTGTTATGTTTTAACCAAACATTGTGAAAAGGTACGTTAGAGGCTTAACTATAATATGCGTGTGTTTTGTCTTAAGCCAGCTTATGTAACTGCAGAATATTACAAAATAATTGTGAGCACGATTCTTCGCAACACTGAAATGTACTATGTGAGGAAAATGAATGATAAATTTTTAAATGCACAATTAAACTTTCAATTGAAGATAATATTTTTTTACATATATAACACTTCATATTTATAAATTTATGAAATGTGTATAGTATACATAAGTAACATAAATATTTGTATGTATAATAATTATTTTTTATAATATACTTTTCTTAAATTTTATTAAAATTATTGTATTTATAAGAATCCTTTTTTTAACAATGACACCGCACCGCACTTATAATCAACCACAAATGAAATAAAGCGTTCGCCAAACAAGCTTAACTGTTCTTGCACATGTTTTTTTTTTATTTGTACGAAATGAAGAAATTTCTTAACTTTTACATGCCTTTATTCAATGTAAAGAATATAAAATTGTTAAAACTAACGAAATTTCTTCAATTCCACTGCCATTTCTTCAATTCTACGTAGTTTTAGTTATTTCAAAAATCTTATTCAATTCTAATATATGAAATTAGTTGAATTCTACGAAATTTCTTCAAATCTACAACGTTTTAGTTCATTAAGTCTTCTTCTTGTTTTAACGAAATTTTAACTGATTAATATTCAAAACAACACTTTTTTGGGAGTTGAATTAACAAAATTTATTAAAATAAGCGATACATTATTCCAATTTACTTCCTTCAACGACGTTACTTTAACTATTTTAGGTGTAGTTTTGATTACAATGCGATTCTACTATTTTACCAATGTTTTAACTAAAATTTAGTTTATTTAACAGAGTTTTAATGCATCGTCGTGAATGTATGAACAAAACAAAATACAAAAGGTATTTTGCTTTTAAGCTAATCATCAGCGTTGTCAACTTTTAAATTTCAAAAAGCACCGAAACCAGGTAAAAAGCGCGTAATTTAAGTAAAAAAGCACTAAATTTAAAATTTTATTATTTTATTTAAAAAAATTTTACACATCGTCGATTGGTTATTGGTTTGCTGCAGACATAATGTATTTTGAATAAACTGTGCCGCAAACCAATAACCAACCGACGACATGTACATAAAAAATAAGATTTCAAATTTGAGCCATCCGATACATATTTTATTTCTATAAGAATAAGTGAATTCTTAAATCAATTTGACGAAGCATTTTCCAGTTATTATAAAAAAATTAATTTTTTTTCGTCAATGAACAAACGAATCCCTCGAGTTTAGTCAAATTGGCAGTAACCTACAAGTCTTTCTGAGGTTAAGAGCCGATTACTCGTACATTTTGAGCTCGATGGGCTTAGCAGTTGATAATATTTTGAAATCAAGGCTTACAAAATTTGGTTTTTATTAAATTATGCTGTGTAAACATTCTCTCGCCTGCTCTGTGACAAAGATAATAAATTTTGATCGAAATAAAAATGGTGACTTCTGCGTTTCAATATGGAAGTAACAGAAGTTTGATGGGAATGCAATGTAATGCCTCAAACGAGGTCATATCAACTGAATCTCTCAATAGTGGACTCAATATTTTCCCATTGCATTAAGTGTATAAATATTTCTCCATCCATTCTATACTAGACAAAATTTCGCTATTAGACTATATTTACATTAATTATGCTTAAAATGTTAAAGTTTGAGGGTAATATGGCACGTATTTATTCATTCAAGACTTTTAAAATCTTAGTAGATTTTTTTGAGATGCTCCATTTAACTTCAGAGCTTATGTTTTTGAATGAAAGACTTCCTCGAAAAAAAAATAGGTAAAGAAATTTTTCTTTGAGTTTTTGGTTTAGTGCCACCGACTCGAAACAAAAAGCACCGAAAATTAATTTAAAAAGCACTGAGCACTAACTTCAAAATTTGTCGCGTCGAAAATTTCAAAAAGCACTAAAAACGGTGCGAAAAGCACCGAGTTGACAACGCTGCTAATCATTTCTGGAATTATGGAGAACAGTTGTTTAAGGTTTGTTCGCGTAACAATATTTTAATATAATTATATGTATACCCGTGCATAAAAATTGACGTTCAACAAATTTTAGCTTCAAAGCATTATGGGCCTGTCCCAACAAGTCGACAATGTTCGACTTGTGGCACATTTACATACATTCAAAACAAAAACAAATTTTAATATTTTGTTGTTTTTTTTTCAAATGTAAGTGTGCGACAAATAGAACGTTGCCGACATCGTGGGATTGGCCCTATCATATATGTATTTCAGCAAAAGCAATTCAAAATATCTAAAACACAAATAAAAAGTTTTTTACTTAAAGTCAATAAATCAAAATAATATGAAGCACTTGCTTGTTTAGTTTGGAACTTTCTTTTTATGATAGATGTGAGTAAAATTTGTTTTCCGTTACTTTGCAGTTATTAATAAATAAATCATTCTGGTACAATTTTAAACGTATTATTAATTATGTTATTAATTTCTTTTGATTTTCTTAACGTATAAAATACATGATATAATTAATTTATTTCTTTTTAATTTTCCAGTCTTTTACGTTTATTTCCCAGCTAAAAGAAAATTTACTGTTTAGCTTTTTGTTTTACGAGTAGATTCACACAATTCACATGCATGTATTTTGATTTATTAGACGAAATGACAGATTTGACTTTGAAAAATGTTGCCACCTTAATATTTGCACATTATTAGTTTTAATGTCACTCAAAATTAATTACACAACATTAATCGTAAATATTTAAGAAATAAAAAAAAAACAGCCAAAATTGTTTTTTGTTTATTACAAAATTGTTATTTTCTATAACTTACCATTCATTTCTTTAATAACAAATCGGAAAACAGGCGAGAGTTTGATTGAGGCAAACAAAAAAAAAAACGTGTGTATATTTCAAATCAAATTGCATGTTGTGTCAAATGAATGCAACCGTGTCTATGCTGCTGCAAAATTATGCAAATATTCGAATAATTTTTGAAATTGTTTACGGCCATGTTGTGACAAATTGCTAATTTCAATACATATTGGCAAATAAAACCACGATTGGAGAGTAAAATATGAAACTTGGGAAACCAAAAAGCTCTTGAAAATCTAATAATACATATAAAATTTAAATACGAATCTAAGCAGTCACAAGAAAACAAGGTTGTTTGAAAATATTCACTCACTACTTAATAGCTCGCGCCTGCTTTTTAAGCCGGTAATCATTTTGCCCAGTTTTTTTTTTTTGTTAATTTATATATAGTTTTATTTTTTATATTTTTTAATACCACGCCTAACCACAGCAACGCTGCTTGGCTGCGCTACCGTGGAAATTGTGTTTATAATTTGAAATTCAATATGATTTTAATTTAGTAGTTTTAAATCTGGCTTTGTTTATCTCAATGTATAATTTATGCGGCTGCTTAGAGTTTTTTTTTATATTATTACATTAAATTTTGATGTAGACATTTTGACATAATGAAATCTTAAAGAGTTTTTTTTTTGTGTGAATAAAACCGTAAACTAATGAATTTTTCACTTTAACAGTTGTATGCCAACGTATCTGGAGTAGAGGTATTCACAAAAGGTTGTAAGAATTTTAAAAAAATCAGCGTAGTAGTTGGTGGGGCCAAACCGCACCAACTACAATATTAAGGGTCACCAAATTTGATATGGCCAACTCCGAAAACAAAAATGGAAGTAAATTGAGGAAGGGGCGACAGATATTCCCTTACAAAGCTATTATTATTTCTCTATATCCTCAGAACTACAATAGTGAGGCATACCAAATTCAACAAAAATGTTTGGTTAAAGCAGGAGGGGCACATACCATACAAAGTAATTATTATTTAATTAATAAACATGCTTTCTCTTGTTTAAGAAACACTGAAGCAGAAAAAATGCATGTGAAAGGTGCCTAACCAACCAAAGTAGCAAACAAGCATGATTTTATTCACGCTTGCTCCTGATGAAATGCCTTCCATTGAATGACTTCGGATACGAATTATCCAAAAATAGATTTTTAACAAGCCTAAGAAAGTCATTTAAAATTACACACATTTTTTAAATCATTATAATATGCAAATACAACCACGATCACGCGTGACTCACACATGACTAATGCCTTGACTCACACGTAACAAATCATTACATTTGTACATTTCTAATTAAAGCACATAAAACAATGACAAATACAATAGCAGTATAAGTGTTAGCAGAAGTCTTTAAATCAGCGATCTTTAAAAGCGCGCACGCGTGCGAGTGCTCTCACAATAATGAAGAGAGCAATAAGAGATAATTTGTATTTTTATTTAATGTGTACCCAATTGTTACTTCAATCAGGGCTACCACTTTAATATCAGACTATTCATATGTGCCGGTTGTGTAGTCATATTTTACCAGACAACAATGGATTATTTTTAAATTAGTTTAATTTCAAGGTTTTCTATTTTTTAGAGCTTTAATAATCATATCTGAAAGTAGGTTATTATATACTATTTAAAATACATCAAATGTGCATTAATCTCTTTTTGAACACGAGGAATTGACTCGAATTAGAGTTTTACAAATATATTACAAATATGTCTTGGCAGCCCTGCCATAAGAAGAGCAAAATATATTACGCTCAAAAACGAAGCACCAACACAAACATAAGTGTGAATGTATATGTGTGGGGATCGCTGCTTTAAATGCTTATTAAACGAGAGGGTATTTATTACTAATTCCACACATACTTCTGAGATGACACGATGCGCAGCATAATTTTTTCTAAGGTAAAGCTAAGTATGAACAGACGGTTGTCAGATCTTACAATATTGTTAGTAAAGCTAAAAAGTTCTTACATCCGTCTGACATCGTTGCCAGAAAAACCATTGTGAGTCTATTGCAAGACTAGCAGCTGACAACAAATTGTCAGATACCTTATGGTAGGTGCAGACTTATCAATGAGTTTATGCAACCAGGCAGGTTGCATTGTCGGTCGCATTGTGTATAGTCTCATTTATGGTTGCGTTTGAAGTTGCATTGGAAGTTTCAAAAATATCATCATTTTTTGATGTGTAAAGGTTGCATTGCCGGTAGCATTACAGGTTGCAGTGTCTGTGTCAAAATATGTATGTAATACCACGCTTACCCGCGTATACATTCCATAAGTCATTATACCATTATGCACAAATCAATGACCTATACTTGCTCGGCAATACCTACGCAGTGCATTTGAGTGAAGAATTTAACATGGGGATGTCATTGGAAGTATACAATCGCCACCCTCTCGCTTACATTCGGTTGACGAAAGCAGTGACGAATATTCATCATAGTTTTCATTCACAAAAATACTATGATGAAAAGAACACTGAAGCCGGAGTTAAATAATGAACGGTCATTGAGACCGCTTCTGAAATGAATAAAAATTTATTGTCAATTTACATTCAGTCAAAATATTAAGTGTTTTTTACCTGAAGGTACTGACAAATTTTTTTGTGTTCTTTAAAGCTCTTCTTCCCTTGAACACTATTATGCTTATGCTAGAAAACTATTGTACACATTTTTCTTTTCAACGTAAACACTAGAATATGACAGAAAAAAATTTTGGTCGCTTGCTTATATGCGATCAACGAATTCATATAATATATTGGTACACCAAGTAGGTAATGCCAATTAATGCCAATTATGAGTGACGAATTTATTATAGAAAAAACGTCAATAGCAGTTTTGCCGAACAAGAGGGACCGTGGTCGGCAATCTATACCATTACATTTTACAATGTGAGTGTGTGAGTTATACTCTCACCACGAGCCGGTGTTGCCAGTGAAATTTTCGTCTCATTTCACTTATTTGAAATTCCTAATATCCAAAACCAAACCTTATTTCATTATGGTCAGAAGAAACTCTCAAGTTTTGTTTATAAAGAAAGACATATTTGGTTTTTGCTACGTCAATGTAATGGTGAGTAAAGAGATATTTTTGTAGAAATTCTTCTTAACATAATTTAGATATAGGCTTGAAAATGCCTTTCTTTCATGCATGACAACATACGCTGATAATCCAACCCTTCTGGTTTGCCATAATAATTTTCTGAAAATAAAAATTTTAGTAAATTCTCATCACACATATTTTCTGATTGTTGGGGAAATTTTTTTTCTCTGGCAACGCTGATTTTTAGGAGTGTGAGATACACCCAAGTTGTTCTCAACAATAGGTGCGTTTGAGTACTTTTCCACTAAAGTCCAGTAACTGAGTAAATACTGAGTAGTTTAAAGAAATTACTATCAATAAAAAAGTTTGCATCTAAAAGTACTCGAACGGAAAAATTGTAAAATCCAGTAAAATATATACAACAGCTGATTGCCAGTTTTGGCGCTGAAAAAATTATACATGTGAAATACACGATAGAATATTTTGTTTAATAATAAAAGTAATAGATATGGACATATGTCTTTATTTAAACTTATTTGGCTGGTCCACGATGTCGACAAGAAACTTTCTATAGCTTACTTATATTGAAAACAAAAATAAACTTTCTTATAGCGATAGAAACTCTCTTGTCGACATCGCGGGTCCGGCCGTTAAAGTTTCTAAGCTTTTTACCCTGAACGTGAGAAGTTATTAGGATGATATATTCAAGACAACGAAAAACTGGGAAAGAATTTAATAAAAGTACACAAAGTAAATTTTTTTAAATGTTCCATACGTCAAACAAGGAACCGTCGACCCGACGATATGTATAAACAAAAATTTCAATATAATAATCTATGAACTTTATTCACGTTTAAATACAATCGGTTATGTTCTGAATTCCATGTGAAATTAAATCGTTCGAAAATGCAATAGCATTGTTATTTAAATACATACATACATATGTGCATACATACATATTTCCAACAATTCTATGGAAATTCCGCATGTTTTATTTTCTCGTGGAATACATAACATACCCGAATATTTTTCTAGCATCAAACTTAAATAAATGTTATGATGCTTATAACTTAATACATTTGTTTTTTGTTATTTTAAAAATTTCATCAAAGACTAAAAAATTTTGTTTCCCTTTACTTTTCTTTGTTTATATTTAAAAACATATGATTTCATTTCACTGGATTTTACTGGCAAAAATTTGTCCAGTAAAAACTTGCATTTACTCAGTAAATGAACTGTCATTTTTCTCTCTCAATTCGTCCTCTCATTTACTGGATTTTGTGTACTCGAACGCAATCCAGTAAAAAATAGTAAAAATTTGTACAAATTTTTTAGTTCTCGAACGCACTTAATGCGTGTGTACATATACGTAATAGAATAGTATTGCTAGGAACACAATTGGGACGAACGACGAATTTCGTCCACGTCGACGAATTCGTCGATAAGAATTCGCTGCGTAAATTCGTCGTGTGAACAGGGATGATAAATGAGAAAACTAATTTCGCACTAATTAGCGTTTAAAATTGTACTTTTTCGCCCCTAATAATACTAAATTCGGTTTTTTGTCTTAACTTTATTTTATTATATATTTAAAACACATCGCTCATTTACACAAATAACGTCATAACTAAAAAAAAATCCGGTAAAGTGCGACTATGACACGCGCACATAGGGTTCCGTACGAACACTAGATATGTAATTTAATACAAACTTCATCCTATATAATATATAGTTTTGGCATTTTTTTCGTTTTTGGGGTCTTTTCGGTTTTTTTGTTTTGTCGTTTTTTTCGGTTTTGGCGATTTTTTTAAGTTTTGGCTCTTTTTTAGTTTAGACACTTTATTTTCTTGTTCTGGCGATTTTTTCGGTTTTTTGCGTTTTTTCATTTTGGCGTTTTTTTTTTTATTTTTTTTAATTTTTTTTAATTTTTGAGATTTTTTGTTTATTTAAATTTTTTTTTTAGTTTTGGCGACATTTTCGCGTTTTGGCGATTTTTTTCAATTTTTTGCGTTTTTTTTCATTTTGGCGTTTTTTTTCATTTTGGAGATTTTTTTCGAATTTGGCGATTTATTTTAGTGTTAGAATTTTTTTTTAATTTTGGCGATTTTTTTCGTTTTCGCGATTTTTTTTAATTTTTGGCGATTTTTTTTTTTGGTTTGGCGATTTTATAATTTTCGGTTTTTTTAGTTTTACCGTTTTTGAAAATTTCAAGTGTTTGCCTCCAAGATATAGCAAATTGTCAAAATTACATAGTCAAAATTGCATTAACTGATGGACCACCCTTTAATTTAAATTTTTTAAATTTTAGTGTTAATTTAATTTTACAAATTTCAAGTTTCAATATACATACGTACATACAATTGTATGTATATTACATGGGATTTTAACATATTTCATTGCTCGCTTTGGAACACCCTTTAATTTTTAATTCTCATGTATTTGTTGTTGTAGCGGCCAAGGTTCTACATACTGTGTCCAAATTTCAGGTCCGTAGCTCTTACGGTTCCTGAGAAAATACCGTGTGACGGACAGACGGACAGCGTAGCGAAAACAATAGGGCTCCTTTTCACCTTTTTTACGGAACCCTAAAAAACTAGTATGCCAGAACACAAGTTTAGAGTTTTTAATTTACACACAACTTAATGAAATAAGAAAATTTTGTTTGTGTTAAAAAAAAAAATAGAACTAAATGAGGATTAATCGGCATCACTGACCCAAAAATTAAAATTTATTAGAATTCGAGATACTAGTCTTCTTTCGCATGATTTTTCTTTCGACATAGTGGAAGAGGCAGTAAGAACTTATCGTTGGTCTCAAGAAGAAAGGTCCTAACTCAAATAATTGTTATTTTACAGAAGGTAAGAACATAGTAGAAACTGTAATATTCTTTCTGGGGTCTACTCTGTAATTCGAAACGAAAGGAATTGCTTTCGAATTTACATGTTATAAGCATTCAAACTGGAAAGCAATTTCTTTCGTTTCGAATTACACAGTAGACCCCCTGTAATATTTTTGTAAAAATGATTGTAAAATTTTTATTTTTTATACCATTGCAATAAATTTTTGTGACGAGGTGTATTTTGTTTGTATTAGACTTTCGACTCTTCGTTTTAATTATGAAAATTTCTTTCAACATTCGCTGATGAGTTTGGAATTGACAAATTCTATTGATAACTTTTGAAAGCTACGGAAACATTACTTCATCTAATTAATTTTTTAAAGCTCGAAACTCGTTATTTATAGTATCATAATTTCCATTTTCTTTTGGGAATATTTTTTAATAAGAAAAGTAATACAACAGATAAAATAAATGAAGGCGTCGCTATAGCGCGCTATCATATTGAAAACGAAACACCGGTGAAGTTAGATGTAGTTCTTTATAATAAAACAAACAAGTGTAATGTTAGATATAACAAGGTAGTCGCTCTCAAAAACAAATCAAATTCGCCACTTTTCTGTCACACTCGATATACTTTAAATTATCGCTATTTATTTTTTTTATAAAAAAAATATTAGTACCAAATGAGTCACGGGGGTACCAACGTACTTTTAAGGTTTAAATTGTACCAAAAAAAGTACAATTGTACCAACTTTATGATCCCTGCGTGTGAAGCACAATAACGACGAATTTACTCAGCAAATTCCGCTCTTATAATTGATAAAGTTGGTTATTGTCAGTGTGACCATATTAGCTAATTTTGGGCTAAATTTGGCTTTAACGTTTTTATTAAGCCCTCAGCTTCTTTTTTAGGTTTTTTAAAAACGGATTTAGCTTTTTGAGCCTTTTTTAATCCAAATTGCGTATTCTCTAAAAATATATTGGGCGCATTCATAAGACATAGCTGTTGAGCTCAACAGTTGTGAAACTGTTAGTAACTGTTGGCCCCAACAGTTACGTCTTAGAAACGGCTTGATGGATATAATTTAATTTTATATCTTTATTTCGTTACTTAATCGTATTTGTAATATAAAATATAACAAATATTTGCTACTGCCGCCTAACAAAGCATATAAATGGCAAAGCTCTATTCGATCAGCTGTTTATGCTGAGCACAACATGTTTACTACAGGTAGCGAAAAAAATTTATGATGGAAAATTACTCAACTGTTGAGTGGAGCGGAATTACTCAACTATGCGTTTCTAAGACAAATACTCAACGGTTGTGCAACAGCTACGTCTTATGAATGCACCCAATAAAGACACACGTGATTTACCTTAATTTTATTTTAAAATCTGGTCACACTGTTTAATGTGTATGTAAAGAGAGCGAGAAAAAATTATTTTTTTTTCGTTCGTCGGCGTACAAAATAGAAATAAATCTATCTCAGAGTTCTGCTAGGAACGCAATTGGGACGAACGACGAATTTTTCGGTGCGAACTTTCGTCATAAAAAATAAAACACATTTGTTCATATGAAAACGAACACAACACCGCCATAGAACGGAATGCGTCGTGCATGACGAACTCTGAGATCAGGGTGACCGATGACATTTTTCTAAAAGTGGCACCAAATGGGGGATTTATCAAAAAAAAGGGGCAAAATTAAAAAAAAACGAGAAAACTGAGCTAAAGTTTTTATTTTTAATGTATTTTCATATAACTCACCCTAAATAAAGGTGGTCAAAAAGTGGCATGGCAGTCGAAAAAGGGGAAACGCAGTCGAAAAAGTGGCAAATTGCCACTTTAGTCGGTCAAACGGTCACGCTGTCTGAGATAGCTTTATTTCTATTTTGTACGCCGACGAACGACGAAAAAACTATTTTCTCTCTGTCTCTCTTTACCCTACGTTTACACCTGATATATTTTTATCATAACAAAAGTCAAATTTTATATTGAAAAAT
The DNA here is from genome assembly GCA_949987645.1 of Tachina grossa. Classification (NCBI taxonomy): domain Eukaryota; kingdom Metazoa; phylum Arthropoda; class Insecta; order Diptera; family Tachinidae; genus Tachina; species Tachina grossa. The sequence continues at coordinate 58,008,759 of OX465274.1, forward strand.
ATATTTTTTATGTTAGCTCTTTTTTCTATATGGAATTGGACTTTTGTTATGATAAAACTATATCAGGTGTAGACGTAGGGTTACATACACAAAATCCAGTGTGACCAGATTTTAAAATAAAATTAAGCTAAATCACGTATGTCTTTAATACATTTTTAGAGAATACGCAATTTAGATTAAAAAAAGGCTAAATCAGTTTTTAAAAAAGCTAAAAAACAAGCTACGAGCTAAATTTAAATTTTAAAGCTACATCCAGAAGAAATGAGCTAAATTTTGCCCAAAATTAGATAATATGGTCACACTGACAATAACCAACTTTATCAATTATAAGAGCTGAATTCGCTGAGTAAATTCGTTGTGATTGTGCTTCACACGACGAATTTACGCAACGAATTCCTATCGACGAGTTCGTAAACGTAGACGAAATTCGTCGTTCGTCCCAATTGTGTTCCTAGCAAATATTAAAAGGCGAGACGTGGCGCTTTTATTTTGCCGACCACGGATGTAATTTAAACGTGTTGCGTAAACACATTGCAAAGTGTGTACCCACTATTACAATCGTGGAAACACATTGTTAAATTAGTGCCAGTTAATTGTCAGACATTTTAATATTGTCAAATGTACGAAGTTTATGCATGTGACAATGGCATCATTGTAACAGAATTGTTTCTATTGGCAACACTGCACACGCTTTATTTTAAAGAGAAAAGAAATATATAATACAATATATGCAGACAAAATCATTGAAATTTCTTATGATAATTTATATTTTCACTTTTTACACTTAAGGTGGAAGTACATACCACGCGTTACGCGGCAACGCTTTTCTGGCTTGTTAAACGTTTAACGCTATACAAATGGAAAGCTATACAACACGCTTTTGAGGTTTTTTTTAGTTGTAAAATTTAAAGCCTTTGTCGGTTATCCGTGAAATCACCACCTTTGGCCCCTAGGTGCGACGCGCTAGGATATATGACATACTGATTTTTTGGCTCTCAATCGATTGCAAAATTCAATAATATTGTACTATTTTCGGAACTTTTTCGTCATTAGCACTTTTTGCCATTAATGGTGAACACCATATTTATAATTTGACTAAAATAACAAAGACTTTTGGTTTATTTTTAAATCCTGTATAGAAAAAAATCGTGAGCTGACCATTTGAAAATTGTAGCTAAAGGTAAAATGAATGAAGACATCTGCACAATTATAAAAATTAAAAACATTTTTGATTGTTGAGTATTTTCTTACAAAGAAATTGCATAACTTTTTTTTCTTTTCTTAAAGATTTTATTTATTTTTTTTTATTTTATGTTCATTATTTTAGCTTATTTTTATGCATAATTTGCAGACAACAAACGTAATGAAAAAAAAGACAAAACTTTAAACACTCATCATTAGTTTTAACGTTTAAAGCGTGAAGTTAACAGACAAGGTTTTTAAACACATAAACAAACGCCCACACAGATTTTCTTAAATAAAAAATTATTTGATGAAACATTTTAACCTTGATGACACTCATTAGAATAGCATATAATTTATAACAAAAAAAAAAAATAGTCAAGCTTAGAAAAAAAGGAAAACATTAGCAATGAAATTCCTCACAATTTTCATGAAAGCTAAAACTGATGAATAATTTCATTAGCATTTAAATCACTCTTGCTAGAAAATGTATTTACACAATGAGTAGTTTTAGCATGATATGCGAATTTTCCTATACACATTTAATATTACATCTGTAATGCAAAATTGTATAAAATTTATTATAAATCCATTACACTCTAAAACATTAGCCCAAATTTAGGATCATATTTTGTCTAAATTGTTGTTGAAATATTCTTATTGTCTAAATTTATATCGATTGTGTAGTTATTTGTATCAAAAAAACAATATTTGTCTCATTTTACACAAAAATATAAATCTGCTTTTAGATGTGTTTATTTTTAAACACAGTGTGCTTAAAAAACAGCTACATATGCCTAAATAACGTCAAAATGTTGAAAACTAAACATATGTGCGTACAAAGCAGCAGAAATATGTTTAACAAGAAGAAAGAAGAAAGAAGAAGCTCAAAAGTACACATGTTCTAACAAAAGCACGCCATATTAATATAAAATTAGTTAAAATTAAAATAAAGCTATTTTTAAATAATAATTGTATGTGTTTTATATAAATAGTGATAAGTCAATATTGTAAATAATGCACAAATTGAGTAAAAAAAATTATTAAATTAAAGCTTTGAGTTAAGACAGTATTGTTAAACAAGTGCGATATGTATACATACTTATGTTAGAAACAAAATTACTCAAATTTTAGAAATTTATTTTTCATTTTAATTCAAATTCTAAAAATTACATGTAAAATTTAAAGCAAAACGTGAATTTTTTATGCTAATTCAGTAAACCTTTTTATCAATAAATTTAATTAAACACATGTATTAAATGCATTTTTATTATTAAAATTAAACAAAAGGGGGAAACAAAACACAAATTGCGTAAAATTGTTAAACATATTTTGTTCAAAATTAAACATATAGTACTCAAAAATCAACAAAACGTTGAAAAAATATAGTTGTGTAATTTTGGGTCGAAAGTAGTCTGTAAAGTCTGTTGCCTACTATCATCGACGTAATTTTCAACAAAAGTGTTTTAGAGTGTACACAGCAAAACAATTGAAATAAAAATCTAGGCAAGCTGCAATTGGTCTAAATTGCATGAACTTAAATTTATTTGGTATCACAGCTTGTGATGCCCTTTGACCAAGGCGAATTCAGTACCAGGTGGCCTTATCAGAACAGCTAATCGTCAGCTGACTTTACCACAAATAAAAATAATCCCACAATAATTTTGCATGAGTAATGTTGGCTACAAATACCAACCGTGTAAACGCACTTTTAGTTTGGCCTTAGCATATTTTTAGTATTCATCTTTTAGTAAAAGCAACAACAATAAAAGAAAAAAAGAAAATCACAAGCTGTCTAATAAGGAAGTCAGAGAAGTACGTAAATCTAACAAATGCCTCCCATAAAAAGTGTAAAAACTCATCACTCAGTCTGCCTTTATGTCAGAAATCATAAGGATTGTTGTTTTTCTTATTTTTTTTTCCATAACCATGAATAATTATTTGTGTATTATTTTTTTTTTGTGTAAGTAAATTTACATTGCTGACTGTTAGTTGCGATTTCATGCTTTTTAAGTTGATTGAGAGTATGCTTATTCCGTTGCTCCACTTGAACCAAGTGGGTGGGCCAGCATGCCAAAGTTTAACTAAATATCATTAGCACCGTTTTCCTAGTTGCATGAAATGTGTTATTTGTAAAAATTCCAAGGTTATTTCTTTTTCATTAGTTCTTTAAGATGTGCATTTTATCATATACTACGAGTACAAACATACTTACATATGTATGTACATACATATATATGTACCTGTACTAATGGAAGTACTTACATAAGGTGCGAAAATGATTAATAACAAAATGGATGGTAATAAGGAAGTTTTGCAACTTCCTATACTTAAGTTGCCATTTTATATTAAGGCAACTTTTCAAAGGTATGTGTAAGACACACAAAAACATGTACGTAGCCAACTAAAGTCACCGCTATTTCATAAAAATTTTACAGGACTTGTCGCTAGAGCTCAATATCCTTGAACAGAAAACTCATAGTGTTTCCTACATTTTCCACCTTTTCACTATTAAAAATACAATACCACAACTTTCTAGGATAATAAATATAAATAAGCATTGTTTTATTAAATTTTTAAAGTTTCTTTTCTTTTCTTGTTACACAGCCTTCCAAAATCACCAACTTCAAAAGCCTGTAAAAAATCTAGCATTAAATTACAAAAAAAAAAAAAAATCCTGAAGGGTTTTGTTATAAAAAACGTCAATTTTCATTTGCTTTCGGTTTCAGTTTATTTCGATTTTGGTTTTTTATAGCTATGCTATTTATTGCGCGATACAGGCATTGGGACGTGATTTTCGTAACAAAAATAATCGACACTATTACAGTTATAAATTTATTTTTATGTTGATTTCTTTGTACTTAAAAGCAGAGTATGAAAATAAACGAAACAAATTGTTATATTTTGTTTTGTTTCGTTTCTTGCAGTGAGTGAAACAATAATAAAACCAAAACATTGAGAACGATTGCTCCATTTGTTTTTGTATTGTTTTTTCACAAGAGCAAAAACCAGAGAACACAAACGATCGGCTGTAAGCCTTCTAACAGGCGCTGCTGGAGACAAAAAATACATTAATTTAATCGTAAGCTGCTAGAAAAGAAAATAATGTTAAATAAATGAAAACGTTTTGATATGTCAAATAGAATTATACATATCATAACTGGTAATGAGCCTGCAATTAAGTAGCTCACAGGTGTGTACACCACATCTTTTCTTTTCTAAGAATATCGAAAAGCACGTATCCTATGCGTTTTATGCAACGTAGCTGCGGAAGACTTGGCCAAGACGGGAGGTCGATATCGTAATATCTGTTGGCTCCCACCCTCATCCTGATGGAGATGCTTCGATGTTGATTTTCTTGAAATACCTAAGTTCAAATGGTGCAATGATCTCACATACCCAATAGCGAGAATTCTTTGGCCTCGCCTAAGCCCTGAAAAAAACTCATGAACTTCACTTATTACCACTTGAGGAGTCTCTGGCCATCCGCTGCACTTTCGGAGTCCATGCTAAGCGTCTAAGTTGTAATGATGAAGAGAAGGAGAAGAGCTGTATACATCCCTATCGGAATTGTCAGAGATGAACGGCTAGTACAGACGCAGACTCTCCCTGTGGCGTTTATATACACATGGCCCATTCTCCTCTAGAACCTAGAAACTCTGACAATATACTTCACTTTATATTAAAGTTAGGCACACATATACATCTTTATATTATTTATGTATTAGTGATAATATGAAAGAGAAAAAAACGTATGCTGTGTCGAATACTTATGAGAGATTGAAGTCCCCAAGGGTGGCCTTTTCCTAGTCTCTGCTTAACATCTAAGTTTCTTACTTCTCCCCCTCTTTATACATAGCTTCTGACTTTTTGATGTGTAAACATCTATACGCTAGGGGGTAAAATTCGTTTTCACAATACAATCACAAATTTTGCTGAGATTCACACCGCGTTGTCAAATCGGTGTGAGCTACATATGTATGAGTGTATTAGTGTTTGAAAGAAGCAATACAAACTTATTTAAAATATTGTAAATACATAGGAATTTCAAGGTTTTTGTTTGTTTTATTTAACTTGATAATTGCTTCATTAGGGTTCCGTACACCAAAGGTGAAAATGAACCGTAAGAGCTACGGACCTGAAATTTGGACACAGTGTGTAGAGATTTGGCCGCTACAACAACAAATACAATAGAGTTAAAAATTAAAGGGTGTTCCAAAACGAGCAACGAAAAATGTTAAAATCCCATGTTATATACATACAATTGTATGTACATATATACACTTAAAATTTGTAAAGTTATACAGACTACAAGAATTAACACTAAATTTAAAAAATTTAAATTAAAAGGTGTTCCATCAGTTAATGCAATTTTGACTTTGTAATTTTGACAACTTGCTGTATCTTGGAAACTGTAAGAGCAAAGCTCTTGAGATTTTCAAAAACGTTAAAACTAAAAAATCAAAAAATTATAAAATCGCCAAATCTTAAAAAATCGCCAGAAACAAAAAAAAATTGCCAAAACGAAAAAAGCGCCATATTAAAAATAAATTTTCAGGACTAAAATAAATCGCGAAAAAACGGAAAAATCGCCAAAATGAAAAAAAACCCCAAAAACAGAAAAAATCGCAAAAAAAAAAACGCCAAAATAACAAAAAAATTGCCAAAATTAAAAAAAACCCTTAAACAAAAAAATCGCCAAAATGAAAAAATTGCCTAAATAAAATAAACCCCAAAAACAGAAAAAAATCGTAAAAATTAAAAAAATCTCCAAAATGAAAAAAAAAATTTCCAAAATAAAAAAAAAATGCGAATATGAAAAAAACCCCAAAAAGAGAAAAAACGCGAAAACGAGAAAAAAGCGACAAAACTGAAAAAATCGTTTAAATTGAAAAAGCTTAAAAAAGGAAAAAAGCCACATCAGAAAAATGCTCAAAACCGAATGTACGGAACCCTTATTGCGCGAGTAAAAGTCGCACTTTACTGAATTTATTTTAATTGCAATGCGTACACAATAACAAGAACAGCAACAACTAAACGATGAACAACAGGAATTAAAAATTAAAAAGTAAAAGTAAAGGCATTTATCATAGATGAGCACTGCAGTATCACTAAAGTTTCAGTAAACACAATAAAAATTTTTTAACAAGTACATATTTACTGATTGTTAAAAATTTTTTCTACAATTTTTATAAATTGCCTAAATGATTATATGATGAGGTGCATTGAATTTTCAGTAATCAGTAATGCCCGTATTCATAATGAAATTCTACAAAGTGGCTTAATTTTTTTCATACAAAAGTTTCAAAATTTTAATGAAAAAAAACCTTGCCACTTGCTATAATTTCATTATGAATACGGCCCTACGATTTTACTGGTAATGCAAATCAAATTTCATTAGCAGTAAGAATTTACTGAATTTTTTTAGTAATCAGTAAATTTACTGCTTACTGCAATTTTTAATTACATATACATATACTGCAGTGTGCCCATTTACGAACCAAATAAGTTTATTAAAACAAACAAAAACCAACAAATTCATATGTATTTACAATGTTGAAAGTTTTGATACTTTTAATTAATTAATTTAAAAAAAGATACTAAAAGCATAAGTACAGGGTGGGCCAAAAGAAACCAAGGGGTGTAAAAGTTTAATAACTTTTTTGTTTATTATTTTTTTTTTATTTTTTCTTTCAGATTATATAGACAACACTTGGAGAATTTATAATGGAGAGGTTCACAACTGAACAGAGAACCAGAACAATAGAATTTTATTATTTAAACCAGAGATCAATTATTTTAACGCAAAGATTATGAGTGATGAAGCTCATTTTCATTTGAATGGCTTTGTTAATAAGCAGAACTGTACGTTCTGGGGTTCTCAAAATCCAAGAGCCATTCATCAACGCCAATTGCACCCCATCAGGTGTACAATATGGTGTGGGATCACATCTGAAAATGTCATTGGGCCCTACTTCTTCGAGAATGAAGATGGAAGTGCTGTAACCGTAAATGGAGAGCGGTATCGGTTTATGATAGAAAATTTTTTACGTCCTGCTCTTGAAAACAGACCTGGTATGTGGTTTCAGCAGGACGGAGCCACTGCCCATACTGCCCGAGACACAATGGCACTTTTAAGTCAAATTTTTGGAGAGCGAATAATTTCTCGAAATTCGGAAATTATTTGGCCAGCGCGATCGCCAGATTTGACAGCACCCGACTATTTTCTTTGGGGTTTTTTGAAGGAGCGAGTGTATGTGAACAAGCCAGAGACAATCCTTGAACTCAAGGCAAACATTGTTGCAGAAATTCGAACGCTACAGCCACAAGTTTTGAAAGATGTTATGGAAAATGCTCTAAAAAGAGCCCATCAGTGCGAAGCTGAAAACGGTGGTAATTTAAGAGACATCATTTTTCATACTTAGCGTAAAAAAAATTCCATTTTGTATATTATATAATCTGAAAGAAAAAATAAAAAAAAGTTAATAAACAAAAAAGTTATTAAACTTTTACACCCCTTGGTTTCTTTTGGCCCACCCTGTACTTCCAACTTAAAAAAAAATCATTACTAGATGTTTACACATCTCCTCTGTGATCGGACTCACATTGCTTCTTTTTTACTATACGTTCCAAGTGGGCTGGATTCTCATTTTCCCTCCTTCCAGCAACCTGCTAACCTAAACAGTCATGTTGTTGGCAGCTATTTTTACATATGACTTGCCTCCACTTTCTTTAAAAAAAATCAATTTGGGATCATGTATCATCAGTATCTAACACAAATACCTATATTTACGGCCAATTTTTGTTTTCGTAATAATAATGTTATTGATAGTTAGTTTTTCTAATTAAACTTTTATAAGGCTGTTGAAAGTTTTAATGAATTGGACCGTTAAAATTATTTGTAGGGAAACAAATTTTAATATCAACAGATTTCTCAACCAACCTTTTCTATAAACGTTCCGCTTACAAATCAAGTTTTTTTTATTAATTGCTTTATGATAATATTACCAGCAATATTACCACCAACTAGCTTTAAATATATATGCATATTCTTCAACAATTTCCTTATTAAAAGTAAATATCTGTGTAGTTTTATTTTTAAATCTTGTTTATTTTCAATGTGCTTTGCCATCTGAATATAAATTGCATGTCGACAAATTAAACATGCAACATTTCAATAAATTATGTAGCTTTAAATTAATAATTAAAACACTTAGAAAAGCATAATTCTCTCTCTCTATAGTTTGAAGATACATATCTTTAACTAAAGCCGGAATATAGTCAAGATATTTATTTAAGAAATTTTTTATTTTTTTTTGACCCACTTAAGATTAAAAGTATTAAAAAGGCAGCATTAAATAATAATAAATTCTAACAAAACAACAAATAAACATTTTCAAATAGATTTCTTTAAAAAAAAAATATCACATTTCTGTGTTAAAATAATAAATTTAATAGCAAGATCATATGGCGAATAATGCAACAAAACATTGTCATAAAATTTGTTTCGGGTCTCAAAACCAAATAATAAAATTCAAACAAGCATGTAAAACATCATAAACTTGAACATTTTATGGCTTAAATCTTTATACTCTTGCTCCCCAGAATATATTTTATTTATTTTATTTAAAATTTCATGTAGCCAATGCGTTATTTCCTTTGTAATTTTGTGGCAATAAGAAAAAAGTGCTCAGGTCGATTTGGGCAGTTTTTCTGGAGAGCACTGTTAAGCTTTAGGTGGTTTTTGTTTAAATGTTAGTTTCTTGTGGGACCATATTTATTGTAATGTCTTAAATATAAATTACAAATATATTAGATGGAAAGTCAAGTTAAGTTATTTTCCCCAAAGAAATCGCATATAGACATAAGATAAAAAAAAATACATGTGTCTCCATTTAGCACAATTGTAAATTATTATGATAAAAACACTGGCAGAACGGAACAGCATACTGTTTTCAAAGGCCGCCACACCTTCATCAGCAGCGTTCTTATGTTCAGTCCAGTGTGTGTGGTGTCAATTGGTGTAAGCTTCAACTCTATATAAAATACATATATTTTGGAATGCAAATGGCATATGTGAATTGTTTTCATTCGACGTTAAAAGTTTTTATGTAATGAAGGCTCAAACTTTTAAATAACACTAATTCAAACAGTCTTGCCGTTGTGTTAATTGCTTATGTTGCTTCATTCTACTTGTATTTGTCATAACAATTAATAATTCTGTGGCAAAAAGCAGAAAGTGCTTAAGTCGAGATAAGTTGATTTTGAGTAATTTTGAGTGATGATCCGTAATCTACATATTTGAAAGTACCTTTGGTCAAAATTTCAATTAATTTGTGTGATTTTCCAGGAATTTATTAGCACTATGACTTGTAACTTATCTTTTTTAGACTTCTAATCTCATTTGTAATAATAGCTTAATTTAGAATATACTTTGCCATATTTCAACTTAAATCTATTTCCGATAGTGTGTAAAACAATGTTTGCTTAAAAAATAAAGATCAACAGAGAATTTCCCAATTTAAATGTAAAAGAAAGAAATTTCTAAACATCGACTTGAACGCTTAAAAGTTATCTCCTGCAAAACTGTCAAATATGACTTAAGCACTTTTTCACAGAATTTGCCACAGAATTGTCTTTAGTGCAATTTATGTGAACTTTAGCCTAATTGGAACATAACCAAGGAAACAAGTAATTTCAAACAAATTTATTAAACACCTACACATTTTTCTTAATATTTGCCACTCAGCACAAACGAATATCATCTCCAGGGATGGAGAGTTGAATATTTAAAGCACCCATAAGTAATTAATTTGAAAAGGAAGGTATTTCTTCTTTGTTTGATTGCTGCAATATTCAAAAGATTTTAATTTAACTGACAGTAAACCATTGCTTTCTCTCTGTTTTTTTATTCTAAATTAATGTTTTTTTATTTGTAAATATTTTCCCAGCTTTGCCGCATTATACATATCAATATTTAAAAAAAAATAAAAGTTAACTCAAACTTAATGGTTTTACAAAGCCGTCTGTCTGTCTACGCATAGGAACTCATTACGGCAACCCATGGAGAAAAATTAATAAATTCAAAGAAATCTTCAAGTGTTAATAGAAAGTATTATCTTGTGAGACAAATAAATAAATTGCATAATCACTAAAAAAAAAGAATAGAATGAATAGAATGAATGAATACTCATTAGAAGTAGTATAATACAAATTATGATTATTTTGTTTCTTTTGTCCAATAGCGATAATAGACTCATTGAGTTTTAAATAAATGAAAAAATAATAAATGCATTTGTAGCGATAAACATAAACAATAAACAAAATAAATTTTCCCCAGCTTTTATTTTGAGAGATAAAAAGACGCTAAAACTTGTTTGATTTGGGCCATAATCATTTATGTCTATTAAAAAAATATGTTATAAACCAGTCTACATAGACTTCATTGTAAAATATTTAAAATAAAAATTTTATATATTTCTAAATATATGCCACGATTTGAAAGAAAAACTTAAACAGTAGACATTTTATTTAAACTGTTTATAAATAAATTTTGATAGAGAAAGTCGTGCGCGTTTGATTTAATTCAAGTTCAAAATATTTTGTTTAAATTAAACGAAAACAAATATATTTTAATAAATGTCCCGTTTTTGGGTTTCTTTTGATGTCTGAAAGACCGTAAAAATTTACGTTACCTAATTCAGTGACAATGACAATGACAGACAATCCACTCAGAAAACAAAAAGTAGAATTAATCTAGGCTCACGGCAGTGCGCCAGGCCAAGTTCTGGCCAATGCACGCAGTATGTATATTTACACGAAGCCATTCGAGCTGTTTTTACTCCCCTCATAACTTTGTTCCACGCAATCGTAAAATTATAGAATTTTAACCATAATTAGAATAAATTAATATAACCTCACATGCGAAGTTTGAAAGTTTTACAATGATAGGTTCCAGAGATATGGAGGTGCAAAAAGTGCATGTTTTAAGACATATTCACTGACCACTGACCACTGACACACTCATCAAATTGTTGAAGCACTTCCGCTATCGCTAGAGAGCTAAAATTTGGTACACGAGTAGATCTAGGTGAGCAATGAACCCGAAAAATCTGAAAACACGGAAATTTTAACCAGGGGGGCGGGGCTACGCCCATAAAAAATAAAATTTGTACTAGTGAGCTGAAATTTGATACATAGCTAGGTCTAGATGAGCACTAAGATAAAAAAAATCTGAAAACCTGGAAATTTTGGCCAGGAGGGCGGGGCAACGCCCATAAAAGTCAGAATTAAAAATGCTAATATAAGGCGCTTAAAAGAATCTGTTTTATTGAAATTTCCCATGTATACTTCGATAATGCACGGCTACAAATTTTTTGTTAAAAAAGTGGGTGGTGACACATCCATATAATTTTAACCTCATTTTTGTGTACTACGGTTCAGCATATTAGTTATACTATTTATGTGGATATTGTTATCCGTTTGCAACGAAACTTAACACGAATAATAAGCACTGGTCGAAAAAATCTTAAGTTTGGAAAAGAAGGCGATGTTACGCCCATAAATATTAAAAATTAAAAGTTGCGCTAAGGAGCTGAAATTTGATATACAAGTAGGTCTAGGTGAAGAAACTAACTAGAAAATCTAAAAACACGAAAATTTTAGTTAAAGGGGCGGGGTTGCGTCCATAAACACTAAAAATTAAAAGTTGAGCTAAGGAGTTAAAATTTAATACACAAATAGGTCTAGGTGAGAAACCAACTAGAAAAAGTTTATCAAAATTCTGAGTTGCAAATAGTGGGAGGGATAGTGCTCATAAAATTTAATTCTCGGTAGAGAGCTGAAATTTTATACATAAGTAAGTGTAGAGTAAGCCAATAGGAAAATCTTACAACCAAGAAGTTTTATCCGGTATGCTGGGCCACGCCTTTAAAACTCCAATTCGCACTAGAGAGCTAAAATTAGATACGAAAATAAATCTAGATCAGAGATCACTTGGATAAATCTAAAAAATCTGGGGCCTAATTCCTGCACTCATGATCGCAATTGCATTCGAATAGAAATTAATTTCGATGGCTAGAAATTTTCGGATGATGTTACTCGTTACCAAGCGAATCGAGTTTTTGTTTCAGTGTTGGAAAAAGGCAAATATATTTTTATATAAATTCATTTCACAACACTGAATAAATTGTAAGCAAAAGCATATGTTTGGATATGTATGTGAGCAAAAACATACATATGTATGTACGTATGTACATACACACGTATATGCAGAAAAAAGAAACGAATATACATAAATTTTATTTTCACTTTGATTTAATTAATAACTTAATAATAATAAATTAGTGTAAAGTTAGAGAATAGAGCACTAGCTATATTTTCCATTATTTTATTGGTTGACCAGAAGCAGTTAATTTGTTATATAATGGGTGTTTTTTATTGAGGTATAGAACTTTAAGTTGGCATCACTTTTTTAACTGGCGGCCATTTTGTCAGCTGTCAAGTGATTAATATTTAGTTTGGTTTGCCATTTCATCATGAACAGGCTGACAAAAGAACAACGCTTGCAAATCGTGCAAATTTATTTCGAAAATAATGGTTCAGTTCGCGAAGTTTACCGCAAGCTCCGTCCATTTTATGGTCGACATAATCGTGGATCGTTTTCGCACTACGTTTACTCTATGTGATAATACGCATCCGCAGAGACGTCGAACAGTGCGCACCCAAGAAACAATTGTAGAATTGGCTTTATTCGAGCCAGCCGCGGCGGCCACATGCCCGAAATCATATTTAAACATTAATGGCATAAAATTATCCTTCCAATAAAGCCAAATTGATGGACATTAAAACGATTTTCTTGTGTTTTATTTCAATTCGAAGTTCTATACCTCTAAAAAAACACCCGTTAGATGCTCCCAGAGTTGGTTGATTTTTTTATATTTTATTTTATTATTTGCCAAGTTAGTGTGTTTTGTTATATTTGAAGTCAACTAGAAATTTTTATACGTACATTTGTGCATTCATTCATTTATCAATAAATAAGTCAAATATTGAACATACATTTTCCTTTTCTTCGCTTTTTCTATGTTAAACATGATTTCGAATGCCTTTTTGCTTGCGAGTAAAAACATGAACGGTTGCATTCGAATGTATGCACGTTATCGAATGCTGTCATTAGAAATTTCGATATGTGTTATTCGAAACCGAATGCGAAAATCCCAAAAGTTAAAAAACTCGAACATTCGAGTAAAAACTCGCTCGCAATCGAATGCAAGAATTAGGCCCCTGAAATTTCAACCAGAGGGCGGTAACAAGCACTTTAAATTCAAAATTAAGATAAGCTTTATTGAATGAAGCCTTTCATACACATTGCACTTATCCAAAATTAAAATTTCCTATTTTGAAAAGTACCCATGACTTCACCCATAAATCTTAGCTTTTTCTTTCAGGTACTTTGGCTTAGCAGTTTTTAGTTTAATACTCAGGTATTTCTTAATAACTTTTTAATAACAAACTTTGCATGAACCATAAGCAGCAGAAGATATAAAAGTCAGCGAGGCCAGGCCCATAAAAATTTTACGTAATATTATACTACAGAGAGCTGACATTTTGTAGACAAATAGTAATTGATTTACTCAATCAGAAAATCCAAAAACTAAAGCACCAGCTACCCTATTGAAACTTTGCATGCACATTGGGCATTTCCTTTTGATATACATATGTACTTTGGCTAATCAGACTTTAATATGTAAATTTATTGAAAAAAAAGACGGTATCACGTCTACTAAAATTTACGCTGTATTTAGCATGTTTTTTCCATACGACTCTTACCAAATTGCGTTCACTCTAGCGACCCGTTGTAATGACACAATAATTAATTTTTAAGGTGTACAATCCAATACCCATCACGATCTAACCCATTATTTTTTTCAACTATACCATTTTCAACTGGCACAGCGATCATTAATAGAAATAAGACACACTAGAAATTTTAAGTTTAAATAGTCTTATTATAGAAAATTTTTCAAAAAGTAGTCAGATCATCACAAAAACATAAATGTGAAAAAAGGCCAAGTTTCTATCCAAAATTTCGGCCATTAAAAGTAGTGAGTTATAAATTTTGACCAAATTCTTGTTTGGCACAATACCTAATACAGAAATATGCTATGCGTTATATAAATTTGCAATCGTAAGGGTGTCATATAATTTCTAGATAGTCTGTTTACTTGGCAATATTTTTACCTTTCTAAAATGTAGAGAATAATGCGTATTTGTTTATTTCTTTCTATTGGTAAAAATGTTGTTAAGTAAGCAGAATATCTAGAAATTATATGAGTTAAAACCTGATTTTAACGTTAAACCCATAAACAGCTGATTTTGCATTTAGACTGCAAGTTTGTTAAATTAAGGTTTTAACTCACAGACTGTCTAATAACTTTGCTCAAAAATAAAATAAATATCCTGCACAAATGCGTGTGTTTGTTGTTGTATTTTATTCTGCAATGCGTTGTAAAATGGAAATTATTTTATATTTTGTAAATAAATAATTTAAAATTATGGAACTAATAATACAAAGTGAAGAAGCGCTTGGAAATTAAGTTATTGTATATTAAAAATGCACAAACACATCACAAAGTAAAACTTTTTTTTATCGGCGGATCCATGTCAGTCATATCGTCTATTTTAACTTCCCAAAAGTCAATGAAAATATGTTCGTTGTTTTCCTTGCAAAAATTTTTTTCCATAATTTGTTAATTATTGTTGCTGCTGCATCAATTTGTAAGATGAAAATCTTTCAAGCGACATCTATTGTTATTCACTGGCATAAACATTATCAGCTGCTTCCAGTCATTTTAACTTGGCAGAACTGAATTTAGCACAGTGAAATCAAGGTTGCATTTCATAAAACCAACTTAAAATCAATTCAAAAATGGTTTAAGATATTTGATTATATAAGTTAAAATTCGTATAGTACTACATGTGTAGTGCCCGTACGGAACTCTTCATGTGCAAGTCAATGGGTGCATTCATAAGACGTAGCTGTTGCGCAACCGTTGAGCAGGGCTGTCAGATATGGCGATTTTTCAAATTGTTTGGCGTCCAAATTTTTGGTTTGGCGACATGGCGATTTTTCTGGCGATAAATAAATTTGTTGGCGATTTTCCTGGCGATAAATAAACTTGTTGGCGATCATTATGGCTATTTTTTAACAAAGTTTAACACCAAAATTTGTATAAATCAAGAAAATTTAGTTTGTTGAAGGAGTAGTTTCAAAAGTAAATCCTACCAAAACTCGTCTGCAAGAAGTTAAAACAATTTGATTTTAATGATTTTTCTTACACTTTGGAACTTGGATGACAAAAATTTACAAAAAATAATTTTGGCGATTTTACTTCCAATTTTGGCGATTTTCTGATAAATTTTGATACGATCATTTTATAAAAATGTATATTAAAAAAGTGTTATATAAAAACAAATTTATTGTCAAATATTTACTAAGAAAAACTACATAAAACTGATTTTTGGCGACTTTTGGCGATTTTTAAAATAAATTTGGCGAAATAGGTTGGAAAAAATCTGACAACCCTGCCGTTGAGTGTTTGTCTTAGAAACGCATAGTTGAGTAGTTGCGCTCCACTCAACAGTTGAGTAATTTTCCATCACAAAATTTTTTCGCTACCTGACTATAGGTAAGCCTGTTGTGCTAATCCTAAACAGCTGATCGAATAGTGTTATGCCTTTTCTATGCTTTGTTAGGTGGCAGGAGAAAATATTTGTTAAATTTTACATTACAAATGCGACGAAGAAACGAAATAAAGATATAAAATTAAATTTTATCCATCAAGCCGTTTCTAAGACGCAACAACCAACAGTTGTCAACAGTTTCACAACTGTTTAGCTCAACAGCTACGTCTTATGAATGCGACCAATGTCGCTTTTTACTACATTTATTTTTTTTTGTGTGGCTACTTTTGATTTTCATCTTCACTTCACTTCCAGCCACGTATGTGAAGGGAAGTAGAATAGTGTCATGGTGAATTTCTTTTAAAAAATTTATTTTTAAAAAATAAATAAAAATCCCATAAACTATCTTCCGTTCCCATTCAAACGGCCTTTCATTATTCGATGTAGTTAAAATTAGGCCAATAACTTGAGTTTTTCTACAATATTGTTCTTCTTTACAGTTAGTAAGTTTAGACACACCACAACAACATTTTCTTGTAATACAATTTATTTTTGTAGTACTTAACACACTTTCAATACGTTCTTTATCCTTAGAAAATAGTTAGTCCGCAACACTTAACACCAAATATTAATTTCATTTTAGAAAATACCCATGTTTCTTTTTTTACTTTGACATGTTAAATTTGTCACTTAAAGTCCATTTTATAAACTATTATCTCAATTTAATGCGACACTTAAATA
Source organism: Tachina grossa (assembly GCA_949987645.1). Taxonomy (NCBI): domain Eukaryota; kingdom Metazoa; phylum Arthropoda; class Insecta; order Diptera; family Tachinidae; genus Tachina; species Tachina grossa. The sequence goes on from OX465274.1 coordinate 58,025,367, forward strand.
TACATTGTAATTTTATGACAGCACTAAATATGTCACAACTACATATGTACATATAACAAAACTGTCAAGCGATTCACATTTTTTTTCTACTTGTTCCAACAATTCAAAACAAACAAAGGTGATGATGACACACGTTGGCAAATTTTATTATGGGAGACAACGATACTGCGGAAGATGATGATAATAGTGGTTGGTAAATGGTTGGGCAAGTCAGTAAGTAAGTTGGTGGATTGTTTGTATTTATTTGATTCTTGGTGGCATTAAGTGGCAAGTGTGAAATTAAAGGTTGTTTAAATAGTTGACTATAAGAAATATAAACTAAAAGTAAACTTGTTTTGGTTTTCACTTTTTTTATATATATATAAATAAATAACTCAAGTTAAGTATACAAATACATATGTATGTAGGTATATACATATGTGGTATATGTTTTGTAGGCATCTGCGAACTGAACATGTTAGAATTAAATGGAAAAGTTTTAATACCAATTTCAACAAATTTTATGCGGTCGGTCGGTCGGGTTGTTATGTAAAGGAACAACTTCCCCCGGTAGATGTTTTACTTTTGAAATTGCTATAACAAACATATTCTATGGGTTGCACTTGTAAATTATTAACAAATCAACATAACACAAATGCATACGTACATATGCCCAGTTGACCAAGACTATCGTTATTGATATCGATTTGGAATATCATGAAATCCATGTCACGCACTGTTACGGCGTGCGTATAATTATAGCTGATTTTTTTAAGGGAGGTTTTTCTTACGTAAGTACATTTAGGTCCTAGCTATTACATTTTGTATCCGTTTTTAAAATGTGTAAAGTGTTTATGAAACGAGTTTTTATTTTCGTTGATATAATTAGAAATGTTGCGTACGCACGCGCTATAAAAATTATGCTCTGAAACTATGATGTCAGTTTATATTTTAGATTTCTGCGTATCCACTTGAGATAGAATTTTCTTATTTTTTTACAGCTATAAGAAGCTATCTTAGATTATATAAATAGCATTACAACTTTGACAAAATTATATGTATTATAGTTTTTTAACTTTTAACATCGTCACGCACATGTTAAGTCTGTCACGCACAATTGCACGGTACGTTTGTGATATGAACTCATTCGTTTCGAACAAGCTAATAAATAAAATGCAATCCAAATTTATTTTTATCTTTATTTGTATCTTTTATTGGAAACAAAAAAAAAATCAGTTTAATGCAAATAACACATTTTTTTAATTTTAATTTTTAGCTCTGCGGTTGACTTTTCTGTAGATTTCATGATATACATATATCCACCATTTATAGTGTAAAACTATCGAGAGTGCCACTCAAAAATTAATCGAAAAAAGTTCAGTTCAGTCGCTCAGTTTGTCCCAAAAAAAATTTGAAATTTTGAACTTATTTCGATATCGCAAAAAGCCAGCAGAAAAAGTAAAAAAGTAATTTTTATCTCTTTATTTATTTATTTTAACTTACTTATTTTATTTACTTTTTTAATACCTTAACTTGCGATGCAGGATTTGAACGTGGTACCTCCATTCTAACAGACTAGAACACATCCACCCGGCTACCGTCACAAATTCGAAAAACTATCGAGAGAAATTCGAAGCTTTAGCAAACATTCGAATTTTCTTAGATTTGCGAACAAATATCGAAGAATTTTTTTCGAAATTTCTTCGCTTTAGTGAGCTTTCTCTTTATCGAATCTCAGGTCAAGTGGGTGTTTAAAAATAAAATCCTATTAAAATTATATTTTAAACAAAATTTACACACATATGTATGTATAAAAAATGTTCTCAAATAAAAGTTTTACAAGTTGCCGTTGTTGTTTGTTGTTATTGCGGTTGTCAACACTATAATATTTTTGTCCCTTTTTTTTGTGGTGTGTTGTTAATGTTAGAAAACACAAAAGATTGCTAAGACGTTTATACAATACAACAACACAAAGGCGGTGCGATGCGGTGCGACCGACATGTTTGGCACGAGTATATTTTGACTTTCAAGAACTTTGACTGTCATGATTTTCTTCACGTATGCACGTATGTCTATTTTGAACTATTTTTGGAATTGTGATTGATAGCCGAGAGATAGATATAAACATATTACGTTATTTCTTTTTTTTAATTGGAAAAAACTTGCTGCAAAAGGGAAAAGCCGCATATAGAAAAAAATGGAAAGATGGCATATACATGCAGGCATATGCTTAAATACAAATACATAATTATTTATGCACCTGTAGAAATCATTAGGTAAGGTAAAAAAAGAGGGGCAACTGTGTTCACCCAATCCCATACGGGATTACACTTATGCCCTTTTGAGCATGTTGTGCGCTCTACGCATTGACGAGCTACCCCCAATATAACTACATATTTATATATGTATATGTACTATGTATGTATGTACCCTCTAGTCAGCCCAGAACCATATGTCTCTATGTCAACACTCTTTTCTCTAGCGACAATTGCACTAGTTGAAGGGTCGATAACTTTCCTTTTATGCGCGAGTAGAGATACGTAAGGGACAACAGTTCTAGTATATTTCTGGTGAAATTGTCAATGATCGCGTCCATAGTTTGTTTGTCTTTTTTATAATGATGTACAATAATCCCTCTAGTCAGCCTAGAACCATATACTTCTATGTCAATACTCCTTATCCAGTGACAATTGCACTAGTTAAAATGTCGACAACTTTCATGATTAAACAGAATACCGGCTTCAACACATTTTCCATACAAATTGACACAAAAAAACAGCCGCAGAAACCAGTCGTGAGATAGAATCTATTTTATTTTGAGAACGTTTTTTTCTTATGCTCTCACATATCAATGTTCATTCTCACAAAAATGTTGCCATACTTTTAATAAATTTCATACATTTTGTAAACAAAATGTGTTTCCAATTATATGTTGAAGTAAATTACACTACACATCTTTTGTGTAGGTTAAAATTAAAACAAAAATTAATAAAAATACAACCCAAAGTAGAATTACATGGCCTACACATGAGAGTAATTGCACACTCTGTGTAATTACACACCTATTGGCAACACTGAATGACTATAACGATTCCTGAATGCCGCGTTTGCAATTGTACTTTAGTTACCCTGTAATTGTTATTTTTATAAACAAAAGACATCTGTTTCTGACAATTATACGTTTTTTTATACCAACAAAATGCATGTCTTTTTTGGTGTTGTGATTTTGTTGTAGTCGTGCATGTACCTAGTATAATTGTATCATGGATGTTGTTATTGGCTTGATTAATTTGTCAGTGATTTTCTTGAAGTTGGAAACTTTATTCTGTTTCTTCAGAAAGTGCGAATAGTGAAATTGTGGTGATTTACTAGTGACGTTGTCAGTAGTACTACTGACCAGGTGTACCCCAGCCAATGGTATCATCTATTGACATTTAATATTAGCTTGTCATTGAAAATCCACCACTAGACTGTAGCACTACTGACTAAGTAGTTCTTTTGGGACCACATGGAGACATTGGCACCAAAGATTCACTAGTAAATTTTAGAGGCTCTAGTATACAAAATCGATATTTCCTCGCTCGTTGGTAATAGTAAAATTATAGTGATTTTCTAGTGACATAGTCAATAGTGCTACTGTCTAGGATCATCCCAGCCAATTGACTTATAACATAGGGTTGTCATTGAAGTAAATGATAATGTTTTACTAACCGATATAAAAAACCGCATCATCAACATCAAACATTTGTGAAAGAAAATTTCTTACTTGTTCTTTTATTTGAAGAAGAGAATCGCCTATAAGCTAAAGAGCTGGATTGTAAGCTATTTTTAAAATATTATTAAAAACAAGGATTTGTTGCGGTTAAGAAAATTTATATTGAAAAGTTTGAAAAGACCGGTAGTATTAGGTTTCATTGCTACTATGTTTGTTATTAAAATTTTTGTTTTTATTGTACAATGAATCATTATTTTTTTTATCGTTTTTCGATTTTTTTTTTTAATTATTCGAATAAAATTTTTTATTCTATTCTTATTCGAATATTTGGACAAACGCTCAAAAGTATTCGTGCATTTGAAAAAAAGCATAAAATTTTATTCGAACAAAAATAAAAATATGTGACGTCACAGAAAATGTTTATCTCTTATTTAACACCTTTAATTGAAAAAAGTATAAATAACTCATGTTTAAAATTTTCGAAAAACTTTTTCATTCGCTAGAAATAAAAGTTTTTTCTTTAGTTGCTGGGAATTGTTGCTGTATCGGTTTCTGTTAAAAAATGTCCTAAAAAATTATTTTTTTGCTCAAACTTTTACGATATCGCCGAAACTGTTGCGCAGATTTAGAAATAATATTTGAACGGCTTAAAAATAATTGTGTTGCCGAATTTTGAATTTTTTACTTAACTGAATAGAGATGACCTTCTCGAGTTATGATAATATATGTCCTGCAAAAGATATGGCAGTTTTGACACAGCGGTATATCTCGGAAATTACAGCTGATAAAAATATCTAATTATATACTTACAATTTGCATAACATATGCTAAACTTTTTATGAAACGCGATGTATTTAAACACGCTTAATCAATTAAAAATTTAAAAAAAGTCAATTAAGCCTTTGCTTAAAAGTCTCATTGCTTAAAAGTTTATTTGAAAATTTAATTAAGTCAATTAAACGTTTATTTTATTTTAATTAAATAAAAACTTTAATGTATCCAATTAAATTTTTAATTATTTATTTGTATATTTTTTTGTTAAAGCTGTTAATAAACGAAAAAAATTTTCTGGGTAGTCACAGTCTCTAAGACATCCCAAGTTCGGTACGTTCGGTAAGTTGTCTCTATGGAAAATTTGTCTGCTAATCTGACTAAGATAGAGTGTTCCAATGTTTCGTACCTACTCATTAAAGCTACTCTCAACTGTTAAAGGTCAACAATTTTCAATAAAAGTAAACAATTAAAATCAAACAAACATATTATTATAATGCTAAAGTCAATTAAAACAATACACCACATATTTTTTAGCTTTTGCGCTCTACTTGCAGCGTACAGTAGCACGTGGATTTATTATTTAATCCCCCTCGCACACAAAGCACTTTAGTTGGCCCATAAGTATATATGTATGTACAATTGTACAAATGTATGTACTGGTGTGTATGTAAGTGCTTACAGACAGAAAAAAGAAAGCAAAAACATTACGAACGAGAACAAACATACGAACCAGTGAACCGTTCTGTCAACCACCTACAACCTCTGCTAAAAACTTTGCAAACAACAAAACAACAGCCTGATGACAAGTGATAACTCACTATGACTTATCGCCAGACAAGTGAGTGTCAGTTTGTTGATAATGTCCGGCTGGCTGACTGCCTGCATATGTACATCTCGTCGTACCTTTGGAATTCCTTCTTCCTCATAGATGTCAACTTTTAACAACAACAAAAACAACTATTTACATTATTTAGACGTATGTGTGTGTACTGATGAAAATAAAGGTCTACGTTTAATTTTAAATTGGTTTTATTTTGTAAGCTTTTTTTGTTAAGGAGGCTTAAAGGGAAATGTCATATGTTAAACTCTTTTTTAAACGGAGAAGGCATTAAGGAAAGTGTTTGAGCTTGTTTGGACCAAAAGTCCACAATAGCCACTAAATTTATGTAGTAACGAATCCGAAATTAAAATTACTTCTGTCTTGCTTCAATAAATGTCTTTAAAGCTTGAGGATAAGACAATATTTTTATAACCAAAATTTCAAATTTACTTTTCCTCTTTTTTTTTAATATGAGGTAGCTATTTAATTCCATTATTATCCCATCAATTAAATAATATCGCGAAAAAATCAAATACAAATATTAAGAAAGATACTGCAATAAGCTCAATTCAAAATCTTGTGCAAAATGGTATAATATATTGATACTCACCACTTAACAATTACTAGTGGTACTCACCCCAATATACTATTGTGATTTAATAATAAAGTATAATTTGTCATCACTGATGCATTTGTTAACATTCATACGTACATGCATTTAAACTTAAATTTATATACAAACGTATGTAAAGGGTGTTTTTTAGAGGTATAGAACTTCAAATTGAAATAAAACACAAGAAAATCGTTTTAATGTCCATCAATTTGGCTTTATTGGGAGGATAATTTTATGCCATTAATGTTTAAATATGATTTCGGGCATGTGGCCGCCGCGGCTGGCTCGAATAAAGCCAATTCTACAGGTCCAATTTTCAACCACTTTTTCGAGCATATGGGGCCGTATGTTGGCAATAACGCCACGAATGTTGGCTTCCAAGTCCCCTAACGTTTCTGGTTTGTTGGCGTAGACGAGCGACTTCACATATCCCCAAAGAAAATAATCCAATGGTGTCAAATCACAAGATCTTGGTGGCCAATTGACAGGTCCATTCCGCGAAATTATGCGCTCATCGAATGTTTCCTTCAATAAATCGATTGTGACGTGCGCTGTGTGGCATATAGCGCCGTCTTGTTGGAACCACAACTCATCCACATTCATGCCATCCAATTCGGGAACAAAATAGTCGGTTATCATGGCTCTATACCGGTCTCCATTAACGGTAACTGACTCTCCAGCATTATTTCGGAAGAAGTATGGCCCAATGACTCCACCAGCCCATAGAGCACACCAAACAGTCAGTTTTTGTGGATGTAATGGCGTCTCAAGGGTCTCATGTGGATTCTCTTCACTCCAAATGCGGCAATTTTGCTTGTTGACGTAGCCATTCAACCAAAAATGAGCCTCATCACTGAACAAAATTTTGCGATGAAAATCAGCATCGAGATCAATCTCATTTTCGGCCCATACACCAAAATCACGACGCATTGCATGGTCTCGCGGCTTTAATTCTTGCACAAGCTGGATCTTGTAAGGTCGCAAGCCAAGATCTTTGCGCAAAATCTTCCATAAAGTTGATGGAGAAAGCTCCAATTGCTGTGCACGGTGGCGAATCGATTCATTCGGGTCCTCTTCAACACTTTGCTCTACAGCGGCAATTGTTTCTTCGGTGCGCACTGTTCGACGTCTCTGCGGATGCGTATTATCACATAGAGTAAACGTAGTGCGAAAACGATCCACGGTTAACCGAATTAATTGCTCTGATGGACGATTATGTCGACCATAAAATGGACGGAGCTTGCGGTAAACTTCGCGAACTGAACCATTATTTTCGAAATAAATTTGCACGATTTGCAAGCGTTGTTCTTTTGTCAACCTGTTCATGATGAAATGGCAAACCAAACTAAATATTAATCACTTGACAGCTGACAAAATGGCCGCCAGTTAAAAAAGTAATGCCAACTTAAAGTTCTATACCTCAATAAAAAACACCCAATACAAACATATATATATATATATATATATATATATATATATATATATATATATATATATATATATATATGCACAAAAATGCATACATATGTACACACATACATACATACATTTTCCATTAGAATGTTTCTCACAGCAATTAATTTAAAAAATCTTAACTATAAATTTAGTTGTTTGTCTATCTATTTGAAATCTTTTGCAAACAGTGTCACTGTCTTATTACAGTTAAAAGAAAATAGAAATACTATTAGAAAATATATACTCACATATTTGTTATATATGTATATACAGTATAATCTCGATAATCGCGACAGTTACAAACCATGTGGTGTCCAAATATCGAAATGTCCAGATTTCCGAGGTAGAGAGCTGCGTAAACAGTCTTGAAATGTAAAAATGATTTTTAAATGTAAACGTCACATGTATTATACTAAACCAATAATAACCCAGCGGTAAAACTCAGAAGACCTTCTTGGTGCAGGCCTTATTAAAGGACTCTTTCGCATAAAATATACGATACACATTCCACACTCGCTTCTATGAGAAGGGAGAAGAGAAGGAATAACATGTTTTGTTTGGTTTTTTTACCAAAGCAAAATCAAAATCTATTAGTTTGAAGGCCTTCCAGAATCTCTGGCGAAAGAAGCAAGAACAGAAGGCCTGCTCCGCAATGACAACGCGTGTAAAAAAGATATGAGTATGGAATGGAGCAAGCAGGCCTTCTACATCCAAAAGAAGGCGTACATAGGCCTTCTAAAAGGCATCCCTGCTCCTTCTAGTTCCCGCTGGGAAATGCTGCCGTACTATAAGCGAAGCACGATGGATGTATTGGTGTATGTGTATATCAGTTGTAACAAGCGATGTCGCAAGACAGCTTGCTTGTAACAAATACTCAAAAGAAGTACTGTTGATTAGTGTATGCTTGTTATTTTTCATATTGTACGTTTGAGTGTGTTTGTAATATGTAGATGATAAGCTCCCAGCGGTAAAACTCAGAAGACCTTCTTGGTGCAGGCCTTATTAAAGAACTCTTTCGCATAAAATATAAGATACACATTCCACACTCGCTTCTACGAGAAGGGAGAAAAGAAGAAGTAACATGTTTTGATTTGTTTTTTTACCAAAGTAAAAACAAAACCTATTAGTTTGAAGGCCTTCCAGGATCTCTGGCGAAAGAAGCAAGAATTGAAGGGCTGCTCCGCAATGACAACGCGTGTAAAAAAGATATGAGTATGGAATGGAGCGGGCAGGCCTTCCACATCCAAAAGAAAGCGTACAGAGGCCTTCTAGAAGGCATCCCTACTCCTTCTAGTTCCCGCTGGGCTATTATGTGATTAACCGCATACAACTAATGTTAATGCATGTGTGTGCCTTTGCATGTGAGCAGAAAAATAAAATATCATACACACATACATGCATGCATGACGTTTGTACACGTGCTTATGCGTAGAAAGAAGCTAGAATCACAAATTCTTCCGTCACGAAGTGTTTTCTTCTTTACTCCTATGCCTACAATACTCAAAAAAAAATTCTTGCAAACAATATTGTTAACGTTTGTTTTATAAGATTTCGCTGTAGTAAAGCATTTGAAAAATCCCTCATGTCTTGAAAGTTCTTATAAGATATCTTGTGCAGGAGACTATTCCGAGACTTGCAATATAATTGTGCAATTTTTCTTATTGCACAAATTATTTTTAGTAAGTTTAATTACACTGCGCTAGTTCAAAAAAGTAACAAACGGTGCACCTGGTGGTTTTTAAATTATCTCTTGTTTAAAAAATAATTAAGATTGAAAACTTGGTTAAAAGCAACTAAAAAACGCAATTTTTTCCCAGTTTTCTACCATTCATTTATTTTTATATTGAAGAACGTCGGTCGTTAAGCAGCTCTGGGTTGAAGAACAGCTCTCGCGTAATCGTAATTATTTCTTAAGTGCGGTCAGGCTTGTGTGTGCTGTTTGGCCTTCGAGAGTTTTTCATCTCGCTCACACTGGTTAACTGATCTGCCACAGATAACCATATAATCTTGCGGTTTTTTGTGGAATTGCTTTGACAACCACGTTGATACTTTCCTTTGTGAAGGCATAGATCATGTACAGTCAGTCATAAAACTTTTATAAAATACTGTTAATAACATCTTGGGCCCATATTTGTGCAACATCATATTATGCAAATTTGTATAATATGTATCAAATAAATATAACGAAGAACGTATTGTGGATGAACATGCGTCCAAAAGAAAATTTTGAAAAATTGGCCGTATTAAAAAAATTCCATTTTTTGACGAAAAAAATCCAAAAAAAATCCATTTTTTCCAAAAAGTTTTCTCAGGACGCAAATTTATCAATACATGTCTTTTCAATCGATATATATCGATATAAATGTTAATAAATGATAGGAAAATGGAAAAATTGCGATTTTTAGGAGCATTTAATCAAGTTTTGAATCTTAATTATTTTTTAACGTCATTGGATTCAGCGTACTCAGATTAGATTTGCCCACCGGGTCCCCGGCTTGATACACAAAAAAAAGGTTTGTATACCAGTTATTACTGTTCTAACTTTATTTGTTTATTTACTTATGATTTGATTAGGCTAAAGTTCGAATTGCTCTGTAAGCCAAATTACACGATATAATTTTTAATGAACAAATAACACCAAAGTTAATTGTAAATATTCTGACAAACACTAGTAGAATGGAACAACTAGCTGTTTTCGAAGGCCACTGCACCTTTATCATCAGCGTTTTTTGTGTTTGCTGCACTGTAAGTTGTTGGTAAAATTGAGCTGTAATTGCAAAAGAAAAACTTTCAGCAAATTGTTAGACGATGAATCAAAATAATTCACATATCCGTTTTCACTGAGTTTATAAAGCTTAAATTAGACGTGACATAGCCATAATGACATAGCCATAACCAAACCAAAATTCAATTGGTTTCTATGGTAATGGCTATGGCATCGGCGAGTCACCTATAATCGAATACAGTGCTGACCATTAGTTTGGTTCGAACGGCTGTTTGCTATGGTTATGGTTATGCCACGTCTAATTGCACCTTAAAGCAGAAATCTACATCATCTCGACATTTTAACTAATGCAATTTCTTATACAAATGAATACACATACATGAATACATTTCTCTCATGGGCCAACACTGTTCTAGGGCCTAGATTCTAGGCTGACTAGAGGGTATGTATACGTGCATACATACCCGGTCGGATTTTTATTAGCTAGCTCAAAATATAGGTAACTTTTTGCTAGCTCATTTACAACTAGCCTCTGAACTAACTCATAAATGATACAGATGTGAGTAAGTTGTTTTTTGCACAACTGTCTTCTTCCCGATAAGTATTGAACTAACTTTAAGCTAACTAAGTTAGTTCGTTTTGTACAACTAACATCTCCTCGATAAGTTTTGAACTAACTTTTAGCAAACTTGAAGCTGTTGCAGAGATGAGTCATAGTTTATGGAAAAGATGTCAGCATAAAACTCATGTTTATGTTAACTCTGTGCCGTCTTTAATTTAAATGGCGCAATAGCAAAATGTTAAATATGATGGATGACAAACAAAGTGATCACAGTTCGAAACTAATTCTCGTCTCTAAGAAAAATTTAAAATTGTTTCAAATTTAAGTTGACTAAAAACGTTAATCATTAGTAAGTTAAAAATAATGGTTAACTAAAGAAAGACATTTTTTTCTTTCTTCTTTTTTGAAGCGCCACAAACTAAGTCACAGCTAACTAACAGCCAAACCCACGATATCGAACGTTGTCGTTCGCAATCATTTTTAACGACAAACAGCTGATTTGGGACCCACTAAACTTGTTCAGCACGACAAGTATGCGAATGATGACGTAACCATTTGGTACCCACTATGAAAATTCAAACGACAAAAAATGTCAAAATCAGTCACTTGGTTTGTGCTTGTCGACAAAACAAAAAGTACACATACATAAATACCAAATTTTTAAACAAATTTGCATTTATGAAAATCAAAAATAAAAATGTTAATTTTTTTTTGCGTTTATTTTATTTATTTAACTCACAAACATGCATTTTTGTCACATAATTCTTTTTGAATTACATACATATATGTATGTATGAATGTGTATACGTGCAATTTATCTAAACAATTCTAAACACTCAATTAGGCACACTACTCTTTCCACTTCAATAGATTGCTTGTCCCATTGGTGCTACTCCCGTCCATTCCTCATTACAATCCGCTTGCATTATTTTAGGAGTATCTACACATTTCAACTTATATATTTATTTATATTTCACACACAAAATTTTGAAAATAACTTTTTAATTTTTTTTTATTGTCATATGTTTATCATTGTTGTTATTTTTATTATTTATTTGTAGAAACTTTAAGTAGCATAGAGTTGAATTTTTTATGGAATACTTTTCACATTTCAGCGCTTTTTATTCGTAAAATAGCGTTTTATTTGTGAAATTTTTGATGTGGCAATATGCTAATTTGACAATGAGACAAGTCGATAGTTAGTGGGTCGCTCAAACGAACTATAATGAGTGACTTGTCGTCAGTCGATCGAGTTGTTGATCGACATCGTGGATTAGGCTGTAATAGTGCACTTGCATTTTATCAGCCAAAAACTCACTCTAAATGAGCTAACTTGTGGTTATTTGAAACTTATGCAGCGTGAGTGAGTACTGACTCGTTCTGAGGACATTACGTTGAAAAACTGAATAGCGTTTAACATGTAAAATGAGTTAGCATTTTCGTCTCTTATTAAGAGTCTAAACACAATGTTTGCGGTGCGGTGCGATTTCTCGTTGCGGTAGAAAAAAATAAACATAATAAAACGGAAGACGGCGACGGCAATACTTGTCATTGCTTGTTTAAATTTTTATTAATTTTTTTGTGCATAAATTTTTATAAAAAATTTACTCTTTCTGTTAAATATTTTGTAATAGCAGTAACTAAAAACAAAAAATTATTAAAATTTTATACATTCGCAGATATATTTGATAAATTTTTTAAGCTTTTATATTTTATGGCAAACATTTTTGAACTTCAAAATCATGTTTTTTGTTGTGAACACCGCCAATTATTCAAAAACTATGGCATCATCAGAAAGAGAAAGAGAGTCAAAGATTGAGAGAATAAGAAAGTCCGCAATGAAAATAAAATAGATTTTAAATTTATGCAATTCCGCACAGCGGGTTTTTACTTCAAAATCGTATGAAAAACCGCACCGCAATGAATTCTCGTTACATTGTTTTCAGACTCTAACCATTAGTTACTTTTAAGTTAGCTCAAATTCCAACAGGGTATTTATGTAAACACATATGGAAGTACACAAACTTGTAATAAATTTGAGTAACAGCAGTGACAACTAAAATTATAGCAAGAACTAAAACAGAAATTAAAACATTTAATGATATGCATTCTTAAAAATAAGTACATTTTAATGCTTAATGTACTAAAGCCGCCAACAATTCGTAACATCAGCAAAAACGAAAAGCACTTAATGAATTTTCAACGTAATCGCGCATTGTTAGTCGCAATGCAAACCATGTTGTCTTAGGTCAGTGGCTCATTGATCGCACATGCAAAAAAAAAAAGAAACCACCAGCCAACAACAACAATAAAACAAACAGCAAAAATACAAAATTTATTTTTAAAATATAACAAACACATACATACATACTTACATACAATTTAAAACTTGTTGAAAATACATATATGTGTTTTTTTGCCTTTTTGTTTGTTGTTAATATGGCTGTTGTTGTTTTATGGCTATTAAACAAAAATTTCGCGCTTCATATAAATATCATTATGATGATATGCATTTTGTATTTGTTTTACTTATTTGATTTTCCGTCCAGTTCCATAGTTCATTTGTATGTAGTAGGTACAAACATACATACATATGTATGTAAGTATGTATTTTTGCACGTATTGAGCTTTGTATGCCTGCATGTATGCAGATGTTGTTATTAGTTTTGTTTTATTTACAAATCCTTAAGCAATGCAGAACGTAATTTTATATAGTTTTAGTTTTTTTTTTATGGCAACTTTTTTATGTTGGCTAAACTTAGTATTTCTTAAATTAATGAAAAATTCTATGGGGAATTTGAAATGTTAATGCAATCGGAATGGCCTATAAATTTTATGTATGAAGGCCCATAAACTTTATTTCAGAGTAATGGCAGCAGAGCAAGAGGGAGAAAGATTAGAAAGTTGAATAATTTAGTGGATAACATAAAAACTTAGAAAAGAAACTTTAAATTCTTAATACGTGCATACATTCATACTTAAGTACATACATATGTACCAGAGATCTGCATGATTACGAATCAAACGGCATAATTTTACAATTTCTAAAAGGAATATTGAGCTAGGAGTTAACATTAAAAAAAAAAAAATTAAACATGCTATTGCAGTCTCATATCAATGAGACTGTTGTTAATAAATGCATGCCACTGCCTGCAATTTCTATTCATTCATATGATTCACTAAAGCAATAAATAATTAAAGCGAGTGCCAGACACATCAATATTCAGCTTCAATATATGTGGTTGTATGCGTTTGTTTACCAAAAATGGTCAGTCACACTTATACTGTTGGTGTGAATATTTTTTTATTAAAAAAGTCACACAACCACACATATTGAAGCTGAATATTGATGTGTCTAGCACCCGCTTAAGATTGTTTTGAAAACTTCTTAAAACCCCTTCTGACAAATACAGTTTTATGTAATATTATAAAATAAAATAGCCAGGTTCATTTCATTTTATAAGTTATTTTAATACAAGAAAAACTGTTAATGTTTTATTAACTTAAGACTTCATCTAGTCAACGTCCTTTTGTGACTTATTTGATTACTATACAAAACAATCAAACAACATTAAGAATTTTTTATTTATTTTTACTAATAGCAGCTAAAAAAAGAGAGTGAATTAATGATATCCAGTTGTTAGACAGGTAACTCTACAAGCAATACCATTAGTACTTATTGATGATAAAGAGCAAAACAAAAGCATTGTAAAAGTGAGAGGAGAGCGAAAGTTAATCAACTCATACAGCTCTCTGATATATACATGCATGCAGAAGTGCATGCCTATGTATGTACATACCTGTGGAAATAAAGAAAAAGTTTTTAAGTTTCATTTTAAAGTTTTGTAGTGTAGGAGAGCACTTTTGAGCTTTCAAGTCGATTTTTAGAAATTTATTTCTTTTACAGTTAATTTGGGAAATTCGGTGTGCGCTTTAATTTTTTTTTTAGCTAAACATTGTTCTACAGCTTAGAATCTAAACGTTATAAATAAAATATTCAATTTTAAATAAATCAAAGTATAAGCTAAATTAAGCTATTAAGTCGAAAAAATATAAGAAGCAAATCATTGTGGTAGGTTTCTGAAAAATCGCATAAAATACAGGGTATCTGGTGGCAAATTTAAGGCCCAACTATAATATGAATAAGCTGGCTTAAGCTAATGTCAGAATTGAACGATAAGTCTGTCAAATGCTTAAACAATTCAGATGTGACTTTTAGGTGGCCACAATGTACTTACATGCACTTAAGTATTCTTTAGCCACAGCTGCACATCTAGGTATTGTCAATAATTTTGTAGTAATTTTGTTTCTTCTCATAACTCCTAAATGAATGCAATTCAATCAAACTAACTTGAAAGAATGACCTAATCTATTAGAAATTCACATATAAATATATCCATCACCTTATTACTTGTTTTATTTGTTTTGCCTACTAAAAAGTACAACAGTGAATATACATACATACGTAAGTAAATACATATGTATGTGTGTATATGTGTATTGTAAAACAAACAATGAAAATAAAAGTTTTGCTTTATTTTCCGAGTTTAAAATAAGCAAAAATAAAAAAATATTTAAAATCAATGAATATTTTCTGCTGCTGCTTGTTTGAGTTTAAAAAATGCACAAACAGTTGTTTCCTTACGGAATGTGCGTTCAGTTTGGCACTTTACTTAAGCAAATGACATTTGACGAAACTTGACGAAAAGTTTGTTAAGTACATTATAGTTTGCCACATGCGTTTTATATGTAACCGCACAGTTGCTTAAGCTAGCTTATTCATATTATAGTTGGGCCTTTATATTTTTAAATTCGATTATTTCAAAAAGCAATAAACGGTGCAGAGGGAGTTGGAATTATCGATTGTGCGGATTTTTTAGTCACGATGTCGCAGTGGTCGAGTGAGCATCGCACGTTCGCTGTGGATACATTTTTTAAGAGTAATGATTCTTACTTAATTGCTCGTCTACAATTTTGTTCAAAGTTCGGTATTCGGCGAATAGTTTATAGGTGCAGAGATTCCGCGCAACTGCTTCTTAGAGCTGCAAAACTATCGATAGTGCTATCGATAGTATCGATAGTTTTGTTGTAAATGAAATATCGATAGTTTTTTCTACTATCGATACTATCGGCAAAAAAACAAGTAATTAAAAGAGTAAAAATAATCGAAGTCAGTAAACAGTAGCCGGCAGATTTGAAGCATGCCAAAAGTACCGTAGCACCGCAATACCCATTTAGCACTAGTGGAATCTCTTTATATTATATTACATGCCAAAAATAGCATTAAAATATATTAACCCCCTTATGCAAAAAATAATGCGTGCTTGAAGTGTACATTAAAAAAAATTTCCATAGAAAAACCGGTTTTAACGTTCACTTATTTTTTTGCACAAGGGGGTTAATCTTTAGCTCGAAGGTATTAGAAAATTAAGTAAATCAAACGATGTTTTCCGGTACCTAAAGAATTGCTGGAGGAATGTTATTTATTCCAAATTCATCTGCAAATGTGGAAATTTTATTTTCGTACCAAGGAGAGAAGCGGACTATTTGCATCGAATGTGAACAATCGAATAAAAAAAAGGTTATAAACGTAGTATATCGTAAATGTTACTTTTATATTCAGATCCCAGCAACTAATATTCTTTGTGCACCTTCTGGCGTTTTGTTAATTGATTTTTAGTTAATTAAAAAGTACAAGTATTAAAAAAATATAAATAAAAAATTAGGTACAATCGTACTGAAAAAATTAAATTTTTTTTTTTTTTTTGAAAGTTTGTACAATTTGTAAATATGACATCGCATCCCTACTTGTGTAATAAGTACTTAAATACATATGTATGTATATGAATTTATTTATAAATCCAAGTGTTATTCGACAAATAGTAGTCACAAGTATCTTAATAAATTCAACATCGTCGACACAAAGATAAATTTTGGTGGTACTTATATCGCGACGGCCGCCAATCGCCTCTTACGATAAAACTTTACAGTTAGTGTCTTAAAAGTTATCAACAATTTTCGCATTTTGATAATTCTAAACCATGGGTAGGCCCATAAAATTTTAAGTTCAATAAAAAGTATATTTTCGATAATATGCCGCTTACGATAAAATCGAAAAAAAAGGCTTTATATATTTTTATATACTAATGAAAATGTTGAGGACTCTGGATTTTTTTTCGAGTCAAATGTAGTTTATGTGGCAACTTTTATAAAACTATTCGATACTATCGATAGTATCGATAGTTTTACATAAAACTATCGAAACTATCGAGTTGAGCGACTATCGATAGTTTTGCAGCTCTACTGCTTATGCTATTAATACCCCCGCGGCCACGGCCCAGTCGATCTTCAAGAACTCCCGAAAACATTGAATTGGTTGAAAGCAGTTTACGTGAAAATTCGCGATTTTGAATACGAAAAATAACAGCCTCACTGGGACTTCCGAGAGCGGTTATTCATAAAATTTCCAAAAAGGACCTGAAGTTCCATCCTTTTAAAATTCAAATCGTTCAAGAATTGAAAGAGCGTTTTCGCATTGTGAATCCCATTTTTGGATCGACGAGGCTCATTTTCACTTAACCGGCCACGTTAACAGCAAAACTACCGTTACTGGTTACCCACAATCCTCGATTGAAACATCAAAAACCATTGCATTCCCCAGGGCAACTGTGTAACACTTGGTGTGCTTATACATGCATGAGATAATTGGACCATTTTTTTTAATTCTCGAAGCCAGGCGACGAATGTCAACGGTTAAAATTATCGACGCATGATTATGGAATTTTTTTGTACTCTTCAAATACGTGGTTTCAACGGGACGGGACGACTGCACACACAGCCAGAGCACACACAGCTACAGCTTCTATGAATTTTTTTATTTTTCAATACATTAGATATTCCTCTATTGAAAAAGAAAAAAAACTAGAATTCAAAATATAATGAGTTAGAGGCTTTCTATATTAGCCCTGCAGAAAATGCGAATAGTGAAATTTTAGTGATTTCCTAGTGATATTGTCAGTAACACTACTGACCAGGTGTACAGTAAGACTGTAGCACTACTGACTAAGAAGCTATTTTAACACCACATGGCGACATTGACACCAAAGTTTCACTAGTAAAGTTTAGGGGCTCTAGTCTAGAATATCGATATTTCCTCGTTCGATATCAATAGTAAAATTGTAGTGATATCATATTGAGATTGTCAATAATACTACTGACCAGGTGTACCCCAACCAATATAATCCCCTATTAACATATAACATATTGTTGTCATTGAAAATCTACCAGTAGTATTTAGCACTATCGATGAAGTAGTTCTTTTACGACCACTTAAGACATTTCAACCAAAGGTTCACTAGTATATATATATATATAGAAGTATATAAAAGTACACTAGAACTGTTGTCTCTAACGTATCCCTACTCGCGCATAAAAGGACAGTTGTTGACATTTTATCTAGTGTAATTGTCGCTAGAGAAAAGAGTGTTGACATAGGAAATAATGAAAATAACAGATATTTTTGATCTACTTGTTGCCTCACACATTACTGATTAAATCTAGTAGAGAGCAAATAAATCGAATAGTAATTAAAAACTAAAATAGTTACTAGATGAAAAGATATTTACATTTCGCAATATAAAAACATGCATACTTAAAAAATCAAGGTCAGCGAGTTATTATTCGATTATGTGCGAGTTATTTAAATTTTGTGATTTTCTCATTCGATTTCGAATAACACATATCGAAGTTTCTAATGACAGCATTCGATAACGTGAAAACATTCGAATGCAACCGTTCGTGTTTTTACTCGCAAGCAGAAAGGCATTCCAAATAATGTTTAACATAGAAAAATCGAATCGAATTGAAATCAAGTTTCAATATTTTACTTATTTATTTACACATATCGCACCTTATCAACAAGAGGGTATTAACTCAAAATTCTTAAAATTTAACTTTTTGCAAGAAATCAAATAACAACATCAATATCCATATACTGTAAAAATTTTATCGTATTCCGATTGATGAAATTTGTTTTACTTTATGATTTTAATTGGACATTTGGCTGTTTTTATGATAAAATTTCTCAACTTTTGTTTGAGTTGTGACTCTTTTCAAAACACAAATATTCTTCCCCAATAATTGCAAGGTTTTACAATAAAAATAATGTAAATATATTTTCAAATTGACTTTCCATACGATTATGTACTCGGATTTTAAAATTCTCTTCAAATGTAACCATAAACAGTTTTTCGTCTCTACTGAAAATTTTAAAATTAATTAAAAAAATTAATAAAAAAAATTAAAATTAATTAAAATTGATTAAGTGCGATATATGAATGTATGCACAAATGTACGTATAAAAAAATGCAAATATAAAGAATTTCTAGTTGTCTTTAAACATGAGAAAAGACGCTGATTAGACAAATAAATAATGTTTTGCCCAACAGTTGTCAGGGAAAATAAAAAAATCAACCAACTCTGGGAGCATCTAAATAAGAAATTACCTGATTCTGCTTAACCAATAAAAGAATCGAAAATGTGGCTAGTGCTGTATTTTCTGGCTTCACACTTATTAATTATTATTGAGTTATTAATTAAATAAAAATTAAAATAAAATTTAAATATATTCGTTTCTTTTTTTATGCATTTATACAAACATATGCTTTTGCAAAAATACAAAAATTTGCTCAGTGTTGTGAAATGAATTTATTTGCCTTTTTCCAACACTGAAACAAAAACTCGATTCATTTGGTATCGAGTAGAGATGGGCATGTGTCGTGTTTTCTTCCGTGTCACGAACACGCACGGCTCAACAAGAAATGTTCGTAACAAAAAATCTCATTCCATACGTGCTCAGTTCGTTTCGTGTTAAACAAAATTGACACGAAAACACGAAACGATTTTAGATGTAAACTATGTATGAATGAATTTCCAATAGAGAAAAAATTTAATATTTTTTATCGTCCAACACATAACACCAGCATATTTTTTGATATTGTATGAGCTTCTGAAGCTTACTCATGTTTTAGACTCGGTAGTTTTTCTTGAAGCAAGTCTGAGTTTATGGGAGAGAGAGGAAAGACGAAAGAAGAGGGGTACTGACTTGCTTGTACAGAAAAATTACTTCAATTCTCTTTTGTTATTTCATACGCAGCATTAAAACAATAGGAAAATTGAACAAGAAACCGTCTGAGTGTAAACAAACGAGCAGTTTTCAAAGAAAATTGAAGATAACTGCTTCAAGAAAAACTGCCAAGTCTAAAACATGACTTAGAGTTCTGTACGTAAACCGATAGAACGTGCTTAGGTGGCAGATACTATCAGCTGGCAGTGCCAACTCGGTGACATATTTTGAAAAGCGACTCTCGGAAAAAAATCAATTAAATTTTCTGGGGCCTAATTCCCGCATTCGATTGCGAGCGAGTTATTACTCGAATGTGCGAGTTTTTTAACTTTTGGGATTTTCGGTTTCGAGTAACACATAACGAAATTTCTAATGACAGCATTCGGTAACGTGCATACATTCGAATGCAACCGTTAGTGTTTTTACTCGCAAGCAAAATAGCATTCGAAATCATGTTTAACATAGAAATAGCGATGAAAAAGAAAATGTATGTTCAATATTAGACTTATTTATTTATAAATGAATGAATGCACAAATGTACTTATAAAAAAAAATACAAGTTAAAGAATTTCTTGTTGACTTTAAATATAACAAAACACACTGACTTGGCAAAAAATGTTTTGCTTAAGAGTTGTCGGGGAAAATAAATAAAAAAAATCAACCAACTCTGGGAGCATCTGAATAACAAATTAACTGCTTCTAGTCTAATTTTTTTACACTAATTTATTATTATTAAGTTATTAATTAAATTAAAATGAAAATAACATTTACATATGTATATTCGTTTCTTTTTTCTGCATATACGTTTGTATGTACATGCATACATATGTTTTTGCACACATACATATATGCAAACATATGCTTTTGCTTACAATTTATTCAGTGTTTTTAAATGAATATATATATAAATATATTTGCCTTTTTCCAACACTAAAACAAAAACTCGAGTCGCTTGGTAGCGAGTGATATCATCGGAAAATTTCTTGCCATCGAAATTAATTTCTATTCGAATGCAATTCCGATCACGTGTGCAGGAATTAGGCCCCTGATCTTCAATACCATACCAATAATATTTCGTGCGTGTTGTGCAGTATCATGTTGACGAAATTTTTCACGTGCGTGTTTCGTACGTGTTGAGCGTCCTCGTATTCGTGTTCGTGTCGTGTTGGAAAAATTGGACACCCACATCAGCGTTGTCAACTTTGAAATTTGAAAACGCACCAAAATGGAGAAAATAAACGCGCCATTTACAAAAAAACGCACCAATCATGATACAATTATGTAGGTAACCGCGAAGAGCCAGCTGTTTTGCTTGTTTCGTGATTTGATCTGCCAAATGGTGTTTATGTTTTCCCAACACACGCGCACAGTGCCTATTAAAACTGTCCTAATACAAA
Organism: Tachina grossa; assembly: GCA_949987645.1. Taxonomy (NCBI): domain Eukaryota; kingdom Metazoa; phylum Arthropoda; class Insecta; order Diptera; family Tachinidae; genus Tachina; species Tachina grossa. Next base: position 58,046,531 of record OX465274.1, read on the forward strand.
CATGATACACAGACACACACTACAAACTTATAACAACCCTTTTTTTAGTCGGGGGTTAAAAATAAATAAAACCTAAAAAAACAGCAAATTTGTTCATATTCATTTGTATTACATAGATAATAATTTTTTTTTAATTTCATAAATTCTGTACAAAACTTTTTAAAGAGATCAACGATTAATAGAAACGATTCAAAACTAATAAAAGTTCTTTATTTAACATTTTATTCAAATATTTTTAATTTTCTTTGTCAGAAGTTTAATATATCTATATTAAAAATATAACAATAAAAATAAACAGCCTTTTACAATATATTTGTATGTACATAATCAAAAAACAACAAAAAAAAATATAAAAAAAAATTCGTACATAAGTACATAGTGTACATATGAAAGTAGTCTATTTTATAATTATATATATAATTATATTTATTTATATACTATATATTAATTTTATAAATTCGGTTTAAAACTTTTTAAGAAGAGACCAAAAATTAATTATTCCAAATAAATAAAGCTAATATTTTCATCATTATGATAACATCATTGGGCCATAAAACAGATTTCATTTCAAATTGTAATATTTTTTAAACATCATAATGGTAAGTTTCAAAACAAGAATTTTTCGGTTTTTAACCCATTCTTGTGTTAAATTTGCGTTGGTGCCAGCAAAAATTAAAAACGCACCGAAATTAAAAAAAAGCGCACCACGCACCAACTAAGGAATTTTCCGCACAAAAAATTTCAAAAAGCACCCAAAATGGAGCGAAACGCACCAAGTTGACAACGCTGACGCGCATATCTCTAGTTAGTATATAACATTTTAGAGCATTTTTTTGAAAAAAAAGCACCTATAGAATTTAAGTATAAAATTAAACTGATTTTGTTGTAAATTTATTCATGCCAATTTAATGATGCTTATAACTGCAACGAAATTTATTTCACTTTTGGCGATAATTAACAAAAAAAAAAAAAAAGATGTTGTACATATGTATGTGAATATTAAAATTTATTACTTTTCAGATTTGACTTTTATTAATATTTACACATACTTTTTGAAATAAATGTATTAGAAATAAAAGAGTACAAGTATTTTATACAAAGAAAAATATCAGTGATAACCAAACCACTTTTCGTAATTAATAACAGTCATGCAAAACTTGATGCAAGAAGATGACCAGTTAAACTAGACCAGAAGGCCACGATGATGAAGTAGCAGAAGATGCAGCAACAACACCGGCATCAAAGAAAATTATAAATATTGTAAACATTAAAATTTCAATTTGTTACGCATTTGCTGACAACATTTTCCAAACATTTTTCATATATTTTTTCTTCTTCTTGCGTATACTAGAAACAAACTGGCTAACAAATGGTATAAATTAAAATAATAAAAAAAAAATAGAAACTCTACAAGTGCATGTATGTAATAATATATACACTTGTACATAAATTATATATATTATATATGTATGTATTTATGAATGTAATGCAATGTTCTTATAATTTTATACATAGTTGTGAATATTTATGTCTTTTTTCTTCTACTTTCTTTATTTTATACGATGCTCATAAGAAAGCATGCATGACTCTTTTGACAGTTTTGACAAACTTATCCCGGAATTACCCGTGGCTCTTGATAGATAATATTATTACAGACTTAAAGAGCAGCAAAATTGATACTTTAACCGTTATCTTGTTAAAAATTATATGACTGTTAGTGAAAAAAAAGTGTTACACGCTTGTGCTTTATTGGTTGCATAATAAAGTTTGATAATAATGATTAAGAATTTGATTGATATGCACAATAAATAACTACCAATGAAAAAACATATATGTCTTTTAGTTCTTTTTTTCAAACATATTTAAAGCTATTTAATAACTATAATATATGTATGTATATACCTACAAATATAATATATGCCCTGTGGGCGAATGTGTGGTTGACTACAAAAATAGTTGACTTATACAAGGTGGCGCAAAAATAACCTTCCGATGTTATTTGGCTGTAATTTAAAAAAAAAATGAAAAACTTTCTTGTGGATTATTTTTATTTGGTCTTTTAATTTTTTTACATCAAGTCGAGAATATGATGTCATGTAAATGGCCGCCGCCACAGTTGATTGTCATTTGAGCCCTTTTTATGGCATTTTCCATCACTTTGGCCAAAACTTCCGGCCATAGGTCCTCACATTCTTGACGGATATTGTCTTTAAGAGCTGCAAGAGTCTGAGGCTTGTTGACATAAACCCGCGACTTCAAAAAGCACCACAAAAAGAAGTCTGCAGCGGTCAAATCAGGCGATCTTGCTGGCCAGTGCAAATCGCCAAAACGGGAGATTAGGCGCCCGGGAAATGCATCCTTCAGCATATCGGTTGTGGCACGTGCAGTGTGTGCCGTTGCACCGTCCATTGTTTATTAACGTGTATTTCGCATGTGTTTACTACACAAATGTCAAAACAGAACTGTCATTAGGCGCCAATCGCAAAATTTATAGCATTTTCTGATAGGAGGATTACTTTTGCGCCACCTTGTAGTTAACTTTTCTTAAGGCCGGTCTAGAAGCTCCGTTTTGCACAACGTTTTGTCTGCACAGTTCAACACGTTGCATATAAAACGTTGCGTGTGGACTGGAAAACTTTGCAGTTTAGAATCCGTAGCGAAGACGGTACAGTTTTATTAAAACTGAGCAAGAGAGCTCAGATTTCCTTGAACTGCGCAGACAACTCGGCGCAAATCGACCAAAGTAGTACCTCCTCCATGACGATCTCACACCAAACTGAGCAAATTATACAGATATGTCTGTGCCGTGTGGACGCTATAAATATAACAACGTTTTCATTCCGTCTTAAGACGGCGCAGACAAAACATTGTGCAAAAGGGAGCGTGTGTACCGGACTTTAGACAGACTAAAAGCTAACTGCAATGTCATCCAGAACAAACCCAAAATTAATACTTAATTTCAGTGCGCACACTTCTACCGATATTCGGTAGATTCTATCGAATATATTTGTGAATTTAACAATCTACCAATTCTACCGAACAAGGCCTGAAATCTACCGAATATTGTTATTTAGGAATTTAATTCTATATATGTGTAAATTGCCTATTTTGCCACACAGCAGTGCGGCCGCAGAGCGGTCATTTTCTGTCATGAAAATCATTAAAACAGAACACAGAAATCGGTTAAAACTGAAACTGTAAAGGTGGAAGTACATACCACGCGTTACGCGGCAACGCTTTTCTGGCTTTTTAAACGTTTAACGCTATACAAATGGAAAGTTACACAACACGCTTTTGAGGTTTTTTTAGTTGTAAAATTTAAAGCCTATGCCGGCTATTTTTTCGTCTTGCATTTACGTTTTATATTTCTTTAAATATTTAATGCATTTTTTATCCATTGTTTAATAAAAAAATTAATTTCTAATTATATTTGTGTATTACTACGTTTATACACGCACTATTTGCAATTAAAAATATTCGCAAATAAATTAACTCACTGTTTATACGGAATAGCAAAAGTACACAAACTTGGTAGCACTTCTATAGAAAATTTACTTTTTTTGACAAAAATAATAGTGTAAATGTGCACAATATCAAATAATTATTTGTTTTAATTATCATTATTTGCTTCTGTTAATGTTTTTTATGCAATATTAATCCATTTATTGTTTTTTGTTATCACACATTTGTAAGCGTGGCAACCTCAAGCATTTTATTTGCAAATAGTGCGTTAAACGTGAATAGTTTTCTGAATTAGTAAGTCGCAATAAAAACAATAATATTGCAACAATTTACAGTTTTATTTGCAAATAAGCCCTGCGTATAAACGTAGTATATGTTAGCTTATGAATCTGGCAACACTAACTTACCTTATGAAAACACACCATTTCAACTTTTTTGACAGACGCGTGTATCGCATTAGCGCATTGAACGCGAGTTATGTAATTACTTCCACCTTAAGTAACCTAATATTTGTCAAAAAATCGTGCCTTGGGGATGAAATGATTTAATAATTTTTGCACAAAAGTTTAAATTCATAAATGGATCTTACATATAATCTTTGTAGTTACAAACAGTCAAATAAAAGTTATTTTAGTAGCTTTATAAAACCTATGTACAAAAACTGCATTCCTGTTATTTATGTACATTATTTTATGTATGCATAGCATATCTATATAAAGGGTAAGGGCAAATAACTGAGGATGACACTTTTTTCTAATGGAAATGCTTCCTTGTTTATGGCAGTTTGATTTCCAATCACATGTGAAGTTTTAAATGCGCTTTTGGAACCTGTTTAGTTTGCCAAAGCTATCCATCGAAAATGAATGGGAAGATGAAGACTACCTACCTCTTGTTCAATTGAAAGCCAGACATCCATTGTGCCAGGATATGAATAGCATTTATTCTACATTAACTACTCTTAACCCGTCCGCTGATTTCTGCCCTTCTAAATTCGATATTTGGGCAAGGGGTGAAAATGAATTTGCTTACGATTTCTCGAATGAAGATATAATCCAATCGGGTAATAACGAAACTATTGGAGAGCTTGATAGCTCTTTGGAGGAGCCTGAGAATGCTCAAAACACAATCTCAAATAAAGAAGCAAGCGAACTATTTTCAAAAGCTATTTTATGCACTGAGCAAACCAAAGCGACGGAAAAGGAAATTTTATTTTTAAAAGATTTTAAAAATAGAAATTCTTATTTTTCAAAATGAATATTTTTGATCACTTTAAGTATTTTTGTTTGTGTCTTCTGTAAATTAATTAAATACAAATGAATTCTTAGGTTTAGTTTTTCTTCTTTTCGGTAATAAAAGTAAATTATATAGATGTACATAAACGTATTACGATTAAATTTTTATTTTAACTGTAGTCCGGACTAGAGAGGTTATACTGTACATATATTTTGTTATTTTTTGCTTCTTTGAATTATTATTTTTTATGTTTCTCTGAATAAAAAAAAAATTCTACCGAATTTCATTCAAATCTACCAATTTTTTTGTCGATTCTACCGAATTTAAAAAAATTAAGTGTGCCCACTGCTTAAGTTTAGTACAAGAATGATAAACTACAAGATTATGCCAATCAGAGAGTTTACCGTTAGACGTGACGTAGCACGTCTATTGTAAGAGTTGCCATAAAGTCTGGGAAAAATCAAACTTTACAAATTTCAAGTGTATATATGTACATACAATTGTATGTATATTACATGGGATTTTAACATTTTTCGTTGCTCGTTTTGGAACACCCTTTAGTTTTTAACTCTCACGTATTTGTTGTTGTAGTGGCCAAATGTCTACACATTGTGTCCAAATTTCAAGTCCGTAGCTCTTACGATTCATTTTCACCTTTGGTGTACGGAAATATACAGAAAAATAACCGGCGGCGGCGCACCGTCGGCTTCGAGCCGGTCGACTTGTTTCTCTGCTTGGTATTGCTTCTTTCAAACACTAATACACTCATACATAGCTCACACCGATTTGACAATGCAAAGCAAAAGCAAAAAGCAAAGAAATCTCAGCAAAGAAATCTCAGAAAAGAAATCTCAGCAAAGAATCAAAGCCAAAAAATTTTTACCCCCAGCGTATAGATGTTTACATATAAAAAAAAAATCAAACAATTTGTTTTGTTTCCCTCTTTGAAGTTTTTTTTCATACTCTGCTTTTAAATACAAAGAAATTAAAACAAAAATAAATTTATAACTGTAATAGTATCGATCATTTCTGTTACGAAAATCACGTCCCAACTCCTGTATCGCGCAATAAATAGCATAGCTATAATGAATTTGCTCCTTTTTTGCATAAACGGTAAACAATTTTATCAATTAATATAAGACGTAACCATATAAAACAGCTGTTCGAACCAACCTTGTGTGTGTTACTGTATTTTATTATAGGTGTTCATTATTAAATAAACTCAAATGTTTGCTGGGATAATATTGTCTGCAGTTGCAAACGTAATTTTAAGTGTTGCTAACTGCATGTCATGTCCGCCACTTTTGGATTAGCTCTAGTGTAATAGTTGTTTTGTTATTACTTATGTTCGTATAGACGTATCTTGTTTTAAAAGAAATTGTCAACTCTTGAAATGAATAAGTAAATGCATTTGCTATTGGTTGAGTATAGAGGTTTTGTTATTATTCATATTCTGGTCTATTCGGGAAGTCACTTTCACCACAAATACGTCCATATTTCACTTTTTGCTATTCTAAAATACTATGTTGGAGATGAGTGATAGAAAACATATGTTTTCTTTCTAAAATACTTCGTCACCATGATTCAATGTCATATTCGTTCGACGCCAATTTAAGCGCGTTAAGCTTAAATAAATAAAGAAAACAGAGATGCGAAGTGTTTATATGGTGTCTACCACTTTTAATTAAGCTTTAATGGCGTTCGGCCAGGCTCTACAAGACAATTAAGTTTTCTTTAAGTTCTTCGAAGATGTAAACACGTTTTTAAAACAAATAAAACAAGTAACTAATTTCACTTTCACTGTTTATTGTTTCTTTTTATTTTACTTAGCACTTGTGCTATTAAGTTTTTTATTAATTATTTCTTTAAATCACTTCCTAAATACTTTTTTGCTTCCAATTTTTCTGCATATAAGTCAGCTGTTTTCAATGTTGTTGATGTTTTTACAAGATGTAATAAAATATCGATTACTGAAAACGATATTTCTTTGCACGTATTTTAGAATCTGTCGACGTCGAACTGTGAACCAGCGATGCCAACTTGGTGCTTTTGGCACTATTTTTAGTGCTTTTTGAAGACTCAAAACGCCAAATTTTGAGTGTTAGTGCCAAACTAAGAAAAAGCACTAAGTAGTGCTTTTAAGAAATTTGCGTATTTCTTGAAATTACTTTAATAAAAACTTGGTATTGTTTGTATTTGTTTAGGCTAAAGCATACCTTTTTCGTCTGATATATTTCATTAAAAATGTTGATAATATTGCCGAAATAGAGAAAAGCTTAGAAAACATTATTAAACTTCATTTGTTTTTTACGTTAGTGCTTTTTACGCTTTTTATATTTCAAAATTGCGCTTTTTAGTGTTTTTTTAAAATTCTGGTGTGCTATTAGATCCAAAAAAATTGGCATCACTGCTGTGAACGTTCGACGACGACGAAGTGAAGCACGTATTCTCGAATAGACCTGATTATTTTATAATTTAATTGAAAATTTGTGGCAGACGTTAATAAATATGATAAAAGCTATTAATAATATTTAACGCTAATAAGTTGCTATTTTATTTGTTGCTCAAAATGTAGCACATGCAGCAACACAAACAGCATTTTGCTTTATATACTCGTAGATAAAATTTTAAACTTGTTTTCCATTGTTTTGAATTGTTTTTTGAGCAATCTTAAAGTTTTGAAAACTTTCTATTAATTAGATTTTAGCTTCTGTATTGGCTACGTAGAAACGGCAAGAAAGTTTTTTTTTTATTATTTATGAATGTATAAATTTTTTCACCAAAGAAAATATAACAACTTGTGTCAATTAAATTATGTAGTTCAAAAAACTGAAGTCTTAATTAAATAATATTTCCTCTATTTAATGAATGAACTTAAAAAAATCTACAGCAATCGCTTGTGGTTTCAGCAAAAAAAAAAAAAAAAAAAAAAAAAAAAAAAAAAACAATAATTTGTAGCCGAATATATAACTTCTCTATGCATAATTGTAACTTCATATGTATATATGGATATTTTTAAAATTAAGCCATAAATTTAAGCAAGCGTTTCCTTCCTCTTACCACCATCATCATGATTTCCAAACATCATAATTCATTGATGGACCAGAAAAAGCAAAAAGCTTAAAAAATTACATTTTAAGTGAATCAACGCCTGTTGGTAAATGGCCAGTGTACATGAATTATAATCACTAACTTTGCCTAGAAAGACATAACCATTGGAAACTGGAATTTTTTCCATTTTCAAATAACATTTCATTGATTTGTTCGAAAATTAATTGAATATGCATTTGCATATCACGAAAACGTTAAGAAAGTACAACAAAAAAAAACGAAACAAGAAACTTGTTTAATAAATAAAGAAAAGAGAAGTTTTTGCTGCTGTTGTGTCTTAAAAATATTTTAAAATGCATCATAGTTTTATATTTTCAAATTATCGTGAAACGCCTTTTAAAAATTCAAACTCTCCTCAGTCACCCCCTTTGTTAAAGCGAATAAGCACGCGACCAACTTTTAGTTCTAGGAGTGCATCAAATGTTAAGCGAAATAGGCAGGGGTGTTACCTCTTAAATAAATTTAAACATTTAATAATTGATAGCGTGTTAGAAAAAGATTTTTTTAAGTATTGAGTATCCCGTGTGGCCATGAGCAGGTTAATTTTTTGCTTGAAAAAGAATAATTCAAATTAATAATATGAGAATTTCTGCCAAAAGTTCCACCCACAACAAAAAATTAAAAGTTCTGAAAACTATTTTTTTTATCGTATTTTCATAGAGGAACAATCAAATTAAGGTTTTACATTTATACATAATCCATTCCGAGGTATTCGAGATAAAAAAGTTGTGCTTTTATGACTTTGCAATAGTTAAAGTTTTGATATGATTAGGTTAAAGTTCGTATAGCTTTGTAAACCAAATTACATGTGATAATTATTAATGAACAAATAACACCAGAGTCAATTGCAAATATTCTGACAACACATAGTTGAACAGAACAACTAGCCGTTTTCGAAGGCTATTAAACCTTCATTATCAATGCTCCTCTGTGTTTGGTCCACTGTGTGTGATGTCAATTGATGTAGATTTCTGCTTTATATACTTAGCATTATTGCAAATGGAATATGTGAATTGTTTTGATTCATCGTATTTCAATTTGCTGAAAGATGTTTTGTAATGAAAGCTCACCTTACCATCTCGAATTTAAAACAGTGTTACCATTGTCGTTTGTTCTTTACTAATTATGATTTTTTATTGGATATTTCTTTCGATAAACGTTCTTAAAGAGTGGCGTCGTCATCCATTGTGTGTGCAAAGAGTCAGCAATTAATGCATAAGAAACTATAGCCCAATTCACAATCTTGTTCAAATGGTCTTGAACAGTGATGCCAACTTTTTTGGCTCTAAAAGCACATCAAAATTAAAAAAAAAACACTTAAAAGCGTAATTTTGATATCTAAAAAGCGTAAAAAGCACTAATGTGAAAAAGGAGTGAAGATTCAAATGAGTAAAGTTTAATAATGTTTAATATTTCCTAACCAATTCTCTATTTCTGCAATAATATCATCTTTAGTGAAATATATCAGACGAAAAAGGTATGCTTTAGACTGAAAAAATAAATACACCAAGTTTTTATTAAAGTAATTTTAAGAAATACTCAAATTTATTAAAAGCACTCCTTAGTGCTTTTTCTTAGTTTGGCACTAACGCTCAAAACTTGGCGTTTTGAGTCTTCAAAAAGCACTAAAAATAGTGTCAAAAGCACCAAGTTGGCATCGCTGGTCTTCAACCGTTGCATGTGCAAAATGGTATAGTATATTGATACTCACCACTAAGATTTGTTAAGTGGTAAGTTTCAATATACTATACCATTTTGCACATGCAACGATGCCAGACCATTTGCACAAGATTGTGAATTGGGCTTATGAGATTACAAAGAATTAAAAAGTTTTGCTTTGCAAAATCGTATATTTCAATGTCACATGCGACACTGGAAAGCAAAAATTTTTTATCCGTGCGTAGCAAGTATATGCAGAAAGCTCACAAGAAATTCAGTACAAAAAGGAAAAAGGATTTGTCATCAAATAAAGTTGGTCACGTGTGACATCGTTAGAGCAAAATTAAAAAAAATACATAAAATTTATTATTATTATAATTATATACTTCTAAATTATTTTAATTTATGTGAGCAAAATACAGCGAAAGAAATTAAGAGAGTTACAAAGGAAGATGAAATATTAGCACAAAACAAGTGTTTGAGTCCAGTTCTGAAATTTTTCTGATGTTCATTCGTGTTCTTTTGTATCAGTTGTTGTAGAAAAGTTCAAGTGAGATACTAAACACAGCTTAAAAATTTTAGTACTCCTTATTGACACCAGAGGCGCTGCAACACTGCATTATTAAAAACGTGCAAATAGCAGAGTTGTAATAGAATGCAGCTTTCCTCTATCTCTTCCTTCACCACCTGTATTCTCTATCAGTATGCCCTTCCTAAAGAAGGTAACACCTGGTAGCAGGCCTTCATGGCCGGAGTGTTGCTTCTCTTAAAAAAAAAAAAGGAAAGAGTTCACGGAAAAAATGTAAAGTGATCACTAAAGGAAAAATTCAAATGCAGAATGACCGCATACGTGGGAGAAAAATTATTCAGAAACTCGCAGAAATGAGGAAGAACAAAACCAGCCTTGAAAATGCATGGAAGCAAAAAATAAATATCTGCAAAAGCTGTAAAAAAAAAGAGGAGAATGCGTTGCCAAGAGTTGTGAAAAAAAATTAAAATTTTAAAATTGAAATATTTTTAATATGTGTAATTGTTTATGTGTAATTTTGAAAAAGAGCAACATAATCAATATAAATGTCACGTGCGACTGCGACTACGATTAAAATTAAGATCAAAACCATTTGAAAGAGACATCAGTGCACAACATTCCTCCACGTCACGTTAAAATATTGCGTCAGGTTTCGCTGTAATCAGCATTTCAATCGTTTGCTGTAAAAACAAGTTATGTCTGTGTCACATGCGAATATCTTGTTTTTCCTTTTCAAAACGAAAAATGCACAAAATGACTATTAGTACAAATTCTAGGACTAATTTAGATCTATAAATTACGCTTATTGTCAAAATAAAAATTTCGTATTGTTTTGACTTTTTTTACTTTAACTGTGTATGAAGGTCACGTTCGACATCATGGAGACTCCCATATAGCTAATGTGTTTTTATCAACTTTCACTTAAAGTTCAATTTTCTACAAAGTACACAGAGAAAAAAAAAATAACCTGAAAATTTTTTATAAAAAAATTAAAAAACTTTTAATGAAAATTTAGTTAATTTTATTCCATTAACAAATTTATTACTCTCGTGATAATAAACTAACTTGTAAAATAATTTTTAAATATTTTGTGTAATTGAAAATGTGCATTTTCGTAATTGGATATACAATTTTCGCTGATTATCTAAATGTTTATTGAAATTAGATTGCAGTTTTCGCTGTGTTGTTTGACAATTCTCCATATAAAAGTGAGCAGTTGTTATTCATAGAAAATTTTAATACACATATTATAAAAATTTATATGCACATACATACATATGTATGTATATCGCATACTAAATAAAAAAACAAACAAAAAAATACAGACAACTCAAAATTATTAAAATGGTTTCTTTCTTCATAAGCCAGTTCACTAAACGAATCTCTAGCGACTACAAAAAATTCTATTGCAACACTGGCTTCTTGAACCATATACAATACAGTTATATCTGCGTCATTTGCACCGTATCAACAGTTTTTTTTTGCCACTCTGAACATCTGGGATATTTTGAGTAGTGACTGTTGATAATTTAGTGTGCGATATGTAAATACATATGTACATATGTATGTGTAGACCAAAAATTTCGTTGTGTTATTATTCTTTTTAAAACTATTTTTGTTATCTTTTCAGGTAAGTTCATTCCTATACCAGAAGATTTTTTAATCATAAGAATTTCAGGCATTATTGTAAGTATGCTTTAAAATAACACAAATTAGTATGAAATTTATTGCATGCAATTTTTTTATTATTTGCTGCTAGGACGAGTTAGCAGCTAAAAAAGCTTCATGCAATAAAGTTATTGAAAAAAACAATAAACGGTTTATCGATTGCCAACCCCGCTAAAAAGGTGCATTATAAAAGCATTATTCAACCTTTTACACATTTTCTTAAAATATATTTTAACTTAATATACATAATTTTCATTTAAATTATAACATTCTATAGGGTGGTTAAATTTTAAAATTATAAATCTTGGCAGTTTGCTTTGGCTACACTCAAATCAAATTTTATCGTTTGGCAAGTTTTCGTGGCGACGCTTCCGCCACACTTTTTTAAAGTTCCGTACACCAAAGGTGAAAAGGAACCGTATTGTTTTCGCTACTCTGTCCGTCTCTCCGTCAGTCCGTCACATGCTGTTTTCTCGCGAACCGTAAGGGCTACGGACCTGAAATTTGGCCGCTACATCAACAAATATTTGGCAGTTAAAAATTAAAGGGTGTTCCAAAAATTCCAAACGAAAAATTCAACACTAAAATTTAAAGAATTAAAGTTAAAGGGTATTCTAACAGTTGATGTAATTTTGACAGTGTAAATAATATCGACAACTTGCTGTATCTTGAAATTTTAAAAAACCGCTAAAACTAAAAAATCCCAAAATTATAAAATCGCCAAACCGAAAAGTAATCACCTACCGAAGAAATCGCCAAAACGAAATAAATTACCAAACAAAAAAAATTTAAAACTAAAATGCATCGCCAAAAACCAAAAAAATCGCCAATATTAAAAAATCGCCAAAATGAAAAAAAAACGCTAAGAACCAAAAAAAATCGCCAAAACGAATAAAAAACGTCAAAACTAAAAAAAAGCAATGTGAGTCCGATCACATAGGAGATGTGTAAACATCTAGTAATGAAAATTTTTTTTAAGTTGGAAGTACTTATGCTTTTAGTATCTTTTTTTAAATTAATTAATTAAAAGTATCAAAACTTTCAATATTGTAAATACATATGAATTTTTTGGTTTTTGTTTGTTTTATTAAACTTATTTGGTTGGTAAATGGGCACAATGCAGTATATGTATATGTACTGCATTCAAAATTGCAGTAAGCAGTAAATTTACTGATTACTAAAAAAATTCAGTAAACTTTTTACTGCTAATGAAATTTAATTTACATTACCAGTAAAATCGTAGGGCCGTAATCGTAATAAAATTGTAGCAAGTGGCAAAGTTTTTTCATTAAATTTTTGAAACTTTTGTATGAAAAACATTTAGCCACTTGGTAGAATTTCATTATGAATACGGACATTACTGATTACTGAAAATTCAATGCAACTCATCATATAACAAATCATTTAGGTAATTTATAAAAATTGTAGAAAAGAATTTTAGTAATCAGTAAAAATTTACTTGTTAAATTTTTTTATTATTTTTACTGAAACTTTAGTGGTACTGCAGTGCTTATCTATGGTAAATGCCTTTACTTTTACTTTTTAATTTTTAATTCCTGTTGTCCATCGTTTAGTTGTTGCTGTTCTTGTTGTTGTGTACGCAGTGCAATTAAAATAAATTCAGTAAAAGTGCGACTTTGACTCGCGGACATTCGGTTTTGATCATTTTTTTTGATTTAGCTTTCTTCCTTTTTTAAGTTTTTTCAGTTTAAACGATTTTTTCAGTTTTATCGCTTTTTTCTCGTTTTGGCGTTTTTTTTTTCTTTTTGAGTTTTTTTAATTTTCGCAATTTTTTTCATTTTAGGGATTTTCTCATTTTGGCGATTTTTTTCTGTTTTTTTTGGGATTTTTTTCATTTTGGCGATTTTTTCTGTTTTTGGGGTTTTTTATTTAGGCGATTTTTTTCATTTTGGCGATTTTTTCATGTTGGCGATTTTTTTGTTTAAGGATTTTTTTCATTTTGGCGATTTTTGCGGTTTTTCGCGATTTATTTTAGTCCTGGAGATTTTTTTTAATTTCGTGGTTTTTTTCGTTTTGGCGATTTTTTTTTGTTTTTGGCGATTTTTTGTATTTGGCGATTTTATATTTTTTTGGTATTTTAGTTTTACCGTTTGTGAAAATTTCAAGAGTTTTGCTCTTACGGTTTCCAAGATACAGCAAGTTGTCAAAATTACAAAGTCAAAATTGCATTAACTGATGGAACACCCATTGATTTAAATTTTTTTTAATTTAGTGTTAATTGTTGTATTCTGTATAAAAATACACTAACTTTTAAAATTTCGAGTGTATATATGTACATACAATTGTATTTATATTACATGGGATTTTAACATTTTTCGTTGCTCGTTTTGGAACACCATTTAGTTTTTAACTCTCACGTATTTGTTGTTGTAGTGGCCAAATGTCTACACATTGTGTCCAAATTTCAAGTCCGTAGCTCTTACGATTCATTTTCACCTTTGGTGTACGGAAATATACAGAAAAATAACCGGCGGCGGCGCACCGTCGGCTTCGAGCCGGTCGACTTGTTTCTCTGCTTAGCATTGCTTCTTTCAAACACTAATACACTCATACATAGCTCACACCGATTTGACAATGCAAAGCAAAAGCAAAAAGCAAAGAAATCTCAGCAAAGAAATCAAAGTCAAAAGATTTTTACCACCTAGCGTATAGATGTTTACACATCAAAATAGTAATTCTCAGTATTGTAGTTGTGGAGACATGAATTGATACGCGAAAAAGGAGCCTTTGGCCCCACTGTGCGCAGCCACGATAACTGCCGCCATATACTAAGATTATTTACATCTGGGGGCAAATTATCGTCTTGGATATCGAATTAAATTTAAAAGTATTTCCATTTAAACTCTATTGAAATATTTTGGCATTGCGATCGATATCGAATGGCGTAATTTGCTATCTGATGATAATGTTCAATGTAGGGATTGGTAAATCGATTTCGATTCCAATCGAAAACCGATTTTGTGATAAAAAAAAACGATTTTTTGTAATCGATCTTGCATCTACGATTTTATGCTGAAATCGATTATTGGGCTATAAAAATCGATTTTTTTATTATGTCAAAATTTTGGCAATTTTTTTAAGTATTAATCTGAGTGAAGAAGATTGGTTTGATAACTTATATTATTCATCTTTATTCCGTAACTTTTTGTCGACATCAATGCCAAAACAATATCCAAAAAAGGACACTTACTTTCTCTAAAGGCTGGAAAATAGCAAGAATCGGTTAAAAATAAACAATTATTGCGAAAAAAAATAGTATTTAAGTGTCTTATTTTGACATTGCCTGACGTGGATGTTATCAAGACCAAGTAAAGGTGATTAGTATGAAACATTAAAACTAATAATCATTAGTAATAATTTCTGACACTAACTGCATATAATAATTCGTAATTTTTTTAAATATATTTTATATAATATAAAAAATTGCTAAAATAAAGCCAGTTTACGTATCATTTTAATTTAAAAAAGTTGATCGAAAAATCGAAAATCGATTTTAGGTGATATTTGCCAATCCCTAGTTCAATGGAAACTGCTAAAATTTATAACAGGTTAAAATTTAAATTGCAGGTGTGTTAATTTGCATATTTTTTTTATAAAATTCGTAAAAAGCTGAATGTTTCTCTGATGTAGATATTTTAATTGCGACGTTGATGATAAAATATGTATTGGCTGCGTCTTGGCTTATGTCGGCTGTATTTATTTACTGTGTATTTGCTATGTGGCATTTCATCGCCTCAGAATTGGTTCAGCCCATACGCTACAAAATTGGAGTGGAGAAAAACGACAACGAAGGTTTACATGAACTTTTCGCAAAATATACCAGATGTCTTTCTTTTATATTTTCACCACTGCTTCCGACACATATTTAGCAAAAAAAATTTAAATTTTTGTGAACTTTCATGAATGAAGTTAGAAGTTATATATATATATATATATATATATATATATATATATATATATATATATCCTTTGAACTCCTACAAGGAGCATATGGCCAAGTTAATATTACTTTAAGTGAAAAATACGTTTTGAGCCGCATACATAATTTCTTTCAAAAGAGTAGATTTTGTGCTCCATATGTTAGTATGCTATACTGCTGTGTATTGAGAATTTTGTTGCTGTGTTTATTTTTCTTGCTATCTAGAGAAATAAGTCGATTTTTTAACGCCGACAAAGAAGCCGCCGCCGTTATATTTTTAAGTTTCGATCCGCTTACACACTTACCCAGGAAAAACAAGTAATATGAGGAATAAAATAAATGATTTCTGTTGTACTCAAACATGCATAATTAAGATTTCTTTTATTTTATTTTAGTGTTTAATAAGTTTATACTAAAACATATAACTGGCGGCTGCGTCTGGATGATGATGTTTTTATTTAAACGTCGCCGTTGAATTTTTCTTACGGCACCTTCTTTTTTTATTATTCATTTTTTATAGAAATGAAGCAAAACAAGAGTTAACTTTACTTTGTGGCGTGTACAGCAAAATAATACTATTTAAACCTAAAATTAAGTTGATATGGAGCAAAATGAATGCTTAATATTTCAGAAACTATAAGAAATTCCGTGAAACGCGTTTTTGATTCAGAATGATGGTATTAAAATTATATAGGTATATTCCATACCTAACTCATTTTTTTTTAAGAATTGTCGATGGAGCAAAACAATTCTGGGGCGACAATTTGCTGTTCAGCAACTGGCAGGCCAATTGAAGTTTGCCGCGTAAGTTTTCCGGTAGTAGTGGAAACTTTGACCTTCCTTCATTCCTGTTCGTTGAGGAATTTTAAAGAAATCAAATGGTGATTCACAATTGTACAAGCGAATGGAAATTTTTGATGTGAAGTAGTTATGAATTGAAAAATAATTCCCAAAAAATATTAATCATTTTTGACCAGTTATATATCAAAGCTTTTGGTATGCGTTCTTAAAATTTACTTTTTAATTACAAAATATTTACCACATTCAAATTAAACAACACAGGCGTGCTTTAAACATAAATTAAAAGTAAATTTGGCAGAATGTTAAGATTTTATTTACAAATTTGACAATGACATTTATGATATTTGCATGAAGTAATTATAATTAAAATGTCAATGCTTTTTTTGCCAAATTAAAATTCCTACCAACTTTTTCAAATGTTTTTACTTCAAAAAAAGAAAAAAAAGACTAATTGATTGATTTACTTGGTGTTGACGGGATTTTGTTAAAATAATATATGAATAAAATATATGACATGAATCGATAAAGCTTTCTGTTATACAAATTTCTATACGTGTAGATATGTGTGTAAAACTAACAAGTGAGTTTTGCGTGTATATAGTAGAGGGCTGCGTAAACAGTATTGAAATGTTAATACGTCTTGTTTTTTAAATGTATTCTCGTGGCATGTACTCGTATTATACTAAACCAATAATAAATGCTGTCGTTTAATAAGCGAAGCACGATGGATGTATTGATGTACATACGTGTATATGAGTGTTTACAAGCGATGTCGCGAGGACTACTTGTCCCCAACAAACCAAAACGCTATTGAAGTAGTTTATAACAAACTTACTACCATAAGCCTCAAGCTTAGAAAAGTGTTGTGCATACTATTGTGAAAGGTTTATTAACAATTGTTTTATAAAGAAAATTGAACCCTTGCGATAATATTGCTAGCCTATAGTATACAACAAGCTTATAATTATAATTATAGAATATGCTTCCAGGAAAATAGTTTTCTAATTATGCTTATAGTAGGCATATTTAAAATTCAAATTTATATGCTAATATAATAATTACTATTTTTTAAATGTAAATTTATGTAGAAACACCACTTAACTTTAGGACACTGAACTAATTAAACAAGACAAAAAATGACGACTTTAACAAATAATATAAAATTCACGCGTTCAAAATAACTGGACATCATAAACAACAAAAAAAAAAAAACTTGCAAACAGTGATACCACTTAGTCCCAAATCACACTGTGCAAGTCTTATTGCTAAGCTGATTAGTTTCATGGAGAGAGATACGAGGGGAACAGCAACGTTTCTTTTCCCCCCGTCTCTCTATCCTAATAAACTAATCAGCTTAGCAATAAGACTTGCATAGTGTAAATAGGGACTTACAAAAAAGTGTTTATGATAAGCTTATTCTCCATTGCAGTTATATTTAGCTTATGGAGTGGTTTATTGGGTCCGTAACAAACACTCAAAAGAAGTAGTGTTGATGCGTGTATGCTTGTTAATTTGCATATTGTATGTTTGAGTGTGTGTGAGATTTACCCCCCGTTGTCACATGCCAGTAGTTACTTGCAAGTAGTGTATACGTATTACTGACGAAAATCAGGAGAAATATAAAAAACACAACAATATTTTGAGTGGCTACACAGCACAGTGCAAGTTAAAATGTCGTCAACAAGTAAAGTTCTAGATAACAGCTTTGCTTCAACTTTTAGTGCAGTGTTGCCAAGAAGTCAATATTGAACTTTAATTGCATTGTTAATATATTTCATTTAATAAAACATAAAATTTATGTTCAAACTTAGCTCTAAAATGAGTCTATGCCATTTCTCAATATCCTTTTTATATAAAAAAAATTAGCTATAATACTAACCAAATTAATGAAATAACTCTCTACTCGGCAACACTGTTTTTCGTTTTGTCAGTTTACTTGCGACAAGTGTGAAAATTTACTTGCTTCAAAATTTCATTGTAAGCTGACTCGCAAGTGGCAAAAGTGTGACTGTGTTAGTAAAAAAATGTGAGTGTATTGAGTTTTTTTCACTTGCACTTGCATGTGGCAACGGAGGGTTAGATGTTAAGCTTTTATGTGTTTAAGGGTGGTTTTTTAAA
This sequence comes from Tachina grossa, assembly GCA_949987645.1. NCBI lineage: Eukaryota > Metazoa > Arthropoda > Insecta > Diptera > Tachinidae > Tachina > Tachina grossa. Next base: position 58,065,052 of record OX465274.1, read on the forward strand.
GCAGGCGCTAATGTCACTGCATGTGTGTGTTATTATGTGCGCAGAGAAATAAAAGATCTTACACACAACGTATGTACGTTTGTATACGCACCCATGCGTATGAAGAAGTATTTTCTTCTTTACTCCTATACCTACAATACCTAAAACAAATTTCTTGCTAACATTGTTGTTTAGCGTTTGTTTTAGAAAATTTCGCTGTAGTAAAGCATTTGAAAAATCTCTCATGTCTTCAAAGTTCATGTAAGTGGTTTTGTGCAGGGGTCTAGTGTATAGAGACACTAATGTGTGTATATAAATTTCTTTTAAATGTATGTTTGTAAACTTATAAAGCAGCTCCAATTTATATTTAATATAAATATCACTTGGTTTCGCTTTAATATTCACCTCATGTTTTGATTATTAAAGACAATTAGTTGTTGTTACGCCTTAAGAAAGGCGATAGCTGACGTGAACTGGAAATACAAAGTGTTTAAATTGAAACAAGTCATGGGAAAAAACTAAGACAATATCGGATTTGCTTGTTTTTTTTTTTTTTTTTTTTTTTTTTTGTCAGAGCAATAAGGAAGAATCTTTGCCAATTACTTTAACATCTACTTGAAAAAAAATTTTTTGTCATATTTTGTATAAGAAAAAAAAATATTTCTAGTATATATGTATATATGGCCTTTATTGTTCTTTAAAATATATATAAAAAAAATTGAAAAAAAAGAAAAGTATCACTAAAAAGATAAAAATATAAAAAAATAAATAAAAAAGAATAGTATCACTAAAAAGATAATAAAATTCAAGAGCATTTGAAAGGGGGACGACAAAGAGGTGGCGCCTATTGTAAAATAAATTTGACGTAAATCAGCCAAGAATTTTTAACAGTCCCACCAAATATTCGCAATTTTCAAAAGGCGCGCGCAGACAGCCAGCCCAACCATATCCACAAGTTACAACACAGAGATGTGCAAATTAAAAACTGTCTTGAATAAAAAAGAATCTTAAGAATTTGTAAAGAAAATACAGACACCTCTAGGAAATCCTAGACAAATTATCCAAACAATTTGTCTTACATTTATTTTTAAAACAAAGAGGCAACAAACTATTTTCGTTTTGTGGCACTTTTTACAAACAAATGAGGAGAAACAAAAAGGAAACCAGAATCAACAACAAACCATAAATCAATTTCCACATGAAAACATCAGGGGGGCCAATTGAGAAGTAATTAAAACAGATGATATGGGAGAAGTATGTACACTTTTAAAAACATTTGCCTTGTTTGTATCAACAAACAACAAGTGTCAAATTAGACAAATAAACTTTGGTGGAATATATTGAAAGTATCAAGTAAGGAATGCAGCAAATGATCTTTGAAATGTCTTTAACGAGTTATCACAATTCGATGCCCCAGTGCGTCCGTTGATGAATTTACTACGCATGCTCGAAATTATATAGAGAAAATTATTTTATGCAAATTATTTTCTCTACATTAAAAGAAAATAATTAAGTTGGTGATATGAAAGAATTTTTTTTACTCTATTTTTTCCAATAATATCCGTAATTTCAAATAGTAGAATTTAATAAATTAAAAAATCATAACATGTAATAAAAAAGCAATGCGATTCCGATCACAGGGGAGATGTGTAAACATCTAGTAATGAAAAATTTTTTTTAAGTTGGAAGTACTTATGCTTTTAGTATCTTTTTTTAAATTAATTAATTAAAAGTATCAAAGCTTTCAATATTGTAAATACATATGAATTTTTTGGTTTTTGTTTGTTTTATTAAACTTATTTGGTTGGTAAATGGGCACACTGCAGTATATGTATATGTACTGCATTCAAAATTGCAGTAAGCAGTAAATTTACTGATTACTAAAAAAATTCAGTAAATTTTTACTGCTAATGAAATTTAATTTGCATTACCAGTAAAATCGTAGGGCCTTAATCAAAATAAAATTGTAGCAAGTGGCAAAGTTTTTTCATTCAAATTTTTAAACTTTTGTATGAAAAACATTTAGCCACTTGGTAGAATTTCATTATGAATACGGGCATTACTGATTACTGAAAATTCAATGCACCTCATCATATAATCATTTAGGCAATTTATAAAAATTGTAGAAAAAAATTTTAGTAATCAGTAAAAATTTACTTGTTAAAATTTTTTTATTATTTTTACTGAAACTTTAGTGCTACTGTAGTGCTCATCTATGGTAAATGCCTTTACTTTTACTTTTTAATTTTTAATTCCAGTTGTTCATCGTTTAGTTGTTGCTGTTCTTGTTGTTGTGTACACATTGCAATTAAAATAAATTCAGTAAAGTGCGACTTTGACTCGCGCACATTCGGTTTTCATAATTTTTTTTTATTTAGCTTTCTTCCTTTTTTAAGTTTTTTCAGTTTAAACCATTTTTTTCAGTTTTATCGCTTTTTTCTCGTTTTGGCGTTTTTTTTTCTGTTTTTGGGTTTTTTTAATTTTCGCAATTTTTTTCATTTTGACGATTTTTTTATTTTGGCGATTTTTTTCTGTTTTTTTGGGGTTTTTTTTCATTTTGGCGATTTTTTTCTGTTCTTGGGGTTTTTTATTTAGGCGATTTTTTCATTTTGGCGATTTTTCCGGTTTTTCGCGATTTATTTTAGTCCTAGAGATTTTTTTTTTAATTTGGTGCTTATTTCGTTTTGGCGATTTTTTTTGTTTTTGGCGATTTTTTATATTTGGCGATTTTATATGTTTTTGATTTTTTAGTTTTACCGTTTTTGAAAATTTCAAGAGTTTTACTCTTACGGTTTCCAAGATACAGCAAGTTGTCAAAGTTACAAAGTCAAAATTGCATTAACTGATGCAACACCCATTGATTTAAATTTTTTAAATTTAGTGTTAATTGTTGTAGTCTGTATAAAAATACACTAACTTTTAAAATTTCAAGTGTATACGAGTATATGTACATACAATTGTATGTATATTGCATGGGATTTTAACATTTTTCGTTGCTTGTTTTGGAACACCCTTTAGTTTTTAACTCTCATGTATTTGTTGTTGTAGTGGCCAAATGTCTACACATTGTGTCCAAATTTCAAGTCCGTAGCTCTTACGGTTCATTTTCACCTTTGGTGTACGGAAATACACAGAAAAATAACTGGCGGCGGCGCACCGTCGGCTTCGAGCCGGTCGACTTGTTTCTCTGCTTGTTATTGCTTCTTTCGATTTGACAACGCAAAGCAAAAGCAAAAAGCAAAGAAATCTCAGCAAAGAAATCAAAGTCAAAAGATTTTTACCCCCTAGCGTATAGGTGTTTACACATCAAAAGTAAAAATTCTTATTTAGGGCCTGTACCAAACAGTAGCAAAGTACTAGTGTAAGTAAATTTTTGACACTTCTGAGGTGAATAAAATTTCACTAGCCCTGGGGGCTAGTAGAAATTTTGACACAACAGGTAAATTTTTGACAAACTGCAATAAAAAGCATGGTATCATAAAATTTAAATCCACCGCCGTCGCTTCGTGCCGTCGCACAATACAATGATTTTTACGTCTTCTAAGTTTAATTAGACTTCGAAAAAATCATTGTTTATTTTAGTTTGCGAAAATTTTGCATCATATATATAATATTATATAATTTTTTGCAACAAGAATATTGTTTTATATAAAAATGTCCTCTTAAAAATTTGTTGGTAGTCGGCGGCTTGTAGTCAGGCGAAGCAAAACCGCCGCCGCAGCAATTGTTTCATCAGCTTCTTCCTATACTTAGGCGAATTTGTCAAAATTTTACATTGTCAAAAAAGATATCATTTGGCACAGCAGAAAAATGAAAATTTTTCCCCACAGGCAAATATTTTTTTACCATAGTACTTTTCTACCGTTTGGCACTCGCCCTTAATGTGATTTTGACCTTAAAACGTACGTAATTACGTAATTCATATACAGTAGGTTCCGGAATTAACGAACAATATGAAATATGACCGTTTCGTTAAATCGATAAATTTCATTACCCGGCAGTTTGCCTTTTTCCTTTACTTTCATCCTTGCAAATAATACTTTTGACATTAAAGTAAATATATTTTTGATTTATGTCAAAAAAAATAAAAAAATTACAAAACTGCCACACACAAAAAATTAAATATGGTAAATTTTAGCTTTAATTACAAAGCAGCTCACAAAAAATTTTAATACGATGAATTAAAACAATTCACGTATTCTATTTTCACTGAAAAATATGTACATACATACATATATGCATTAAACACATTCAGCACAGCAGGCTACACGAATAAACGACTTCAAACATTTGTCGCCTCGTAGCCGGCTACTTAATTATTTTGGAGACGGCCACTTTCATATATTTTGCATTTATAAAAATTAATTACTCTTTTAAAATGTACTTATTTCACGTAAAAATACAAAAACGAATCAATTTATTCTTTACATCAGATTTTGGACATTGTTTCTGTTAAATAGTATGAAATAATTACACAAAATCATTCATTCAACATTTTTTATTATACTGGTAGCACTGAATTTTCTCATTGTAGCCAAAGAAATAGAAATTAGTTTAATTGGACTACAACGACAATATCAGCATAGACAGCAACCTGCCGCTCTGTTGCCTTGCTGTCTTCAAAAGAATCATTCTCATATAAACATGTGTATTCTATCCTTGACATTTGGTAGTCGGTGGCTTGCTGTGGTGAATGTGTTTAATGCTATATAAAGCTGAAGTTTACATCAACTGATGCTACGTGCAGTGGATTAAATACAAGAACGCCGATGATGAAGGTGTGGCGACCTTCGAAAACATAACATTCGTTCAATTGTTCTATACTATTTGGCAAAATATTTACAATTCAGTCTTATTATGATTTTCGTATACGAGCTTTAAACTTCTCGTTTTTACAGTATTGTACTACGTTTCTCGAAAGTCATAAAAATGCATCGCTGTTAACAATTCTTTTATAATTTTTGTACTACGATTCTCGAAATTAAATATCTAAAGTTGGAAAAATAGTCGTTCCTTTTATTTCATTCGACTAAAAAGAAAACAGCACTTACAAGTTATTAAAACATCAAAAGGGTAAGGATTTTTGTTAATAAACTTTGTAGAAAATATATTAGATTGAAAATAAGCACTCGGAAGCAGTTTAAAAAATACATAACTGGCGCAATCGTACCACAATGGCATGCGCAAGGTCAACACAAAGATAGAATGGATAAAAATACTTTGAGGCACCATCTTGTACGGGATTGGAATGGATAAAAGTGAAAAAGGGCGGACTATAAATATAATAATTAAAAGAACTTCTTCATAATAAAACTGAATGCGCACAACGGGTATAGGTTCAAACAACTGATATATGCATGCATCTACTATATATTGACACCGATAAATAGATACTCATTTTCATCACCAGAGGATAAAAATAAGGTAACTCTACATTTTTATCATAAAAAATTAGTCATTTTTGTTAGCACCAATTTATTATTATTATTATTATTATTTTTGACAGTTCGCAATAGACTGCTTCATAATGTTTAAATAGTTTAAACATTTTGTGTTACTCTCTTCTTTTCATTCTGTTACAAATTCTTTGCAGTCGAAAATTTTACGTAGTACCACAAAGAAACAAATTCGAGAACCAATACGAGAGTAGTCGAAGAACATTTTCGAGAACCGTAGTAAGGCTGATTAAATTTTATTCCTTAAAAATTATCATATGTAACTTGGCTTCCTAAAATTACGAACTATAAACTAATCAAAACCAAAAAAAAAAAATATTTTACTTTTACAGCACCCCATACACGTTTCAATTCAATTGTGAATTGGGTCTTTCAATTGAATTGATTCTTGGCCATACACTTCATAAACTGACTTGAAAGATTTTCATTCAACTGTCAAATTTATATTTTTTTCACAATTAAAAATTTTAAAAATTTAAAACTTCTATTGCATTCATTCATTCATTCATTTTTATATTTTTTATTTAAAATTCAATTAAATTAAATACAATTTTAAAAATACATAACTTTTTCTATACAAAATAAAGCTACAAACATAAATTTTGACAGCTAATCAAGAGACTCGAGCACACACAGCACAATCGAATTGAAAGATTTGCTAGTCAACAAGAAAAATCAAAATCTTTTGATTTTTCTTCAACCAACTTGACAGCTGCCAAACTAATCAATTGACAAAGCCATACACGCTTTGATTTGGACAACAACCGACTCAATTGAAAATTTAATTGAATCGTGTATGGGGTGCTTAAGGAATAAAAAAAAACTGTTTATAAAGCATATTTTAAATTTGTCTCGATATGTTAAAAAAAAACGCTGTTAAAAGGGTGTCCCAAATTAACGCAAGATTTGAATTAAATAGAAACACAGTTTTTAATCTTTTGGTTGTTATTTTCTTATTGAATCACAAAAAACTTAGGAAAGGGTTATTTATGGAATAACACATAGGGAAAATGGTCTCTAGGGCTTTGCATGCGCACTTACGCACTCGTATGTCGAAACTGAATTTGGCTCAATTTGGTTGATGTAGATTTGAATCTCCTTCTTTAATGCACGGTTGGTTAAGGGCTTTTTCACATAGACCTGCGATTTCAAATAACGCCATAAAAAGAAATATAATGAATTTAAATCACACAATCTTATCACCGAAACGAGAGAGAGAGAGCAAGAGACAGAGTACACGACCTGGAAATGTGTCATGCAGTAATTGAAAACACATATTGGCTACATCAATATCATCCAATTTCGGTAGAAAGAACTTTATTATCATGTCGCAATATCGAGCAAATCTTATCAACGATGCCGAATCGCAGTCCCAGGATTGTCACCCACACTCTCACGCTCTACTTCAATATTGACATTTGAATGGTTTGTTTTTGGCGTCTCCAACGGATGCAGTCTCCATGAATTTTTCTTAATTAATTTCTTAACACTTGACGAAGTTGAAACACTATTTCGACCATATTTTTTTCGAACTGAGGCCGCCAATCTTTCATAATTTTTGAAATATTGTTCAATAATGAAGACACCATAGTGCAATCGTGCAGATGACTGCGTAAGGAATTACGGCAACCATAGCTGTTTAAAGAATCGAAGAACGTCAAAAGCACACAATCTAGGCGCACGGCAGTGCGCCAGGCCAAGTTCTGGCCAATGCACGTAGTGTGTATATTTACAGGAAGCCATTCGAGCTGTTTTTACCCCCCTCATAACTTTGTTCCCCGCGACCGCAAAATCATGAAATTTAAATCACAATTAGAATAAGTTCATGTAACTTTATATGCAAAGTTTGAAAGTTTTACAATGAAAGCTTCCGGAGATATGGAGGTGCAAAAAGTGCATATTTTAAGACATGCTCACTGACTCTCTGACTCACTGACCTACTGACTCACTCATCAATATTATGAAGCACTTCCGCTATAGCTAGAGATCTGAAATTTGGTACACAAGTAGATCTTGGCGAGCAATGAACTAGAAAAATCTGAAAACCCGAAAATTTTAACCAAGGGGGCCGGGCTACGCCCATAAAAATTAAAATGTGTCCTAATGAGCTGAAATTTGCTACAGAACTAGGTCTCGGTGGACAATAAACTAAAAAAATTTAAAATCCAAAAATTTTGGCTAGGAGGGCGGGGCTACGCCCATAAAGGCTAGAATTAAAAAAGCAAATCTAAGGCGCTTAATGGAAGCTTTTTTATTGAAATACGGCATACATACTGCGATAGGACAAGCCTAAAAATTTTCCATTAAAAAAGTGGGCGTTGACACGCCCATACAATTTCAACCTCATTTTCGTGTTCTACGGCTCAGCATATTTAGATATACTATTTCTGTTTGCAACGAAACTTGGCACAAATAATAAACATTGACCGAAAAAAATCTTAAGTTTGGAAAAGTGGGCATGGTTACGCCCATAAATATTAAAAATTAAAAGTTGCGCTAAGGAGCTGAAATTGGATACACGAGCAGGTATGGGTGAGAAAACAACAATAAAAACCTGAAACCCCAGAAATCTTAGTCAGAGCCCATTAAAATTAAAAATTAAAAGTTGCGGGTATGAGCTGAAATTTGACAAACAAGTAGGTATAGGTGAGAAACCAACTAGAAAAATCTGAAAAACCAAAATATATTACCGGAATGAGCGGGGCTACGCTACTATTGTTTGAACCTGAAAACTTACAGCATTATATATAAATTTTATTAAGGATTTTTAAGAAAAATTTCTTATGAAAATTTATCTCAAAATCCCTTTATAAAGCCTTAAAAAGTTTTATAAATAAGGCTGTTTATATACAGCTTTTAACTTAAGCTATTTTAGTGAAAACTTGCATATACGTTACACGTATACAAAACTTTAAACTATCACCTAAAAAAGTGGGCGTGATCATTCCCATAAAATTTCGGCCTTGTGTTTAATCTACTTCGTTCCACCATATTTTAGAAGAAAATTAGCATGAATTATAAGCGCTGCTCACAGAAATATTGTGAGTTTAAAATAGTGGGAGGTAGTTCACGCTAAAGAGCTGAAATTTTATGCACAAGCAATTGTAGATGAGAGCTGAAATTTGGTACACAAATTAATCTAGATCAGAGATCACTAAGAAAAATTTAAGAAACCAGAAGTTTCAATCAGGGGTTGGGAACAAGCACTGTAAACTTAAAGTTAAGTTAAATTTTATTGAAACTTTTCATACAAATTGCACTTATCCAAAGTAAAAATTTTCTGTTTAGAATAGTGGACGTGACTTCACCCATAAATCTTAGCTTTTTCTTGCATGTACTTCGGCTTAGCAGTTTTTAGTCTATTACTCATGTATTTCTCAATAGCTTTTTCTTACAAAACTTAACATGAATCATAAGCACTAACAGAAATAAAAGTCGGCGGGGGCAGGCCCATAAAAATTTTTTGTAGACAAATAGTCCTAATTGATTTACTCAATCGGAAAATCCAAAAATTAATGCACAACCTACCCTATTGAAACTTTGCATGCACATTGGGCATATCCTTTTGATTTATGTACTTCGGCTAAGTAGACTTTTTCCTCGCGCTCTAACCCATTATTTTATGTAACTATGCCATTTTTAACTGGCAAAGTGATCATGAATAGAAATAAAACACACTGGAAACTTTAAGTGTAAAAAATGTTATCATAGAAAATTTTTCAAAAAGTAGTCAGATCCTCACAAAAACATAAATGTGAAAAAAAGGCCAAGTTCCTATAAAAAAGATCGGCCATTAAAAGTAGTGAGATATAAATTTTGACCAAGTTCTTGTTTGGCACAATACCTAATACAGAAATATGCTATGCGTTATATAAATTTGCAATCGTAAGGGTGTCATATAATTTCTAGATAGTCTGTTTACTTGGCAATATTTTTACCTTTCTAAAATGTAGAGGATAACGCGTATTTGTTTATTTCTTTCTATTGGAAACAATATTGTCAAGTTAGCAGATTATCTAGAAATTATATGACAAACTTACGATTACAAATTTACATAATGCATAGCAAATTTCAGTGATAGGTATTGTACCAAACAAGAACTTGGTAATAATTTATATCTCACTACTTTTAATGGCCGAACTTTTTTATAGGAACTTGGCCTTTTTTCACATTTATGTTTTTGTGAGGATTAATTTTACCAAAACCAAAACAAAACGAAGTTTTTTACATTCGTTAGCTACAAGGCATATAGAGCAAAAAATTATCAGCTGAAGCAGCGCTGCCACCTGGTTGTATACACCTTGGAAGAAACGTTGTTCTATCGTGTAATGTTCTATTTTATACTAACTATAAACTGTCAGGTGTCGAATGGTTTTTATTTAGGGTTGGCAACGCTTTCCTGCGCAAAAGGCGACAAATTGAAGCCCTTTGTTAATTTTGGGACACCTTTTATTTACAGATTTTTTGCTAGTTTTATTTTTGCTGGACCTTTTATTAGAAAATTTGTTATATCGAATACAAATTTATTTGTTTTGTTCGTTATATAAAGTACTTAATGAAAATCTCGAATTCGTTTATCCTGTATACCACTGTAATAAGGCCCGCCTTAGCGCCTTCCATATGCGTTTTTTTGCCAATGATATCATATTAGGTACGTATATTGTTATAGCTCGGCCTCAATTTGACATCTGCAAGTGTTGGCGGGCTTACTGCATCTTCTACAAGAAACTGTTGAAACCTAATTTCATCTTACAAAATGAGTTTGTTAAAACTAAATTAGAATCATTTTTGAATTGGTTTTAAGTAGGTATTATGAAATGCAACCTAGTGTTTGCTGTACTAAATTGAGTGCTGCCAAATGAAAATGACCAGAAGCAGCTGAAAATGTTTATGAACGTTATAAGCAAGGACAGGGGTTTCAAAATGCATGCTTTTTCCCTTAAGCCTGATAGTGGCAAGAACGAAATATCTTTACGAAACATTGAATTTGCGTGAAAATGGCATCGATTTGTTAGTGCATATTTTTGCATATTTTATTGAAAATGCATATTTTTGCATAATTTGGTCATATATGTATATTTTTGTCTCATATTTTGGTATAATTGCATGGTTTTTGTGTCATATTTGCTCAAAAGTTAAAATTTCAAAAAAAAAAAATTATTTACAAATTATTAATGCAAGACAATTGGCAAATTCATTCTTTTGCATTGTTTTAGAATTGTAAAAGGAATGCACAACCATACGCCTACCAAATATAATAAAGATTGTCATTTTGATGATTTCAAGAGGAAATCGTCTGCTATTAAAGCCGAAAGTAGTTAAACAATTCTGCGGAAACTTGATATTGTTTTTAAAAATTACAGATTTAATAAAATCTAATAGCTAGAATTCAATCCATTGTAATGGTTAAGTTGACTAAATATGTAACATTATATAAAAAAAAAATTATTTAAATTTGAGCCTTTTTTTAATGCACAAAAGCTTTCTAAAAAAAAACTTGATAGAACTTCACATTCAAAAATATAAAAAAAATACAATTTTTAAAAATTCGTGCTTGGAGCTAATAATGCAGATATAATTGTTATATCATTTATAACATGGTGTACAAACTTCATATAAAAGGCATGTACACGCACCTCTTGAGAAAATAAAATATTTTTGTGTCTTTAATTAGTTGTATGTGAACTTAAAACTCTTCTTTTGAACAAATTTTTTTTTAAATATATGCATATTTTATTGTTTTTAGTGCATATTTTGCGTTTTTAATGTCATATTTTAAGCGCCTAAAATATCTTTTTTAAGTGCATGAAGTCCTTGTCCCTGGTTATAAGATACCAATTGAAAAATTTCAAGCATAAGAAATTGAGTAAAGTTCGACTTTTACTCGCACACGGACCTAGATATGTTATACTATACAAAATTTAGTTTTGGCGTTTTTTAGTTTGGGCGTTTTTTTAGTTTTGGCGTTTGTTTGCGTTTTATCGATTTTGGCGACTTATTTTAGTTTAAGCGATTTTTTAGTTTTGACGTTTTTTTTCGTTTTTGAGATATTTTCGGTTTCTGGAGTTTTTTTAGTTTTGGCGTTTTCTCGGTTTTTGGCGATTTATTTTAGTTTAGTTTGGCGCTTTTTCGTTTTAGCGATTTTTTCGGTTTTTGGCGATTATTTTCGATTTGACGATTTTATAATTGCGAGTTTTTTTAGTTTTACCGTTTTCGAAAATTTCAAAAGTTTGTCTCTTACGGTTTCCAAGATATAGCAAGTTGTAAAAATTACTTAGTCAAAGTAACATTAACCGATTATTTTAATTTTAGGTTAATTATTGTAGTCTGTATAAAAATACACTTTGCAAATTTCATAGGATTTAAAAGTTTTTCGTTTCTCGTTTTGGAACACCCTTTAATTTTTAACTGTCATGCATATTTTGTTATAGTGGCCAAAGTTCTACATATTCTGTGATCCGTAGCTCTTACGGTTCTCAAGAAAACAGCCTTTGACGGACAGACAGACAGATAGCGTAGCCATAACAATATATAGGATTCCTTTTCACCTTTGGTGTACGGAACCCTAAAAAAGGACGCAGCCGCAACAATAATAAAAAAAATTACAGAGAAAACGAAAACTTTCTTTTAACCCTCGAAGGAGAAAATTGAGGACATGTATGTATTAAATTTAATATTACATTGCGGAAATCCGAGTTGTAAAAAACAATTAGCAGAACGTTCTATAGTTTCCCTGGCAAGAAGAAACTAGTTCAGATAAAGTGGCACAAGTGGTCCACTTGCAAAAAATTCACTTAATTCTATATATATTTTTGCTTTATTTTAAACAAATTTATTAGACAACCTGTGTATTAAAACCTGACTTTTTTTTAAACTTGTAGTGTGAATCAAAATCAGCTGTTTGTGGTTTTAATGTTAAAATCAGAGGTTAACTAACATGTGTGATTTTTAATAGCGATTGCAATTTTTTATGAGTTTTGGTTTGACGTTTCTGACGTATGAAATCGTATTGCAGGTACAAAAAGAAGAGCTGTGAATTATTACGTTGTTTAAAATAAAGTTGTTTAAATAGCATTCGCTATGTACATAAGTGTCCTTAATTTTGAAAGTGGTCTAATAAACTCTAAATTAAAATGTTGGATAATATATAAATATTTTTTGATTTGTTCAAATGTAATCTACCTCGACCAAAGAAATATATGACTCAGACCACTTTCATAATTAAGTGCACATACGTACGTATATATACCCAAATAGTAAAATTTTTGATGATTTTAGACGTCATTATAAACAGACTGCTGCTGCTAAAATATCTAAAGTACGCATTTTCAAAAAGTTCGCAACATTCCACTTTTTATGATCTTCACCCTTTAAAACATCAATTTTTAATGATTTTGATATAAAATCGAATGTGAATTCAGCATTCATATTGAAAAAAATTTATAATTTTCACCATTGAGGCCTGAATAATTGTTTTGATAATATATGGATATTTTTAGTTATATTAATACATAAAAGTATAATATTATAAAGAGAAAGTTTAAATAATTTTTTTTTCTTTAATAGACATATATTTCACATTGAAGTACTCAACTGGGAGGTTTCCTTTTTTTATCTCTTTATTTTTTCACGTGCAGCCTTATAATAATTTATGCCATTGGCATTTAGTACATATGTATGAATCTGATTTCCTTCCATTGATATCCGCAGGATTTCCTTATCTTCTTATTAAATTTTAACATCTTTTCAAGCAACAATTGCGATATACCACAAGAAACCACCCTCCCTTTCTTCATGTAGTCTACATAGTTACACAACATAACAATTGAATGTTTGAAATAGAGATGGGGGCGTGTGGAATTTTTCCAACACGACACGACACGAACACGAATACCAAGACGCTCACGCACAAGAAAAATTTTGTCAACACGATACTGCACAACACACACGAAATATTATTGGTATCAACACACACGAAATATTATAAGATAAGAAAATTTAATTGATTTTTTTCAAGAGTCGCTTGGCACTGCCAGCTGATACTATCTGCCACCACAGCTGATAATATCGGTTTACGTACATAACTTTAAGCTTCTGAGGCCCATACAATATCAACAAATATGCTGGTGTTGTGTGATTGACAATACAAAATGTAAAATTTTTCCTCTACTGAAAATTCATTCACAATATTTTATATCTAAAATTATTTCGTATTTTTCGTGTCCATTTTGCTCAATACGAAACGGACCGAACACGCACGAAATCAGATTTTTTTTTTGTCACAACCACTTCGTGTTGAGTCGAGCATGTCCGTGTCACGAAAAAATATACGACACGCGCCCATCTCTAGTTTGAAATAAATATGTATATACATACGAGTACCTATTTTTTATTTTTATTTTTTGCTAAGCGCAACCAAAGCCAGGGCAGGCCACAGAATAACATAAATTGGCTTCATTCACCCTCTAACTGGATTGCCATGTCGAAAGTATGTACATATATATGTGTAATGTATTTTTAAAATATTAGAAGGAAAATATTTTGTATAACAAATCGTAACAATTAGCTATACATGCATTAATTTTTTTGTTCTATATAATTAAGTTTCAAAGGTCACCTAGTAAATACATATTTGTTTATTTTTTGTTCAATAAATTTTTTTTATGAAGTTTGTTATTTTTATTATTTTTGTTTTTTGGCGTAACAAATTTATTTCGTTTAATTGATATGTTACCGAAATGGTTATTAAAATGATTGCATGAAATTTTTGTTACAAAACAATAAAATCTAAGAGTGCATGACAAATGTTTGTATTGCTGCAACTATAAAATATTATTATTAAAGATGTTTGCGTATAATTTTATAGAAAATAATATTATATAAGCGGTTGTTTTTTGCTTTTAGTTCCCCAAAACACAAATTTGAGAACTTTTTTTTGTTAAAAAAAAAGTATTTGATTATATACATTAATATACATATTATATAAATATATTTCTGGCATATTCATCCCTATTATCCACAACAAGAGAGAGTTGTCTTCCCATGCAATTCAGCAGACCTGAGCTGCCCAAAGTAGCACCAGAGCGCCGAACATCAATCGACTTCTTATTAATACAAATGAATGCACATATGCGAATACATTTCTCTTGTTTTTTTTTTTTTTTTTTTGGTGGCCAGCTCTGCATTACACTATCGCAACTTAGAACTCTTGCTAAAATTAAAACCGTCATTTTCAAATATATTATTATTTGTGAATTCTAGTGTATGGGGTTTCCCGGACTTTTGCACTTCCCGGGAAACGGGAATGAAAAAATCGCGATCGCGGGAATTCCCGTCAAAAATTTATTTTCTAAATTAAGTTCATTTATTAAATGAAAGTTGTCAAAATTTCGACATTTTCATTAATGTAAGCATTCTTTTTAAATACAAGTTAATACAAAAACAATTCTACGACAAATTTTCAAGTGACTTCAAGCAAATAGAATATACATTGTAGCTTATTCTTAGTAATTAAATCATATAAAGACTTAACTGACGACTATTACCGCAATTAGTTAAATAATTTTGTAATAAGACTTCGAATTTGCCTTGCTTGTTTCTCATTATTTTTGAAAATTTTCCAGGAGGATTCTTATCATTAAGTACGCACAAGTTACATTAATATACTCAGCTGCGCCAAAGTTTACATAGCCCGAGCCACGGTCTGAATGAATTTCATTCATAACTTCAAGTTCGCTTAACATCGAATAATTATTTACTTTAAGAAACAATTTTATCATTGGAATCATTGATATTTATACACTTTTTTATGTTAAGCTATACTTTTTCTAGTATGACTTCAATTTATAGAATGTTTATGAAATTTCCGTATAGATTTGAACAGCTCATATTTTTATTTTATATTAAAAAATATATATATGTGCATTTTACTACTTGTTAATCGGTGTCCAATGAATTATTTCTTTCTAAATTTGAAATAAAAAAAAAAAGCAATGTGAGTCCGATCACAGAGGAGATGTGTAAACATCTAGTAATGAAATTTTTTTTTAAGTTGGAAGTACTTATGCTTTGAGTATCTTTTTTTAAATTAATTAATTAAAAGTATCAAAACTTTCAACATTGTAAATACATATGAATTTGTTGGTTTTTGTTTGTTTTATTAAACTTATTTGGTTAGTAAATGGGCACACTGCAGTATATGTATATGTAATGCATTCAAAATTGCAATAAGCAGTAAATTTACTGATTACTAAAAAAATTCAGTAAATTTTTACTGCTAATGAAATTTAATTTGCATTACCAGTAAAATCGTAGGGCCTTAATCAAAATAAAATTGTAGCAAGTGGCAAAGTTTTTTCATTAAAATTTTTAAACTTTTGTATGAAAAACATTTAGCCACTTGGTAGAATTTCATTATGAATACGGGCATTACTGATTACTGAAAATTCAATGCACCTCATCATATAATCATTTAGGCAATTTATAAAAATTGTAGAAAAAATTTTTAGTAATCAGTAAAAATTTACTTGTTAAACATTTTTTATTGTTTTTACTGAAACTTTAGTGGTACTGCAGCGCTCATCTATGGTAAATGCCTTTACTTTAACTTTTTAATTTTTAATTCCTGTTGTTCATAGTTTAGTTGTTGCTGTTCTTGTTGTTGTGTACGCATTGCAATTAAAATAAATTCAGTAAAGTGCGACTTTGACTCGCGCACATTCGGTTTTGATAATTTTTTTTTATTTAGCTTTCTTCCTTTTTTAAGTTTTTTCAGTTTAAACGATTTCAGTTTTATCGCTTTTTTCTCGTTTTGGCGTTTTTTTCTCTTTTTGGGTTTTTTTAATTTTCGCAATTTTTTTCATTTTGACGATTTTTTCATTTTAACGATTTTTTTCTGTTTTGGGGTTTTTTTCATTTTGATTTTTTTTGTTTTTGGGGGTTTTTTATTTAGGCGATTTTTTAATTTTGGCAATTTTTTTCATATTGGCGATTTTTTTGTTTAAGGATTTTTTTAATTTTGCCGATTTTTCCGGTTTTTTGCGATTTATTTTAGGCCAAGAGATTTTTTTTAAATTTGATGCTTTTTTTCGTTTTGGCGATTTTTTTTTTGTTTTTGGCGATTTTATATTTTTTTGATTTTAGTTTTTAGATTTTAGTTTTACCGTTTTTGAAAATTTCAAGAGTTTTGCTCTAACGGTTTCCAAGATACAGCAAGTTGTCAAAATTACAAAGTCAAAATTGCATTAACTGATGGAACAGTTGATTTAAATTTAAATTTAAATTTTTAAATTTTTTAAATTTAGTGTTAATTGTTGTAGTCTGTATAAAAATACACTAACTTTTAAAATTTCAAGTGTATACGAGTATATATACATACAATTGTATGTATATTACATGTGATTTTAACATTTTTTGTAACTCGTTTTGGAACACCCTTTAGTTTTTAACTCTCATGTATATGTTGTTGTAGTGGCCAAATGTCTACACATTGTGTCCAAATTTCAAGTCCGTAGCTCTTACGGTTCATTTTCACCTTTGGTGTAAGGAAATATACAGAAAAATAACCGGCGGCGGCGCACCGTCATCTTCGAGCCGGTTGACTTGTTTGTTTCTCTGCTTGCTATTGTTTCTTTCAAACACTGATACACTCATACATAGCTCACACCGATTTGGCAATGCTGTGAAAGAAAAGCAAAGAAATCTCAGCAAAGAAATCTCAGCAAAGAAATCAAAGTCAAAAGATTTTTACCCCCTAGCGTATAGATGTTTACACATCAAAAAAAATTTTAGAATTTGTTTTTGTTTAAAAAAAAAATTGTTAGAATGAAAAAATTCCTTTGAACGGGGTATTCGTATTGAAACAGCCGATGAAAAACATATCAACTTTAAAAGAGAACTTAAATAATTTTATCGTGTGAATTTAGTCATACCATCATTCAAACGACCTTTTGTAATATATGCAAAAAAACACTGAAAGTTTTAATATTAAAGTTAAATAGGATTATAATACAAATTTCTGATATGAATGAAAATATATGTCACTGTCACTTACGCTATCTTATAAATATGTCTGCCAAAAAAATCTATATATTTATGAAATAACGTGTACTTTTAATTTCCTGTTTTTCCGGGAAAATCTCAAAAATTTCCCGGGAATATTAGGCAGACATTTCCCGGGATTTCCTGCCCGGGAATTACCGTTTCCCAAACCTTAGGGAATTCTCAAATATTTTAGTGAAAGTCTGTGCATAATATAAGAAGTTTATGACTGTTCAAAGATATGGTTGAAGTCTACGGACGATTTGGTGTATTTTATTAAAAACAAATCTTCGGATATGAGAACTTCTCGAAAATGAGAACAAAGTAGTTCTAATTAACGAGCGTCTACTGTACTTTAGAAATATATACCGGAATCGCTGTGAATACTAATTCTCATACTGTAGAAAAATAAGTAATATATTCTGGTTCAGTATGTAATACGATACGAACCTAAGCTCTTTTTTCGGCTTTTGGCGATTTCTTTAGTTTTGGAGATTTTTGTTTTTGCGATTTTTCGAGTTTTGGTTTTTTATAGCTATGCTATTTATTGTGCGACACAGAATTTAGGACGTGATTTTCGTAACAAAAATAATCGACAATATTACAGTTATAAATTTAGTTTTGTTTTGATTTATTTGAACTTAAAAGCAGAGTAGGAAAATAAACGAAACAAATTGTTTGATTTTGTTTCGTTCTTTGAAGTGAGTGAAACAAAAACAATGAAAACGATTGCTCAAATTGTTTTTGTATTGATTTTGCACATGAGCATAAAACAAAGAACACAGCCGATCAGGTGTAAGCCGACCAGCCACAAACAATATATTAATTTAATCGTCTGCCGCTGGAAAGGAAAATAATGGGAAATAAATGGAAACGTTTTGAAATATTTGCAGAGAATTTTACATCATTGCATTGTTATTTCACACATGATATTTGTTTTGTATAACTAAGTAGCATAGCTATAACCGGTTGTCCTAAGATACCTTTCTTATTTTCTTAGTTTTATCTGTATTTTTTTACTTCTGAAGGATTTTTTCGTTTTGGCAATTTTTTTCGCTTGCTTTTAGTTTTGGCCCTTTTCTTCGCCTTGACAATTTTTTTGGCTTTTGGCGATATTTTAATATACAGCGATTAATTTTTAGTTTTGGCGCTAGTTTCTTTTTGGCAATTTGTTCACTTTTTGGTAATTTTTTTGTTATTAAAGATTTTTTTTTGTATAGACGCATTTAAGTTTTGGCGTTTTTGTAAATTTTTTGGTGTTTTTTGGAGATTTTTTTTGCAATACATATTTTTAGTTTTAGTGACTTTTTGATTTTGGCGCTTTTTTAGTTTTGGTGATTTTTTTTAGCTAATTTTTTAATTTGCTTGTGACCGTTTTACTTTTGGTCACTTGTTGCATTTTAGCGATTTATTTTAGTTTTGGTGATATTTTTTATTTAAGCATTTTTGTAATTTTGGCGATTTTTCATTTTGACAGTTTTTTTTTTTATTTTGGGACTTTTTTAGTTTTAGCGCTTTTGAAAATTTTAAGAGTTTGCCTCTTACGAAAATTTTAAGTGTCTATATATAGTCACCTAAGATCCAAAAGGCCGTGAGTACACTTTTTACTCTTTTACAGGAGAAACTAAAAAAAAATTATAAGCGATAAGCTGCAACTTAAAAATAAGAACGCCTCACATTATTCAATAATTTTCAGTATAATAGAAAATGTATATTGATAAAAATTAAATTAATATTTTTCCATGTTAATTTAAGAAATTTCAACATGACTAGATTTTCGTTAATGCTCCTGATTAATTCAATATGGGTGTATTTTTACTTTTAGCGGCTTTGTAGTTGTGGCGCTTTTTGCGTTTCCGCGATTTTTTGTTTTTTTTTTGTTTTTTTTGGAGATTTTTTTAAATTGCTTGCGACATTTTTAATTTTGGTTACTTTTTGCATTTTATTTTATTTTTGGTGCTATTTTTTATTTAAGCATTTTTTTAATTTTGGCGATTTTTTGTTTTGGCAATTTTTTAAATTTTGGGACTTTTTTAGTTTTAGCGCTTTTAAAAATTTTTAACAGTTCGCCTCTTACCAAAATTTTAAGTGTCTATATACAGTCTACTAAAATCGAAAAGGCCTTAAGTACATTTTTTTACTTTTTTACAGGAGAAGCAAAAATCCTTATATATTTTAGACTATTTATTTGTTAGATGCTTAATTAAAAAAAAAAAAAAAAAAATCGGTGTTTTTGAACAGATGACGATATACATATATGTAAGTCTGTATTACATTAGGATTTCAACATTTTTCTTTGCTCGCTTTAGAACACCATCTAATTTTTGACTGTCATATATTTTTTGTTGAAGTGCCCAAAGTTTTTTTTTACCTATTCTGTAACAATTTCAGTTCTGTACCTACTAGGGTTCTCAAAAAAACAGCCTTTGGCAGACAGACAGACTGACGGACGGGCCACGCAGCGAAAACCAGAGCTGTTAAATTTCGATTACGATTGGGAATCCGTAAGATTACTTTTCAAAAAAGAGCTGTACTGATTGTATTCCTGATAACTTATTGATTACGATTACTAATAATCGAAAAGTTATCTGGATTTTTTTTTTAAAGAGAAGTAACACTCAGGCAATTAATGCCTACTACTATTACTAGGTGTTACCTTCTTTAGGAAAGGGATAGTGATAGAAGACAGGTGGTGAAGGAAGAGATAGAAGAAAGCTTCATTCTTTTTACAACTGCTTTTTGCATGCTTTTTAATGCCGGCTATACACTACACAAGTTCAGTGCTCAAGTCTGGCACTGTACAATGCGTTTGTGTAGTGTATGGGGGCGGTTGTGCTATTTACGCAGTAAACTGAGTAAAGGTAGAATTAGTAAAATCGTATCGTGATGTTGCGTGTCAGCTGACAAAAACCGTACCATACCCAATGCATATTACTAGTTATAAAATATGTGGTGGTAGCACTGCTGACGTAGGAATCTGCAGAAAACAGATTTTTCTGTAGCGAATGTCAAAAACGCCGCATTTAATGCCAGACAAAAAAAATGTGCTGTGCAAACTGTTACATTTTCTATAAATTGTGCACAAAGTTGAACGATACGGCAAGCTGTAAAGTAGAATGATACGATTTTACTAATTCTACCTTAACTATCAAAACGATTTTGATATTTGCTCAAGTTTAAAAACTATATAGTGAACTTGTGCAGTGTATGTTGCAAACGCTCAGTTTTGTCGTGATTTTTTAAGAGTTAAAAACAAAAAATGAGAGCAGAAAAAATATTCTGGACAGAGTTCCTAGAATTATAGAAAGAATCGCCTGCATTATGGCGCATTAAAAACAGTGATTATAGCAATAGAATTATGAAAATCGAAGCCTACGAAAAATCAATTAATAAACTAAAGGAAAAATACCCCAATGCAAGTAGAGAAATGGCTGTTAAAAAGATTAACACATTTAGGATTTAGGCTGTTTTTATTGCCACAGCAATTAATAAAATAGAGCAGTATTTGCACATGTTGTCTTCTTCACTTATAGCTTTAAAATAAAAACTGCACAGTTTACTTGTATAGTGTGTGTCACAAGCTTAGTTTACGCAGTGCCAGACTTGAGCACTGAACTTGTGTAGTGTATGGCCGGCATAATAATGCAGTGTTGCAGCGCCTTCTGGTGTTAAAAGAGGCGTATTAAATTTTGAAGCTGTGTTTTTAGTAGCCATTTTATTGGTTATGTTACTTCGCCGATGATTTTGCTACACAATACTGACGAAGGAGGGCGCTCTGAAGTAACATTAGGATTAGCATCTGCTGAAGTCGGTATAGTTAAGTGACCAGTGACTATGCCTTCATCACTTGAACTTTCCAACAACAGCTGATGCAAAGAGACTCTAATGCACATCAGCAAAATACATGGTATTGTTATTTGAATGACTGTCGGATACAGGGATTGAACCTAGGATCTTCAGTTTTGTAGTCGACGTGCTAAGTACTTCAGCCAACGCCACCCGGATTACTAGAAATTACTTCAAATTAGAACAAGGGAATTTTGACCACTTTTTAATATAAAAATTTAACAATAGATATCTTTCAAGCTTTTTAAAAAAATATTGCTCATTTGTTAAACTATTGTATATTTTAAATTTTAAAATTAATGAAATGTCAGAAACTTCATAAATAAGGAAAATTAATTAAAAGTAATCTTAAACAATAATTGGATTATTTTTTGATTACTTTCGATTCTTTTTTTTATTATTTTATTATAATTTTAAGTAATTCAGATTACTTTTCCATTATTAGTAATCGCAAGTCAATTAGTAACCGTGCGAAACTGAATATAATCATGATTTAATCATTAGTTTACCTTTCAAAAAAAAAAAAAAGTAATCAGACTACTACTTATTACGATGAGTAATCATTACTTAACAATTTTGGCGTAAACAACAGGGTCCCCCTTCACCTTCGGTATACGGAATCCTAAAAACGAAGTGATGCCTGCTGTAAAGAAAGTCTTAAGGCTCAGTTAACCGACTGTAATGTAAAGTAACTGCAACAGTAAGAAACAGCTGATCGATTTTGTTATGTGAAAAGTAATGAAAATGGCTATAGAGATGTAATGCAACGTAACCTAATTTTCATATAAAAATGTCGATCAGCTGTTTTCTACGTTACAGTTACATTACATTACAGTCGGCTAACTGAGCCTTTATTTGGCAATATCTTATTCCATTTTTAAATGTTGGCAACTCCCCGTATTTTCCTCGTTTCAAATACACATTAAAATTTATAGATACTCCTCCTAATGCGAATTTATACATACTTTTACATGCATATATGTATATATATATACATATCTATAAGGAACATAACATCCCCTTTGTAAAATCAAACCATTCCATTCTTTCCATGTAACCATTTTCTAACTTAAAGTTTAAAATGTTAGTTTAATAAATAATTTATGTATTTATAATAAAGTTTTGTTTGTGGTACTTTGTCACACATTTTTTTACAACAAAAGGCCGTTTGAATAAGAAAAGCGTGATGAAATAATTTCCCATGTCTAATACAATCAAATTTAAACAGATGTTACACAAAAAAAAACTTAAGAACACAAATTATAATCTTTACACAGCATGTCATAAAAAAAGTCAAGTTAAATAAAATAGAAGAGAAATATGAAAAAAAAAAATACAAGACAAACAAAATGAAATGATTATTATCCACAACAGGATTGGAAAATAAGAAATTTCAAATGTGAAGAATTTAAATAAATGTATTTCTAAAGCTGCTAGTGAATTCCTTTATATGATTACATCGAAAGCAGAAAAAATTGAGCTTTCTGCCGAAAATAAAACTAAAGCTTTATTATTATTATTGCCATTAATTTGTTGTTGTTTTTGTGCTTTAAAATTTGCTTAAAGCATATAATTTATTATTAATTTATTTTTAAAGTAAATTGCCATTTTGATGATCTCTAGAGGCTAATATCTACAATTAAAAATCTATTGAATGGTGAAAGTAGAGAAATAATTCCACGAAAATTAGATATCGTTTTTAAAAATATTACCGCATTAAAAAAAAATTAAATAAATTAATTCTTTCTAATGACTCAGTTAAATAAATATACAACGTTGAATAAAAACAAACATTTAAATTTTAATCGATCACATCCACAGATCTTGCAAGTCCTTTTCAAATGCAAAACAGCTTTTTAAGAACAAATTGATTGAACTTCACATTCGAAAATATAAACGAAATTTTAGTTTTAAATAAATATTGTTTATATTTATATAAAGGACAAGGTCTTAATTTCTATAAAGTTACTCCTATAATAATATGAGTATTTATTTTATTTGTGAAAAAGGCGTAAAATATAATCACAAATAATTGGGAGATTCAAACGGTAGTTTATAAGTGCCATAATATTTCAAAATTTCTATTTGAAAGAAAAAACAAAAGCTAAATAATTTACATATATTAAAATAATTTAATACACTATGACACTATGACACTTACTTTGTAATATAAAGCGTGTCCCAACAAGAACGCAAGATTTAAATTTTAAATAAAACACAGATATTAAAAAAAAAAAAAAAACGTGAAACTTTATTATATCGTAAAGTAGACAAAATGAGGTTATGTGTGGAACAACAAATCGGGCAGATGGCCGCCGCGGCTTTGTTGGCACACACGGATCTCTTAATGAAATTTTCAATGGCCGTTTTGCATAAATGCTGCGGTATTTCATTAATGCAACATCCAATTTCCTCTTTTAAGGCTTGAGTCGTCGTCGGCTTATTCGCGTAAGCCATCGACTTCAAAAAACCCCAAAGCAAAAAGTCTAATGGTGTTAAATTGCACGATCCAGGCGGCCAATCCTGTTCTCCAAAACGCGAAACAACACGACCGGGAAATGACTGATGTAGCAATTGAATTGTTTCTCTGGCTGTATGATATGTGGCGCCGTCTTGTTGAAACCACATGCCCTCCACATTCATTTCAATTTCAATTCTAGGCACGAAAAAACTGGTTATCATTTCACGATACCGAACACCATTGACTGTTTGCGCTTGACCTGCGTTTGAGCGACATCATCACGTACAGCTGCGACATTTTCGGTCGATCGACCTGGTCGAAGGCGCATTGTTGTCTTTACATCACTAACAGATCCAGTTTCGGCAAATTCATCCATTAATCTCTTTACAGTTGACTCTTTTGGAGCATTATTGTGACCCCAAATTGATCGCATATTTGCGAACTGTAGCCGCAAAACTTTCACCATTTTGGTAAAAGAATTTCACAATGAGAGTGCGTTGTTCATTCGTGTAGCGCTCCATTTTTACTAACCTCGTACCTTCTACTAGCAAACAATAACAATTGTTCAAATGTCAAACAATGACACTTCGAATGGCGCCAAATTTAAATCTTGCGTTCTTGTTGGGACACCCTTTACAATAGCCCAATTCACAATCTTGTGCAAATGGTCTGGCATCGTTGCATGTGCAAAGTGGTATAGTATATTGATACTCACCACTAAGAATTGTTAGTGGGGAGTATCAATATACTATACTATTTTGCACATGCAACGATGCAAGACCATTTGCACAAGATGGTGAATTGGGCTAATGTCTTATATGTTATCAAAGCATTAAGGAAAATAAAGAGGAAATGTGTATATCATTAAAAGACATTCACGCCTATCGTGAAAATTTTTTCCCTAGAAATATTTCCACTTTTCACCAAATTGCAATCGTGAATAGTTTTTTGTCCTGAAATTTTTTCCCTTGTTTTTGATTCCCATTATCGTGAATAATATTTTTCGCGTGAATTTTTTCACATTTTCCTTGATTTTGTTCAACTTATTTTTGCAGGTGAACTGAATTAATACATGAAATAATTTCGATATTTTCCTTCGGATTATACGAGTATATTAAAAGTTATAAATATTTATTTTTAGTACAAGATTAGTAAGTCCTCATCCAGACTTCAAATTTTTGTTGCTGCAATTTCTTAAAAATTTGTTTTGAAATTGCATAAGTGTCCACATTATGAAATTTTAATTTTGCAATTATGCATTAAAAAATTATATTATACCACAAATGTCTTTGAAAAATTACTTATTTACTTTTTAATATATTTTTTGTTTTTCATACAACTGAAGAAATAAAATTATAAAAACCGTCAAATACAACTAACAACTTCAAATTAATAAGTACGAATTTCAAATCAAAAGAGAATTGCCGAGCACATGAAACTGTGTACCCCTCCCCAATCTTCTCACCACTCTCACCAATAAACTCAAGAATTGCTGCAACAAAAATTGCAAGTCTGGACAGGGACTAAGTAAAGTTTACTATTGTTACGAATAACTCCCTGCAACACCTTTTTTCATGAAGTATGAATATCTTTAGTTCACACACAGTAAATTTCAAGCTAGTCCACCACGGTGGTACATTGGTATATTTTTTTCACTGCATCTAGAATATTTAAAAACACATCTTTAAAGTTAAAAAAAAAATTTAATTTCGTCTTTTCTTTATTACATTTCCTGGGACTGCTAGCGGAGAAAATTTTTCACGGGAGATTCACGATAGCATTTTTCTTTTCGAGTGGAAGTAAAATTTTACGTGAACGAAATTTACACTTGTTATTTACGATAGGGGTGATTATGATGCTTTTTATAACGATATGTATAACTTTAATGGAAATGAAAGACAAAAGAGTTTCAATAAAAGTAAAAACATGTATTTGGAAAAAATTAAAGAATGGTTGCCATCACAGCAATCACAAAAAAGTAAAGTTTGGAAATGAAAAAATGCCATTGAAGCTATCAAAATTTATAAGTTTGGATATAATTAGTCAGAGAAGACCAGAAACACAAAAAATTAATTCAGTAAAGTGCGACTCTGACTCGCGCACGAAGGGTTCCGTACGAACACTAGATTTGTAATTTAATACAAACTTCAGCTATATAATAATACAGTTTTGACATTTTTTTTTTTTGGTTTTTGGCGTTTTTTCAATTTGGCGATTTTTTTTCATTTTGGAAATTTTTTTCATTCTTGCGTTTTTTTCACTTGGGCAATTTTTTTTAGTATAGGCACCCTTTTCGCGTTTTTTTTTCGGTTTTTGGCGTTTTTTCAATTTGGCGATTTTTTTCGATTTGGCGATTTTTTTTCATTTTTACGATTTTTTTTTATACAAAAAATTATTTTGGTTTTGGCGCCTTTTTTACATTTTGGCGATTTTTTCGATTTTTGGCGTTTTTTTCATTTTGGCGATTTTTTTCATTTGGGCGATTTTTTCGAATTTGGCGATCTATTTTAGTGCCTGAAATTTTTATTTTATTTTGGTGATTATTTTCGTTTTGGCGATTTTTTTTTTAATTTTTAGCGATTTTTTTTTTGGTTTGGCGACTTTATACTTTTCGGATTTTTTAGTTTTACCGTTTTTGAAAATTTGAAGTGTTTGCCGCTTACGATTTCCAAGATATAGCAAGTTGTCAAGATTACATAGTCAAAATTGCATTAACTGATGGACCACCCTTTAATTTAAATTTTTTTAAATTTTACTGTTATTTGTTTTAGTCTGTATAAAACTACATTAATTTTGCAAAATTCAAGTTTCAATACATATATGTACATACAATTGTATGTATATTACATGGGATTTTAAAATTTTTCCTTGCTCGTTTTGGAACACCCTTTAATTTTTAATTCTCATGTATTTGTTATTGTAGCGGCCAAGGTTCTACATACTCTGTCCAAATTTCAGGTCCCTAGCTCTACGGTTCCTGAGAAAATACCGTGTGACAGACGGACAGACGGACAGCGTAGCGAAAACAATAGGGTCCTTTTCACCCTTGGTGTACGGAACCGTAACTAAATGGCGTTTTCGAGGTCCGCGATAAAGAATCTTTGGTAGCGAATTGAACGTGATGCAGGAGTATAGCAGGCGGTCAGAGTGGTCATAATTTTTTTTATTATTGTAGCTTAAGATGTGTAGATGTGGAATGTAGTTTCGAGGTCACCGATAGATTTGGTACCCGTTTGAAGGGTATGGAAGACGATGCTATACATAAGTATAGCAGGGGACCACGATTGCCAGGTTTTTTCTTTTATTACAGCCTAGGTCTTGAGTAAATTTTGAGTTGATACCCTATAGAGGAGCAAGTGCGCCCTATATCTAATCACCATTAGGCTTTATGGTATATACTTGACAACTCTCCAAGCTGTTAAAAACATTCTTAAGCTTACGTCAACCTAGCGCATATTTAATACTATAGTTAGTATTAGAACTAAACAACTTTTCAAAAAATTTGAACATAATAATATTAAATTGTAGCATAATACCAGTGATCAACTATGTACAAAAATACAATAGTACTTAGTTATCCATCTCTTGTCTGTGACCGAATGATAATCATAATCATTTACGCATGGTGATAATAATTATGTAAGAACAAACACCAAGCCAGCACCTTCTCTGCTAATACGCCTACACTATAGACTAGCAACGAAAAAAAAGTTTAGAATGTGCAGCCAGTTCAAAA
Organism: Tachina grossa; assembly: GCA_949987645.1. Lineage (NCBI taxonomy): Eukaryota > Metazoa > Arthropoda > Insecta > Diptera > Tachinidae > Tachina > Tachina grossa. Next base: position 58,092,569 of record OX465274.1, read on the forward strand.
TAAAAGCAACATCTATGTACATAATAATCATTGTAAACCAAAAAAGTGTATTCTCCTTGGCATTATATGGCAACAAATGTGTGAAAAAATCTTATACAAATCAAGCGATAAACTTAGAATGAAAGTTTATTTAGCCTATATTTCAATACACTGGGAAAAGGGTACACACATGTCGCTCACTCAAATATATTTTCTATTTTGGTTTTTAAGATAAAAATGTAGGATAAACATTAATCAGGAATAATTTCTTAATCGGGCTTAAGTTCAGTATTTTCAATTCTTATAGCAGGAGTTCACACAAAATTCCTGTTTACGGACCCCTTGTAAAAAAATCATTTTTGTCGCGGACCCCTTTTGAAGCCTAGGATGTACCTTTATTCTTTTTTTTTAAGTTCAATTAAAAATTCAAAAAGTTCAAGAAAAAAATAAGTATTTTTTGGTTAAAAATTTTATTACAAAAGTTCATAAATATGTTTAAATATACACCGCCAAATTTTAAATAATCTTCAAAATAACGTCTCTTCTTTGAAATGTTTAAGTTTAACTTCGCCTTGTATAAAACTAAGTAAAGTGTCAATAAAAACAATATCAGCTGTTGTTTTGACAGTGATGGCAATAACAGTCAGTGCAGAGTCTAGTAGGTGGGGTACTTTATACATATTTATTAAGCAGAGAGTAATAAAAATTCTCGCTAATACTCGTATTCAGTTTTTTGCGTAGACACTAAAAAATATTTTTCAATTTCAATAACATAAATCCCGGTATTTAACAACTTTTTTTTAAATTTCCTGTGAAAAAAATATTTCCAATATTGATAAGTAAAATTACAAATAATTCTTTAATTCACTAAGAAGATTTAGGACGTTTTTGTTTGAAAACACTTTTGAGTTCTTGTGTTGGAATTCTTCAAAAAAAAGGTTGTTGTCTTTAATAATGAAAAATAAAAATACACCTATCCCTCAATTTACTCGATAGATAAGTTCCTGAGAAAGTTGTGTAAATCGAAATTTTAAATTTTTATATGAAAATTCACGTAAATCGAAAATAAAGGCAGAATCGCGTAAAAAATTGATTTTATTAAAAAATATATATGTATTTCAACTTAGTTTTTAAAATATCAGAAGCGTTTACTCAAACACATAAAAATAAACCTTTATTCATTAATCGAAATAAATGCTATTCATAAAAACAAAATTAAAAATACCAGAAGCGTTTACTCAAAACACATAAAAATCGTGTAATCGAAGTATTTCATAAATCTCTCAATTTACACGAAAACCAAAATAATCGAGTAAAAGTGAAATCGTGTAAAAAAAGTTTCCTGTAAATCGAGGGATAAATGCATTACTGTCATGTTTTTAACCCCTGACTAAAAAAGGGTGTTATAAGTTGGTAGTATGTGTGTGTGTATCTGTGTATCTGTGTCTCTGTCCGTGTCAAAGTACAGACCAAACGGCTGTACCGATTTTGATTTGGTGTTTTTGTGTTTGAAAGGTGACTTGATCGAGATGGTTCTTAGCTATGTTTAAAGAAAATCGGTCCAGCCAATTAAGAATATCGCATCTTTTCTAGATATATACGGGGGTTTCTAAAATGTTTAACTTTTGTTATTAAAATATAAAAATTAAACTAAAGTATTATACAATAGTTTGAAAAATATATGAAAAATTATGTGTTGGATATAATGTTTGGAACAAAATCATAAAGCAAATACACGAACCTTCTAGCATAGACAATAAATAATAATTGTTGTAAAGAATCACAACTGCGACTTTTTTTCGTCCATAGACAAGACGATACAATCATCGAACAGAATTAGGTCATAAGTTATTAGATATTTAGTTAAAAAAAAGGAGAAATTTTTTCAAAAAGCAGATTTTTAAAATCGTTTTTTTGTAGAATGTGATAAGTTTTATTGTGTTTGTTGTATATGTTGTTGTCAAATAGTTTTTTTTTGGAGTTGTATTGTGAAAACTTGCTGTATTGATAAATATTATTACTGAATTAAAGGATACAGTTGTCAAAATTCATCTCCGAAGCCAACGAACCTGAAATGTGTCTATTTTTTCCCCTCTACATATTTATGTATATAAATCTAAAAATAAAACAAAACACGATTGAAATGGATCCCAGGTGGTCGATTCAGGTTCTGTGATTATATAAAATGAAAGAACAAACTTAAGAGCTTTCCAAACTGTTTTAAATGCAAATATCAGCTAACGTATGTATGGACTAGAGGCCTGCGTAAACAGTCTTAAAATGAAAATACGTCTTTTTTTTTTTAAATGTGTTCTCGTGGCATGTATTATACTAAACCAATAATGAATGCTGTCGTTTAATAAGCGAGGCACGATTGATGTATTGATGTACGTGTATGTGAGTGTTTTTAAGCGATGCCGCGAAGACTTCTTGTTCGTAACAAACACTCAACAGAAGTATTGTTGATGCGTGTATGCTTGTTATTTTTCATATGGAACGTTTGAGGGTGTGCGTTTAAGATGTAGATGGTAAGCTACTATGTGTTTAAAGGTGGTTCTTTTAAAGCAAGTGCACACATCTAGTGACAATAGATGTGCGCGTTTGTGTGTGCGCAGAAAACTAAAGGATCATACACACAACGTGCGTGCGTGTATGTACATGCATGACGTTTGTATACGCGCTCATGCGTAGGAAGAAGCAAGCATCACAAATTCTTCTGTCACGAAACATTTCCTTCTTTACTCCTATACATGCAATAACTGAAAAAAATTTCTTGCAAACAATGTTGTTTAGCATTTGTTTTAGAAGATTTCGCTGTAGTCAAGCATTTGAAAAATCCCTCATGTCTTAAAAGTTCTTGTAAGTGGTATTTTGCAGGCGTCTAGTATGTAGGAAGCTGCTGTAAATACAAAGTTACGACTCTTCCAAAATGCTGGTAACACCGCTGTACTTTTAAGACAATCCTATGAGTTTAGTTTATCAATACCGCCTTCTCAGCAATCCTATACCATTACAACAAATTCATATCAACACATGCGTCATGTCACGTGCGATTGTATGTATAATTAATGTTTGTGTAAAATCAAAAATATTTTAGAATGGGGCATCAAAGCACAATATCCTTAATTTAATCCCATTAAAGTATTTCTGCATATTTTGTTGAAATCAGCCTTTTAATCGTTGGCAAAAAAAAAAACAAACATTTTCTTTTTCTGTCACATGCGAATGCCTTGATTTTTTTCAAGTATCTGAAAAACGAAAAATAATTCAAAATCAAAATTTTCAGCAATTACAGGGCTAAATTTATAGCTATAAGTTACACTTATGACCAATATAGAAATCCTTTTTTATTTTGATTTTTTAAGACGGTCACGTTCGACATCATACGGGTGTAAAAATTTCCTTAAAATATTGCATAAAATGATATAAAGTTAAATGCTTTTACAAAGTTGTTTTCTAAAAAAGTTAGTTTATTTTTAACGCTATACTTTCGCTGAAACTATAATGAAATATCGCCCAGTGTGCATGCATGCACTAATGCAAACAACGTGCAGTCGAAGAGCAAACGTTTTCATATCAAATTGTAGGCGAAAAACAAATATTTATTTTAACTTTTTCTACTAATTGACTGGACAGGTGTTGAAAGCTCATACAAAAAATACAAAAATAAAAAAGATCATCAAATCATAATTAAGATGTCAGCACTGCAAGAACGTGATTAAACAAGCCAAAGTAATAATAATAATAATAAAAAAATATTGAAATTTGTATATGGAGTTAGTAAGAATTTATAGAATTAAAATTATTTTATTTAAACAATTAGGAGCTTTAAGCGTGAGTGGTTTCCTTATAAAAAGAAAGAAAAACTAGGTGACTTTTTTATTGTTGCTCAAAGCTACATGCATACACGCATACAGATGCCCAGTTGACCACGGCTTTCGTTAATGATATCGATTTCGGATATACCTCGAACATTTATCGTGTAAAACTATCGAGAGTGACACTCAAAAATAAATCGAAAAATGTTCACCCGTCGCTCAGTTTTGTCCCAAAAAACCTTCGATCTCGGATTTCGTTAGCAATATCAAAAGTGAGATATTATCGAATTAATTTCGATACCGCAAAAATGCAGCAGAAAAAGTAAAAAGTATTTTTTTTATTTATTTATTTATTTTAACTTACTTATTTTATTAATTTTATTTATTTGTTTAATTCCGTAGTAACTTAAGCTGCAGGCGTTGAACATGGTACCCCGATTTTAACAGACTAACACACATCCACTGCGCTTTCGTGGCAAATTTTTTTTCAATAAATTATTGCACATATGTAAGTGTGTGTTCTTATCTTTTTTTTAACTTACAGTGTACTGTCATGCATTGAACTTGGTATCTTTAGACTAACAGGCTGACGCACTTACATGCAGCTACCGTCACACGCAAAGAAAAAATATGGTTGAGGTAACTATAATCAAGCAGCAACATACTATGATTGAATTATATGGTTGCAGTCAAATCATATTATTGTTAATAGAAAAACAAACTTTAATAATATTATTATCTGAGTTAATAATAAATAATATTATCTACAAAAACAATGAACTTTGTTACACTTTATCTTAGTATTGTAAATATGACAACGCTATTGTTAGATGTGCATAAAATATAATTGAGACTCACCATACCATGTTCTTATATTATATTAATATTGTTAAATACGACCACAGTATTATTTAATATAATAATACTATTTTATTGTTTAATCATATATTTATTGTAGAAACAGCTGTGCGTTAAATTCGAAATAAAAATATATTAATATTGTGGAAATAAATTGTATATATAGAAATGTATACTTACACGACATACAGACATGTCTGTATAAAGAGATACACAAATGTTTATATATTTTTATTGGTCTACCCTTTTGTTTATACTTTATTTATTTATTCATTTATTTAACACCACCCGTGCACTACCGATAGCTTAAAAAAGAAATACTGAACTGACAGATGTTTCTGAAAAATATTTTTTTAAAAACTTAACATAGTATGGTTTTGAATAACATCATATTGTTATTTACATCATATTATTTTGAAATAATAATACAAATTATGTTGTAGTAATACGTTCTTAACAAAACTATATTGTTAAACTCTAACCATATCACACTTTTTTATGGATGTGATAATGTAATTATTAAATTCAAACATTACTTTGTTTATCGTAAAGAAATATGTGTTTAAAATAACAATAACTAGTTTTTGACGAACACACATTTGTTTCAGAGAACACAATATTGTTTTCTCAACCATTTTGCCCCTTTTTCAACTACCTTGCCACTTTTTATGTCCCTTACTTTTAAATCCCCTTTTAGTATCATTTGCATTATTTTGTGCCCCTTTTTGTTCAAACTCAACTTTAGTTTTTATTTTGACAATAAATGTACGCAGATTCGTACAAATTCTACCACATTAAACAATATTTTATTTCCTATGTGTCAAATTTAATATAAAAACATACACCTTGGTATGAATTTTTTCATTTGTGTAAGGTTTTTATATATACCAATACAATTGCACACTCATAATTTATAATTCTAACTGTATTTTTGATATCTATTGTGAAAGCTAAATTTAATTAAAGTACATATTTTAGAAAGGCTTTCTGTAAGTCGATCGATTTGAAATCGCATGATTAAATGGTTAAGTAAATTTTTTTGAATTATACTGGTTTTTAAGTAAAAAAGTGGTATGCCCCAAAAAGATGCCAAAAAAAATTATTAATGTATTTTTTTAATTTTTTGTAAATCTCAAGAACTGGGACCAATTACAGCATTCAATATCGAACGAAATTTCCATTTATTTTCTATTGTAATTTCGATCAATATCAAATGCAACATTTTGACTTGTGTTTCATTATTATCATAGATTTTATGATTTTTTTATATTTAGTAGCTATCTCTACTAAGCTTATACTCGTCTTATTTGTAAATAAAAACTGTATTTGCAAATACTCAACTAGCCAGTATTAAAGAAATATATTCACAGTCGTCAAACAAACAATTGTAAAATTAAAAATTTCTTTTTCTGTATACATACATCTCATTCCCAGTAATCAGTAATTGTTCACGTGAGTTAGTAAATGCTTCATTATTCTTTACCTTCTGTTGATGTTCTGTGCTGTGCCGATCTGTTTCTAAATTTTAACAGTTACATTTTATGTTATAACTTATCACCTGTTTCTGAGCGGAACGACCACAGTTTTCCTCTAAAGTGATGAGTTCGTCCATTTTTATGTTTCAATATAATTTAATGTTTTTCTGATAAAAATTAATTTTTTTTAAGCATAATCACAATTTTTATTTTATTTATGCTGTGTCACTTAGAATTACTTAAATTTTTTTGAATTTTCACAGGTTGAACCGCAACAGAACAGAACGAAACAATAAAACTAATGACTTGTGTAAGATTTCTAAAAGCAAAAAAGAGTCAGCTGATTCGTAACAGAACAGAAAAAAACCTAAAGCCAGAATTAGTATTTACTTTCTGTTCTGTTACGAATCAGCCGACTCTTTTTTGTTTATAGAAATCTAATACAAGTCGTTAGTTTTTCTGTTTCGTTCAGTTCTGTTTGGGTTCAATCTCTGAAAATTAAAAAAATGGTAAGTGACACCATAAATTAAATAAAAACATTTTGAAATAAATTGTATTGCGCTTTTTGAATTAAAAAAAAAATTTACAAGAAAAACATTAAATTATATTTAAACATAACAATGGACGATGCAAAACTCATAGCTTTAGTGAAAAACTGCGACCCTTCTTATCCGAAATAGCGGATAAGTTACTACAGAAAAAGTAAGTACTAAAATTTAGAAGCAGAACGGCACAGAACAGCAACAGAAAGTAAGGACTAATGAAGCCTTAATTCTGCTACAAGTTAGAATTTTGAATTTTTACTTTCAAATAAAACGTACGAATAAACATATATGAGTTCTCATAAAATTAATGTTTGTGTACTTTTTATACATGAGAAATTTATTTCTATTGTTTTTTTTTAATATAAATAGGTTGATAAATGTGTTTGTTTCTTTAATTTTCCTGGATTTTAAGGTTGTCCCTTTTTTCTTCTTAGAAATCCCCTTTTTGTGACACTTTTTTTTTTTTGAAAATCCCCTTTTTGTGCCCCTTTTTGAAATTTTTCAACAGTAACGCTGTCTACAACCATATCTTTTCTTTGCGTGCACACATTCGGAAAATTATCGAGAGAAGTGCGAAGTTCGGAGCTTTAGCGAACATTCGAATTCTTTTTAGATTTGCGAACAAATATAGAAGAATTTTGTTTCGAAAATTCTTCGCTTTAGTGAACATTATTTTTTTTATCGAATCTCAGGTCAAGTGGGTGTACATATGTATGTATGTATATTCAAACACAGCACAGTGTGAAATGAACATCTTCAGTAGAGTCAACACTATTATATCCAATATCATTAGTCCCGCCAACAACCAGTGATTTTTCTCTTTAATTTTTTTTTCTTTTTTACTTCATTTTCCATATGTCATGTGGAATTTTCCCCAATTGGGTGTAGGCAGCAGCAGCAGCAGCAGGCAGCCAAACATTCAGTCAGTCAGTGCGACACAGCAAAAAAGTAAACGGCATAATTTTGAAATGTTAATGATGCATGTTAAAGGCGGTTGTAGGGGAAAACCCGAACAGCAAAAAAAATATATATATGAATATAAAATAAAAGAAACTTTGTCCATTTGTAGCCTTGTTATTATAATGAGATGAGATGGCAAAAGATGCCACAGCCACAGCCACAGCCACAGCCTCAGCCACCACTTGGAATAAGGAATGAAAGAAAAAGAGTGTTGTGTCTTGCTTATACTTTATGATGTTAAATTACTTCGTTTGACACTTGAGTACATTTTTACACATTTATTCATTTATCACTTGTTGGTTTTAAAATACAAAAATAAATATATTCACACAAAAATATATGTAAATGCATATTTATGAAGGCTTTCTAATGTTGTCACTTTAATATTCACACATTAGAAATCCCTATTAGAAAATTTGAATTTGAAACTTTCATTTTCTGTACAAGAACCTGAAAATAAATGCGATTGATGATCATATTACTTGAGACGGGAAATGATAAATATATGTACATACTATTTAATTTAAATTTTTTTACAAGTGTTTTCCATTCATTTAAAAACAATTTGTTTTCTTTAAATTACACACTATCATCGTACGATTGGTTTGTTGCTTGCTTGGGTGGCACCACACGGTGCTGATGATGTCGCTGGCTGTCAAAGTAACAGATCAACTTCTATCATCATTAACTTATGATCCATAATGTGCCTGAGTTTTCCTTGTTTTACAAATTAATGGCCATGTTATTTTTTTGTCATTAATTTAACCAAATATATGTATAAAAATATGCACAACTGTATGTACATATATAAATGTATATGTGACGCGCAAAATAGAAAGGGACCTAAGGGTAAAAACCTGTTTTCTTCAGGAGAGCCATTTTAAAGATTTAAATACGTGTATCTTTGGTGTACCATCACTGAATAAAACGCGCATATCTCTGGGAGGGAACACTTTTGGGGCATGGGATCGGTCTCAATCGATGCTCAGATGTTGTCCAACCCAACAAAAAAGTGAAAACTGATTTTTTTACCCTTAGGTCCCTTTCTCTATGCGCTGTCACATATACATGTACAAATGTATATTTATTATTATTATTATTTTTTTTTTCATAAATTTTTGGTAATATTTATTTATTTCCACTAATATTTTTTCTATTATTCACAAAAGATTTTAAATTAGCGGAAAAACTTCTTACGTTTAAAAATAAGTTCCTTAAACTATTGAGAATTACAATATGCAAACATAATAAGTTTAAAAGCATCAAACAAAAATCGTTACAAAACATGTATCTCTATTCAATATTTTTTAGAGATTTATACAGAACTATTACTTTCAATACATACATCATATAAATTTTTTTATTCATAAAATGTCTCAAAACGATTTTTTATTAGTATAATCCATTATTATAAATTAGTTTACACAATATTTTGTATCTAAATTATTATAATGGCGGTATCAATACGATATTATCGAAATGCAAGCAAACAATTATTTTCAACTTTAATGTTAAAAACTCATTTACACAATTTTACATTTGAAAACATATGGCTGCTAGACTTGCGAAGCCATTGGAATATTTAAATTATATGGACACTATTTTTATATGGGAAAAAGGTCAACTACAACTTGCAACAAAAATGAAAAAGTATTTGAATGGCTTTATAAAATACTTAAAATTGTATGAAAATCTTTTTGAGCAAAATGCTTTCAAATTCTTTTTAATAACTTTTATTCAGATAGCGAAACGTGTTAAAATAACCTTGATTGGTATTTAAGATTACGTTTTAATTTAAAAAAAAATATGTGCATACATATTAACCTAATTTCTTGATCATTGAACCATTGTGCAGAGTTGCCAGAACTTTATAAAACTTAAAAATAGGAGTTAAAATAGGATATATGGAAAACTTTAGAAATTGATACATACATATATAGGTATATACACATTAGTGTCCTGCACAAGATATCTTATAAGAACTTTTAAGACATGAGGGAGTTTTCAAATGCTTTACTGCAGCGAAATCTTATAAAACAAACGTTAACAACACTGTTTGCAAGAAATTTGTTTGAGTATTGTAGGTATAAGAGTAAAGAAGAAAACACTTCGTGACGGAAGAATTTGTGATACTTGCTTCTTTCTACGCATGAGCGCGTGTACAAACGTCATGCATGCATGTATGTGTGTATGATCTTTTATTTTTCTGCGCACATGCAAAGGCACACACATGCATTAACATTAGTTGTATGCGGTTAATCACATAATAGCTTACCACCCTGCAGGAGAATAGGCGATAATTGTCTAAAAGCTACTAGTATAATTACTAGAATAGCAAGAACTAGTGCAAAATGAGTTAAAGTTGTTGTGTAAAATTACTAGTGCTGATGAGTACTAGTATATGAAGTATTTAGTTCCAAGGCACCACACTGCAAAATAAATTTTAACTATCTAACAGACCTCTTGCATTGTATGAAAATTGGTATCATATAATTACTAAAATTTTAGCTTAATCTAAAAATAATTATAATTAAATAATTATAATTGGCCTTTTGTATTTCTGAATTTTGATAAATAATTGCAAATTTTAACTAGCGTTGTCACTGGGTAACAAAGGAATAAAACCACCAATTTTATAGAATTTTTCTTTACAAAAGAACTGGTAATAAACTAGGCCTAAACTGGTACCATTGGTACTAGTAGTTTTCTAAACACACTCAATGCTAATTTGAGCATTAAGATAGTATAGGAAGGGTTACAGTTGGGAACTAACTAGTGGTGGTGATTTCTGTACTACTAAAATACTAGTTAGACACCAGTTCGTTCTCCTGCAGGGCATCTACATATTACACATACACTCAAACGTACAATATGAAAAATAACAAGCATTCACTAATCAACAGTACTTCTTTTGAGTGTTTGTTACAAACAAGCTGTCTTGCGACATCGCTTGTTAACACTGATATACACGTAGACCAATACATCCGTCGTGCTTCGCTTATAGTACGACAGCATTTATTATTGGTTTAGTATAATAAATGCGACGTGAATACATTTAAAAATCATGACGTATTTACATTTAAAGACTGTTTACGCAGGTCTCTAATACATATACATATACATATATACATACCCAGTTGGCCACGTCTTTAAGACATCTTTGACGACGGGTACAAGACAATGGTAAGTCGTAGAAGACATATTAAAGACAACTCCATACAAATCGTTGACGAAATTTTCATACAAATGGCGGCGAGGTCACACAAGACCAGATGAGCGACATTGTCGCTCAGATTGTCATCAACAAGGCTTTATTGAAGACATAACGAGGGACATTGTCGCTCATATTGTCGTCAACAATGCTTTATTGAAGACACAACGAGCGACATTGTCGCTCAGATTGTCCTCAACAAGGCTTTATTGAAGACAAAACGTATGACACTGTCGCTCAGATGGTCCCCAACAAAGTTTTATTGAAGAGAAAACGTGTGACATTGTCGTTCAGATAGTCATGAACGCCGATTTCTTTTAAATTGTCGATTAGAAAACTTAATCTACAGACGACATGTCGTACATGAATCGTCGAAGACAATGTCGTCTAGGACGATTTGGACAACTGGGAAATTCTTAATAAAATTGTATTAGTGTACGTAGTTAGTAGCAACACAAGTTGCTTTAAGGTGTTCTTAAGATTTTCTACTGTCAAATTGTTTGTAACAATAGCCACCAATTTTTATTTAGAGTAAAATTAAAAAAATAGCGAAAAATTATGATCTGCAAATACCTTGTATATATTCATATACTATATATACTCGTATACACACACGTATGTATGTATGTATGCATATTTATGGTTCAATCGAGGGCTGCCAGATAAATAAAATGATGGAAAAATCACCGAAATCCCGATAAAATATAAAATAATCGTCATTTCATGTCCGAAAAATCGCCAGAAAATCGAACAAATCAAAATTTCCTCTTTAAACATGTCTACATATGTTTTATTTTTATTAGAAAACAAAACAAAACAATTCATGTTCATATACAACTTTGTTAGACTAGTGGAAAACTTGTGAAAAATATTCCTAGGTCCAAATTTTGGTATCAGTACTTTTGATAGGATATCAACTTACACAGGTCAATATATCGTTGGTCTCAAATGGAAAGGCCCTAACGCAAATAATTGTAACTTTACAGGAGAAGGTAAAACATAATAGAAAGTGTAATATTCAAAATGTAACTTTTTTGTACAACTGCTTGTAAAAGCGCTATTTTTTACACTATTGCAATAAATTTTTGTGATGAGGGGTATTAGTGTGAAATTTATTGAAATCACTGAAAAACTCAACTATCGATATGTATGCATGTATATATATATATATATATATATATATATATATATATATATATATATATATATGCACATAAAATTTTTTTTCAATTGAACACGTATACATACATACATACTTGCATACATATGTTTGTACTTATTTATGTATGTACATATGTTCATTCATCGCAACAATATAGTATTGATTCAGAACTTCAATATTAGAAGGGAAACTAAATAATAAATGGCAATTTTCTATTTTTATTTATGCACCAACAGATAATTTTTTTTTTCAAATTAAATAATAAATTATTAAGAAATGAAATCATGAATGATGCATGAAATCATTTCTTATATATATGATTTTAACAGGCTAAAGTTCGTATCGCTTTTTAAGCCAAATTACATGTGATAATTATTAATGAACAAATAACACCAAAGTTAGTTGTAAATATTCTGACAACACATAGTTGAACGGAACAGCCAGCATTTCTTGCTTGTACCTTTTCAAAATATTGTATTCAAATATAGTATATACATAAATAATTTTTCCATATGATCATATAAACTTGTTGGAAACGAATATTAATTTTATTATTATTTAGTTTATTATTATTAGATTATTATTATTATTATTTAGTTTTTTTCTAACACATACTTTACTTTTTGTCTATATTTTTTTTTTGTTTTGATTGTTTTGTTTTTTTAGTTTTAATTATAACTTAATTTTTGTTATTGAAACTGGACTGTTAATTTATGTTTTAACTTAAATAAAAAAAAAATATTAAATAAAAAAAATCTGTATAAAATTTTTTAACCGCACTAATAATCCCAAACCAATATTTTACTTACTAAGTAAAATATATTTTTTTAATTTCCAATTTCAATGTATTTTTAATAAAAAATATATATTTAACTTAATAAGTAAAATATTAATTTGGGATTATTAGTGCGTTTAAAAAATTTTAAGCTTAAATTTTAACAATTCCCATAAAAAACACTAATTAAAAAAAATTGTATTTGCCCCCCCCCCCCAGAATAAATGTCTAGCTACGCCAATGTATTAATTACTTTGTATGGGGGGAGGGCGGGTTGCCCATTCCTCCAGTCGTGTTCTACCAATAATTTTAATTACTTCGCATTACGTTCTCAAAGGAGTCCATACGAAATTTGAAGACTCTTGCTATAATAGCTTTTAAGATATAAGACTGTTATTAATTACTTTGCATGGGGGTGCACCTTCCTACGGTCCTATTTTAGCAATATTAAATTCAGCTCAACATTCCAATTATAAAGACCAAATGCCATTGTATTACACATAAGACATTATGACACATGGTTTGGTAACATTTCAAGTGACAATAAAAACCATAATATGGAAAATTAATGGCATTTTGTTGGTATGAGAATGCAGAGGAAAATCTCGATTTCGTGCAAACTTCACATAAACCATCAGCGACGTACCCTTAACTTTTGGTTGAAATCGGTGGACCCGTTTCCGTACTTAGTGGTGACATAAAAGTGTACACTTATTTTTATATACATATATAGATTATGCCCAAAAATCCCCAGCGAAAAAAGTGTCTTTTCTAAAAAAAATTACCTGGGGTTTTTACGATAGTTTTATTACCAATCACCAAAAAATAATCCCTTTTTGGGGACAAGTCCACAGAACTGAAAAAGCTGTTCGCATTGGTCATTTAAACAGACTCCCAGGCAGAGTAGCAAGCCGACCAAAAAATTTCGGCGGCGGCTGAAAGACAAATATTTTCGGCGGCGGCGGCTGAACGGCTTAACGCCGATTTGTTTAAGCATATAAAAAAATTTTTGAACCCAGTCTGTTTCCAGAAAAGTACGTGAATTATTGAATCACCACGTTGTAGAATTATTTATTTTGCAATAGTTTGAATATTGCAGTAATTGATGTCTTTAATGCCAATAAAAATAACTTCGTAAATAATTTGTTAAACCATAGAAACTAGACTATACATAAATTTCACTTAAGGTTCCTGATTGAATTAAAAATTAGTTACTTTATTGCAACACTTCTACGGATGAACTAATAAAAAAAGTCGCCTGACTGCTGCAACAAAAAGTCTATGTAAACGTGCCTGGATTTAAGAAGGGACTCCAGTAGGGAACGCAAGTTTTGTCGCAGCTACGTTAGTCCCGGTTCACACACTTCAACTTATGTTGATCAACTTGTAATTCAGCTGTAAGAAAAAAAGAGATATTTGTACTTCTTCCTCCGTCTCTCTTACAACTGAATTATGAGTTGATCAACAAAAGTTGAACTGTGTGAACCGGGACTTACCGTTCATATACACATTTTCTCTCTATGTGGAAGCAAAATCAACTATTTTTCAGGGACACTCGCTATCATATTCAATCCGAAATATAAATAAAAACTATAAGCAAGTTGAGTAGAGACAATATTAAACATAATTCAAAAAGTATAAAAAATAAAAGACAAAATATCGGCTAAGCACTAAGCCGCCAATAAGCCGAGTGGTTCGGCGGCGGCTTGGCTTGTTAAAAAAAATCGGCTTAGTGTCTAGCCGCCAGCCGCGCCGTTACGGCTTGCTACTCTGCTCCCAGGTTTTTAAAACTCCACGCTTGATTAATTTTAATATGTTCTATATTCAACTTGGCGTTGATTTAGAAATTTTTCTTACTTTTTTTCGTATTGAGTTTTAGTCTATAGTAGAGTTTCTTTCTACGTGGAAAAAATTCTCAGGAAATACCGGGAATTTTTTTAAAACAAATCCCGGGAAACTTCATTTGGAAATTTTCGGGAAAAACTATTTTACTTTTTTGGATTTCACTTTTTGTTTTTTATTTTGTTACTTAAAAATGCAATAATTTGTATACATACAAATGCAACAATTTAACAAATCAGCAAGGCTGTCAGATATAGCGATTTCTCGCTAAACGCAGCTACTTCAACTTCAACTGGTTTGGCGTCCAAACTTTTGGTTTTACGCTAATAATAAATAAATAATATAGCCGATGGCCTTGGCTGCCAGTACTATCTATGTATATATAATAATGTTATATTTTATATAATTTTAATATCAAGTAAATAATAAATAAAATAATAAATTTAATTAATTAATTAATAATTAAATAAACCTCAAAATTTTTCTAATTCAGAAAAATTAGTTAGTTGAAGGAGTAGTTTCAAAAATAAATTCTACTAAAACTCTTCTGCAAGAAGTTAAAACAATTTGATTTTGATGATTATATGTATAAATTATATAAATTATAGTAATTAATGTAATTTTCGGCAATTTTATTTGTACTTTGTGCGATTTTCATACTAAATTTTTATATGATTATTTTGTAAGAATTTTTATAAAATAAAAGTGTTACATAAAAACAAATTTTGATAATAAATTTAAATTAATTTAAATATTTACTAAGAAAACCTACATAAAACTTATTTTTGGCATCTGTTGGTGATTTTTAAAATCAATTTGGCAAAATAGGTCGGAAAACCAAAGATTACGTGGCACAAAGCCTTTAATGAAAGACAGTATCCTGACATCGATCCTTTATAGCAATGTAGTGATATCTCAAAAAAAAAAAATGAAGTTACTGAAGGAAAAGAGTCAATAAATGTCTTCTTTATATGAAACAAATTTCAGCAACATATCTTAATATGAAAAAGCTAATATCGGTCGCATACCTGCTATAACACGTTCATTTTGCAAAGTTAAATTTTTTTTTGATATGTAATGTATGTAACTACCTTCCAAGAAAGGAGTGATGTGCCAGTACATTGTTAAATATGCATATTTCAAGGGCATTTGAACACAACATTTTTTAAATTCTATTTTTGTTCCCATAAATTCCACTTGGTGATATGATTTAGACAATTTAACAAGTATTTATACAAAAAAAATATTCTAAATGGTCATTTGAAAAGAAAAGTCTTAAGAGAAACTTAAAGATGATTTTCAAATACCTGTCGAGTCCCAGGGTTAAGACAAATCCATTGCTGTAAGAATCTTTAAAGTCGGTCCACGCGTTCGCTTTATATAGTACATACAGACATGCCCTGCAGAAAGTGCGAATAGTGAAATTGTAATGATTTACTAGTGACATTGTCAGTATTGCTACTGACCAGGTATACCCCAGCCAATGTAATCATCTATTGACATTTAACATTAGCTTGTGATTGAAAATGCACCACTAGACTGACTAAGTAATTCTTTTGGGTCAACATGGAGACATTGACACCAAAGATTCACTAGTAAATTTTAGGGGCTCTAGTCTACAAAATCGATAATAACTCGCTCATTGTCAATACTAAAATTATAGTGATTTTCTAGTGACATTGTCAATAGTAGGGTTTGCCAAAAACCGTGGAAATTAGAAAACCGCTGGAAAGATAAATGATGATTTAAAAATAATCATCCCTATCTTGAAAAACAAATGGAATTTTTCTTCATGTGAAATTTTCATTCCCCTCGAAGAGAAAAATGCTATCTTGAATATCCCGTGAAATTTTTTTCCCCGCTATCAGTCCACGTGAATGTAAAAAAGGAAGAATTTTTGTAAAGCTTAAAAATTAATTGAAAATCGGACAAATTTAAGTTGAATAAAAAAATCATACAAATTTTAGGTTAAAAGTAAAATTTAATTAACTTTAAAGTTGTACTCATAGAGGTGTTTCTGTTGATTTAGCTATTTTTTCATTAAGTATACCACCGTGGTGCACCACCATGAAATTTACTGTCTGTGAACCAAATAGATTCATACTCTATGAAAAAATGTGTTGTAGGGAATTATTGTAATAAAAATAAATAATTATAACTTTTAATATATAATTCGAAGAAAAATATCGAAATTATTCGATGTAATAATTCAATTCGCCTGCAAAAATAAAGTAATCAAAACGAAGACAAAAGTGATAAAATTCAGCTAAAAAATACGCCAACCACGATAAGGCAGATTATTCATGATAAGGGGAACCAAAAAGGGAAAATATTTCTGGGAAAAATTTTTCGAGGGAAAAAATTTTTACTATAGTTTCTCTGGTTTGTATTCAATTCAGGTACTTATTTATAAGAAAAGGAACATTTAGTAGTGAGTATGTGTATAAAAAGATTAGGAATAAAAGATTTATATTTAATTTTCCAAGTAATAAAATTTCAGAAACGTAAAGCGTTCAATGTAGGGATTTTTGCTTTCAGTTGAGGAAGTTTTTATTGTATTATTGACTTGTGAAGCAATAATATGTTGGTTGTTTTATTGCTCGTTTTTTAGGGTTCCGTACACCAAAGGTGAAAAGGAACCCTATTGTTTTCGCTACTCTGTCCGTCTGTCCGTTACACGGTATTTTCGCAGGAACCGTAAGAGCTACGGACCTGAAATTTGGACAGAGTATGTAGAACCTCGGCCGCTACAACAACAAATACATGAGAATTAAAAATTAAAGGGTGTTCCAAAACGAGCAACGAAAAATTTTAAAATCCCATGTAATATACATACAATTGTATGTACATATATGTGTTGAAACTTGAATTTTGCAAAATTAATGTATTTTTATACAGACTAAAACAAATAACAGCAAAATTTAAAAAAATTTAAATTAAAGGGTGCTCCATCAGTTAATGCAATTTTGACTATGTAATTTTGACAATTTGCTATATCTTGGAAACCGTAAGAGGCAAACAATTGAAATTTTCAAAAACGGTAAAACTAAAAAAACCGAAAATTATAAAATCGCCAAAAAAAAATCGCCAAAAATTTAAAAAAAAATCGTCAAAACGAAAAAAATCGCCAAAATTAAAAACAAAAAATTCTAACACTAAAACAAATCGCCAAAGTCGAAAAAAACCGCCAAAATGAAAAAAACGCGAAAAATCGAAAAAAAATCGTCAAAACGCGAAAAAGGCACCAATACCAAAATAATTGTTCATATGAAAAAAGAAATCGCAAAAATTAAAAAAATCGCCAAAAATAAAAAAAATCGCCAAAATGAAAAAACGCCAAAAACCGAAAAACAAACCGCCAAAATGAGAAAATAAAGTGTCAAAACTAAAAAAAAACGCCAAAGCAAAAAAACCGAAAAGACCCCAAAAACGAAAAAATGCCAAAACTATATATTATATAGGATGAAGTTTGTATTAAATTACATATCTAGTGCTCGTACGGAACCCTTCGTGCGCGAGTCAGAGTCGCACTTTACTGAATTTATTTATAAAGTACAAAAGCTTGCCGAAGAACGTTAAAATTATCGTCTTTTTGCTTTACATCTGCTAGATTTTTTGATAACAGATTACAATTCTTCTTAAAATTCTACAATTTTTTACCTTTCATTGTTACAGAATGCTTAGTAATGTATGTAATGTAAAGTACATTTGCTGCATTTTTAAACAAGATAATAATGTTAAAGTAAAACTTAAAAACCGGCGCTTTTTTGCCGGTTTCGGTTTCGGTTTTTATGGGTTAAAAACCGCGGTTTCGGTTTCAGTTACAACCGAACGGCAATCCCTAGTCAATAGTGCTACTGACTAGGTGCACCCCAGCCAATGTAATTGCCTATTGACATATAACATACGGTTGTCATTGAAAATCTACCAGTAGACTTTAACACTATTGAGAAGTTAGTTCTTTTTTTTAATATTATTGCACAGAATAATAAAAAAGAAAAACAATCTGTTGGCGCGTTCATTGACAATATCACCAAAAATACACTAGAACTGTTGTCTCTAACGTATCTTTACTCGAACATAAAAGGAAAGTTGTCGACATTTTAACTAGTGCAATTGTCGCTGGAGAAAGAGTATTGACATAGAGACATGTGGTTCTAGGCTGGCTAGAGGGTGCATACATACATACATACATGGGCTGATAAATACAATGCCCTTCATTGCGTTGCGCAAAGAAGTGTGTTACTAATTTTCAATTTTCAAAAATTACCGGGAATTTCGTGAATTAGAAATATTTTTTCTGCTTTCCCGGGAATGGGATAAAACCAGAAAATTGGAAATCCTAGTCTATACATTTCGCACGTAAGTGCAAGACTTTCCCCCCAAATAGTTCTTGTATGCATAAGAAGAAAGATATAATATGCAGAAAATATGACGAAATAAAAGCCCAATGAAAAATGGCTAATTATTTAATTAAATTTTTTTGTCTGGCTTAACAGCAAGAAGAAGTAGGCTACATTAGGTCGGGTGGTTACTCGTTTGCCGCAGTAACAATGTATTCTTAATATACTGTGCGGCAAACCAATAACGTCAGAAAATGCAAAATGGCAATACGCTTCGATACAATGTATTTGCATGGTTCGTTACTCTCGCAAAAAAAACCTAATTAATCTAATTTGCAATAAGCCGTGTTAATCAATTTACAACATTTTTCAAATACACATGTACATTGTATGTACATGCAAATGTTAGTGTTTTTTTTTGTAATTAAAAAGCTTTTAACAAATTTTTCTTATATTAGAGGAACTGTGTAAATAATCATGACATGAAACATTTAGATTAAAGCAACGTATGTAATTGATATAAAAAAACAAAGAAAATAAATTATAATTTAATTTTACAATTTAGATAATGGATGCACATGTACTTTCTAATATTTTAATATTTTTTCAGCCTAAATTAAAAAGAAAGGAGGCAAAACATAAAACTTCACACATTTAAGTTTTTAAATACATAAATCAATTTTGTTTTTGATTATAAATAGTAATTTGGTTTTTATACAAAAACAAAAAGAAAAACATTTTTCTTACACCTGTCACACACACTGTCTGGTTTTTATAACGTCAAGTGTGTGTGCCAGCGCCAAAGTGCTGTGTGACAACTTCCATCAACGAAAATCGATAAAAGTGTGACTAATTTTTTACAGTTTCAATGTGATTTTATTTCAAAGAAGAATTGTATTATTTCTTATTTATTTGAAAATCTAATTTTCTTTATTCGTTTTTGTTTTTTGTTGGGTGGATTTAAAAGTGTGAAAAACAAATCGCACTGATGAAGTAAATATAATTAAGTTTTCTTCTTTTGAAAATAAAAAAAAAATTAACACATTTCTGTTCATTAAAAATAATTGAACAACAAACAAACAACAGCATACTAAGAACAATTATTTTAACAAATATTTATTTAGAGTAATAATTAAATTAAATAATTTATAATATAATTATAGGGATTTAAAATAAAAACAATAATGTGTAATATAAAAAAAAAAATATTCATTTTGCTTGAAAACACAGCACAGGCCCCCGGCGAGATTCGAACTCACGATCTCCTGTTTACTAGACAGGCGCTTTAACCAACTAAGCCACGGCGCCCTTGTACGCAAAGGCAAAGCAAAACCAAACGCATACACATATCGCATTCGTTCTTATTTTTAGAATGATTATTTAGAAAAACGTTATCACAAACAAAAAAATTAAAAAATATGTAGATTGATTGTTTTGATTGTTCTTTTATTATACCACCCTTTACCAAAAAAGGTTTGTCATTCCGTTTGTAATTTCCACAATTATTATGGATTATTATGGATCCTTATGCATAGGAAAGACGAATAAGCGCTGTGCGTCTGTCCGTCTGTCTGTACGTGAAATCGGTTTTCCGAAGCTCTCAGAAAAGCTAGAGACTTCGGTCTTGGACTAGTGTATCATAAATAGTCTGAAAAAGATTTATATTGAAAATCAGCAAAATCGAGCACACAATTTCAGAGCTGGAAAACTCAAACTTTATTTTGCCATACTAAAGTAACTACCGAAAACTAATTTTTATTATTATTTTTTTTTTTATTAAATAAACTTATTTTATATTTCAGTATGAATAAAATTGGTATTTATAATAAAAAAATAAAAACTTGGCAAACTTTAAATTGTTTTATACAAAATTATACAAAATTAACTTACTAAAAGAAATTTTTCATTTTTTCCAGTAATTAAATATATAGTATATTCTTAAAAAAAAAGAGGTCGATGTAAGAAATCAGAAAAATCGAAAAGTATGATTTCAGGATTGGAAAACTTATACTTTTTGTGATATAAAAAATCAACTACCGAAAACTAATTTTTAATTTTTTTTCTATTAAATAAACTTATTTTATGCTTCAGTACGAATAAAATTGGTATTTCAAATAAAAAAAAACAATTAAAAAAATTAAAAAGACGTTTCCAGGATTGGAAAACTTTAACTTTTTTTATATAAAATTAACTTACTAAAAGAAAGTGTTCCTTTTTTTCTATAAATTAAACAATTCTTATATTCTTAAAAGAAAGAGATTGGTGTAAGAAATCAGAAAAATCAAAAAGAATGATTCCAGGGTTGGGAAACTTACACTTTTTGTGGTATTTTATATACCATACAACTAGGTCTAATTAATTTTTTACTTTTTAAATTATATACATATATTTTACGTTTTGGAAAGAAAGGTTTGGTGCAGAAACTTATAAAAATTAAAACCACAGCTCCAGAGCTGGAAACTTTGAAGTAAAACAATTTTTTTAACATGATTTTTTGATATTGTATGACGTGAAGTCATTTTTGACAACTGGAATAAGGGTGAATGTAAAATATTTCTTAAATACATAGTGTAGAATAAAATATTCAACTTATTGCTAATATCGAAAAAAAAATAATATTTAATCGAAAAATACCGAGAGCTAACTTACTAAAAATTGCACTAGAGCAAAAAATTATAAATTTCTTCACAAAACATAGGAATATGTGCTTATGAATATATCTCTATACTTTATATATGCACTTTGATGAAGGGTATATAAGCTTCGGCACAGCCGAATATAGCACTCTTACTTGTTTATTTAGATATTTTTACTATTTTGCGGAATGCTTGTAGGCCATAAGGGGAAACGAACATGGTTTGCAACCGCAGCACAATATAAAACTTATCAACGGTCACCGTCGCCGTATTTTTGTACGGTTATTAGAGGTGTCCGGGTATGGGAGCTGTCCCGTTATGGAAGGTGTCCGTTAGGAGAGGTTTCACTGTATATATGTATATAAATATACATATCTGTCGTAATAACTAACAAGTTTTGAAGTCATATTTTACTGTTTTGCAGTAGAGCACTTTCAAGTTTTCAAGTCGATTTTCAGAAATTTGTTTCTTTTACAGTTAAATTGGCAATTTTGGTATTCTTTAATTTTTTTTTAGAAAAACATCATTTTACACATTATAAATAATACATTATATTTGAAATATATCAAAATATAAGCTTAATTAAGCTATTATTCCCTATGAGATTATAAGTTAAAAAAATATAAGCTGCCAGTCATTGCGCTAGAGCTGCAAAACTATCGATAGTGGCTCCATTCGATAGTTTCAATAGTATTTTTTGATGCCAACGATACTATCGATAGTTTTTGATTCTTAGAAACCTATCAATTGTGTATTTTTGTGATATAAAATCTTGAATTTTTTAATCATTCCATAAAGTAAAAAGAAAGTTGATTTTTTTAAAAACTTTTAATTCCAATATTTTTAACACACATATTCAACAAAATATATACACAGTTCTATAAAAAAAATAAACCAAAAAGCAAACATATAGATAGATGAATCAATAAAAAATAAATTAAAATGAATAAAACAAATAAAAATCTTTCATCATTACTTAAACTATTGCAGTTAGCTAAAAAGTATTGGTTTAACAGAAGGAGAAGCAAACTATTTAGCGTCACCTTTTATTTAAAAGTAAAGAGTGGATACAGTCCAGCAGTCGTCAAATTTAGCCGCCGTCAAATTTCTTCATGTATCAAAGCCGTTGGTACATAATTGTGTTTTTATGTAATTTGCATCTCGTAGATAAAAACTGACATCTTAAGTTGAAACAAATCAAAACTAATTAATTTGTTTTCACATTTATATGTATATGTAATGATACGTATTATTATAAAGGTTTACAGGCGGCGAAATTTGAATGCTGCATTTTTTATACACAGTCGCAATCATTCCGTTTTTATTGACTTTGATTTTTTCTCTTTAAGTAGCGTGTTTTTGTCGATAGTATCGCCATCGAAAAAAAAATATCGATAGTCTACTTAAAATAAAACTATCGATACTATCGATAGTACCATCGATAGTTTTGCAGCTCTACATTGCGCTCTAACTTCCTGAAAAATTAACCAAAATAATTGGGATTTTGCCCAGGGGTTCTTTTAATTATGGAGATTACAGGACTACCATTAACTCTAAATCAGCTTATCTCGACTTAAGCACTTTTTCCTTTTTGAACAGAGATATGTATTTGAATATTTGGTATAAAACGCTACAAAAAGGGCACAGTTTTGTATGAAAATTTTCAAAAACTTGTGTCTGTTTTCCACACAAATTCAAGCGTTTTGTAGCGAGCTTTCCTATTATTATTTATTTTATTTAATAACATGTTAGCAATCCCAAATTACGAGAGCGAATATACTACACTAGTAACTTTGCAGTTTCACATTAGAGGGCTGCGTAAACAGTCTTGAAATGTAAATACGTCTTGTTTTTTAGATGTGTTGTCGTAGTATGTATTATACTAAACCATGATGTCGTTTAATAAGCGAAGCACGATGGTTGTATACATATACATATACGTGTATATGAGTGTCTACAAGCGATGTCGTAAAGACTTCTTGTTCGTAACAAACACTCAACAGAAGTAGTGTTGGTGCAGGCATGCTTATTATTTTGCATATTGTACGATTGTACATGGTAAGGCATAGTGTGTTTAAGGGTGTTTTTTTTAAAGCAAAGGCCACAACTAATGTCAAT
This sequence comes from Tachina grossa, assembly GCA_949987645.1. Taxonomy (NCBI): domain Eukaryota; kingdom Metazoa; phylum Arthropoda; class Insecta; order Diptera; family Tachinidae; genus Tachina; species Tachina grossa. Next base: position 58,116,291 of record OX465274.1, read on the forward strand.
GCATGTGTGCGTTTGTTAGTGAGTAGAAAAATAAAAGATCATATACACAACGTGTGTGTGTGCCAGTGATGGGAATTAGAAATCTTCATTTCGTGCCGAATCTGTTTCAAAATAGTGCCAAAATCACTTTTTTAGTACCAAACAAATTTTTATAAAAATAATTTAAATGTTGGTACTATGATTGATACTTGATTGTGTTAATAATTGGAAATTTCCATGAATATCTCAAAAAAAAAAGACGGCCCATGGCAAGTTTTATAAATTTGTAAATGTTAAAAATATTAATAATTGTTACCTATATATTTTAATCGAATAAAGATTCTGTCGATATAGCAGAACTTGTACGGTTTTTTATTTAGCATTTTATATATGTACATATGTATGTATAGGGTGTTTTTTTAGAGGTATAGAACTTTGAATTGAAATAAAACACAAGAAAATCATTTTAATATCCATCAATTTGGCTTTATTGGAAGGATAATTTTATGCCATTAATGTCTAAATATGATTTCGCGGCATGTGGCCGCCGCGGCTGGCTCGAATAAAGCCAATTCTACAGGTCCAATTTTCAACCACTTTTCGAGCATATGGGGCCGTATGTTGGCAATAACGCCACGAATGTTGGCTTCCAAGTCCCCTAACGTTTCTGGTTTGTTGGCGTAGACGAGCGACTTCACATATCCCCAAAGAAAATAATCCAATGGTGTCAAATCACACGATCTTGGTGGCCAATTGACAGGTCCATTCCGCGAAAATATGCGCTCATCGAATGTTTCCTTCAATAAATCGACTGTGACGTGCGCTGTGTGGCATGTAGCGCCGTCTTGTTGGAACCACAACTCATCCACATTCATGCCATCCAATTCGGGAACAAAATAGTCGGTTATCATGGCTCTATACCGGTCTCCATTAACGGTAACTGACTCTCCAGCATTATTTCGGAAGAAGTATGGCCCAATGACTCCACCAGCCCATAGAGCACACCAAACAGTCAGTTTTTGTGGATGTAATGGCGTCTCAAGGGTCTCATGTGGATTCTCTTCACTCCAAATGCGGCAATTTTGCTTGTTGACGTAGCCATTCAACCAAAAATGAGCCTCATCACTGAACAAAATTTTGCGCTGAAAATCAGCATCGAGATCAATCTCATTTTCGGCCCATACACCAAAATCACGACGCATTGCATGGTCTCGCGGCTTTAATTCTTGCACAAGCTGGATCTTGTAAGGTCGCAAGCCAAGATCTTTGCGCAAAATCTTCCATAAAGTTGATGGACAAAGCTCCAATTGCTGTGCACGGTGGCGAATCGATTCATTCGGGTCCTCTTCAACACTTTGCTCTACAGCGGCAATTGTTTCTTCGGTGCGCACTGTTCGACGTCTCTGCGGATGCGTATTATCACATAGAGTAAACGTAGTGCGAAAACGATCCATGGTTAACCGAATTAATTGCTCTGAGCTCGGAGCTCGCGGTAAACTTCGCGAACTGAACCATTATTTTCGAAATAAATTTGCACGATTTGCAAGCGTTGTTCTTTTGTCAACCTGTTCATGATGAAATGGCAAACCAAACTAAATAATTATTAATCACTTGACAGCTGACAAAATGGCCGCCAGTTAAAAAAGTGATGCCAACTTAAAGTTCTATACCTCAATAAAAAACACCCATTATTATTTACCAACATTAAGATTATCAATACATTTTTTGCTCAAAACATATCGACATGAATGACGAGATGAAAACAAAAAGCCTCTTCAGATTGTATTTTGACATTAATATCATTTATTATTCTAAGGACAGAAGATATAAATATAAACACATTTTGCTTATATATATCACCCGTCAAAATATTTTATATGAATTAAGCTCTATCACTGCATTATTACTGAAAATTTGATATTATAAAGGAATATTTGGAGAGTTCCCGCTATTCAAGGACTACTTGCATATTTACATCAGCCCGACAAGACAACCAACGGTTTGGGGAATACATAAGAATTTTATGAGCTTCAGAGTTGAAATATTTCTGAAAATTTATAAAAATCGTCCCTGCGACATGAGCTGTTGCAAACAAATTTATTTATTCCATTTAATAGATCGTCAATGTCTCTGGGCAAAGAGTTTCTTTTCCTCATCAGAACCGAACAGTTGTCAGTCTCAAATTTGTGCTCAAATCCTATTACGTTTTCAATAGAAACTTTGCAGAAGAGCACTTACTATTGCAAGAAAAAAAGTTTTAATTTTAAAGAACAAAAAGTGCCAGAAATGAAGCGAGAGTGCCACACTGCCAGCCAACATCCAATAGTGCCAAAAATGGCACAATTGTGCCACATTTCCCATCACTGGTGTGTGCATGTACATGCATGACGTTTGTATACGCGCTCATGCGTAGGAAGAAGCAAAAAACTTCACAAGTTCTTCCGTCACGAAGTATTTTCTTTACTGCTACACCTGCAATAACTGAAACAAATGTCTTGCCAACAGTGTTATTCAGCATTTGTTTTAGAAGATTTTGCTGTAATAAAGCACTTAAAAATCCCTTGTGTTAAGAGTTTTTGTAAGTGACCTTGTGCAGGAGTCTATTGCACATTCGTTCGTTATGAAATACATTGGATTTCTCTCTATGCAATACAAAATGATTTAGTAGCTTGTATTTTTGTTGAAACATAAATCATTTTATAAATACGTATGTATTTACTCGTATGTATGCTATCAACATAAACACTGAAAGTTTCACAAAATCACCCAGCACTGTTATTTTTTTTTTGCGGTTTGCTGGTAATTTTCCTTGACTCAGTTTCGTGTGCATTTAGCACTGTTTTCTACTAACATTACTTAGATTTAATATAAATCCCCAAATGATTGAAACATTCCCTCCCATTACATAGTAAAATAAGAAAACTTTTGCAGTTAAAAATTATATCTTAAAACAAAACAAAAAAAAAAGCAATCAAACAAACTCTCATAAAATTTTTATGCTTAAACAAACGTAAAAGGGCACGCACAGATTAACAATCTCCGCATCATAAAAATGTTAATTTTACATTTTTATTACATGCATTACGATTATTACAAAAGTTAAACAATAAAAAATAACAAGAATGAAAGTGCCGACGACCGACAGATTCTCCAACCTCTCTTGGTAAGAGTGTAGGGTCTAATGTATTACTTGTATTCGTTTAAAGCTGTTAGTTTTATTTAACTTGTTTTTTTACTATTTGTAGATATTTTTGTTTTTCTAAACAAAAAAATATGTTTTTACAATTACATATGAGCTACATAACTAAAAAAAATCTATTCACATTTTTGGTTCCCTCGTGCAAAGTTACCAGAGTGCTTAAAAAAAAAACTTAAATCAATATCATTCAATATTTGCTTTAGAATAAGCTTTTTAGAATTCTTATGCAGGCTATAGACGTTTATAGGTTTCCTGCTTAGCTCCGCCCACGAAAATAAAAAAAAAATATTTTATTTTCGTATACATACTTCATTTAGGCTGGGAATTAATCTGCAACACAATCGTGGCATTTTTGAGAAAATACAACCCGGTTATGATGGAGTTTATGAAAATTTTCAAAAAACAATAACAATTCATTAGATCACGGTTGTATTTTTTGGTAAGTCGTGCGATTGTGTAGGATACTGAGTCCTAGTTTTTAGTACGACAGCCAGATACACGCTACTAATTTTATGCTTGTACGATTTGTAGTAACGTTTATAACCTGCGTTATAGAGCTGCAAAACTATCGATAGTCGCTCCACTCGATAGTTTCGATAGTTATATGTAAAACTATCGATAGTATCGAATAGTTTTATAAAAGTTGCCACATAAACTACATTTGACTCGAAAAAAATCCAGAGTCCTCAACATTTTCATCAGTATATAAAAATATATCAAGCCTTTTTTCGATTTTATCGTAAGCGGCATATTATCGAAAATATACTTTTTTATTGAACTTAAAATTTTATGGGCCTACCCATGGTTTAGAATTATCAAAATGCGAAAATTTTTGATAACTTTTAACACACTAACTGTAAAGTTTTATCGTAAGAGACGATTGGCGGCCGTCGCGATATCAGTACCACCAAAATTTATCTTTGTGTCGACGATGTTGAATTTATTAAGATACTTGTGACTACTATTTGTCGAATAACACTTGGATTTATAAATAAATTAATATACATACATATGTATGTATTTAAGTACTTATGTATACAGAAGCAGGGATGCGATGTCATATTTACAAATTGTACTAACTTTCAAAAAAAAAATTTAATTTTTTCAGTACGATTGTACCTAATTCTTTATTTATATTTTTTTAATATTTGTACTTTTTAATTAACTAAAAATCAATTAACAAAACGCCAGAAGGTGCACAAAGAATATTAGTTGCTGGCATCTGAATATAAAAGTAACATTTACGATATACTACGTTTATAACCTTTTTTTTTTATTCGGTTGTTCACAGTCGATGCAAATAGCCCGCTTCTCTCCTTGGTACGAAAATAAAATTTCCACATTTGCAGAAGAATTTGGAATAAATAACATTCCTCCATCAATTCTTTAAGTACCGGAAAACATCGATGGATTTACTTAATTTTCAAATACCTTCGAGCTAAAGATTAACCCCCTTGTGCAAAAAAAATAAGTGAACGTTAAAACCGGTTTTTCCATGGAAATTTTTTTTAATGTACACTTCACATTAATATATTTTAATGCTATTTTTGGCATGTAATATAATATAAAGAGATTCCAGTAGTGCTAAATGGGTCATTGCGGTGCTACGGTACTTTTGGCATTCAAATAGCGCTAAAATTATACAATTGTACCAACTTTTCCAACGCTGTACAAAAGCTTAAGTCAACTACGGATAATTTGCTTCAAAGCTGCCGGCTACTGTTTACTGACTTCGATTATTTTTACTCTTTTAATTACTTGTTTTTTTTTTGCCGATAGTATCGATAGTGGAAAAAACTATCGATATTTCATTTACAACAAAACTATCGATACTATCGATAGTTTTGCAGCTCTACTGCATTAGCATGCAAATTCAATTCAATTCGTAGCTTAAAGAAGCGATTTCGTATGCCTTTTCCACGTTCTTATTCTTCGTAATAATGGCACCACCACGATTGGCAACACTCATTCATTATTTAGTGTGTGTGTGTGTGTGTGTGTTATTTTATGGAATCCTTAAAAATAAAAATAAAAAATAAAGGCAAATAGGAATTGAAGATAAAATATTAAAATGCTTGTATAAAAAATTATTATCGATCATTTGATGCATCTCAAATATCGAAAATCGTAATATTTATCGACATATTTATTCGCTTGCGGTAAAGATAATGTGATTCCGTAATTTCTTGTTTACGATAGTCTCCAGCTTTATCTTACTCACCATTTAATATAATATTACGTGGTATATTTGTATAGAAAATGTGAACATAAGCGAAAAGCACACAGAATAATAAAAAAAAACTCAATGAATTTGATCTTGTGATTTAATTTCATTTTTATCCAACCGACAGCAAATATCGTTAAAATATGTTACTGAATATCAAAGTCGATAAAAATTGCTTTATATTTATTATAGCGATACTATTATCGTAATAAAAGTTACTGAATTCAGGTACTGAAAAGGGAACTAAAGCGGGCCATACACTACAACATTATGCACGCAAGGCGAATTCATAACAGGTGACCTTATCGCTACAACAATACTAAAAACAACATGCAATTCGTCTGGCTTCAAAAAACCCCATCTGTCAAAAACAGTTGACTAAAATACCAATACATACCCAGCAAAAAATTACACATTACCATCAGAACTACTTGCCATATAATGACTTACTTTTCTGATTGCCAAATTTCATAACTCGCTTACAAATCTCATTACCTAAAATGTAAAAAAAAATATGTACAAGTTTCTAAATGAAGAAAATGATTTTTTTAGATTAAATAGATTACGTGAACAAGTTTCCAAATATAAAAAAGATAAGTACTTCTCAAGAATCGATTATGTTAGTATCACGCCTTTTTAAAATCATTAAGTTGGTAATCCAGTAAGGAACAGCTTCCACCAAAAATGCTTAATTCCAAACTCGATTACCTTTTTTTAAATTTTTTGCTGAGTACATATTTATAAAAATACATTTTACTATCCATGTGCATCTACTATCAACAACACAGAAAATAATATTTGTAAAATAAATGAAATTAAAATGATGAAAGACGGTTCTAGTTAAATGATCCTGATATTTTGGGACAACGTAAAGAAACCTTACTTGCTGCCTTATTGCAGCCTCTCCGATGGTTTGTTTAACGCGAAATCAGTGGTGTAAAATGTGTTTTACTGGCCATCATCCTTAAATGCATGAAATTATTCACAAAAACGGACAATGAAATACTTAAGTGTACAACAAATAAACGTGCGTCTTATTTATACATGCATACATATATAAGAAGTCAGCTAGTACTAGCTGAGCCCGGAAAAGTTGTCTTACCCCCACATTTAAGAACTTGCGTTGTGTTGAAGTGCAACAGGAAATGTTAAGGTATGCTTGAATATTTATTTCTATGTATAAACTTAATTTATAATATATGTATACATACATACATATGTATGTATGTATAAATCTATTTAAGGTAGCCCAAAATTGCACGGAAAAATTGTTCATGTGGTGACAACGTTATTGCGTCGTCGTTTACTAGCCACCAATGTCATGGTTGATAATTTGGGAACCATTGAATTGGCCTATATAAGTATACAATTTTCATAAACATGCCTAGTCTACTAAAAGCTGACACAATGGAACCATATGGACATCAGCAACCACAACGACGTGCAAATGCGTCGAATAGTATTAATTCTTTGCCTCAAGGAATGGAGAACGTTTGATAAAATCTTATTTCTATATTGTGCGAAAATCCATACAAGATTCTGTACCAAAGGCAATCATGCATTGGCGAGACACATGTGGTAGAAATATTTTATATTCGATAAAAATTTTTTAAAAATCATCATCAATAAACTAATGGAGTTAATCATTTTGCAAGAGTTAATTTAGAATGCATAGGTTAGGAAGGGTGGTGCTATACCGCACCTCCACTCGGAGACCCAATTGCGTTTTCATACATTATAATCCTTTTTACTTTAAAATATATTTTTTAAACATAAAGAACGATATAATTTTTTTCACTTTAAATGTAAACAAACATCAGATAAAAGAAGAGATTTTGACAGTTGGGGTCTAAGCAGTCTTCGAACACCTGATAATCATCAGGACTGTTAAGGTCACATGTTATGAATTCGCCTTGCATGCACGCACAATCAAGCGATTGAGCATTCATGCTCGAACCACACAACATACCAGCAAACTGGTACAATATTCATTTCTTACAAAATTTCGGGAAGGGTGGTTATGAATAGTGACACATATTTTGTTGCAATTATTATTGGTATGTTGTTAAAATTAGCAGCTATGTCTAACTAAAGTTCTAAAATTCTGTTTACCAATGAAACAAATTATATTTCAACAAATTATATTACTTAAATGCATGTTTGCTCCATGACAACTTTGCTCAACTGAGCTAATTTCACTACATACCACACCAGCGAGCTGGTACCATCAGCAAAATATCAAACACTACTTGACAGCGCTACAGCAAACCGTGCAATTGCACAAAATGCCCATACACGACCAAACCGCTGGCACAAACACTAGACTTGTGCCATTTAGTTCATTTCAGTTACCGGTCATTTTAGTTCATTATTTGTAAATGAACTAGTTCGTTCATTTAGTTCAATCGCTCTTTTTAGTTCAATGAACTAGTTAGGTCTTTTTAGTTCAATGATTTTACATCTACAATTCTACATGCATATGTATGAGTGTTGTGGTCTTTGACAATATTAAAAAGACTGATTCTGTGATTAAAATGTTTTATGAAAAATAAAATTAATTAATTAATAAATAAATTTGCTCTATAAAGGATTTATAAAACAAATTTTTTAAAATCTCATAAATCCAAAATATATTTTGTGAATAGGGTAGTATAAGTGTTTACTTGTTTATTGCATTTGTGGTAGTAGCAAGCCATGAACAAGAACTAAATATACATACATACATACATATGGATGAGTATAGAAGATAAGCACACAAACAGTGAAAAAGTAAAGCAAAACGTTGAAAACATTTAGTTCACAGCATCTGCGTTAGTTCATTTTGTGTCTTAGTGCTTAGTTCAAAAATTGAACTAGTTCAAAAATTGAACTAGTTCAAAAATTGAACTAGTTCAAAAATTGAACTAGTTCAAAAATTGAACTAGTGAGCGTAAAACAATTGAACTAGTTCACTTAGTTCAAAGTACTGAATCGTTCATTTGAACTAGTTCGTTCATGAACTACACAAGACTAACAAACACTTGATTGCGCATGCATGCTGTTGTAGTGTATGGGCCCCTTAAGCTTCTTCAGTGAATGTGGGAAGACGAAATACACTGTTGCCTACAGCAAACGGAAAATCACTTATAAATTTATCTTTAGCGAAGTGATTATTACAAAGTCTTGAACATGAATGTAATTTTTTAAGTCATGGATATATAACCATATACGGATACCACTATGTGATAAGAGACCAAGAAAAAAAAGACCCGTGTCACCCAGTTTTGCCCCAAGTCATGCACTTGTTTTATGGGCCCCCAAAGGTTTGGGACCTTGTTGTCATTTTTCCAAGAAGCTGAACATTTTCTCAGGCTCATGTCTTGCAAACCGTTCAGAATTTTGATTTACTCTGTGACGCAAAGTTGTAGCTCTTGTCATAAAGTACAAAAATTATAAACATATTAAATCCAAAAAAAAACTTCAACTTCAAGATCAAAATCGCAAAAATTTAAAAAATTAGATTTTTTACCTTTTTTCCCCTGTTCAGGTAGCAAACTGTTAAAAATTTAAGGAAAGATTCAACTACAAAAATGTACTTAATATCTTCATAAACAACTTTCTAGAACATATGAACTTCCTAGGAATGATTCTTAATACCCTTTAGGTAGCGGCAAAAGTTAGAATTGCAATTTTAGGGAAAGCCTGATAATGTTCACATCGTAGAGTGAATATTTGATGTAGAATGAAGAGTACCGAAATTTGAAAACCCATTATAGAATACAAATTTAAAAAAATAAATAAAAAAGTTTTTGATGAAATTTTCGATTAAAATATTCCTTCGAATTTCGTTAAAAATATTAAAAAATATTATTTAAGTAACCAGTGATGCCAACTAAGTGCTTTTGGTACTATTTAGGGTCCTCTTTAGTGGCTCTAAATGCTAAAACTAAAAAATTCTAAAATTAAGAAAATTCCGAAATGAAAAATGGGTAAAATGAAAAGACCCTTAAATGAAATATATCACCAACAATAAATCACCACAAGTAAAAGGTCGTTAAAGAACTAGAAAATCGCCAATAACTGAAGAAAAAATTGCTAAAACAAAAAAAAATAAACGCCAAAATGACAAAAGATCGCCAAACGAAAAATCGCTAAAACTAAAAATATCGCCAAAACTAGAAAACAACCGAAAAAATTGCCAAAAAGCGAATCAAATCACGAAAACGAAAAAAGCTGCAAAACTAAAAAATCGCCAATACAAAATTTTTTACGAAATGTCTACATAAGTTCAGATAATCGATTATATAGGCCAAAATTCGTATAGTATTATCTACAAATGTAGTGTCCGTAAGAAACGCTTCATATAAGAGTCAAAGTCGCACTTTGCTGAATTTATTTATGCTTTTTCAGGATTCAATTTAGACATTTAAGTGCCTTTTTAATTTCTCGTGGGTTCTTAATCAAAAGTTGACATCACTGTTAATAACATGTCCCCTCTTATTTTTCCTCAGTTTCCTTTAAACATCAAAAGATTGCATCAAAATTAAAAAGAGCATAGAAAAGGCGTGTTTTTTGAAGTCCATGTATTTTTAATTTTAAAATACCTATTAGAGACATGCGTCAAAGGTCTTTAAATGTAAATACGTCATGATTTTTAAATGTATTCACGTCGCATGTATTATATACTAAACCAATAATAAATGCTGTCGTACTATAAGCGAAGCACTATAGATGTATTGGTCTACGTGTATATCAGTGTTAACAAGCGATGTCGCAAGACAGCTTGTTTGTAACAAACACTCAAAAGAAGTACTGTTGATTAGTGAATGCTTGTTATTTTTCATATTGTACGTTTGAGTGTGTGTGTAATATGTAGATGGTAAGCTATTATGTGATTAACCGCATACAACCAATGTTAATGCATGTGTGTGCCTTTGCATGTGCGCAGAAAAATAAAAGATCATACACACATACATACATGACGTTTTTACACGCGCTCATGCGTAGAAAGAAGCAAGTATCACAAATTCTTCCGTCACGAAGTGTTTTCTTCTTTATTCTTATACCTACAATACTCAAACAAATTTCTTGCAAACAGTGTTGTTAACGTTTGTTTTATAAGATTTCGCTGTAGTAAAGCATTTGAAAAATTCCTCATGTCTTGAAAGCTCTTATAAGATGTCTTATGCAGGACACTAATACATATCGCACATATACTTCAATAGTGGCATAACTCAAAAAATGAGTTTTTTGAGTTAATAATGCAGAAAGATGCGGCATTTCGTATTTTATCTTGTGTACAAATTTCATATAAAAAGCTTGTACCATCACCTCCTGAGAGAAGAATTTTTTTTTTCATTTCTCTATTGAGTTGTATGCAAATTGAAAACTTTTTTTTTTTTTTTTTTATAATGCATGTATTTATTTATTGTATCTTCATATGTGAACTAACAATAAGTATTCAAATCTTAAATCTATAAAAAAAAAAAAATTATTAGGCCCGACCTGTGCCGGACATAAACTTAGTGGTAGTTATAAATAATACATTAGTAGTGATAATCAAAAAAAAAAAGGGGGGGGGGAAAGTATTTTCAAGTAGTCCCATCTGGAGTGTTAGTTATAAGAGCCCGTGTGTCCCTCTTTTTTAAGCGGATGTGTCCAGTAAAGTTCAAAATATTACGAGCAAGCGGATTAGGATGTGATTCGAGTTTTGTTAAATATTTGCCTGCGTATTTTGCAATTTCTTCAGTCACTAGTGGCATATTTAAATCACGATGTATAATAGAATTTTGGATGTACCATGGAGCCGATGTTATTAACCGTAAAATTTTGTTTTGCCTTTGGATTCTCTCGACATTGGAAGCTGAAGCAGTGCCCCATAACTGAATTCCGTAGCACCATATTGGCTTCAAAAGCGACTTGTACAGTAAAAGTTTGCAGTCTAAGCTGAGTGTTGAGTTTCTGCCAATCAACCAATAGATTTGAGTTAACTTAAGTTTCATCTGAGTTAACTTAGAGTCAATATGATGTTTCCATGTAAGTCTTCGATCAAGATGTATACCAAGGTATTTCACTTGGGAATGTTGAGGAATATTATGATTGTTGATTCGAATGGGGGAGCAAGTATCTCTTCTTAGGGTGAACGTTATGTGGACACACTTTTGTTCATTGACTTTAATTCTCCATAAGTTCAACCATATTTCCAGCTGAGTGATATGTTCCTGGAGATTGAAAATTGAAAACTTAAAACAAGTTTTCTGCAAAACTGGTTTTTTTGAGTTGTGCCACTATTGAAGTAAATGAGCGATATGCACTTATATTTAATTTCAATATTTGTTTAAATATGATAAATATTTAAAAAAAAATAAAGAAAACATATAATTGCAATAACAAAAAAAATTGTTATAATTAAACATGATTTTTTGAGTTTATAAATTTTGTTTTTTAAATATGTTTGTGTTTTTTTAATTTCATATTTAAGCAAATGTTTCAATACCTATTGATTCTCAAAACCGTGTGAAATTCCCAACCTTTGACATGGTAAACTGTTTGATTTTTTTCGTTTGTTTGTTTGTTCGTCCAAAAAATTTTGGTTCACTTTAACATCATTTCCATGACCTGTTATGGTTACCATATTCGAAAAATAAAAAAATTAACGTACTTGTTTTTTTTTCTTGTTAAAATTATTGTTAAGTTGTTTTCAAAGCCAGAATTTTATATTTGACTGTTACTTTTCTGGAGAAATTTGTACATCTTTTTTGTAATTTTTTTCAATGGCATTAATTAGCTTAAGGTCAACAGTGAAATTGAACGGGAGAAAAGTGAAGACTAACAAACTTGAAAATTAGGTAAATATTAAAAAAAAAACTACATAAAGAATTCGAATAGGAAAAGATGTTGTTTGTTTTTCTTCTAGAGGTTAAATAGAGTGGTAGTAAAGAAAACTTCTAAGGAATGAGCATTATTGAAAAGCATGTCGTTTGTGACAAATTTACATTTAGTTAAGAACGTAACACACAAGCAAATAGTACATGTGAATGAATTCAATCAAATATATTTACATTAAGTTAGAAAATGGAACCTAACACAGACAAAAATATTATGTTTGATTTGTGACATGTTCTGATTCGAGATGCTTCATGAAATAATTTTTTTCTGACTGAAAAGAATTTTGGAAAACAATATTATCTTCAAAACTAAGCGCGCCTTGTCTTTTGTTTTGGTTTTCCATTATCAAGGTATATTTAATCAGCTGGCAGCACAGCACATCTTGACCAGGGCTGTCAGATATGGCGATTTCTCGCCAAACGTGGCGATTTTTCAAATTGTTTGGCGTCCAAATTTTTGGTTTGGCGACATGGCGATTTTTCTGGCGATAAATAAATTTGTTGGCGGTTTTCCTGGCGATAAATAAACTTGCTGGCGATTTTTTAACAAAGTTTAACACCAAAATTTGTATAATTCAAGAAAATTAGTTTGTTGAAGGAGTAGTTTCAAAAGTAAATCCTACCAAAACTCGTCTGCAAGAAGTTAAAACAATTTGATTTTAATGATTTTTCTTACATTTTGGAATTTGGATGACAAAAATTTACAAAAATTAATTTCGGCGATTTTATTTCCAATTTTGGCGATTTTCTGATAAATTTTGATACGATTATTTTATAAAAATTTATATTAAAAAAGTGTTATATAAAAACAAATTTATTATCAAATATTTACTAAGAAAAACTACATAAAACTGATTTTTGGCGACGTTTGGCGATTTTTAAAATCAATTTGGCGAAATAGGTTGGAAAAAATCGGACAACCCTGATCTTGACTGTTCTTTTCTCTGAGTACATTTGTGCCACAGACAGCGCTAGATTTAGCGCGTTTTAACTATGCCAAGAGCGCTTTTGTCGTCTTAGCGCGTTCAATAAAAAAAGCGCTAAATTAGCGCGTTTTGAATAAAGTCAATAATAGCATTTTAGTTCAATATTTTTTAACTTTTTTTTGTATAAATTTAACAATTTTCTAATATCCAAAACTATGATAAAATTTTTTAAATTACTTAATGATTCAGCTGTCGCTAGGGTTGCCAGTCTTACTGATTTTGCCAGTACATGTACTGATTTTTGTTTAAAGTATTGATTTATGCATAACTAGCAAATCAGTACGCAAATGTACTGATTTTTTCATGTATGTACTGTTTTTGTACTGTTTTTAGGGTTCCGTACACCAAAGGTGAAAAGGAACCCTATTGTTTTCGCTACGCTGTCCGTCTGTCCGTCATACGGTATTTTCTCAGGAACCGTAAGAGCTACGGACCTGAAATTTGGACACAGTATGTAGAACCTTGGCCGCTACAACAACAAATACATGAGAATTAAAAGTTAAAGGGTGTTCCAAAACGAGCAATGAAATATGTTAAAATCCCATGTAATATACATACAATTGTATGAACATATGTATATTAAAACTTGAAATTTGTAAAATTAGTGTATTTTTATACAGACTACAAAAATTAACACTAAAATTTTAAAAATTTAAATTAAAGGGTGGTCCATCAGTTAATGCAATTTTGACTATGTAATTTTGATAATTTGCTATATCTTGGAAACCGTAAGAGGCAAACACTTGAAATTTTCAAAAACGGTAAAACTAAAAAAACCGAAAATTATAAAATCGCCAAACCAAAAAAAATCGCCAAAAATTAAAACAAAATCGCCAAAACGAAAAAAATCGCCAAAATTAAAAAAAATTCTAACACTAAAATAAATCGCCAAATTCGAAAAAATCGCCAAAATGAAAAAAAGCCAAAATGAAAAAAAAAACGCAAAAAACTTAAAAAAATCGCCAAAACGCGAAAATGTCGCCAAAACTAAAAAAAAAATTTAAATAAACAAAAAATCGCAAAAATTAAAAAAAATCGCCAAAAATAAATAAAAACGCTAAAATGAAAAAACGCCAAAAAACCGAATAAATCGCCAAAACAAGAAAATAAAGAGTCTAAACTAAAAAAGAGCCAAAACTTAAAAAAATCGCCAAAACCGAAAAAAACGACAAAACAAAAAAACCGAAAAGACCCCAAAAACGAAAAAAATTCCAAAACTATATATTATACAGGATGAAGTTTGTATTAAATTACATATCTAGTGTTCGTACGGAACCCTATGTGCGCGAGTCATAGTCGCACTTTACTGAATTTATTATAATATATTAATTATGATCAATGTATAAGAAAGCCTGTCATAGTGTTTATTTATTTTCTTTGAATCACCAGTGATCTTTACTTTACGTTCGCTTTAAGGCGAATTTATTTTCAAAGTGGTATCCATATAATGCTCAAGCAAATTCTGCCAAAACTGTCAGAGATCATATAAATTTTAGTTTAAGTTAATGTTAATTTTATTGAGATTTTTTAAATTTAAATTTGCAAGAAAGATTTGCTATAAGTGATTTCTGATCATGCAAATAATGCATTTAAAGTTTCTTTTTCGAAAATTTGTTTGAAAATATTATTTTATTAATTACATATGCATTGGTACAAAGTATACATTGAATTAATTTTTTGTTTTAAGAATGGTTAAAGCTAGGAGTGTAACGAATGTTCGCATTTGCAAATTTTTCGCTTATTTTTGTTATTTGCATTTGATAAAATGTTTGCGAATATTTAAGACAAAAAATTTTGTACTTCTTTTACGAAAAAAATTGCCATTAACAAACGTCAAAAACACGAAAATTATTTTAAGCCAGCATGAAAAAGATAAATATAGGGTATGTTCGTAGATTCAGCAAACTTATGCAGAAGTTCTGCGAATTTTTTCTGCGTATGCGTGATCAACTGTTGCACATGCTTTGCAACTGCTCAATATCTGTGCATAGTTGGCATTTTTGAACGAACTGCAAACAATTTTTAAGTCGGCAAGTAATTTTATTTAAGAAAGTTGTCATCTCGTCGATGTGAAAGCACAAAAAACTCTTTATAAAAGTTTGCACATTGTGCACATGGCTTAGACGTAGCTGACTTATAAGTAAGGCATTCTTCAAAGCTTTATCAGAAAGCTTTTCTAAAAAAAAGTTCTCATAAGCATCAAAATTAAACTAAAGTCCAGCGGTGTTTCAAAATATACCTATTTAATTTTTTGAAAAAGAAAAGGCATTGTCTTTTCGGCAGCAGTATTTTCTACTTAAGACTAGTCTGTTAAAACTTTTAAAAAATGTTTTGAGCATCATTCATTACTTCGTACAAACAAATTTGAATCGCAAACAATATTAACTAGTCATTGTTGTAGTAAATTCCACGCGAAACAAGTGTCCCTCATTAATTTCATATACAAACATATATATGTATCTTTCTGTTTTATGAATTCGTGTTTTTAATAAATTAATACATATTTGCTCAATGCGAGACTCAGTTTAAATAAAATGCTATATGTAGTACATCCATGTACATATGTAATACAACTTCATGTTCTTATATAAATTTAATTTCATGTGATTTATTACCGTATTGTAATATTTGCATTCGCTTTCGCAAAAATTAAAATGTACACGCAAAGAAAAGATATGGTTGTAGAATGGTTGAGAAAACAATATTATGTTCTCTGAAACAAATTTGTGCTCGTTGAAAACTAATTATTGTTATTTTAAACATTTATTTCGTTACGATAAACAAAGTAATGTTTGAATTTAATAATTACATTATCACATTCATAAAAAAGTGTGATATGGTTAGAGTTTAACAATATAGTTTTGTTAAAAATTTATGACAACTACATAATTTGTATTATTATTTAAAAATAATATGATGTAAATAACAATATAATTTTATCCAAAACCATACTATGTTTAGTTTTAAAAAAAATATTTTTCAGAAACATCTGCCAGTTCAGTATTTCGTTTGTAAGCTATCGGTAGTGCACACGTGGTGATAAATAAATTAATAAATAAATAAAGTATATACAAAATGTTAGACCAATAAAAATATAATGCTTATATTATAAGCATTTGTGTATCTCTTTATACAGACCTGTCTGTATTTCGTGTAAGTATACATTTCTATATATGTATGTATACATTTTATTTCAACAATATTAATTTGTTTCTATTTCGAATTTAACGCACAGCTGTTTCTTCAATAAATATATGATTAAACAATAAAATAGTATTATTATATTAAATAATACTGTGGTCGTATTTAACAATATTAATATAATATTAGATCATGGTATGGTGAGTCTCAATTATATTTTAGTCACATCTAACAATAGTGTTGTCATATTTACAGTACTAAGATTAGGTGTAACAAAGTTTATTGTTTTTGTAGATAATATTATTATTAACTCAGCATTTAAAGTTTGCTTTTCTATTAACAATAATATGATTTGACTGCAACCATATAATTCAATCATAGTATGTTACGGTTTGATTATGGTTACCTCAACCATATTTTTTCTTTGCGTGTAGTATTCGCATTCGCATTCGCATGCGCTAAACTGGTATTAGTTACATTCCTAGTTAAAGCCTTTTATATTGAAAAAATTAATGTACTGATTTTTTTCAATTGTATTGTTTTTTTTTCTCTCATGTACTGATTTCTACGATTTCAAAACTGGCAACCCTAGCTGTCGCAAACAAAATTCTTTTGACCTTGGTTAGAATTAAAAACGCATTTTACGAATAAAATAAATAGAAGTAAAAACTAAGGATTTCGATGATTTGGAAGGCGTTTCTGATTCTGTATTAAATGATTTTAACTAGTTTGATAAACAAAATGTCGAGGAAGCAATATTGCGAAATCTGAAAAATTAATTGTGATACTAAACATACATCGACTTTTATCAGTGTTGCCAGAAAATGATGATAAGAGAATGCTAGATCCTTAAAAAAATTCTGCTAAAATGCTCTACCGAACAAATGCATAATGCCAGATTTATATTTACAAAAATTTATTGAAATAGCTTTGAAATTAATTTTTATACAAACTTATTAGCTTTTATAGCACATACAGTAATTACCAGGGACAGGGGTTTCATGCAAATGCATGTTTTTTCCCTTAACTCTGATAATGGCTGGAACGAAATATCTTTACGAAACAATGAATTTGCGTAAAAATGGCATCGATTTGTTAGTGCATATTTTTGCATATTTTACTGAAAATTCATATTTTTGCATAATTTAGTCATAAATGCATATTTTTGTCTCATATTTTGATATAAATGCTGATTTTGTGTCATATTTTCTCAAAAATTCAAATTTCCAAAAATATTTCAAAACTATTTTTGGCAACTGTATTCGCTTGCATTGGTATAGAATTGTGGAACGATTGTACAAGCACACAGCTACCAAATTTAATGAAATTGAGGGTGGCGTTGGCTGAATTATTTAGTTAGCACGTCGACTACAAAACTGAAGATCCTAGGTTCAATCCCTGTATCCGACAGTCATTCAAATAACAACACCACGCATTTTTCTGATGTGCATTAGAGTCCCTTTGCATCAGCTGTTGTTGGATAGTTCAAGTGATGAAGGCATAGTCACTGGTCACTGAACTATACCGACTTCAGTAGATGCTAATCCTAATGTTACTTCAGAGCGCCCTCCTTCGTCGGTATTGTGTAGCAAAATCATCGGCGAAGTAAAATAACCAATAAAATGGCTACTAAAAACACAGCTTCAAAATTTAATACGTCTCATTTAACACCAGAAGGCGCTGCAACGCTGCATTATTAAAAAGCGTGCAAAAATCAGTTGTAAAAAGAATGAAGCTTTCTTCTATCTCTTCCTTCACCACCTGTCTTTTATCACTATCCCTTTCCTAAAGAAGGTAACACCTAGTAATAGTAGTAGGCATTAATTGCTTGAGTGTTACTTCTCTTTATTAAAAAAATTTTTTTTTTGATAATTTCAAATTGTCTGCTATTAAAGCCGAAAGTAGTGAAACAATTATGCTTAAACTTGATATTGTTTTTAAAAATTATAACGGATTCAAAAACCAAATCTATTAGCTAGTATTCAATCCATTGTAATGGTTGAGTTAAATAAATATACAACATTATATAAAAAGAATCATTTAAGTTTGAGCCGATTATATCCACAGCATCTAGAAATTATATGACAGCCTTTCGATTACAAATTTATATCATACATAATATATTTCTGTATTAGGTATGGTGGCAAAGAAGAACTTGGTCAAAATTTATATCTCACAACTTTTAATGGCCGAAATTTTTGATAGGAACTTGGCCGTTTTTCACATTTATGTTTTTGTGTTATGCACCCCATACACGTTTCAATTCAATTGTGAATTGAGTCTTTCAATTGAATTGATTTTTGGCCACACACTTCATAACCTGAATTGAAAGATTTTCATTCAACTGTCAAATTTATATTTTTTTCACAATTAAAAATTTTAAAATTTAAAACTTCTATTGCATTAATTCATTAATTTTAATATTTTTTATTTAGAATGCAATGAAATTAAATACAATTTTAAAAATACATAACTTTTTCTATACAAAATAAAGCTACAGACATAAATTTTGACAGCAAATCAAGAGACTCGAACACACACAGCACAATCGAATTGAAAGATTTACTAGTCAACATGAAAAATCAAAATCTTTTGATTTTTCTTCAACCAACTCGACAACTGCCAAACTAATCAATTGACAAAGCCATACACTCTTTGATTTGGACAACAACCGACTCAATTGAAAATTGAATTGAATCGTGTATGGGCTGCTTTACATATGTATGTATATCAATTATTTTCGACAATTTCGTTTGCATGATTTTGTTAGTTATTTAAAAAGTTTTTCCACTGACTGACTGTTTGTAATTGCATTTTTTTTAGCGATAAGTTGCATAATTTTAGATGGTTTGATGTTTAAACAACACAAGAGGGTAATGTAAAAGGCAATCTGTGAAAAAACTGGTTTTGTAAAAATTATCTTTTACAACGTTATTCGTGGCTGCGCTTCAACTGTTTAATAGGTGTTTAATGTATAATTCCTAAACGAATCTCCTGATGATTATTTGGAGAGTAATAATCATCACTTCATGTTTAACTCTATATTATTAATATTGTAATGTTGAATACACGATACCTTTAGCTAAAATATGTTTGTTCTTTTTAGGGTTCAGTACACCAAAGGTGAAAAGAAACCCTATTGTTTTCGCTACACTGTCCGCCTGAAGTTCACACTACAACAATTAACACTAAAGTTTTAAAAAAGTAAAATTAAAGGGCATTCCATCAGTTAATGTAATTTTGACAATTTGCTGTATCTTGGATACCTTTAGAGGAAAAAACTCTTGAAATTTTCAAAAACGCTAAAACTAAAAAATCCCAAAACTAAAAAATCGCCAAACCGATAAAAAAAATAGCAAAAACCGAAAAAATCGCCAAACCAAAAAAAAAGCCAAACTAAAAAAACTCTAAAACTAAAATAAATCGCTAAAAATTGAAGAAATCGCCAAAATGAAAAAAACGCACAAAAACAAAAAAATCGCCAAAAAAAATTTCTAAGACTAAAATAAATCGCCAAAACCGAAAAAAACGCCAAAAAAGAAAAAAACGCAAAAAAACGCAAAAACTAAAAAATTTCAAAAACCAAAAAATCCCAAAAACGAAAAAAAATTCTAAAACTATTTTTATATAGGCTAAAGTTCGTATAGTATTCGTATGTCCGTACGGAACCCTTCGTGTACGAGCCAAAGTGGCACTTTACTGATTTTTTTTTATTTTCCGGTTTACTGTTTTAGATTGTTATTTGTTCTTTATTTCTACGCCAATGCTTTGTTTTAAGTTTTGAATAAGAATTTTGCCGAGTCTTGTTTCAAGAGCAGTTTGTATCTTTTTATTCTTCATAAGAATTAAAGATACGAGTACATAAATTAAAGGGAACTACAAATTAAATGCGTTAAGTGTTTTACATCTTAAACTTTTTAAAGAACTTTTAAAATAATCGAATTCTTTTAATTAATTAAATTTTTCCTAGATCTATGCCGCTCACAATTATGTAATGTGACGACTCTGTTATTAACAGATCGCTGCAGCATACATTTTGTGCACGCCAAAGATAGATAGAATTCTAACTTCTCATTTTTAAAATAGTCTTTAATCAATTACTGAAAAGACAATGGCAAGACTGTTGTAAATTTAGAGATGGTAAAATTGAGCTTTCATTACAAAAAAAAAAAAAAAAAACTTTCAGCAAATTGTAATACGATGAATCAAAACAATTCACATATTACATTTGCAGTGAAAAGCAGAGTATATAAAGCAAAAATCTACATCAGCTGACACCACACACAGTGGACCAACCATTGCAGCGCCCTTAGCATCAGCTCTTTGTGTTTGATTGTTCCCACCTTCGAAAAAAGCTAGTTGTTCCGTTCTGCTGGTGTTTTCCAGAATGTTTACAATTAACTTTTTTGTTATTTGTTCGTTAATAGTTATCACATGTAATTTGGCTTACAAAGCGATATGAACTTTAGCCTAATCAAAATTATAAGTATGACAAGCTTTTTATTAAAAAGTTCTAAAAATATTTTTTTGTATTTTTCGTATTTAACTCTCAAAGTCAAAAGCCTGCTCAGTATTACACGATTCCTCAAATAGTTATCGAATAATTCTTTTACAATTCTTTCAATGCTTGATATAAGATTATCATAGGATTATATGGTTCCCATTATTATGCATAAAAGATTTGTAAGATAATATTTAAAGAAATCTGAAATTATTGCATCTACGACAAATTAAAGCGCCTTCCGTGGTTCTTGAATCGTCTAAATGTAATAGTTTCTCCCGCGAAAAGTATCATCCACGATTAAAATATGCGCTTGCCTGCCATTAGGGATGTAACGAATGTTCGCATTCGCAAATTATTCGCTTACTTTTGCTATTTGCATTCGCTTTTGCATTGTATGCGAATATTTCAAGAGAATACTAAACCAAAATCCAGCTGTGCTTGGAAATATTTATTATCAGTTTTTGGTCTGTTCAAACTTTTAAAAAATGTTGAGCACCATTCATTAATTCGCACGAAAAATTTTAAATGCAAACAATTTTAATTAGCCCTTGTTTGTTGTAAAATCTATTCGAAACAAGTGCCTAGTATATTATTTCGCATGAAAACTTAAAATGTTGAAAATATATTTAATATGTTTTTCTCAAGATGAACAGAGTATTACTTCTCCAAAATTTGTTCATGAATTCATGCTCATGAATTTTTCTTAATATATATTTTGGCAGAGTACCAGGATTTAGGGCCAAAGCACGAATGGGTTAATTTCCTAATATTTTGTAAATTTATTTTTTATTATCTATACAAATATTATTTTAATATAACTTCATATACATACAATATATATATGTATATCTTGCTGTTTTAAGAATTTAATAAATTAGTAAATATTTGTTCAATTAAAGACTCAATTTAAATAAAATGCTATTTGCACTACATCTATGTATATCTTTTACCGTATTGTAAGTATTTGCATTCGTATTCGCATTCGCTTTCGCAAAAATTCAAATGCATTATTCGTTTTCGCTTTCGCATTCGCTAAACTGGTATTCGTTACATCCCTACCTGCGATTATAAATGCTCTGCATACGATTCACAAAAGACTCTTCTGCAATTGAAAAGGCTAGCTGGGTGCATACATACATATCGCCGGCAGCTAAATCCGCTCCTTTTTCGAAAGGGAGGAAGACGCCGAATTGATTGTGTGAAATATTTATTTTAATATGAAACTTTACATGTTGAAAAATCTTAATGTAAAAGGCTACTAGTTACTATCTTAAGCTACGTATAGAAAATGTTAACAGTTTTTTGTGTCTCCTGTAAAGTTTGTTTGAAATGAGTTAGCAGATTTACACTCGAAGCCGATGATAAGTATGTAACTGTTATTTTCCATAAAATTTCAAGGCTATGCAATAGGAAAACTTCCAATTTTACAATTGAAACAAAAATCGTTTACAATTCAATGCATTTGAAGTTTAACTTTCTTGTTTTGAGTCGCATTATTAAATGTTTTTTAAACTCATTGTTGTATATGTATATGTATGCAATACGAAAGCATAAAATATTACAATACCCTTTTTAAATTTATGAAACTACCAAAAAGTCAATGCCTTTCAATATGTTATGAAACAAGGAAAAACTGAACCTCTAGGGATTTTGACTCAATCATTGACCTTAAATTCTTAAATGCAAAAAGCAGTAAAAAAAACAATACATACTACACATGAACTTGAATTATAAAAGCAATTTTTAAAAATTGTGTTAAGTTGCTTCAGAAGTTTTTAAATGAAAAAAAAAATTAAATAATAAAGAAACTTGATTTACTAAATTTGAGGTTAAACATCTGGTAAATGTTAAAATCTATAAATGATAACGGCATAATATAAGCAAACAAAAATACACGTACATACATATATGTATGTATGTATGTATGTAAGTATTTGCAGTCAGACATGTTTATGCGCATAATAAATTCCTTTAAAATATATTTAATATTTTTGTTAAGGAATTATTGTAATAAATGTATTATGAATTAATGGACAAACGAGCCACAGACTCACTCATATGTACTTATAAATATTTAAGCCAACAAAGACAGTTAAAATAAACCGGCCGGTTATAGAACAACAAAAAAAATACTAAAATATAATTGAACGAAAATCGAATAAAAGTATAGAAGGCATTTACAATTTTAAATAAACATACATACGTACATATGTATGACTTTAACAAGGGGGCCACACTGATTGTTATTACAGCAGCCAAAATACTACAACAAATGAAACCGGATTAATGCCATTCACTAAAAATCATATGTTTTTGAGTTGTTGATTATGAATCAAAAGCTGGCTATCTCTTTCTCGCTTCACCAGCTGGCCTTAAATAATTGTTCTATTTAAATTGAAAAAAACTTTAAAATCACGTGCAGTTCAAAACAGTGATTTAAACGGCTTAAAAATAGTACCGAGAGCTTAATTTCTTTTATCTTGCAGGGAATTTTGAAAATTTCAATTAATTTGGGAATTTTATGGAAATTTTGCAACATAAAATCAGAAATCTAAGTTAACAGTTCCTTAAATTTGAACTCTCTCTCCACGGTTAGTGATTGGGCAGTGATAGGTAATAGAGGGCTGCGCAAACAGTCTTGAAATGTAAATACCCTTAAACACATAATAGCTTACCATCTACATCTTACACACTCAAACGTACAAATATGCAACATAACAAGCGTAGACGCATCAACACTATTTCTTTTGAGTGTTTGGTACGAACTAGAAGTATTCGCGACATCGCTTCCCTGAAGGAAATATCCATGGTGAAAATGTACTGAGTCGCTTTGGCTTTTGTCACCAGTACTACTCTACAATTATTTCCCATGCAATACTTTATACTATAGAGATAACACTAAAACAATTGACTAGGTACTGACTACGTAGTTCCTATGGCAACATGGAGACATACCAACCAGGCATTTACTGGTATATTTCAATACCTTACGTACATAAAAATTTATTTATATTGACAAGTTGTTACAAAATTCACTAGAAATACAGCACATCTGTTTTCTCTCTTTCTTTTATACTAACGAATAGAAGAGAAATTGTAGACAATGGAATGGACTACTAATGGAATTTTAGTGTTGACATAAACACATTTGGCCCCAATCTGACTGCAGGTTTGTAAACACACATATACACGTACATCAATACATCCATCGTGCTTCGCTTGGTTTAGTGTAATATAATATATAATATATTTAAAAAACAAGACGTATTTACATTTCAAGACTGTTAACGCAGCTCTCTAGTATGTATGTATTTACTCGCATATGCAAAAATTTACATATGTACATATCGTCGGATAGTTATTTGTTAGCAGCATGGAACAAATATGTGTGTTCGAGAAAATTGAGGAATGTTTTATAAAAATGTGCGATTGAATGTTTTATTGAATATTAAAATATAAGAGATACATATGTATGTACGATTTTTATTTAAACTTACTACGGGCATTGCCAACGATGTCGAAAAAACGTTCTATGGCTTACGCTTCATTTACACATGCAGGTAACTTGTTACAAGTTGCGTGTACGTATTAACAACCAATACATTGAATGAAATAATAAAAACACTCGCAAATTGCTTGATTGTTTACACAGTCAAGTGCAAGTTTATTTTCATTTTTCTATATGTTACTATAAATATTTGAAAATTTGGTTTTTCTCTTTCTTCTGTGCGTTGTTTGTACTTTTTTTGTCTATATTAGTTTTTAATGTGTGGGCTGCCAAATTTTTGGTATAGGAACATTACAGGGAAACGAATTTAGTGATCAACTTTGTACCAAAATAAATGATAAATTTATATTGCAAATCTTGATTACATGTTCTTACATAATACAAATAATAACATTTTAAAAATTATTCCATGTAAGCTATCCATTAAAATTAAAATTAAATCCTTAAAGGGTAACACTGTTTTTATTTTTGACAATTCTCCTACATGCAAGTGAAAAATTACTTGTAATGAAAATCTCTTGCCAGTGAGCCTACAACTTGTAGCATTATGATTGTATTAGTAAAAATATGTCTATGTATTGAGTTACTTGCACTTATACTTGCATGTGTAAACGGTAAGTTACTTACATTAAAAACGAAAACAAATTTTATTATTCTATTTTTTGTGGGCCAGGCCGTTAAACTTGCTAATCGGTCAACGTAAAAAGTTATTAGGATTTAAAGAAAAAAAACTTTGTTGCTGCACATACTATGTAATTATAACAACAATATTGCTCACTTTTTTTTCAAATAAGTCATATATGAAAAAAGGAGAAATATTTTCAAGATATCGAAAAACTAAGAACAAATAACACACTATTCGTATACATAGCATGTAACGGGTGTTTTTTTAGAGGTATAGAACTTCGAATTGAAATAAAACACAAGAAAATCGTTTTAATGTCCATCAATTTGGCTTTATTGGAAGGATAATTTTATGCCATTAATGTTTAAATATGATTTCGGGCATGTGGCCGCCGCGGCTGGCTCGAATAAAGCCAATTCTACAGATCCAATTTTCAACCACTTTTTCGAGCATATGGGGCCGTATGTTGGCAATAACGCCACGAATGTTGGCTTCCAAGTCCCCTAACGTTTCTGGTTTGTTGGCGTAGACGAGCGACTTCACATATCCCCAAAGAAAATAATCCAATGGTGTCAAATCACACGATCTTGGTGGCCAATTGACAAGTCCATTCCGCGAAATTATGCGCTCATCGAATGTTTCCTTCAATAAATCGATTGTGACGTGCGCTGTGTGGCATGTAGCGCCGTCTTGTTGGAACCACAACTCATCCACATTCATGCCATCCAATTCGGGAACAAAATAGTCGGTTATCATGGCTCTATACCGGTCTCCATTAACGGTAACTGACTCTCCAGCATTATTTCGGAAGAAGTATGGCCCAATGACTCCACCAGCCCATAGAGCACACCAAACAGTCAGTTTTTGTGGATGTAATGGCGTCTCAAGGGTCTCATGTGGATTCTCTTCACTCCAAATGCGGCAATTTTGCTTGTTGACGTAGCCATTCAACCAAAAATTAGCCTCATCACTGAACAAAATTTTGCGATGAAAATCAGCATCGAGATCAATCTCATTTTCGGCCCATACACCAAAATCACGACGCATTGCATGGTCTCGCGGCTTTAATTCTTGCACAAGCTGGATCTTGTAAGGTCGCAAGCCAAGATCTTTGCGCAAAATCTTCCATAAAGTTGATGGACAAAGCTCCAATTGCTGTGCACGGTGGCGAATCGATTCATTCGGGTCCTCTTCAACACTTTGCTCTACAGCGGCAATTGTTTCTTCGGTGCGCACTGTTCGACGTCTCTGCGGATGCGTATTATCACATAGAGTAAACGTAGTGCGAAAACGATCCATGGTTAACCGAATTAATTGCTCTGATGGACGATTATGTCGACCATAAAATGGACGGAGCTTGCGGTAAACTTCGCGAACTGAACCATTATTTTCGAAATAAATTTGCACGATTTGCAAGCGTTGTTCTTTTGTCAACCTGTTCATGATGAAATGGCAAACCAAACTAAATATTAATCACTTGACAGCTGACAAAATGGCCGCCAGTTAAAAAAGTGATGCCAACTTAAAGTTCTATACCTCAATAAAAAACACCCATTATGTATAATCGACCAATAACTTAAATGTACCGTGCGGCAAATCAGTAGCTATCTGCCGATATGTACACAGAAAAAAATATCATCGAACAACCAACAAAACAAATAGTTAATTTTCAATTTAAAAATTAACAATCACCATTGTTGATATAACAAATTTAAATGATTGTAGTCAATTAAATTACTCAACAAACTTATTTGTTAAATTACATCATAACGGAATGCGCACATGTAGAAGAAACAAGAAATAATATTTTGTGTGTATTCATCATTTGCGTATTTAATAAAGTGTTGCTCTTTAGCTGAGAGGTAAGTGAGTCAGTTTATTAGTCCTGATGTTGCCGGTTCAACTCCGCCCAAAGACATTGAGTGTTTTTCGCAGACAAGCAAAAAATCGTTTAGAGGATTGTGATTGTGTATAAAAAGCTTGTTAATAAAACAATTATGATACATAAACTCAACAATTCACATTGTTACTATAACAATAACTTTAATTGAAATAACTTTGAAGTATAACAAAAATAAATGTTGAAAAAATAAATAAATTTCAACAATCTATTTGTTGATATATTTAATTGAAAATATTTTTCAGATTTTCCTTTAACTTACAATTTCGTTAATTGTATTTACAAAAACCATTGTAGGTTCAAAATCAATTAACTATTTAATTGATATAACAAAAAAATTAATTGTATTTACAAATAATTTTTTTCTGTGTAAGTATAAACAAAAATTTCACCATAATAATACTCGTATTGACTTTATTGACGATTAAAAACAATCGGTTATATTCTGCATTCCACGTGAAAAACGATTTAATGTTCGGAATTGCTATAGCATTGTTGCTACAAATACATTTTAATTTCACGTAGAATACAGAACGTACCCGACAATTTTTTTTTGGTATCAAACTTAAATAAATGTAATAGTTTTTAGTTAGTTTTATTATTATTGCTCGAACTTCATTTGTTTCTTTATTTTTGATTAGGCTAAAGTTCGTACCGCTCTGTAAGCCAAATTACATATGTATGATAATTATTAATGAGCATATAACACCAAAGTTGACTGTAAATATTCTGACAAGAACATAGCAGAACGGAACAACTAGCTGTTTTCGAAGGCCAATACGCCTTCGTCATCAGCATTATTTGCGTTTGATCCACTGTGTAGTGGCCTTCGAAAACAGCTAGTTGTTCCGTTCTACTATGTGTTTGTCAGAATATTTACAATTAACTTTGGTATTATTTTTTCATTAATTATTATCACATGTAATTTGGCTTACAAAGCGATACGAACTTTAGCCTAATCAAATCTATAAATACATAAATGTAATATTGTTTATAACCTAAGACATTCATTTGCTTATTGTTAGTTTCAACATTAGCCCCATTCACAATCTTGTGCATCGTTGCATGTGCAAAATTTTATAGTATATAATACTCACCACTTAACAATTCTTAGTGGTGAGTATCAATATACTATACCATTTTGCACCTGCAACGATGCAAGACCATTTGCACAAGATTGTGAATTGAGCTATTGCTTTTTTGTTTTCCCTTGCTTTGGTTGTTTGCACTTACAAACATACGAGCCCAATTCACAATCTTGTGCAAATTGCCTTGAATCGTTGCATGTGCAAAATGGTATTGTAATATATTAAAACTCACCACTTAACAATTCTTAGCGGTGAGTATCAATATACTATACCATTTTACACATGCAACGATGCAAGACCATTTGCACAGGATTGTAAATTGGGCTATGGTTTCGTTTTACTGGATTTCACTGGTAAAAATTTGCTTAATTAAGAATGTGCATTTACATTCATCCCAATGGAAGCGTCCAGAAGAGTCAACACCGAAAAAAACACGTCAAGTTCTGTCAAATGTGAAGGTTTTGCTCATTGTTTTCTTCGACTGCAATGGAGTGGTGCATCATGAATTCTTGACACAAGGTCGCAGGGTCAATAAGGAATACTACCTTGAAGTCATGCGCCGTTCGCGCGAAGCAATTCGTCAGAAACGCACAGAATTGTGGAAAAAACAATCATGGATTTTGCACCATGATAACGCACCAGTTCACACATCGATGCTTGTTCGTGAGTTTTTGGCCAAACACAAAAACGTTATCATCCCTCAACCACCCCATTCACCGGGCTTGGCCCCCGCTGACTTTCTCCTCTTTCCAAAACTGAAGACACCGATGAAAGGAAAGAGTTTTGCTACGATTGAGGAGATAAAAGAAAAATCGGAGCAGGAGCTGTTGGCGATACCAAAAAGCGCGTTTCAGAAGTGTTTCGAGGATTGGAAAAAACGCTGGCATAAGTGTATTATATCTGAGGGGGATTACTTTGAAGGGGACAAGATAGTTATTGATGAATAAATAAATACTTTTTGAAAAAGATTTAAGATAACGGTTATTTTTTGATCAGACCTCTTACTCAGTAGATTAATTGTTTTCTTTCGCTTAATTCGCTCTCTCATTTACTTTTGAGTTTGTAATGATTGCTATTGAGGATGGAAGATAATGGGAACGGGGCTACCTATTAATATCGGCCGTGCTCGTCGCCGGGGGGGGGGGCGTTAATTTTGCTCCCAATAAAGATAGTTAAATCAAAATTCAGTCGTAATAATGAGATTTTAAAAATTTAGGTAGCTAATAAACAAGGTGATAATACAGAAAAATAAACAAAAGAAAAAAAAAGAATGTAGATGATTGATGTGTAACTTATGGTGTTAATCGCTACACATATTCTGACCCATCCACCTTTCTGACTTAATCGATTTTGTCTATTGTCAGCCCAATCCAAGCTCTACCTTTACCTAAACTTTGTCCATATGTATAACTTCACCTTTCACAATAAAGAAATGTCAAATTAATAACCCATTTTCAATTTTAAGATTAATAATTTAAATGAGTGACATTTATTGTTTCTAATTTTAGAAATTAACAATAAAAAAAATATTAAATGAATTAATATTTCGTTTATAAAACGAAAAGGTAAAACTATTTGAAAAAAAAAATGTATATGTATAAATGTATAAATGTTGTCAAAATCAAAGAAAATTCAATCATAAATTTGAGCTAATGGTCACTTGAATAAATTAATATGTTTAAATTTCTTTTCATAAATTGAAAAGTAACTTATTCAAAGTTTAACTGATTTTATAAATAATATGAGTATATTTATATTCTAGTTTTTTTTTTGTATTTCAATTATGTTGAACTTGATATTTATCAACGTAACGGATGTATAGATTCGCAATGTATTTAAAAGAATGTAAATAAAAACTTACAGCCTGGCCCACGATATCGACAACGTTCGACTTGTCGCACACTTACATTTGAAACAACAAAAAAATATTAAAATTTGTTGTTGTTTCAAATGTAAGTGTGCGACAAGTCGAACGTTGTCGATATCGTGGGCCAGGCTGTTACTGTTTATTTATCCCTCTTAGTCGACAGGCGCCGGAAGACGAAGAGAGTGTCTGAAATAGATATTTAAATTTGTGCCGGAATCATGCTTAAAAAAACCAATTGCAGTTAAATTAAGAATTAATATAAAAAAAAGTTTATAAGACAATATTTAAGTGACCACTGTTAATTTATGAAAGGTTAATATTTAATTTTTGTTTTAGTTTGCAAAAGAATATTATATGGAGATAAAAAAAATTATATTACTAATTACAAAAGCAAAAACTAGTTAGAACCAGTAAAAAAAATTAAAAAAAATCAGGCAATGGTCACTTTACTAGTCTTTCGCACATTCATATTTTTCCATATTCGGAACTCCAAATTCGGGAACTGAACTTTATGTCTGATGGTTGTTTCTTCAATTTGTTGAAATCTTTAAGTCAAAAGCTGTGATGAAAAATAATTTGAAAATTGACCGTGATCTTGTCTCCAGAGTCGTGTTATAGGAACTTGCTTCAAGAAAGGATTCTCATTTGGATCCCAAACGGTTGCCCACAGAGTCCAAATTGGATATCTTTATGATAAAAGATTCATACTTTTTGAGAAAACGAGCCAAAAGGGCAGAAATTGCGTGATGTTGTTTTCGCTTATAATTTCTTTTGTTTCACAAATAAATTTTTGTTTATAACACAAATGTAGATTAATAAAGAATTTAGTTTTATATATGTATATCTACTTTTATTCTTGTTTTCAAATTTTTATTTTCATATAACTATGACTTTCTTTTTCAAAAAAAAAATTATTCTCCTCTGCAAAGAAAATTTGAAATTTTTTTTTTTTATCATAAAAAACATTGTCTAGTTGATTATAAAAAATGTCTTTTTAAAGAGTTGAAGTTGTTCAAGTACAGGGTGGGCCAAAAGAAACCAAGGGGTGTAAAAGTTTAATAACTTTTTTGTTTATTAACTTTTTTTTATTTTTTCTTTCAGATTATATAATATACAAAATGGAAATTTTTTTACACTAAGTATGAAAAATGATGTCTCTTAAATGACCACCGTTTTCAGCTTCGCACTGATGGGCTCTTTTTAGAGCATTTTCCATAACATCTTTCAAAACTTGTGGCTGTAGCGTTCGAATTTCTGCAACAATGTTTGCTTGAGTTCAAGGATTGTCTCTGGCTTGTTCACATACACTCGCTCCTTCAAAAAACCCCAAAGAAAATAGTCGGGTGCTGTCAAATCTGGCGATCGCGCTGGCCAAATAATTTCCGAATTTCGAGAAATTATTCGCTCTCCAAAAATTTGACTTAAAAGTGCCATTGTGTCTCGGGCAGTATGGGCAGTGGCTCCGTCCTGCTGAAACCACATACCAGGTCTGTTTTCAAGAGCAGGACGTAAAAAATTTTCTATCATAAACCGATACCGCTCTCCATTTACGGTTACAGCACTTCCATCTTCATTCTCGAAGAAGTAGGGCCCAATGACATTTTCAGATGTGATCCCACACCATACTGTACACCTGATGGGGTGTAATTGGCGTTGATGAATGGCTCTTGGATTTTGAGAACCCCAGAACCTACAATTCTGCTTATTAACAAAGCCATTCAAATGAAAATGAGCTTCATCACTCATAATCAAATTTTCAATAAAATTAATTTCATTTCTGACCAACTCTTGAAATTTAACTGCAAAATTTAGACGTTGCCGATGATCTGCGGGTTTTAATTCTTGGACCAATTGCACCTTATATGGGTATAACTGTAAATCTTTTTTTAAAATGCGCCGTATTGACGTACGAGACATTTCTAGCTGAGCAGAACGCCTTCTGCCAGATGTTTCTGGTGCTTCGTTAACACTTTGCTGTACTCGTTCAATATTTTCCGCAGTGCGACTTAAACGTGGTCTACCGGTTCGAGGCTAATCTCTTACGCTGCCATGTTGGTGATGACGATTAACTAAGCAACGAATCATCGCTTCAGAGGGCGAAATTCTGACGTTAAAATGTCGACGATATGCTCTTTGCGTTAAAATAATTGATCTCTGGTTTAAATAATAAAATTCTATTGTTCTGGTTCTCTGTTCAGTTGTGCACCTCTCCATTATAAATTCTCCAAGTGTTGTCTATATAATCTGAAAGAAAAAATAAAAAAAAATTAATAAACAAAAAAGTTATTAAACTTTTACACCACTTGGTTTCTTTTGGCCCACCCATTTAAAATGAGTAAGTATATTAAACACTAGGCCGTGTCACAAGTTCTCGAATGTACTTAATAAAACTTTATTGCATAGTTATTTTACACATAAAATTTGCTTTATACAGCGAATCAGCATATCTTTAACCTGGGGTCGAATCGTTGCATCCGTGAACGTACAACTCGTCACGTAAAAACACAATTTTCGGATTATGACATACGTGAACGTATTGAAATCCCATTCAGTTTATACGATTGAAGTATCATTTAATTTGTTTTCGTACGATTGCCGATACGATCACGTATGTAACGATTTGAAGCCTGGTGACCTGAGACAGCCTCTTCTTTTTTTTTCGTTTATTTGTTTTAATTTTTTTTTATTAAATAATTAAAAATGTGTATGTATATGATACCAAGAAAACAGCAACTTGTAATCATATGCCGCTGCGCTGCCACTCGTAAAAGTAATATATATGTATGTATTTACTGGGGTAGCTTTGATTTTCTGAAAAAATTGCTCCAAATGGGTGAATCGTATTACAAAAACTCTCAGTAAAAAAAATATGGGACGGGCGAAAATTTTGTTCCCGACCAATAGGTGAATCTAGCTTAAATGTGTTTATCTTTCGCAAACATTTTAAGAACGTTGGTCACCACACTTCAGAGCTGGGACTTTATAGCTAAAGGAAATAAGTGCAACCAACATTCAATTGTTGAATTTATTCGAGAATACCAAATTCAGCTCTTTCGTTTTTAAATAGTACCAAACAATAATATTGTACCACCTTGACATCCCTAAATTATTTAAAATATAAAGCAAACTCATATCAAGTAACAGGTTTCATAAAACAGTGCAAGAAAAAAAATTTTAAAATATTTGAAAATCATGTTTTGACATTATTAACAGTTAAACAAAAACGGCCAATTTAATACGAGTACATACATACATACATACATATATTAACTTTTGTAATGAATTTAGTTAGTTAGACCCGTCTTGTTTGTGTAGCTTTTACTGCTTTTTTTTTCTTCTTTTTGTAAGTTCCTTAAATATTTGCCATCTACAGTTTTAACATGTGTTTTCTGAGACACTGTAATACAATTTAAATTAACTCAAACAATCTGCAGCCGTTTACTTTCTTATTTGAATTTAAGTATTAAATACTTGAAAGTAACCGCATGTATGTATGTATGTATAGCTGAAAAGAGCAAGCCGCTAAAAAAAATAATTAACATGTTAATTGACTTTAAAATTTAAGAACAAAAAAAAATTGTTTTTTCCCCAAAAAAAAAAAATGTTTACACCTTGTAAAAGCCTTTCTTTTGGTAGACACCGCTTTTAAATCTTGAAAATCTGCTTAAAGTTAATACCTACATACATACATACATACATCTACATATATTAATATCATTTGCCTTAATTGTTATGAAAAGTTATTGTTTACTTCACTTCTTCACACTTGCTCGTTCACAGCACAGTTTTATCTTAAGTAATTTCTATAAGATCTTTACAAGCTTTGTTTTCATTTTAGTAATTCTTGTGTATTGCCAACAGCTTTTTGACTTTATTACATTTAAAGTTATGACCCAATTATGTCAAGTTGTGGCAGCCGGGAGAGAATATTTAGAAACGAGTCAATTTATAATTTTGTCCATCATTATTAAATATTGTTGTCTCTTTGATATACGGGATCAATGTCACGTAACGTAACTGAAGTAATAAATTAAAAATTTATGAAGTCTTGTAATAAATATTAAATATTTAATTATATCATTATGAGTAGGTAGGCTCTTATATACCCTTTACCAAAGTGCGTTTATGTATATAGTATAGAGATACATACATAAGCACATAGTTACTTTTGTGTACAAAGAAAAAAATAATAATTTTCAAACCCCAGAATCATAATTTAAGATTTTTCTGATTACTTATACCATTTAAGTAGTTCTTAAAAAAATATAGAAAGTGTGTTAAGTGAAAAAAAGGAATTTAAAAAAAAATGTTTTAATTAGCTACTTTAATGTCTAGACAAAATATCATAGTTTCCAGCTCTGGAGCTGTGGTTTTTATTTTTATAATTTTCTATACCAAACTTTTCTTTCAAAAACGTAAAATATATATAATTTATAAAGGAAAAGATAAAAATTAATTAGACTTAGTTACTTTTATATATCAAAAAAGTGTAAGTGTCCCAACCCTAAACTCATCCTTTTTGATTTTTCTGATTTCTTACACCAATCTCTTTCTTTTAGGAATTTAAGAAATGTTTAATTTATAGAAAAAAAAGAAATATTTCTTTTAGTAACTTACTTTTGAACAAAAAAAGTTAAAGTTTTCCAACCCTGGAATCGTCTTTTTAATTTTTTTCATTGTTTTTATTTTTATTTGAAATACCAATTTTATTCGTACTCAAGCATAAAATAACATTATTTATTAAAAATAAATAAAAATTAGTTTTCGGTAGTTTATTTTTTATATCACAAAGAGTGTAAGTTTCCCAACCCTGGAATCCTCCTCTTTGATTTTTTTGATTTCTTATACCAATCTTTTTTTTAAGAATATAATTTATGTTTAATTTATAGTACAAAAGAAAAAATTTGTTTTAATAATTTACTTTTGAATAAAAAAATAAAGTTTTTCAACCCTGAAAACGTCGTTTTAATTTTTTTTTTGTTTTTATTTTTATTTTGAAATACCAAATTTATTCGTACTGAAGTAAAAGATAAATTTATTTTATAAAAAAAAATAAAAATTAGTTTATGGTAGCTAATTTTTTATGTCACAAAAAGTGTGGGTTTTCCAACACTGAAATCAAACTTTTTGATTTTTCTGATTTCTTACACGAATCTATTTCTTTTAAGAATATAAGATATGTTTAATTTATAAAGAAAAGGAAAAATTTGTTTTTATTAAGTTACTTTTCTATAAAAAATGGTAAGGTTTTCCAACCCTGGAAACGTGTTTTAAAGTTTTTTAAATTGAAATACCAATTTTATTCGTACTGAAGTATAAAATAATTTTATTTATTTAAAAAAAATTAAAATTAGTTTCCGGTAGTTAATTTTTTATATCACAAAAAGAGTAAGTTTCCCAACCCTGGAATCATCCTTTTAAATTTTTTTGATTTCTTACACCAATCTAGTTCTTTTAAGAACATAAGATATCTTTAATTTATAGAGAAAAAGCAAAAATTTGCTTTAGTAAGTTACTTTTGTATAAAAAAAGTTAAAGTTTTCCAACCCTGGAAACATCTTTTTAATTTGAGAAGGTTAATTTCTAATTTGAAATACCAATTTTATTTGTACTAAAGTATAAAATAAGTTCATTTAATAAAAAAATTAAAAATTAACTTTTGGCAATTAATTTTTTAAAGCACAAAAAGTTTCAGTTTCCCAACCCTGGAATCAGCCTTTTTAATTTTTCTGAAATTCTTACACCAATATTTTTCTTTTAAGAATATAATATATGTTTAATTTATAAAGAAAAGGAAAAATTTGTTTTAGTAAGTTACTTTTGTATAGGAAAAAAGTTAGTTTTCCAACCCTGGAAACGTCTTTTTAATTTTTTTAAAATTTATTTTTAGTTAGAAATACCAATTTTATTCATACTGAAGTATAAAATTAGTTTATTTAAAAAAAAATTATTAAAAACTAATTTTCGGTAGTTATTTTGTATGGCAAAATGAAGTTTAAGTCTCCCAGCTCTGAAACCGTCTGCTCGATTT
The DNA here is from genome assembly GCA_949987645.1 of Tachina grossa. Taxonomy (NCBI): domain Eukaryota; kingdom Metazoa; phylum Arthropoda; class Insecta; order Diptera; family Tachinidae; genus Tachina; species Tachina grossa. The sequence continues at coordinate 58,152,209 of OX465274.1, forward strand.
TGCTGATTTTCAATACCTATCTTATTTCGACCATTTCTGACTCACCAGTCCAAGAACGAAGTCGCTAGCTTTTCTGGGAGCTTCGAAAAACCGATTTCACGTACAGACAGACGGACAGACGGACATCGGTTATTCGTCTTCCCTATGCATAAGGATCCAGAATATATATACTTTATGACTCGCTTATTAATTTTCTAGAAATTACAAACGGAATGACAAACCTATATATACCCTTTTACCATTTTTTGGTAAAGGGTATAATAAAGCATTTACATGCAGAAATAGTTTTTAAAGTTGCCATAAGTCTTTGATTTTGAACTGTAACGTACTAAGATCTTCAAGGAGGATGCAATTATAGATAGGTTGTCGCCCAGAAAACATTAAAAACACGATTTCGAAAAAAATTGAGTTAGGCCCTTTTTATATTAAGCCATCGATATATACTCGTACATATCGGAGACATAACCGCTAAAATAGCTTAAGCGACACATTTTTTGGACTTTGTTTTTTTTTTTTGACGAAAATCGACTATTTACGATCGCAAATAGTCGGTTTTGGTTAAAAATTGAGGGTCGAAAATGTTGAATGAATGTTGCTTAAGCTATTTTTTGCCGGTTATGGCATGATATGTACATTAGAGTGGCCGTTATTTTTCTTTTTTAATTTCTTATATTATATCCCCCCCAATCGGTTTAGTTGTATGTAAAAAAAAAATACAAAAATATATTTCATAGCGATAATTTGTGTTTTATGGGGTGTGTCCGCCCCTCAAAGTTGACCTTCAAGCCCGTGAAACGCTCCGAAATGTAATTCTTATTTGATTCATGGAGATAGTAGCAAAAGGCTATTTCTTTGATGGTTTGAATGAAAATTTTTTAAATTTAATAGAACAGCATTACAGGTAGAACATATAAAAATTAATATAAGAAATAATTTTTGATTAAAAATTAGTTATTTATACCAAGAGCTCAAACTGTTTGCCAAGTTTCGTGGTGACTAGTTAAGTAAAAATTCATTAAATTTAATAATTAACATTAATGGGTGTATTCCCGCCCATATTTTAAATCAGAGTTTGGGGCTTGTGCCAAGTTTCGTAAAAATAAGTTTAACAGAAGCACATGATATATAATATGTATTCAATTTTAATAGGCATTGCCCCGCCCACTTTTCTAAATGCAAGGTTGAATTTTTTTCAGGGCTCGATGTTTTTACCAATCTTCATGAACATACATATGTTAATTAGAAGTACGCGAAATATAATATTAAAATTTAATGGGCGTGACTCGGCCCATTTTTTTGACATTGGGAATGTGTTGTTACAAAAAGCTATGGCATGTGCTAAGCTTTGTAGCAATGGGTGGAGGTAAATATCAAAAAATTAAAGAAAAAACTAGTGGGCTTGCCTCCACCTGCTTTTTAGACAATCGGACCAAATGCAGAAAAAAATTAGTTTTAAAAATCGATCACTTTTAAGTTTTATTATTATATATGATACGAAAGCGATATCACGTATAATAATTTTTATCACATTTGATTTATCGGGAGGCATTTATTGCTTATATATAAGGCAACTTTATCAAATTACTTTTTTTTATTGAATATTTCTTTTAAATGTTTTCTTGTTTTTCATTTTAGCAATACTGCAACGTTCTACTGTCGAAGTTGGACGTATTAAAATACAAGGTGTTGCCACTTGTTTATATTTATGTATGGACCCCTGTGGTGCTGTTTATGGCTCGGTAAGTAAATGCGCTTCGTATTTAAGTTAAAAAAATATATATATATAAACGCATAGAAAGTTGAAAACTTGCAGTCTTAATGGTCAAAGGTTTAAAGCGATAATCAGTCATAAGATAGTTTCTGTAGTAGTTCTGTCGGCAAAAGTATTTTTATTGTACAAATCGCTAGGACCTGGAAACTAGCATCTTGGTGTACAAAGGTGCTACCACTACTTTAATTTGCTTCATGGTGTCCAAAATTTTAAGATCTGTGAGTGCATGGGATTTTAATCTGTACAACATTTTTGTGCTTAGTATTAGCAATAAGATGTTTGAATTGAGACATTAAATAGTTTTTTAATATTATATGTAACATATCTGTCCTATGACTGTTGAAAATGGCAATGATACAAAAAGATTATGAGTTCTGACTGGTCAAAACTACCACAATGCTGCAAACAAAATGACAGCACTCAGCGTCATATGGAAAGATCTATATGTATGTGTATATTTTTTCCGACGCAAAATGAGGATAGTTCTATTGCCGGTTTTTATGAAATTATAACTGAAACTGGTACTAAGGAAATTGCCACAGGACAAGTACTTTAAGTTAATATCCAGAACATATCACCGAGTATCTTAGCATTGTCACGTGACTGAAAACTGAAGTGTCCTGTGACAGATTATTTTCCAAATACGGTCTTGCAACGTCATATGATATCAACAAAATGAAGATCGTATTAGCTTTTGCACCCAGGCAATAGTTTATTAATTAATATTTAAATTAATTCTGATTTAACATAAATCAGTTGAATGTATACAAAAGTTATATCACTGTATCTCTTATATGACAGTATCACTCTCTATCTCTCTCCCTCTCTCAAACACACACAAAAATCTAAACTTGAGCTTAAAAGAGAGATATGTACATACGCACTCTGAGCCGTTTTCGTAAATTGCGCGGCCAAAATATAACGCATGATAATCTTTAAATATTAATGCAAGTTGCTTTCGTTTTAGGTAAATAAATTGCCATCAGACGGCGCTGGACTCTGTAAAAGTTTTTTTTTTAATTAATTTCTCTATATTTGTACTAAACATAGAAGAAATTAATAATTCCCCTTATTGTGATTGGCGTCGTCGACGTCACATTAACACGACACTAAAAACTGTCGCTTGTCTACTCTTTGTCGACAATGATTTACTACTACTAACATGTTCCATTAATTTACAAACCCTTAGAGATTAGTTAGAGATTCTAAATGAGATCCAATTTTTTGCCAATAAAGAGTATACAAGTGACCAAATTTACTGTCGTTTTGATGTGACGTCGACGACGCCATTCACAATAAGGGGGAATGTAAAAAAAATGCTCAAATGCAGATTGATAATATTGAAAATAAAATCTAGGACTTCCAATTGTATTGTACGGTTTTTAATAATTGATTATTTAGGCCGAGTACACACTGTGGCATTTTGTGACAAATATAGCAAAAATAACAGTGGGAACTAGTGGCAACGTTTGTCATTTCCGATATATTTCGTTGTGTGGCATTACCAACCAAACTGTTTGTGTATCTAATGTAAACACTTGTGAGAATAAGTTGGCTGCATTGCAAACACAAAAAGAAAATGTCAGCGTGTTGACATTTTGACATTGAGAAAATAACGAAAGAATTTTAAATGTGTGCGGGTATAAAAATTTAAAAGTATGGAAAACGAAAAAGAAAGTGGAAAAGCATAGGAGAGTGTGAGAGAAATTCAAGCGGCCTGGACGCATGATATGACGACACAGCTATGTAATTCAGCTTGTGGAGTTTCGTGAGGCTGTATGGAAACATACATATGTACATATCGCACATATACTTCAATAGTGGCATAACTCAAAAAATTAGTTTTTTGAGTTAATAATGCAGAAAGATGCGGCATTTTGTATTTTATCTTTTGTAAAAATTTCATATAAATAGCTTGTACCATCACCTCCTGAGAGAAGAATTTTTTTTCATTTCTCCATTGAGTTGTATGCAAATTGAAAACTTAAAACGCGTTTTCTGCAAAACTGGTTTTTTTGCGTTATGCCACTTTCACAGAAAAAAATATCGTCGAAATTTAAATATTAACAATCATCACTGTAACAATTTAAAATTTTTGTAGTCAATTAAGTTACTCAACAAAATTATTTGTTAAATTATATCATAACGGAATACGCACATGTAGAAAAAATAAGAAATCATGTTTTGTGTGTATTCATTATTTATGCATCCAATAAAGTGTTGTTCTTTAGCTGGGAGGTAAGCATGTTGGTTTATTAGTCCTGAGGTTGCCGGTTCAACTCCGCTTAAATACATTTTCTGTTTATCGCAGACAAGAAAAATATCGTTTCGAGGATTGTGATTGTGTGTTATAAACAGCTTTGTTAACATAACGTATATGTATGATAATCAAAATTGTTATGGAATTTCAACAATTCGCATTGTTTAATACAACAACAAATTTAATTGAAATAACTTTGAAATCTAACAAAAATTAATGTTGGAAAAAAATAAAAAACAACAAATTACACAGAGAAAACAGTGCCTACTAATAAATACCTCATAAACTAGAACAAAATTAATAAGAAATCTTTATGTTTTTTTTTCAATACGGAAATCTTATTAATTTCTTAGAGAAAACCTTCTTGAAAAAATCAAGAAGAAATCTTGTAGTTTTTATGAGGTTATCTTATTGATTTTGTTAATAAGATTTTCTTCTTGAATTTATTAGGCGACCTAATAAAAAAAAATTGTGTATTTATTCTCTGTACTCATGTATTTTCATTTAAATTCTATACCATATAAAGGGTGTTTTTTATTGAGGTATAGAACTTTAAGTTGGCATCATTTTTTTAACTGGCGGCCATTTTGTCAACTGTCAAGTGATTAATATTTAGTTTGGTTTGCCATTTCATCATGAACAGGTTGACAAAAGAACAACGCTTGCAAATCGTGCAAATTTATTTCGAAAATAATGGTTCAGTTCGCGAAGTTTACCGCAAGCTCCGTCCATGTTATGGTCGACATAATCGTCCATCAGAGCAATTAATTCGGTTAACCATGGATCGTTTTCGCACTACGTTTACTCTATGTGATAATACGCATCCGCAGAGACGTCGAACAGTGCGCACCGAAGAAACAATTGCCGCTGTAGAGCAAAGTGTTGAAGAGGACCCGAATGAATCGATTCGCCACCGTGCACAGCAATTGGAGCCGACTAACCGACTATTTTGTTCCCGAATTGGATGGCATGAATGTGGATGAGTTGTGGTTCCAATAAGACGGCGCTACATGCCACACAGCGCACGTCACAATCGATTTATTGAAGGAAACATTCGATGAGAGCATAATTTCGCGGAATGGACCTGTCAATTGGCCACCAAGATCGTGTGATTTGACACCATTGGATTATTTTCTTTGGGTATATGTGAAGTCGTTCGTCTACGCCAACAAACCAGAAACGTTAGGGGACTTGGAAGCCAACATTCGTGGCGTTATTGCCAACATACGGCCCCATATGCTCGAAAAAGTGGTTGAAAATTAGACCTGTATAATTGGCTTTATTCGAGCCAGCCGCGGCGGCCACATGCCCGAAATCATATTTAAACATTAATGGCATAAAATTATCCTTCCAATAAAGCCAAATTGATGGACATTAAAACGATTTTCTTGTGTTTTATTTCAATTCAAAGTTCTATACCTCTTAAAAAAACACCCCTTACATATGTATGTATGTAGTATATTGTAGATGTTATTTATTTATACATACATACATACACATTATGTTCTATTCTTAACTAACTTACTCGCCAAGTATTGAACCAGCAAACTTCTGACTGATAGACAAGCACTCTAACATGCCGACCACACGAGCAATAATCTTGCCAATTATTGCCGTGGCAACTGTCAAATTCGATTGCCGACACAAGATATTAGCGTGTGGACCGTATGAATATATGTTCAAATACATATCCAGCAACAAATGTTAAAATACATTGCTGAGCAATAATCTCTTAACACATCACAGAAAAAAATAGGCAAGAATTATTTTCAATAAAACCATGTTATTGAATAAAATTTTAGTTTCAACAATATTTGTCATTAACTTGAATATTGTATTTATCAATTCCGCACATTTTAAAATATCATTTAATGTCATTTATTTGTGTTGGTGTTTGCCTTGCTTGTTGATTGACTAAACCTGGGGGCAAATTATGGCACTCGTTATCGAACGAAATTACGAAACATTTCCATATCAACTCTATTGAAATATTTCGCAATTTCGTTCGATAACGAGTGCCGTAATTAGCCCCCTGGTCATGTGCTGATGTTGTTGTTTATTTTGATTGTTGTTGTTGTATTCGTGTGCATTCGGACAAGAAGCCGAAAAACTTCGTGGCTTGTTTTTTTTTTACTCAACAAAGTTATTTTTAGATTAGAAGAAACAAAAGAAATCATGTTTTGCGTGTATTCATTATTTGCGTATCCAAAAACGATTTGCTCTTTAGCTGAGTGGTAAGTACGTTAGTTTACTAGTCAAGATATTGCCGGTTCGATTCATCCCCAACACATTCAGTCTTAGTAGCAGCCAAGCAAAAGCAAACAAAAAGGGGTTGAAAAAATGTGACATTCATCCACACACACACACAACACAATAACAATCATCACTGAAAATAAAATTTCAGTCAACAACTTTTTTCTTTGATTCATTAAATTTCTTTATTGGCTTAAAAAAAAATATATTCAATAAACGTGCCTACAATTTTATTTATCAATAATGCAAAAATCGTCATCACAGAAAATTCGAAAGATTTTTTTATTGAATCAACGATTTTCGTATTCAAATATCAAAATCATTTTTTTCTGTGATGCTGTCAAATACAAATTATATTTAAATTTTTTCAACGTAAAAGTAGAAAATAAAAGTTTTAACTACATAAAACCAATAAAAGTTCAATTTAAAATTAGAAAATGATAAAAATTATTGACTATTTAAGTATTTATGTGAATAAAAAGCAAATAACTATATTTGAATATACGTGCTCAACACCTCCAAATACATTGTTGAACACAAGCAATCTGACGTCATCATTCTGCCGGCGTTATTGCTTGTGTGAAGACATATCAAATTGCTGGTGTGATCGTAATGTAACTACTATGCTAACAAGCAACCTGAATAACCATTGAAATTATTGTGCAAACATTCTTATACAAAAATGAAAAATATCGTGAATAAAATTATCCCCATGTCTATTTATAGATGCGAAATAACAAGACACCTCATAAAATCAAGAAGATTTCCTTATTAAAAAAATCAATAACATGCTTTACACATAATCATATAGCAACCTAATAAAATCAAGAAGAAAACCTTATAGAAAAAAATCAATAAGGCAATCTCATAAAATCAATAAGAAATACTACAAATCCCTATAGTTTACAATTTATAAGAAAACCTCATAGAATCAAGAAGATTTTCTTTGGTGCCAAAAATAACGGAAATGAAGTAAAAAAAGTTGTGAATAATAAGATATCTTCTTGATTTTATGTGGTTTTCTTCTTGATAAAATTAATAAGATTTACCACATAAAAACAATAAGGAATCTCTATGAAAAAATCTTCGCTTCTTTCTGCTGGGATACCCCTTAGCCTAAAAACGTTTCATAGAGAAAATCTTCTTGATTCTATGAGGCAGTTTTTTCTCTGTGTATTTGTTGATGTATTTTATTGAAAATATTTTTCAGATTTTCCTTTAACCTACAATTTCGTTAATTTCGTATTTACAAAAATCGTTGTAGGTTCAAAATCAATTAGTTATTTAATTGATATAACAAAAAAATTAATTGTATTTACAAATCATTTTTTTTCTGTGATTGAAGTAAATGTGCGATATGTAAGTATATATATGTAGCACTTATAGGAATAGAAATGCAAAAAAGGGCAGAAATTTCGGGAGTTAGGTCTTCATGCACATTAAACTTTTAAACCAACTGGCGTCTTGTTCCGTAAACTGGAATGCAGAGTACAATAGAATCCTTTGGTGGCACGCATATTAAGCCCTGGTCTTTTACACCACTTTCTTTGCTGTTTTTTTTTAAATTTTCTTAATTTTTTGCTTATTATTGATAAACACACGGTGGCACTAGTTAATTGAATAATTTTCCGATTATCCAGTTGTATAAATATTAATAAACAAATAATACGAAAATCAAAGTCTCACAATAAAAGATCAAACGACATTAAATGTAATTATGTCAAAACTAGTTTTTGATGTAGACAACGATACCGTATTGCCATTATTTAGGGATGGGACTCTTTTCTGTCACAAAGACACAACAAAATTGTGTGTCATCGAAAAATGTGATGGGAACGGCACTGCAAACATATGAAAATGACACCACAAAATGACAACATTTGAAATGCCCAATGTAAACTCGGCATTAGGATATTTCAGCACACATTTTCAAATGACAAATAGTGTAGAAAAAAACTGCTGGCATATTTAGTCAATTAAATTCTCCAAAAATTTTTGGGGTTGCTTTCCCTACAAGAAGACTACTAGTCAATTGACTAGTCATTTGACTAGTAGCAATAGCCGACACTTCGGTCACAGTCCCCAGTTAGTTTATTAGGGGCTTGGTGAAAAAAATGACCAAAACATTTGTGTACGTGTGATTTTTTATCTCTCTCTCTAACTTATTAATTTCACTTAATCAACACACATATATCTTAACTGTTTACTCTGCTTCTTTTTTTGCCAGTCACTGATTACATAAGCATTGGTAAACTATGACTAGTCAATGTTTACATAGAGACTGGTCAACTGTTACTAGTCAATATATACGCAGAAACTGGTAAAATGTAACTTTTAAATAAATAAACATAATTTTTATGTATTTCAATTGTTTTTTATTATAAGAAAATAGAAAAATAAGTAATATTCATATTAATAATACAATTTAATATATAAAATAACGTAGGTGGTACCACTCAAGTCTTCTTCACACTTTTCTCCAGCTGCAACACACCTTGCTTTTTGTAAATATCTAAAATTTTAAAAAGAAATACACAAATGTTCACAAAACTTAATTAACCTTTTCAAATTCTTTTATGCAGTATTGTTGCAAAATTTGTTGTTGTTGTATAAATTTGTTGTTGTTGTATAAATTTTATTTCACAGACTGAACGAATTGCATATTTTACAATAAAATGCGATGTCTTAAAAGTTTTAGCATATGTACATTAGATGTTTCAGTCTAACATACATGTTAGAGAGGAACAACTATAATTGATAAATGTGTCGGTCATCGCTACCAGTCAAATGACCAGTCAATTGACTGGCAGTCATAAATTCAATGGAAAATTATTGCAAATGTATTAGTGAAAAAATGTCGTTTGTGTTAGTTTCAGTAATTCACTTCTTGTAGGGTTTATTTGTTTTTGGTATGGAAAATGATTTGAGTCTGTTTAAAGCCACAACTTAATTACAAATCAATTTTTGACAATAAATTTTATCAAATTTATTTTGAAGTAAAAAAAAATTATATACAGATGATAGTAGAAAGTGGCGCCAATTGAACTACAAAAAAAAAAAATCATCAGTTTTCTAAATCAATAAAAAAATTCTTATTAAACACTAAATAACAGGTCAGCATTAAATTCAATGGACACATTTCATTTTCAAAACACATTTCATTTGAAAATTAAAATAAAAAATAAAAGCCAAAGAGTTTATTAAAACTAACCGCAATATTTTAAAATATTTTCATTATGTGTCATTAAATTGGAAAAAGTGCTAGAAAATATTTGTAACAATTTTGACGCCTGTCTGGAGTTCGTTCCAAAGATGTTTTTTTTTTTTTTTTTTTTTTTTTTTTTTGTTGGTTTGGTTTGGATTGGCTTGGGGTTTATGTGTTTTGTTTTTAGTAAAAGCGCTATCGTATTGACAGGATAATAATGATAATGAAAACCCATACAAAAAATTAATTCTACTTTGAGTTTGATTTTTTTTTTTTTTTTTGTTGGAGTCTGTTGTGTTTGTGGCATACGGCGTTTGTAGCAAGAAGAAAGGGTCTGTAGAAAGGAAAACCATGGGCGGTCGGTTTTTACATTCATATTCATTTCTTCTTGAGGAGTTTTTGAGACAATATAATTTAGGAATGAGTTATTTGTATATTTACATACAAACATACATATTAATACAAATTAAAAAAAAAAAAAAAAAAAAAAAGATATCGATATTTTGTGTAAGGAGTTAAATTACATTAAAATTTTTTTGTTCAAACTTAAACAAAACTAAACTTTTAAGACTTGAGCAAATTTAGGAATTCAATCGAATTTTTACAACATGTCGCTCATTCACTTCAATAGTGCTATAAGTCAATACATGCGTTTTATATTTAATAACGCTGAATAATTCGGTAATTGGTACTTTATCTTATGTAAAAATTTCAAATAAACACTGAGGGGCAGAATATTTTTTATGACCTTATTAAGTTTTATAAAAATTTTAACGCCTTTTCTGCTAAAGTAGTTTCTTTGAGTTGTGACACTCGGTACTTATACCGCGAAAACAGTTTAATAGTACAATCTAGCATTTTTATTATACCCTTTACCAAAAAATGGTAAAAGGGTATATATAGCTTTGTCATTCCGTTTGTAATTTCCAGAATATTAATAAGCGAGCCATAAAGTATATATCGCTCATTTGCTTCAATAGTGGCATAACTCAAAAAATGAGTTTTTTTGAGTTAATAATGCAGAAAGATGCGGCATTTTGTATTTTATCTTGTGTAAAAATTTCATATAAATAGCTTGTACCATCACCTCCTGAGAGAAGAATTTTTTTCATTTCTCCATTGAGTTGTATGCAAAATAAAAACTTAAAACGCGTTTTCTGCAAAACTGGTTTTTTTGAGTTGTGCCACTATTGAAGTAAATGAGCGATATATGCTGGATCCTTATGCATAGGGAAGACGAATAAGCTATGTCCCCATGTCCGTCTGTCTGTACGTGAACTTGGTTTTCCGAAGCTCCCAGATAAGCTAGAGACTTCGTTCTTGAACTGGTGTGTCATAAATGGTCTGAAAAAGATTTGTGTTGAAAATCAGCAAAATCGAGCTGACCGTTTCAGAGCTGGGAAACTTAAACTTCATTTTGCCATACAAAATAACTACCGAAAACTAGTTTTTAATAATTTTTTATTAAATAAACTTATTTTATACTTCAGTATGAATAAAATTGATATTTCTAACTAAAAAAAATTAAAAAAATTATAAAAAATTTAAAAAGACATTTCCAGGGTTGGAAAACCTTAACTTTTTTTCTTATCCAAAAGTAACTTACTAAAACAAATTTTTCCTTTTTTTTCTATAAATTAAACAAATCTAATGTTCTTAAAAGAAGGAGATTGATTTGAGAAATCAGAAAAATAAAAAGGATGATTCCATGGTTGGAAAACCTACGATTTTTGTTATATATAAAATTGACTACCGTAAACTAATGTTTATTTATTTTTATTAAATAAACTTATTTTATACTTCACCTCGAATAAAATTGATATTTCAAATAAAAGAAAATTTTAAAATTTAAAAAGACGTTTCCAGGGTTGCAAAACTTTAACTTTTTTTCTTATACAAAAGTAACTTACTAAAACAAATTTTGTCCTTTTCTTTATAAATTAAACATATCTTATATTCTGAAAAGAAAAAGATTGGTATAAGAAATCAGAAAAATCAAAAAGGAGGATTCCAGGGTTGTGAAACTTAAACTCCTTGTGTTATTAAAAACTAGCTACCGAAAACTAATTTTTATTTTTTTTAATTAAATAAACCTATTTTATGCTTGAGTACGAATAAAATTGGTATTTCAAATAAAAAAAAAACAATTAAAAAAATTAAAAGGATGATTTTAGGGCTGGGAAACTTACTCTTTTTGTGATATAAAAAATTAACTACCGAAAACTAATTTAATTTTTTTTTTAAATAAATAAACTTGTTTTATACTATAGTACAAATAAAACTGGTATTTCAATTTAAAAAAGTTTAAAACAATTTCCAGGGTTTGAAAACTTTACCTTTTTTTATACAAAAGTAACTAACTAAAGCAAATTTTTCCTTTTTCTCTATAAATTAAAGATATCTTATATTCTCAAAAGAAAGAGATTAGTATAAGAAATCAAAAAAATCAAAAAGGAGGATTCCAGGGTTGGGAAACTTACACTCTTTGTGCTATAAAAAATAAACTACCGAAAACTAATTTTTATTTTTTTATAAAATGAACTTATTTTATGCTTGAGTACGAATAACATTGGTATTTGAAATAAAAAAAAAAACAATTTAAAAAATTAAAAAGACGATTCCAGGGTTGGAAAACTTTAACTTTTTTTGTACAAAAGTAACTTACTAAAACAAATTTTTCCTTTTTTTTTTATAAATTAAACATATCTTAAAATCTTAAAAGAAAGATATTGAAGATATTGTAAGAAATCAGAAAAATCAAAAAGGATGATGACAGGGTTGGGAAACTTACACTTTTTGTCAAATTAATTTTTATCTTTTCCTTTATAAATTATATATATTTTACGTTTTGGAAAGAAAAGTTTGGTATTGAAAATTATAAAAATGAAAACCACAGCTCCAGAGCTGGAAACTTTTAACTTTTTTTCTGGATATTAAAGTAACTAAATAAAACATTTTTTTTAATCTCCTTTTTTCACTTAACGCACTTTTTATATTTTTTTTTAAGAACTACTATATTGATATAATGAATCAGAAAAAATTTGAAAATTAATTTTTCTTGTGCATAAAAGTAATTAGGTCAAATTATTTTTTTCTTTGTGTTTATACTTTATGTATGTGCTTATGTATGTATTTCCATACTACATAAACACACTTTTGTAAAGGGTATATAAGATTCGGCACAGCCGAATATAGCACTCTTACTTGTTTTTCAATTGGCTTGATAATCTGGGGAAGGAAGGAAAATCCGAAATTCACAGGGAAACACTCACAATATATTTTTAAAATGTGTGTAGGAAAAAAAACTTAAAAATTTCTTTAATTACTTTTTTTCCAAAATTTGTATAATCGCTCCCTCACATCAATAAGACTTGCATAGTGTAAACTAGGACTAACAAAAACTCCAAATACCACAAGAAGAAGTAGTGTCTTCAGCTTTGATGCGTGTGCGCTTGTTGTTTTGCGTATTGTGCGTTGGAGGGTGTGTGTTAGAGTAGCGCGATGTCCTAGGCGGTAGTTAATTATCTCACTCTGCATTACTTTTTAAGTAACTTAAAGTAGATTTAATTTAAGTCACCTGGTGGTCAATAAATTCATAAAAAATTTTGCTGGAGTTCGAACTATGTATCGTCACACCTTGTATAGTTAACGCGCTACTACCCAGCTAAGGTACCGTCTAAATTTTACACTCTAAAATAATAACAGCAAACTGTTAATATAAAATTGAAATGAGCTTCAAAGTAGCTGAGAGTAAATTTATTGGCTCTCACCAAATCCGATTACGTATTCAATTAATTTTGGGTCAGTTCTGGATGACATTGAAGTTAGCTTCTATGATAGTCTGAGAAAAGTTAACTATAAGTAATTATTTTTGTAGTCAGCTAAACATTCTCCGACAGGATGATAAGCTATTATGTTTGTGTTTAAAGGCTCAATCAGACGTGACATAACCATAGCCATAGAGAACAGCCGTTAGAACCAAACTAGTGGGCAACACTGTATTCGATTATACGTGACTCGCCATAACGCCATAACTCTCACCATAGAAACCAATTGATTTTTGATTTGGTTATGGCTATGGCATTATGGCTATGTCACGTCTAATTTAAACTTAAGGGAGACATTTTAAAGCAAGAGCACACAAGTAATATAAATGCATGTGGAAGTTAATTTACTTGCTTTGATTTCGTACTGGGGAAAAAAGAGAGTTATATCACTGATATAAACAAATTTATTTTTTATCTCTATAGTACAGTACAGTAAATAAATAAATGTTTTGTATACACAGAAAATTATTGTATTAAAATCTACGAAAATATAACATTTTTCATGTTGATTGAATATTTTAGTAATTAAGAATTATGTTGAACCAAAGTGAATTCAAGCTGAAACAATATGAATAGAATTTAATGTAGCCTTTTTATTTTTTTTTAAATTATTTTATTTAACTAACGTGATTGAGTGTATGAAAGTAGTAGACTTAACTGACCATATAAACACTTCGTATTTATTTATTTTTCATTTAATTAATATTCCAGTAAAAAAAATACACTCCAAAGAAGTCATGCTAATGTAGAGTTTGCGATTTGCAAGTAGTACAAATTTGGAGAATTTTTAATGATTTTTGCATAGGGTTGTCATTGCAAGAAGTTCTCTTTTTCGATGCCTAATCACCGAATTGTAAGCGATTTTGAGAAAAAATTTATTTTTTTCCGTTCTATAGTAATATTTTTTTCTGAAAAATTTAAAAATTATACAAATTTTTTTAATTTTTTTCTTTTTGTACGAATTTAAACGCGAAACAGTGTTTTCAAATAATAGATTTTTAGACTAAAATTACTTTATAAATTTCTTTAAAAAATCGATTTGTTTTAAACCGTGGTGAGTATTTTCTAACAGCGTTGCTTATAAAACTTATTAAGGCTTTATAAAGGGTTTTTAAAACAAATTTTGATACAAAATTTTCCTTAAAAAGCCGTTATAAAGCCTTAATAATTTTTATATATAAATAAGGCTGTAATTATTACAGTGTAATACTATAAAGCAGCTATGTCCAAACACACATACACTGATATTTGAATTTTAGGTAAAGAGCTTTGAAAGCTCTTAAATTTGTTATTGTTTCTTTGTAAAGTAAGAGCAAGCATTGGTGTATGATGTGTTGTTGCTGTAGATGTTGTACTATCGTTGGTGTGAAAGCACAAAAAGCTGTTTATAAAAGCCCAGTGGGAATTTGAGTTAAATCAGAGCTATTGAATTGTCAGCCAATAATTAGTCAGAGGTGGTTAAAATTAGCACTCATTCTGCATGTTAAAAGTGATCAGATTTAGAATTGAGTGGCCGCAGGACGAGTGCATCAGTTTTGAACTAACCATGAGTTAGCTCATTATGAATTAGCTTGTGCCAAATAAAAAAATAATAAAATGAAAGTTTTATTATTTTTAGTTAATTATGATTTAGCTTATTATTTATTAACATTTTTTAGTCAGCTTAAAGTTTAAACAATTTTAAATTATTTTTTATGAAACGAGAACGGGTATCGAACCGTGATCACTTTGTTTGTCAGCCATCATACTTAACACTTTGCCATCGCGCCATATAAAATATAAACGGCACAGAGTTATTATAAACATGAATTTAATGCTAACATCTTCTCTCTGAACTTTGACTGTATCAGCTTTGAGTTAGCTAAAAGTTAGCTCAAAACTTATCGAAGAAGTTAGTTGTACAAAAACAACTCACTAATCTCTGCATCAGTTTTGAGTTAGCTGAAAGTTAGTTGAATACTTATCGGGAAGAAGACAGTTGTGCAAAAAACAACTGATTCACATCTGTATCATTTATGAACTAGTCCAGAAGGTAGTTGTAAATAAGTTATCAAAAAGTCACCCATATTTTGAGGTAGCTAATAAAAATCCGACTGGGAGAGGTTTCGTATGACTAATATAAACTTATACATTCTTGCTTTTCTGCTAATTATCCGCAAATCAAAATATTTATGTATTTGATTGAGAATGACTTCCAATATTTTTTTACTAGGTAACTATTTACGCTCCAAAATTGGCGTCAAAGGAATATGACATTGTATCATGGTGAACAAGCATTTTAGAATACAGTTTTTTGAAGCTCCAGACTTATGTTTAAGTGTGCGATAGTATTTCTAATAATTTTAAAAGTAGTTAATATAAAAATTTATTTCACAGCAAGAAAATAACCTTCACAAGAAGCTAACAATTTCTAGTGATTATTATTGGCTAATTTAAAATGATTTTTGTTGATGATAGTTTTTTCAGGAAGTTTTCATTTTTGATACATTTTCATTGTATTGGATGTTTTGTTAAAAATATTAGGATCGAAATATACAAAAACCTCGATGTCAAAAATATAATAACTTAGGGCCTTTCTATATTATGTATATGTGAAATAAGTATAATTTTTACAGATGTCAATAACCATTCCATAACCATTCCAGTAGTTCCATTCACTAACTTATTTCAGCGATAATCGTATGTTTAGAAACAATAACATCAAAATTACCGACTTTTCTATGCAGTAACACTTTTAAACCACATGTGCTGTTGTTAACTAAACGACGATAATTTTTGTGGTGTTATTGAATCGACAACAGTCAGCTGTTCAGTGAAAGCACATGCTCTTTTAGCAGAACTCAAGTAATTATTTTACAGCATTATACACACATGTAAAAACTTTTAGCTATAAATAACAATATTGCTATAAAATATTTAAATATTCAATTCAACCTTTATTTCTCAAAATTAAAGAAATTGATGAAAATATGTTTGTGTACAAGTACAAATTCATTTATTTATTTTCTATTCCTCTTTGTGCTTTTCGCTGATTTTAACAGAGCTGCCACATGAAGTTAGTAAATATAACATAATCGTTAATGCAAACAATAATCAGCGATGCCAACTTGGTGCTTTTGGCACTATTTTTAGTGCTTTTTGAAGACTCAAAACGCCAAATTTTGAGCGTAAGTGCCAAAATAAGAAAAAGCACTAATTAGTGCTTTGAAGAAATTTGTGTATTTTCTAAAATTATTTTAATAATTACTCGGTAAAGCATACATTACATAAATTACAGTGTAAAGCATACATTTTTCGTCTGATATATTTCATTAAATGGAGAATAGCTAAGAAAATTTTAAACATTATTAAACTTCACATTTCTTCACGTTATGGATTTTCAGTCGTTTTTCACGAAAGTGCTTTTTACGCTATTTAGATATCAAAATTACGCTTTTAAGTGCTTTTTTTAAATGTTGATGTGCCTTTAGAGCCAAAAAATTTTAGAGAAAAATAACATTTGTCTATTCGTTAAAATTTAGTGAATTTCACTACAGATGTCAATAGTCTATTCTTGCTGTCGTTATTAGTGAGCTTTCACAAGCTTTGCATTTCATTGGGGTATCACACACGGGAGTAATTTTTATGCGGCACAATTTTTGTTCTTTTTAGAACACACGATACTTATTAATCTGGCATAAAAATGTATACGTACACACAGCTTTGTGTGTTTAGGGTTTTTTGTATTCTTTTAACATTTGCTGTTTTTTAAGTTGTGTGTGTATTGGTTTTGTGCCGATGATTCGGGGTTGTGCCCGGTTGAAAAATTATGCCAAACACAATACCACTCTCTTCGGCTCACTCACCGAAAAACTGGTATGTTATGCCAGCACAATTGTTCTCGTGTGTGATAGCTGATTGCAAATAATTTACCAGCTGATTGGACAGTGTTTAATTAGGGCTTTACAAATCCTCAATGTGCCAACTTCAAGCCAAATATTTGCTAGACCTCCCTTATGGTGCGAATATCTGAGTTGTTTTGTTTTATTTGGATTTAATTTTTTTTTTATTTCAACAAATCACTTTATTCTCTGATAAAATAAAATTTATTTATAAATCCAAATAAACACACTTTTTGTCACAATAATTCATTTGCGGTGCATTTCACAAAAAAATAAAATGTTTAACTGTTAAACCTTTTTTGGGAAATATATTTATGTGTTGAAGCACTTGTCATTTTCCGTAATCCCTTTAATTTGTTCTCACAACTGGCAGCTCTTCTGTCTGATATTTAGTTCAAATTTCTGTATTACGATTTTACCTTAAAACTTACCTACTTATAACGTATGTATATGTAATTCGAAAGAGTCGACAACAAAAGGTTTTTAAAATTATAAAAGGATGCATTTTAGTTTTATTTTTTTTTACTTTATCCCATCGGCATTAGTTATCACTTAACGTTTATTTTCTTGTTTTTGTTTCTGAATTTTAAGGGTATTTTAAGTGTGTAATTGTTATGTGTTTATTTTTACAATACAAACCTCTAATAAATATTTGAGGGTTGTATTTTTTTTTTACACAAAAAAAGGATCGAATTTTTTTTTTCTTTTATGTAAGTGCATTTATTTTTGTTAAAATTTATTGTGTTAATTTTGCCATTAAATGGCGTTGAAATTGTCAATTTGTTGTCCTGTTTTTTTTTAATTAGATTTGATAAAAAAAAAAACTTATTGTTCTTATTTTTTTGTTTGTTTATTTATTCTCTGTTTAGTGGCTTTACGACACTGATACTTTATTTATGGTTATTGTCATCATATCGTTTTATCTGCAGAAAAAAAAGAAAAAAAAAATGCGGTTCTTTGTGTAGATGCATCCTTTCGGAAAAATAAAACAAACAAATACAAATTGTCCTTGAATTCAAAATAAATTTGGAACGTAAAATTTAATTGTAATTGAATTATTATTGTGATTAGACAAATGTTTGTTTTGGTTTTGAGTTTCAATATTAATTCTTTTTGAAAACAATTTATTTACTAGAAGTTTGCAATCCAACAGCCCCCAAGTATATATGATAGAATACGTATCAGCTAGTAATATATATCTGCTGTATTGGATAATCGTATTACAAGATTTACCTAACCACATCATAATGGAAATCATGATCAATAATAAGTATCACTCTTGTGATAGTTTCCTATTTCCTACTTTAGTAGAAAAATAAGTATACAAGTACATACTTAAGTCGTAGCAGCTTAAAATTTTACCAGTAGAAAATTTATTCTTTTTAGATAAGTCCAAGAAACCCCTCTACAAATGTACTTACATTTATTTTTATGGAATAGCTATATATAGCTATGTTGGTTAGTTATAGCCTTTTCACACTTACTCACATCTTTCATCTTTCATCAATTTGGCAAGATGATAACATTTTCCCACAAGAATTATACAGGGCTGAATGTTCAACATCTTTTAACATCTTTAAAAGATGTTCCTATCTCACTTTGTTCCGTTCAACATCTTTCGATTATTTTAGTGTCATCACTAGAAAAAATGTATGCAACTATATACATACATGCATACATACTATAAAAATATATACATATGCATGTATGTTTGTATGTATATTTCCATATGCATGGACATATTTACATACATTCAAGGCTACATTTTGGAATATCCTTCCGAAAAAAAGATCCGTAATTACTCTAAGATTTTATTATATACATACATATGTATGTATATCTATGCATATAATAAAATCTGTTATATGTTTTCCAAATCGAAATAAATTACATAAAAGTAGTTGCAAATGTCTACGCGAAATCTTTGCGGATAAAGTTTGTAATATTTTTTCATTATCATTGTCCGCTGGCATAATTTCAACTAATTCTGCACATTGTAGCATTAGTTGTTTCTGCTCCTAAGGAGCCAGCAATTAAATCAATTTCTACTGAATTTTTAAATTGCATTTTATTATTTAATTTTTAGTAGCTCACATTCGTAAAAATAGTATTATAATACATGACAGATGAAAGATGAAAGATGCTGTAATGTGAACAGGTTTTTTCAATTTTCAACATATTCCACGCATTCCTCAAAGATGTGAGTGAGTGTGAAAAGGGTATTATATAAAACGAATTTCATGTATGAAATAACAATGCAATAAAAATTATATGATGATGTCAAATTCTTCGCAAATAATCTTAAATTAGTGTATTGCTTGTGGCCATTGGCGGCTTACAGCCGATCGGCTGTGTTCTCTGGTTTGTGCTCATGTGCAAAAATAATACAAAAACAAATTGAGCAATATTTCTCATTGCTTTTGTTTTGTTTTTGTTTCACTCACAACAAAGAACGAAACAAAATCAAACAATTTGTTTCGTTTATTTTCGTACTCTGCTTTTAGGCAAATACAACGATATCAAAACAAAAATAAATTTATAACTGTAATAGTGTCGATTATTTTTGTTACGAAAATCACGTCCCAACTCTTGTATCGCATAATAAATAGCACAGCTATAAAAAGGAACTCAAGAAAGGAAGAACTCAAATTTGTTGATTTTTATATCGTGTGTATAACTTGTTTCCCTATAGCCCAATTATTGATTTTATACAGCTGTCCGGGGCGGTCCAGCTTGAAAGTAGGCGTTCACAATAGTCTTGTGTAGTTCGTGAACGAACTAGTTCAAATGAACGATTCAGTACTTTGAACTAAGTGAACTAGTTCAATTGTTTTACGCTCACTAGTTCAATTTTTGAACTAGTTCAATTTTTGAACTAAGCACTAAGACACAAAATGAACTAACACAGATGCTGTGAACTAAATGTTTTCAACGTTTTGCTTTACTTTTTCACTGTTTGTGTGCTTATCTTCTATACTCATCCATATGTATGTATGTATGTATATTTAGTTCTTGTTCATGGCTTGCTACTACCACAAATGCAATAAACAAGTAAACATTTATACTACCCTATTCACAAAATATATTTTGGATTTATGAGATTTTAAAAAATTTGTTTTATAAACCCTTTATAGAGCAAATTTATTTATAAATTAATTAATTTTATTTTTCATAAAACATTTTAATCACAGAATCTGTCTTTTTAATATTGTCACAGACCACAACACTCATACATATGCATGTAGAATTGTAGATGTAAAATCATTGAACTAAAAAGACCTAACTAGTTCATTGAACTAAAAAGAGCGATTGAACTAAATGAACGAACTAGTTCATTTACAAATAATGAACTTAAATGACCGGTCACTGAAATGAACTAAATGGCACAAGTCTAGTTCACAAGAACTGCCAAAATATTTCGAGACTTTGAATTAAAACCAGACAAATTATTGCCGGATTGCGTTTACAAATCAAAGAATGCACAGAAAAAAGTATTACTGCAATAAACAATTTTAATTGAAATTAAAACCAAAAATCAATTAAAAACATATTTAAGTCAATTAAGCTTTTGCTTAAAAATAAATTATTTTTGCAATAAACAACTGTAATTGAAAATAAAATCAAAAATCAATTAAATATGTATTTAAGTCAATTAAACATTTGTTTAAAAATTTTATTGATTACAAAATTTAATTAACTCAAATACGTTTTTCATTGATTTTTGGTTTTATTTTCAATTACAATTGCTAATTGCAAAAATAATTACCCTCATATTCATAAAAATTGAAACGAATTTGAAATGTATTTTATTTCCAATTTTTTAAACAAAATTTTCCTAAAATGAATTTCAAATTCATTTTATTTTTTTATGAATATGGGGGTTAATTTTTAAGTAAAAGTTCAATTGACTTAAATACTTTTTTAATTGATTTTCGGTTTTAATTTCAACTAAAATTGTTAATTGCAGGAATGTTTTTTTCTGTGTTTTTTTATTCAATAATTGAGGCTACTTATATTCAATTTTACATTTTACAACTTTTGTGTTGATTTGTTCCTTTACTGTTGCTGATCACTTATAAAAATATAATTTTGTAATAAGAACAAAAGTAAGTAATTAAAATTTTATAAAGTTAATTATTACAATGAACTATGTTGCAATGCAATTATATTATGATACATTGCATTACAGTAAGTGAGGTACACTACACCATATACTTAAAACTCTACTTTCCCTTTTTATATGTTTAGTTTTTAATTTTTAAGTTTTAAGTTTATTCCCCGCGGGTTTTCTTTTTGTTGAAGTATCGACTTGGTATGCCTTATAATTAGAGTTTTGTGTATTAGTTGAAATATTAAAATTTTCAGTCACACCCATCACAGTAAAAATTCAAAAAAGTTTAATGAAAAATTAAGAAGAATTAAAACCATAATAAAATTTTGTGAACCTTTAGTATTCGAGTAATTAGCTTTAAGAAATACTTGGTCACACCCGTCGCAACAACGATACAGTGGTATTTTTTCAATGAATTTCAAAAAAAAGAGAAAACGGAAACAGGAAGAAGCTTGAGAAAATTAACAAAAAGCGAGAGGGAGAGAGAGGGACAGGAAAATAAGAAATACTAAAGCAGCCCACCCATTTGCAATATATTTGTGCAATATTTCGTATTGCACAATAATATCGCAAATGTGTATGTCATATTCGAAGGTAGCACAATATATTGGCAATTTTAATTTTTATTGCTCAATCAAGACAGTTGTTCAATGTGGTGGCAACATTGTTACATGTTGTTTACTTTTTCATTGTCAGGAAAATTGGGAAATATTTTGTTTAAAAATATTGCGCCATTTATTGCATAGTATAGGTCAAAGCGACAATAACATGTAATATTGTATAATGGATGTACCGCTTAAGACAAAAAAAGATCGAGAAAGAGGACTACAGAGCAGACAAGAGAAAAAGGATGAAGCTAAAATTTTAAACGTTTTAGATATATCTAAGTTTGGCAATTTTAAAAAATCTACTTCTTTAATTTTTTTCCTATCAACTAACATCCGTCTTATAAAGAGGTCACGCTGAAAATGTTTTTTAAAGAAAAATTTGTTTTTTTTTTATTTAATAAATAATTTAAATTTTTTATTTAATATATTAAAAAAGATTAAAAAAGAATTTGTGAGTTCTATGGAAATTTTCACAGAATATAGCCTTAAAATAATAATTTTGTAAATCACAGCTTTCTGCTAGAGATTTTCAGCAGAAATAATGTTTTTTCAGTGTCCATCTGTTATTAAATGCTTTTAATATTAACGCTTAGAACCGCGTCCTGTTTCAAATTTCATATTTTTTAATTTAAAAAAAAAATTAATATAATGCTCACACCCGTCACACTACAGTTAGCCAATGGCAAATCGTTTTCTATTGATAACAACCTGTGACGGACAGACAGACAGCGTAAAAAATTGTGTTTTAACTAATGTGGGAAACGCATTGAAATCGGAACTCCCTTGTTGGTTCAATTGGTTGTACTTTTGAATATAACGGTATTATATCAAAAATAAATGGGTTAAACGCCATAATGCATAAGCAAAACTCCAAAACCGTCTATCGTACCCATTTAAATAAAAATTTGGAAAATTTAGAATTATATTGATCATAAATCTGCTCGAAAGATCCAGAAATATTAATAAGCAAAGCCATAAAAAATTTTATTCACATTTTTGATGTTTAATCATTCGTAAAAAACATTAAACATGTACTTGTACCAGGATGCTTTCGAAATAAAACGTGGCGCGTTTCATTTAAAATCGATGAGCAACCTTAAAATTTATTTACAGGGATCTTCCACTGCAAGTAAACTACATCTCTCCAGCTGTTCATGATCAGTTTATGTGTCTATCCTGCTAGTTTGTGTCTTTAACTCCTATCCACTTTCAATTAACCTTTTTTTAAATAAATAAAAAAAAGAATAATTGTTGCTGCTGGCAACATATAAAATGATCTTAAAACTCTTTTTTTTTAAATGTTTTATTTTGTAAAACAGAACTTTCCTTTTTCATATTCAAACTAATCTTTGTTTTGGAAATTTTTTTAGTATCCATTTATCAATCCATTTCGATAAATACTTTTGTCGTCGGCATTCCTTTTTGTCGCACCTTTCATCAGTAGATATTAAAAAAGATAAACGAACTCATTATCACAGGACATGATACAAATCGAAGACGCCATGGAAACAATGACCAGTATAAAGCAAAATACTGGATAATTTATGTCAAAATAGGTGTGAGCAGTCAATAAACTACAATAGTTTATGTGACATTTTGACAATCGTTTAGGTAGAAACAAAGCAGCCTACTCGCAGCAATAGGAAACAGATAGAAGACCAAAAATACACTTTTAATGATTTTTATAAGTAGTCGTGTAAAATTTAGATTGTGTGTTAAGATATTTTGTGGAAAAAAAAGACAATAAATGGTAGTATGTAGTTATAAAATTGATAAGAAAAATTATAAATTTTTTCAGTCAATTAAAATTTTATTTAGAACCTTATAGATATTTATAGTTTGTAAATACGTGTGTACTAGGGATGCCAAACGAGAAATCCCGAACCCGGAAATCCCGGGATTTTCGGGATTTGCCAAATTCCGAATCCCGGGATTTGTAAAATTCAATCCCGGGATTTCATTTTCGGGATTTCTTAGCAATTTTTATACAAAAACTTTATAGATTTTAGTATTTTTTATAATATTTAAAAGTCCCATACAATTTTATACGTACAGTTTTAACAATTTAATGACTATTCGTGACATATTTCTTATAAATTAACAACAAGAGCAAAATAAATAAACTACTTTCTTACGGTTATTTTCATCAAAGGTGCTACAATATATGTATGTATGTACATTTTAGAATTATTTTGAAGACAAAAGAAATATATTACCTTTGGAAGAGAAATAACATTTGAAATTTATTCCGTCTTATTCTATATTATGACGGCGATTATAATTCAAAATCCATGAGAAATTTTTCCCGGGGAATAATTTCAAACAGTAGCAAATAATAGGGAAAACAAAAAAATCTAATTGGAAAAGGGAGAAATTTATTGCAGAAATTTATTCATAATTGCAGTGTATAACTATCTGTATGTCGACTCCTCAACGCTAAAAAAAAATAAAAAATTCAGTACAGTGCGACTCTGACTCGCGCACGAAGGGTTCCGTACGAACACTAGATATGTAATTTAATACAAACTTCATCCTATATAATGTATAGTTTTGGCATTTTTTCGTTTTTATGGTCTTTTCGGTTTTTTTGTTTTGGCGGTTTTTACGTTTTTTCGGTTTTGGCGATTTTTTTAAGTTTTAGCTCTTTTTTTATTTAGTTTTGACACTTTATTTTCTTGTTTTGGCGATTTTTTTCGGTTTTTGGCGTTTTTTTTCATTTTGGCAATTTTTTTTTGGCGATTTTTTCATTTTTGCGATTTTTTTTAATTTAAAATTTTTTTTTAGTTCTGGCGACATTTTTGCGTTTTGGCGTTTTTTTCGATTTTTGGCGTTTTTTTCATTTTTGCGTTTTTTTTCATTTTGGCGATTTTTTTGAATTTGGCGACTTATTTTAGGCTAGAAATTTTTTTTAATTTTGGCGATTTTTTTCGTTTTGGCGATTTTTTTTAATTTTTGGCGATTTTTTCGGAAAGGCGATTCTATAATTTTGGGATTTTTTAGTTTTACCATTTTTGAAAATTTCAAGACTTTGCTTCTTACGGTTTCCAAGATATAGCAAGTTGTCAAAATTACATAGTCAAAATTGCATTAACTGATAGCACACCATTTAATTTTAATTTTTTTAAATTTTAGTGTTAATTGTTGTAGTCTGTATAAAAATACACTAATTTTACAAATTTCGAGTTTCAATATTCATAGAATTGTATGTATATTACATGGGATTTTAACATTTTTCGTTGCTCGTTTGGGAACACCCTTTAATTTTTAATTCTCATGTATTTGTTGTTGTAGCGGCCAAGGTTCTACATACTGTGTCCAAATTTCAGGTCCGTAGCTCTTACGGTTCCTGAGAAAATACCGTGTGACGGACAGACGGACAGCGTAGCGAAAACAATAGGGTTCCTTTTCACCTTTGGTGTACGGAACCCTAATTAGCACTTATCTACTTGTCGGTAACAATTCAGTACTATTGACACCTCCTTACAATTGGAGTAGAATACAATACAAGGCAAGTGAAAACTTTTTGTTTTCGGGTTGACGTAAAACCGAGAAATATTTACAGAATAATGCGGAGTATTTTGTCTAAAAAACTGCTCGAGTGTGTATGTATGTTTTTTACATTGCAGTTCAAAATTATTTTATTTTTTATTTAGACCGTTTAGGTCGTTTTTGATACAAACCTAAGATCAAACCCATTTAAATTACATGGATTTGATAAATAGTTTTAGTCAAAAACGACCAACTGAATGAGTTCGACTCAATTATAGTTGTATTCGAGTTGCGGAGTAGAAGGTCAGGACACTAATAAACCATACTCCTCTTAGCGAACGTATGAATACATACATATGTATCTGTTGAACTTGTAGAAAAAAACTTATGTATGAATTTAAAATTTTTCACTAGAGTAAAAATACTGTTCAAGTGCTCAGGCAAACTTTTAATAGTGTATACATTTCTTTTAATTTTTCGACATGTTCAGCCTTATTATCGTTGTCATAGTCGTAACGAAATCGATAGATTATGCTTGGTATACATACATATGTAACAACCGTTATACTTGTTGTTGATCAATGCGCTGATTTACACGGGCATAATTGTGCTGGCATAACATGCCAGTTTGTTGGTGAGAGAGGCAAAGAGAGTGGTTTTGCGGTTGGCATAACTTTTCAACCAGCTTCAACCCCGCATTAGCAGCATAAAACCAATACACACACAACTTAAAAAACAGCAAATGTTAAATGAATACTAAAAACACTAACACACACACAGCTATGTATACGAATACATTTTGTGCCAGATGAATTAGTCTCGTGTAATTTGGAAAAGAACAAAAATTGTGCTGCTTAAAAATTGTTCTCGTCTAAACTACCTCAATCGCAATTAAAAAAATACGTTAGTAGATATATTTTTAACAAAACAATATTGTTTTTGCAACTTATTTGTATGAAAGTGAATCTAAAAATTTTCATAAGTCAACTTAAGCGGTAGTGCTAAAAGTCCACCGATATGTACATACATATATTCGTTTCGGTTTAGGTAATAGAAAAACATTTATATTGAAAACAAAAACAAGTTTTCATATTTAGTTATTGTTTTCACTATAAATTCTCTAACATCAAATGTGATTAATCAACTTAAAAATAGATGAGAAAAATTCTTTTGATTTTTATTTCATACTCGTATTAGAAAATTGTTCACTTTATGAACATAAAATAAAACCTTTTAAAATGCATTAAATTGTTATTAAAGTAATATTTATTTAAAAAAATAATTTATTTTACGAAAAATATTGAGATCCCGAAATCCCGTGATCCCGAAAAATCCCGGGATCCCGAAAATCCCAGGATCCCGAATCCCGGGATTTCCAAAAATCGATCCTGATTGGCATCCCTAGTGTGTTCATACGGACTAGTGTCCTGCACAAGACTATTTATAAGACCTTTCAAGACATGAGAGATTTTTTCAAATGCTTTACTACAGCAAAATATTCTAAAAGAATCGCTAAGCAACACTGTTGGCAAGTAATTTTTTTCGGTGGTTTGTCTTGCCAACATTATTGTTTAGCGATTCTTTTAGAATATTTCGCTGTAGTAAAGCATTGGAAAAAATCTCTCATGTCTTGAAAAGTCTTATAAATACTCTTGTGCAGGACACTAATGCGGACATATCGAGCCCAGTGTGACCGTTGAGAAATTTCGAAAAATAGCACAAAAAGGGGATTTAAGAAATAAAAGTGGCACAAAAAAGGGGGTTTTTTTCAAAGAAGGGGCAACTATTTTAGAAACAAAAATTCAAAGTAAAAACCCCTTTTTTTTGAATTAGTTTTGTTAATTTTTTCATAGATTATATTTTATTTACAAGCAATAATTGAAAAACATAACAAAAACATTAACAATTTATAGATAAAAAAAACTAGTTAACAATTCATGAATATCTTATATGTATAAGAAATACCAAAATATATTTTTTTGACGTAGGATGACGAAAATTTTTCCAAATTAAAGAAAACTCCGTCAGAAGAAAAAGCATCACTCATATTTATATTACTGTTTATTATTTAGTGTGCCATATGAAGTTTTTTTATCTTATTTCAAAAATGTTGGGGTTCAAATCTATTGATGCTTTTCTTAAGCATGAAAGAAATCATAATAGGCGTGGCTTAATCGAAACAATAAGCATGTAGCACATACATATCGTTACCTTAATATAGAAAGGCGGTAAATCATTTTTTTTTCAAATGGAAATTTCTGCATTTTTTTTTCGAACATAATTGTTCTATCGAAATATACAAAAAACTCGAATTAAAAAATATTGAGTTAGGGTCTTTCTATATAAAGGTAAAGATATGTATGTATAATATAATCAGAAATTGTTGTACTTTAAATAAATAATATATGCAAAATTTTTTTGAAACCTTAATATTTTGGAAATGTGGCTATATATTTTTTGACAAGATCTTTTGTTGGACTCTAATCTTCCAAATCAACTTCCAACAAATTTAATCATGTCAGCTTTCGGATAGGTTTATATAAAAAAATAGTCTGCCATCAGCGTTGTCAACTTTTAAATTTCAAAAAGCACTGAAACCAGGAAAAAAAAACTCATAATTTAAAAAAGCACTAAATTACAATTTTCTGTTTTATAAAAAAAAAAAAATTTGTATATAAAAAATATAGAAATCGGTTGACCTTACATTTTATCCCTAAAACTTCAAATTTGAAGTATCCGATACACATTTTGATTCTATGAGAATTAGTGCATTCTACATGAATTTGACGAAACCTTTTTAAGTTATTATAAAAAATTTAATTTTTTTCGTCAACGAAGAAACAAATCACCTGAAATTAGTCAAATTATCAGCAATTGGCAAGTCTTTTTGACTTGCTGATTAGATTTTGAACTCGATGGGAGTAGTAGTTAATTTTTTTACAATCAAGACTTTCAAAATTTGATTTTTATTAAACATTCTTTCACAGCAAACGCAATATTAATAACAGCAGTTTTGTGCAATCTTATTAGAATATTTTCAAATGTTCCATTTAACTTCAGTGCTTGTGTTTTTTAAATGTTAGACTTCTTCAAAAAAATATATATATATATTATATAAGGAAAGTTCTTTTTGAATTTTGGGTTTAGTGCCACCGCCAAGAAATAAAAAGCACCAAAAATTAGTTTAAAAAAGCACCCAGCACTGACTTCAACATTTTTCGCGTCGAAAATTTCAAAAAGCACTAAAAACGGTGCGAAACCCACCGAGTTGACAACGCTGTCTGTCATAGGAAATAATACTAAAGGCAGTGATACACTATCATACAAAGTCGCGCGATCTACTAAATTATACAACCCTGGTGTGATGAATTGTTATTGTCTTTTAAAAATGTTCATAAAATCATAACCGCGTTGTACTTTTTCGTAGATCGCACGACTTTGTATGATAGTGTATCATGGCCTTAATACACAAGCATATTGTTGCGAAAAAATTAAATCAAGTAATGGTATTTCTAAAAAGGGGCAAAAAGGGTCAAAGCGTAACAAAAAGTAGCAAATTTACCTGATTTTAAGAAAGTGTCACTAAAAGTATCAAAAATGTAACAAAGTAGCAAATTGATACTTTAGTAGCACAAACGGTCACGCTGATCGAACATTTGCTGCAAGAGAATCATAACGCAGAAAAAAAAATATTTTTAAGAGAAGTAACACTCAGGCAATGAATGCCTACTACTATTATTAGGTGTTACCTTCTTTAAGAAAGGGATGGTGCTAGAGAAGACAGGCTGTGAAGGAAGAGACAGAGAAAAGCTTCATTCTTTTACAACTCTGCTTTTTTTGCACGTTTTTAATAATGCAGTGTTGCAGCGCCTCTGGTGTCAATGAGACGTATTACATTTTTTAATCTGTATTTAGTAGCCATTTTATTGGTTATTTGACTTCACCGATGATTCTGTTACACAATACCGACGAAAGAGGGCGCTGATGTTACCTTAGGATTAGTATCCGCTGAAGCAGGAAAAGTTCAGTGACGACTGTCTATATCTTCATCAATTGATTTTTCCTACAAGAACTAAATACAAATTGACACTAAAGCACATCAGAGAAATGCGTGGTGTTGTTATTTTAATGACTGTCGAAGACCGGGCTCGAACGCATGAGCTTCGGTTTTTTAGTCCACGTGCTAACCAGCCCCCGTATTCTGTAACTCGCTAAAGCTAAAGCTTAATTCCATCGCTAAATTACAGAACAAATAGAAAATTAAAAATTTTTTGGCGATGACATAAAATACTACAATTTCGATGGATTAAATTTTTGACCCAATGCCTCATTTAGCGCTAAGTGTTTGAAAATTGAATTCGTAGCCCAAAATCGATAAATCGACCTTATAGATTTTTAGCGATAGAGATTTAGCTTTAGCGAATTACAGAATACGTGGGCAGGGCTGTCAAATATCACGATTTCTCGCCAAACGTGGCGATTTTTCAACTTGTTTGGCGTTGGCGATTTTTATGGCAATAAATATATTTATTGGCTATTTTACTGGCGATAAATAATTTTTTTTTGGCGATTTGGCTATTTTTTAACAAAATTGAACTTCAAAATTTTTCTAATTCAGGAAAATTAGTTTGTTGGAGGAGCAGTTTCAAAAATAAATCCTACCAAAAATCGTTTGCAAGAGATTGATACAATTTGATTTTGATAATTTTTCT
This sequence comes from Tachina grossa, assembly GCA_949987645.1. Taxonomy (NCBI): domain Eukaryota; kingdom Metazoa; phylum Arthropoda; class Insecta; order Diptera; family Tachinidae; genus Tachina; species Tachina grossa. Next base: position 58,182,326 of record OX465274.1, read on the forward strand.
TATATTAATTATAGTAATTAATGTATTTTGAACTTGGATGAGAAAAATTTACAAGAAATAATTTTTGGCGATTTTATTTCTAATTTTGGAAATTTTCAGATAAATTTTGACAGGATCATTTTATAAAAATTTATATGAAAAAAGTGTTATATAAAAACAAATTTATTAGCAAGTAATTACTAAGAAAAACTACATAAAACTGATTTTTGGCGATTTTTTAAATCAATTTGGCGAAATAGCTCGAAAGAAATCTGACAACCCTGGTGCTAACTACTTCAGCCAACGCCACGCACAAAATAAAATTGTTTTAACCATGATACAATTATAACAAGCCCAGCCTGTTAATCTATACAATGCAAATAGTTGTCAAACTTTTGGTTACAAGCTGCAAAAATGTTAGTGTATGTGTGTGAATAAAATGGTGTGTGAAAAAAATTGGCTGTGTTGCCAATTACACATCGAAGAAAATTACACTACACATCTTTTGTGTAGGTTAAAATTAAAACAAATATAAATAAAAATAAAACCCAAAGTAGAATTACACACAGATTATACAAGAATTTAATTACATGGCCTACACATGTGAGTAGAAATTACACACTGTCTAACTACACGCAGATCGGCAACACTGAATAACTATAATCATGCATGAATAACACGTCTGCAATCAATTGTACTTTAGTTACCCTGTAATTGTTATTTTTAAAAACAAAAGGCATCTGTTTCTGACAATTATTCGTTTGTTTATACCAACAAAATACATGTGTTTTTTGGTGTTGTATTTTTGTTGTAGTCGTGCATGTACCTAGTGTAATTGTATCATGGTTTTAACAGAAATAGAATTTAAGGAGTAGAACTTAAGCCGCGTTCAGACTATTATACTTTGTATTTATACAGGGTGGGCCAAAAGGAACCAAGGGGTGTAAAAGTTTAATAACTTTTTTGTTTATTTTTTCTTTCAGATTATATAGACAACACTTGGAGAATTTATAATGGAGAGGTTCACAACTGAACAGAGAACCAGAACAATAGAATTTTATTATTTAAACCAGAGACCAATTATTTTAACGCAAAGAGCATATCGTCGACATTTTAACGTCAGAATTTCGCCCTCTGAAGCGATGATTCGTTGCTTAGTTAATCGTCATCACCAACATGGCAGCGTAAGAGATTTGCCTCGAACCGGTAGACCACGTTTAAGTCGCACTGCGGAAAATATTGAACGAGTACAGCAAAGTGTTAACGAAGCACCAGAAACATTTGGCAGAAGGCGTTCTGCTCAGCTAGAAATGTCTCGTACGTCACTACGGCGCATTTTAAAAAAAGATTTACAGTTATACCCATATAAGGTGCAATTGGTCCAAGAATTAAAACCCGCAGATCATCGGCAACGTCTAAATTTTGCAGTTAAATTTCAAGAGTTGGCCAGAAATGAAATCAACTTTATTGAAAATTTGATTATGAGTGATGAAGCTCATTTTCATTTGAATGGCTTTGTTAATAAGCAGAACTGTAGGTTCTGGGGTTCTCAAAATCCAAGAGCCATTCATCAACGCCAATTGCACCCCATCAGGTATACAGTATGGTGTGGGATCACATCTGAAAATGTCATTGGGCCCTACTTCTTCGAGAATGAAGATGGAAGTGCTGTAACCGTAAATGGAGAGCTGTATCGGTTTATGATAGAAAATTTTTTACGTCCTGCTCTTGAAAACAGACCTGGTATGTGGTTTCAGCAGGACGGAGCCACTGCCCATACTGCCCGAGACACAATGGCACTTTTAAGTCAAATTTTTGGAGAGCGAATAATTTCTCGAAATTCGGAAATTATTTGGCCAGCGCGATCGCCAGATTTGACAGCACCCGACTATTTTCTTTGGGGTTTTTTGAAGGAGCGAGTGTATGTGAACAAGCCAGAGACAATCCTTGAACTCAAGGCAAACATTGTTGCAGAAATTCGAACGCTACAGCCACAAGTTTTGAAAGATGTTATGGAAAATGCTCTAAAAAGAGCCCATCAGTGCGAAGCTGAAAACGGTGGTCATTTAAGAGACATCATTTTTCATACTTAGTGTAAAAAAATTTCCATTTTGTATATTATATAATCTGAAAGAAAAAATAAAAAAAAGTTAATAAACAAAAAAGTTATTAAACTTTTACACCCCTTGGTTTCTTTTGGCCCACCCTGTACTTATCAAAAATTCAAATAATACGTTCAAGTGTCTGAACGCAAAATGTCATCAAAGTGGCAAATAATACGATAAAAATTTTGACATCCCATAAGACTTTTTCGTTTTTAGAAAATTTTCTAAACGATAATACTTTTCATTAGATCAGGGTTACAATTTCACACAAACCAAATTTCCAAGTCGGCTGTTTCGCCGCCGATAGCGTGTCGTCATTGATGTAATGTTTTGTCATATGTATATCGGCTCAAAATTTTGAATAAGTGAATCGTATGGAAGTATAGTTCGTTGACGCAATTTTTTTTTTCGTTTTTGTAATATCTTTTCTTAAATTTTTTCTTTTATTTACATAGAATATTTTTAACTGCTGAATTTTTTCAAGTGCCGGCACGACCCCGCCTACATGAAACCGCTTTGCCGCCGCTAGTCAATGAATAGCACAGACATTTTCATTGAACAGCTGTTTTGTTTTCTGCTTGTATTACACATTTTATTTGAAGTGTGATGGTCTGAACACAATATGAGATTTTACGTTAGATTTTTTGACAGTCGCAACGAATGTATTTAGATTTCTGTATCGTAAAATGTAATGAAAGTATTAATACTTGTATAATAGTCTGAACGGGGCTTTATTAACATCCCAGTGGTGAATTCCCTTTGTTTGAAATTTGTGTGCAATTTATAGAACGATATGACGTTTAATTATGTGATATTAACTTACGATTTTCTTGCATAAAAACATTTGCTTACGTCACGCGTGAGCGTGATTAGTTTTAAATTTAGTCACGATCATTAATGATTCATACGTGACTCACGCGTGAATTGAAAAAGTCACAACATTCGCACATCTTCTGCTTTTAAAGTAACATAAACTAATAAAATCAGTAGAAATTATTTCCACTAAATAAACATGTAAATGTTACACGCCATTGTAATAGTTTATTAAATTTTTATTTTCTTTTCAATGGAACTGGAGTAAAGTCCACAACCTTATATGTAAGTAGATATTAACCGCTAATGAGTTAAGTGTATAATCTATACATAAGGCGTCTTATTTTATTTGAAAGTAATCGTTATAATATCTTTTTAATTAAAATGCTCGTCTGTCTGTCTGGCAGCTGAAACATATGGTACGCTAGAAAATTGTAAAAGTCTAAAACTATTTCGTTTCTTATGCTAAGTAAACATTTCAAGTTCAATGCATTTCAAAAATCACAAACAATTAACAACGTTGAACCAATTTTGTTGACAGGCCATTAAAATATTTTTGTTTTGTGTCATCTTATACCCCATACACACATATCGATAGTCTCAAGTAGAAAGGCCCTAACTCGTATTTTTTGCAAAATTGAGTTTTTCAGTGATTCCAATACATTTCACACAAATACCCATCGTCACAAAAATTTATTATAATAGTGTAAAAAATAACAATTTTTTTAAAGTTACACATTAGCCCAATTCACAATCTTGTGCAAATGGTCTTGCATCGTTGCATGTGCAAAGTGGTATGGTATATTGATACTCACCACTAAGAATTGTTAAGTGGTGAATATCAATATGCTATACTATTTTGCACATGCAACGATGAAAGACCATTTGCACAAGATTGTGAATTGGGCTATTGAATATTACAGTTTGTATTATGTTTTTACCTTCTCCTGTAAAGTTACAATTATAATTGTAAATCAAATAATTATTTGAGTTAGGGCCTTTGTATTTGAGACCATCGATATATACATAAATACATATAAAATTTATTATAACTGCATAACACTGCGAATCACTTAAATAAGGTACAGATATTGGGATTTTTTTCTATAATAAATTAACCCTGTGTTTACACATGCAAGTGCCTTGCATGCAAGCTCTGTGTACGTATTATCAACGAAAATTTCTCACAAATGCCCGACTGTCTTGCAACTTGCATGTTTGCCTTTTAGTGCAGAGTTGTCCATAAGTCCTGATTCACACACGTCAGGTCTGAGTCGTCAAGTCTTGAGTTTTTAGGAGAGAGAGGAAAAGAGAATGGAAAGGTGTACAGACTTGACCGTACCAGTCAAGTTTGCTTTATCGTTTTGTTTTGTCATTCGTAATACTCTACTACAACACAAATTTATGAGACTTGATGAAACAAACTTGACGGTGTGTATGAACGTAAATGCAGGTTCAAAAGAAAATTGAACAAAAACTGATCAGCTAAACCTGATGTGTGTGAATCAGGACTAACATAAAAAATTTTAATTTTAAGGGAACCAGATAGTGTTGAACTTTATTCGTATTGTTTCAATGTTATTTATGTCTAAAAAATTAATAAACTGCTCGACTTATGAATATTTAAGAAAAAAAAATTATTAAATTAGCTTTTAAATGTATTTAAAATGAGTAAAATCTTACTTAACACTACACTGAAATCCAGTTAATTTGTGCTAAACTATTAATAGGGCAAAACTGTTAGCTAACTTTCCATTTACTTGCTACAAGTTCAACAAGTCACTGTCTTGTAAAATTCCTTGGCAGTTGAGTTGGAAGTAGGCTGCAAGTGCCGAAAGTGTAGATGTGTTAGTAAAAGAGTTTGAGTGTATTGAGTTTTTCGAACTTGCACTTGCACGTGTAAACCCTAGGTAAGACCTAAATATGAGAACAAAAAGTTGTTAAGTGTTTTATATTTCGTACAAATTCTTCATCGAAGAAAAGCAAACAAATTTACAGCTGTTCCTAAACAAAAGAGCCAAGAGTTTTTTAGATGTCAAAATTCACCATGCCTTTACATATTGTATAAAGCAAACGGAAACAACGCGAAAGAAATTATATTTTGACAGCGCGTTAAGTAGTGAAGTTGGCTGCTAAAAAAAATGTTATTGCCTGTTACTGTTAAAAAGAAATGGAATTTTAATATTTTTAGTTCAATCACCATATTTTATTTCAATTTCGTGGGTTTTACTAAACAAGATAAGTTAACATTATTACTAACGTGACAAGATGGTTTTTGCAAAAAGTGGTACATGGATCGATCAAAAAGCGGGATTTTGAAGAAAATACAGCCAAAAAGTGGGATTTCAAGATAAATATCTTTTAGAAAGCGGGATGTGCAATATGCACACACAGTTTTGTATATACTTAGGAAACAGATTTCTCAAATCAAAAGAAACACTTTTAAATACAAAAGTATTTATAAAAAAATCGTTTATCTATATAAATAAAAATCGAATGTCAGTCGTTGGTAATCTCATCAATTAAGAGCGGCTGCACCGATTCCGCTACTTTTTAGGGTTCCGTACACCAAAGGTGAAAAGGAACCCTATTGTTTTCGCTACGCTGTCCGCCTGTCCGTCACACGGTATTTTCTCAGGAACCGTAAGAGCTACGGACCTGAAATTTGGACACAGTATGTAGAACCTTGGCCGCTACAACAACCAATACATGAGAATTAAAAATTAAAGGGCGTTCCAAAACGAGCAATGAAATATGTTAAAATCCCATGTAATATACATACAATTGAATGAACATATGTATGTATATTGAAACTTGAAATTTGTAAAATTAGTGTATTTTTATACAGACTATAACAATTAACACTAAAATTTAAAAAAAAAATAAATTAAAGGGTGGTCCATCAGTTAATGCAATTTTGACTATGTAATTTTGACAATTTGCTATATCTTGGAAACCGTAAGAGGCAAACACTTGAATTTTTCAAAAACGGTAAAACTAAAAAAACGGAAAATTATAAAATCGCCAAACCAAACAAAGTCGCCAAAAATTAAAAAAAAATCGCCAAAACGAAAAAAATTGCCAAAATTAAAAAAAAAATTCTAACACTAAAATAAATCGCCGAATTCGAGAAAATCGCCAAAATGAAAAAAAACTCCAAAATGAAAAAAAACGCCAAAAATCGAAAAAAATCGCCAAAACGCGAAAATGTCACCAAAACTAAAAAAAAAATTTTAAATTAAAAAAAATGCAAATATGAAAAAAATCGCCAAAAATAAAAAAATCGCCAAAATGAAAAAACGCCAAAAATCGAAAAAAATCGCCAAAACAAGAAAATAAAGTGTCAAAAGTAAGAAAAAGCCAAAACTTAAAAAAATCGCCAAAACCGAAAAAAACGCAAAAAACGGCAAAACAAAAAAACCTAAAAGACCCCAAAAACGAAAAAAAATGCCAGAACTATATATTATATAGGATGAAGTTTGTATTAAATTACATATCTAGTGTTCGTACGGAACCCTTCGTGCGCGAGTCAGAGTCGCACTTTACTGAATTTATTTTATATTGCACTTCCATTATAATTTTTTTCTGAAAAATCTTTCAGCAAGAAACGTGAAATTTTGTGTGATTAACGATTTTTATATTGTGCATTGTCTTATAAAAAAAGTTCGAATTAGACATGTTGGGTGTGAAATCTACCATTAAGAAAAAATATTTATTTTGCTATATCTGAAAACTAATATAGTGAGAACTTTGAAATATTGTGGGGATAACTCTGCTGATATTTTGCATTGTCTCTGGAAACAATTTCAGAACTTAACAAGTAGGCGTGGTGCCTCAAATATAGTGTAAATTTTCAAAAATAATACCAGAGTATTGATCTTGCTGCTTTGGTTACAGAACAAGAAGGTATTACCCAAGATATCTTGGAAGCCAACATAGTCTAAATTTTGATTTTTTTTTTCATAAGCCTATAAAGAGAAGAAAGAGTATTATAAAAAGGAGTCAATAGTAGAACAAAAAGTGCGTCACCTCCCAAAAAAATTTAAATTTTATTTTTATTATATCTTGCTATCTGCTCAGTGTTGCCATATTTATGTTTCAAAAATCTTCAAGTCGAGCAAACAAAAAAATCTTTTTTTGGTATCAAAAATCTTTTTTGTTATTTTATTGAATGAAAATGAGTTAAAATTTATTTTGTTTCTTCTGAACTATTAAATTTAAAGCCAAATAACACAAAATATATACTATAAGGAATATGTGCAAGATCATTATGAAGCAAATCAGTAAATTTGTAAGTAGTTTAGTCAAAAAATCCCTCAATAATATATTGAAAGAACCAAAACTAAAACTTTTAAAAATCTTATTTTTAGATAATAAATCTTTTTTGCCGTTTTAACACGCCTAAAAACTTCAAAAATAAGATAAATCTTCTCATATGTATCTGCTACAAACAATGATGCTGCCAATGATAGAAAATAATAGGGATTGGAGAAGTAGCATGGCTCGTCTCAAATAGAGAATATGTTTATCTAAAAAATATCTCGCATTGAGAATTTTGAAACGCTTCGTGACTATTTATGTTAATAATGAGAATTTTATTCTACAAAATAGTGAAGGTTGAACCGCAAGAGTGGCACTTATAATAAAAAAAATTATTTTCATCTCAAACCGTTTATGGGGTGTAGCGAAGTACACAGGATTTTGGCTAATTAAGAAATACCGCACTTAAAAAATATTTACAATGAATTTTTATCAGTTACATTTTAATAAAAATCGAACAAGAGATTGAATTATTAAAAACTCTAAAAAGCGGGATAACGCGGGATAGAAATTCGAGGCGAGATTGACCTGTGAAAAGCGGTATAATCCCGCCTAAAGCGGGATGTCTGGTCAGGTTAATTGTTACTGTTCATGACAGAGGCCCTGTGCTCTTTATAGAATCGAAAAGAATATATGTACATATATATTGTTCATGACAAAACACTGAAGCTTTTATTTGCAGTATGAATTTAAACATTGCACTATAGGAGATTTTGACCCTTGTTTTTTTTTAAACTTAATATTGAAAATTTTAATTATTTTTGCTCAAATACAACCTAAAGCCTGGATCACACGATCGTCACACACAAAATGTACTAATTTTCATCGGTTCATTCACAGAGAAAACAGTGCCTAATAATTACCTCATAAAATAGAACAAAATTAATAAGAAATCTCTATGGTTTTTTTTCAATAAGGAAATCTTATTAATTTCATAGAGAAAACTTTTTGAAAAAATCAAGAAGAAATCTTGTAAATTTTATGAGGTTATCTTATTGATTTTTTTAATAAGGTTTTCTTCTTGATTTTATGAGGCGACCTCATAAAATAAAAAAAAATTATGTCTTTCTTTATTCTTTGTGATTTGCTTATGTATTTTCGTTTAAATTCTATACCATATACTTTAAAAGGAGACAAGTATTGAACCAGCAGACTTCTGACTGATAGACAAACACTCTAACCAATATGCTAACAAGCAGTCTGAATAACCATTGAAATAATTTTGCAAGCATGCTTATACAAAAACAAAAGGATCATGAAAAAAAAAATTGTCTGTGTCTATTTATAGATATGAAATAACAAGACACCTTATAAAATCAAGAAGATTTCCTTATTAAAAAAATCAATAACATGCTTTACACATAATCATATAGGAACCTAATAAAATCAAGAAGAAAACCTTATTGAAAAAATCAATAAGGCAACCCAATAAAATCAATAAGAAATCCATATAGTTTACAATTTATAAGAAAACCTAATAGAATCAAGAAGTTTTTCTCTATGGATTGTTTTTTTGGTGCCAAAGATAACGGAAATTGAGTAAAAAAAGTTGAGAATAATAAGATTTCTTCTTGATTTTATGTGGTTTTCTTCTTGATAAAATTAATAAGATTTACCACATAAAAACAATAAGGAATCTCTATGAAAAAATCTTCGCTTCTTTCTGCTGGGAAAGCCTAAAAACGTTTCATAGAGAAAATCTTATTGATTCTATGAGGCAGTTTTTTCTCTGTGTCATAAGTAATAAGCCAAAATGACATTATTACTTAATTAATCCTTGTATAAGTCTATATGGCTTTATAACCAATGCAGTTTGGTGCAATTATGTAATTATATATTAATTAGTTGAGAAATAAGGCAAAAAATGTGTACATTGTGCCAATAGAGTGATCCAAGCTTAAAACAGGGATTGCCATCAAACTCCTGTCGGGATTAAGTTCAGTAATTTCAATTCTTATTGAATGAAATATTTTCATTAATTAATGTGAGTTTCTACAGAAGAGAAATATTTCTCATATTCCATTTCATTGAAAATTCACGTTAAATAGCTGATGTTAATAACAAACTCTACCCAAGTAGATAGACATGGGTGCTGATGAAGTGCGTGGCTGAACAGAAAAATATCGGTATTTCCCCCAGCTAATAAAGTCTAGTTTAATTTTTCTTCTCTTCTTTAGAAACTCACATTAATTAATAAAAAAATTTCATTCAATATGAATTGAAATTACTGGACTTAAGCCCGAATAAGAAATTATTTCTCACTAAAAATATAAGTTGTAAAAATTAAAAAAAAAAAAATTAAAAAACCGAAACAAATCGCCAAAACAAATGAAAGCACCAGAACTAAAAAATCGTCAATACAAAAAAAAAATTAAAAAAAAATATAAAAAAAACTGAAAAAAAATCGCCAAACGATTATGGCTTATGACATTATGGCTTTTTGTGTGCAAATCAGAGTGGCAGTTTACTCAACTTTTTGTTTGGACTTTCAAAAAAAAGTGAAAGCATATTATATGATTCTCTAGGGCAATAAATTATGTTCCGAATTTGAAATATTTCAGCTCCGAATACTGGCATTTATTCTTAAAATGATTTTTCGACTTAACTACAACGAAATATATGTATATTGTATGTAAGGGGAAGAAAGAGAAAATAAATTTTTCAACTCCTTTTTAAAGCACAAGTTTCGTTAATGAATATGCCTAAACCAATTAAAAAATTTTAAATAAATTAACACGCGTGCGAATGCGTGAACGTGAGTGAAAAAAAATTTTTTTTTTATTTTTTTTTAAATAATGTATGTAAATGTTTCAAGCAATTAGAAAGGTCTCAAAAAAGTGTTCGAAAATTGTCACGCGTGAGCATGCAGGAGCAAGGGTGAAAAAATATTTTTTTCTTTACTACGAAATAAATAAAATAATACACATAAACGTTTCAAGCAATTAGAAAGGTCTAAAAAGAGAGTGCTTAAAAATTGTCACGCGTTAAAATTAGTGAGCGTGAGTGAAAATAAAACAATTTTTTGCTTTAATATAATAGAAATAAAATGATATAAATGTTTCAAGCAATTGGAAATTTCTAAAAAGAGAGTGTTTAATACTTGTCACGCGTGAGCATGCGGGAGCGAGAATAAAAAAATATTTTTTTTTTTTTAAATTTTTAAACGCACTAATAATCCCAAATTAATATTTTACTTATTAAGTATTATTAAGTAAAATATTTTTTTATTAAAAATACATTGAAATTTATTATTGAGGGGTTTAGCTGGATCCTATGCGCATTTCACTGTTGCTAATGCAGATCATCAGGGAACCTTTAGCCAAAGCTTCTTAGAACAACTAGAGCTATTATGTTATAAACTTTCATTTAAACAAATGAGAAGCTCAATAACAAATAACATAAATAATGGTAAAGTAAGAAACTAAAAAACATGTTGATTATTGAGTTCTTGTTTCAACTTTGTTATTTGTTATTGAGCTTCTCATTTGTTTAAATGAAAGTTTATAATATAACTCTGGTTGTTCTAAGAAGCTTTGGGTAAAGGTTCCCTGATGATCCAGCTAAACCTCTCAATTAGCAATATCAATGTATTTTTAATAAGTAAAATATTAATTTGGGATTGTTAGTGCGTTTAAAAATTTTAAACTTCAATTTTAACAATTCCCATAAAAAACACAAAATATTTTTTTCTTTAATATAAAATAAAAAAAAACTTTTCAAACAATTAGAAAGGTCGTAAAAAGAAGTGTTTAAAACTTATAACGCGTGATAACGCGTGAGTGTGAGTGAAAAAATTATTATTGTTTGCTTTAATATAAAATAAATAAAATAATATAGATGTTTCAAGCAATTAGAATGGTCTAAAAAGGGAGTGTTTAAGACTTGTCACGCGTGATAATGCGTGAGCGTGAGTAAAAAATAATTATTTTTTGCTTTAATATAAAGATACTAAAAAAATAACAGCTCCTTTTAAAAATTTTCGACACTTATGGTTTACTGTCACTTTATCAAGTATCTTGTGAGTGATTTCAAATGGAGTTTGAGTTTAGCAAAAGTTTCCGTAATAAAAATTAAAACTTTTTTAAAATTAAAACTATGAATAATGTCGAAAACGAGCACATTATTAATTGGTCAAAAAAAAAATTGTCACGCGTGAGAGGACGTGAGCGTGAGTGAAAAAAATTTTTCGTAAGATTAAGTGATAAAAATTTTAAAGACGTTCTTGTGAAGTTTGATTCTAAGAAATTATTTAAATCGGTCTCGGCATTTGGCTGTAATTAATTATGCTCGCAGACATGGATAAAATTTAATGTAGTGAACTGACGTTTTGATAATTCTTCGGTATGAGTCCAAATAAGTTTTTAAATTGTGGAAATGCGCCTCCACTAATATTTACCCTTTCCAATAGCCAGTCGATAGTGCCACAATATGGGATATGGCATTCCATACCACAACTCTGCATTTCCTGAAGTGGGATTCCTTCTTGCAAAAATATTTCTTATTTTATTCAGTAATGGAAATAAAAGCTATTTGCATCTGGTTAATCGATATTAAATTATTATTTTTCATCATAAAAACATTCGTTTATCCTTATTTAATTGATCCTCAGTGTGCATATAAACTAGACTATATCGCCTGGCAGGGCTGTCTTCGATTTTAGACTGGAATAAATGTTGCGCACAGACAGTGACGTTAACATTTTGTTATAAATATGTTTGTGTCTATAATATGCCATGACTGATTAAAAACCGTTATTTTTAGCTTTTATTTTTAAATTTCATGTACAAATTAGTATATAAATTAAACAAATCATAACATTATGTTCTCCTGTTAGTTTTTTTTTTTGTATTTTATTGCTGTTGTTCACACAAAATTTACAGTCACATAATTTTGTTTTGTGAACGTAAGAAAAACATAAATTCCGGGAAATACAAATAAATAGTTTTATTTAATTGTGTTTTTTTATATCAAAAGGCTCCCTGAATTACATATATGTATGTATGCAACAATCCCATTTGTTATTATTGGGGCTGAGTGAGGCCAGATTCATTTAGTTTATTAGCTATAAAGTTGTCAACATTGATTTGACATATAAAACTGTCAGCAAAAATATTTTCCAAGTGACACTTATGCTTTTTGTTTAAAGAACAATGTTCCGCAGTCGTTTTGTGTGTTGTTAACTTGTTTTGTAATAAATTAAAGAATACATACATATATAAAAAACATCAAAAAATAGAAATTTTAAACATAAAAAGATGTTCCTCCCTTTTAAGGAGTTCTTTTTTTTTAAAAAAACTTTTTTCCACCTTTTTGTGCTTAAGAGGCTTTATACACTGCGCTACATTTGTCTAGTCAAGTTTATTTTTATTACATTTTAGTATGTTCATAATTTGCTATATAAACTGCAACTAATTTTCTTGGCAGCCGAGCATTAAATTAAAAAAATTAGGTTGATATTAAACTTACAAATTCTTTAGTCTCCCCTTATTTCTAAGTTTGTTTGATTTCCATGAAGAGCATCATATAAAAATGAATAAAATATGGATTGTAAAGGGTGTCCCAAGAAGAACTCAAGACTTAAATTTGGCTCCATTCGAAGTGTCATTGTTTGACATTTGAACAATTGTTATTGTTTGCTAGTAAAAGGTACGAGGTTAGTAAAAATGGAGCGCTACACGAATGAACAACGCATTCTCATTGTGAAATTGTTTTACCAAAATGGTGAAAGTTTTGCGGCTACAGTTCGCAAATTTGCGATCAATTTGGGCTAACAATAATGCTCCAAAAGAGTCAACTGTAAAGAGATTAATGGATAAATTTGCCGAAACTGGGTCTGTTAGTGATGTAAAGACAACAACGCGCCTTCGACCAGGTCGATCGACCGAAAATGTCGCAGCTGTACGTGATGATGTCACTCAAACGCAGGTCAAGCGCAAACAGTCAATAGTGTTCGGTATCGTGATATGATAACCAGTTTTTTCGGGCCCAGAATTGAAGAAATGTATGTGGAGGGCATGTGGTTTCAACAAGACGGCGCCACATGTGATACAGCCAGAGAAACAATTCAATTGCTACATAAGTCATTTCCCGGTCGTGTTATTTCGCGTTTTGGAGACCAGAATTGGCCGCCTAGATCGTGCGATTTAACACCATTAGACTTTTTTCTTTGGGGTTTTTTGAAGTCGATGGTTTACGCGAATAAGCCGACGATGACTCAAGACTTAAAAGAGGAAATTGGACGCTGCTTTAATGAAATGCCGCAGCATTTATGCAAAACGGCCATTGAAAATTTCATTAAAAGATCGTGTGTGTGCCAGCAAAGCCGCGGCGGCCATCTGCCCGATTTGTTGTTCCACACATAACCTCATTTTGTCTACTTTACGATATAATAAAGTTTCACAATCTTTTTTTTTAAATATATGTGTTTTATTTAAAATTGCGTTCTTGTTGGGACACCCTTTAGTTGCTAAAAGAAAGACTGCATTTTGTTTGAAATGTGTCCCTCATGAGTAATTTTTTCATTTTGATGAATTTAAAATGCAAGAATTAAGTTGTTCTTTTTTATGTTTGATATACATATGTAAGTGGTTTATAAATTCGTTCCACAAATTGTATATACATTAAAAATCTTGTGAAAATAATTTATAAGTTGGAAAACTTTCATTTGAGGAAATTTAGTGAACACAAATTAAATATAAAACAGGGCACTTATGCAACATTAAATCGTTTTAATTGGACGAAATAGTAATAAAATTTTTCGTATAAAAGTTTCTAGGCTTAGTATGGTTGTAGCTATTGATTCTCAATAACTTCTCGGGACTTTGTCTACAAGCATTGGTTAAGTCTGCTGAGGAACTTGCTGAAGCAGCAGCGAAATGCAATTAGGCGTGCTCAACCGACAACAAACAAACTTTTTTATAACATTTATACTTTCTTTTTTTACTTTTTTCAAAGGAAACAAATATTTATTCAAGTAAAAGACAGAAGAATTTAATTCTGTGGCAATAAGGAAAAAGTGCCATAAGTCATATTTTACTGTTTTGGAGCAGAGCACTTTTAAGCGTTCAAGTCGATTTTCAGAAATTTATTTATTTTGCAGTTAAGTTGGGAAATTCTCTGTTAACCTTTAGTTTTTTAAGCAAACGTCGTTCTAGACACTATAAGTAATACATTTAAGTTGAAATATACCAAATTATAACCTAAATTAAGCTGTTATTTCAAATGAGATTAGAATTCTAAAAAGGATAAGTCGCACATCATGGTGCTATAACTTCCTGAAAAATCACACAAACTAATTGAGATTTTGACCTGGGATACTTTCGAATATGTAAATTACCAGCTTGTCTCGACTTAAGCACTTTTTCCTTTTTGCCACGGAATTCAGCATTGACTTGAGATGAACAGCAAAAACGATAGCCCAATTCACAATCATGTGCAAATGGTCTTGCATCGTTGCATGTGGAAATTGGTTTAGTATATTGCTACTCACCACTAAGAATTTTTAAGTGCTGAGTATCAATATACTATAACATTTTGCACATACAACGATACAAGACCATTTGCACAAGACTGTGAATTGGGCTAATACATTTTGCAAGTTATTCGGAATTACAATCACAAGTATTCCGGTTGTGTTTGTTGTTGGTTAAACAATTTGAGATGCAGTTCATTGCTGCTTAAACAACTCATCAGCAGACATCAACCACAATTAAAAAAAAACAACCTTCAATTCCCCATTCTTTTAGACAAACTCTCAATAAATTATTGAGAATTACAAACTTAAAATAATAATAGGGCAAGATTGCAGTTTTGTAATTCTAAATTATTTATTGCGAATTTTTCTACAAGCATTATAGTTTTGTAAGCTGTTTTCAATTGTGGTGGAAATCTACTGAAATGCATCTAGACGTGGCTAAACCCGATAAAAAATACTTGTGTGGCAACACTATTTTCTTAACTAGCTGTTGTTGTTCCTCACATTCATTTTCTTTGCATACTTCTTACAACTACAATTCGAGCTGAAAAAAAACATCAGCCAATGTAGCAATGGTAAAGAAAGAAAATAAAAAACATGTTGATTATTGAGTTCTTGTTTTCAACTTTGATATATGTTGAACTTCTCATTTGTTTAAATGAAAGTTTATAACACAATTGTGCACAATAACTCTAGTTGTTCAAAGAATTTTTTGGGTAAAGATTCGAAGATGATCTGCATTAGCAACAGTGAAATGCGCATAGAATCCAGCTAAATCCCTTAAAAATCAATTTCAATGTGTTTTTATTAAAAAATATTTTAATAAATAAGTAAAATAATAATTTGGGATTATTAGTGCGTTAAAAAAAATGTTAAACTTAAGCAGCGTTGCCGTTGTGACACTAAAGTATCACTTTTGATCCTTTTTCGTGCTAATGACACTTTTTATGACCCTTTTTTTTAATTTATCCCTTTGTATCATTTTAACAAAATGTATGCCGTAGGGCAATCATATGCTCGAAAATTGGACGAAGCACAGTCTAGCATATCAGTAATTGGAAAAAGTGCTGTTCGTCTATCAAAAGCCAATAAATGCTGAAAATATTGCAAAATATATGAAACTCAAATCCCTGATTCCAAATGCAAATTATTTCTGGGAGTATCACAATTAAAAAATATGTATTTTAACTTACTTTCATATTTTTATAAATAAAATTTAAATGTGATTTTTCATTACTTGCAAATCGGCAAGACCGTCCACAGGCGGTTTTAACTATTCTTTACCTGGTGTTCGTTCCTAATGTTTTTTCACCTGCAAGTTAAAACTTACGGTTCTTTTGGCTATATCCACTTTAAAAAAATATTAGCTTCATCCGATAATTTTTACGATCTAGCCAGTTAGAGGTCTAATATTGATTTATAAGTAAAGTATGTATGTACGTTAATTAGTCTAATGTGTTTAATTAATTGTTAAAATTCGTGTTTCTTTTTTTTAATTGAAATAAATGTTATTTTTTTCTTCCAAAAAAAAACTATTTTATTTAAAAAACTTTAACTATAAAATACCCTTTTATTGACCCTCTTTTTTCTTAAATACCCTTTTTATGACACTTTTTCAAAATTTTCAACGGCAACCCTGAACTTAAGTTGTAACAAGTTCAAAAAAAAAACACTTACCAAAAGTATAATATTTTAACTTTATTTGATAAAAAAAATATAAGAGAAACACATTGTAACATTTTGATCTTGATGATTATTGATATTGAACTAAACAATAATTTTGTTCACAACACAGCGTTACAGTTAAAGGATTTAGCTAAAATTTCATTGTTTATTGAAAAAAAAAATTTTTTTTGTTGCATACTAGACCCCTGCACAATACCACTTACAAGAAGTTCTAAGACATGAGGGATTTTTCAAATGATTTACTACAGCGAAATTTGTTTCAGCTGTTGCAGGTATAGGAGTAAAGAAGAAAATACTTCGTGAAGTAAGAATTGGTGATGCATGCTTCTTCATACGCATGGGCGCGTATACAAACGTCATGCATGTACATAAACTGATTTTTCTGCGCACATACAAACGCACACATGCATTGAAATTAGTTGCGTGCGCTTGCTTTTTACAAAACCACCCTTAAACACAAAATAGAATACCATCTACATCTTACACACACACTCAAACGTACAATATGCAAAATAACAAGCATACACGCATCAACAATACATCCATCGTGCTTCGCTTATTAAACGACATAAATTATTATTGGTTTAGTATAATACATGCCACGACAATACATTTAAAAAACAAAACGTATTTACATTTCAAGAATGATTACGCAGCTCTCTATTGCGTACATATTCCACTGTAAATTTAAATTTAAGCACCACTGATATGCCCAACACTTCTTTGCTTCGTTAGTTTCTAATTTTTTATTTAATTTTATATTTTATTGCAGCAGTTGGGTTTAATTTTAGAAAACGATTTGAAAATTATTTAACAATAAAAAATAAATTAAATTTTAGTTACTCATGTGTGTGTGTGTGTGTGTGTGTGTGTGTATGTGTGGCATTATTATGCAAAGGGAAATATTTATAGAATTGTATGAATGAACCAATTCTGTCGTCGCATATCACATCCAGCAAAACAACAAATAAAAATTAAAATACAATCAAAGATAATAATTAAACAAAAAAATCAGCATTTAAATTTTGATTTCAAGGCAGATAAAATAAAGAATTTGGTCAATCGTACTGAGAAAGTACAATTCTTTTTTGTAACTTTGTGAAAATCTTATTTTGCATCCCTGCGCATAGGACTTAATAATCGTTTTTTATGAATGACATATTTTTGGGGACAAAAGTTAGGATTTTTCTGTTGAAGTGGTGATTTTTGGGGACATGACGTTTTAAATTGGGTCAAAATTTTCCTGCCAGCACTGTTTGCAATACAAGTTATCTATCGAACGTTTGCGAGTGACATCGTGGGGCAGGCAGTAAATCAGTGCAGTGCAAAACGTTTGATACTCTAAAAATATTTACTCTCTTTTGCAGTAGAATAAAAATTTCCTGTTAACTAAAGTCTGTAAAGCAGTACTTACAAGCAGAAGTTATAAAATTTTTAATAAATTTTTGAAGTATTTAGGATGTGTTTAATACGAGGAAAATAAATTAAAATTTTTCTGAAATGAAAATTTCAGGTCCGTAACTCTAACTGTTCTCGAGAAAATAACCTGTGACAGACAGATACACAGACTGACGGATGGACTGACGTTGTAGTGAAAACATTAGCGCTCCGTTTCACCTTTGGAGAAACTGTTAAGCTAAGAAAAGCGTATTTACATAATATTTTATTATTAAAAAAAAAACTTAAAAAAATAACCAAATAACTTACTATAGCTTCTCGTTGCAGAAAGAATTTACTGACGATTGCGTCTTCAATGAAAGCATGGAACAGCACAACTACAATACCTATTCATCCACCTATAACTCAAATTCGCGGCGCAAATATTATTTGGCGTTAAATCGGCACGGTGAGCCGCGCAAACTACAAATACCACCCAACCGTTCGTTGGGCAAACTAGCGACATACACGAATGCTATACCCGAGACGGTGCCGCAGGAGCGTGTCGAACAGCTGATTGCGAAAAATTTCGGTGCAAATCGTGTTAAACATGGCATACGCCAACTCTGTGATACTGGCAAACCATTGATCGAATTGATTGATAGTAAAAACTTTAAAGCACGTCCCAAGTGCAATCCAAACAATAGTAATAATAATAGTAATAGTAAGAATAGCTTAAGTAGGAATTTAGATAAAGATAATAGTTTAGGAAATGGCCAAGTTTTGAACAACGTTCCTGTTGCCAATGATAAAAATAACTTAAGTTCTAATAGTCGAAGTAGTAGCAGTAGCAGTAGTAGTAGTAGCAAACCAGAAACAAATAGAGATAGTAGTAGTAGTAGTAGTAGCCCGAGTAGTATTAGCATTAGTCAAAATAATGGCCATATTAGTAATAGCAGTAGTAATAGTAAACATACAAGCAGTAGCAATAGCCACAGTGACAGTTCTACAGCGACAAGTAATAGCAATGGTAGCTTAGCATTACAAACCGGTAGTCACAGAGGCGGCAAGAAAGCGAGCAAGAAACGAAAATGCCGGCGTTTCGAAAATGAAGAGCAGCATAATTGCACCACACCACTTAACCGACCGACGTCGTTTACGAAACGTGGCAATCAGCTGGGTCCCATACGACAGCAGAAGTGTCGAGATTTGTTGCTGCAGCAACAGCAAGCGGGTGTGAGCGATATAGTGCTGCCACCAATGTGTACTAAAAAAGGAGGCTCTAAGAAACCGCATGGTAATAATAGGAGGGGTCAAGGTAAAAACGGCCTAGCAGCCGGGCCCGATAACCTAGCAGCCAATAGCCGCCGAGGAAAAAAGTTAAATGCAAATCGTGGCCGCAGTGGCAATGGCGGTGGTACCGGCAAACATACAGGGAAAAATAATGCCAATGGCAATGGAGGTTCCAAGAAGAAACAGAAAAATTCCAAAAGAAGTGGTGCCAATAGCCATCACAACAACAATAGGAAAAACAATAAAAAGGCTGGCAGTACAACAACCGAAAAAATTGCTGCCTTAGAAACTACATCCGCCCAAGCCTCATCCGCATCAGCGCTTAAGGCGAAAAGTTGGGAAACCACTTCCTTAGTGCCCAGCACAACACTTTATGAAAACTACGATCCGCACGCGGAAACGACAAGCGATCGTGGCGACAGAGAACAACGCAATGTAAGATATTCCAACTCTATGGAAGAATACATGGAGGAATCATCGGAAGATACTTCGGCCGCCGAAAATCTGGACGACGATGATAACGATATGGAGAAAAACGATGACGAAGACGTCAGCTACGAAGATGATTCAGATATTGTGGCAAGTAGCAGCCATATTCCCTATGCGGCTGCCGAGTCATCACAAACGCCTCTAACGGCGGGCACAGACGACTTCCTGTATTATGATCAGCTAGACTTGTGAGTTTTGTTTGTAATACTTATTATTATTACTATTGTTTAATACATTTTATTTTTATTTGTATTAAAAAAAGAGATATAAAATTTCCTCATAATATTTAATTATTTTTTATAACTTATTTAATTCATGTATGTATATTTTTTCATTTTTATAATCTAATATATTTGAATGTAATTTATTTATGTAAAAAAGACCTGATATCCAGGCATTTAAAATATGTTTTGTTTTTTCTTCAAAATCTTTTTCATGTTTGAATTTTTGGCTTTGACTTCCTTTCTGGTTTCATTTTATTTTTTTTTTAACTAGTTATCTTTTTTTTTTAATTAACAAAATTTAAGTAATTCTTTTCAAAATTTTTGATTTGGTAACAGTTTAAATTTATTGATTTTTTCTTTAACAACGGCCTTTTTTGGAATCGTTTCACGTAAAGCGCTAGTGTATGTGCTTAAAACAAACAGCTGCTAAAGAATGTTATAGCGTTGCCACCAGTTGTTTACAATAGCTGCAATGTGGCGATACGATTCTGAAAAGGTGCCCATTACATGCATTTTTGGGTAAATTTTAAAAGAAAACAAACAAAAAATTTTTTTTTTTTGCAAGCATACAATAATTTATTATTGTTTAATAAGAATATATAAGAAAGAAATCAATGTACAAAAAAAAGTCTTCAAAATTGATGAAAATATGACAAGCAATAGCAAATTAATTAATCAAACAATAAAGTTGTTGATTTAGGCATTTACATAATTAGAACACAACAACTTACAACTACAACATGATATATATAAATATATACATATACATATGTAAAAAGCCATAACATTTAAAAATATGTACAAACAAACACGATTATCATTAAACAAATTTGTGTAAATTTTGCAAGATTTTCATCAAATATATGTACATACACATACATACATACAACATAACCCAGCAATCAATACATCTAAATACAACCAAACAAATTATTAACAAAAAAAAAATTTCATATTCTCATCATGCATCCATCCATTTTCATAAATTAAACACGGAAAGCACTTTAACCCTTTGACGCCCATTTCCTATCCCTTACACTCAATGGATCCTTAAGGCGCATCATTTCAAATCAGTTGAATTGTATCATACGAAATTGGTGTTGAAATTACATATATGTTATAAATCATAATGACTCGCATCGATCAAAAGCATCATTCAAGAAATCAAACATGGTGAAAAGGCATTGCTGTAAAGGTGTTAATGGAATATTGTATATTTTATGGTGTGTTTGCACGAATTATAATATATGTTGATTTTTAAATGTGAAACAAATTGAGTTGCTGTATTTCAAGTGATCAAATCGCCTTAAAAAATTATTGCGCATATGACAAGGCCAACTGACTTTTACAGGTGACAGCGATTCTACAAAAATTACAAGAATGTAAAATGACTTTTGCGTTGGCCCAATATGTCAAAAATAGAAACAAAACGAATTTGTTTAACAATCGCATATTCCTATGTAAGCAAGAGTTGCTTCAATACGTTTTGAAAAATTCTTAATTAGCATGTCAAAAAATAAATGGAAAAACGTGTCCTAAACATCTGAGGGATATTTAAAATAGTCACGTAAGCTGTTGAGACCATCTGATATGGATTCGCCTTACATCATTACACACATATATACTAAAACAAACAATACTACAAAAATATAAAAAAAAACTCTAAATTATAAATTAATATACAGCATAAGCATCTCTTAGATGCATTTAAAATGCAGTTGCACGCTAAACATCATATCAGAAGCTGTTGAAGAACATAGTGCATAAAAATTGGAAGAACAAAACTATTGGAGCTGGATCATCTTAATAAAAAAGTTGAACAAATTTCTCCACCACGGCTCTCACTAACAAAACAGGCAATGCTTAAAGGTTCAATCTGACGTGCCATACTACCATAATGTTATAGCCATAACCATAATTAATTTGTTTCACATACTACTGCTGCCATAGCCATAAACAGCTGCAAGGCGAATTGGTACCTGGTGGTCTTGATTTGCAACTCTGCGTATTCGCCTTGTATATTTGATAGTGTGAAATTGCATGCTGTCAAAAAATTTCTTAACGTTTTGCATTGATTTGACAGCAGAGAAGTTACATATGTCAGTTGGTGAATTAAGATCACTTCATGGAAATTCGCCTTGAGCGGCTGTTTACTTTTTTATTTGTTTACTGGTTTCAAAAGTACAACAACAAATAGGCCAAACTAGCAAACAGATCTTTACGGTTACGACGAAAAACCAAAATTCAACTGGGTTCTATTGAATTTTGGTTTGGTTATGGCTATTAGTATCCTGCACAAGATATCTTATAAGAACTTTTAAGACATGAGGGATTTTTCAAATGTTTTACTACAGCGAAATCTTCTAAAACAAACGTGAGCGCGTGTACAAACGTCATGCATGTATGTGTGTATGATCTTCTATTTTTCTGCGTAAATGCAAACGCACACACATGCATTGACATAAGTTGTACGCGCTTAAACACATAATAGCTTACCATCTACATATTACACACACACACTCAAACGTACAATATGAAAAATAACAAGCATTCACTAATCAACAGTACTTC
This sequence comes from Tachina grossa, assembly GCA_949987645.1. NCBI lineage: Eukaryota > Metazoa > Arthropoda > Insecta > Diptera > Tachinidae > Tachina > Tachina grossa. The sequence goes on from OX465274.1 coordinate 58,204,657, forward strand.
TTTTGAGTGTTTGTTACAAACAAGCAGTCTTGGCGACATCGCTTGTTAACACTGATATACACGTACACTACTACATCCATCGTGCTTCGCTTATAGTACGACAGCATTTATTATTGGTTTAGTATAATACATGCGACGTGAATACATTTAAAAAACATGACGTATTTACATTTAAAGACTGTTTACGCAGGTCTCTAACTGCTATGGCATTATGGATAATGGCACGCGTAATTTAAGCTTAAAGGTGACTCGCCATAACGCCATAGCCATAACCAAACCAAATTTCAATTGGTTTCTATGGTAATGGTTATGGCGTTATGGGGAGTCACCTGCAATAAAATACAGTGTTGCCCATTAGTTTGGTTGGAACAGCTGTTTTGTATGGTTATGGTTATGGCACGTTCATTTGAACTTTAAGAATTGTTCACATTTTACAAAAGGTTTTTTATTATTATTTTATTTCTTGCAATTTATTGACAATTGTATTTTTTTTACAAAATATTTTCCAAGTTGAAGGTTTCTTCTTACATTTGTTCAATTCACCATCTCGCATTAAGGCTATATGCAATCTGTAATCCTCTCATTAAACAATATTGTTTTTTTTTTGTGTAATTTTCATACAAAAGAGTGTTCTAATTATCCCAGCAAAACAATTGGAACTATTTCCAAAGGTTTATCACTTTGCATATCAATCACTACAGGTACTGAATTTAATATTGTAAGGCTGTTGTTTATGTCAAAAATTGTTTTAGGCTACCTTTTAAGTGAATACCATTCAGTTATTTCAATCACTTCCGTCTTATGACAACCATGTGTTAAATTCATTGATGATTCACCAGGAATGTAACTATTTGGAGCTGAGTTCATCAATGATGTAATTAATGATTTGTAATTTAATTTTTTGCTGGGATACCATTAAATTTTATGTGTCTCGAAAATAGTTGTACTGAGGCCAGATTTGGAAATAATCTATTTGTTAAGATTAATTTGCAAAAATATTTCGCATTAAATTATACTTCCCTTACATGAATTTTGATCAGGAATAATTCAGTATTCCAGTATCCAGTAGGTTCAGTATTCAATATGTATCACTTATTCCCATACTTAATTTATTTGAATATACTGAATTGACATTTTCAATTCCTGACATTTAAAAATATGATAAAATACAACAAATTCAAGCGATAACGATAAACGATTACGATTGACCTGGTGAATTGAACACTGGTTTTTTTTATTTTTTTTTTTTTTTTTTGTTAAGAAATTTTCAACTTTAAATTAAAAAAAAAAAAACCCAGCTGTGTAATCGCCACTACTTGTAATTAAATTTGCAATGATTTTGATGGAACACTGCATCTTCTCACTCACTGATTCGTTTGCATCTACAAAGAAATTTGCAGGATATTATAAAATTTCTTAGTATTATATTATTGACAAGTAATGGATTAATTGATGGCACGAATCTTAAAACTATTTTCTCAAGAATCATTTTCATTTTGTTACGAAAAATAATAGGATATTATTAATCTTGTTTTGTGTTATATTACTGGGCAATAATGGGTTAATTCATGTCAAAAATCTTAAAACTTTTTTTGCAGAATATTTTTCTTCAAACTGTTACGAAAAATATACCACCCGATTGAAATTTAAAAAAAATTGTAAGAACAATAGAGGTCCATTATGTACCGAAACACACAAAAATTTTAAATTTCTAATATTGCAACTTGTTATTTCGCTTTTATAAAAAAAAGTACACAAAAATTCTCCTTTTCTTCATTAAAAAATTCATTTGACTTCAACAATTTAACTTTTCTAGATTTTATTTTTATTTTTTTCGCAGGTAATAATTTTTTTAAATAACCATAATTTATTCTCGAAATACATATGTATGTGTACATAACTGTTCTGTTTACAAATAACAGCTGAGAGCGCAAAAGACATTTAACGCCACGCGCACTAGCGGATGCTTAAAGTTAAGGCCGAGTTACATAGAATCCGTTAAACGTTATTCGCCGCTTTCTTCAACTGACAGCTAACTTGGAAGATAGTATATCTTATGAGCTCTGTCATGTCTAATTCAGGTCGTATCGGTCATCACAAAATACAAAAGTTGGGCACTTTATAACTTTAAGCGTACTTTGAGTACTTTGGCAGCTATTAGTTGGGTTTTTTGGGATGTTTTTATTTATGTTTTTGTTTTTTTGTAGCATCAAAAATTAAATTAAATAAAGGAAATTAGTACAATTAATAAAAAAAAAGTGTAATAAATAAAATGGAGAAAAAAAAACTATTGAAGCTGTTCAAATGCTTCGGTCAAAAAAGTATTTACTGTGTAAATCTTCTTTGCTGTTGAGTTAATGTTACGCAATCGTGAGACTTTAGAAAAAATGCATCTCTGGAATTTTCAAAAGACAATAACAATTCTTTAGATCAGGGTAGTATTTTTTTGGTAAGTACAGCGATTGTGTATGATAGTGAATACCAGCAATATACATACGTATAACGTATGGGGGGTTCTATATGACTCGGCCTTTAGTGCAATTCATGATTTCAGTAGTTTTTATTTTTTGATTAAGTGAAATACATAAACCGCACATTGGGTCACCCAAAACTAATTTCAGTATTTTATCATTACAGTGGTTTGCAATAGTTGCAATGGGTCGATAACATATATAAAGGTAATGTCATAATTCGAACTGCCTGCTATTTTGTTACGAATGAAAAACATAAACATATGTAAGTAGTAACAATAATTTCTTATTCTTGTTCAGAGAATGAAAATAACTACCCAAAACAAATATACTTAAGTATATTCTCTTAATTTTTATTAATTGCGTATACACATAACTCTAACACAAACAATTCGTACGCTAAAGTCGATGCAAATACGCAAGAGTAGCTCTAATTCAATTATGCGAAAAACTTAATATTCTACAAATATTAATACGAGGGCGGATCAATAAGTCCGTGACTTTTTGAATGAAACACAGTTTGTTTTGCAAAACAAAAATTTATTTTTCAACATGATCTCTTTTTAGCTCAGTACACTTAGTGCAACGTTTCTCCAGTTTTTGTATCCCTTTCAACAAATAGGATTTTTCGAGGTACTTAAAATAGACAATCATTTAATCGTTGGAGCTGAATCTCTTTCCACCGAGCCATTTCTTTACGTTTGGAAATAGGAAGTAGTCACTAGGGGCAAAGTCCGGAGAATATGGCGGATGGGGTACCAATTCGTGGCCCAATTCATAGAGTTTTGCCACTGAGACTGCACATGTGTGCACTTGTGTATTATCTTGATGAAAAAGAATTAAATTCTTATTAAACCGGTCTAATAAGTTGGCATAACATTCACCGTTTGTTGTTGTTCCTTTTTGGAGGTAATCGATGTGGATTATCCCGCGTGCATCCCAAAAAAAACTGTTTCCATCACCTTATTGGCCTACAAACTCACCTTGGCCTTCTTCGGAGCAGGTTTAGATTGTTGCTTGGTCTCCGGAGTACAGTAATGGATCTATGTTTCTACCACAGTTACAAAACGCCGCAAAAACTCATTCGGATTGTGTTTAGACAACTCCAAATAATCCTTTCAAGTTGTCACATTTTTACGTGTATGGACAATTGAGGGCAAACGCTGCTTGCAGACAACTTTCTTAAAGCCAGCTGATCATTTAAAACTGAAACCACACTGCCATATGAAATTCCTATGATATCAACAATCTCACGCAGTTTTACAGTTCGATCGGCCAACACCATATCGTGGGTGTATTGACGTCATCCAGAATGTTCAGCGCCATTTGCACTTGTGCGACCACAACGAAAGTCAGTAAACCACTTTTCTACCAATTGAAATCGATGGTGCAGAGTCACGTTTAATGAGCACACGAAATTCACTTTTTCCATTTTCTTCACAAAAGGCGAGGTAGTCTGCTATCAACGGCTGCCAAACACAAACTAAATGACACAGCTTGTTCAAATTTAGATAGGAGTCAACTGACAGGAACAGTGTTGCCATATCAAAAAAGAGGCGGGAAATTCAAGAAGACACTGAGTTAATGATCCACCCTCGTATGATTATTGAGTGTCTGTTATACATTTTTTAGAACTAGAATTTTCTTTATTTCATTTAATTTTCATACAATTCTTGCAAGAATAAGTTCCGTAAAGCTTAAAAGCTTGTCTGCAGAGTATGCTTATTTATACTCAGAGTATGAATATTTATTCAGACAAAAAAAATACACGCATGCTACTCAGAGTATGTGTTCATCATACACCCCCATATGCATTTACTTGCATAATATTTCAGCGTTTCACCAATTAACTTTTCTGCCAACACTGATGCATGTGTAGCCGAATGAATACTTGGAGTATTTTTGTACTCATGCTCATGATTGCATCTAACAAAGTGTATAAATTTTAGTCAAAGTCGTTTCTGCTGCATAATTTAAGGAATGCGTATACTGGCTATATATATCCAGCATATTTGAGCATGAGTATGGTTTTTATTTTTAACTGTACGCATTTATATGTAGTTTGATTGCCAATACTCAAAGAGTACTTAAAGCGATACTTTCGTCATTTTTTGCAACGAACTTTACAATTACGAATTCTTCTCCAGAACAATATACAATATATCAGCGAGTAAATACTCGTATTCATCAGTATATTTCATCCTCACTCGAAAACAACATTTGGAATCAAAATTTTCGATCAATCATTGGTTTAATACAGTTTCAATTTAAATGAAATTTTTACTTAACGGCTTCGATAAAGAGGATTTTTATGAATTTTGTAACAAAATCAAATTAAAAATTAAAAGCTGAAGATCTTTACTTTACTGAAGATCTATGAGAAATACTAACAAAGGTGTTTGTTGGCAAAAATTTATAAATGAAATTAAACTTTCATCACTTCAAAAGTATTATTCGTATAACTTACATCCTTTTACAGATTTCATGCTGAATTATTTTAGAAATTATAAACTGACTCGAATTTTTATAACTCGAAATCTCTAAAAAAAAAATTCAAAATCCCCAATAGTTCCCATTAACAATAGTCCCCTAAATTCCCTTGCAGAAAAATTTAAATTTCTTTAATTTTTTTTTCTTACACAAGCATTAATTACACTTAATAAAAAACAATAACTTGCAAAGTATTTCTAAAAAGTCTAAGCAATAAGAAGGAAATAAATTGTAGCAAAACTACTGTATGCCATAAATTTCACTGTAAATATTATGTAAAACATTTTCATAAGTAAAATGTGTAAATTCGTTTTTTAATTTAATAGAAAAACATAATGATAAGAAAAACCTCGCTGCCTCTCAATAAGTAGTAGTTTCTAATAAATTTAAAACAAAAACGATAAAAATATGTTTACATATGCACGAAAAAAAAAATCTGTATAAATAACGGAAAACCCCCAAGGCCTTCAAAGAAAATTTGAATTTAATATTGTCTTAAATATTAATAGCTTCCCATAATTCTCGTATTGTTTTTCCCTATTTTAAGGTTTTTGTTTTCCTTTTATTTTTATTTAGTAATAACTTAGTTTTCCATTTTAACAGCAGTGTAATTACGAAAATAAGTTTATACACATACATTTATTTAATAAATACTAACAATGCAAATAATAAAAAATAAAAATATTAGAATTATAAACTAATTGTAATGTTTATGTTAAGTTATTAATTTAAACATTTATTTAATTCATTTATTTAAAGAAATATATATTTAAGGCTAAACGAAAAACAGAAACTATTTATAGAAGACCAACGACCTTCTCTCAAAAAACACAATTTTCCTATTTTTGTATGTAAATTATTAGATATTTAGAAAAGATTGCAATTCATTATAGTGTATGTATGAAATATTATACAATATAAAAATAATAAAAATCGAATCGATCAAAAGATTTTATTTGTATTTTGTGAAAATCAAACAAATCTGATAAGAAAAAAATTCTTATGAATAATAGAATAAAAAAGAATCATTAATAAATAATTTTGAAAGGAATTATTTATTAAGAAATGTATAAAAAAAAATAATTAAACAACCAAGAGCTTTTCTTCTTTACCTTATACTGCCAGAGGAAAGCAGTGCATGAATGAGTAAAATTATTTGTAATTTTTGAAGTTGAAAAAAGGCTGCACAGTAAAATCAAACTTAAAGAAAACCTTAAGCGAGAGAAAGATTAATTTGTTGTCTTTAGGAATTTATATAATGCAGGTTAAAGACGTTACTACAAATAGAACGATAAATCGTACAAATATAAAATAAATAGAATCAAAAATGTTTGATTTTAGTGGGGGCAGCTACATACTTACGAGTAGTAACGTCTGTACCCTGCATTACAAAATTATTAACAAACTTCATGTATTTACATACATATATAAGTGTGTATGTACGTAGGTATGTATGTCTGTTTCACGTATTTCATGTTTATGAATGCACAACGGTATTTTTGGGGAAGTCAAAGTCGGCGATTACATAAATGTAGACGCCGTTTTTTTTATTAAAGTGATGATGCAAATAGAACAAGTATAACGAACAATTATTAAACACTATAAATAAATGAATACAACCACAATAAATGCACTAACACATTTTGGTCAAAACACTTTTATTAAGTGGTAGATTCTGCATCTGCTTCAAATTTCAAACACCTACTTGTTCACCTGGGGAAAGGGAAAAAACATCCCGGGGAATTGTTATTCATAATTGGACTGAATGTATTGTGACTGTCCAGCGCCGAAGCATAGATTGTTTGCAATAACATCCAAAATAATAAGAAATCTGAGACTTTATGTTTACAATGTGCTCAGACTTTTGCACACGATTTGAAATTAATTTTCTTTTTAATGATTAAACAGAATACCGACTTCAACACATTTTCCATACAAATTGATATAAAAAAACAGCCGCCGAAACCAGTCGTGAGATAGAATCTATTTTATTTTGAGAGCGTTTTTTCTTATGCTCTCACATATCAATACTTATTCTCACAAAAATGTTACCATACTTTCAATAAATTTCATACATTTTGTAAACAAAACTACAAAGAAGAATAAGCACAAAAGAAAATAAAACAAAAATTAGAGAGCATTTGAAGTTACTGCCGTCGATGGGCTTGATTAATTTGTCAGCGATTTTCCTGAAGTTGCCGACTTTACTCTGTTTCTACATTTAATTTTATTTAGCAAAATACTAAAGACAACGAAAAAAATTTAGCAAAAGCGCTACCAATTGTATACACTTTTCCCTCGATTTACACGATACTTTTTTTACACGATTTCACTTTTACACGATTATTTTGGTTTTCGTGTAAATTGAGAGATTTATGAAATACCTCCATGTACACGCTTCTGATATTTTTAATTTTGTTTTTGTTTTTATGAATAGCATTTATTTTGTTTAATGAATAAAGGTTTGTTTTTATGTGTTTTGAGTAAACGCTTCTGATATTTTCAAAACTAAGTTGAAATACATATGTATATAATTTCTTAATAAAATAAATTTTTTACGCGATTCTGCCTTTATTTTCGATTTACACGATTTTTCATACAAAAATTTAAAATTTCGATTTTCACGACTTTCTCAGGGACGTATTTATCGTGCAAGTCGAGGGATAGGTGTTAAGATTTTGAAAACCCCAATGCTTATAGGCAAACTCTTAGGCTGAAATGCACAGTCTTAAGTAAACTTATGAAGTTAGTTTCACCAATGGAATTGACAAAAAAAAATCGTTAGTGAAACCACGGGCGTTAGTTAACTATAGACTGTGTATTTGGACCTTAATAAATTATTCACCCCTAACGTGAATAACAAGTGGAATTTTTGTTCACGTGAAATTTTCATTCTCCTCGAAGGGAAAAATCTATCGGGAATCTCTCGTCAAATTTTTTCCCCGCTATCAGTTCCAGTGAATATAAAAAAAGGGAAGAAGATTTGTAAAGCATAGAAATTAATTGAACATCAGACGAGAAACACAAAAATGTTACGTTCCAAATGAAATTTGTTTTACCTTAAACTTGTGTTTTTATGTATTCTCGGTGCAGGTGGAAAAAAAATTCTTAAGTATAACACTGCGGTGCACTTCCCTGAAATCGATTGAGTGTGAACCAAAGAGATTCATACTCCATGCAAAAATGTGTTGCAGTTAATTATTGTTAACAATCGTAAAGGTTACTTACTGATCTTATCCTAAAAATAAATATTTATAACTTTTAATGTATAATTCGAAGGAGAATATCGAAATTATTCCATGTATTAATTCAGTTCGCATGCAAAAATAAAATGAACAAAACCAAGGGAAAAATGAAAAAATTCACGTGGAAAATATTACTCATGATAAGGGAAAGCAAAACAAGGAAAAAAATTTCAAGTGAAAAATTATTCACGATTGCAATTTGGTGAAAAATGGAAATATTTCGAGGGAAAAAATGCTCACGATAGGGGTGATTGAGAATTACTCACCCATATAGGGAATAACAAGCGAACAGTTTGTTCACGTGAACAAAATTAGAAAATATTATACTAACACAACAACAACGCAAACATTGGCGATCACAATTTTAGGGAAAGAGAACACTTTTCACGTGAACTTTTATTCCCGCTAAAAGGTGACTGTGATATTAGTTTTGTAAGTCTTAATAACTCTCAATGTTGAAAGTTTGTGTATAAATATTGGGGTTTTGTAAACTTTATTGAATTGTGGCTCAAGTCTACTAAAGTGTCGTTAAAGCCGGTTTCAGACTTTAATACAATTTTGACGAAAATGTTTCCCTGATTTAATTTCTGTTTAAAAAATTTCAAAAAACATGTGAGAGTTGCATTTTCCACAGAAGTATAAATACTTGTATTATAGTCTGAAACGGCTTTTAGCAGCAACAAAATGCATCTAGACGTGCTATACCAACAACAACAAACATTTTTTTAAATTAGTATACAATTTCTTTGAAAAATTACATCAAAAAAAAAAAGTTTAAATATTTACAAATTGGTGTGACCTTTACAGTTTTTCGAATTTTTAAATTTCCCGGGAAAGCGGGAATTTTTTGTAAATATCCCGGAATCCCGGTAAATAGAAATAATAAAAATTAAATTTTGCTAGGCATTAACACAAATTTAATTAGACAACTTAAAACACTAACTAAAACATATATTATCTTTTAATAAAACATAAACATGTTAATATAATTGAAATTTATTTGCTGGTAGTTTAGCATGTCTATATACGTACCCCACCGGCGCCTGAACCAAATCATCAGTAGACTTTAACCACAAACCCTAAACAGTCACAAACCTCTTACTTTATGCATAGACTTTCAAAAACTATATGAGAATTCATAAGTCTATGCATAAAGTAAGAGGTTTGTGACTATATGAGAATTCATAAGTCTATGCATAAAGTAAGAGGTTTGTGACTGTTTAGGGTTTGTGGTTAAAGTCTACTGATGATTTGGTTCAGGCGCCGGTGGGGTACGTATATAGACATGCTAAACTACCAGCAAATAAATTTCAATTATATTATGTACACTTCTGACAATATGTCAAATAGTGGATTTTTTATAAATATATTAATTTGAGTTTAAAATTTTTAAACGCACTAAAAATCCCAAATTAATATTTTACTTATTAAGTAAAATATTTTTTTATTCAATCAATAATCGATTTCAATGTATTTTTAATTAAAAAAAATATTTTACTTAATAAGTAAAATATTAATTTGGGATTATTAGTGCGTTTAAAAATTTTAAACTTAAATTTTAACAATTCCCATAAAAAAATCACTAATATATTAATTTAAATTGGGTATTACAACAGGAACTTTATTTGTTTAACTTTTAGATTTTATTTTCACAAATGCCAAAGTGAAAACAGTTGTTTTTTAAACGTAAAGTTGTCAATTCTTGTTTTTATTATTTCCCGAGATCCCGCATAAAAAATCCCGGAAAATTGGAAAATTTTAAGAGTGGAATACCAGGCACGCGAAATCCCCGGGAAAACCCCTAATATGAATACATCGCAAACTTTTACTTTGCGCATACTTCCTTTTATGCAATAAATATTTAAATACACATCTAAATACAATAGCCGCATTCACAATCTTATGCAAATGGTCTTACATCGTTGCATGTGCAAAGTGGTATAGTATGTTGATACTCACCACTAAGAATTGTTATGTGGTGAGTATCAATATACTATACCATTTTGCACCTGCAACGATGCAACACCATTTGCACAAGATTATGAATTGGGCTAATATTTAGAAACAGCAAAACCAAATGTTTTCTATAATTTAGTTATTTCGTTGCCAGTTGTAAAAATTATACACTAAAATTTATTTTATTTTTATTTTTTTTTTTAGATATTTTACATGCATGTTAAATATTGCTTGATTGGTTTTATGTGATATTATTTGTTCTTTTAAATTTGTTTATAATTTTATGTACAAAATAATTAAAATAACGCATGCTGGAGGAGGATGAAGGGTTAAGAACCATAAAAACTTAAAGCAAGACACTACAAAAGAAGCATTCGCCAATAAAACTGGTTAAGGTTTTTAACATAATTAATTCATCCAAAACCGTATCCCAAGTTTTTTTATTGTTTTTAATTTTCAATTTAAAAATAAAACTAAAATCATATATATTATTTTAGCTTACGTTTGGGCCTATGGAAATTCATAGCTGTACTATGGTTAATGGTTTGGACTCTTCAAACATTAAGCTGATGATGTTTGGCCGAATGTTAAAGAATATAAATGCTACCAGTACCTACCTACCTATCAACCTAAATATTTGACATAAAGACCTTCAAAAAATATACAAAAATGTAAAATTAACAAAAACTTTACCTTTTACTTTCTGTTTCATGAAATTTTTAAAATGTTTATGTGTCATAAAAAAAGCAATTAATTTTAATGTTTCTCATTATTAACCATTTTGTATTTTAGTTTATTCATGTGTATAATGTTCCTGTTTGCTTTTAGTATTTATAATTAATTATAAATAATTACTAATGGCTATTTTGTGTTTTCAATTTGAAAGTCTATGGCTTAGTTTCAATAATATAAGACAAAAAAAAAAACTACGCAGTTTTTTTTCTGCAAATGTGCTAAATTTGAAACTTTGTTCATAGATTTCGAATAAATTTTTTCTAAGTGTATATAACTTATTCACCTTAATTTAATTATTAAATAAACGTAAATATCTTAAGTGAAAAATAATTTATTTGACAATATTACAGTGTATTTTTATTACATACATTTTCCGAAACACGTTTTTTATAATAAATATTTGAAGACTGAAAAAATAAAAAAAAATATTAAATTATAAAAAATATACTTTGTTGGTTTTATTTGAACATAATAGAGACTTGGATGGGGCATACGTTTATTACGAGTATGAGATTTGCTTAAGGCTCCGTTACCCGACTGTAGAAATCGCAGATGTAAGGTAAATGTAAATGTAAACGTTTGAGCGCTTAAGGCCCAACTATAATATGAATAAGCTAGCTTAAGCAACTGTGCGGTTACATATAAAATGCATGTGGCAAACTATAATGTAGGTACTTAACAAACTTTTCGTCAAGTTTCGTCAAATGTCATTTGCTTAAGTAAAGTGCCAAACTGAACGCACATTCCGTAAGGAAACAACTGTTTGTGCATCTTTTAAACTCAAACAAGCAGCAGCAGAAAATATTCATTGATTTTAAATATTTTTTTATTGTTTCTTATTTTAAACTCGGAAAATAAAGCAAAACTTTTATTTTCATTGTTTGTTTTACAATACACATATACACACATCCATATGTATTTACTTACGTATGTATGTATATTCACTGTTGTACTTTTTAGTAGGCAAAACAAATAAAAAAAGTGATAAGGTGATGGATATATTTATATGTGAATTTTTAATAGATTAGGACATTCCTTCAAGTTAGTTTGATTGAATTGCATTCATTTAGGAGTTATGAGAAGAAACAAAATTAATACAAAATTATTGACAATACCTAGATGTGCAGCTGTGGCTAAAGAATACTTAAGTACATATAAGTACATTATGGCCACCTAAAAGTCACATCTGAATTGTTTAAGCATTTGACAGACTTATCGTTCAATTCTGACACTAGCTTAAGTCAGCTTATTCATATTATAGTTGGGCCTTTATAGAATACTTAAAAACGTATCATGTGTTTTCGACACACAAAAAACTTCTTTGTGCACACATACATAAACAGTAATTGCTTTGTGCCCAGCAAACACGCATTTTTGATTTTAAAATGCGAGTTATTTGAAGTCAAAAGCGAAAGTTCATATTGATTGAAATTTACATACAAATGTATACGGACATACACACGACTATGTATTTACTTATAAGTAAATAATATATAAAATAGTAATGTTTTAATTAATCCAAGATTTTTTAATAATTTCGCTAAAACTATTTTAATTTACTTTCTTTTGATGGCAAGTTTTAGCCTGTTGGAAAAAACTAATTGAGTTTTTGAAATAACACCTTTTAGAATGAAAATGCGCCTAGAGGTTTTGAAAATTATTATTATTATTTTATTTAAATGAACTCAATTATAATAATTGTAATAGCAGCTATAACGCTCAACCGTAATATTTGTCATTGCACATTACCAGAACAGATTTTGAGCAACTTCATAGGAAAGACGAAGTATTTAGCTCTTTAATTTCCAAGAATGTCTATGCTTGCAGTAGCACCTCAATAAAATCTTTACTTTCTCGTTTTATCCTTTTCTTATTAATGTTCGTACCTACTCATAATAATTTAGTTTTATTTACAAACAATATACAAATGTATATTTTTTAACAAAGATATATACATATGTACATATACAGGACTTTTTGTTTGCTGGATGTTTATCAGTATAAAAAAATCAAATAAAATGGAAAACAGCTGTTCGAAACATTGATGAGAGTTCAACATCTTCACATTATTTTTGATTGCATGGAAAAAGTAGCAAAATTATTTAAATGGTATCAAATCATTATTTTATACTCACAAACATTGTAATGACTTTGACATTTAGTGAAATTACAATTTAAGCTTCATACCCGTATATACTTATGTACATGACAACGTCTTACAATTATAAAACAAAAATTTAAATTTTTATTATCATTATAATTATAATGATTATACGTACCTATTTTTATTTTTATTGTTATTACCCAGTCAGCATGTGGAAGATTGTTTCACCAAACTGAGTCTCTTTCGACTGCCTTAAATGATCAAAAACTGATTAATCAGTTCTGCGCTTAAAATATGACTCGAAAATGAATCCCAGAAACACTTAGAAAGTGATTTGTTTAAAAAACAAAAACAAACAGCAAGCTCGTGCAGTAAAATCAAGAAAATATAAGAATATAAAAATTTAAAACAAAAAAAACTGAATGTAAATACTCACAAACTGTCTCGAAAGTGAATCGAAATTGATCAGAAATGCGAGTCATAAAAGACTCTTTTAGAAGACTCGCGGCTAGGGTACCATTTTCTCCCGAATGAACAGTAATTTTCGACTCAAAAACGAGCGCATAATTGCTTATTTTAATCGTGCGGAGGAGTCGAAAAAGACTCGAATATGATCATTAATTTCATAAAATGCTGACTGGGTATTTTTAAAAAAAAAAAGTTTTTTGTACGCTTGAATGTACGTTTGTACGCACATATGTATGTATATTTTACAAATTCATACATATGTATGTACATATAAATACGTATGTGTATGTACTATGTATATTAACAAAAAATAAACACATACGATTGGCAAACTCTGGGGGCAAATTACGGCACTCGTTATCGAACGAAATTACGAAATATTTCCATATAAACTATATTGAAATACTTCGTAATTTCGTTCGATAACGAGTGCCGTAATTTGCCCCTTGGTTAGATTTTATAAAAAAAAACTTTTTTAGAAAACTAAATTTTTTTTTTTTTTAAAGAGAAGTAACACTCAGGCAATTAATGCGTACTACTATTACTAGGTGTTACCTTCTTTTAGGAAAGGGATAGTGATAGAAGACAGGTGGTGAAGGAAGAGATAGAAGAAAGCTTCATTCTTTTACAACTCTGCTTTTTGCACCCTTTTTTTTAATAATGCAGTGTTGCAGCGCAGCGCCTTCTGGTGTTAAAGGAGGCGTATTAAATTTTGAAGCTGTGTTTAGTAGCCATTTTATTGGTTATTTTACTTCGCCGATGATTTTGCTACACAATGCCATGTACGTATACAAATTAACCACTCAAAAGCTTAAATTATTAAAAGAAACAAAAGTACAAAATCAGGGCTATTGTGCCACACTCTCATTCAATATACATACATCCCATCACTGTCTACAAATGTCACGTAACGTCGTCATGAAATTCTATTTTCTGCAGGTTCAGACGTTACATTTACGTGCCATTTCAGTCAGGTAAGCGTTTGCATAGCTTTTCATACAACAGATTCGATCAGCTGACACATTTACATTTACAGTTCTACATTTACAGTCGGGTAATTCTGCCTTTAGGATCAAAATTCACATACTACGTTTATACGCAGGGTTTATTTGCAAATAAAACTGTAAATTGTTGCCATATTATTGTTTTTATTGCGACTTACTAATTCAGAAAACTATTCACGATTAACGCACTATTTGCAAATAAAATACTTGAGGTTGCCACTCTTACAAATGTTTGATAACAAAAAACAATAAATGGGTTAATATTGCACTAAAAACATTAATAGAAGCAAATAATGACAATTAAAACAAATAATTATTTGATATTTTGTGCATTTACACTTTTTTTTTTGTTTAAAAAAAAGCAACTTTTCTATAGAAGTGCTACCAAGTTTGTGTACTCTTTCTATGCCGTATAAACATTGAGTTATTTTTTTGCGAGTATTTTTATTTGCTAATAGTGCGTGTATAAACGTAGTAACTGTCATTAATTAACTAACCAATAATATTTGAATCATAGCTCTTTGTTTACCATTAGTTAAACCGCCAAATGTTGTCATTGGTTAACAAATAGTTAGACAACAGCTGGTTCATTGTAAACTTTATTAGTATTGTTGTTTTGTGAAAAATTTTAAACACATTTCACACATCCATACATACGTTGTCGAACATCTTTTTTGTATTTAGCTGTAACACATTCTTTTTGTTTATTTTCTATTATATATCTTGCACGGTAAAGTTAGACGAGCGAGCACTGTTTTATCCATTTTTAAGAAATGATATAACAAATGTAAACAAAAAGCATATGCTATAGCAGAGCTGCCAATAGTGAAACTTAATAGTTTGATAGGGTTACCATTCTTTGCTCATATTAAAAACTTTAGTTAAGCAATACACTGTGAATATGAAGTATTAGTTAAACAATAGTTATCATTTTAGTTTACTAATAATTAAATAATGACTGTAAATTTGGCCCTTAGGTTTATGCGGGAGTTTGGGTTAAAACAAATTTCGTAATTTTTGTTTTTAATAAAAAGGTTCTAACTACTGATTCTGGTAGAGCAGACCAAGAGAAAAATACATGCAAATTAGTGCACAGAGGAATAGGTCACACAAAACCATAATAAAAATTCAAATATACTGAAATATACAGAATGCCAAGAAAATACATTCACCACTACAGACTACACGAACACATGACTTCAAATATCACAAGCTGCATTTGACCCATTGTGGCGCCGGCAGCATCAATAACATCTGATGTTCAAGTATGAATGCATATTTCAGTGATGCCACTTCCTAATACTTCGCATTTATTAAAATAAAATTAATATGGCACAAATTTAATTTAATTGAACTGCATAGAATGAATTTTAATCAGGAATAATTTCTTAATCGGGCTCAGATTCAGTAACTTTTAATCGTGCTACCATTGCGGATGTTTTAGATTTTCAGAGCTGGCGTAATTTTCCGGGGGAATGGCTTGGCATCTCCTGGGATTTTGGGGATTCTTAGGCTAGTTTTTGGGAATCTCTAATAAATTCTGTGTCTGCTAAAAGGATAAGTGGTTCGTGGCAATGATAGCTGAAGGTGTCTCTGCTAACTAACAAAAATGCGAAAGTAAATTTATTGCTTGTTTGTGCGCTTTAGCGGCTAAATCAGGCAAGCGATATTAATGAAATTTATAGCATAGGTAGATCTAAGTCTACATGAACACATAGCTTATATGGTTTATCAAAGCAAAGAGCATGAGGGGTGATAGCGGAAAATTTCTCCCTCTCAGAAACTATCTAAGCGATTTTGATGAAATTCAAAACATTTATAGATCGGAGTCTGGAAGGACACAAATGATATATATTTTATCAAAAATAATTCCACTAGGGGATAAGCGACAATTTCTAAGGCAAGTAAAACTTTAGGAACTACGTTCCTACCCAGCGTCCTATCACACCGTGTGTAATTTGTATTGATTAATGTGATTTACTAAAGAGCTAGAGAAGAAAAATTAAAATAGAATATTAGCTGGGGAATATAACGAAATATTTCCGTGCCGCAACACACTGCATCAGAGCCCAAGTCAATCTACTTGAGCAGAAATTGTTATTAACATCAGGTATATACCACGCATGGCCGTATGCTCCCTCGAGGAGTAAAAGGAACATATATATATGTATACCACGCATGTTTAATAAAATTGAATACGTGAAGTGTTGTTGCCAATATAATATACAAAATATAAAATTTTAATGGCCATTTGTATAAGACACTTGTCACTTAAACTAGCTTTTTTAGAAGTTAATCACCCTTATCTAGAATAAAAGTTCACGTGAAATATGTTCTCTTTCCCTAAAATTTTAATCGCCAATTTTCGTGTTCTTGTTGTTGTGTCAATGTTATATTTTCTAATTGTGTTCACCATTTTCTGTTCATGGGAAATATTTCACGTGAACAAAATATTCGCCTCTTATTCCCGATAAGGATGAATAATCATAGAATTTTGTGCTTTTCTCAAGGCGACCTTCATTAATCATGAAATGAATTCTAAATACGAAAAAAAAATTAAGAGAGCGTTAACGAATTTAAAAAAAAAACAATAACATTTTTTAGTATAATTTTTTCTTATACTCAGAAGTTTAGCCACAATTCTATTGTGATCTAATTATATGAACGTATGTATGTATTAGAAGTGTGAACTGTAGACAGCAAGTTTTTGCAGGTAGTCTTGACTCAGGTCACGTAGCGTTAAACGAAATGTAGAGACATGCATACATCAATAACATATCCAGTCGGAAAATGCGTTAACTATAAGCTATTAAATATATTTATTTACTGTTACATATTCTACAAAGTAACTTTGTAGAATATAGTTACACAAAAATGGACGGAGTGACTAGACCATATGTCCATGATATTATTAAACAGTATTCTCATTTTCCTATGCCTCCACATAGGAAATGGCAACGTGGTTGTCAACGAAATTCCACAAAAGCAACGCAATACTATACGGTTATCCTTAGCAAATCAGTCAACCAGTACGAGCGATACGTAAAACGATCGAAGTCCAAACAACACACACAAGCCTGACCGCACTTAAAAAATAATTACCATGACGCGAGAGCTGCTCAGCAAAAAATTTCAAAAAAGGTAATCGAGTTTGGAATTAAGCATTTTTGGTGGAAGCACTTCCCTACTGGATTACCAACTAAATGATTTTAACAAGGTGCGAGACTAAAATAATCGATTCTTGAGAAGTACTTACGTTTTTTATTTATCAACATTTCACGTAATCTATTTCGTCTAAAAAAATCATTCTCTAAATAATTCGCTAAATGAAGCAACTTGCACGTAATTTTTTAAATTTTAGGTAATGTGATTTGTAAGCGAGTAATGAAAATTGGCAATCAGAAAAGTAAGTCATTATATGGCAAGTAGTTCTAATGGTAATGTGTAATTTTTTGCTGGGTGTTCTTCAGCCCAGAACTGCTTAAAGATTGTGAAACTATTTAATTGTCAGACACATATTAGTCAGAGGTGGTTAAAATTAACATCACCGCACAACGAGTCAGTACTCACTCACACGTCTATGCATCAGTTTTAAGGCTCAGTTAGCCGACTGTAATGTAATGTAACTGCAACAGTAGGAAATAGCTGATCTATATTGTTATGTGAAAAGTAATGAAAATGGTTATATAGATGTAATGTAACGTAACCTATTTTTCATATAAAAATATCGATCAGCTGTTTCCTACGTTGCAGTTAGATTACATTACAGCCGGCTAACTGAGCCTTTAAACTAAGCATCAGTTAGGTCATTATAAGTCAGCTTGTGATTTAACTTACCCCCTGTCTAGACTGGCAATGAATTCAGTAACATATATTGCAGCAAATGTCAAAATATTGCTATTGCCAATGGAGACACCTCATTGCCAGTGCTTGCAATAATTGCGTCAATAATTGTCAGTAGTTTTTCGTTGACATTTATTGCGAATATTGCGTTTGGCATTTCGATAGTATTATTGAAATTTGTAAAATATACATATGTATGTATATTAAAAAAGGAAAATAGTCTCTTAAAAACGTGTGTAGTGAAATAATTTGAAGGGCTTATAGCAAAAACTCGATAAGCCACAAACGGAAAATACTGAGAAAATCGCCTTTGAAGTTTAAAATAAATGCAGAAAATAGGGATTTGATGAAATCATGATACAGATACTTTTATTTAGTGCTTAAGGAAGACTACTATCACATACCCGTCGCTGTACACCAAGAAATCTTCGGAAATCACTAAAATCGCAAAAAGTTGTGGCTTATCCAATTATTGCATGCAATTTATTCATATTTTTTTTTTTTTTAATATTAAAATTTTTGTATTTTGGTTGAAATAAAGTGGCATATCGTGTTTTTGCAGTTTAAAATTTATTATTTTTTCTATTTATTAAATAAATCAAATAATTTCTATAAGTTGTGATTCAGTTTCAGCCGAAGATGGCTCCAAAGCGCTGTTTATTCCAAGATTATATAAGCCAACAAGGTGGACCTAGTTTGCGTGCTTCAACAGTTTTCCTAGTTTTCGGACAAAAATACTCATGACCAGAGTTGCGCTTACTTTTCCTCTTATTCCGGTCATAATTATATTCATTTCGAGCTCTCCAGCGAAATGCGGTATTATTCGCACGGGATTCGTCTTCGATTGGCACCACACAATTTTCCTGCATAACAAAAACATTACAAGCCACACAAATTTAAATAATCGATTTTTTTTTTTTTTTTTTTTTGCTATAACATGATAAGCCACACCAGTTTCAATAAATCATACCTCGCTGGTTTCTAAAATTACTTCATCATCTGTTGGCAAAAACTCTTTGTCTTTCACGCTGTCATCACTATATTCAACAAAATAATCACTTCCACTGCTATCTTCATCAGAATCCATCGTTTTGTAATACTGCTACTACTGTAATTGCTGTGGCTTATCGAGTTTTTGGGACAAATAATTCTGAATAAAATCAAAATGTAAAAAGTGACACTTGCGGCTAAGGCGGAAATTAAACGGAATATAGGTACAATATTTTAAGAGGACGTTCCGATGCTGTAAAGTAATTGAATGAACTGATAAAACCACTTTCTGAAATAGTGTGTTGCTTATCGTGTTTTTACAATAAGCCCTTCATTTGTATTGTTATAAGTTTTTAAAAATAAAAAATAGTTTGATCAACCAGATATTTACAAGTTAGTTATATTTTTATTCTGCACCTTCCCTGTTGACTTTTTCCATATTGTGGCTACAATTTCCCATAGCCTTAACATAAGTAAAGCAATAAGCAATATTGTTCCGCTATTCTGCCGGCGTTATTGCTATATTGTCGACATATTTATTGCCAGTCTAGCCGAGGGGTTAGTAATGTTTAACATTTTTAACCAGCTTCAATTTTTTTACTTTGTTTGCCAGCCATCATACTTAACACATTGTTGTCGCGCCACATAAATATAGGCTTTCGCGTATCTCTGCATCAGCTTTGAGTTAGCTAAAAGTTAGTTCAAAACTTATCGAGAAGTTAGTTGTACAAAAAGAACTAACTCACATCCGTATCATTTACGAGTTAGTTTAGAAGCTAATTGTAAAGTAGTTAGCAAAAAGCCAGCTATATTTTGAACTAGCTAATAAAAATCCGACAGGGTATATACAAGACATGTGTGTGTGAAGTAGAGATGGGCGCGTGTCGAATTTTTCCAACACGACACGCACGAACACGAATACCATGATATTCAACACGTACGAAACACGCACGCCAAAAATTTGTCCCAACACGAAACTGCACAACACGCACGAAATCAAATACAATAACAAAAAAATAGTTTTTAATCAGTAAGAGTTTTCATGAGAACTCTTAAAATTGCCATTTGTGCAATTGGGCAAACTTGCGAGACTTGTTTCATGAACCTCTTTTGCGCAAACAGTTAAGTAAATTTGAATGAAATGTCAAAAAAATTAATATAATAAAAATAAAAAAATAAAATTTCAAGCAGTTTTTATATTAAATATGTAAATATGTATATTTCTATAAAAATAAAAAGTGTGTATGTATCTAAAAATGCCTCAAGGAAGCAACAAAAACCAATAAGTTGTTGTTTAATAAATGCTCAATTGCACAGCTTAAGTCCCATATTAATATTTTACTTATTAAGTAAAATATTGTTTTTTATTAAAAATACATTGAAGTTGATTATTGAGGGGTTTAGCTGGATCCTATGCGCATTTCTCTGTTGCTACGATTTTGTTTCGTGTTTTTCGTGTCAATGTTGGTGAACACGATACGAAACGAACACGCACGAAATCAGGTTTTCTGACACGAACACTGCGTGTTGAATCGTGCGTGTTCGTGTCACGAAAAATAACACGACACGCGCCCATCTCTAGTGTGAAGTATGAATGTATGTATACTCTAATGGGTAATTTAATTTGATATATGGAATCAAATCGCAATCGTATTTGCATTTGGTATTATTTTTTTTTTTTTTTTGTTATTGCGACACTTATTTTTTTTTAGCTATGAATAGGGTTTTCGATTTTATTTATATAAGTCATCCGTAATTCTTTATTTTTTACTCCAAGAGTCCCAATAGCTTTTCGGTTTTAAAGTTTATATCAATAATGTAAAGTACACAAATAATTCAAAATCGTTTTAAACTTCGCATAAAAAACTGCAAATTTAAAAAAGAAAAATCAAATCTTTTTTTGGCAGTTATGTAGTTATATGTACTAGGGATGTAACGAATACCAGTTTAGCGAATGCGAATGCGAAAACGAATAATGCATTTGAATTTTTGCGAAAGCGAATGCGAATGCGAAAGCGAATTCAAATACTTAAAATACGATAAAAATCACATGAAACTTAATTTTTTTTAAGAACATGAAGTTGTATTTATATGTATAAATAGATGCAATACATATAGCATTTTATTTAAATTGAGTCTTTAATTAAAAAATATTTACAAATCAATCAACCCATTCGTACTTTGGCCCTAAAGCCTGGTACTCTGTTCAACATTCCATGTGAAATGCTGTCAAAATATATATTAAGAAAATTTGGAATGAATTGTTCATGAAAAATCTTGGAAAAATATTACTATTTTCATCTTGGGACAAAAATATATGAAATATACCTTCAACATTTTAAGATTTCATGCGAAATAATATGCGTGGCACTTGTGTCGCATGGAATTTACAACAAACAAGGGCTGGTTAATATTGTTAGCATTTAAAATTTTCTCTACGAAGTAATGAATGGTACTCAACATTTTTCCAAAGGTTTGAACAGACTACAAAACAGCTAGATTGTGGATTCATTATGATAATTATCATTTATAGAAAAGTTTTCCGCTAAAATTTTAAAGCTTTGTTTAAACTTTGTAAACTATTTTCGTAAAAGAAGTACAAATTTTGTTGTCTTTAGTATTCGCTTGAAATATTCGCATACAGTTTAGCGAATGCAAATGCGAATGCAAATAGCAAAACTAAGCGAATCATTTGCGAATGCGAAAGCGAATGCGAACATTCGTTACATCCCTAATATGTACGTATAGTACTAAAATTATTTTAATTTAAACAGTCACCGGGTTTATGAACATCTTATGCAAGGCGTGTTTATACCAGGTGATCTCGATTTGAAGCTCTGCTGAAAATGCATGTACATACATATGTATGTATATTGTTATAATGGTGTCAACTTTTCCATCCCTGCCATACTATGTGTGGCTGTTTATACGAACCAGAGTTAAAGTAAGCTTTTATATTAAGAAAGATAAAAGAAGTTTTAAAAAAGCTATATGTTAATTTCTATATCTCTCACAAACAAAATCATAGCTTGAGTGAGTATTAAAAAGAGATGCATGTAAAACGGCCCACCATGAGCTGTTTTCGTAAATTTAGCGGTCAATCTTTAAATAAAGGGTCCGCCAGATAACTTTTTTTTTGAAAATGTTATAAAAAAAACTACTGAAGCTTCGGCTGTGTGGCACGTAGCGCCGTCCTGTTGAAACCAAATGTTGCCAATATCCTCCTTTTTAATTTTTGTGAACAAAAATTCGTTCAACATGGCCCGATAACGATCGCCATTGACTGTAAAGGCCACTCCTTGCTCAATGGCCCAATTATGCCTCTGGACCAAAATCCGCACCAAACAGTGACTCGTTTTGGGTGCGTCGGCTTTTCAATGTATGCGTGCGGGTTTTCTGTGCCTCAAATGCGACAATTTTGCTAGTTTACGTACCCGCCAAAATCGGCATCTTCTGTAAGTCGATCGCAGGCCCACTTAGAGAAGCGAAAACGCATTGGATGGTCAGTTGACTCGTTCAGCGGAAGGATAAAACTAATTATCTGTCAAATCAGACAAGAGCTATGTAAGTGTTACCATTCACGAAATATTCACTAGTTGAGAAAAAAAACGTTAGATGGCGGACCCTTTATATGACATTTCACACACATGAAAGTGTGTAATTATTTCAGGCTGCTTGCAAATGTTTCAAAACATGCAATTATTTTAATATCATTTTGGATACTTATTTCATTTCGTTTAAGGTCTCAGGATTAACATAGTAAAGGAGTACAAAATTTCTAACTTGTTTAAGTACACTGTGTGAGACAAAAATGCAAACTCCTTCTCATTTTAATTACTAATTACTAACTATTACTTTTTTATGGGCAACAGAAGGGAATCACGATGGACCCAGTCGGGTCTCCGAGTGGAGGTGCGGTAAAGCACCACCCTTCCTAACCTAACTTAACCTATAGAAACTAATAAAATGCCATTTGTTTAGCTGCTGTTCGAATTTTATGGCTAAAACTTGATATTTCCGGAAAATATGCAATTTTTTTACGGCTATATCTCGGAAAACAATTGAAATTTTGCTTTCCGTAAATGTAGTAATAGATCAGGGGAAACAAAGTGTAAAACAAACTAACCCGAAAAAACTGCATCTAGTCCCTAAAAAAGCTAATATGTGGAACATTTTTATTTCGCCATTTTGGGCCGGCCCATAGCTGCCAAATTCAGCAAAGTAAGTAATTTTCAGAAAAAATATTCCTTAAAATACAATTAATAACTCTTTCTGATTCTAAAGTTTAGAACATTTTAACACCGGAAAATGCTTTTTTTTTCAAATTCTCAGCTGTATTTTATAATGTCGTGGAATCGACTTTTTTTTCTTAATAACAAACACAACCCGCAAAGCGATTAGCTTGTCTGCGAAAAACACCCAGGGTCTATGGTGGGAATCGAACCCACGACCTCTGGACTGAGAGGCTAGCATCTCTACCACTCAGCCACAGGGGCACCTTACTTATGCACAACAGTTTCACCCAACTAGAGAAACCCTAAAAAGTAGTAAAATTATCTACAAGACAGTAAATTTGGTTGTAAAAAAATTTAATAACACAATTATTAAATAGCAAGCAAGTATTATAGAATATTATTAAAGGCGTCAGATGTGCTTTGCTTGGAAACGGCGAACTGTTATCAAATAATTTTCGAGTGCTTCAAATATTTTAAAAATGACACAACACACTATTTAGTTGAAAAATATGATAAAAAAACAATTAATATTTTACTGAATATGCAAACTTCTTGTTCTGGGAAAAAGTGCGATAAAAGGTCTTTGACTTATCTTTTCTACAAAAAAAAAAAAAAAATTGTTCATGTTATTAATAACAATGAAGAGTGCTATATTTGGCTGCACCGAATCTGGTATACCCTTCACCGACGTGCATATATAGTTGTTTTGTGAAAGAGAAGTTGTTTATTTATTTACTGCTCTATTACAATTTATTGAGACCTCTGGGTATTTTTCGATTAAAAAAATTTGATTCAAAGATTTTATTTTTATTATATTACAAAAATAGTTGAATATTTTATTTTATACTCTGCGTTTAAGAAATTGTTTACATTATTAATACTTTCTATTTTTAAAATAAATGAAAGTAAATTAATTGATGAGGACTTTAACAGAGACCAGTGCCTGGATTCTCTAACATTTTGCGAACCGAAAATCGTAATATTTATCGACATATTTATTCGTTTCTGGTAACGATAATGTGATTCCGTACCTTCTTTTTTACGATAGTCTTCAACTTTATCTTAATAGCCATTTAATTCATTATTATGTGGTATCTCTGTATAGAAAATCTCTCTCTTTTTAACAGACTTCAAAAAAGGAGGCGGTTAACAATTCGTCTTGTTTTTTATTTTTTTTTTTTTGTGTTAATTCATAACTCGGTGTATTTTAAACCGATTGGTGTAACTTTGCACTGGTTCCATCGTAAAAAGAGCGGGGAGACGTCCACAGTTTTTTTTAATTTAATTTTATTACATTCTACTTATTTGTTTGCTGCGAAACCTATAAAAAACCTTTGGTTCTTGTAATTACACAATTTGAAAGTTGAAGAAATGGGCGGGGTTAGGCCCATTAAAATTTATTATAATATTTCATGCAGTTCTATCTAACCGATATTTACGAAACTTACCACACACCTTAAGCTCTTAAATAGAATCAATCCTCCATTTAAAAAAATTGGGCGACCCATTGAAATTTAATATTTTATTTTAAGTGGTTCTACTTTACCGATTTTTACAAGACTTAACACACACCCTGAGCTCTGAAAAACACACAATCTTGCATTTAAAAAATGGGCGGAGGCAAGCCCATTAAAATTTAATTTATTATTTCACGTACTTCTTGATATCTTCTTCTATCAGATCTTTGCATTGAAATCGGTTTTTTTGGCAAAAAGAATTATTAACGTTGATGCATTAAACACATTTACCACAGCAGGCTACACGAACACACGACTTCAAATACCGGAAGCAGCGTTTGTCGTTTCGTAGCCGGCTACTTAATTATTTTGGAGACGGTAGCAGCACCATCTACAGCTAATATTCAAGTACAAATACATAGTTCAGTATTGCCACTTTTATATATTTTGCATTTATAAAAATTAATTACTCTTTGGAAAGGTACTCATATAACGTAAAGGTATAAAAATGAATCAATTTATTCCTCACATAAATTTTTGGATATTGTTTCTGTTAAATAATATGAAATATTTGCACAAAATCATTCTTTCAACATTTTGTATTATACTAGCAACATTGAATTTTCTCACTGTAGCCAAATAAATAGAAATTAGTTTAATTGGACTACAGCGACAAAATCAGCATAGACAACAAACTGTCGCCATGTTGCCTTGCTGTCTTCAAAAGAATTATTCTCATATAAACATGTATGTATATTCTATCCTTGACATTTGGTAGTCGGTAGCTTGCTGTGGTGAATGTGTTTAATGCATGAAGTTTTGGTTTTGCGTGGAGAGAGAGAGAGAAAAAAAAAGCAATATATATATCTTTAATTATGTCTCTTCTTAAATTCTGTCTCTTCTTAAATTCTTCTTCTTCACATAAATCATAACAGATTTTATCGATAGGTATTGTACGAAACAAGACCTTGGTCAAAATTTAGATCTCAACACTTTTAGTGGCCAAAATTTTGAATAAGAACTTATCCTTTTTTCAAATTTATGTTTTTGTGAGGATCTCACAAATTTTTTAAACTTTTACTTTTATAAAACTTTTTATATATAAATTATTTAGGCGAATGCGTCAGTTGGAAAGTGAAGAGTTACATAAAAAAAAATGAGTTAGAGCTTCAATGGGTGTTGTATCATTAAAAAATCCCCAAGTACGCAAAAATAACGTCAGTTTTAGTGGTCATGGTCACATCCACTTTTCTAGGCAGATCCATAGATTAAGGACTGGTTAGTTCGTATACATAAAACAGATGGTTTTGTGAACGCAAAATTATAACCTTGCATAAGTGCAATAATGTGCATGCAAAGTTGCAATAGAGTCGCTCATGTAGGGGCATAGACTCATCCCACTGGCTTATATTTTTTTTGGGCTTCCCGAGATTTCTAATTGGTAACTCACCTATGCCTATTCGTGTACTAAGTTTCAGCTATCTCCGTAAAATATTATGTAAAATTTTAATGGCTGTGGCTCCATCTCCCTTGTTTAACAAACCGTATTTTCGTGTTGTTTTAGTATCTAACCCACTTAGGCTTACTTGTGTATCAAACTTCAGCTATCCAGGAGGTCTACTCTATAATTCGAAATAAAAGAAAATATTTTCGAGTTTACATGTAATTAACATACAAATTCGAAAGCATTTTCTTTCGTTTCGAATTGCAGAGTAGACCCCCTGAGCAAAATTAATTTATTTATTTATTTATTTAGTACATATTATACAAAGTAAATTTGTATAATATGGTGTTGCACAAGTATGGGCGGAGTAACTAGACCATATGCCCAAGATGGTATTAACAGTATTTTAAAAGTTTTTGTGACTGACTGTACACGACCTATGCCTTCACATAGGAAGTAGCAACGTGGTTGTTAAAGAAATTCCACAAAAAACCGCAAGATTATACGGTTATCCGTGGCAGATCAGTCAACCAGTGCGAGCGAGACGAAAAACTCTCGAAGGCCAAACAACACGCACAAGCCTGACCGCACTTAAGAAATAATTACGATGACGCGAGAGATGTTCCTCAACCCAGAGCTGCTTTACGACTGTCTGAGCCTAAAATTAATTTTTTTTATTTTTATGGGTGTAACCCCGCCAACTTTTTACCCGACTGCGCAACGCAAAGAAGGGTATTTTGTTTATCTATCTATGTATGTATTTGCGTATATGTATGTATGTATGTACACATGTGTGTTCCTTTGCATCACTATATAAACCGAACGTGGACCGATTTTTATTATTATTACGTCAATCTATTTGTCTTAATCTTGGGAGTGTCACTAAAGATACATAGGTCAGTTGTCAAAATTCAATATGGCGGCCAATAGATGCCATTTTGCAAATACGAAAATAATTAAAAGGTCGGCGAACTATATCAAAATGGGCATCATTCGACAGGTATTTGAAAATCATCTTTAGGTTCCTCTTATGATTTTTTATTTCGAATGACCATTTAGTATATATACATATATATGTATGTATAACGGTTCAAGTTGCTCGCAGTCGGGTTTTTTGATTTTTTTTTTATAAATACTTGTTTGTTATTTTTATTGAAGATTTTTGAAATAACTCAGTTAAAGACTAAACAGAATAATTACTAGTCCTAGTGTGAATATTTATTACTACAGATGCATGCATATATATTTGGGGTATTCACAGGGGTGTCTTAAGTGTCATAAACTCATAAAGTCCTAACATTTTAAATCAATTTAAAATTATTTTTATATTCTTTCATATAAAAGGAGTACTATATTAATACAATTCTATGTATTTGTTACTTTCATAACTAATTATTTTGCTTTTTACTTTTCTTTTTCGACAAAATGTACATTTACGTTTAAATACGTGGCATTTTTCTTTAGCAAATTTCTACTCAAATCATTATATATTGCAAAAAATATAAAAATTCGCAAGGGATTAAAATAATGGAAACAATCTTCCAAAGCTAATTATATACACCGAAAAAAAGTAATAACTCGAGTAAAAACTTATAGCATATAAATCGCGAAAACTTGCAAGAATGCGAATATCTTCAAAAAATTTCCAAAGCCTCAAAAACTGTAAATGAGCGAACTCAGTACATTTTATGAATCAATAGCCCAATTCACAATCTTGTGCAAATGGTCTTGCATCGTAGCATGTTGTGCAAAATGGTATAGTATATTGATACTCACCACCAAGAATTGTTAAGTGGTGAGTAGAATATACTACACAATTTTGCACATGCAACGATGCAAGTCCATTTGCACAAGATTGTGAATTGTGCTAATAATTATTTCACGTGCAAAATATTTGCGACAATTCGCGAATAATTTTTTAATTGAAAAAAACATAATTTAAAAAAAAATGCTTAAAAAATTGCAATTGCGAAAATTCGCAAAAACTTGGTTGGTAACATCAAAAATATATTAAAGTCTGATACTTATAAAAAAAGTGTAAAACTGTTTAAAAAAAAAACAAAGAATTGGCAACAATCGCTTTCATTGCAAAAATTTGCAACAAAATGGAAAATTGCAAACAAGCTCTAAAATTACTTACAAATACCTAAAGATCTAAGAAATTCCAAAAATCGCAGGAAATTTACAAAAAAAAAAATTGGATAAATAGATAGATGTATCTTGTAGCTTGTAGCTTTTCTTTAAATTCCAACAACAAAATATACACACAATCCAAAGAAAAGCTACGGTATTTTGCATTTGCACTAACGCAATAACATTTGCATCAAACATCGATAAAATAAAAGTCGCCAAATGTGTAAAAAAGGCAAAAACTGCAACAACAAAAATACTTCAATCAGACAATGATGTGGCTTGATTCAATCCTAATTTGTTAAAATTACACACAAGAGCAATAAGTTTTATCAAAAATTACCTGATCGCAAAACTTCAGAAAATTTGAAAATAAATTCCAAAGCCTTAAAATTTTAAAAGGTCAAAACTGGAAAAAAATTTTGTTTTACATACCCAGCTAAAAAAATATATATGGAGCATATATGATATCCCATATATGGTTCAGATCCGAAAAATTAGGGTATATGGGCATATATGATTATATATATTCATACATTTTCATACATGTACTTATGTGCATATATTCCCTCTACAGTATGCAAAGTTCATATTCATACTCTCTTGATTCACAAAAGCTCACTGCTGTACAATAATTTAATTTACTAAAGTTACTTTTTTCAAATTTTGAACAGAGAGGTTGTATTTAATGAAACATTTGTTTGGACAAATAATGAAAAACGAACTAAAAGTCATTTCAATCCTCATTTTAAGTCAAAAGGTGAATCAGTTATTTAAAAAACACAAAAATCATATTCGTACATAAAATTTAATTTAAGAAATCAGATTAAAAAGTAACGCAATTAATTATAACAGAAAAAAAACAATGTGAGTCCGATCACAGAGGAGATGTGTAAACATCTAGCAATGAAAATTTTTTTCAAGTTGGAAGAACTTATGCTTTTAGTATATTTTTTTAAATTAATTAATTAGAAGTATCAAAACTTTCAATATTGTAAATACATATGAATTTGTTGTGTGTCTGTCCGTGTCCACGTACAGGCCAAACGGCTGGACCGATTTTCATTTAGTTTTTTCTGTTTGAAAGGCGACTTGATCGAGAGGGTTCTTAGATATGTTTAAAGAAGATATAACAGAAGATATAACGTTTAGAAGATATAACATCTTTTCTGAAAAAAGTCGGGGGTTTTTAAAATTTTTTATTTTTGTTATATTAAACTTATTTGGTTAGTAAATGGGCACACTGCAGTATATGTATATGTACTGCATTAAAAATTGCAGTAAGCAGTAAATTTACTGATTACTAAAAAAATTCAGTAAATTTTTACTGCTAATGAAATTTAATTTGCATTACCAGTAAAATCGTAGGGCCTTAATCAAAATAAAATTGTAGCAAGTGGCAAAGTTTTTTCATTCAAATTTTGAAACTTTTGTATGAAAAACATTTAGCCACTTGGTAGAATTTCATTATGAATACGGGTATTAATGATTACTGAAAATTCAATGCACCTCATCATATAACAAATCATTTAGGCAATTTATAAAAATTGTAGAAAAAAATTTTAGTAATCAGTAAAAATTTACTTGTTAAACATTTTTTATTGTTTTTACTGAAACTTAAGTGGTACTGCAGTGCTCATCTATGGTAAATGCCTTTACTTTTACTTTTTAATTTTTAATTCCAGTTGTTGATCGTTTAGTTGTTGCTGTTCTTGTTGTTGTGTACGCATTGCAATTAAAATAAATTCAGTAAAGTGCGACTTTGACTCGCGCACATTCGGTTTTGATAATTTTTTTGATTTAGCTTTCTTCCTTTTTTAAGTTTTTTCAGTTTAAACGATTTTTTTTCAGTTTTATCGCTTTTTTCTCGTTTTGGGGTTTTTTTTTGTTGTTTTA
This sequence comes from Tachina grossa, assembly GCA_949987645.1. Classification (NCBI taxonomy): domain Eukaryota; kingdom Metazoa; phylum Arthropoda; class Insecta; order Diptera; family Tachinidae; genus Tachina; species Tachina grossa. Next base: position 58,235,125 of record OX465274.1, read on the forward strand.
ATTTTTGCAATTTTTTCATTTTGGCGATTTTTTCATATTGGTGATTTTTTTGTTGAAGGATTTTTTTCATTTTGGCGATTTTTCCGGTTTTTCGCGATTTATTTTAGTCCTAGAGTTTTTTTTTAATTTGGTGCTTTTTTTCGTTTTGGCGATTTTTTTTTGTTTTTGGCGATTTTTTATATTTGGCGATTTTATATTTTTTTGATTTTTTAGTTTTACCGTTTTTGAAAATTTCAAGAGTTTTGCTCTTACGGTTTCCAAGATACAGCAAGTTGTCAAAATTACAAAGTCAAAATTGCATTAACTGATGGAACACCCATTGATTTAAATTTTTTAAATTTAGTGTTAATTGTTGTAGTCTGTATCAAAATACACTAACTTTTAAAATTTCAAGTGTATATATGTACATACAATTGTATGTATATTACATGGGATTTTAAAATTTTTCGTTGCTCGTTTTGGAACACCCTTTAGTTTTTAACTCTCATGTATTTGTTGTTGTAGTGGCCAAATGTCTACACATTGTGTCCAAATTTCATGTCCGTAGCTCTTACGGTTCATTTTCACCTTTGGTGTACGGAAATATACAGAAAAATAACCGGCGGCTGCACACCGTCGGCTTCGAGCCGGTCGACTTGTTTCTCTGCCTGGTCTTGCTTCTTTCAAACACTAATACACTCATACATAGCTCACACCGATTTGACAATGCAAAGAAATCTCAGCAAAGAAATCAAAGTCAAAAGAATTTTACCCCTAGCGTATAGATGTTTACACATCAAAAATAGTTTAGGGGGATTTATTGCTGTGAACAATCCCAGCTTGATCACCCATTTTTTGCAGAAATCTCTTATATGATTCTCCTCAGATCACTTTTGATGGTTAAAAACGGATTTTTCATTTGGGTGATTGAAAAAAGAATTCACTTATGATTCATCTATATGATCAAATAATGATTTCTTGAAAATGCAAAGAAACCGCAAAAAGGTGATTGAATGATTTAATTCTACCATAAAATTGTTTAAAACTGAATCAGCAATCGCATCATAAATGATTATTTGGTATGATTCATCGGTAGGGTACCATTTTCTCACAACGGGAGTGTCATTTATGATCAAAAAATTAGCTCATATGCGGTTATTTTTATCGTCAAGCTGATTCGGAAAAGATTGGATTGTGATACAAAATGATAGCTGGGATGTAAAGCAAGCCACAGATCTTGCGACCGTTGGTACATCATGAGCAAGTTGTTTATGAGATTGTAAAGTGTGTGGGGTCGTCGTATGAAGTTATGTCTCGGTTGCACGAGAGATTAAAATGCGCTCGAATTCAAATTTGCGTCTAAAGCCTGGTACTCTGTTCACAATTTCGTGCGAAATGCTGTCAAACTACATATAAAAGTATTTGGTATGAAATATTTGCGAAATAAATTTGCAAAAGTAGTACTCTGTTCTTGTTGTGAAAAACACTTAAAATCATGTCTTTCCATGCAAAATTAGTCTGGCATCATTTTAGTTTAGCTGCGAAACAACATGAGCAGTGCTTTTTTCGCAAGGAATTTTAACAATGTTGCATACTTTCAAGCAATAAAAGCGAGAAATTTATAAAAAAAAACCGCAAGTTGGGCTACATGTAGTACATGCCAAATTTTTCACGCGAAATAATCAATGGGGCTGAACATTTTTCGGAACTTTGAACAGAGTACTAGGCTTATAACCGAGAATTAAGCAGAAATAAGTTATCTTATTTAATTTTATAAAAGTTTGCGGCAGGAATTGCCTTTCTTAATATGGTATACTGGTTTTGTATATATATCAAAACTCTTAATCAAAAAAATCAACGAAAGCAATACGCACAATAGCACCCGATGTCATGATTGCTCAAAATTTGTTTTTAGTGAAATGAAGCTGTACGCTAATGTTGCGCAAGTTGTTTTATATTTTGTGAGCCAAACACACAACTTGGTAAGCCAACGTGTTGCACCAACGGTCGCAGTCTGTGGCGTGCATAAGAAAGATTAAAAATGTTTGGTATGTTGGCAAGTTGTAAGATTTAGCAATTTGTTGTACAACTTCATTTCATTTTGTCTTTATTTTCGTTGTGATCATATAAAAAACGTCGCGCTTGAAAATGGAGAATTCAACAGAAATAAGTGATTTTATTGAATTGTATAAAAGTTTGCGGCGAGGAATTACTTTTGTATATGCCACGGAACTTTTGACAAGAAGTCATTAAATACTTCGTCTGTCATCCACTCACTTTCTTTTTAATATTTTCAAAAGTTTGTAGTTAGAATATGTTTCTTTTTATATAAACCACTCCTTTAACCAAATTGTCTTGTTCTGTACTTTTTTACGATCTTCTTCTTATTTTTTTCCCCCAAAAAAATATTCCACAACAATACGCGACATAGTACACGATGTCATGTTTAGTCCTAGTTTACACTACGCAAGTTAGAAGAGAGAGAGAGAGAGAGAGATGAGGGGAAAAGAAACGCTTCTTTTCCCCTCGTCTCTCTCTCCCACCAACTAATCAGCTTAGCAATAAGACTTGCATAGTATAAATTAGGACTTACTCCAAGAAAAATTTTAAGAAATGAAGTGGCGCACTAATGTTTTACACGTTGTTGTATAGTTTGATCGCAAAACACACAACTTGGTAATCCAACGTGTTGTAATAACGGTCGCAAGGTGTGTGGTTTGCATAAGAATTCCTATTGCAAAGATTAACATAAATTTTTCTAAACAAGTTATACAAAACCATATGCATCGAAAAGCCGTGATGAAACCAAAAGAGTGCTTGAAATTAATAAAAATAATACCATTTGCTGCCGCTAAAAAATAGTCAATTTGCAAATTACAAAAACTCCAAATTAATTCAAACAAATCATTATTTTATTAAACATGAGTACGAATTCACACTAACGCAACTAACTGCTGGTGTATTTTTAGCACTATTTGGACACTTTTAATTTTATTGCTGCGCGTTTTCAATTCTCATAAATAATTGTTTATGTTGCTGTCAACGCGGCAATTAAAATTGTTGTTTAATTTAACACCGTGCGAGCGAGAGCGTGGAAATAATTTGTATTTATGACATAAATATATTTCCATACATATCAGAGATCTGCATGATTATGAAACAAACGGCATAATTTTGCATTTTCTAAAATTAATATTTAGCTTGCAGTTAACATTAAAAAAATTAAAGATGCTATTGCATGATTCATATTAATTAGACTCTTGTTAATAAATGCATGCCACTGCTTGCAATCTCTATTCATTCATATGATTCACTGAAGCAATGAATCAGTATGATTGTCTTGAAAACTTCTTAAAACCCCTTCTGACAAATATATTTTTATGTAATATTATAAAATAAAATAGCTAGGCACATTTTCTTTTATAAATTATTTTAATACGAGAAAAACTATTAATTAATAGCCAGGCAATGTTTTATTAACTTAAGACTTCATCTAGTCAAAGTGCTTTTATGAGTTATTTGATTATTATACAAAACAATCAAACAACAGTAAGAATTTCTGTAATTTATTTTTGCTAAAAGCACTTAAAAAGAGAGCGTGAGTTAATGACAGCCAGCGTGACCGTTTGACCGACTAAAGTGGCGAATTGACACATTTTTGACTGCCTTGCCACTCTTTGCCCGCCTTTTTTTAGAGTGAATTCTATAATAATACATTAAAAATAAAAAGTTTAGTTTAGTTGTCTTGTTTTTATTTAATGTTGCCCTTTTTTTATAAATCCCCTATTTGGTGCCACTTTTTGAAAAATGTCATCGGTCACCCTGATGAAAGTCAGTTTTTAGAGAGGTAACTCTGCAAGCAATATCATTATTACATATCAGGGACGGCATTGAGAATTTTAAAATTGCACCAACAACTTTAAAAAATTTTACTTTTTTGACCTTAATTGTACTAAAAAAATTTTTAGTTCAAACTATTTTATGAGACATTTTTAGTTTTTTATTTGAACTATAGTGAATTTTTAATCAGAAATAATTTTTATTCAGGCTTAAGTTCAATAATTTCAATTCTTTTATTGAATGAAATATTTTTATTAATTAATGTGAGTTTCTAAAGAAGATACTTTTCTTTGTTCTGGCTACCAAATCGTTTTCACAAAATTTGCTTGTAAATTGGCATGTTAAAGCATATGGTTACAACTGTTGAAATTTCAAGAAATTTAATAGTATTTGCGAATTTACATATTTTGATTTTCTCGCTGCGCTTTGCTTTCACAAGATTGTTTTCAAGCGAGAAAAATATCAGTTTCATTGTTCAAAAGTGAAAATTAACATGTGCAATCGTTCGAAAAGAAATGCGGAGTGAAATGCGGCAATTAGGCATTGTTAGTGAGTGGACAACGAAAGTGAATCAACTTATACAGTTCTCTAATACACATACATATATTTTTTTTAATTATTAGTTAAGGGAAAAACTTTCTCTGCCCAGAAGAAGTTTTTAAAATTTGAATGATTTATACAACAGAAATATGCAATTCAATGCACGGAATGAATCGTCGCTATTGCAGCCGTTGGTGCGTTTGATGTATCTCGGTTGGTTGTTGGTTTTTAAGTGATCTAACGTTATAAGACACGTTCTTTGGCGTAGCCTGCATATAAAGTCTGACGGCGTCAAATTTTATGATCTTTATGAAAAATTTACGTTTCCATTCTGGAAACTTTCCATGCAATAAAGCCAAAATCGGTCGTGTTATGTGGCTGACAGCAGCGTCCAGCTTTCAAATCAAATATTGTCCAGTTCATAATCTTCAATTGCAGATCAGTCAGTAATTATACGGCCATAATGCACTGAATTGACGGCAACGGTTGGTTAGATTATCTACTAAAAAAAGTAATATGAATGATTTTCTAATATTAATTAAAATATTGGTAATATCAATTAAAAAATTAATTAAATGTTCACCTATAAACAATTTGATGATATCAATTAAGTTTTTCCACTCAAATTAATTATTACAATTAAAAATTTAATTAAATGAATTAATTGGTGAATACTTTTTTCTGTAAACGGAAGCGATATTCTCGGCAGTGCTCAACTATTTTTGAATTTTTTTTGGTTATTAAATTATCCATATTCGTGGCAAAATGGCAAACATTTTACTAAATAAAGATGTCATAACTGAGATGCTTAAAGTGAGGTAGATGACTATCATCATTATGATATCAATAAACACTTATTTTATTGATTACCTACATTGTAACTCACTAAAAAAGAGTACCCATTGCCTAAATTGTTAAAGTTTTTACTGAGAAACGTTACGACCTGCTCGCCATAAGATGTTACATAAAAGTGTTGAACACATTCTCAGAAAAAGGGAGAATATAACTTAAAATTCATTTCAAAGGACTTTTGCAATAATTTCTATTTTCGATTAATAAAAATTCACATTAACATAAAAAAAAAAAATCTGAAGTTTTATTGGTTTTGGTGTCCACAAGTACTATTTTAAGTTTTGTTTATATTAAATTAACTTTTAATGTTCATTTATTTCATCTCGCATATAAAGTCTAGATATTTTCTTAACTGAATTAACTTATCCTTTTCTTCAATATATTAAACTTTGTTATTGAAATTTTCTTAATAATTTTTTTTTTCAGAACAAGATATGTCAACCAGTCAACTCAGTTACATCAATCTAAAAAAAATTCGACTGGTGCGTTTAACTTGAACCAATTAAGTGAATCTCGTGATCAAGATGGCCCCTTAAGAATACATCTACGTTTATGGTAGCAAAAAAAATGTAAAATATTATTAATAAATATAGAAAAATATAACGAATAATGTAAATATTTAATAATGTTAGGTTAAGTAATCATTATTGTGAATTTTACATTTTAGTTTTAAAATAAAATTTCATAAGCTAAATTAAAAAAAAAACGTGTTTGTACTTGTCTTTGTTTCACAATCGAACCTGAATTGTTAGATTACTATTTAGCTTTATAATATGTTGGCTGAGAGTTTAACTATAAAATACTCTCGGGAAGTTATTAAATTTTAAAGTGAATTAAACCGACCAATTTAAGTTGTACTAAGTCGCATATTTTAGTCCATAATGAGATACGAAGCCGACAGACCAAAGTGTGGATTATATCAAGAGTCACTTATATATAAGTTTATATAAAGTGACTTATAAAAAAAGTTTGGTTAAAGTCGAAGTTCGCTTATCGTCCACAAAACTTGTGCAACTATAACTGTGGACTATAAGCGAAAAGTACTGTATAATTGATAAAGCTCTAAAAATAAAAAATAAAACATTTTGGTTATTGCGTTCTTGTTTCAGCCATGATATAAGTTGAACTTCTCATTTGTTTAAATGAAAGTGTAACATACATATACCTATGTAGTTATTCTAAGGGCCATTATTACAACTTAAAGATAGTTAAACGTAGGATTTTATCGGACGTATAAAAACTTTACCATTTGCAAAATTTTACTTTAACCTAAAGTGAGCGATATATTACAGGCAAGTTTATCCTACCTGTTAAGTTAAATCCAATTTGCAATAATGGAAAGCTTTTTATACGTCCAATAAAATCCTACTTTTAACTATCTTTAAGTTGTAATAATGGCCCTAAGAAATTTTTGATGATATACATTAGCAACATTGAAATGCTTAGACGATCCAGCCAACCCTTAATAATGAACTTCAATTTATTTTGAATAAAAAAAAAATATTTTGCTGAATAAATAAAATAATAATTTGGGATTATTAGAGCGTTAAGAAATGTTGAAATATTTTACTGTTTATATAAAGAGATAAAAATATTTTTTTTTTTTCATCGGCGTAGGAAATAAAAATAAATCTATTGCAGAATAGAATTACAAAACTATCGATAGTCGCCCCACTCGATAGTTTCATGTAAAACTATTGATAATATCGATAGTATCGAATGTTTTAATAAATCATCAGCCCATTATTGGTTTGGAGCATATGCCAAATAGTCGGACTGGAGAAAAACGACAAAGAAGGTTTACATGAAGTTTTCTCAAAGTATACCAGACAGGATTTTTAAAAATAAAAATACGTTTTGCGCCGCATACACCACTTTTCTTAATTTATTTTCAAAAAGTAATTTTTGTTCTCCATACGTATACTTTACTGCTGTGAATTGAGAATTTCGTTGTTTTGTCTATTTTTCTTGCTGTCTAGAGAAATAAATCGATGGTTTAACGCCGATCCAGAAACCGTTGCCGTAATATTTTTAACTATCGATCCGCTTACACACATACAAAAGGAAAACATGTAATGGAAGTGTATTCAATATAAAGAATGAAATTATATAATATCTGTTAAACTCCAACATGCATAATTAAGGATTCTTTTATTTTTTGTTCAATAAGTTTATATTAAAACGTTTAATTGGCGGCTGCGTTCTGGGTGATGATGTTTTTTCTTAACAGTCATCATTAAATTTTTCTTACGGCACCTTCGTTTTTAGGGTTCCGTACACCAAAGGTGAAAAGGAACCCTATTGTTTTCGCTACGCTGTCCGTCTGTCCGTCACACGGTATTTTCTCAGGAACCGTAAAAGCTACGGACCTGAAATTTGGAGAGAGTATGTAGAACCTTGGCCGCTACAACAACAAATACATGAGAATTAAAAATTGAAGGATGTTCCAAAACGAGCAACGCAAAATTTTAAAATCCCATGTAATATACATACAATTGTATGTACATATATGTATTGAAACTTGAATTTTGCAAAATTAATGTATTTTTATACAGACTAAAACAAATAACAGCAAAATTTAAAAAAATTTAAATTAAAGGGTGGTCCATCAGTTAATGCAATTTTGACTATGTAATTTTGACAATTTGCTATATCTTGGAAACCGTAAGAGGCAAACACTTGAAATTTTCAAAAACGGTAAAACTAAAAAAACCGAAAATTATAAAATCGCCAAACCAAAAAAAATCGCCAAAAATTAAAAAAAATCGCCAAAACGAAAAAAAATCGCCAAAATTAAAAAAAAATTCTAACACTAAAACAAATCGCCAAATTCGAAAAAATCGCCAAAATGAAAAAAATCGCTACAATGAAAAAACGTCAAAAACCGAAAAAAATCGCCAAAACTATATATTATATAGGATGAAGTTTGTATTAAATTACATATCTAGTGTTCGTACGGAACCCTTCGTGCGCGAGTCAGAGTCGCACTTTACTGAATTTTTTATTATTAATTTGTTATAGAAATGAAGCAAAACAAGAGTTAAGGCTTATTTAGTCTTTACTTTCTGTTGGTGTTCTGTGCTGTGCTGTGCCGTTCTGCTTCTAAATTTGAGTACTTACTTTTTCTGTAGCAATTTATTAACTGTTTCTGACCAGAAGGGTCGCAGCTTTCCACTAAAGCGATGAGTTTTTCATCGTCTATTGTTAAAGTTCAAGATAGTTTTATTTTTCTTTTAAAAATTAATTTTTTTAATTATGTATTTCAAAATATTTTTATTATTATTTTATGCTGTCACTTACAAATACTTAACAATTTTTTGATTTTCACAGGTTGAACCGAAACAGAACAGAACGAAACAGTAAAACTAATTACTGGTATTAGATTTCTACAAACAAAAAAGAGTCAGCTGATTCGTAACAGAACAGAAAGTAAAAACTAATTCTGCCTTTAACTTTACTTCGCATGTTTTTGTTTGAAGAATTTGACGCAAACGTCAAACTGTGGCATGTACAGCAAAACAATACTTATTAAACCTCAAAATAGTTGAAATGGAAAACATATCGCAGAAACCATAATTTATTTCACTAAACATGTTTTGGATTCAGAAAGTAGATATTCGAAATATGTATACCCCATACTTAACTAATTTCTTTTAAATGGTCGGTGGGTCAAACCAGTAATTGGCTGAAGAAATGTTGCTACATAAGCAACATTGCTTGGGTATGTTAACCGGATATTTGTCGATAGTACTATCGATAGTTTTTCAGCTCTATTGCAGAGTTTGCTGCATATACCGAATTTTGGCAGACGTCATCATTGTGTGTATTTTCATATAAACATATATGTTTTAATTTTTTATTTGCCACGAATATTTGCTGCCAAAAATTCGTCGTTCGTCGTAATTGTGTTCGTAGCATTAATCAGCTTTATGCACTCTGTCTTTATTTAAGTAATTAGTTCAAAACAAATTTGTATAATTATTAACATTAGTTTATGATAGCCCCAATGTGCAGTAGTGGAGATGTGAGGGCATTGAACTTTAAATTTATTTCGTGTTTTCGTAAAATTGTTTTGCTTGATTGAGGGGTAATTTTTTTTTTTTTTTGTTTTTTTTTTTCATTTGCTTAATTTTTTTTTTGTCTATTGCCAGCAGTCGGTTGTGGTAAACAAATTAATTTATTTTTGGCAAATTAGGTTGTAGGTTTTATTTTCTTAATTTTAAATAACACTTGGGTGTTATTCGATTGGTTTTTATAAGTAAGTAACGTAAGTAAATTTTTTGAATTTTAGGCTATTTATTTTGAAAAGCTTTAACAAATTTTATTTAAAAACATTGTCCCGTTTATGAAAAAAAAACTAATTTGTGTTTGAAGTGTATTTTAAAACAAAATTTTCGTAAAAATTTTAACTAAAAAAGAATTGAATTAAAATTTTTTTTTGCATAAGGGGGTCTCGGTCTCAAATTTTACCCCTCTAGGAGCGAATCGGGACAGTTGTGAAACTTTTTGTGGATTTCGTCGTCATTTTTCTCCAGTTTTGACCCCGATGAGGGCACATTTAACCCTATTCCAACCCCATAATTTTTTGGCTGCTACTAAATTTAGGAGTGTTAGCGTATCCACACGCAAAGAATAAATATGGTTGAGGTAACCATAATCAAACAGCAACATACTACGATTGAATTATATGGTTGCAGTCAAATCATATTATTGTTAATAGAAAAGCAAACTTTAAATGATATTATTATCTGGGTTAATAATAATATTATCTACAAAAACAATGAACTTTGTTCAACCTAATCTTAGTATTGTAAATATGACAACACTATTGTTAGATGTGACTAAAATATAATTGAGACTCACCATACCATGATCTAATATTATATTAATATTGTTAAATACGACCACAGTATTATTTAATATAATAATACTATTATATTGTTTAGTCATATATTTATTGTAGAAACAGCTGTACGTTAAATTCGAATAAAAATTAATTAATATTGTTGAAATAAAATGTATATATAGAAATGTATACTTACACGATATACAGACATGTCTGTATAAAGAGATACACAAATGTTTATATATTTTTATTGATCTACCCTTTTGTTTATACTTTATTTATTTATTCATTTATTTAACACCACCCGTACACTACCGATAGCTTACAAACGAAATACTGAACTGACAGATGTTTCTGAAAAAGATTTTTTTTAACTTAACATGTGTATGGTAGTTGAAAAACATTATATTGTTATTTACATCATATTCACCCTTATTCTATTTGGCGTCGGCAACATTGTCGTCAATTTTGAAACAACATCAATATAACACAATATCAATGCTAACTTTGTATTCCTTAATAGTGTTATATAAATACAATACACATATCCAATATTTGAGTCAGCTGATTCATTTTGTTTACAATTTTTGGTAAAAGTGTTTTTGAATAAGCAATAGTTTTGTTTTTTTTTTTTGTTTTTTTTTTAATGCATGTTTTTTATTTATTGTCCCCTTATGCAAAAAAATATTTTACTTTAGCTTTAAAGTTCATAGTAGTTGATAAGCACTTTAAGGCTAACATAGCTTTATTAAAAAATCATATGCAAAAGACAACTTTAAATATTTTGTGATTTAATAATAAATACTGGTAACACCACCGTGTTCAACAACCACTTCACAGCTTATGATGTACAAAATTGAATGCAATTTCATTCGGGTATCCAAATATTTTTTTTATTTTATTAAATAAATTTTTATTATCTTGAAGTAAAGCAACCTAATTTAAAAAAAAATGAGCTTCTGACTTAATAGGAAAACAGATAAACACAACCATGAAGTAAAAGTAAAAAAATGTGAAAAATTATCACAATTTGTTTTATTCGAATGAAACGAGTATTTCAATATCTAGCTTTTTTCGATTTGTTTTGATTGTATGTACATCACTAAAACATTTTTGTATAATTGTATTTATTTTAATATTTTTTTATGGATTTTGCTATGTATTTCGAATCAGTTGGATAATTTGGTGATGTTTCCCATTACATGACAGAAATAATAAATTTAAGATAAGAGCAGGCACTTCTAGCTTCATTTTCAGATGTAACATGAATCAGTATGTGCTATATTAGTAAAAATATTTGAGGTACAAAATACACATTTTGGAAATATCAACTTAAAGTAGTCTTAACAAACGTGGGTGCCTACTTTAGAATTTTTATACAATAATTTTTTTAGAATACAACTTTACTTAACATTGCTTGGCAAAGCTTTATTAAGTTTTTTTTGCATAAGACCCTGTATCTTCAAATATGAACTAACAATAAGTATTCAAATCTTAAATCTATAAAAAAAATTACTAGGCTCGACCAATATCGGACATAAGGTTAGTGATAGTTTTGTAAATAAATTAAAATAAAATGTTTTTCTTTGCTATTGGGACGATGAAAATAAAAAAATTTAATAGTGAAAATAAGATTTCTCAGACAAAAGTCATGCATTTGCCAGTTACCCAAGGAAAAGTAAGTAAGAAATTCCGTCATGTTTTTGTAAAATAATGAGTAATGTTCATCCTTTTAATATTTTCAAGTTATTTTCGGCTGAACAAAACATCATTTAGGCAAGTATTGTATAAAATATAGCCTAATTTTTGAAGCAAAAGGGATCAGATCAATGTTTATTGGAGATTGGAGCTTCCTCCAAAGGAGCTCAGTGCTAATTGTTTATATATTCCGCCTCCAGTTGCTTCACACTCAGTACTGCTTGCAGCCTTTTTTTAATTTAAACCTAAAGTCCCCACTGTACCTTGAAATAATTGGGACATTACCTCTGCGGAATCCTCTAGCAAAAGAAGGGCTTTTTTCAACTCTTCCACAAGCTTCAAATTGGTTGGGGTTAGTCATTTTAATTTCGTCCATATATTTTCAGTTTTTTAAAGAAATTTTTGTAAATAAATACGTACATTTTTATATCAACTTTGGTATTTCTTATATTTCACTTTTTTAACATTTAAATATATTTTCAAATTCCTTGAGGCATGCACACAACAGAACACGACATCAAAAGCACTGACGACAAAATGAACGGCAACATCAACATCAATTTTTCTTACAGAATACTAAAAATTTGATGACAGTCATCGATAAATGGCAATACTATCTACATGAATACCGATTTGCCAAAAAACACTAAAAACGACGTCGTCTTATGTTGCCGACGCCAAATAGAATAAGGGTGATTATTTTTAAATAATAATAGAAATTATGTTGTAGTCATAAATTTTTAACAAAACTATATTTTTAAACTCTAACCATATCACACTTTTATATGGATGTGATAATGTAATTATTAAATCCAAACATTACTCTGTTTATCGTAACGAAATAAATGTTTAAAATAACAATAACTAGTTTTCAACGTCCACACATTTTATTTCAGAGAACATAATATTGTTTTCTCAAACATTTTACAACCATATATTTTCTTTGCGCACCCAGAAAAAAGATTGGTTGGAAAACGGTTAGTCCAATAAAAAATCATTTGCATTAACTATATTTCAGTTCACGCTATCAATTTGCTGTTAATCCAAAAAACAATCCATGTTCATTGCCATAAGGTCATAATTGTAACAAATATATGTTGTGACAATACTTAAACTGATTGCATCAACCGAGCGTATGCTTTTGACATGACCAATTAACTGATTGATTAGCACAACCGAATAAAATATTACGAATTGAATTTTACTACCAACTTTTGGTATTAGCTACAAAAAAATTGTCGTTCTATATTAAAATTAAAATAAAAACTTTCAATCAGTTGCTGCAACTAACTAGAGGTTGTGTTTACTGTCATAGTTTATAGCAGCAAATTAAAAAAATAACTTTTGTGACTTTCAACGATATTATGATTTTTGAATTCTCAAATGGTTTTTGAAAGTCTGTGCATAAGATAACAGGTTTGTGGCTTTTCAAAATGTGTGGTTGAAGAAATGTACATAGGCATGCTTCACCATTAGAAAATAAATTTTAATTAAAATAAACTTATGACAATATGTCAAATAATAAATTTCTTAAATTGTGTATTTTTATTTGCGTTTATTGTTTATTTATATTTCAGCTAGGAAGGCCAATTTTTCTTTCGCAGTTACCAATTATGATATTGTTGTAGTTATATTAACCATATTTTTATTTCAAATTCCATACCGTTAACCATTTTTTTCTGTTGCTGCAACTATTGGGTTAAGGGTTATAATTAAAATATAGTGGTACCACAAGAAAATTTCAGACGTTATACCAGAATTCTATGATAGTTGGTGCAACCGCCTAAATTCAATTGACAACAAATTCGGTTGTCTCAACGAATATGTTTTCTCTGTGCGTGCATAAGCTGTTGCTAAGGATTTCCATACAACACTATTCCACCCCTAATGTACAAGCATTTTATATGAAGTTTTTGCACGTATGCACTAAAAGCTCCAACTTGTATATTTATAAAAATATTTTACGGTACTAATGCACTAACAAAAATATTCACCCCTATCGTGAACAGCGTTGCCGTTTTGGTTACTTGTAACCAAAATTGGTTACTTTTTTTCCAATGTGTACTTGTGTACTTTTTTTCCATTTTGGTTACTTTTTTTCAACACAAAAGTAACCATTTTTTATGCATATGTGTACATATGTGGTATGTTAAATTTGCATATAACTAATTATCTTGATAAAAGATCACAATTTAAGCGTTTTTACTACGTTGTAAAGACAACACTGGATAATCAACATAGCGTTTAAAACAATACATGTCTGTCTCTGAACATATCAAGCCTGGGGGCCAACTCTGTAATTCGAACCGAAAGAAAATGCTTTCGAATTTACATGTTATAAGCATACAAATTCGAAAGCATTTTCTTTCGTTTCGAATTACAGAGTAGACCCCCTGGTTTGAAAAATCAGATGCATTTATGGTTGCAAAATCTTTAAACGTCAAACACTATGTAAAAGTTAAAAGCGAATTTTTTTATTTAAGTTTGAGAGCGTAATGGTAGGTATAGACTTAGCAACGTGTTTTTACAACCAGGCAGATTGCATTGTCGGTCGCATAGTGTGTAGTCTTGTTTATGGTTGCATTCGAAGTTACTTTCGAAGTTTCGAAAATATCAAAATGTTTTGATGTTTATGGGTTGCATTGGCGGTTGCATTGTAGGTTGCATATTCTGTATCAAAATATGCAACATGAAATATAAACGTGTTGCGTAAACACATTGCAAAGTGTGTACCCACTATAACAAGCAGGGAACGAAGCCGATCGGCTGTGAGTCGGCTAACAGTCGCCGCTGGCAAATTTTCTAAATTAGAAGTAAGTGCTGATATGGTCATAGTTGAATTTTGGGACGCGGTTTCAAAACATACAAATGGATTGAACGAAAAATGTTTTTATGATTTAATTAATTTAATGTCACTGCCACACAGCTGCTGAAAGGATATTTTCGCAGCCAAGTCTAGTTAAAACTAAATATAGGAATAAGCTCGATTTTAAGACTGTAAACTCAATAATGCAATCTAAAGAATTGTGCATCAATCGAAACAGTTCCCATTATGTTTGGTCTGCCAAAGATTTGTTTTAATATTAACAAACTTAACTTTATCTATACAGTCTTGTGTTTTGATAACGAATGTAATTAAATTACATATTATTTGTTGTTACTAAAAACATTTTTGGTTTGAAATTTCTAATAAATAAAATAGATGCACAGTTGAATAAAGATGCTTGTTTTGTAAAGGTTTTTGTTTGAGGTTTTCAAACTTATTATTAGTATTAAGAGTCTTTCTATAAACATACGGAGTTTGTTAACTAAATTAAAAAATTTTTTGGGTTGAAGTCTACTGACGAGTCCCACAAGCGGGAACGAAATGAATATAGACAATTGCTTAACCATAAAAACAAGCCAATTTTTGAAATGTCTAATAATTTACCTGAAGTATTTTTTTTTTACAAAATTGATTTTATTGATTGTTAATTATAATAAGATATACTTTTAAAACTGAAATACAAATTTATATTATATGATTTTATATATTAACATATGTATGTATGTATATTTTTCAACTGAAGTACAAATAAAACAGTATTTTAAATACATAAAAATTTTGGTTACTTTTTTTTTGCATTTGGTTACTTTTTTTTGTATTGTGGTTACAAAATTTTTTTGGTCGTGGCAACGCTGATCGTGAACAGTTTTTTCCTCGAAATATTTTCTCTTTTCCCCAAATTGCAATCGTGAATAATTTCTCCCATGAAATGTGTTCCCGTTTTTGATTCCCCTTATCGTGCATAATATTTTTCACATGGATTTTTTCACTTTTCCCTTCGTTTTGTTCACTTTATTTTTGCAGGCGAACTGAATTAATACACTGCGTAATTTCAATATTTTACTTGCAATTATATAATAGTAATACTTATAAATAATTATTTTTACGGCAAGCTCAATAAATAATGCCCACGATTAATAACAATAATTCCTTGGAACACCTTTTTTCATTGAACACGAATCTCATTGGTTCACATGCAGTAAATTTTATGGCTGTGGTATATTAAAAAAAAAATTGCACGGCGCCTAAAAAAATTAAAAACACAACTTTACACTCTATAACTTTTCATTTAAAACTCAAAATATGTGTATTTCTTATTATTAAATTTAATTTGTTTGATTTTTAATTAATTTTGTAAAGCTACAAGTCTTCTTCCCGTTTTTTACATTCACTACGCATTGACAGCGGGTACAAACGTTCCCATGAAATTCACGATTGCAAATTCCGCTTCATGGGGAATGAAAATTTCATGGGAACAAAAATTTCACATTTTATTCCCGATAGGGTTGATTATTACTTGCGTAGTTCCAGTGATTTTTTGGATTTCATCTCACTTAAGGCAAAGCGGAGTCAAAAATACGTTAAGTTGTCATTTTTATGCAACAACTATAGATTACTTGATCCAAGTACGGACACTTCATTCTTGGTTTTCGCCAAGCCTGTTGAAGCTTGACTCTAATAATAAAAAAATCTCTTAAGTGTGAATGCACATCCTATTTATTTAAGCTATTGCACCATAATATATTACCCTCTCACTTATATCAGATCAAAAATAACATGTTCTTCATTTGTTTTGAAATAGATTGTATAAACGTTGAAGTTTACGCTTATCTCACTTCCAGATGCATACCTTCATTTCTTGCCTTACCATTGCATTAACAAATCATCGGTTGGTTATTGGTTTGCAGCACATTATATTTAAAATATATTATGTCTGATGCAAACCAATAACCAACCGACGAAATGGTTAATTATTGTAATTAGATAACATTTATTTAATAGAGTTGCCATTACATTTGCTACAAAGTTGCCAATAACAGAAAAAACTTTTTAGATTTTAAAATAAACCCACCGAATGCGTTGTTATACGAGTTTTCTCGATTAATATTGTTTTTTTTCTACGCTTCTTCTTAAACATATCTTGAATGTATCACTTTATTAACAGACTGAATAAAAGTGCAATTAATTAATTTTTCATTTTAATCCCCAACTGTTTCTTTCAATTTCTGGCTGGCTTGTCTTTAATGTTCTTTCTTCTAAACTGAGATATGTAATCAATACATCCTTTTCTTTTTTTTTTAGCCAACACTAAGAGTCTTGCAATGTCTTTTTAATTAATTTGCAAAATTTCTATTAATTTCAAACAGGTAAAAAAAATACATTCACAAGTGTTAATATTTGATAGAAAGACAACTGTGCGCACAAAATTGGTGTTAATTTATGGTCACTTGTAAGACAATCATCATCATTGCACTATATCAGATCCATAAATAACAAATAGATTATTATAACTTCATTATATTTCGTATATATGTATGTATGTTGAATAAAAATAAAAATTTAAAGAAAAAAAAAAAGACGGCAATGGCTGTTCTAAATTCTACAAAATAAGTTAAAGTAGGACAAAAAAATTTTGAAGCAGGAACTTTCGAAAAAAAATATTAAAGCATATTTAAGCACAGGTCGCAATATTGAAAAGTTTTTTAATTGATTGACAACACATACAGTATGCCAGAAATTAGACAAACAGCTGTGGGGTAGGTGAGATTACGAGTCTGTATTTGGAAGACGGTAGTCTTAAAGTACGGTCACATTTGTCAAACATTTGCCCAAAAAAGCGTAACCATCAAACACCAGTGAAAAAATTTTGATCCAGACACTTGTTTATCATATTAAACAGTATCGAACACAATTAATGGACAATGTCATAGAATCCAACAATATTGCACAGAAAAAATTATTCCCAAAAAATTTTTAAACAAATATTTGTTTGAAATCAAACTTAGTCTCAGTAAATATTCTGTACTGTTCCACTAAATGAATTTGTACCAAAACACTGTATAGAGAAGAAACAGGCCACGACGTTTGTCGGCTACATTTCGGCATTTACATGTATACAACACGATCAAACAAAATAAACAACAACTAAACAACCACAAGAGCACAACAGCACCTTGTTCCTATCAACAAGCGAGATAAATACCAACACACTGAAATAACATTTTCTCTCAGCCGAACTATGATTAATTTAAATTTTTACAAAATTTTTATCAGAATTTACAAAATTATTTGTAGGACCGCATTCAATTAAAATATTTACTGATTCAACGAATTTGGTTACTGAAAATGAAATCTAGTTTTTTCTGTGTGGCTACTCTTCAACTTGACAAACTTTTATCTGAATTGAAAGATTTTTCATTAGCATTAAAGGCGGTTTCAGACTATAATACAAGTATTAATACTTTTGACGAAAATGCATCCCTGATCTAATTTCTGTTTAAAAACTTTCAAAAAACAACAACAACTCAACATGTCAGAGTTGCATTTTCCACAAAAGTATTAATACTTGTATTATAGTCTGAAACCGCCTTTAGTGGTTATGCTTTTTTTTTTGGGCAAATGTTTGAGAAGTGTGACCGTACCTTTACATAGAGGCATGCAGGCAAAAGTACTCACTTTTTTTCTTATAACTCATCATCTTAATTGAAGTGGTAGTATGGGCTTTGCGCTTGTCGTGCACAATTCCTCAATGGAGTTTTTCATGTGAGAAACACAGTGCTAAATTTACTTTCGAAACTTTCGAGAATTATTATTTTTTCTTAATCGGATGAAGACATTTCCACCTCTCATTTTATTAAAAATGAGATCCATAATTTTTTTCCGTTGAAAATTTAAAATATGTTAATTTTTATAGGCTGATAGATTTAGGCATATCTTCATAAGGGTTTATGTTATTCCCTGAGTTCATCAATGCTGTAAGTAATAATTTGTATTGTAATTTTTTGTTAGGAGTAAATATAATTTTGAATTTTTTTTTTAATCTTGTACAAATCGGAATTAGGATCATCCCTGAACGCTCGAAAAGTGGCCATCAGGCAAAATTTGCTGAAAATGATCAAAATGCACGTTGACTTGTAAACTTACATCTTACATCATCAGTCGATATTTTACTCAAAAAATAAGTCAACAATCAGGTGCCTTTCTTACATTATAAACTTTTTTAAGAATGTTTGGCTGTTTGGTTTACGTGGCCGCCTACTACACGCAGACATTTAAATAGAATCTAGATGATTCCTTTTTGAAAGGACCACTAAGTATTCTGATACTAGATCCAACCCGTCGCGTTGAGATATCTGATAAGATCACCCATCCAACCCAATATCAGATAAGTCTGAAAGATCGTCTAAGATCGCTTCCTAACAATTTGTGTCTCGAGAGATGCAAAGCTGGACATTTGCAAAGAAAGTGGAAGATTGTTTCTTCTTTTCTTTCTTCTCGACAACTTCGGCAGAACTCATTATAGGACAGACCCATCCTACTAGCATGTCTGCCGAACGTCCAGTGCCCCGTCATGATTGCAATGAGCCTCGAGATGTCCCTACGGTTCCTATTTGTTAATTGTGTTGAGCGCCTATCATTATAGCGACGCCAAATTTCCTTAGCAACCTTGTGGGTGGCTATGTTGTGTTATTTACCTACGGCCTTATAGATATAGTGCTTGAATATAACGCTTCTAATAGCACCAAATGGCGTGGCTACCAATTCGGCATTGGGGGCATTCATAGCAGAGTCAGCCCTAGCCAGCTCGTCCGCCCGTTCGTTACCTACAAAATTGCTATGTGCTGCAACCCAGATGAGGGTGAGGTCAGCCTGATCACCCGGTCTAGATAGCAAACTTTTACACTGCCCGACTAGAATAGACGAAGCGCTGCTTGGCTGTCGATAAAGATACCAACTTTACCCTATTCCTTCCTATCAATCAGCACTCTAGCCGCTTCCCTTAACGCTAAAATTTCAGCCCGAAATACTGTAGCTTTGTTAGGGAGAAGAAAGGAGCATTCTATAGCAAGATCGTCTGAAAAGACCCCAGAGCCGACACCGCAGGCTATTCCTGATTCATCAGTGTATGCCTTGACATCGTATTCTGATACTATTGTGCCTCCCTTCCACTCCCGCCTGGATGGAATCAGAACTTTAAATACTTTATCAAAGTCCAGATGTGGTAGATCTCCTCAGCTAAGGGGGTAATTGATGGAGGACTCGGGCATAAGACCAGGATCTCCACCTGCCAGATGCCGCTACCGTCACTACATGAAGGTCGATCGGAATAAGGTTTAGTTTATAGCATTCAGAGCCTCCGAAGGACTAGTACATAACAGGGATGGGAATTGGAAATCTTAATTTCGGCGCGAATCTGTTTATAAATAGTGCCAAAATCACTTGAATAGTGCCAAACCATTTTTAGATAATTTAAATGATGACACTTGATGTTCGTTTAGTATACTATGGCCCTTGAATGATATCTTATTGTGCATAGTTAAAAAAAATCCATGAATATGAGAGAAAAAACGCTGAAAAATTAGTTGTTTACACATTAGATTTTTACGTCTCCGATATCTCTACAAAACTCACTTACACTTGACATAAGGAATTTTTTAATTCTTCAGGGTATGATACAGATCTGTATTCAATTTTAATTTTTCATTGTGTTTTCTTTCGTTCGGAAACATAAAATGAAGTTAAAATTATGCCACTTAAGCTTTTCGGTGGTTATGGCTCGAATGGACAAAAAGTGCCAGAAAAGGTGCAAGAATGCCACAGTGCCAGTTAACATCCAATAGTGCCAAAAATGGCACAATTGTGCGGCATTTCCCATCACTGGTACATAACCATCCTGTTATCCCTTCACAAGCGAATCGCTGTATTCTATAAAGTTGATCAACCAAGTATTTCTTATTTGTGGCAGACCACCCTACTACACAGCCGTAAGTCAGTATTGGACGCAAAATTGCTGTATACATCTATTTAAGCACTTTGGGGTTTAGGCCCCATTTAGATCCAAACATTCTACGACAGGAATAGTATGCTACCGCTGCCTCTCAGTTTCCATGCAAGATTTTGGTCCAGTATAACTCCTAGATATTTTGCGTTGACCGATAGCGACAATTTATGATTATTCAACCGAGGAATTCTAAAGTTGTGTACTTTGTCTGTCTTTGTGGTAAAAAGTACCAGTTTCGTTTTGTTTCGGTTCACTCCTAGCCCACAGCCTGTAGACCAGTTACTAGGTATGCCCAAGGCGTTGGACATGATATCACTAATCACGTCCGTGAACATCTCTGAGACGCGTACGCTACAACTTTAACCCCCAATGTATCTAATCTAAAAAGTATTGTGTTAACCACAAGAAGCCACAGCAGAGGTGATCTCTCGCTATTGCCTAATTTTACAGTGACATTTCTTGCCCCCCAGCCATGGTCATTATCCAGTTGCGTATGTAATCCTCAACATCAGCATCCTGGAGAGCATTTTGGATGGCTGTCAGCGATACATTGTTGAAGGCGCCTTCTATGTCTAGGAAGGCAGCCAGTGTGTATTGTTTGTACTCTAGGTATCTCTTTATGAACCCTACCACTTCCTGTAGTGCTGTTTCTGTAGAGCTAAGAATAGAAATTTTTTAATAATTTTCCTGATTCGCTTACAATATAAATTATATGGCATTTATGTTTATACTTTTACCATGCACTGTAATTAAAATTTTGAAGCATATTATCTTAACTTCATTCAAGAACATTAATTGAAAATTTAAAAAAAAATGAAGCATATATGTATGTACACATGAAAATAAAAACTCAAACGAATGAAAATAATGAGAACATTTGTAAATGATATGTCTCAGATTTAATATTACTGCAGCAGTTGGTTGGTTTTTCTGCTGTTGTTGGTTTATAAATTTTACAAAATTATTTTCACACTTGATAAAATTGAACGTCTACAAACACGAACAAATATCCAGACAGAACAAATAACAAGAATTTCTAATATTATTGGCAATCGAAAATAAATACAAATAAAAAATTAATGAAAAAAAAAACAAGACTGGCTGACATATCTGACTACCACTTGGTATTTGCAACAGAAGTAACAGCAGCAGTAAATTAGTAACGTCGTCATCAGCACAACAATATTGTGTACGAGTTGCTGTTGCTAGTAATAATAAAATAACACTTGTATGCCTTGTTGCAACATGTATTTATGGCAGCTATACAACGTATAAAATTTTGTTCGTTCCAGAATCTGCAGATTCCATTGTAAGAGAATCCTTAACACGATGATGTAAGCGAATGGAAGCAAGTCTTTCTAGTCGTTGCAATCATTGCCAAGTAAGCTGTAGGAGTAAAGTCATTTTGTGTTGCACTGTTTAGTCTCGGTTTCGATATTTAAACGAAAGTTACATATTTCATACATTTGCCAATCATGAGCACAATGATGTTTCGCAAAAAAAAAATTGAAATGGACTCTTAATAAATAAAACTTTTTAAGACGTTAGAAAGTATTAAAAATTAAGATTGCTGGGGTATTTTTATAAATATGTATCTACATCACAGCGAGGGTGTAGCGAGAATAAATTCTAATATCGTCAGCCCATTATTGGTTTGACCTACCGACCATTTAAAAAAAAATGAGTTAGGTATGGAGTATATATATATTTCGAATATACACTTTCTGAACCCAAAAAGTGTTTCGCGAAATTAATTATGGTTTCTGAGATATTTATCATTCATTTTTCTCCATTTCAACTATTTTTAGGTTTAATAAGTATTGTTTGGCTGTAAACGCCACTGTTTGGCTATTGCGTCAAATTATTCATACAAAAACATACAAAATAAATTTAACTCTTGTTTTGCTTCATTTCCGTAATGTTATATAAATAATTGGGACGACCGACGAACTTCGCATAGTTCGATGAACTTGCCTTCAAGAATTCGATCTACTCCAAATCTCTGCCTTGCTATGGATATATTTGTAGTGTATGGATACCAAGTTATGCCAATATTAACTGCGGCAAAAATTACTTGCATAGTATGGAAAAAAATGGATTGTGTACTTGAAATAAAAATTAATGCAAAAATCGATATCAAGTCTTGAAATAAATAAAAGTCTCTTAAACTCTAAAAAGGCAGAAAATTGGAATAAATCACACCTATTGCGAAAATCTTAAAAATTCGCAATGTTGAAAACAAGCTCAAAACTAAAATTGAGTTATTAACATTATGAAAATTCAAAATAAGCTTGCAAATTTTTTTCAAATTTTAAGTCCTTAAATAAAAACAAATAAGGAAACCCAAAAACTTTAGAAAAATTACATCTTTCGCAAAAAAACAGAAATTCGCGAAAAATTGCAAAAATTTTAAACCAGCCATAATTTTTAATACAAATCGCTTTCATCGCGAACATTGCAAAAATTCGCGAGAAATTGTAAATCGGAAACAAGCCGTAAAATTAATTAGAAATTGCCAAAACTGTTAAAAAAAAATCAAGTTGAAAAGAACGCGAAAAGATCTTACACTGCAATGAATAAAAAAACCTCAGAAAATTAGATCAATTGCAAAAAATTGCTAACATCGCGGAAATTACAATGTCTGGTAAGGGTTTTTGTTTAATTTTGGGGCTATTATTAAACCGATCGATTTATTTCTATGGACTGCAAGCATAAATTTTCTTCTCAACAACAAGTTTCTCAGCAGTAAAGTTGTATACATATGCAGCACAAAATGCTACTTTTTAAAAATAGATTATGAAAAGTGGCGTATGTGGCACAAAACATTATTTTTCTCTTTCAATAAAGTAATATTAACTTTTAACTCTATTCATGGAAGTTCACAAAAATTTACATATTTCTTCTAAGCATTTGTCGGAAACAATGGTGAAAATTAAAAAAAATTCTATCGGGTATACCTTGAGAAAACTTCATGTAAACCTTCTTTGTCGTTTTTCTCCATTCCTACTTTTTGGCATATGCTCCAAACCAATAATGGGCTGACGATATATGAATACGAAAATCCGTTCACAATAAATATAAAATGTTTTTTTTTTTTTTTTTTTTTTTGGAGAAATAAATGAATGTCAAATTCGTTTTTATTAACTCCAAACTAACTTAGAAAACAACTTTATTTCGAGATAGAGATGGACACGTGTCGAATTTTTCCAACACAACACGACCCGAACTCGATTAATGTTTAATATTTTTATAAAACTTTTTCATTGTTTCTTCTAAATACATACATTGATATTTATTATTGAAGGGCGTATCTCCGCCCACTTTTTTACAGTCGGTCTAAAATGTACCGAGTTATAAAGTAACACCTCCAAAAGAAAATAGAGACGAATTGTTAACGTCCTTCATCGGTCGGTTAAAAGACACACATCTCTTCCGCAGAATTTCATCACAGAACTGTCTGCATGCTAAACACACGCAGGTCTGTCAGATTTATTTTCCCCTTTTTCACCAAATCCAATGTGAAAAATCGCCAAAATCGCCAAAGCCTCTTTTTTTAGTTTTTGACAATGAAATATATATTTTATAAATTATTAAAAATTTATTTTATATATTATAAAATATTAATTTGGTCCGAATCGCCAAAATTCGCCATTTTATATATTTTGTTTATTTTTATTTAGAACAATGTAAAAATGATTATGCATATAAAAAGGCACAATGTTTGATATAAAGAAGATTTTGCGGTTAATATTAATCAATTAATATTAATCTTATTTTGAATACATCGTATGGGAATTGAACTTTTTCAACATATCTTGCGAATGTATAAAAGAAGTACAACATGTGCTATTTACATTCATATAATTTATAATTCGTAAAAACGCATGCTATTTCTGAAGCGCGTTTTAGTTGAGTTCATTATTGAAAATACCCTTTTAACACAGGCATTACTAGTTGGAATTACCAGCATGTAAAGTACAGCCAAAGCAAATTCATTAAAATGGTACATATGTACCTGCCGTTTCCTGATAATCATACGCTTTTTGCCAAAAACTGTTTTAAGTTAGATGTAATATCACTATCCTCACAAAAACATCAATGTGAAAAGAGGCCAAGTTCCTATCAACATTTCCGGCCATCAAAAGCAGTGAGATATAAATGTTGACCAAGTTCTTGTTTGGCACAACACCTCTCACTGACGTATGCTATACATTATATACATTTGTAACAGTAAGGGTGTCATATAATTTTTAGATAATCTGCTAACTTGACAACATTTTTACCGATATAAAGAAATGAACAAATTAACATTATTCTCTCCTTTTGTAGAAAGTTAAAAATATTGCCAAGTTAGCAGATTATCTCAAAATTATATGACACCCTTACGATTACAAATGTATATAATGTATAGCATATGTCAGTGAAAGGTGCACAGAGCAAACAGTGCCTAATAAATACCTCATAAAATAGAACAAAATTAATGAGAAATCTCTATGGTTTTTTTTTCAATAAGGAAATCTTATTAATTTCATAGAGAAAACCTTTTTGAAAAAATCAAGAAGAAATCTTGTAGTTTTTATGAGGTTATCTTATTGATTTTTTTAATAAGGTTTTCTTCTTGACTTTATGAGTCGACCTCATAAAATAAAAAAAAATATGTCTTTCTTTATTCTTTGTGCTTTTATATTTTCATTTAAATTCTGTACCATATACTTATGTATGTATGTAGTATATGTAGATTAGAGATGGGCGCGTGTCGAATTTTTCCAACACGACACGCACGAACACGAATACCATGATATTCAACACGTACGAAACACGCACGTCAAAAATTTTCCCAACACGAAACTGCACAACTCGCACGAAATCAAATACAATAACAGAAAAATCGTTTTTAATTATTGTTTTTTAAAGGTAATTGTTACAATTTAAGTTTAAATTTTTTTAAACGCACTAATAATCCCAAATAATATTTTAAGTAAAATATTTTTTTTAATTAAAAATACATTGAAATTGATTATTGAGGGGTTTACCTGGATCCTATGCGCATTTCACTGTTTCTAATGCGCATAGGATCCAGCTTAACTCTTCAATAATCAATTTCAATGTATTTTTAATAAAAAAAAATATTTTACTTAATAAGTAAAATATTAATTTAGGATTATTAGTGCGTTTAAAAAAATTAAAAAAAAAATCGGTTTTGTTTTATTTTATTGTTTCATACGTAATTTATACGTTTGCCATCGCAATCAAATAGAGAAAAATTCTTACAAACATCGCTTCTGTCTTGGTCGTTCGTTACCAATTGGTATTTTTCATCATTTCTACGAATAGTTAGCTTCTTGAATGTTATTTTTCATTTTGCTCCCAAAAATTAATTACTTTTTTCAAGCGTAAATTTTCAAAAAGTGGTGCCAAGTTGGCACTGTCAACAGCTGATACTACATACGAAACTTCAACCTCAAAAGTGATATACCATGGCTGGTTCTTGCGTGTTTGACGATACAAAATAGGCATTAAATTTTTTTCCTGGAAATTCATGCATACATATTTTGCACGTAAGATCGTTTCGTGTTTTTCGTGTCAATGTTGCTGAATACTATACGAAACGAACACTCACGAAATCAGATTTTCTGACACGAACACTGCGTGTTGAATCGTGCGTGTTCGTGTTACGAAAAAGAACACGACACGCACCCATCTCTAATGTAGATGTTGTTTATTTATGCGATACATACTTACATAGATACATACATATTATATTGTATTCTTAATTAATTAACTCACCATACATAAATATTATTACTTGAAAGGAGACAAGTATTGAACCAGCAAACTTCTGACTGATAGACAAACACTCTAACCAATATGCTAAAAAGCAGTCCGAATAACCATTGAAATAATTTTGCAAACATGCTTATACAAAACCGAAAGAGATCATGAAAAAAATTGCCTGTGTCTATTTATAGACATGAAATAACAAGACACCTCATAAAATCAAGAAGATTTCCTTATTAAAAAAATCAATAAGATGCTTTACACATAATCATATAGGAACCTAATAAAATCAAGAAGAAAAACTTATTGAAAAAATCAGTAAGATAGCCTAATAAAATCAAGAAGAAAACCTAATAGAATCAAGAAGTTTTTCTCTATGGATTGTTTTTTTGGTGCCAAAAATTACAGAAATTGAGTAAAAAAAGTTGGGAATAATAATATTTCTTCTTGATTTTATGTGGTTTTCTTCTTGATAAAATTAATAAGATTTACCACATAAAAACAATAAGGAATCTCTATGAAAAAATCTTCGCTTCTTTCTGCTGGGATACCCCTTCTAGCCTAAAAACGTTTCATAGAGAAAATCTTCTTGATTCTATGAGGCAGTTTTTTCTCTGTGTGCCAAACAAGAACTTGGTCAACATTTACATATATATCACTGCTTTTGATGGCCGAAAATGTTGATAGGAACTTGGCCTTTTTTCACATTGATGTTTTTGTGAGGATCTGACTACTTTTTGAACAATTTTCTACGATAACACTTTTTAAACTTAAAATTTCTAGGGTGTTTTATTTCTATTCATGATCACTGTTCCATTGTGTTATTACAACGGGTCGCCAGTGTGTACGTAATTTGTTAAGAGTCGTTTGGAAAGCAACATGTTAAAGACATAGTCAAAAGGATACGCCCAATGTGCATGCAAAGTTTCAATAGGGTAGGTGGTGCTTTAATTTTTGGATTTTCCGATTGAGTAAATCAATTTCTATTTGTCTACAAAATGTCAGCTTTCTACAGTATAATATTACGTAAAATTTTTATGGGCCTGGCCCCGCCGGCTTTTATATCTGTTAGTGCTTATGATTCATGTAAAGTTTTGTAGGAAAAAGCTATTGAGAAATACATGAGTAATAGACTAAAAACTTCTAAGCCGAAGTACATGAAAGAAAACGCTAATATTTATGGGTGAAGTTACGGCTACTTTTCAAAACAGGAAATTTTCAATTTGGATAAGTGCAATGTGTATGAAAAGTTTCAATAAAATTTAACTTAACTTTAAGTTTACAGTGCTTGTTCCCAACCCCTGATTGAAACTTCTGGTTTCTTAAATTTTTCTTAGTGATATCTGATCTAGATTAATTTGCGTACCAATTATCAGATCTCTAGTGCGAATTGGAGTTTTAGCGGATAAAACTTCTTGGTTTTAAGATTTTTCCATTGGCTTACTCATCTACACTTGCTTGTGTATAAAATTTCAGCTCTCTAGCGTGAACTATACCTTATAATTTTATGAGCATTACTCCTCCCACTATTTTAAACTCACAACATTGCTGTGAGCAGTGCTTATAATTCACGCTAATTTTCTTCTAAAATATGCTAGACCGAAGTAGATTAAACACAAGGCTAAAATTTTATGGGAGTGATCACGCCCACTTTTTTAGGTGATAGTTTAAAGTATTTCCTACTTGCAACGTATATGCAAGGTTTCACTTAAATGGCTTAAGTTAAAAGCTGTATATTAATAGCCTTATTAATATAACTTTTTAAGGTTTTACAAAGGGGTTTTAAGACAAAATTTCATAAGAAATTTTTCTTAAAAAGCCTTAATAAGTTTTATAAATAAGGCTGTAAGTTTTCAGGTTCAAACAATAGTATCGTGGCCCCATTTACCATTCTGGTAAAATTTTTTGGTTTTTCAGATTTTTCTAGTTGGTTTCTCACCTAGACCTACTTGTGTGTCAAATTTCAGCTCATACGCGCAACTTTTAATTTTTAATTTTAATGGGCGCAGGCCCGCCCCTCTGACTAAGATTTCTGGGTTTTCAGTTTTTTTTTGTTGTTTTCTCACCTATACCTACTGGTGTATCCAATTTCAGTTCCTTAGCGCAACTTTTAATTTTTAATATTTATGGGCGTAACCATGCCCACTTTTTCAAACTTAAGATTTTTTTCGGCCAGTGTTTATTATTTGTGTCAAGTTTCGTTGCAAACGGATAATAATACATACAGAAATAGTATATCCAAATATGCTGAGCCGTAGTACACGGAAATGAAGTTGAAATTGTATGGGCGTGTCAGCGCCCACTTTTTTAATAAAAAATTTTCAGTCTTGCCCTATCACAGTATGTATGCCAAATTTCAATAAAATAGCTTCCATTAAGCGCCTTAGATTTGCTTTTTTAATTCTAGCATTTATGGGCGTAGCCCCGCCCCCCGGGCCAAAAATTTTGGATTTAAAAATTTTGTTTGTTTATTATTTAGACCTAATTCTGTAGCAAATTTCAGCTCACTAGCACAAATTGGTTGAAATTTTCGGGTTTTCAGATTTTTCTGGTTCATTGCTCACCTAGATCTACTCGTGTACCAAATCTTAGCTCTCTAGCTATAGCGGAAGTGCTTCATCAATTTGATGAGTGATCAGTGAGTCGGTGAGTATGTCTTAAAATATGCACTTTTTGCACCTCCATATCTCCAAAACCTTTCATTGTAAAACTTTGAAACTTTGCATGTGTGGTTGCATAAATTTATTCTAATTATGATTTAAAATTTCATAATTTTACGGTCGCGGGGAACAAAGTTATGAGGGGGGTAAAAACAGCTCGAATGGCTTCCTGTAAATATACACACTGCGTGCATTGGCCGGAACTTGGCCTGCCGCACTGCCGTGCGCCTAGATTAAAATAATCTTTCCAATCCACAAACGGTAATTTTGTCCATTGTGTTTTATAAACACCTAGCGGTATGTTAGGATTCATAAAAATCTTTAAAATATCTTTAACAACAACAAATTTTGTTTGTGATAATGGATTGCAACATTTTATAATGGAAAAATGTGCGTAAATTTTAAATATACTCATGTTTTCAGGGATTCTATTTATTAATTTTTTCACGAGCATCTTTAAATATGAAAAACAATTTTCTCGACGTATTTCAATATCTTCATCAGTAACTTCAACATTGCTTCATTTAGTTTCAAATGCTGATCCAAAATCGATTGCATTTAGTGGGAGAAAAGTGTTTGGTATATTAAGATATATAATAACATTGGTTATCAATTTTTCGCTATTATGAGTTTCATTCAAAACTGTTAGCTTGAACATTTTTGAAGAAAATAAAAGAAGAGTAGAGTATAGGCTCTGATGCATACTGCCTGCGTGCATGATATCTGACTGAAATTCAAGATTTAAATAGTTCATTTCTTGTCTTGTATTTTCGTCACATAATTCTTTGTACATATATATTTTGGGCAGTCTTATCATTTTCGGCTGTTGAAATAAGTGAAAAATTATGTTTAAGCTCACCCCATTGCTCCAAGATTCGTCTTATAGCCGCTCCATAAGACAACCAACGAGTTGCAGAAATTTTCACAAGTTTTCTAAAACGGTTGCTGTCAATAGCAGTATTAAATGTTCTTAGCACACCATCTACACGATACAAATACCATAATAATAACACAAATTAAAAATTTTAAAAACCCCCGACTTTTTTCAGAAAAGATGTTATATCTTCTAAACGGCTGGACCGATTTTCTTCAAACATAGCTAAGAACCCTCTCGATCAAGCCGTCTTTCAAACAGAAAAAATTAAATAAAAATCGGTCCAGCCGTTTGGCCTGTACGTGGACACAGACAGACACACACACACAGATACACAGACACACACTACAAACTTATAACACCCCTTTTTTTAGTCGGGGGCTAAAAATAATATTTAACGATTTTCAAGCCAATTTTTTTTTTTTTTTTTTTTTAACACAAACACAACTCGCAAAGCGATTAGCTTGACTGCGAAAAACACCCAGGGACTATGGCGGGAATCGAACCCACGACCTCTGGACTGAGCGGCTAGCATCGCTACCACTCAGCCACAGGGGCACCCAAATCATGGCCAAATCGAAAATTAGGACGCCAAACTAGTTTTTAAGTCGCCACGTTTGGCGATAAATCGCCACATCTGACAGCCCTAAACACACGCTCTACTACCGCACCACGCAGAGCATAATTTATTTTGTTTTTTTTCTACTTTGAGCTCATTTCATAACAGCTGTAAAGTAATGCGGACAGTATGCAGTATGTGATGAAAAGTAAGTTGTGCTTCATATAAGTTATTACCGATATTTTTCTGTGCAGCAACGCACTTCGTCAGCACCCTAGTCTATCTACTTGGGTAGAGATTGCTATTAACATCAATGTGAGGTATGTAATTATTATACTTTGGTACTTGGTTGTATGTTCTCCTGTTAGCCATTCACCCATTCCCATCAGTCAAAGCTGGCCTGTAAATCAATTGGCACGATTGTAAAACTGTCTTCCCTCGCCTTAGTTGATGTGCTTCTTATTGCTACACAGATGCCAATACAGGCACTCTCTCTGTATTTTTTTTTTTTTTTTTTTTTTTGGAAGGGGTTTGACATTAATATTCTTTTCTTTTATTACACTAACGATGCATACTTTATGATTGTTCGTATCACACTCGTGTAAAGCCAGTGTGTCATCTGAGGATTTTATTCCCATTCGGATTCAATAGCTCTTCTGCAAAAGGTCCAAACTCCTATAGCTTTAATCGCATTGTTTTCTATATGGTATTTCCTGTGAGACTTTTTGTATTTTGTATTGTTTTGTTTTGAAATACGGGAGATTCATAGGATTAGAATTTTTCGCTAGACCTCATTCTCTGACCCAGTTGCAAGATAAGTTAAAAGCTTCTGTAACCTTTTCAGTTAATATTCTAGAGTGATGTTCACTTACGAAAATAACCACATCGCCTGTTTTAATAAACTGTGTAATAATATACCTCCCTGTGGTGTTCCGCTACATACACGACCTCTTATTTTTGTATAATTTACCTCGCAACTGTTAAGCATATTAGTTAATCCAAGCGGTTATTCCTTGATATTAGTCTAATATGGAATTAGGAATTCGATAAGACTACTCGAGACCGAAACATAATTGAAAGCCCCTTCAAGCCTAGATCAAAAGACCTTTCAACATGATATGCAACTTCCTGTAAGGCTCTCTCAACAGACCTGCCCCTAATATAGGCGTGTTGTTTAAATATTATTATAGCATGTGGTATTTGAGCTTTCAACATTGTGTCCACAATTCGCTCCAATGGTTTCAGTAGGAATATGGTTAAGCTTATTGGTCTGTAGCTGTCCTTGCCTAGTTTTGTTATGAAGACACTTCTTGCTGCTCTCCATGCCTTTACGCACGTTTTCGACAGGTGCTAAAGATGTTAGACAATCTAACTTTTATTAAGTTAATGCTTTTCTGAAGAAGAGCCGGGAAAATACCATCAGGCCTAGCTGCTTTAAATGGAGAAAAGCTTGTAATTGCATTGTTTACCATTTGAGTAGTAATAATTATATTTGTTGTGGTAATACTTCGTAGAGATGTGTCTCTTCCTCATTCTACGCAGCTCTTGGCTGGAAGTGTGCCTTCATTAGTATTTCTAATAGTTCTTACATGGTTTTCGCCCTTCCACCATCCGAGTTAGCGATTGTTTAGGTTGGGAATTTTTTGATTTTGTAGACTCTGCTAACGCTGTCTAGCTGTTCACAGAAAAGCGTCAAGGATTCTCGTTTAGCCTCCCTTATCTTCTTGTTGTATATTCTAAATTTCATTTTATATTCATCCCAATATACTTGAATTTTTTAACCAAAAATGGTTAACGAAGAATGGAAACAAATTTTACTGCAGAGAAAATGCTCGCAATGTTTAAAATCACACGTAGGAATCCAATTTCAGCTTACTCAGTACAAAATGTGAACTTTATGCATATGCATGCAATAAAACATTTTTAGCCATTTCTCAATACTCCCTCGCAAATGTCTAATATTTATTTTAGCTTTAAAGTATTGTGGTTGGTCGGTGGTTGGTGGCTGACGGTTCAAGCGCGGCGTATTATTCAACAGCATGAAAGAGACTATTTCTTGCCC
The DNA here is from genome assembly GCA_949987645.1 of Tachina grossa. Classification (NCBI taxonomy): domain Eukaryota; kingdom Metazoa; phylum Arthropoda; class Insecta; order Diptera; family Tachinidae; genus Tachina; species Tachina grossa. The sequence goes on from OX465274.1 coordinate 58,267,641, forward strand.
AGGGAAATCTTACGTACATAAATACTTTGCATGGCATCCAAATAAAGTCACCATCAGCAAGTGAATAAAATACGTAGAGACTTCAAATAACGTGACTTGTTGAACGCAACAAACATGAATAAATAAAAAATAAAATGAAAACAAAATCGAATTCAAACTTATGTGTATAAAGAGAAGAAGTCTAATACATAATTGAAAAACACTTCGTAATACCCAAAAAGAAATAAGTGAAGTGAATTAAAGCGTGTACTTACAATAAATCGCGTATGGTGATGTTGCAGAAATTTAGAAACTTGCGCATGTGTGTGTATGTGTGTGCTTAAACGGTATTTTATGGGATTAGCATGACATATCGTTTTACTTCCAATAGAGATCTTTGACTTTGAGATCTTTTTATTTGTGGGGATGGAAGGAAACCAACGAAATTAACCTCAAATACCTTTAAAAAAAAAGAACTTCAGACGTCGTCTGATAGTTTATAGCATACATATGTATGTAAGTATTAAGACTTTTCTATACTCTTGATAGAAGATATTTATGTTTGTTATTTTTTTTCGTTTTTATGGCTGCTTGCTACTGCTTGCCGGCGCTACACTTTAGTACGTGGTACTTGCTTCTACAAGTAAAGAAAATTTGTCATTAGACACAATCTGCATTGATCGTGAGTCATTTTTAGTTTTACAAGTAAATGTGGAGGAAGCTCCACATTTCTGCTGCTGGTAGTTTAATACAATACGATGATTACCGCTGTTTGGGTCTGAAGTTGCAAAACCTTCTTTCCCCCTGCTGTTTTATAATGCATGTTGTGCAACGAAGGTCGTGCGATATTCACTTAATAATTTGTTATTCTTTATTAGAAAGAGCAGTTTCAATAGGTATCACCTCTGTTTCGAGTCAGGAATCGCCCAGTAAAAATCATTTAAATGACGAAGAAATTAAATTTTTAACCGACTACAAATATACGAGTAGGAGGAGGTTAACAACTCGTCTCTATTTTTTTTTTGTGTTACTTCATAACTCGATACATTTTAGACCGATAGTATAAATTCTTTTTTTATCTGAGAGGATATAGCTTCCCATTGGCCCTATTGTAAAAAAAGTGGGCGGGAACATGCCCACAATTTTTTTATATTTAATTTTATGATATTCTACTTATTTGATTGTTGCGAAACCTATAAAAAACCTTTGCTTCTTGTAATTACACAATTTGAAAATTGAAAAAATGGGCGGAGTTACGCCCATTAAAATTTATTATAATATTTCACTCGGTTCTACTTAACCGATCTCTACAAAACTTACCACACACCTTGAGCTCTAAAATAGACACAATCCTAGATTTTAAAAAATGGGCGGAGTCACGCCCATTAAAGTTTAGTACTTTAGTTTAAGTGCTTCTACTTTACCGATTTTAAGAAGACTTAACACACAATCTGAGCTCTGAAAAACACACAATCTTGCATTTAAAAAATTGGCGGGGGTACGCCCATTAAAATTTAATTTTATATTGGACATACTTCTTCTTATTGGAAGTCGGTTTTTTTGGCAAAAAGAATTATTAAAGCACCTGCTTTAATAATGCCTTAGCATTCTTCGCTCTATGCACATAAGACGGTTGTCAGATCTGACAATATTGCCAGTTAAATGTGCTCAAACCGTGTGAACTAGCAGTTATTGTCAGACGTCGTTGCTAGAAAAAGCATTGTCAGTCCATTGCAAAACTAGCAGCTGACAACAAATTGTCACACATCTTACAATCGTGTGAACACATTGTAAAATTATTGCCACATTTTAGTATTGTCAGATGTGCGAAGCTTATGCATATGACAATGGTGTCAGTGTAAGAAGATTATTTCTATGGGCACCACTGCACACGCTGGAATGAATGAATGAATTAAGTCTAGCTGGAAGCACAGGACACTGCGACTAAAGTAGATCTATTGTATCCCCTGCCAGGTGCTAGAGCAACTCATCTAGACCTACTGCCCTGATGAAACTCAGGATTGCCAGTGGGTCCAGAGTTGGCAGTCCCCAATCCTCCAATAGGTGCTTGCCCAATTGGCGATATCTTCTGTGGCATAACGCTTCACAGTCCTTCAGAATATGCTCTGGAGCTTCATCTTCGTTATCACAGAATCTCCACAGGCTGTTACTCTCAATGCCAAGTCTGTTGAGGTGTTTTCTCAGTCTACAATGGCCTGTGAGAAAGCCTGTGAGCATTCTTAGATTGTTTTTACTTAGGGACATGAAAGCTATGAAACGATTTTGGTTATACGTTCCAATCATTAATTTTGCATGCCTCAATCCTGGGAGATTGAGCCATAGGTTTTCTCTATTACTCTTGATTTCCGTCGATATATCTTCCCGTATTTTATCCAATCCGAGTCCACAAAACGGTTCTGGTCCGACCATGGGTGTGCTAGCCCCCCTTCTGGCAATTTTGTCTGCATTTTCATTTCCTAAAACAACGGCGTGTCCAGGAACCCAGCAGAGTGTGACCTTATTCATGCTGCTTAGCTGATTTAGCTTAATGCGACATTCCCACGCTAACTTAGAGGTAAGCTCATATGAGCTGAGCGCTTTGATAGCAGCCTGACTATCCGAGCAAATGGCTATTTCTTTTCTTCGGTAGCCCCTATCAAGATTGAATTGTACGCATCTTTCAATGGCATAAGCTTCCGATTGAAAAATGGTGGGAGATTTTCCCAACAACTCATGGTAGTTAGTCCTTGGTCCTACAACTCCCGCACCAGAACCTGCCGGCGTTCTGGAACCATCAGTGTACCACCTGATCGTGCCATTTTCAAAAGAATACCTGGGTTCTATTTCCCCCATTCCCTTCTATTGGCCAGAAAAGTTTAAAATCTCTTATCGAAGTCATACACTCTATTCACAGAAAAAAATATCATCGAAATGCAACCAACAAAACAAATTGTTAACATTTCGGGCCTAATTGTGTAAAATGCAACGCCAAGCGTTGACAAAATTTCGATTACAAAAACAAAATACATACAAAATTTATCAACGCCAAGCTTTGCGTTTTACACAATTAGGCCCTTAATTTAAAAATTAACAATCATCATTGTTGATATAACAAATTTAAATTTTTATAGTCAATTAAATTACTCAACAAAATTATATTTTAAATTATATCATAATGGAATGCGCATATTTAGAAGAAACAAGAAATCATATTTGGTGTGTATTCATCATTTGCGTATTTAATAAAGTGTTGCTCTTCAGCTGAGAGGTAAGTGAGTCAGTTTATTAGTGTTGATGTTGCCGGTTCAACTCCGCCCAAAGACATTGAGTGTTTTTCGCAGACAAGCAAAAAATCGTTTAGAGAATTGTTATTGTGTATAAAAAGCTTGTTAATAAAACAATTATGATACATAAACTCAACAATTCACATTGTTAATATAACAATAACTTTAACTGAAATAACTTTGAAATCTAACAAAAATAAATGTTGAAAAAAGTAAATAAATTTCAACAAATTATTTGTTGATATATTTAATTGAAAACATTTTTAAGATTTTCCTTCAACTTACAATTTCGTTAATTGTATTTACAAAAATTGTTGTAGGTTCAAAATCAATTAATTATTTAATTGATATAACAAAAAACTTAATTGTATTTACAAATCATTTTTTTCTGTGTTCATCACGTCAGAGGGTTGCGCAAGTAGGGGAAATCGTCTTGCCAGGGATGATTGCTCCCATTGGCTAATTAGACCATCCTTGTCTGTGCTTTTCCGCGCGAAGCTTATTAGTTTTTGTCTGGCAGCAGCCTCTATCACAATTGTAAGAGGTGTGAGTTCAATGGGAACTTCCATAGCCGCCGTAGGACACGTCCTCATAGCCCCTGTTATACAAAGGCATGCTAGCCTCTGTAATTTTTCTAACCGGTTTCTGGATGTAGCCAGCTTGACCCTGTCCGACCAGGCAACAGCACCATAAGTGATGATAGGTCTCACTATCATGGTGTATATCCATCTCAAGATTTTGGGTGTGAAGCCCCATGTTTTTCCTGCAACAGATCTACAAACCATTAGTGCTTTTTTTGCCCTGTCAACAGTCGCCTCTAAATGCTGTTTCCATAACAGCTTTGAGAAAAAATATATAATAAAATATATGCAGAGAAAATCATTGCAATTGCTTATTTTAGAAATAACACAACCAGAAACGATTGATATTTAACAATTTCTAACAACTACTTTGAGTCTGGCAACGCATAGCAACAGATCTGACAATTTTCCATATGACAACCGTATAAACTGAAAAATTTTCGACTAGCGATTTTGTCATACAACCGTCTGGCAATAAATTTTAAGATTTTCTGACAAATTTTATACAATTGTGTGAAGTGGCAATCTACCTTGTGCTGGGAATTTTTGATTGCCAGTATATTGTCAGCACATTGCCAGATCTGACAATATTGTAAGATATGACAATCGTCTGTACATAGCTTAATGTTTACTTTACCAGCAGTTTGCAGTGAAAATAATTTCGGAAAGCTGAAAATCTTAATATTTTGATTTCAGTCTTTATTCATGAAAACCAGGCTCAGGAAACAAAATTGAGATCATATGTTGCTTATTTGTTAATACATTGGAGAACAACATATTGAAGCTGTTCAAATGCTTCTGTCAACAGAGTGGTAATTGTGTTTATTTTTTCCGTCATTGCGTGAATGACAATTGATAAAGAGATGTATAACGTACAACGGATTCTATGGGCGTTTAGCTTAAATTAGACGTTGCAATTGTCATAATGCCAAACCAAAATTCAATTGGTTTCTATGGTGAGAGTTAAGGTTAAGTACATAACACGCGTTCAATGCGCTAATGCGATACACGCGTCTGTCAAAAAAGTTGAAATAGTGTGTTTTCATAAGGCAAGTTACATAGAGAAGTTCGCGACGCGCGTACCTCGCCAAAAGTTGAACATTCTTCAACTTTCACGCGTTGTATACAAAATGACAGCTAGTGTTGCCAGATTCATAAACTTACATACACAAACATGATTAGAAATTAATTTTTTTATTAAACAATGGATACAAAAATGAATTAAATGTTTAAAGAAAAATGCAACGTAAATGCAAAAAAAAAATTGCCGACAAAGGATTTAAATTTTACAACTAAAAAAGCTTCAAAAGCGTTGTGTGTAACCTTCCATTTGTGTAGCGTTGAACGTTTAACAAGCCAGAAAAGCGTTGCCGCGTAACGCGTGGTATGTACTTCCACCTTTATGGCGTTATGGCGAGTCACCTATAATCAAGTACAGTTTTGCCCCTAAGTTTGGTGCGAACAGCTGTTTTGTATGGTTATGGTTATGTCACGTCTAATTTAAGGTTTTGCCTTTAGCAATTTTTCATTTATCACACGACCTTCGTAAAAATGTACTCAAAAACACTTACTGTGCATTACAATTTTTGTTACACTTTCATCAGTGGATTTTTATTAACGGTTTTCAGTTTGACTGCATGTCTGCTACAACTTCTCGTACTCATACTCGTATTCGTACTTGTTATGGATGTTTTGACATAAATGGCCTTTGATGTTTATTTCTATTTAATGGCAGCACTGCTGCTGCTGCTGCTGTTCCTGCTTTTGTTTATTTTTTCCGTACATACATACAATACATACATACGAGTACGTATACGTATACATTTTTTTTTGTTTGTTTTGTACTAGTGAAACCAGTGGCCATTTATTTGGCATTTTATGGCAGTCAATGTCAAGTACAAGTTCGTGATTCTAAAATGTTTTGAAAGTGAACATATGTACATAAATTTGACACTATAATTGTTTGTTGCATGTTGCTGAATAACAAAAATATAATATTCCTTACAGTTCCTTTGGAAAGAACTTTAAGAAATTGTGCATTTCATGTTCATGGCTATTTTAAAGTTGGCTGAGAGTAATTGAATTTTATTTGATATATTTTGTTCTAGGGAGTTGGTACATATTTTGTTTGTGCGTTCTGTGTGGTGTCGGCGATTGTGAAGGATATTCACGTTTGATTTTACGTTGAAATTATCCTGTGAATAAAACATTGAAATGTTTTATAAGACAAGCAAAAATAAGTCTTGAATGAAGAATTTCAGCCAGCAGGATTTAATTTCAAATATTTTTTTTTAATGAAATAAAATAGTTGCAATAATGTGCTTAACTTATTTTTATTAGTTTAATTCTTTCAGTTATTAGGTTTTTGTGCTAGAGCTGCAAAACTATCGATAGTGGCTCCATTCGATAGTTTCAATAGTATTTTTTGATGCCATCGATACTATCGATAGTTTTTGATTCTTAGAAACTTATCAATTGTGTAGTTTTGTGATATAAAATCTTGAATTTTTTAATCATTCCATAAAGTAAAAAGAAAGTTGATTTTTTAAAACTTTTAGTTCCAATATTTTTAACACGCATATTCAACAAACATATATACAGTTCTATAAAAAAAAATAAACGAAAAATCAAACATATAGATAGATGAATCAATAAAAAATAAATTAAAATGGAATAAAATAAAAAAAATCTTTCATCATTACTTAAACTATTGTAGTTAGCTAAAAAGTATTGGTTTAACAGAAGGAGAAGCAAACTATTTAGCGTCATCTTTTATTTAAAAATAAAGAGCGGATACAGTCCAGCAGTCGTCAAATTTAGCCGCCGTCAAATTTCTTCATGTATCAAAGCCGTTGGTACATAATTGTGTTTTTATGTAATTTGCATCTAGTAGATAAAAACTGACATCTTAAGTTGAAACAAATCAAAGCTAATTAATTTGTTTTCACATTTATATGTAAATGTAATGATACCCATTATTATAAAGGTTTACAGGCGGCGAAATTTGAATGTTGCATTTTTTATACACAGTCGCAATCATTCCGTTTTTATTGACTTTGATTTCTTCTCTTTAAGTAGCGTGTTTTTGTCGATAGTATCGCTATCGAAAAAAAATATCGATAGTCCACTTAAAATAAAACAATCGATACTATCGATAGTACCATCGATAGTTTTGCAGCTCTATTTTGTGCTACAAGAGTCATGAAAGTTATCCAATATCATAGTATATAATATATAGATAGTTGAAATATACCACAATTACTTGAGCAACGAAAATGAGTTTAATATCTTGATTATGTATGGTAAGTGAACTTCATTCAGTTGCCTTGTGTATTGGCAATGTAACTGAAATTAAAATCAGTCATATTAGGTATGTAAAATCTCTTTTTAATTGCCTATAAGCTATTAAAAATACGATTATGGCAGATTAGCAACTGAAAATAAATTAAACAAAGATTCAAATTAAAAAATGCAATGTGAGTCCGATCACAGAGGAGATGTGTAAACATCTAGTAATGAAAATTTTTTTTTAAGTTGGAAGTACTTATGCTTTTAGTATATTTTTTTAAATTAATCAATTAAAAGTATCAAAACTTTCAATATTGTAAATACATAGGAATTTGTTGGTTTTTGTTTGCTTTATTAAACTTATTTGGTTAGTAAATGGGCACACTGCAGTATATGTATATGTACTGCGTTCAAAATTGCAGTAAGCAGTAAGTTTACTGATTACTAAAAAAATTCAGTAAATTTTTACTGCAAATGAAATTTAATTTGCATTACTAGTAGAATCGTAGGACCGTAGCAAGTGGCAAAGTTTTTTCATTCAAATTTTAAAACTTTTGTATGAAAAACATTTAGCCACTTGCTAGAATTTCATTATGAATACGGGCATTATTGATTACTGAAAATTCAATGCACCTCATCATATAACAAATCATTTAGGCAATTTATAAAAATTGTAGAAAAAAATTTTAGTAATCAGTAAATTTTTTTTTGTTTTTACTGAAACTTTAGTGGTACTGCAGTGCTCATCTATGGTAAATGCCTTTACTTTTACTTTTTACTTTTTAATTCCAGTTGTTCATCGTAAATTCAGTAAAAGTGCGACTTTGACTCGCGCACATTCGGTTTTGATTATTTTTTTTTTTTTTTTTGATCTAGTTTTCTTCCTTTTTTAAGTTTTTTCAGTTTAAACGATTTTTTTTTCAGTTTTATCGCTTTTTTCTCGTTTTGGCGTTTTTTTTCTTTTTTTTTGAGTTTTTTTAATTTTTGCAATTTTTTTCATTTTGGCGATTTTTTTTTTTGGGTTTTTTTGATTTTGGCGATTTTTTTCTGTTTTTGGGGTTTTTTATTTAGGCGATTATTTAATTTGGTGCTCTTTTTCATATTGGCGATTTTTTTGTTTAAGGATTTTTCTCATTTTGGCGATTTTTCCGATTTTTCGCGATTTATTTTAGTCCTAGAGACTTTTTTTTAATTTTATGCTTTTTTCGTTTTGGCGATTTTTTTTTTGTTTTTGGCGATTTTTTTATATTTGGCGATTTTAAATTTTTTGATTTTTTAGTTTTACCGTTTTTGAATATTTCAAGAGTTTTGCTCTTACGGTTTCCAAGATACAGTAAGTTGTCAAAATTACAAAGTCAAAATTGCATTAACTGATGGAACACCCATTGATTTAAATTTTTTAAATTTAGTGTTAATTGTTGTAGTCTGTATAAAAATACACAAACTTTTAAAATTTCAAGTGTATATATGTATATACAATTGTATGTTATATTACATGGGATTTTAACATTTTTCGTTGATCGTTTTGGAACACCCTTTAGTTTTTAACTCTCATGTATTTGTTGTTGTAGTGGTCAAATGTCTACACATTGTGTCCAAATTTCAAGTCCGTAGCTCTTACGGTTCATTTTCACCTTTGGTCTACGGAAATATACAGAAAAATAACCGGCGGCGGCACACCGTCGGCTTCGAGCCGGTCGACTTGTTTCTCTGCTTGGTAATGCTTCTTTCAAACACTAATCCACTCATACATAGCTCACACCGATTTGACAATGCAAAGAAATCTCAGCAAAGAAATCTCAGCAAAGTCAAAAGATTTTTACCCCCTAGCGTATAGATGTTTACACATCAAAAAGAAATTCCTATGTATGTTATAAAGGCTAAAACTAAAGCTCATTATTTCAGTTGTTGCATCTATTAAACGGCCCCTAAGACACAATTAAAAACCCTTAGAATTATCAACTCTACTGTGAGCAAATGTTATTGCTTAAAATTATTTTCAATTATGAATTTAATTTTTACCTTTAAAGAGTTTATTCGCATTCTCAAACAAAGGAGAAGTTTATTTAATTATACTTGCAATTTGGCAACTGAAACTATCATCTGTTGGTTGGTTGTCAGTTTTTAAACGTAATAACATTTTAGCAACTGACAACAAAACTAAAGTTCGGTTGTCATCCATAATTTAGCCATAAAGCTTTCAATTAAAAAGGAAATTTTATTGCTCTCCCAAAAATTTAATATACAAAACATTTGTATGACATGTTAATACGATATAAGAATTAACTCTTCTTTATTAACTAAAAAATTAATGCCCTATGCATAATGAAAAACTAGCACAAAGTTAGCACAAGTGGAAAAATTTAACATTGTCTTAACAAGTTTTGCAATACAATTTTAAAATAAAAAATCACGCCAGGATTTAACAGTGGATTAAAACTACATTATGCTTTTCTAGACTCAGATCTATCTATGTTTCGAATTTCATCGAAATCTGATAGATAGTTTCAAAGAGAAAGATATTTCCTTTTACCACCACACGTGCTCCTATTTTGAAAATATTTATATTTTATGGATTTTTTCGGACTTACATATCTATCTACATATGTTTTCAATTTCATAAAAACATGTTAGATAGTTTCTGAGAGGTAGAAATTTCTCCCTACAAAAACATATAAAGTGTGTCCTGCTAGTCTTAAATGAACATACGTTCTAAATTTTACCAAAATCCGTAGTTTAGCCGTTAAAGAGCTAAAAGCAAACAATCAAACACTTTGGCATTTATAATATTAGTTAGCAGAGACACTTGTCCAAATCACGAACCTTTTAGCACAGACACAAAACAAAATTGTGAATTGGAGATTCTGAAAAACTATGCTAAAAATCCCCAAAACCCAGGAGTTCCATAGCACTACCCCGGAAAATTACGTCAACACTGAAAATCTGAAACATTCGCAGTGCTATGTAATTGTTGCCAGTATTTGATAGCATTTTTTCATTTTCAAAAAAAATTTTTCTTTTACATGCATGGCACGCCATAAGGAACTTACGTTCCAAAAATTATTTTCCGTTTATTAAAACTTAATAAGTCTAAGCATTGGTCTCTATACTCTAGACTGTAATAATTATTCAGTAAACTTTATTGTTACTTAAGCTGTGATCACATTCCATATGTAGTTGTCTTAAGGAAAGTTACTCTTTTATTCACATGATATTTTATTTGTACTCCAGGTGAAACTGCTTGAAAATACTTTTTCTTCCTTAGCACGACTCTTATGTATTATTAATTAATATCACTAAGTTTATGTCCGTCTCTGGTCGGACCTAATAATTATATTTAGAATAATATTTGAATACTTATGGTTAGTTCATTTTTAAAGAAACAATAAATAAATATATGTACATATGTATTAGTGATGCACGAATATTCGTATTCTAATTGTCGAATATTCGGCCATTTTCAGGCGAACACGAATACAAAATTTTTCCAAAGAAATGAAATCAATAAATGCATAAATCCTAAACGAAATTTAAATAAATTACTAAAAATTTTAGTTTGTACAAATACATTAATTTTTTATAGAAACTTGTGCTTTGTATAATTTTCAAATATTATTTAACGACGATCATTAAAATTTTGGGTATTTTTTATTAACTTTAAAGAGTTTGAGGTCCTTTTTCATAACAATTTTTCGATATTTCATATTGCATATAATATTCGTATTCGTATTCGTATTAGCGAATATCGTTTCAAATATTCATATTCGTATTCGCAAATATCAAAAATTGACATTCGTTACATCACTAACGGCCCTTCTCACAATGTACAATTAAAAGCTAGCAGGGACTTTAACGGAAACTTTTGTATGAAGAACTGTCAGTTAAAGTCCATGTTAACTCTTAACCATACATTGTGAAAAGGGAAGTAATATGTATATGTATTTAAAAAAATCAAAAAGAAAATTTTACTTAATTTTCGCCATCACAAACACTTGCTTTATTTAAAATCAGCTGATATCAGATGCTTTGTCACCTAAAAATAGGACACAATCTAAACCTAAATTTTCGTATGAAATGCACACTGGGAACTAACTCATGTAATTGCTTAAAGGTGTTCAGACCAGGGGGCAAATTATGGCACTCGTTATCGAAAGAAATTACGAAATATTTCCATATAAACTCTATTGAAATATTTCGTAATTTCGTTCGATAACGAGTGCCGTAATTTGCCCCCAGGTATATATTATGTATGTACATATGTACAAATTTAATATGTGAAAAAGTTACATTCCACACGACAAATACATATACATATGTATATAATGTGAACGTAGCCTAAAGCGTATAGTACACGGCATGTAAAAAGTCATATGCGCATGTTGGTCTGACGTAATTTTGACGTCATGACGAAGCTAAATTTGGTACATGCCGTCTACTAGTAACATATGTACATGTTGATATTCAAATGGTTACAGATATTCTGCCTCAAACAACGTGTTCGGTTCGGCTACATGTGTCACATCTGTAATTTGGAACCAAAATTTTGCGGCATTTAGCCACTACTAGTAATTTTAAAAATTCAACCAACATGCTGAGAATTCCCATGACGTTATCGCCACATACGCATGTGCCTTTTTACATGCCGTGTACTATATATAGGCTTAACGTGCATTTACCCAGTCGGATTTTTATTAGCTAGCTCAAAATATGGGTAAATTTTTGATAACTTATTTGCAACTAGCTTCTGAACTAATTCATAAAGGCCGTAATACACTATCATACAAAGTCTACACTATCTACGAAAATATACAACCCTGGTGTGATGAATTGTTATTGCCTTTTGAAAATTTTCATGAACTCCATCATACCAGCGTTGTACTTTTTCGTAGAACGCACGACTTTGTATAATAGTGTATCATGGCCTTAAATGATACAGATGTGAGTCAGTTGTTTTTTGCAACTTCTTCCCGATAAGTATTGAACTAACTTTAAGCTAATTCAAAACTGATGCAGAGATTAGTGAGTTGTTTTTGTACAACTAACTTCTTTGATAAGTTTTGAGCTAACTTTTAACTATCTCAAAGCTGATACAGTCAAAGTTCAGAGAGAAAATGTCAGCATAAAATTCATATTTATAATAACTCTCTGCCTGGCTGACAAACAAAGTGATCACGGTTCGACCATACCCGTTCTCGTTTCTTAAAAAATAATTTAAAATTGTTTAAAATTTAAGCTGACTAAAAAATGTTAATAAATAAAAAGCTAAATCATAATTAACTAAATATAACACTTTTTTTATTTTTTTTTATTTGGCACAAGCTAACTTATAATGAGCTAACTCATGTTTAGTTCAAAACTGGTGCACTCGTCCTGCGGCCACTCAATGTTAAATCTGATCACTTTTAACATGCAGAATGAGTGCTGATTTTAACCACCTCTGACTAATTTTTGGCTGATAATTCAGTAGCTCAAATTCCCACTGGAAACTACATTTTTGTAGCTTTGTTTACAAGCTACAAAAATGTTAGTGTATGTGTTGTATATAACATGATTACAGTGTTGCCAATGAAATTACACATGGCTGTGTTTCCAATTACATATTGAAGAAAATTACACCACAAATGTTTTCTGTAAGTTAAAATGAAAACAAAAATAAATAAAAATAGAACATAAAGTATAATTACACACAGATTATACATGAATGTAATTAAATGGCCTACACAAGAGAGTAATTGAAAACTCTGTGTAATTACACACCTATTGGCAACACTGAATGACTATAATCATTCATGAATGTCGCGTCTGCAATTGTACTTTAATTACCCTGTAATTGTTATTTTTAAAAACAAAAGGCATCTGTGGCAGAGTAGCAAGCCGTAGCGGCGCGGCTGTCGGCTAGCCGTTCAGCCGATTTTTTTCAATAAGTCGAGCCGCCGCCGAACCACTCGGCTTATCGGCGGCTTCATACTCAGCCGATATTTTGTCTTATTTTATTTTTTTTTATACTTTTTGAATTATGTTTAAAATTGTGTCTAGTCAATTTCCGTATAGTTTTTATTTAAATTTCGTATTGAATATGATAGCGAGCGTCCCTCAAAGATAGTTTTTTTTGCTTCCACATAGAAAGAGATTGTTTATATGAACGGGAACGTAGCTGCGACAACACTTACGTTCTCTTTTTAGGAGTCCCTTCTTAGATCCATGAACGTTTACACAGACTTTTTTGTCGCAGCAGTCAGGCGACTTTTTGATAATTATTTGTTCTAAGCAGTTTATTCGTTCATCCGTAGCAGTGTTGCAATAGAGTAACTAATTTCTAATTCAATCGGAAATCTTTAATGAATATGTTTCTATGGTTTAAAAGATAATTTACGAAATTACATTTCTTGGCATCAATTAATTGGTTTAATATTCATTCAAACTATTCCAAAGTAAATAATTTTACAACGTGGTGATTTAATAATTCACGTACCTTCCCAGAAACCTACTAGGTTCAAGAAATTTTTTAAATGCTTAAACAAACGGCGTTCAGCCGTTCAGCCGCCGCCGCCGAAAATATTTGTCTTTCAGCCGCCGCAGAAATTTTTGGGTCGGCTTGCTACTTTGATCTTTTGTTAATACCAACAAAATGAATGTGTTTTATGGTGTTGTAATTCGTTGTAGTCGTGCATGTACCTAGTATAATTGTACCATGAACAACTCACTAATCTCTGCATCCGTTTTGAGTTAGCCTAAAGTTAGTTCAATACTTATCAGGAAGAAGCCAGTTGTGCAAAAAACAACTGAATCACAGTGTATAATTTTTGAATTAATTCAGAAGCTAGTTCATGATACAAGTATAATTGTACCATGAGCTAGTTGTAAATGAGTTATCAAAAAGTACCCCATATTTTGAGCTAGCTAATAAAAATCCGACTGGGTGTACATACATACATGGCTAATTTATTTATTTTTAGTCAAAAAAAATAAAAAAAAAAATGGCTCGTTAGGCTTATGCATTCGCTATGCTAAGAAATTTCACATTTATTAGGTGTGTTCCACAAGATTTCGTACAAGTTCAGACTAATGAGAGTAAAAAGAAAATTACTCTCTGAATATGGAAAAGTTATCCAAAATTGCTGGAACGCAAAAAACCATAATTGCCCATCTTAAAATACTAGTGCTGCTTACTTTTTAAATTAAATTTAATTTAAGTGATTTTAGTCGCTTAAAACGCATAACATTATAAAAACAAAAGTTTTGCATCATTGGCAACAGCTTTAAAAAGTAAATAAAAATGAGTTCTAAAAAGTAAATTATTTAAAAACAGCATTTTTTTATTAAATAAATAGGGAAATGTGTACAAATGTACTCAAAACTTCAACTTTGTTCAAAAAACCTTCCATATTAATTTTTAATAAATTTTTATGCAAATACTTTTTTTCCTATATTTGCAAACTTTCTGGTTAGTTTTTCAGTTCGATATGTAAACAAAAAACAGCTGATTATTTAATTCTGGTCCGAACTTACCCAGAAGAAAAAGTTCGTACTAGTTTGTACAGGAAATGAAAAAAATTACCCTCTCATTCGCTCTCAAAACTGCACGAAATTTGCTCTCTGGAACGAGTTTGGATAACTTTGTACAAGTTCGGACTGTTTTGTTATGCATCTGGAAAAGACCTATTGTATACATACATACATATGTATGTGACTCCAGGATGCCCAGAGAAGCACCAGAGTGCCGAACATCAATCGACTTTTTATACAAATGAATACACATACGCTTATACATATATCTCGCTTTTCTATATTGCAGCTGCTGTGATGTAATTTGATCAATCCTATTTGTTTCTAATTTATGTATAACAAGGGAATATCTAGAAATTAGATAAATCACAATTTATAAGTTTTATGCTACTCACCTCCTTCATTCACTTCAAATTGTTTTAAATTAAATATTTTACATTATTATCCCGAACCGATACCGTTTTATTTGTAATAATTATATCAATTGGCAACTCTGTTACGAGTTCATTGATTCTCACTCAAAACAAATCCATAAAAACAAAAACAAAACCTGCACATCTCTACTACATATTTGCACTGCTTTTTGCCACTACATATTTTCCTTATTTCTAAATATGAATTAATTCATATATACATACAGTAGTTTTCGTTTATAGTCACTACCGCTTATTGTCACATTAATGATATAGTCCATATTTAATGTTTTTTGTGACTTTTGAACTTAATTTCATTCAAAAAGTTGACGATATAGTCCATTTACTATATAGTCATATGTGACATATACGCACCAACTTTGTGGCAGTCAAAATCCAAATTGTATGCAAACATTTCGCGTTTCAGTTACAAAAATCTTCAACAGATTTTTTTAGTTATTTATTTAAGTCATAAACCAAAAAATTAATCTAAACTTCAAGCTACTGTTTAGTAGAAGAACATGTCTTTAAAACAAAACATTGTTGCATAAAAGGACACACAAATGTGCCTTTTAAATACAACATTGTTTTGTAATTGACATAATTGGATTGTATGGAAATTCTTCTATATACATATGTACCTCTGCGTGGCATAAAAAAATTAGGCTTATAGTCACATTAGCGATATAGTCCACAATTTCTGTGCAATTTTAAATGTGACTATAAGCGAAAACTACTGTACATACTTATGTATATACATACATACATATGTACTTATGTATGAGTATGTACGTACGTAGGCCTTATTCTTATAATATATTTTTGATTTATAAAATTTGTTGTAGCTATAAACCATTTATAAAACAAAAATATATATACATACATACATACATATGTAGATATGTATACTATATTCTTTTTCAACTATGCATGAAAATTATACAAAAACACAACACAACACAACAATAACACTCAAGAACTTTGCATTTTTTTAATTGAGAGGCTTTTTTATTTATTGCACTGAACTTATTTTACAAATCCAAAGCATTATTAACACTTTTAGTGATCGTTTAAACAATTTTTTATTAAATTATATCTATTTTATGCTTTTCGGTCTAATTAATTATTAATATAATATAAAATGCACTTTATAACAAGCGGCAATTTTGATCGACCGAATTTAAGGGCGAACACGTGAGAACTGAGTTCTTATGGCTAATAAAGTAGAGTTGCCATATGGTTCCGGATACTGGAAATCATGCAAGTATTAAATTTAGTGGCCTGTATCATGAAAGTATACGAAATTCAATAAGAAAAAGATTTGCATACGTTAAACCGAAAATTTATTAAACTGAAAGAAATCTCATAAGTAATTTCATAATTGTGCTGCATTTCTTTTGAATTTGGTTCTAGTTAAAGATACTGACCATTTTATATAAAAGAAATGTGTTGTTCAAAACATGTTACGATATATAAAATTTAGTTGTCATACTTAAAAAATTATAAAAATCGAGAACACAAAACTAACTTTCATAAATCTTTTTAAACATTTTGTAAAAGCTATGAGATTCAAGATGTTTTATTCTGATACATACTTGTTCCAACTTCCTATTCATGTTAAATGCTTTAAAAATGGAAGTGCGACAAGAAGTGTTGATTCTTGACAATAAATGTTTATTTATTCCTACGTAGTATGTAATTTTAGCTTCGAAAGCTCTGAGGTAGACATTTATTATTAATAAGTTAGGCATTCTCCCTGACTTATATATTACTTTATGTGAGAGGAATTTCTCCGAACCGCATTAACTAGAGTATTTAGAAACAAGTGTTCTAATATGAGTAGAGCTATCGGAGATATCAAAAATCGGTATGAACTTAATAAATTAACTCGAAATCCAAAAAATACATGGTTTCATAAAACTTCTTAATGTAGCATGCTGCCGCGAAATAATTTTTTTGGTAAAAACTAAATTTTGAGATAAAACGTATTGCACGTGTTCCTCTTCTTCAAATTTACAAATTTTCAGTAGATGGAAAAAGCTTTTTTAATATCGTATACTACTGTGCTATATGTATTTATGTTTTTATATCAAAGATGTGAACGAAGTATTTTGCTCTTTCATATACAAAAGTGATGAAAACACTGTATATTTGCGAAAAAAAAGCTAATATCCTTATTTTTAACACTTTAGAAATATTTTTACACACTTTGCTTATTTTGTGGCTAAGTAGGCAGACATTAAACAAGTTTTATTTTGAATCAGTATCAAACTATCTCTATCCAGCCGAATCTCAGAAGCAGAATGCTATTGGCTTTATTTGAAATCTATCACAAAATATATAAAAATATTATCAAAATCCTGACTATAAATATTCTTTGCCAATAAAGAATTTCATTTGCCTACTGAAAGCAACTCGTATTCATATCAAAAACACTCTCAAAATAACGCATTGCAAAGACTATTCTTATCCTAAGCCTAAACAGCCTTTATAATATCTTAAGCTAATGCCTACGCAACCAGGCTACTCGTATTTACCAACGAGACGAACACCATCTCCACAAAAAACTAAATCGGGCTTCAGGTATCTAATACATGCTCTTAGGTTAAAGACAAAAATGTCAATAATTGCAGCACAGAACACTGGTTATGCGTATTTTAAGCCACCTATTAATTTGAGTTACCTACGAAAATATTGAATATAAATACCCCACTCTTCAAGTTAAATTGAAGCACACTACTAGAACTAGTAAGAAATCTAGCGCAGTCTCTTTAAAGGCCATGATACACTATCATACAAAGTCGTGCGATCTACGAAAATATACAACCCTGGTGTGATGAATTGTTATTGTCTTTTGAAAATTTTCATAAACTCCATCATACCAGCGATGTACTTTTTCGTAGATCGCATGACTTTGTATGATAGTGTATCACGGCCTTAAGGCCTGGTTATTCAAACTCAAGCCCCAGTAAAAATTTTACTTTCTCACTAAGTCGACGAATACAAGCCGTTAAGTTTCGAAAGCATACAAGACCAGAACAAAAACCCAATTACTTTTATTCGATGATTCAGGAAACGGAAAAATAGTTCTTTTATGAATTTTATATGCCTGTAGTTTTGCTATAAGGCTTATATATTATTACTCAATTTCAATTTACATGGCAACTCTGCCGCGCTTGCCAAAAATGTCTCACTCATTCAGCTATCACACACGAGAACAATTAATTGTTCTGGCATAATATGCCAGTTTGTCGGTGAGAGTGGCAAACTTTTCAACCAGCAACAACCCCGCATCATCGGCACAAAACCAATACACGCAACTTAAAAAACAGCAAATGTTAAAAGAATACAAAAAACACTAATATACACAAAGCAGTGTGAATGTATACATTTTTATGCCAGATGAATTAGTCTGGTGTGTTCTACAAAAAACAAAAATTGTGTAGCATAAAAATTACTCCTGTGTGATGCCCCATTAATCATTGGCCTTTCACACACGCGACTAATTTTTATGCCGCACAATTTTTGTTCTTTTTAGAACACATGTTACATGCTTAATACGGCACTTAAGTGCATCTCCGCGGTTAGCTCAGAGCCAGAGATTTCGGGACGTGTGATCTCAACCTACACTTGTTGCGGTGGCCTGAAAATTTTCAGAAGTCGATGGTGAAACAAATTTTTGCGCAGATTCTTCTTAGGATTACGAGTAGGACGGAGGTCAATTATCTAGAACCTCGAGTCCCTTATCCAGCATAATAATGCTCATAAAAACACCTGAAAAGAAACACAAAGATTAGCTAGATATAATAATCTCATATCTAAACGATAGATTACCCTTTCAGTTTTGAACCAGCCTGGAAATTTAAAATAATCTGAAAATAAAATAAGATTAAAATTAATAATAATGAATGTTACTTCTTAGTTACCACGCGCAGTCAAGCGATATGATTAAAATATATTGTGAACAGCTGTTTAGTAAGGCGATTTCAGACAGATGAATGAACAAACTAAACAAAGAATTCTTTTGAGTTGGCAAAGTAGTAAATGGTAGTAAAGCGGTGTCTATAGTATTGGTTATAAAGAAAGAAATAAATGCATTATTTTGTAAATTGTTTTATTGTAATGAAGTTTGTCTATTGCTATTTATTAGGGGAACCTGGTACATTGCGGATGCAGATGATTAAGAATACTATATTTTGATGAAGTAGGTCTAGGAGGAAAGATCCAGAATGTAAGGTGAGATAAATAAATACATGTAAATTGGAGGGAATCCATCAGACTAAATAAAGATGGCGAGTGAAAGCGGGAAAACAATTCTGAGATACATGTATATATCTACCACTATTTGTATGATATAATGTAAAAAGTATATATAGATACCGGTAGAAAGTATATAGGTACATTGGCAAAACAGGAAAATGGAAAGAAATATGCTAGGTAGCAAACGGTACTAAGAAAATTTAGAGGAGAGTCTCAGATAGATAGTTGTCGGTGACGGTAGTCGAAACTTTTGTAGCAAACTTTTGTAAAAAGTGATTTTTAATCTCAAGAGACAGTTATAAAATACATTGGCTAATACGCTGTTATAATGACCTAAAAAATAAAACTATAAAACGACGAAGTTATAAATGTGATTAAATTGAAATACTTTAAAATTGACAAAATAATTGTATCACAATTCGTACAAGATAAAAAAGAAAGATGAAATGATACATTTTTCTAAAGTGAATGTATTACACAATTAAATCAAATAAAAAAATCCGTCAACCGAAAAAAAACTAAGCTTGCCATCTGAATTTTTGCCAACATAAGAAACCCGTGGAATTGTACCATCAACACCAGAGATCCAGGAGAAGAGACCGGAGTAACCGGACGAATTGATGAATCCATGCCGCAGGAAAAGTTCAACAACTGACAGTGATAAATACACTTAGGGAAGTCGTATATTTATTATGGTGTAATATGTATTTTACGTAATTATTTTTGATTTGTATCTGCTAAATATATTAAGGAAATGAGAAGGAGCACTTATATTTGTTAGTCTAAGGAATATACGTCATACCATAGAAGATTTTATTGTTAATTGTATTAGTTTATGAGAAATGTTAGAACTTTGTAAAGCTACAACAATTCTGTCAAGACAGTAAAGAAAAAAATTATCAGATTTATTCCTCTTCGTTGGTTTAGAGATTTTGAGGTTCGGAAGTAAAGAAAGGGACTGCAAAGCGGGAGTAGTTAGATCACCCTAGGGAGCTCTCTCAGGCAGGTAAATTATTTGGTGTAAAGTTTGAGAATTGCGATTGACCTGAAAATTAAGTGCAAAGAGGGTGGAACAAAAGAAGAGATAGTTTGGTAGTAGAAGAGTAGTAATGAAATACTGACAGAAATGTCGTAGGCTGTCGAAAAACTTAAGAAATGTAAATGCAGAAACGCACTTCATCAGCACCCTAGTATATCTACTTGGGTAGAGATTGTTATTAACAACAACTATTTAACTTAAATTCTAATGAAACGGAATGTGAGAAATCATTGTTGTGTACAATTATTGATTAACCTTTGGTAAATACTTACGTAAGTATCACTATTCATTTCCCCTGTTTTTCCATTTTTGTATTTTTATATTTAGGTTAGCACGATGTTAATAACAATCTCTTTCCAAGTAGATAGACTAGGGTGCTGATGAAGTGCGTTGCTGCACAGAAAAGTATCGGTATTTCCCCCAGCTTAAAAGTCTAATTTAATTTTTCTTCTCTTCTTTAGAAACTCACATTAATTAATAAAAATTATTTCATTCAATAAGAAATAAAATTACTGAACTTAAGCCAAATAAGAAATTATTTCTGATTAAAATTCACTACAGTACAACTAAATCTGAAAATGTCTCCTTAAAAAAAAAATCATATTTATTTTGTAAAATTTAAGTAAATAAACTTTATATTATTATATGTATAGTGAAATGGAAAACTTTTGTAGTTAAGATTTTTTAAAGGGGTTTTAATATAATAGACATGCGTGAGTAACAAAACAATTATCTGGGTTCATGAAAATTCTCCGCATAAGGAAGTGACCATGGTAGGGAAAGGGCGGCTGAAAGAAACAACAAACTTTCGTAATGATAATGTGTGTCTAGTGATGTAAAGTTCAAGGTTTGTATTTTGTAAGAATAATTGCTGCTTGTCTCGGTCTTAAGTGTAGGTTGAGATCACACGTCCCGAAATCTCTGGCACTGAGCTAACTGCGGAGATACACTTTAGTGCCGTATGAGGCATGTAACACACACGAGACAAATTTATCTGGCATAAAAATGTATACGTATTAGAGAACAGCAATGAGTAGTGAAAAAATGGGTAGAGTTGAATCATGACTTATAATTTATTGTACTTATGCGCACTCATACTTATTGCAATGTTGTTTATAAATCATATTCACTCGAAAGTTTGAAGTGCGCATCGAACTCATACCTAGCAACATTTATGACATTGTTGATTTTGACTTTCCTTAACTTACGAACATTAAAGTTCTCGTTATGTGTTTCTCTGTTCCTTTTTTTGCTGGAATTGAATAACAACCTTATTTACTACAATTGTATACTACTTGCAAACTATTTAATGACTTAACTTGTATATAAACATACATGCATGATTTGAGTGAGCTGAATCAATGTGAGTAGTATAAGTATCTTCCTGAAATGAGAAATCAAACTGACATAATTTATGAGTGTGAGTGTGGCATGACTACCCACTTGTCCTGAGGTTCGATCAAAACGAATGCTCACTAAAGCGAAAAATTTCGAAACAAAATTCTTTGATATTTGTTCGCAAATCTAAAAAACCTCGAATGTTCGCTAAAACTCCGAGCTTCGAACTTAAACGGCTTAAAATATGCATAACCAGTCATCTGTGCTGCAATTATTGGCTTTTTTGTCTTTAACCTAAGCGCGTGTATTAGATACATGAAGCCCGATTTGGTTTTTTGTGTAGATGGTGTTCGTTTCGTTGGTAAATACGAGTAGCCCGGTTGCGTAGGCATTAGCCTAAGATATTATAAAGGCTGTTTAGGCTTAGAATAAGAATAATCTTTGCAATGCGTTATTTTGAGAGTGTTTTTGATATGAATACGAGTTGATTTCAGTAGGCAAATGAAATTCGTTATTGGCAAAGAATATTTATAGTCAGGATTTTGATAATATTTTAATATATTTTGTGATAGATTTCAAATATAGCCAATAGCATTCTGCTTCTGAGATTCGGCTGGATAGAGATAGTTTGATACTGATTCAAAATAAAACTTGTTTAATGTCTGCCTACTTAGCCACAAAATAAGCAATGTGTGTAAAAATATTTTTTAAGTGTTAAAAATAAGGATATTAGCTTTTTTTTTTCGCAAATATACAGTGTTTTCATCACTTTTGTATATGAAAGAGCAAAATACTTCGTTCACATCTTTGATATAAGAACATAAATACATATAGCACAGTAGTATATGATATTAAAAAAGCTATTTCCATCTACTGAAAATTTGTAAATTTGAAGAAGAGGAACACGTGCAATACGTTTTATCTCAAAATTTAGTTTTTACCAAAAAAATTATTTCGCGGCAGCATGCTACATTAAGAAGTTTTATGAAACCATGTATTTTTTGGATTTCGAGTTAATTTATTAAGTTCATACCGATTTTTGATATCTCCGATAGCTCTACTCATATTAGAACACTTGTTTCTAAATACTTTAGTTAATGCGGTTCGGAGAAATTCCTCTCACATAAAGTAATATATAAGTCAGGGAGAATGCCTAACTTATTAATAATAAATGTCTACCTCAGAGCTTTCGAAGCTAAAATTACATACTACGTAGGAATAAATAAACATTTATTGTCAAGAATCAACACTTCTTGTCGCACTTCCATTTTTAAAGCATTTAACATGAATAGGAAGTTGGAACAAGTATGTATCAGAATAAAACATCTTGAATCTCATAGCTTTTACAAAATGTTTAAAAATATTTATGAAAGTTAGTTTCGTGTTCTCAATATTTTATAATTTTTTAAGTATGACAACTAAATTTTATATATCGTAACATGTTTTGAACAACACATTTCTTTTATATAAAACGGTCAGTATCTTTAACTAGAACCAAATTCAAAAGAAATGCAGCACAATTATGAAATTACTTATGAGATTTCTTTCAGTTTAATAAATTTTCGGTTTAACGTATGCATATCTTTTTCTTATTGAATTTCGTATACTTTCATGATACAGGCTACTAAATTTAATACTTGCATGATTTCCAGTATCCGGAACCATATGGCAACTCTACTTTATTAGCCATAAGAACTCAGTTCTCACGTGTTCGCCCTTAAATTCGGTCGATCCAAATTGCCGCTTGTTATAAAGTGCATTTTATATTATATTAATAATTAATTAGACCGAAAAGCATAAAATAGATATAATTTAATAAAAAAATTGTTTAAACGATCACTAAAAGTGTTAATAATGCTTTGGATTTGTAAAATAAGTTCAGTGCAATAAATAAAAAAGCCTCTCAATTAAAAGTAAATGCAAAGTTCTTGAGTGTTATTGTTGTGTTGTGTTTTTGTATAATTTTCATGCATAGTTCAAAAAGAATATAGTATACATATCTACATATGCATGTACATATGTATATATATTTCTGTTTTATAAATGGTTTATAGCTACAACAAATTTTATAAATCAAAAATATATTATAAGAATAAGGCCTACGTATGTAAATACATACTCATACATAAGTACATATGTATGTATGTATATACATAAGTATGTACAGTAGTTTTCGCTTATAGTCACATTTAAAATTGCACAGAAATTGTGGACTATATCGCTAATGTGACTATAAGCCTAATTTTTTTATGCCACGCAGAGGTACATATGTATATAGAAGAATTTCCATACAATCCAATTATGTCAATTACAAAACAATGTTGTATTTAAAAGGCACATTTGTGTGTCCTTTTATGCAACAATGTTTTGTTTTAAAGACATGTTCTTCTACTAAACAGTAGCTTGAAGTTTAGATTAATTTTTTGGTTTATGACTTAAATAAATAACTAAAAAAAATCTGTTGAAGATTTTTGTAACTGAAACGCGAAATGTTTGCATACAATTTGGATTTTGACTGCCACAAAGTTGGTGCGTATATGTCACATATGACTATATAGTAAATGGACTATATCGTCAACTTTTTGAATGAAATTAAGTTCAAAAGTCACAAAAAACATTAAATATGGACTATATCATTAATGTGAAAATAAGCGGTAGTGACTATAAACGAAAACTACTGTATTTATATATGAATTAATTCATATTTAGAAATAAGGAAAATATGTAGTGGCAAAAAGCAGTGCAAATATCTAGTAGAGATGTGCAGGTTTTGTTTTTGTTTTTATGGATTTGTTTTGAGTGAGAATCAATGAACTCGTAACAGAGTTGCCAATTGATATATTACAAATAAAACGGTATCGGTTCGGGATAATAATGTAAAATATTTAATTTAAAACAATTTGAAGTGAATGAAGGAGGTGAGTAGCATAAAACTTATAAATTGTGATTTATCTAATTTCTAGATATTCTCTTGTTATAAATAAATTAAAAACAAATATAATTGATCAAGTTACATATGTATAGAATAAATGTGAAATTTTTCAGCATAGCGCATTCATAAGTCTAACGAGCCATTTTTTTTACCAAAAATAAATATACATGTACAGTTACTCACAGAAATGTTTTGCGTATGTAAAACTCAATAAATTTACGAAAAGTATGCTACATAAAAATGTCTCCTTTTAAAAATTCATGTTTATTTTTTACATATTGAATAAGAGAAGTATTAACTGCAATTATTTTAATTAAAATTTAAAAACAAAAGAATATTTTATGAAATTTTTAAAAAATAATGAAAAAATCGCTTATAAATTAGGTCACAAAAGTATTTTGCTTTTTGAATTTTTTATACAGATTTTTCATTATTATAGCAGCAAACTATGTTTTAATGTTTTGTGTGATATGCATTATTAGAAATGATCACTTGCAGACATCTTATCATAGATTCTACTAAATTTCGGAAATTTCGAGGTATTTTTTTAAACGTTTCTTCTGCTAATACTAGTCCGTAAGTACACTTTTGATTTTCTATAGGACTCAAGTAGAGACTTTGTGGTTTTATTGGCAGATGCTTGGTATTATATAAGAGCCGTAATGTAATGGCCAGGGCTATATGTTTTGGGTCGCTGTAATGTTGGAAATAATATCCATTGTTATACGGACCCATTTATTCAGCACTGGCATGTAGATTTTCTCTAAGAATGGACAATTATAGATGTTTATCCATTGTGCTTTATATAAACACCAAATTTCCCACTCCTATTGACGACGTTCAGCCCCACACCACGAGACAACCACCACAATGTTTTACTGTTGGCATTATATTCTTAATATTTAGTGATTTATTTGGCTTGTTTATATCACCCAAAAATTATGCACTTACTTTTGTCCCTAAATATTATCGTTTTCTCGAAATCAAAAGTCTGAAATTCATGTAGTTCAGCAATTGACTAACGATTCTGTCTATTAATTTCAGAAATCAATTTTTTACCGTTAGTAGTGTTGACTTTTAGAATCCTAATGATGGACTTGCCACTTAGGTGTGTCCGTAGTATCCCCTTTAGCATTTTTTTTTAAACTCGGCACATTTCAATGGTGGTTTGCCCTATTTTCTTTAATAGTTTGTCGTGCGTTTCTTACCGTTAACAACTTTGCTCGACTTTTTCATGGAATATTTTCAATGTAACTGCGCTCTTTTACACGTTTAATTGCATTTTCTATTGTTTTCTACATCGACCAAAGATATCCCAAATATATTGGACTGATTTGCCCTATTATACAGATATAAAATGATCTTATTCGTATATCAATTTAATTCCTTTACTTTTAACCATTTTTTTTACAAAAACTTCACGTGTTGCAATCAATAAGAAAATATTGGAACTAATTATAAACAAAAACGCATAATAATTAGTATTGCAAACGAAAAGCAAAAAAAAAAACACATGTGACAACAGAAATATTTAAAAAATAACGGGAACGTTAAAAGAAGCAAAATACTTTTGTGAAGTTGAAATTTCGTAGTTGAACAAGAAAAAGCAACAAAACTATAACAGTTAAATTCAAAGTTGTTGTTTTTTGAGTATTTTCTATTCTATAGGCTTTGCTTGCTCAGTTATAAAAGAAATAAATTTATTATGTTGCCTCAATTTCTTATTTTTAATAAATTTATTTAATCATTTTGCTAAAAAAATGTATGCAAAATATTTCTGAGAGTAACTGTATGTATGTATGTACATTAGAGCGACTTAACTTGTATGGAAGAGAAAAAAGTGATTTTTTTATCCCTCTGAAAATAAAGCTTGATATCAGCGTTGTCAACTTGGTGCGTTTCGCACCATTTTGGGTGCTTTTTGAAATTTTTTGTGCGAAAAATTCCTTAGTTGGTGCGTGGTGCGCTTTTTTTAAATTTCGGTGGCACCAACGCAAATTTAACACAACAATGGGCTAAAACCGGAAAATTCTTGTTGTAAAACTTACCAACTTCCTGATAGTGTTAATTACCATATTAATACTAATGATGTTTACAAAATATCACAATTTGGAATGAAATCTGTTTTATGGCCCAATGATAACAATAATGATGAAAATATTTGCTTTGTTTATTTGGAATAATTAATTTTTGGTCACTTTTTAAAAAGTTTTAAACCGAATTTATAAAATTAATATACAAAAATGTATCATCTTGTACAAATGAATTCAAAGATATGTATGTGCCCTTAATTATGAAAGTTGTATAAGTCTTATACATATTTCTTTGGTCGAGATATTTAGTAGATTACATTGGAAACAATCCAAAAATAATTTTTTGTTATACAACAGTTTAATTTAGAGTTGTACTAGTCTGATCAAAATGTACTATATCGAATCAAAAATGGTATGACCTAGACCACTTTCATATGTACACTATGTATGTACGAATTTGTTTATTTTATTTTATTTTTGTTTTTTAATTATGTACGTATATTGTAAAAACCTGTTAATTTTTATTGTTATATAAGGTGGTGGAAAATAAAATAGATGCACAGTTGAATAAAGATGCTTGTTTTGTAAAGATTTTTGTTTGCGGTTTTCAAACTTATTATGTTTGTATATTGTGATTCTCAATATAGTACTAAGAGTCTTACTATAAACATACGGAGTTTGTTAACTGAATTCAAAACTTTTTTGGGTTGAAGTCTACTGACGAGTTCCACAAGCGGGAACGAAATGCATATAGACAATTGCTTAACCATAAAAACAAGCCAATTTTTTGAAGTTATATTTTTAATATGGATATACATATTAAACTTCCGATAAAAAATAAAAAATAAAAATATTTCAATAAAATGATAAATAAAGAACTTTTATTAGTTTCGAATCCTTTCTATTAATCGTTGATCTCTTTAAAAAGATTCGTACAGAATTTATGAAATTAAAAAAAAATTATTATCTATGTAATACAATAATATAATATAATATAAACAAATTTGCTAACTGCCTCTTCCACTATTTCGAAAGAACGTTTTCGTGCGCATTCTAAGCGAAAGAAAGCTGATTTTCATTTCTTTATCTTACCTCTGTACGAAATTTGACTCGAACGGCAGGTCGCAAGAAGACGTGTTTTCATACAAATTTGGTACCACTAGTTCGAATGAATTGTCAACAAAGCGAACATCATGTCAAAATCAAACACTTACAATTTTGCTTTCTGGTAGCAACATTTATTAGCAAACAATCAGATAAAATTTATGAAATTAATATGTTATCATTTTATTACATTTTTTTATTCAAATTAGATGAATTTATTTTTTATTTGAGTTATTTTAACTATTATTATTGTAGACAAGATAGAATACAATTAAAAGAATGAAGGCAATTTTTTTCAAGTAAGCAACTAAATACAAATTAACGGTATCACATTTTTTTTTGCATTTACATTGCAGCTTTAGATTATGTTTAATATATTTTTTTGCCGTTCGTTATACAGAGCACACATTTATCAAAACATTCGCTTTATAAAGTAGAACCAAATGCTAGAAATATACTATTCTTAGCAAGTTTTTGTTGTTTATTTTGTCATTTTTTCTTTATCATTCGTTATATCCAGTACAAAATTGGGATAGTATTCGCTACATAAGGCTGTTAATGTAAAAACTTGTACGTCCGTTATATCTAATTTTCGTTAAAGCGATATTCGTTATACCGAGATTTGCTTGTACTTTGATTTATAAACACGTAAAACAAAATATTGACAAACGTAATCATAAGCAAAAGAAAACTGACGACATAATGGAATGAAAATTTATTAAAGTTCGAGCGACTAGTTTTATTTAGCAAAGGTTTTCTTTCGACATAGTGGAAGAGGCAGTAAATTTTTTTAGGTTTTATTTTTTTAACGCTGAAATGTAAAATCCTGGACTCAAATCGTTACATACGTGATCGTATCGGCAATCGTACGAAAACAAATAAAGTGATACGTCAATCGTATAAGCTGAATAGTATTTCAGTACGTTCACGTATGTCATAATCCGAAAATGGTGTTTTTACGTGACGACTTGTACGTTCACGGATGTGACGATTTGACCCCTGTTTTAGTGTTAAATTTTTAACCCAAAAAAATAATGTACTTTTATGCAAAATTAATTCAATAAAGATTTTAAACTAAAAAAAGAAATTCTATGATTGGTGCGTTTTTTGTAAATGGCGCGTTTTTTTCTCCATTTTGGTGCGTTTTGAAATTTCAAAGTTGACAACGCTGCTTGATATGTTTTATGATGATTCCCAAAAAATTTTCATTTCACATCTCCTCTGTGATCGGACTCACATTGTTTTTTTTTAATTCGAAATCTACAAAAATATTATCGGACAGTTTTGTTCTTGTTTTACAAATCAAATTAATACCTACTAATTTATTATAAATATGGACTATCTTTCTTAGAAAACATTGTTCAACAGGAATTTATTCAAAAGTTCATTAACATTAATGACACATGGTATGTATGTACATATGTACATTAGGGGTATAACCAATTTTTGGGCTTAGTACCACGAGGTCAACCATGTCCTAGTAACCACGAAAATCATAATTTTTTGTATTTTTTTTTCAAAAAAGTTAACGCACCAATTGGTTTTTCTAAACAGCTGTATACAAAATTTGGAACAATTACTATAGCACGGACTTGAACTAACAAAAATATTATTTTACATAATCTAAAATTATTTCGAGGCCTTCTTAATGCAATATTGAATATTCACAATTTTATGCGGTGTTTTTTATTTATTTTTTGTTTTAAATAAACATATTCAGGTCTATTCGGGAAGTCACTTTCATCACAAATACGCGCATCTTTCACTTTTTGCTATTCTTAAATACTACTTTGGAGATGAGTGGTAGAAAACATATGTTTTCTTTCACTTTGGAGGTATTCTAAAATACTTCGTCACCATGATCAATGTCATATTCGTTCGACGCCAATTTTAGCGCGTTAAGTTTAAATAAATAAAGAGAAATACGAAATACGAAGTGTTTATATGGTGTCTACCACTGTTAATTAAGCTTTAATGGCGTTCGGCCAGGCTCTACAAGACAATTAAGTTTTCTTTAAGTTCTTCAAAGATGTAAACACGTTTTTAAAAAAATAAGAGAAGTAACTAATTTCACTTTTACTGTTTATTGTTTCTTTTTATGTTACTTAAGCCCCGTTCAGACTATTATACAAGTATTAATACTTTCATCACATTTTACGATACAGAAATCTAAATACATTCGTTGCGACTATCAAAAAATCTAACGTAAAATCACATATTGTGTTCAGACCATCACACTTCAAATAAAATGTGTAATACAAGCAGAAAACAAAACAGCTGTTCAATGAAAATGTCTGTACTATTCATTGACTGGCGGCGGCAAAGCAGTTTCATGTAGGCGGGGTCGTGCCGGCACTTGAAAAAATTCAGCAGTTAAAAATATTCTATGTAAATAAAAGAAAAAATTTAAGAAAAGATATTACAAAAACGTTAAAAAAATTACGTCAACGAAATATACTTCCATACGATTCACTTATTCAAAATTTTGAGCCGATATACATATGACAAAACATTACATCAATGACGACACGCTATCGGCGGCGAAACAGCCGACTTGGAAGTTTTGTTTGTGTGAAAATGCAACCCTGATCTAATGAAAAGTAAAATCGTTAAGAAAATTTTCTAAAAACGAAAAAGTCTTATGGGATGTCAAAATTATTATCGTATTATTTGCCACTTTGATGACATTTTGCGTTCAAACTATCACACTTGCACGTATTATTTGAATTTTTGACAAGTATAAATACAAAGTATAATAGTCTGAACGCGGCTTTAGCACTTGTACTGTTAAGTTTTTTTATTAATTATTTCTTTAAATTACTTTTTAAATCCCTTTTTGTTTTCAACTTTTTCTGCATACAAGTCAGCTGTTTTCAATGTTGTTGATGTTTTTGAGATAACATAATATCGATTACTGAAAACGATATTTCTTCGCACGTATTTTAGAATCTGTCGTCGTCGAACTGTCGAAAGTGAACGTTCGACGACGAAGAAGTGAAGCGCGTATTCTCGAATAGACCTGATTATTAATTTTTATTAACCAAAAAGAAAAACTTCCATCGCCGTTGGTGTGTGAACTTTTTTGAACTTAGCGAAGAAATAAATATACGTTCCCTTATAGTTTTTTTTGCTCTATCGGACTGTGCTATGCCAATTTTGATATTTTAAAAAATTGTTAAAAAGTTATATCCCTAATGAACATTCATACATATATGGGTCACTGGGCTTGCAGCATTAACTTTTTTCTTTTAGAAAGATACACATGCTTATTTTTATGTATCCGCAACACTTTTATTTAATACCAATAAATTTATCTTTGATTCCTTTGTAAAAGTGATGCCGCAAATGAATTGAACAATTTTTAATTTGAATTGCAATAAATAAACTCTTTTGATATGTGTGTATGAGCTCATACTCAAACGTGCAACACAATACTCCTACGTTATTGAAATAACTGTATTTCCTTTTGCAAAAGTTAAATAATAAAATGAGGAATAATCAGGTCATCCTGCATCATGTGCAAACACATACAATGTGTCGGACTGACTGCTATTGTTGCAAATGATTAATTAGATCACAAAAAAGTATAAGAAACACAAATTAGTTGATTACAGCATCTTAACAATTCTGCCATAACATAAATGATATGGCCACCAACAACAACAACAACAACAAAAACAACAATACCATTACCATTACCTTTACCACTACAGACAGCACCAGCAACATTCACTATTTATTCATCATCACCGGCGTATGATCCTCTTAAAGGGTAAAGCAGAAACAGGAGATTTGAATGTTGGTCGGTGAATTCAATTAACCACATTTCAATCAAGTGTAAATGTCGGAAATGTCAGCGATTCGTTGCGCCTTTTTCATATACAACCAAATGACCAAATGCCACAGATACATATGAGTGTATATGTTTATTTATTCACTGTTCCTTCTTCGTTTTCATACTGGGCCTTCAAGATGTTCTTGATCTTGGCTGGTTGCCTACATGCCATGCACATACATATCGCGCCATAACCGCTACAATAGCTTAAGTGACACATTTTTTGGACTTCGTTTTTTTTTTTTTTTTTGGCGAAAATCGACTATTTACGATTGCAAATAACCAATTTTGGTTAAAAATTTAAGTTCGAAAATTATGTCGCTTAAGCTATTTTGGCGGTTATGTCACGATATGTATGTATGCTGGCCTGCATGGTAGACTTGCTAGAATAGTAACAGTATAAAAGCCAAAGCAATTGATTTCCGCGCATGCACTGCGTTTTTAAGGCAAATAAAAAAAAATCACAAAAATAGCGGAATGACATGGAAAACATACGCACAATATTACATGACATTATGAGCCAAGGAAGAGTGTTGGAAAAAGCAAAAAAAAAACGACTGTTTTGATTTTGCTTTTGATTCACAGCATAAACACGAATTTATTGTGCAAGTGTGTTTGTGTGTTACTTACTTACAAACTGAAAAATTCATTATGATTTTCATAGACGGTACGATTTGCCGTATGAACATTTAATTGGATTAATCACAGAGTTACACTTAAAGAAAAGCTGAGAAAATGAAATTCAAATTAATTAATTAATGACATTCTATAATTGAGAGGTTGCGGAGCATTAAGCAGTCTTAGGTTTTCAGACTGAATTTTTTGGTTTCTTACACACTGATATTTATTTATTGTACCTATCTTCAAAACTGAAATAACAATAAGTATTCAAATCACAAGTCTAGATATAAATTAAAAAAAAAAAAAATTGGCTTGTTTTTATGGTTAAGCAATTGTCTATATGCATTTCGTTCCCGCTTGTGGAACTCGTCAGTAGACTTCAACCCAAAAAAATTTTTTTTTTGTTAACTGAATTCAAAAATTTTTTGGGTTGAAGTCTACTGACAAGTTCCACAAGCGGGAACGAAATGCATATAGACAATTGCTTAACCATAAAGACAAGCAAATTTTTGAAATTAAATAAAGACATTATGTCAAATAAATATACTTCAGTATTTCATCTAGATATAAATATTAGGCACAACCAGTGTGTCGGACATAATTTTAGTGATAGTAATTACCCTGCAGGAAATTGAACTGACACAATACTAGTCACGCGACCGGTCCGGTCCCCAAGTGATAGGGACGCACCATTCACTTTTCTATGGGAATGGCCTAGGATGGGGTTAATTGATACTTTTTATGCACCTTGTGATTTGTCACTGAACTATCTCATAGGGACCAATTCCGTGTAGAATAACAGAAATTATATATAACATTTACAAATGAAATAATAAATTTATTTTTAAGCAGAAAACTTTTTGAGGTTCGAACCGAAAACCTCACGCATGACAGGCTTGCACACTACCCACTCAACCACAGGGCCACTCATGTTTCAAAAGTATAAATACAATTTAAGCTTAGGTTCATATCTCAGTATAGTTACGGGACTGGGTCCAGAGTCACATTGGAGGAAGCAATTAACATTATATTTACGCTATTTGATAGGTCTTGGATTCAACCACATCGAACATGTTCAGTGCCTTTTATATACTACAATACTAGACCGATTCTAATTAAAATGAAGTTGATACATCAGAAAAATGGTGAATATGTATCCATTTACACGATATATCTTTTTTTCACCATACACTTCTCCGTACTTTTGATAACACTCGCATTTTCTCAAGTCATAGGACGAGTACGTTTGGATCAATTGTCACCAAATTTTCTGCAGGGTAATAATACATATGTACATATGTACATATGTAAATGTTGTATTAAGTACAAAAATATTTTCAAGAAGTTTCATCTGGAGTGTTGCTCATTACAGCCGAAGTGTTTCTTTAAGTGGATGTGTCCAGTAAAGTTCAAGATGTTACCAGCAAGGGCATTAGGATGGGACTCGACTGGCATCCGGAATGAAATTGAATTTTTTTTCTTGCAATAGTAAAATTCATGGACCATAATATATTACAATCTCGTGAATTTCAACGTCGCCTTCCTAATAGTTTCGCTCTAGCTGAGCAAAACTTCCTCCTCTTAGCTGCTCTATTCGAATAGATTGGAACTACTAAAGACCTCTAGGGCGTGACTGCCACTGAACTGGCGGTTTTATCGAGAATATCGCGGCTCTGGCTGCCAATGTTGCTGAGAACGAAGAAATATCAACTAAAGGAAGCGAACGCTACATGCCCATGATAAATAACTTTTTACTACCGGAAAGGTTCCCGCCGGGGGTATCTTTTAGTAGATTATGGGTGTGACAATCCCGGGACTCTAGCCGTAGTAAATTTGGCTTTTTCCCTCGACGTTCCTTTTGGCTTTTTACCCATACAACTTACTACACAATCTCTGATATAATAGAGCAACGGTTATGCACATATTTATAAAAGAATGTAGCTTGCTATGTTGCCTTACAGGGGCAACGTCACCTGGAACTGCCCTAACTTCAAAATACGATAGATGTAAAGCTTTTCGGGGTGTAACTTCTAGGTGTAACCAGTGACTTAAAACTAGTACCACGGGTGCACGTGGCCCCTCAGCCGAGCTGCTATAGGAGTTGGATGGGTGTTATGTGTCGGCATGGTCCTTTACTAAAAGATCGGCTTCTGGCTGCAAATGGGAGGGTGAGTATTACTTTTTTGGGGCAACAGAAGGGAATCACAATGGACCCAATTGGATCTCCGAGTAGAGGTGCGGTAAAGCACCACCCTTCCTAACCTAACCTAAAAGGTCGGCTTTGTTTAACCCCACGGGGTTAAAGAGATGCTATTTATCTGTGTGGAGTAGGTACTGGATTGTGTCGGCACGGGCATTCGACTAGCTCCAGATCCAGGCTGTTCAAACTGACACCAGAGTGCCGAACATCAATCGGCCTTTTTTATACAAATGAATACACATACACTTATACATTTCTCTCGGTTTTCTCTCTGTAGGCAGCTTTGCTCTAGGTTAAAGTCAGGCACATGAGTATATGAAAGATACTAAAGGCTCAATCAGACGTGACATAACCATAGCCATAGAGAGCAGCCGTTCGAACCAAACTAATGGGCAACACTGTATTCGATTATACTCGCCATAACGCCATAACTCTCACCATAGAAACCAACTGAATTTTGGTTTGGTTATGGTTAAGGCGTTATGGCTATGTCACGTCTAATTTAAGCTTAAAATGTATGCTGTGTAAAATGCCTATGAGAGATTGAGTTGTTTTCTTCCGTACGTGTGTAAATGTTGAGGAATTCTCTTGGAGACCTTGCTGTGGGTGTGAGCGATTGTACTTGCAGCGTGCGATCCCGGAGAATCGTACGTGGTGGCTCTGGTTACTAGCAAAACGCGCTGAGAGACTAGTATTGAATTCCCAGTGTTCAATCAATGCTAGTGATTGGCGTAACGCGGTCAGCCAGACACTATTCTACGGTCTACTGTCTTAGCAGCAAGAGTTTAGATAGCTTTAAGTGCCTCGGTAAGGTGCTTGTTTGTAGTACTGGGATAACTATATTCAAATACTGCAACTTTTATGTTCTTGGTAAGTCACATGGTGCTTTCTACGGGTGCATGGAGTTAATGGTTGGACGCTTACTTTCACCCGGTGTTTAAACCACCGTGAGATAAGGCCGTAAAGGCAAGTGATCACGTTAATTTGAAACACATCAGCCTGATAGATCCTCGGTGGATGTGACGCGGTCAAACAGATAATCACCCTTATTCTATTTGGCGTCGGCAACATAATACGACGTCGTTTTTAATGTTTTTTGGCAAATCGGTATTCCTGTAGATAGTATTGCCATTTATCGATGACTGTCAGCAAATGTTTGTTATTTTGTAAGAAAAATTGATTGTCGTCAGTGTTTTTGATATCGTGTTCTGTTGTGTACATGCCTCAACGAATTTGAAAAATAGTTTAAACGGTAAAAAAGTGAAATAAAAGAAATACCAAAGTAGATATAAAAGTGTAAATATTTATTTGAAAAAATTTCTTAAAAAAAGTGAAAATATAATATAGACAAAATTAAAATGACTAACCCCAACCAATTTGAAAAGCTTTTGGAAGAGTTGAAAAAGTCCTTATTTTGCTAGAGGATTCCACAGGGGTAGTGTTCCTAATTATTTCAAGGTACAGTAGGAAAGTGTGCGACTGCACTAAATTCTCTCGGTCCACCAATTGGAACTAGTGGTGGATGGCAAAATGTAATGTAAATAGTGTGTTGGGAAAGTATACTGTATGATAAAATTATTTTTACAGGTCTGGGGGGACTTGAGGTTTAAGTTAAAAAAAGGCTGCAAACAGCAACAGCAACAGCAAAGCAGCTGGAGGCGGGGTATATAAACAATTAACACTAAGTACCTTTGGAGGAAACTCCAATCTCCAATAAACGTTGATCTGATCCCTTTTGTTTCAAAAATTAGGCTCTCTTGTATCCAATACATTCTTAGGGCCATTATTACAACTTCAAGATAGTTAAAAGTAGGATTTTATCGGACGTATAAAAAGCATTCCATTATTGCAAATTGGATTAAACTTACCAGGTAGTATTAACTTGCCTGTAATTTATCGCTCACTTTAGGTTAAAGTAAAATTTTGCAAATGATAAAGTTTTTATACGTCCGATAAAATCCTACTTTTAACTATCTTTAAGTTGTAATAATGGCCCTAAATGATGTTTTGTTTAGCCGAAAATAACTTTAAAATATTAAAAGGATGAACATTACTCATTATTTTCCAAAAACACGACAGAATTTATCACTTAATTTTTCTTGGGTAACTGGCAAATGCATGGCTTTTGTCTGAAAAATCTTATTTGCACTATTAAATTTTTTTATTTTTATCGTTTCAATAGGAAAGAGAAACATTTGGTTTTAATTTATTTACAAAGTTTTTAATTATTCAAAAACACTTTTACCAAAAATATTAAACAAAATGGACCAGGTGACTCAAATATTGGATATGTGTATTAGAGTTGACCGATTTTTCGAAACCTGTTACTTTTTCACAGCGATTGAAAAATCACATATCACAACTGTGACTGAATTTATCAAGTAACAGGTTTTGGAAATATAGTTCTTTCATACAAACTGTGAATGTTCTCGTATGCTCGCTCATTTTACAGTAAATAAAACTGCCACATTAATTTTTTTTCACATTCTTTTTTCATTTTCTGGCAACTATGTACAGCTCACATTTTTATATTTGCAATTTTATTGTCTCTCTGCCTGTTATACGACAATTCTCAATGTATGGATGGGGTTGATTGCTAATTGTTTATTCTTCTCGCTCTTCTTATTAGTATTTATCAAGACACCAATACTAATAAATACTTTTAAGGCAGAAGAGCTGAAATGTGTTAAACCGTGATCACAGTCACAGTTTAATTTCACTGCTGCTCTTCTTATTAGATTTTCTCAAAATAACAGAACTGCTACAAACAAAATATTGCTAAAGTGTGATCACAGTCACAGTTAAAAATAACAGCGATTTAGAAATCGCGTTCACAAGGAGCAACATTATTAAAAAAACACGATATCGCTCATCACTAATGTGTATTGTATTTATCGATAAACAGGCAACGTCGTCATAACACTGTCAGGGAATACAAAGTTAGCATTGATGTTGTGTTATATTGATGTTGTTTCAAAATTGACGACGATGTTGCCAACGCCAAATAGAATAAGGCTGAATATTCTAGGTGCTCTTACCATACATCAGAAGCTGCAGCAAGAGTTTAGATATGTAGTTAAAGTTCCTAAGCAAGAACAGAAAAATTGAGCAATTTTGCAAAATTTTTAGCAAAAAGTTAAATTTAGTGCAAAAAGACAGTGATTTAACATTAAAACAAATTTATTTATTTGATTAGATAACAATTAAATATTGTGAACATTTTTATTAAATAAATTCTTGCAAATTAAAGTACAGAGCGTAAAAAAAAACAGTATAACCAAGAGGTATTTGTGGCCAAACTTATCCAGTGTGAAGAATGCTGTCGCGCCGGAGGCGATATTTTAATTTTTTACACATAATTTTAATATAAAAATAAAGTTTATTTGTTTAAATTTAATTAAATCCGTAGACAATATCGTTTTTCGTTGCTATTAAATAGGTACGTAAACTTTTAATAATGCTCTACCTGTAATATATTAAATAAAAATCGCATTTCAGTACAGAAAAACAAAACAAACTGTGTAGTTCAGTTCAGTAATTAAACCTTCTTTTGCATTTAATACTTACATTATTTTTGAATTAATCACTTTTTGAAGCTAAACAAACAAAAATTGAAAACGCTCCGCCACTAAAATAACAACTTACAAAAACGTAGTTACGATCGAAATGCAGAATACATAGAATCGAAAGAGAAATCGAAAAACGGAACGCAGAATACCAAAGTTGCCAAACGGAGAAACTTTCGATTCAAATCGAAACGCAGAATAGGGGTGAATAACTGTGTTCGTAGATGGCAACGTACATGTTCTTTGTAAGTTTCGGAAGCTCATCTGCATCCAAAATTTTTTGCACTATGAGGCGTACACAAAAGTGTGTAAAAATAACAATGGAATGCGTCACATAAATGTTTATGCACTCAACATCTTATTTTTCCAAGTGTAATTCATAACGCCAGCAGCAAAAGCGGCACTTATCGACTTTCAAGAGGAACTTGTGTGCGAGACTTTCTCACAATTCCAAACTTTAACGGACCAGCAGATTTTCATCCAAATGGATTTAATTTTTATTATTTTTATTTTCCCCTGTCTAATATTGTTATATGTGTAAAAATTTGCTTCTAATATTAGAAAAGAATGTTAAAATTAAAATGCTTAAAACTTCTATCTGCACAACAATCTATCCATCAGTCCGCTTGCGCATCTGTCTGCATGGTCAGTAGAAGTATTAAGCAAATATAACCAGTATTTAATTCATAATGAAAATTGAATTCAATTCAGTGGATTGAATAATAATGATAATCTACAAATATTTGTGTGTATGTTGGTTAATAAATATACATTCTTAATACTTAACTAAATAAATACATAAATAACTATAAAAATGTACGAGTACAAGTACTTCTCGTATTTAGTTGGTTTTAAAAGCAAGTAAGCTGTCAATGAATACTGTCTTGTGTCCATCATCCGTTACAATCAAATTGTACTTTCATTGACAGTTGCAGGGGCGTTTTTTTTTGCATTTCCGCCAAAAAAAAACAGAAAACAAGTGCGTACAAGAGTGTTACGCATTTGGTAGCAACTTGTAAGTTGTTGATGATGCACGATTGCACGAACAAGTATTTTAAATACCGCAATCATCATTGCTTGCAAACTAGCAACAGCAACTGATTGAGTTGTATTGAAATTGAATATTTGTAATTGTTCAAATAACATTTCGTTTTCTAATCAGTGCAGCGATCAAATAAAAAATAAAATAAATAACGAAATGTTTTTGCATAACACATTCATCAATTCTTGTCACTAGACAGAACAATTGTATTTTTTTATTTTTCAAGATTATCATACAGTTTGTCAAGAAAATATTTGCAAGATTGTATTGAAAAATAAATC
Source organism: Tachina grossa (assembly GCA_949987645.1). Taxonomy (NCBI): domain Eukaryota; kingdom Metazoa; phylum Arthropoda; class Insecta; order Diptera; family Tachinidae; genus Tachina; species Tachina grossa. The sequence goes on from OX465274.1 coordinate 58,306,943, forward strand.
TAAGGAAAAAAATTAATCTTTACGCTTCGTTGTATACATATGTAAATATAAACTAATTTATTTACCGGCAAATATTTAATATAAACTATAAATTTTCATTAGAGCGTTTTGCACCCACGAATCATTCACCCTTATTCTATTTGGCGTCGGCAACATCGTCATCAATTTTTAAACAACATCAATATAACACAACATCAATGCTAACTTTGTATTCCCTAACAGTGTTATGACGACGTTGCCTATTTATCGATAAATACAATACACATATCTAATATTTGAGTCAGCTGGTTCATTTTATTTACTATTTTTGGTAAAAGTATTTTTGTATAAGTAAAAGCTTTGTAAATAAATTAAAATAAAATGTTTTTCTTTCCTATTGAGACGATGAAAATAAAAAAATTTAATAGTGAAAATAAGATTTCTCAGACAAAAGTCATGCATTTGCCAGTTACCCAAGGAAAAGTAAGTGATAAGTTCTCTCATGTTTTTGGAAAATAATGGGTAATGTTCATCCTTTTAATATTTTACAAATATTTTCGGCTGAACAAAACATCATTTAGGAATGTATTGGATGTAATAGAGCCTAACTTTTGAAACAAAAGGGATCAGATCAACGTTTATTGGAGCTTGGAGCTTCCTCCAAAGGTACTCAGTGCTAATTGTTTATATACCCCGCCTTCAGTTGCTTTGCTGTTGTTGTTTGCAACCTTTTTTTTTTAATTTAAACCTCAGTATACTTTCCCAACACACTATTTACCTTACATTTTGCCATCCACCACTAGTTCTAATTGGTGTACCGAGGGAATTTAGTGCAGTCTCACTTTCCCACTGCACCTTGAAATTATTAGGAATACTGCCCCTGCGGAATCCTCTAGCAAAAGAAGGACTTTTCCAACTTATCCACAAGCTATTCAAATTGGTTGGGTTTGGTAATTTTAATTTTGTCCATATTATATTTTTCACTTTTTTTAAGAACTTTTTCAAATAAATATGTACATTTTTATATCTATTTATATTTCACTTTTTTGCCATTTAAATTATTTTTCAAATTCGTTGAGGTATGCACACAACAGAACACAACATCAAAAACACTGACGACAAAATGAACGGCAACATCAACATCAATGTTTCTTTCAGAATACCAAACATATGCTGATAGTCATCGATAAATGGCAATACTACCTACGGGAATACCGATTTGCTAAACAACATTAAAAACGACGTCGTGCTATGTTGCCGACGCCAAATAGAATAAGGGTGATTATAAATCTTCCCAAAAAAGGTGATTTGACCAACAGGAAAAATTGGAGAGGCATAACCTTGTTAAGCATGGTAAATAAGGCAATTGCACATATTATTAACAAACGACTCTCGGCAGCTACATATTTCTCCATCACTCAGAAATGACCAAGCTGGCTTTCGCTCCGGAAAATCTTGCATTGACCAAGTAAATAGTCTTAGGATTATCGTTGATCAATCAGTTGAATGGAGATCACCAATATACCTAATTATTATAGACTTTGAGAAGGCATTTGATACACTAAGGGTGTACCAGAAAAACTAATACGGTTAATCAAAGTCCTGTACAAAAATACCATCTGCCGTGGGTAGCATGAAAAACAACTGAGCAACAGGATCATGGTGGAAGTTGGAGTTAGGCAAGGTTGTGTCTTATCACCTCTACTCTTTAACTGTGTCCTCGATGCTATGATGCAGAAGGTAACAAGCCATCATAATAGAGGAATTACGTAGGGCTTATAAGGACGGTTGGAGGACCTAGACTCTGCTGATGACATATGTATATCTACTTAGCCACTCATTCTCAGAGATGCAGGCGAAATTTTCCAGCATCAGGGACATCGCAAGATTGGTTGGGCTGAAGATAAACATACCCATCAATAGTAACACAGATCGCCACTTCTTCGTATGTGATCCAGAGGTTAAAAATGGTAAGTCCTTGGTGGTTCAGCATCAGCCATATCTAATCGCATAAATAGGGCGCGAAGTGCATTTGCACAGTTAAACCCGGGTTGGGAATCTTCCAATATTTCGAAAGAAACCAAATTCAAATTATTTAAGTCTAATATAAAATCCATTCTGTTATACGGAGGCAAGACTTGGAATATGGCATTAAATGACATACAATGCCTTCAGGTATTTCTTAACAAATGCCTTCGCAAAATCTTACGGATTTTCTGGCCTGCAACAATATCCAACAACCAGCCCTGGATCGAGGCAAATCAGCAGCCTATTAGAATGGAATTAAGTAAATGGAAATGGATTTGGATAGGTAACACCCTCCGTAAACCAGACCATGATATTGCTAGAGAAATGCCTAGTTTAGAATCCGCAGGGAAGCAGACGAGTCGGAACTGGAAGCGGCAACTGACAGTATAACTTTCCAGATTGCGTATGAAGTGAAACGAATTCAAACATCGAGCAGAAGATCGGGATTATTGGAATCACCTTGTTTCGCCATATGCTCCCTCGAGAAATGAAAGAAACATATACATATATATAAATATAACTTTTCATTGCCGGCTTTGTAGTCATAGTGCGAAGAATTAAGTAAATAAATTTATTTTGTTTCAGTTTTCTAGTAGTGCTGGCAAATTTTCCTATCATAGTCTTGAATATATAATTTAAATAAATTATTAAATAAACAATGCTAAACTTCTCGTTTGCTTGCAAAAACTTTCTTGACAAACTGTGGGGACAAACAATAAAAAAAAAAATAAAGTACGTGACTGCTGTCACTGCGTTTCATTTGACACAACTATTATTTGATGGGAACAGAAGTGTAGAAAGTGTCAGTGTCATGTTTTTCTAATAAATCTTGTGGTTGATCGCTGCCGTTCAGTTGTAAGCAACAATCAGCCGTTGATGTCGACATTTGTCCAGGAATAAAGTTTCATAATTTTATATATTATTTCATTTATTGCATTAAATAAATTTTAAATAATTGAGTATAGAATATTGGGTGAAATTCCCATTTGCAATTGAGAAAATTGGGTTGATATGAAAATAACATACTACATACATACATATATCATATTACGAGTGATATCAATTAAAATTTTTTTATTCACATGTACTTATAAAATTGCCAAGTACTATTTTCATTAAGTTTATTCAAATTTCATTTTGAAATATATGTACATATGTACATAAGTAAGTGCATGTCGAAATAGAGCTGCAAAACTATCGATAGTCGCTCCACTCGATAGTTTCGATAGTTTTATGTAAAACTATCGATACTATCGATAGTATCGAATAGTTTTATAAAAGTTGCCACATAAACTACATGACTCGAAAAAAAAATTCAGAGTCCTCAACATTTTTATTAGTATATAAAAATATATCAAGCGGCACATTATCGAAAATATACTTTTTTATTGAACTTATAATTTTATGGGCCTACCCATGGTTTAGAATTATCAAAACGCGAAAATTGTTGATAACTTTTAAGACACTAACTGTAAAGTTTTATCGTAAGCGACAATTTTAACCTTCTTCTAAAAATTTAATTTTTATCGCATACGATTACATCGAAGATTAGGCTGGATATGTAGGTATGTAGGTACAATTAAAAAAAAAATTTTGTAGGGAAACACGCTAGGGTATGTCAAAATAAATCCGTGACGATTGGCGGCCATCGCGATATCAGTACCACCAAAATTTATCTTTGTGTCGACGATGTTGAATTTATTAAGATACTTGTGACTACTATTTGTCGAATAACACTTGGATTTATAAATAAATTCATATACATACATATGTATGTATTTAAGTACTTATGTATACAGAAGCAGGGATACGATGTCATATTTACAAATTGTAATGGGTGTTTTTTATTGAGGTATAGAACTTTAAGTTGGCATCACTTTTTCAACTGGCGGCCATTTTGTCAGCTGTCAAGTGATTAATATTTAGTTTGGTTTGACATTTCATCATGAACAGGTTGACAAAAGAACAACGCTTGCAAATCGTGCAAATTTATTTCGAAAATAATGGTTCAGTTCGCGAAGTTTACCGCAAGCTCCGTCCATTTTGTGGTCGACATAATCGTCCATCAGAGCAATTAATTCGGTTAACCATGGATCGTTTTCGCACTACGTTTACTCTATGTGATAATACGTATCCGCAGAGACGTCGAACAGTGCGCACCGAAGAAACAATTGCCGCTGTAGAGCAAAGTGTTGAAGAGGACCCGAATGAATCGATTCGCCACCGTGCACAGCAATTGGAGCTTTGTCCATCAACTTTATGGAAGATTTTGCGCAAAGATCTTGGCTTGCGACCTTACAAGATCCAGCTTGTGCAAGAATTAAAGCCGCGAGACCATGCAATGCGTCGTGATTTTGGTGCATGGGCCGAAAATGAGATGCTGATTTTCATCGCAAAATTTTGTTCAGTGATGAGGCTCATTTTTGGTTGAATGGCTACGTCAACAAGCAAAATTGCCGTATTTGGAGTGAAGAGAATCCACATGAGACCCTTGAGACGCCATGCTCTATGGGCTGGTGGAGTCATTGGGCCATACTTCTTCCGAAATAATGCTGGAGAGTCAGTTACCGTTAATGGAGACCGGTATAGAGCCATGATAACCGACTATTTTGTTCCCGAATTGGATGGCATGAATGTGGATGAGTTGTGGTTCCAACAAGACGGCGCTACATGCCACACAGCGCACGTCACAATCGATTTATTGAAGGAAACATTCGATGAGCGCATAATTTCGCGGAATGGACCTGTCAATTGGCCACCAAGATCGTGTGATTTGACACCATTGGATTATTTTCTTTGGGGATATGTGAAGTCGCTCGTCTACGCCAACAAACCAGAAACGTTAGGGGTCCTGGAAGCCAACATTCGTGGCGTTATTGCCAACATACGGCCCCATATGCTCGAGAAAGTGGTTGAAAATTGGACCTGTAGAATTGGCTTTATTCGAGCCAGCCGCGGCGGCCACATGCCCGAAATCATATTTAAACATTAATGGCATAAAATTATCCTTCCAATAAAGCCAAATTGATGGACATTAAAACGATTTTCTTGTGTTTTATTTCAATTCGAAATTCTATACCTCTAAAAAAACACCCGTTACTAACTTTCAAAAAATTTTTAATTTTTCCAGTACGATTGTACCTAATTCTTTATTTATATTTTTTTAATATTTGTACTTTTTAATTAACTAAAAATCAATTAACAAAACGCCAGAAGGTGCACAAAAAATATTAGTTGCTGGCATCTGAATATAAAAGTAACATTTACGATATACTACGTTTATAACCTTTTTTTTATTCTATTGTTCACAGTCGATGCAAATAGCCCGCTTCTCTCCTTGGTACGAAAATAAAATTTCCACATTTGCAGATGAATTTGGAATAAATAACATTCCTCCAGCAATTCTTTAAGTACCGGAAAACATCATTTGATTTACATAATTTTCTAATACCTTCGAGCTAAAGATTAACCCCCTTGTGCAAAAAAATATGTAAGTTTTTCTATGGAAATTTTTTTTAATGTACATTTCAAGCACGCATTATTTTTTGCATAAGGGGGTTAATATATTTTAATGCTATTTTTGGCATGTAATATAATATAAAGAGATTCCAGTAGTGCTAAATGCGTCATTGCGGTGCTACGGTACTTTTGGCATTCAAATAACGCTAAAATTATACAATTGTACCAACTTTTCCAACGCTGTACAAAAGCTTAAATCAACTACGGATAATTTGCTTCAAAGCTGCCGGCTACTGTTTACTGACTTCGATTATTTTTACTTTTTTAATTACTTGTTTTTTTTTTACCGATAGTATCGATAGTGGAAAGAACTATCGATATTTCATTTACAACAAAACTATCGATACTATCGATAGTTTTGCAGCTCTATGTCGAAATCTTAATTTGGTGTGGTAAATGGAGGCAACTGGTTATTTATTTCGCAGCTGGTTGAAAATAAGGTTCACCGCTTCAATGTATGGGGAATGATATTTGAGTTACTAATCTCTAAAAAAGAAGTTTTTATATATCGCTCCTTTTTTGCAAAATATGCATAACTACAAAAAGCTTGTTTTGGAGGCAATAAGTTTTAAGTTTTCAAGTAACATTCACATACGTGTACAAAACTTTTCTATATGGGAATTTCTACGAGAGAGTCCTTCTTTTTGTCGCGTGCTACAGCAAGCAATTAAGCTTATAATGGGTGTTTTTCATTGAGGTATAGAACTTTAAGTTGGCATCACTTTTTTAACTGGCGGCCATTTTGTCAGCTGTCAAGTGATTAATATTTAGTTTGGTTTGCCATTTCATCATGAACAGGTTGACAAAAGAACAACGCTTGCAAATCGTGCAAATTTATTTCGAAAATAATGGTTCAGTTCGTGAAGTTTACCGCAAGCTCCGTCCATTTTGTGGTCGACATAATCGTCCATCAGAGCAATTAATTCGGTTAACCATGGATTGTTTTCGCACTACGTTTACTCTATGTGATAATACGCATCCGCAGAGACGTCGAACAGTGCGCACCGAAGAAACAATTGCCGCTGTAGAGCAAAGTGTTGAAGAGGACCCGAATGAATCGATTCGCCACCGTGCACAGCAATTGGAGCTTTGTCCATCAACTTTATGGAAGATTTTGCGCAAAGATCTTGGCTTGCGACCTTACAAGATCCAGCTTGTGCAAGAATTAAAGCCGCGAGACCATGCAATGCGTCGTGATTTTGGTGTATGGGCCGAAAATGAGATTGATCTCGATGCTGATTTTCATCGCAAAATTTTGTTCAGTGATGAGGCTCATTTTTGGTTGAATGGCTACGTCAACAAGCAAAATTGCCGCATTTGGAGTGAAGAGAATCCACATGAGACCCTTGAGACGCCATTACATCCACAAAAACTGACTGTTTGGTGTGCTCTATGGGCTGGTGGAGTCATTGGGCCATACTTCTTCCGAAATAATGCTGGAGAGTCAGTTACCGTTAATGGAGACCGGTATAGAGCCATGATAACCGACTATTTTGTTCCCGAATTGGATGGCATGAATGTGGATGAGTTGTGGTTCCAACAAGACGGATGCCACACAGCGCACGTCACAATCGATTTATTGAAGGAAACATTCGATGAGCGCATAATTTCGCGGAATGGACCTGTCAATTGGCCACCAAGATCGTGTGATTTGACACCATTGGATTATTTTCTTTGGGGATATGTGAAGTCGCTCGTCTACGCCAACAAACCAGAAACGTTAGGGGTCTTGGAAGCCAACATTCGTGGCGTTATTGCCAACATACGGCCCCATATGCTCGAAAAAGTGGTTGAAAATTGGACCTGTAGAATTGGCTTTATTCGAGCCAGCCGCGGCGGCCACATGCCCGAAGTCATATTTAAACATTAATGGCATAAAATTATCCTTCCAATAAAGCCAAATTGATGGACATTAAAACGATTTTCTTGTGTTTTATTTCAATTTGAAGTTCTATACCTCTAAAAAAAAGCACCCGTTACATAAGATCAATGTGACTCGATTTTTCCTAAAATTTTACCAATGTAGAGCTGCTGACGGCCTACGCAAATATATAAAGAAGTAGAAAAAAGTTATTTTCTTTGAAAACGTAAGCCAGACAAAGTTGACATTCCTGTGGAAATACCAATATGTATATAAGATAATGTAACTACACATATTTTTTTTTTAGTTATTCATGTGACTGAAGTAAATATTTTTTTTCCATTTTTAATTCGGCTGATTGTTGAGAAAAAGATTTCAAGATTTGTAGGGACCTGCGTTTCCATCTATTAGATACTCAATAATAATAATTTAAAATGCGATTTTGATTTTTGTGTCATTTACGTGCTATGTACGCGTCCATTTTTAATTTTCTCTGAAATTCGACAATAGTAGTAAATGTTTTTGGGAAACTCAAAACTCTTCGAAATCTGCCATACAAATTTTGTGGACAATATTTTCCGAAAATTTATTCACGACTTGTAGCTTTTTAGGTGAACTGGGTTTGCCATCCGTTCTGTTTCTCTAGGACATTGTCCTTTTTTTATCATCTGTCTTCCAAAATACTTGGCGTCCGCAAAAGTTCTACTTTACTTAGAATTTACACGTACCAGTGCAAGTTAAAGAAACTCAATACACTTAAACTTTCTTATTAACACACTCCTTGCACTTGCAAACAATTTGGGCGTTCTTTCAAAATTTTCATTGATAAGACGTGCGCACGCAAGTACTTGCATGTCTAAAAACAAGGTTATAGTATTTTCACACTGAAAACTAAAACTTGGTTTTAACGTTAAAACTAGAGATGTGCAAATGTCGTGATTTTATCGTGTCACGCATGATCGTGATTAAATTTATAATTAATCACGCGTGAGTGTGTGAGCGTGACTTAAAAATAAATTACTCGTGCGTGAGCTATTTTTAATAATCACGCACGAATTCTCACGCTCTCACGACATATATCATTCCTTAATAGGTGATTATCAATATACTATACCATTTTGAGTTGGGCTATTGTTATAATTTTTTTCAGGCGTAGTAAACTGGCTCATATGAAATTGAAATGTACCAATGTAGAAAAATAAAATTATTTTAATATATTTTTTATGCTACACAATTATATTTACCCTAAATTTTAACTTTTTTCAGAAAAACTACGCGTATATCCGCATTTATGAAAAGGCACTCTTAAATGTTAGTTAAAAGTGTTTAAATCTATCTGCATAATAAAATCTTATAGTTAAAGTTTTTAAAATCTATTGTCACAACTTTTTATAAAAAAAATATTTTTAAAATTTACTATTTTAGGACAAAGTTTTTTACAAAACTGAAAATAATGCAGATACTAAAAAAACACATGCCTTTTTCAGGGAAATTTTAAAATTTGGGTTTTTTAGTCTTTTCCCGATTTCACGAATGGATATGGTAATAAATTTTTTTTCCTATTTTTATTTAAAATTTTGTCAAAAATTTAATGCTTTAAAATCTAACCATGAACTAAAAAGTAATAGGCGAAATTCTAAAAAGGTCACACACGGAAACACATGTTGGGAAATTATTTCTTAACAATTTCAAGTTTATGTCAAAGTGCTTTATCCGATAAAAATCGGATGATTTTTAAAAAAGTTACAAGCTTCAGAAGTTTTTTTGAGTACCAGGTAGTCAACTTTGGCCTTTTGTAACTCATGTCCAGCTCAAGCCAGAAGGCTATCATGACATGTGTTATAAAGTGTAAGTCCTTCTCTACGGATGTTAGGAGTTTCATATAAATCCAATCAGTAGTTTATAAGTTCCAGATTTATTGCCATTTACTGTAAAAGTCCCCACCGTGCAATGTAAATTTTGCATAACTATACACGTGCATACATATAAATGTACATACATACATACATACATATGTATGTGTAAAACCTATTTTTCAACCTAAAAAAAGATACAAATTGGATTACATACTTTTCGTGAGCGTGCGTGATCGTGACAAGTTGTAAACCACTCGTGCGTGATTAAGAATATTTTGTTCGTGAGCGTGCGTGATCGTGAAAATTTTCAAAATCATTCGTGCGTGAAAGTGCGTGAGTAAAATATTTATCTGCGTGAGCGTGCGTGTCGTGAGTCAATAAACAACCACGTGCACATCTCTAGTTAAAACCACAAACAGCTGATTTTGCATTCACACTGCAAATTTGTTAAATTCAGGTTTTAACTCACAGACTGTCTAATAACTTTGCACAAAAATAAAATAAATCTGCAGAAATCCGTGTATTTGTTGGTGTATTTTTTTTGCTTTTTATAACACTTATTTGACAAACTGTACAACAACTGTTTTTTTTGTATGAAAAACTCGGAAATTTTACAATGCGTTGTAAAATGGATATTATTTTATATTTTGTAAATAAATATTTTAAAATTATGGAACTAGTAATACAAAGTGAATAAGTGCTTGGAAGTCAAGTTATTGTATATATATTAAAAATGCACAACTACATCACAAAATAAAAGTTTTTTATCGGCGGATCGATGTCAGCCTTATCGTCTATTTCCACTTCGCAGAGATCAATGAATATATTATCGTTGTTTTCCTTTCAAAAAACTTTTTTTTCAATAATTTTTTTTTTGATTATTGTTGCTGCTGCATCCATTTTTAAGTTGAAGATCTCTCAAACGGCATCTATTGTTATTCACTGGCATAAGGGTTATCAGCTGCTTTCGGATATTTTAACTTGGCAGCACTGAATTTAGCGCAGCGAAAATGAGGTTGTATTTCATAAAACCAATTTAAAGCCAGTGTTTCACACTATTAGCTAAAAGTATTCATTTCAGTTTTTTTTGTTGGAAAAATGGAAAAATTTAATTTTTCTTACAACAAACACAGGAAAACATTGTTCCATTTTTACAACAAGAAAAAAAAACTGATGTGAATACATTTGCTATCTTTGCTATCAAATCCAAGTTTTTGCAAACTGCAGAAATTTAAAGTTTTAATTTGATTTTTATTATTACGATTTTATTTATAATAAAATATGTAAATACATACATATATTAAATTAAAATATTTGTGATATCAATTAAAAATTAATTAAGTTTTTACCTATAAACAACTTGATAAAATCAGTTAAATTTGTCCACAAAAATTAATTAATGCAAAAAATTCTTAATTGAAAATATTAATTGATGATTACTTTTGAGAGAGATCTTGAGATCTTGGCGATCCTTAGGGCCACGGAGCTGGTGGCTAGGAATGTAGCTGAAGGTGAGAAGGTAACCTTCTACGTCGAAAGCCAGGCAGCGCTGAAAGTTTTGAAGGGACATAATGTCAGATCGAAACTTTTTAGTGAGTGTAGGAGACCCCTCAACTTGCTTGTGGATAAATATAGTGTCAGCCTATATTAGGTTCCTGGCCACAGCAGTGTTGAGGGAAATGAAATTGCCGATGAGCTGACAAGAATAGGGTCGGCACTAGATGACGGAATGTCAGACAGATCGAAGAAATTACCGATATGTCATTTCTATAAAGAACTCAGTAATTATATTATATAATAATCAGTCTCGAGGGGTTTTGGCCAAATATTGAATCAGGAAGATCTAAACTACTACTGGACATGAATAGGAAGGCGATGCGGATCATGATAGGCGTGTTGACAGATCACTGCTCGATCAGAGCAAAAACAAGCATTTGGGAGACTGGCATTCCAGATTTTTGTAGGATTTGCGGGGATGAAGAGGAACCAGAAACCATTGAACATATTATCTGTCATTGCCCGAAGCTGCAACGGCTAGGCTTAGATGGCTGAGCAGATGTTACCATGAAAGCATTACTGAAAGTGTAAACTAGAGGACATCAGGGGCTTCATTATGGGAATTCGGTGGATTAGTGATGAATAATAGGGTCACTTCTGGTTGCGAATGGGAGCGTGAATATTACTTTCTGGGCAACAGAAGGGAATCATAATGGACCCAATTAGGTCTCCGAGCGGAGGTGCGGTAAAACACCACCCTTCCTAACCTAACCTAACCTTTTCTGTGTATGCTATTGAAAAAAAAAATTAATTTTTATTGTGTCCTACTATTTTGTCCGGGGTTTTTCTCAGAAGCTGTGTTTTTTTTTTAATTAAAAGATAACAACTCCATGTAAAATATACTACTTAGACAGTTTATTATCAAGATTGTGCGTTAGACACGAGTTCATAATTGAATCGACTTCAAAAAGGGAAAAGTTGTCATAACTCTGTAGTTTGTGAATCGATTTAAACATCGGTTAAAGTATAGCATCCATTTTGTTTCCATTGCCACAAAAAAAACCAGAAGCACGCCCACTAATGTTTTTCATTCCATTTTGTGTGATTTCATTTTTCCGATTTACAAACAAAAAAAAAAAAATTTGCACACACCTGCTTCGATGTTAGAAAAGTAGGCAGTACCACGCCATTAAAAGTAATAATAAGTTAAAAATAATTTTGATTTAGTTACATAAATAAAACATTTTCCTATAAGACTTATTGAGTATTTTGGAAAGGAAGCAGATTAACGAGAACAAATAATTAGGAATCAAATATTAAATATTGTCGTAAAAAATGCAACGAGACAACTAAATTGCGAAGACAAAAAGACGACTTGATACGATTGTGCGATATTTTTCGAAAAAAAAAATGAAGATATAAAAAAACATGTAAAGTAAACACACAATCCCTACCAGAAAAGTATTAGTCAATTGATCAGTAATTTTATTGGTAGCCATGAAGGATATATTCATCATTGCGTAGCAAAAAGTTTCCATCACATTATTAAAGTTGAAATGAACAATGTGATGACAACTTTTACGTACGTGTGATGTTGCATCTTTTTTTTACTAAGGAATTCCGTCACTGTACTCTCGTATAACATATGTATATTCGAACTGCTCACTCTACTACTTTTTACGAATTAAGAACCATCATAATTGATGAATACACCTTTCAATTCCAACTAATCAATCTTGACTAATATATGATTGATATAGTGATAATAAATATAATTTTTATATAATTTTATTTGTTTTTTTTATAATAAAAAGTAACTTAAAAATAAAAAAAATATCAGACATATTTAAAAACAAAAAAAGTAAATAAAAGTAAGAACACAAAATAACCTGGGCGGTATCTAGTCTTATTCACGCCTTTTTCAAGCACCAACACGCCTTGCTTTTTACAAATATGTATTTAAAATTAAATTTTTTCTAGTATTTTGTATTGTATATTCTGTATATACATATAATTGATAAATATATCCCTCATCACTACCGATAAAATGACTTACTTAAATGAATTGACTGTCACTATTGAATTCAATGTAAAATTGTTGCAAATGTGTTATTTAAAAATGTTGTTGGTGTTAGTTTTAGTAATTTATTTCTTCTTGAACTATATTTCAAGTAGCTGTTACTTCACAAATTCAGTCACAGTAGTGAAAAATGATTTTTCAATCACTGTGATTAAGTAACAGGTATAGTAATATCGCTCATCTCTAACCCACATGCAGGTTATTACGAAATTCCACAAGGAACTGACAATATTTGGCTGGGACAGTTTATAAACTACGATAATTTTTTTTTTAATTTTCACATCAGTCATCGGCATTACAAAAACGCTTTGCAATATTTTTTTCCATATCTTGCAAATATTAATTTTTCCATCCATTAGAATTTGGGGCAAAAATATTGACCCAATGCTCAATGGGCATTAAAATCATAAAAATTTCAATGAGTTCGTTGGATGTAATTGAAACAAAACTGACTCGTTCTCGTAAAATTAAAATAAAAACAGTTTTATTCTAATAAATGTTTCAACAGCACTTTCCCATGTTATTTTAACTAAATTTTTGTGGTGAGAATTTTCTACTTCATTGAATTTTTGTGATGGGAACTTACAAAAAAATAAAAGAACAACAATTATTTAGTTTCTAATAGATGAGCAAATTAACATCGTTATAAATAATTATTTGGTGGCGCACAGAGAAGAATTGCAGGAAGAAAAAAAAAAGATTTAGCGAATATTAATTTATTGGCAAAAGAAAGCAACAATAAGAAACTTAATTTAGGAATGCTGTTGCTAATTTGTGTGTAACAACAACATGTTGTTGGAATATCTTCTGTTGCACTAATTGTGTATGTTGGTACAGCTGTATGTATGTATGAATGCAGCTATAAGCAATAATACTTTACAGTGGGTAAGTTCGTATTTAGAAAGAAGCATAAAAAGCGAAACTAAATCTATGAACGATTTGTACTCAGGTTTTCTAAAAATATTTTAATTGGAGGAGGGCGACACAATAGGCGACAATGTCTCCTATTGTTTTTGTAACCTGGGTTGTTAAAGATATGGCGATTTTCAATTGGCTTGGCGTCTAAATTGTTGATTGGCGATTTTCCTGGCGATAAATTAATTTTTTTTTAGTGTTTTTATGGTTATTTTTTTATACAAAATTGAACTTGAAAATTTTTGTGATTCAGGAAAATTAGTTTGTTGAATTTTGAGTTCAATTAACAACATTTTGAATGTATATCATGACAGTATTTCATTACTAAGATATCGTTTCATTGTATTAACAACAAAATTCATTGTTGTAATGACTCTGATTCATTAATTTAATGTAGTGTAATTGTAATTATTTCATTAATTATTTTTAACTTACGTGTGTATATTGGTACAGAAAAATGTTTGCATATATATAATATAATATAATATAATATAATTGGCTTCTCCAGACAAGACTTGAACTTGTAACTCATCGCTTGGTAGTCAACCCGCTTATCGCTGCAGCCTCAATAACACACACTAAATATATAAAGCATCATTAATAAAATTTTAATGCAACATTATTTAATTTAACATTTAACATAAAATTTATTTGAAAAGTTATAGTTAAAAAACTACTTTGACATGTCTCCAAGTTTTGAACCTGTGACCCTCCGACTACAAGGCTAGCATACTGCCTACTAGCCAGTAACAGGAAGTTTTCGTTAGTAAATGAATAAACGAAACAAAGTCTGCAACTTCAGGAAAATCGCTTGTTTTTCTTTGTATTTTTTTTTTAACAAAATGTATGAAATTTATTGAAAGTCTGGTAACATTTTTGTGAGAATGAATATTGATATGTGAGAGCACAAGAAATAAATAAATTCAGTAAAGTATGACTCTGACTCGCGCACGAAGAGCTCCGTACGAACACTAGATATGTAATTTAATACAAACTTCATCCTATATAATATATAGTTTTGGCATTTTTTTTTTCGTTTTTGGGGTCTTTCGGTTTTTTTGTTTTAGCGTTTTTTTGCGTTTTTTCGGTTTTTGGCGACTTTTTTAAGTTTTGGCTCTTTTTTTAGTTTTGACACTTTATTTTCTTGTTTTGGAGATTTTTTTCGGTTTTTGGCGTTTTTTCATTTTGGCGTTTTTTTTTATTTTTTAAAGATTTTTTTCATTTTTGGGTTTTTTTTTATTTAAAAAATTTGCTTAGTTTTGGCGACATTTTCGCGATTTGGCGATTTTTTTTCGATTTTTTGGCGTTTTTTTTCATTTTGTCGATTTATTTTAGTTAGATTTTTTTTTTTAATATTGGCGATTTTTCGTTTTGGCGATTTTTTTTTAATTTTTGGCGATTTTTTTTGTGGCATGGCGATTTTATAATTTTCGGTTTTTTTAGTTTTACCGTTTTTGAAAATTTCAAGTGTTTGCCTCGTACGGTTTCCAAGATATAGCAAATTGTCAAAATTACACAGTCAAAATTGCATTAACTGATGGACCACCCTTTAATTTAAATTTTTTTAAATTTTAGTGTTTGTTAATTGTTGTAGTCTGTATAAAAATACACTAATTTTACAAATTTCAAGTTTCAATATACATATGTTTATACAATTGTATGTATATTACATGGGATTTTAACATTTTTCGTTGCTCGTTTTGGAACACCCTTTAGTTTTTAATTCTCATGTATTTGTTGTTGTAGCGGCCAAGGTTCTACATACTCTGTCCAGATTTCAGGTCCGTAGCTCTTACGGTTCCTGAGAAAATACCGTGTGACGGACTGACGGACAGCGTAGCGAAAACAATAGGGTTCCTTTTCACCTTTGGTGTACGGAACCCTAAAAACGCTCTCAAAATAAAATAGATTCTATCTCGGGACTAGTTTCTGGGGCTGTTTTTTGTGTCAATTTGTATGGAAAATGTGTTTAAGCCGGTATTCTGTTTAATCATTAATGCGAAATTTGTCGGCTATTTAGGAACATAAAAATAAACAACAACACAAAAACAAGTCACGTTACTGAGCACGAAAACGAATGTTCAATAAAGCGAAGAAATTTCGATAATTGTTAGCAAATCTAAAAAAAATCGAATTTTCGCTAAAGCGTCGAACTTCGAACTTCTCTCGATAGTTTTTCGAATGTGCGACTGCAGCCGAGTTAAAAAAAGTTAAAAAATATAAAAAAACCATACATACATACATACATATGAGCAGTAGGGATGCCAATCGGGATCGATTTTTGGAAATCCGGGTATTCGGGATTTTGTAATTCCGGGATTTTCGGGATCTCGGGATTTTCGGGATCCCGGGAGTTTTCGGGATCACGGGATTTTCGAGATTTCGGGATCTAAATATTTTTCGTAAAATAAATTGTTTTTTTTAATAAATATTACTTTAATAACAATTTAATGCATTTTAAAAGGTTTTATGTTCATAATTTATCATTGCACAATTGTCTTTAAATGAAATAAAAATCAAAAGAATTTTTTTTCATCTATTTTTAAGTTGATTAATCACGTTTGATGTTAGAGAATTTATAGTGAAAACAACAACTAAATATGAAAACTTGTTTTTGTTTTCAATATAAATGTTTTTCTATTACCTAAACCGAAACGAATATATGTACATATCGGTGGACTTTTAGCACTACCGCTTAAGTTGACTTATGAAAATTTTTAGATTCACTTTCATACAAATAAGTTGCAAAAACAATATTGTTTTGTTAAAAATATATCTACTAACGTTTTTTTTTTAATTGCGATTGATCAACAACAAGTAATTATAACGGTTGCTACATATATATGTATACCAAGCATTATCTAATTTTTTTTTATCGATTTTCTTACGACTAATAAGGCTGAACATGTCGAAAAATTAAAAGAAATGTGTACACTATTCTAATCAAATTCGATTAATTACGTCTAAAGATCATATTTTTATAGGCACATACATACATTAAAAGTTTGCATGAGCACTTGAACAGTATTTTTGCTCTACTGAAAAATTTTAAATTCATACATGTTTTTTTCTACAACTTCAACAGATACATATGTATGTATTCATACGTTCGCTAAGAGGAGTATGGTTTATTAGTGTCCTGGCCTTCTACTCTGCAACTCGAATACAACTATAATTGAGTCGAACTCATTCAGTCTGTCGTTTTTGACTAAAATTATTTATCAAATCCATGTAATTTAAATGGGTTTGATCTTAGGTTTGTATCAAAAACGACCTAAACGGTCTAAATAAAAAACAAAATAATTTTGAACTGCAATGTAAAAAACATACATACACACTCGAGCAAATTTTAGATAAAATACTCCGCATAATTCTGTAAATATTTCTCGCTTTTACGTCAACCCGACAACAAAAAGTTTTCACTTGCCTTGTATTGTATTCTACTCCAATTGTAAGGAGGTGTCAATAGTACTGAATTGTTACCGACAAGTAGATAAGTGCTAATTTTTTTTAGCGTTGGGGAGTCGACATACAGATAGTTATACACTGCAATTATGAATAAATTTCCGCAAGAAATTTCTCCCTTTTCCAATTAGATTTTTTTGTTTTTGCCTGTTATTTGCTACTGTTTGAAATTATTCTCCGGGAAAAATTTTACGTGGAATTTGAATTATAATTTCCCTCATAATATAGAAAAAGACGGAATAAATTTGTCAAACTTATGAATTTTTCAAATGTTATTTCCCTTCCAAAGGTAATATGTTTCTTTGTGTTCAATATAATTCTATTCTATGTATATTGTAGCACCTTTGATGAAAATAACTGTAAGAAAGTAGTTTATTTATTTTGCTCTTGTTGTTAATTTATAAGAAAAATGTCACGAAAAGTCATTAAATTGTCAAAACTGTACGTATAAAATTTTATGGGAGTTTTAAATATTATAAAAAATACCTTAGAATCAACGAAAATTTGAATTTACAAAGTTTTTATACAAAAATTGCTGAAAAATCCCGAAAATGAAATCCCGGGATTGAATTTTACAAATCCCGGGATTTCCGGGTTCGGGATATCCCGTTTGGCATCCCTTATGGGCAGTAACCTAGTTGACCACGGCTTTCGTTAATGATATCGATTTCGAATATGTCTCGAACATTTATCGTGTAAAATTATCGAGAGTGACACTAAAAAATGAATCGAAAAATGTTCACTCGTCGCTTAACTTCGATCTCGGATTTTGTTAGCAATATTATATTATATTTCGATACCTCAAAAAGGCAGCAGAAAAAGTAAAAAAGTAACTTAATTTTTTTATTTTATTCATTTATTTTAATTTACTTTACTTATTTTATCTATTTTTTTTTTTTAATATCCTAACTTACGATGCAGGATTTGAACATGATACATCCAATTCTATTAGACTGACACACATCCACTAGGCTATCGTGACAAAACTTTTTCTGTGCAATTATTACATATATGTAGGTATTATGTGTTTTTATTTTATTTTTTAACTTGCAGCGCTGTCATACATCGAACTTGCTACCTCTAGACTAACAGGCTGATACGCATCCACTCGGCTACCGTCACACATTCGAAAAACTATCTAGAGAAGTTCGAAGCTCGAAGTTTTAGTGAACATTCCAACTTTTTTATATTAGCGAACAAATACCGAAGAATTTTGTTTCGAAATTTCTTCGCTTTAGTGAGCATTCGTTTTTATCGAATCTCAGGTCAACTGGGAATTGAACAGAGAAAAATTTGCCACGATAGCCTAGTGGATGTGTGCTAGTCTGTTAAGGAATAAAAAAAATATATATCAAATAAGTAAGTTAAATAAATAAAAAAATAAAATTCCTTTTTTACTTTTTCTACTACTTTTTTGCGATATCTTAATTAGTTCGATATTCTTTCACTTTTGATATTGCTAGCGAAACTTCGAAATCCAATTTTCTTTGGGAGAAAACAGAGCGAGAGGTGAACTTTTTTCGATTCATTGTTGAGTGTCACTCTCGATAGTTTTACACGATAAATGTTCGAGATATATTCGAAATCGATATCAATAAATTCAGTGAAGTGCGACTTTAAACCGCGCCAAAGGGTTCCGTACGGACACTAGATATGTAATTCAATACGAACTTTAGCCTTTATAATAAATAATTTTCGTTTTTTCGGTTTTGAGCGTTTTTTACTTTTGGCGTCTTTTGCCTTTTTTTCGGTTTTTGGCGTTTGTTTTAGTTTTGGCGCCTTTTTCGCGTTTTGGCGATTTTTTTCGTTTTTTGGTGCTTTTTCAATTCGGCGATTTTTTCATTTTGGCGATTTTTTCCATTTTGGCGATATTTTCGGTTTTGCTGATTTATTTTAGTGTTAGAATTTTTTTTTTAATTTGGTGCTTTTTTGTCGTTTAAGCGATTTTTTTTTTGGTTTTTGGCGATTTTTTTTTGGCTTGGCGATTTCATAATTTTCGGATTTTTTTGTTTTACCGTTTTTGAAAATTTCAAGAGTTCGTCTCTTACGGTTTCCAAGATATAGCAAGTTGTCAAAATTACATAGTCAAAATTTCATTAACTTTAATTTAAATTTTTTTTAATTTTAGTGTTAATTGTTGTAGTCTATATAAAAATACTCTAATTTTACAAATTTCAAATTTTTAACTCATGTATTTGTTGTTGTAGCGGACAAGGTTCTACAAGGTTCGAAATTTTAGGTCCGTAGCTCTTACGGTTCCTGAGAAATTACCGTGTGACGGACAGACGGACAACATAGCGAAAACAATAGGGTTCCTTTTCACCTTTGGTGTACGGAACCCTAATAACTATAGCCATGGTCAACTGGGTATGAACAAAGCAAATAAACACCAACAATCTTGAAACACATTTACCCCCTTGTCGTGGTGGGCGTTTTTTCGACTTCGAATTCGACTATTTGTACTTGATTAAAGAAATTAAACTACATTTTTCTTTAATCTAGGACAAAACGCCTGAATTTCGCCGCAAAATCCCAATTACAATAAGGGAGATTATTTCTTGAAGTTTTAATATGATTTGAAATCAAAATTTTTGC
The DNA here is from genome assembly GCA_949987645.1 of Tachina grossa. Taxonomy (NCBI): domain Eukaryota; kingdom Metazoa; phylum Arthropoda; class Insecta; order Diptera; family Tachinidae; genus Tachina; species Tachina grossa. Next base: position 58,326,738 of record OX465274.1, read on the forward strand.
ATGGTGATTTTACATTGGAATTTTTTTCCATGTGTATATATTAAATCAATTAATTGGGTTTTAAACTACTCATACCTTCCGACTTAATATTTCTTGTACCCAAAATTGTAAAAAGTATTTCTTTTCATTGTAGGTACGAAAATATTTCATTAAAGTTTCAACGAAACTATGATTTCCACAACTATTGATAAATTACAATTGTGGTTTGTTACTTTGATCTTCTTTTGTGTCACCTAATCAATTTAAAATATTTTTTTGGAAGAATTCTTCATAAAAAAAATTATTTAAGTTTTTCATTACACGAATAAAAATTATTTCGTAACATTAATGATACTACGAAATGCAAAATATTAGGCATTAGAAAGGTTTCATTCGGTTAATGAAATTTTGCATAAGCATAATATAATCTTTAATTTAATTAATAAAATTTGTCGTTGTATTAACGAAAGGGATTCAACGTAATGGTTTCATTCACGCTACGAAGTGTTTTTGATGTGTAAACATCTATACGCTAGGGGGTAAAAATCTTTTGACTTTGATTTCTTTGCTGAGATTTCTTTGCTTTTTGCTTTTGCTATGCATTGTCAAATCGGTGTGAGCTATGTATGAGTGTATTAGTGTTTGAAAGAAGCAATACCAAGCAGAGAAACAAGTCGACCGGCTCGAAGCCGACGGTGCGCCGCCGCCGGTTATTTTTCTGTATATTTCCGTACACCAAAGGTGAAAACGAACCGTAAGAGCTACGGACTTGAAATTTGGACACAATGTGTAGACATTTGGCCACTACAACAACAAATACATGAGAGTAAAAAACTAAAGGGTGTTCCAAAACGAGCAACGAAAAATGTTAAAATCCCATGTAATATACATACAATTGTATGTACATATATACACTTGAAATTTTAAAAGTTAGTGTATTTTTATACAGACTACAACAATTAACACTAAATTTAAAAAATTTAAATCAATGGGTGCTCCATCAGTTAATGCAATTTTGACTTTGTAATTTTGACAACTTGCTGTATCTTGGAAACCGTAAGAGTAAAACTCTTGAAATTTTCAAAAACGGTAAAAGTAAAAAAACAAAAAAAAAATAAAAATATAAAATCGCCAAATATAAAAAATCGCCAAAACGAAAAAACCACCTATTAAAAAAAATCTCTAGGACTAAAATAAATCGCGAAAACCCGCAAAAATCACCAAAATTAAAAAAATCCTTAAACAAAAAATCGCCCATATGAAAAAATCGCCTAAATTAAAAAAACCCCAAAAACAGAAAAAATCGCCAAAATGAAAAAAACCCCAAAAAAAACAGAAAAAATCGCCTAAATGAAAAAATTGTGAAAATTAAAAAAACCCAAAAAGAGAAAAAAACGCCAAAACGAGAAAAAAGCGATAAAACTGAAAAAAAATCGTTTAAACTGAAAAAACTTAAAAAATTAAGAAAGCTTAATCAAAAAGAATGATCAAAACCGAATGTGCGCGAGTCAAAGTCGCACTTTACTGAATTTATTTTAATTGCACTGCGTACACAACAACAAGAACAGCAACAACTAAACGATGAACAACAGGAATTAAAAATTAAAAAGTAAAAGTAAAGGCATTTACCATAGATGAGCACTGCAGTACCACTAAAGTTTCAGTAAAAACAAAAAAAAAAAAAAAATTACTGATTACTAAAATTTTGTTTCTACAATTTTTATAAATTGCCTAAATGATTTGTTATATGATGAGGTGCATTGAATTTTCAGTAATCAGTAATGCCCCTATTCATAATGAAATTCTACCAAGTGGCTAAATGTTTTTCATACAAAAGTTTCAAAATTTTAATGAAAAAACTTTGCCAGTTGCTACGGCCTTACGATTTTACTAGTAATGCAAATTAAATTTCATTAGCAGTAAAAATTTACTGAATTTTTTTAGTAATCAGTAAATTTACTGCTTAATGCAATTTTGAATGCAGTACATATACATATACTGCAGTGTGCCCATTTACTAACCAAATAAGTTTAATAAAACAAACAAAAACCAACAAATTCATATCTATTTACAATATTGAAAGTTTTGATACTTTTAATTAATTAATTTAAAAAAATATACTAAAAGCATAAATACTTCCAACTTAAAAAAAAATTCATTACTAGATGTTTACACATCTCGTCTGTGATCGGACTCACATTGCTTTTTTTTCTTTCAGTGTACCCAAACTCTTCTGTAAGGAATTAAAATACTTTGCTATTGATAATTTTTCTTATATTAATTATAGTAATTAATGCGTTTTGAATTTGGATGAGAAACATTTACTAGAAATATATTTTGACAAATTTTTTGTGATAACGGTATACATATGTCGAAAACAAGAGTGCAGATTTAGATTCAAAGTCCCACATAAACAAACAAACAACTGTTTATTATTGGCAACGAAAAAATTTATTGAAACTTGTAAAGTAGTGTTAATTTTGAAGCTTTCTTGAAAGGAAGCTCAAATTAAAATTTTCCTGCATATTATCATCATAAAGAATACCCTGAGAAGTCTTCTTTTAAGTAGTAAAAATATTCCAAGTTTCAGGCAAATCTAATAACTGATTTAGAGAATATAAGTATACGAGTATTTATTTACAGTAGTTTGTTTGGCGCAATGCTCCACTGTACATTGTGCATGCAGTACTTGTACTTGGGTTTTACTTTTGAAGTCAATGCAATGTATTTTAATGCAAACATTTTTAGCGGTACGCACACTCACGCACATGTTATCCCACCTAAGGTGTTGCATGTTGCAACAATAATAAACATCAGTACAAATATTAGATTCTTAGCGCCTCAAGTGCAAATATTCGTCCGTAGTCGTTCAAAAATAACAAGTACAATTAGCAACTACTCGCACAAATACACGGTGCTTGGAGACAGACTGTATACAATATTTCATTATGGATTTGGTATTATTTTTTTTACATTTCTAGTAGATAGACCAACAAATACAAGCACAGACATACACACACACAAAACTAGCTAGACTTGCGAAAGGCAAAATGACTTCTGCAACATTATTTGCGTTGCTCTAAACAAAATATTAAACAAGAAGGCAGCAAGAAAGAAGTGTTCTTTTCAACAATTTATTGTTAATTTGTTCATTTGTTATTCTTGTAGATATTTTTTAACAAGGCGGAAATACAACAATAATGATGATGATGTGTGGATGTGCATGCGCCTTAAAATGAATTGTTTTATTTCTTATACTCATGTGTGGGTAAATTATAAATTTATGGTAGTCAATAACTAAAAAGAAATTTCGAAAGTGTTTATTAGATAAGATTACTTTTTATTAAAGAAAATTTCATAAAAAAGAAATTAACTTCGAGTAATGGAGATGCGGGGCATCGATCCCCGTACCTCTCACATGCTAAGCGAGCGCTCTACCATCTGAGCTACATCCCCTTGAAGCAAGTGGTGGCAAAAGAACTATATAACAGTAAAAGCTGAATTTAAGAATACATACGCTACATTTGGATTTTTTTTCGCTAGCAAAAAAAAATAAATTAAAATGTAAAAACTTTATTAATAGTTGTTGGCTAAAATTTTTTATATTATTAACAAAATACTGAAGAGCTGCTAAAATATTTTTTATACTGTGTTGCCGTGTTGTTTATTTTTAATAATAAACTGAAGAAAAAGTTTTTTTGGTTATTGGAACTCGTAATTACCGCTAAAATTTTTTGACTCAAGCCCTTATCACAAAACATACAGAAGTGTCACGAGACGGAAGATACGGGTATTTTTCAGTTTGTCTCGTTTTCCCTCAAATTTTGTCGTCGGTTTTGTTTTGCTACGTCTTTCTAGTGCAATACATTTTTATTAGCTGTGTTAATTGGTAAGTAGTAATACACTACAATATCAAATACACTATACTTTTCTCTTTCTTCTATGAATTTTAACAAAAACCTGATTGGAGCTTTTTTTACCTCTCACTTTCTTCACTTCTGTGTATTCTGTGCCCTTATGACACTTCATATTGTTTGTATACATATTTTAAATTTGAACGAACAGTGTAAATATGTACACTTAGTCGCAAAACTCTACATACCATTTTAGTTATTTCATATCTTTTATTCATAATTTTTATTTAATACTTAATTTTTTAAAATATTGTATTATATTGAATCCACTTTACAACTTCGAGATAAAAAATCTAAAAAAACTACTGTTACTTTTTTGGTAAATTAAAAAATTGCTGAAAAATGACACGTAGGCAACGTCGCAAAAGTATTCATATGGATTTGAATTTTATTAAGTACAGGTATAGTAGCACCTTTTATTCTATATTTTTGAGTTCATTTCTGGGAAACGACGCACGGCCAAAAACACGCATAAAATGTAATATTGACTTAGAAAATAAAACGTATGCAGTACTGTGAAACAGGGTGGGGGGCCCGTAATGGTGTGGGAGTGCATAAGTGCTGATAGGGTTGGGATATTAAATTTTTTTTTGATAGAATTATGGTTGGTCGTGATTATTTAGATATTTTAAACAAATATTTTCTGCAGAGTATGAACAAATCACACCTTAAAAATAAATATATATTTATGTATGTTAATGACCCCAAGCACAACTCAAGGCTGGTTAAGGAATGGCTTCTGTAGAAAGTAAGACTGAAGCTTCAACATCATCCACAGTCCCTAGATTTAAATGTTATCCTTTATTTATGGGTTCCTTTGAAGCAGTGAAATATACTAAATATCTGTTTTCTTTGATGCCTAAAAGGCTTTTTGATCAAATGGCGGACACACAATCTATTAAAATTTTAAAAAATATTACATAATATATTCAACAATACAACGTATGTAAAATTTTGCGATCGGATAAAATATTGAATTTTATTATGCTTGTTTAATATTATTTAATGAAATCAAACGTGATATTTTTATTTAATTTAAATTACTTCTATTTTAAAACAAACAAGTAAGAGTGCTATATTCGGCTGTGCCGAATCTTATATACCCTTTACCAAAGTGCGTTTATGTAGTATATATATACATACATAAGCACATACATAAAGTATAAACAAAAAGAAAAAAATAATTTGACCTAGTTACTTTTATGTACAAAAAAAAATTAATTTTCAAACCCTACAATCATTATTTTAGATTTTTCTGATTCCTTATACCAATCCAGTACTTCTAAAAAAAAAAAAATATAGAAAATGTGTTAAGTGAAAAAAAGAAAGAAATAAAAAAATGTTTTATTTAGTTACTTTAATATCCAGAAAAAAGTTCAAAATTTCCAGCTCTAGAGCTGTGATTTTTATTTTTATAATTTTCTACACCAAACTTTTCTTTACAATACGTAAAATATATATAATTTATAAAGGAAAAGAATAATATTAATTAGACCTAGTTACTTTTATATAGCACAAAAATTTTAAATTTCCCAACCCTGGAATCATCCTTTTTGATTTTTCTGATCTCTTACACCAATCTCTTTCTTTTAAGAATATAAAATATGTTTAATTTATAGAAAAAAAGCAAAAATTTGCTTAGTAAGTTACTTTTGTATGAAAAAAAGTTTAAGTTTTCCAACCCTGGAAACGTCTTTTTAATTTTTTTAAACTTTTTTTTTTAATTTGAAATACTAATTTTATTCGTACTGAAGTATAAAATAAGTTTATTTGATAAAAAAAGAAAAAAAATTTGTTTTCGGTAGTTAATTTTTTATATCACAAAAAGTGTTGTAAGTCTTATAAGCCTGAAATCATCTTTTTTGATTTTTCTGATTTCTTCATCAATCTTGTTCTATTAGGAACATAAGATATGTTTAATTTATAGAAAAAAAAAGGAAAAATTTGTTTAGTAAGTTGCGCTTGCATCAAAAAATAAAAAGGTTTCCAACCCTGGAGACGTCTGCTTAATATTTTTTTAATTTGAAATACCAATTTAATTCGTACTAAAGTATTAAATAAGTTTATTTAATAAAAAATAAATAAAAGTTTCCCAACCCTGGAATCATCATTTTTGATTTTCCTGATTTATTACATCAATCTCGTTCTATTAACAACATAAGATATGTTTAATTTATAGAAGAAATGGAAAAATTTGTTTAGTAAGTAACTTTTGTATAAAAATATTTAAAATTTTTTTAAACCTGGAAACATCTTTTTAATTTTTTTAATTTTTTTTTAAATTGAAATGCCAATTTAATAAAAGTAAATAAAACATTAATTTACGGTAGTTAATTTTATATATCACAAAAATTTTACGTTTTCCAACTCTGATTTCTGATTTCTTACATCAATCCCTTTCTTTTACGAATATAAGAAATGTTTAATTTATAGATGAAAGGGACAAATTTGTTTTAGTAAGTTACTTTTGTATAAGAAAAAAAGTTAAAGTTTTCCAACCCTGGAAACGTCTTTTTAATTTTTTAAAAATTTTTTTTTAATTAGAAATACTGTTATATTTTATTCATACTGAAGTATAAAATGAGTTTATTTAATAAAAAAATAATAATAACTACTTTTCGGTAGTTATTTTGTATGGCAAAATGAAGTTTAAGTTTCTCAGCTCTGAAACTGTCTGCTCGATTTTGCTGATTTTCAACACCAATATTTTTCAGACTATTTCTGACACACCAGTCCAAGAATGAAGCCTCTAGCTTTTCTAGGTTCTTCGGAAACCCGATTTCACGTACAGACACACGGACAGACGCACATAACTTATTCGTCTTCCCTATGCATAAAGATCCAGAATATATATACTTTATGGCTCGCTTATTGTATTGTAGAAATTACAAACGGAATGACAAACCTATATGTACCCTTTTACCATTTTTTGGTAAAGGGTATAAAAATAGTTGACTAAATTAATGTTTTTCATTTAAAAACTCAATTTTTTTTAAATATTAAGTCGTATGTAGAGTTTTGCGGCTTAGTGTACATAGAGAGATATCGCACTAGTTCCTTTTAAGACCGCCCATTTGTTTTGTTCCCATATTAAGATAGGACAAAAATAGAAGCAATTAATGCAAAGTTGTACAATTTGGTTCCGTATTTACATTTACTTAGTTAAGAAAAATTCAAGTTTTGAAAAAAAAAAATGGACGAAGGAAACGCATACGTCTGCCTAAGTTGATAAAATATACTCGTATGTATATATATCGATAAAAAATATTATTTCCATATATTTTAGGTAGATTTTAATTCATCCATGAAGAGCTTGAATGTTTCATCCTATTTAGAAAAATTTGAACTGAAATGGAAAACGCGAGTGAAATAATGGTGCTGCGACATTGCTTTTTAAAAGTACAAATAAAATAAAACAAAGGTTTTACTTTTCTGTTTCCGCCCGGGTTCGAACCGGGGACCTTGTGCGTGTGAAGCACACGTGATAACCACTACACTACGGAAACCTGTAATATGGCGTCAATATATTGTCGGTTGGTTATTGGTTTGCAGCAGACATAATGTATTTTAAATATGCTGTGCCGCAAGCCAATAACAAACCGACGATATGTATAACAAGTTTTCACGCTATTTGCCACCAAATTAATTAGAGTTATGCTTCTTAAGTAAGGTACACACTATTGAACATTAGTGACAATCAAAATTTCATCAGTTTTGAATGAAATTGTTTACTGTTCAAACTGTCGATCATGTTCGACACTCAAACCTTCATTCAAGAAAAAAATTTAACATAAAGCTCAAATTGGATGTGAATTGTTTTAAAATTTTTTTTAAATGACTTATTTTGATTTTGATCAAAGCCTTGCATTTTATAAAAATGGATGAATACCTTAAAAAAAATAATTTTCTGCGTTCAACTTGTGTTTTTATGCTACACTGACACTTTTTGGTACACACTATCTGTCGAAAAGTAATGTGGCCGCTGACTGTCACTCAACCACAAAAAAATGCTGTGCTTGAATCTTGACAGACGAAATTCGTGTTCACACTATCTATCAAGCCAAATTTTGAGCAAAAATGTCACTCATGTTCGATAGTGTGTACTCTACTTTTTTCACGTACGTACGTTCAGTCAATGTAAGTAAGCGATAGCAAGTTTCTTGTCGACATCGTGGGCGTTTGTGGACATATGCATGGTGCAGAAATTCTATGTACTGAAGTAGACGGTGATAGTAAGCTTAGACCAGGTAGAACTGAAGCATATATACATTTTATTTGCACACAGCTTAGTTGAGGATATCTCTCAAGGAAGATCAAGCTGACTTATAAAGCTAGGGGATACGTGGCTGTTATCGGGGCCAATAAAGACGTAATCATGAACTATCATATTACGTAATGCACACAACAAACGAAATATTTTAGATATAATAAACCTTAACAAATCAACTGTATATATGTGACAACGCATAGAGAAAGGGACCTAAGGGTAAAAAAATCAATTTTTACTTTTTTTTTTGATGTGGACAACATCTGAGCATCGAATGAGACCGATCCCATGCCCCAAAAGTGTTCAATCCCAGAGATATGCGCGTTTTATGAAATTGAAGATACATCAAAGATACACGTATTTAAATCTTTAAAATGGCTCTCCTGAACAAAACCGGTTTTTACATATAGGTCCCTTTCTATTTTGCGCGTCACATATGTATTTCTTGTGCCTCAACGACCTTCATATTCCCGAGCATGATCAGGTGGATGGATGGTGGATGAGAAGAGGCTCTGGACATTGCCCTTACAATTTTAAACTAATGATAGACAAATGGAGGGCATCGAATAACTCACCTTCCTCAGATAATAATAGAATAGCCTTTGAGGAAATTAGTGCAACAGTATTATGGAAAAGGAGTAGAGCTGGAAAAGGAGTAGAGCAAGTAGAGCTGATAGTACTATCGATAGTATCGATGGTTTTGTTTTTATTAGACTATCGATAGTTTTTTCTCGATAGCGATACTATCCTTGAAAAAATTTATTACCAAATTTTCAACAAACTCGATCAAATTTAACATATTAGTTGTCTTCTATTGAAAATACATATCGCTCTATTAATATAATAACGTTATAACTCAAAAAATTTGTTTATTCAGTTAATAATAGAGAATGCCCCGGCAATTCATATTTCATCTTGTGTAAAATAATTCACGCAATGGCGTGCAAGCTCACCTCTTGATAGAAAAAAGCTTTATTAATACTAGATATACCAAACGGACGACACAATCGTGCGTATTCTAGAATCAAAATATAAATAATTTTATTAAGATTCAAAGAAAATGTATCTAAAACGTCATAAAAAATTCATTAAAACACAGCTACACACATACTTACATACATATGCAACCATAATTAAATAATACTTACATGAAATAAAAAAAAAACATAAAATATCGAGGTTCGCTCTCGAACTTGATTGAATATCGAATCGAATATTGATTGAAATATACAAAATTTTGTGAGCGAACCAATTTGTTCCATTCTGAATCTTACTGAATTTTTTGAGAACAAATTATCGCTAATTTATCTGAATTGGCTATTAAAACAAAATTATTACATACATACGAGTATGTACATATCGTCACCTTAAATGCGAACGTATGTAACTACACTTTTATATATTTTACAGGAGAAACAAAAAAAAAACGATACAAAATCAGTAATAATAAAGTATTCTTGAAAATTTTCTTCGAAATTTACTTGTAGTATGGATGCTTATATCTTTTTAAACATTTATTTCCTTTTTAAGTATATTTAAGCTTTTATGCTTAGATGTATTCGTAATTCGTCATTTTTCATCGCAGAGCTCTAAATATTTGCGTGAACATGTAGTTTGATAAAATGAACTATAATCAATCAAAAACTCGATTTCGAATTTTTGTGTAGTTACGTCTGTTTGCATTTAAAGTGACGATATGTAGATATGTTTTTGTAAACAAAAAAAAAAAAAAAAAAGATATGTGTTTAAAATTGAAAAATTATAATAAAATTAAACATAAAATTAATTATTTGAGGCCTTATTCAGAAAAAAATAATTTAAGTTTAAAAAACATTTAACAAACAAATTTTCATACAAAATTTGTTGTGTAAACCAATTCTAAACCAAAATTACTTTTTTTGAATAAGGCAGTTATAATTTTTACCAAATTTTTTTTAACCATATCCATATATGTATATCAACAGTCAAAACGACTGTTTTTGTTGCCGTGTAAACATAGTGTAAAATAATTCGATACTATCGATAGTATCGATAGTTTTCCAACAAACTATCGAAAATATCGAATAGTGTGACTATCGATAGTTTGCCAGCTCTAAAAAGGAGCTCAAATAATAAATAATTCTTTCTGCCAAAAAAAGCCGACTTCAATTCAAATATCTAAAACTAAATTTTAATTGGCGCTGCTCCGACCATTTTTTAAATGCATGATTGTGTGTTTTTCAGAACTCAGCGTGCGTGTTAGGTTGTGTAAAAATATTAAATTTTAATGGGCGTGACTGCGCCCCATTTGTTCAACTTTTAAACTGTGTAATTACAAGAACCAAAAGTGTTTTATAGATGTCGCAGCGATTAAATAAGTAGAATATCATAAAATTAAATAATAAAAATTGTGGGCGTATCCCCGTCCACTTTTTTACAATGGGACCAATGGGAAGCTATACCCTCTTAAACAAAAAAAAAAGAATTGCTAATCATCTCCTACTTGTTTGAAGTCGGTTAAAAATTGCCAGAAATCGATAATCAGTTAAAGAACTCAAAAAGGCACTGAACCCTTGTAACAAGAATATGTACATATGTCAAAGACTTTTTAGGTTTCCTGCTATTGGACAAAAGCATTTAGTTTTTTCTATTTTTTTTTTAAACAATTTAGTTACTTTTACAAAATGTTAACCAAGTTGTTTGTTTCCGCCCGGGTTCGAACCGGGGACCTTGTGCGTGTGAAGCACACGTGATAACCACTACACTACGGAAACTTGTGTCTATTTCTTGCTTAAAGCTTGTTATAGGCTAGATGTAAAAAAAAGCTCAATTCTTAAAATAGAAGCAAAAAAGCATATGTAGGTCGCCAACAACTGCACCGGTCTGACGTTAAATATTATTTTCGTCGAGTACAATTTTAAGGATTTTAAATGAAATTTAAATAATTGAGCTAAAAGTGCTAATCAAATACAAACATTATAACTTGTACATATATGTACAAATGTCATGCACATACATGTGAGTACATACTTTTTCAATAGCAATTGAAGAACACAATTAAGCAATGTTCAACCAAATTTATTTGGTAATAAATAAACATACATATACATATGTATGCATGTAATATATTATTAATATATACATATGTATAGTATAATTGTTTTAATATGATTTTGATAAATAAAAAATTATACGAAAGCAATTAACAATATAATTATTGATTAAATCATAAAGTGTTTAACTTAATCAATATTGATTACGCGTATTTGGCGAATACAATTTTAAGAAACATCCAGACGGACAAATGAGTGGACCGATAAGCTTACAGACAGCTACATGTTAGTTTAATAAATCATTAATAACATCACGAAAAGAAAATCCGGCAGCGAGAGAGAAAAAAAAATAAAACAAAACAGGTATCTCGCATTTCAGGTGTTAAAGGTGGCAGCAAATTAAATTGACTTCAAACGCTGCGATAATCAAAGCTACAACTACTCAATTCATTTAATAAAAATCGAATTTTTAGATATAGTGTGCTTCAAAGTGATAGAGTCACTTTGTATTGATGCAAAAATATATGCATTAAAGCTTTTTTTTTCTATTACCGACATTAGTTGATGTATAGTAGGTACCTTAATTTAATGATTAAATTATTTTCTGTGTTCAAAAAAACAAAAAAAAAAAAAGAGTATTATAAAATTATATGATGATGTAAAATTCAAATATTTCAAAACGTTTCCATTTATTTCCCATTATTTTCTCTTCTAGCGGTGGACGATTAAAGTATTGTATTGTTTGTTGCCGTTGGCGGCTGTTAGCCGGCTTACAGACAATCAGCTGGCTGTGTTCTCTGGTTTGTACTAATGTGCAAAAACAAATTGAGCAATCGTTCTCATTGTTTTTGTTTCATTCACTTCAGGGAACGAAACAAAACAAAATCAAACAATTTGTTTCGTTATTTTCGTACTCTGCTTTTAAGTACAAAGAAATCAGAGCAAAAATTTATAACTGTAATAGTGTTGATTACTTGTGTTAAGAATATCACATCCTAACTCATGTATCGAGCAATAAATAGCACAGCTATAAAAAAATACAGATTTGTAATATGATCATTAGGGTTCCGAACAGCAAAGGTGAAAAGGAACCCTATTGCTTTGGTTACGCTGTACGTCTGTCCTTCACAGGCTATTTTCTCAAGAACCGTAAGAGCTACGAACCTGCCATTTGGACAGAGTATGTAGCACCTTCTCCGCTACAACAAGAATTATATGAGAGTTAAAAATTAAAGGGTATTCCAAAACGAGGAACGAAATATTTTAAAATCCCATGTAATATATGTACATATTAGTGCATATACATATGTATGTATATTGACACTTGAAATTTTTAAAATTAGTGTATTTTTATACATACTGCAACAATTAACACTAAAATTTAAAAAAATTTTAATTAAGGGGTATTCCATCAGTTAATGCAATTTTGAATATGTAATTTTGACGACGTGCTGTATTTTGGAAACCGTAAGAGGCAAACTCTTGAAATTTTCAAAAAACGGTAAAACTAAAAAAACCAAAAATTATAACATCGCCAAACTCAAAAAAATCGCCAAAAACAAAAAAAAAGCACCAAATTAAAAAAAATTCTAACACTTAAATCAATCGGCAAAACGAAAAAATCGACAAAATAAAAAATTCGCCCAAATGTAAAAAACGCCAAAAACCGAAAAAAATCGCCAAAACGCGAAAGAGGCGCCAAAACTAAAAAAATCGCTCAAATGAAAAAATCGCCAAAATGAAAAAAATCGTCAAAATGAAAAAACACCAAAAACCGAAAAAATCACCAAAACGGGGGAAAAAAACTTCCGAAACTAAAAACCGAAAAAACTAAAAAAAACGCCAAAACTAAAAAACGCTCAAAACCGAAACAATCCAAAAATGAAAAAAGCCAAAACTATGTATTATATAGGTTAAAGTTCGTATTGAATTACATATCTAGTGTCCGTACGGAACCCTTCGTGCGTGGGTCAAAGTCGCACTTCACTGAATTAATTTTTTTTATTTATGTTTTAATACTAGTCAATTAATATATTAATTTAAAGTTTTATTAAAATCATGGGGCCAGCTTCAGTACTCTCTAGAATACTAAATCATTTTCTGTCGTTGCCCGTTGTATCTATTGTTACGCAAATATACGTGAACCATCCCCATTACAAATATTATCCATAAAAACATTTGTGAATAATAAGAATTATCCATAAATGATTGGGCTAATAACAAATTACACAAGCCCACAAGCATACAAAACGATGTTTGAAGTAAACATTCAAAGCACAATATCTTAATTCTGCTCTTTAAAAAATATACAACCACACAAGCACTTAATCCAATAAAGACGAAAGGCACCAATAAATAACAACAATAATGCTTCTACAATAATGTTCTTTTGTCTACGTAGATATAACACAAACTAATAAAGTGATCGAGAATCTGTTGAATGTGCTGAAAAATTCTGGATGTTTCTTAATATTCTTCCGGAAACTTTACGTTAAGTTGATAGAGGGTGATGCAACTGCAGTATATGAAACTCGTTTCTTTTACAATGGTGTTTCTCTGCTATAAAGTAGCAGCAATATTTGCAATAAGATACGCATTGTGGGAATACAGACTATGTAAAGTGCATTTTAAAATTTTATTCGTGTCATTAAGGATCTTATTGTTAGAAGGAAATTCCCTTATACCGAATCTTTGATACGTGTTGGCTTGTGACACCAAGTGCCTCGGATACCCTTCTAATTTACAGTCAGGTCTGCCTTTCGAAAAAAAAAAAAATATTTATACTCTCTTAAAAGGAACGTACAAAAATCTGTTCACGTTTCAGTAGTATTGAGCCATTTGCATGTGACTTAGAAAAAAGAGCTTTCAGTTTTTCCAAAACCTCTTTCTAAGCCAAAAATGGAATAGAAAATAGAATAGAAAAGTCTTATGGCCATTTTCACCTCTTGCCCTTAGCTAAAGGCAAGATTTTGTCTGCCCGATAAATGGCTTTGCATTATTAAACCTGCATTTATTATTTTTGTATCTACTAAATATTATTATTATTGATAATAATAACAATAAAAAATTTAATTAGTAAAAACGCAAATATATTTATCGGGTAGACAAAATACAACCTTTAATTAAAGGTAAGTTGTGAAAATAGCCCTTAAAATATTTTATTAAAAACAATTTTCTAACGTTATTGTTTATTATTGAAAAATTGCTTGTTAACAAAATTTACATTTTGCAGCAATCCGCAAAACATTTTTAGCAATATAATTAAACTAAGGCGACCTTATCACTTTGATGCGCACCATATGTGATACTTGCACGACAATTTCATTAGCCATTAAATTCACTTACCGAATCGCTGGCGCCTTGTGTGTTAAAAATATCAATTATTAGATTATAATTATAAAAATTCGATGTGAATATCAAAACATTTATAGATTAAGCGCAAATAAAATAGAAAGACGCAAGCTTTTAAAATTACTTTTTACATTTATTTCTTCCAACACATTCATGGTTTAACAACTTGAAATTTCAAGTCAGGTATGTTTTTAACTAACTCTTCGATCAAATGGGTTTTAGCAAAAGCAATGCCAGGTGGATAAACGCCGCCACTAAAAAATAAATAAAAATAAAAGAGAAAACTTTAATATTATATATATTATAGTTTAAGGAAATATGAAATGAAATATGTAGGTTTATTATAAAATCTAAAGTGGACAGAAAGAGAAGGTCCTAAACAGTTTAACATGTATCATAAAAATACTCGTATGCTGCTCACCTTGCCGGCATACTCTCATGTTCTTGCAGTATCACTTTAGCGCAGGTTAAAAGGGCACCACTGGTGAAACCATAGCAGGGATCATTTCCACTCAATCTAACTGTCACTTCTTTGTTGGGCGGTACCGACTGTGGGCAGTCTTTGGTCCAACCCTTGGCTCTATATGTCATGGAAAATTCCAAAGACTTTCTATTTGCTGGCACTGGTCCTTCCGGCGTCATCAGACCATTTGTGAAATATTTGGGATGTTTAAGCAATAGTTTGCGAGTGCAACTAAACTGGGCCATTATCATTAAGAAGAACAAATAAAATGGCAACTTGAAAGCGGTCCAACAGGATCTACAAACATATTTGAAGGCATACACATTAAAGAAAAATTGATATTAGTAACCCTATTAAAGTATAAATAAATATGAAGTTCATAAATAAATTCATTAAAGTGCGGCTCTGACTCGCGCACGAAGGGTTCCGTACGAACACTAGATATGTAATTTAATACAAACTTCAGCCTATATAATATATAGTTTTGACATTTTTTTTCGTTTTTGGGGTTTTTTCATATTGGCGTTTTGCGCGTTTTTTTCGGTTATGGCGATTTATTTTAAGTTTTGACACTTTTTTAGTTTTGACACTTTTTTTTCGTTTTGGCAATTTTTTCGGCTTTTGGCGTTTTTTCATTTTGGCGATTTTTGGCGATTTTTTTCATTTTTGCTATTTTTTTATATAAGAATTTTTTTAGTTTTGGAGACATTTTCACGTCTTGGCGATTTTTTTTCGGTTTTTGGCGTTTTTTTTTCATTTTGGTGATTTTTTTCATTTCGGTGATTTTTTCGAATTTGGCGATTTAATTTAGTGCTAGAATTTTTTTTTTAATTTTGGCAATTTTTTTCGTTTTGGCGATTTTTTTTTAATTTTTGGCGATTTTTTCGGTTTGGCGATTTTTTAATTTTGGGATTTTTTAGTTTTACCGTTTTTGAAAATTTCAAGAGTTTGTCTCTTACGGCTTCCAAGATATAGCAAATTGTCAAAATTGCATTAACTGATAGAACACCCTCTAATTTAAATTTTTTTAAATTTTAGTGTTATTGTTATAGTCTGTATAAAAATAAAAAATAAAAATTTACAAATTTCAAGTTTCAATATACATATGTTCATACAATTGTATGTATATTACATGGGATTTTAACATTTTTCGTTGCTCGTTTTGGAACACCCTTTAATTTTTAATTCTCATGTATTTCTTGTTGCAGCTGCCAATTTTCTACATACTCTGTCAAATTCAGGTTAGTAGCTCTTACGGTTCCTGAGAAAATACCGTGTGACGGACAGACGGACAGCGTAGCGAAAACAATAGGGTTCCTTTTCACCTTTGGTGTACGGAACCCTAAAAAAGGAAAATGAGGGACACAATTCCCGCTTTTTTTGAAATGGAAATCGTATGGGAGTGTGGTAAGGGTTAAGGTGCTTTAATAAAAAGATGTGTCCCATTTTAATAATTCTATTTAATGCACCTGACCTAAACAAAATTAAGGTCTCCCACTTTCACTTATTTTCCATAGCTATAAACTTACTTGAACCCTTTGTAAATTTGAAATTGTATGGGCCTCTTCTCTTCCAGCAGATACAATAAGCGTTGAGATCGCTGAACAGAAGCACGATCTGAATTTGGAAATGGTATAAAATAACTGTCCAAACCATCAATTTTGTGGGGCAACAGTCTTAAGGGAATAAAATAAAATTTTTTATGTACAATAAATGATTTCCAATCGAATTTGCAAATTAAGAGCAATATACTTAGTTCTTAGCTTCGGCTGCAACGATGGCATTCTTTCCCGATTCAGTTTCGATTGCAGTCGTAACATTTCACATACATACTGCATTCCATACACAATACTGTCCCATGTACCGCTATTCAGAATAGCCTTAGATGTTTTATCCTGGTAGTTGACTTCATTCTCCCAAAATAGCTCCACAGAATTAACAGTGCCTGAATAGTGTGGAAGTAAACATTATTAACATCAAGGTTCTTAGAATTCTAAAAAATTTTACCTGGGAAATTTTTCTCGGCAAACACTACACCCATTTCTGCCGGTATACTTTCATAGGCACAGTATGGTACTATATAAGCACCATTTTGTTTAGCCAAATCATGATAACGCAACTGAATTTTGTCAATATATTGAGGCTCACCACTGATATCGACATGATGAGTGCCGGCAGCTACGCAAGCTTTCACCACAATTTCGCCATAAAAGCGAAACGGCCCGCAACAATTTAAAATGATCTGGAAATGAAGTAATTAAATGGAAATCACACAGAAAAAAAATACCAATGTAAAATCACCATGCAAAGAGTTTAATTCAAATTCATTCAAATCATATCAGTGCGCCAGGCCAAGTTCCGGCCAATGCACGCAGTGTGTATATTTACATTCGAGCTGTTTTTACCCCCCTCATAACTTTGTTCCCCGCGACCGTAAAATTATAGAATTTAAATCATAATTAGAATAAATTCATATAAGCTCACATGCAAAGTTTGAAAGTTTTACAATGAAAGGTTCCGGAGATATGAAGGTGCAAAAAGTGCATATTTTAAGACATACTCACTGACTCACTGATCACTCATCAAATTGATGAAGAACTTCCGCTATAGCTAGAGAGCTAAGATTTAATACATGTCCAGATCTAGGTGAGTAATTAACTAGAAAAATCTGAAAACCCGAAAATTTTAACCAAGGGGGCGGGGCTACGCCCATAAAAACTAAAATTTGTGCTAGTGAGCTCAAATTTGGTACAGAGCTCAGTCTAGGTGGGCAATAAACAAAAAAAAATTTAAAATCCAAAAATTTTGGCCAGGAGGGCGGGGCTACGCCCATAAAGGCTAGAATTAAAAAAGCAAATCTAAGGCGCTTAATGGAAGCTTTTTTATTGAAATTCGGCATACATACTGCGATAGAACAAGCCTAAAAATTTTCCATTAAAAAAGTGGGCGTTGACACGTCCATACAATTTCAACCTCATTTTCGTGTTCTACGGCTCAGCATATTTAGATATACTATTTCTGTATGTATCATTGTCCGTTTGCAACGAAACTTGACAAAAATAATAAACACTGGCTAAAAAAAATCTTAAGTTTGGAAAAGTTGGCTTGAAGGCCAACTTTGAGGGGCGGGCGCACCCCCTAAAACACAACTTATCGGTATGAATTTTTTTTTTAATTTTTTTTTTCACATAAAACTGAACCGATTTAGGGGTTGAGAATAAAACAAATCAACAAAAAAGTTCTCCTTACAACTAACGGCCACTCTAATGTATATACATATACACTGTGGCAGCATGGAATAATAGCTTAAGTCGACTTAAGCAAAGCAGGCAAGATATTCCATTATATAGGCTAAAGTTCCTATAGTATTTTATGTATATGTAGTGACCGTACGGAACTCTTCGTGTGTGAGTCACAGTGGCAGTTTACTGAATTCATTTTAGTTTTTTAGCGACGTTTTTTACTTTTGGTATTTTTTCTTTTAAATTTTAGCTATTAAAATAATTTTGGTAATATTTTTGATTTAAGCGCCTTTTTTATTGTGGACGATTTTTCATTTCGGATTTTTTTTTTAGGATTTTTTTTACTTTTAGCGTTTCTAAACATTTCCAGAATTTGCTTCTTATAGTTTCCAAGATACAGATGTGCAATTGCTTTACGTGACTACCTGCCATTACGGCCTAATCTCACATGTGCCAAAGCACTGGTTGTGGGTTAGACGCCAGACCAACGCCCCCATGGCTGACCGCGTCAGACCAACCACTAGCATTGATTTAACACTGGGAAGCCAAGATTATTTTCCCAGCGATTTTGGTAGCAACCACAACCACCACGATAATTCTCCGGCTTCCACGCTAAGGTGTTGTGTATACACCTTAGCGAGGTCCCCAAGAAAATTCCTCAACCATTGCCGGCACAGCTAACCACTCATCCATAATGAACGCATGCCTGTGTCGCCAAATAACCAGTGCCTACTCCACACCTACCAAAGTCGTCCCTTTAACCCCGTGGGGTAAACCCCGAGGGGTAGGACGAACTCGGCATTTCAGCAAAGGAAACTGACGACCGCTACATGCACTCAAAACTTCAGAGCAGCGAGGACCACTCACGCGAGAAGAACGCAAGCTCGCCACCAAAATTTCTGTGCCTGCTAAGACCCGACACTAAAAACTGAAAGTGTCCTGGGGTCGTATCCAGGACGAAAAGCCATTTCGGACCAGAACCAGAAATTTTTACAACCGCAATGCATTTATCTCTAAGCAGCCCAGCTGTCGGGCAACCGGCACCCGTGGTACCAGTAGTAGCCTCTGGTTAGACCTCAAAGTTCCACCATAAGTGCTTCACCTCTATAGTCTTTTGAACTCAGGGGCAGTACTAGGTGATGCTGCACCTAACTGACAACAACGGGCGTAAAATATTTGTTTTCCTTTTATAAATATGTGCACATCCTTTGCTCTGTTTATGTTCAGAGATCGGGTAGTAACACATAAGTTTTACGGGTAATGAGCCAAAGGTCCGTCAGCGGAAAAAGCTACATTACCCTAGCTGGGGCACCGGGATTGCCACACCCATAGTCTATAGAATAGACTCCGCCAAATTGCATTAACCGATAGAATACCCTTTAATTTTGATTTTTAGGGTTCCATACACCAAAGCCGAAGAGAATTGCTAGATCTTACAATATTTCCAGATCTGGGAGTGTGTTGAGAATCAAAAATTGCCAGCATAATGTAGATAGACAGCTCATACGGTTGTATCAAATTTGTCAGAAATTCTGGGGTCTAATCATCGCTTTCTATAACGAGCTGATTCGATCACATTTTTCAGCTTGAGATTATGGTATTCGAACAATGTAATAATATGGTTCGAAATCGAATGCCATAATCTTAAACTAAAAAAAAAGTAATCGAATCAGCTTGTTATCGAAAGCGACGATTAGACCCCCGATTTCCGGACAATTGTATGAAAAATAAATTTATCTGGCAATATTCTCAGTCGAAAAATTGTCAGTTCACACAGTTATTAGAAATTTTTAGCATATTTTACTGACAATATTGTAAGATCTGACAATCTTCTGTACATACATAGCTGTAGTACAGAAATATTTTATTAAGCTATGTACAGACGGTTGTCAGATCTTACAATATTGCCAGTAAAATGTGCTAAAAATTTCTTACAACCGTGTGAACTGACAATTTTTGTCAGACGTCGTTGCCAGACTAGCAGCTGACAAAAAATTGTCAGACATCTTACAATCATGTGAACACATTGTAAAATTATTGCCAGATATTTGTCATACATTTTAATATTGTCAGATGTGCGAAGTTCATGCATCTGACAATGGCGTCATTGTAAGAGAATTCTTTCGATGGGCAACACTGCACACGCTTGATTTTAAAGAAAAAATTGATAATAAAATGTATGCAGAAAAAATCATTGCAATTGCTTCTTTATGGTCCATAATAATTTATACTTGAAATTTTAACATTTAACACAAACACAAACGATAAATATTTAACAATTTCTAACAAATGATCTTAAGTCTGGCATCGCATAACAACAGATCTAACAATTTGTGCATATGACAACCGTGTGAACTGACAATTTTTCTACTGAAGATTTTATCAGATGATTTTATTGTCATACAACCGTCTGGCAATAAATTGTAAGATTTTCTGACAACCGTGTGAACTGACAAGGAATATTGTGCTGGCAATTTTCGATTGCGAGTACATTGTCAGCACATTGCCAGATCTGACAATATTGTAAGATCTGACAATCGTCTGTACATAGCTTTAGCCATGAACAAAAATATAATGCGCAGATAAATTTTCCCTCACTAACTTTTACACTATAAAAATTAATCACGATATTATCGCTTATAAATATACTTACATATACATATGCATTTGTATGTATATATGCACGTTTGTAGGCAGATACTCGTATTTAAATACTATAAATAATCAAAATTACCTTGCATTTTTTAGCCATAGTTTCGATAGAAGCTGGATCCCCCACATCAGCCACAATTATTGGTATATGAGATAAGTCTTTTCCAATTTTAGCGCCCACTTCTTTTAAGACTATTTTCAACTTAGCCTGCAATATGATTTACGCGTGATTATTGTTCTTGAAATTTTTTATATTTCATAATATTCACAATACCTCATTTCTGCCAGCTATGCCCCACTTGATATCTTTAAATATTTTATATGCATCTTCCACAACAATTTTACCCGTAAAACCGGTAGCACCGAATATTATGGCGTCTATTATTTTGCTCATATTACCCTTTTCACAATTATCGCGCAACTAAAATTTAAAATTCATTTGTGCTTTCAACTAAACAAAAAACAATGATGCAAACAATAAAAAAAGCTAAACAACAAATATTATTTCTATTTCATATGAAAAAAATAGAAGCTTTTAATTATACTTGTTTCAAAAAGCAGAAATTAATTACATATTTATAATTTTGATTTTAAATAGTAATTTTATTTATTTTTTTTCTCCTTTGAAATATCTGATTATCCATTTTTCAAAAGTAAACTTAAATAAAACACACATTAAGCATTTTATTTCAATATTATGCGTGGCACCTTGTTATAACGAACGAAATACGAGATCATTTAATTGATCGCGAGGTTTTACAACCACTTTTTCGCAGATTGGGCCGCGGGAGGGGGAAGGGGAAAGGGGAAGGTATCTCGGCGATAGCCTGACGAATGTTGGGTTGCCCCAACGTTTGGAGATTAGCGTAGACACGGTCCTCGTCGTGGCTCTAAAAAAAAAGTTTAACGGCGTCAAATCGCATAATCTCGGCGGCCAATTGGCATCGCGAAATAGTGAATATATTCGTTCTTTAAACTTTCTATGCAATAAAGCGAAAATCGGTCATTTTCAATAACAGAAGTGATTTTTTCGGCAGTGCGTTGATGCAAAGGTCTGACAACATCCGTAAAGCTGCCAGCTTCTCCAAGTATCGTTTTAATCTTTCCAATTGAGGGTGGCGTTGGCTGAAGTAGTTAGCAGATTGACTACAAAACCGAAATCCCTGGGTTCGAGCTCGGTCTTCGACAGCCCTTAAAATAACAACACCGCGCATTTTTCTGATGTGCATTAGTGTCTCTTGGTATCAGTTGTTGTAAAAAAGTTCAAGTGATGAAGGCATAGTCACTGGTCAGTGAAGTATACCGACTTCAGCGCATACTTATCCTAATGTAACATTAGAGCGTCCTCCTTCATCGGTATTGTGTAACAGAACCATCGGCGAAGTCAAATAACCAATAAAATGGCTACTAAGCACAGTTTAAAAAAATTTAATACGCCTCATTGACACCAGAGGCGCTGCAACACTGCATTATTAAAAACGTGCAAAACGCAGAGTTTTAAAATAGTGAAGCTATCCTCTATATCTTTCTTCACCACCTGTCTTCTCAATCAGTAGCCCTTTTCTAAAGAAGGTGCAACTTGTAAATAAGAACGCGTCATATTGATTCAATAAATTTCATTATAATAGAAAAATTATATTAAAATATTTTTCAATATTTATATTATCCGGATCAACAGAAGCAAAACAATATTGAAAAATATAATTACAAAGATCCAGCAACACAAAATCTGATTTATTTTATAAATCATTATACAATTATATTAAAATACTTTAAATCAATAATTTTTAAAATCGAGTTAATATTTATTCGATTTATTCATTGAATTACATTCAATCAATATTCTTTTAAAGTCTCAACTATTATTTTAAAACTTTTCTTTGATTAAGTTCTCAGTTAAGTTGAAATTTAAATTGCAAAATATTGAATTAATAAGAAACATATTAAAACCTAAAGGAGGAACAAGTCTAATGCACTCAAAATTCTCTGCAGCGGCCGCAGTGATAGTCCAAGTTGTGTCGAACGCCTCCTTGTTTACATTGATGGACTATGCAGCACGCTCTCCCGTACACGTTCAACATTTTGACCAGTAAGCACGTTAGGTGTTCTTACGGCACCAGGAAGGTTTCTTACAGACCCATGTTAACGAAAATTTCCAATCAAATGGTTTATTGCTGACGCTGTGGGTGCAATGCGCACATTAAAATGACGACGATATGCACGCTGTGTCAACACAATAGACTGTTGGTTTGATAAATAAAATTTAATTATTTGTGTACGTTATTCGATCGTGTAATGATTCTTAATTAATTGCCCAAGTCTTCTTCACAAAATGCTGCAAAAAAAAAGCAAAGAATGAATAATAATTAAAAAAGTTATAAAGAATTCAAACCATATAGCTCATGAGCAACCCTGTATTTACAAAAATCGTTGTCGGTGAGTTTTTGGATAATATATTAATTGTATTTACAAATAAATTAATTGTATGTGCAAATCACTTTTTTGTGTAAAGACATAACAAGTCTGCCTGTTCACAAGCGCATAAACAAATATCGTTTTTAATGATAAGCCATACGGCTGAGCTTGTGCATGAAACAATTATTTAATTAACACAGAAAAAAGTATTTAGCAATTAATATTTTCAATTAAAAATTGAATTCATTTAATTAAATTTTTAATTGTATTAATTAATCTGAGTGGAAAAACTTAATTGATATTATCAAATTGTTTATAGGTGAAAATTTAATTAATTTTTTAATTGATATTACAAATATTTTAATTAATATTACAAAATCATTCACATTACTGTTTTTGTGTGAAGTATTTCGTTCCATAAAATTTCTATTATTTACTAATATTTGAAGTACCATCAGTAGAGCCCTATTGCTCCCCAGGAAGTTGAGCGCACAGAAGAAAAATTTTATGGGGGCATTGGGAATAAATGTATTTCTCAAAATATATTCTAGTTGAAAGCAATTTAATTTTAATATAAAGTTTTTCAATGACATTCTGTGTAAAAAGTAGGAAACCCATTTCTACTGCTTGCCTGCCCCCCCAAATTTTTACACAAATGATCTATAAAGCAAAGATCACTTAAGTTCATTGAATCTACATTGAAAAGCGCTAAAATGGCATCTCTGTCAAAAAGTCGAAGATTTTGTTATAAAACAACAAAATAAAACTCATATTGAGAACATGAACTTTGTTTACAATTTAGAATCTGCGATTAACATTTATAACACTGGACAACAAAAACGAAATTTTTTTCGAATATATAACGAAGAAGAAGAAGAAAAAAACGCTGAACTGACACGCGAGCAGTCTATATATAGACGACTACATAAGAATTAGCGTTCATAGAAAATGCCGCGATTTTATCATGCGACTCAAGGTGCAATCAGACCATAGAGAACAGCCGTTCGAACCAAACTAATGGTTAACACTGTACTTGATTATAGGTGACTCGCCATAACGCCATAGCAATTACCATAGAAACTAGTTAAATTTTGGTTTGGTTTTGGCTTTGGCGATGGCACGTCCAATTGCACCTTTACGTTGCTTCGCGCATATATCAACTCTGTATCAAAACGTTATGTTGCTAACATGTTCAAAAATAGTTTTTATTCAATTTTCTCTATACAAAAATAAACACAGCTGACAAAATTAAACAAGAGAAGAGCAGCATCAAAAATTAATTTGTCTAAAAAAGTTTAATTGTGTTGTTACGTATTTGAAGAACAAAAAGTAAGAATTTTTAATGATGAACCCAATCTACATCAAATAGCAGATACACACTCGCATTAATTATTTGTATCTCCTCTGTCAGAAGCAGTCGTTAAAACCTTTATATATATATTTTTGTGTTGTACCGTGTAATTTGTAGTATTTGTAAAATGACGTAGCTCGCTTAACAAGGTCATAACCAGGGAAACCAGAAATATGCTTTAAAAAAAGTGTTTTATGCGCATTCAATATGCACTAAAAACTTAAAAATATGCGCTAAAAAGTCAACAAATATGCTTAAAAATAAAATAAATTGGTTTATTTGTAATTGAAAATATGTATATTTTTAGTTCGAAACTTCAACAACATTTGTATATAAAATACGACAAAAAATAAAAATAAACAAAAAAAAAGGAAACAAAATTAACAAAGAATAAATGTGTTTTAAATGCAGGTTAAAACAACATTTCCATACAAATTTTGACTAAAACAAATAATACAAATTAATTTTTATTGGATGGATGCTCTCATAACAATTTAACTTCAACTTCTAAAGACCACGATATCAGAATTCAGGCTTTTGAACTGTATTTTGTATATATAAGACAAGATTTTTATTTATAACTTTTATTGCAATAAATAACTAAATATTGACCTAGAATTTCAAATAAAAATCGTTTCTAAGTTTCTATCAATGTTCCTTAAATCTCTAGTCGGGGCAGAGTCCGTCACAAATAACAATTTTATTTTATGAATTTTTATTAAAACTAACGTCCGTAAAACTGCGTGTATAAGAAAAATGTATACACTACATGGAATATTTAAACAGAGATTTAGATGGCGAAAAAAAAATTACCAATCCCTTAACTTGTAAGCAAATTAACCCAGATAGCATCTTAAAAAAAACTTTTTTAAAACTTAAAATTTTATTTCAAAAATGAAATTTTAATAAAGTTTCAAAAAAAAATTTAATATTTTTTTTTCGGAATTGAGTGTAAAATAAAAAAATTCTATAGTGTCAAAATATGCCCGAAAAGCGTAAATTATGCTCTAAAAATTAGAAAAAATGCTAAAAATATGCTAGTATGACTGATATATGAAAAAACATGCCTTAAAGAGTAAAATATGCAAAAATATGCACTAACAAATCAATCAATCAATAAATATCTTGTCCCCGCATTAATACGTCACACAAGAAAAAACATGCAATTCCATATTTGCGGTTTCCCTGGTCATAACATTGTATTTTACTTACGTAATATTACTCATTTATAATAAGTATAATATTACTTGTTAAAAAAAATGTATATATCAGGTTTTAACACAACGAGATTTAGAATGATAATGAAACAGTAAAAAATCAATAAAAGCAAATTTAATTGCTATTATCATTCTTAACACGCGTTTTGTCGTTCTTCTTCTGAATTATGTTTTCCTAGCAGCAATATTCTACTAAACTTTCGGTCACATTCTGTTTCGGTGGTATTTTTTAATTAAAACAAACTTTTCTAACGGTGCCAAATATGTTCTTTTTTATCAGCGCTTTAAACGAATAACGAATAACCTTTGCCACGGTTTCGACAGAAAAATTCCAACCGATTACTTATAGTGAAAACGAAAAAAAATATTATTCTTTTTAGTTAATTTTAATTATTATTCGAACTCCATTTGTTTCTATATTTGTGATTTGAACGGGCTAAAGTTCGTATCGCTTTTTAAGCCAAATTACATGTGATAATTATTAATGAACAAATAACACCAAAGTCTGTTGTAAATATTCTGACTAACATAACAACAACACATAGTTGAACGGAACAGCCAGCCGTTTTCGAAGGCCACTAAACCTTCATCATCAGCGTTCTTTTGTGTTTGGTCCACTGTGTGTGGTGTCAGTTGATGTAGATTTCTGCTTTATATACTTAGCATTTTATTGCAAATGGAATATGTGAATTGTTTTGATTCATCGTATTTCAATTTGCTGAAAGCTTTTTTGTATTGTAAGCTCAATTTTAAATATTATTCTTGTTTTCAATACAAGTTGTCGATTAAACGTTTTCTGTCAACATCGTGGAACTGGCCGTAAAAGTATATTTATCATCTCGACACTGACCTTTTTAAGAAATTCAAAGTGGAATGGAATGGAGTAATGGAAAAAAAATTTCCCTGGACATGAAAAGTTGAAATTACGTGTGTTCATGTAATCTGTAAAGATAGCAAAAGAAAATGCCACCCACATTAAGTAGCGGTGGAAAACTATCGATGGCACTATCGATAGTTACTTTTTTGTGACTATTGATGTTTTAATTCTGCCACTGATTAATACTTGAAAACAATCGATAATTTTTAGTCACTGTCGACAGTAAATGATACACCACACACCACTAAAACCAAAAAATTCAAAAGTGTTGCTTTTCATAAACATAAATAACTGAATGACGGAAAAATTTCTTTCTTATTATTTATCGAACTGACAAATAAAATGATATTTTATTTTGTTTTGTTTTGCTTAAAAATATTTTATTTTAAATTTTTGGTGTAAAAAATATGAACCATACAACTTCGATGCTATCACGATAGTATGGTCGATATATCGATATTTTTTCTAACTTGTGATAGTCTTGAATCGATATATCGATAAAGTTTTTGAAACTATCGAAAACTTTCGATAGTGCCCCTACCGATAGTTTTCCACCTCTAACATCAAGTGTAGCTACGCACTTAAAACTTGCTTTTGCTTTATTGCGATTAAAGTAATTTTTATAAATTTCATTGTTATTGTTTTATTGTCAAACATTAAAAAATTAAATTAACTAAATCCCAGATTGTTAATGGGATCAATAAAATAGTGGTTTATGGAAAACTTTTTGTTTTTTGATTACTTGATTTCATACAATGAAATTCGTTTTGTGACTTCACGCATGCAAGGGCTGTAAAGATAGTGGACAAAAATAGCAGGTGCTTTGAAAGAAAAATAGTTCTCTGCGAAAAATAATCTATAACCACCAATGATTTTCGCAACATTAAATGTGAAATTTATTTGCTGGTGGTTCAGCGTTGTCTATATGCATTTCATTGTTGCTGTAACAAATCATCAGTAGACTTCAACCACACATTTTGAATAGTCACAAACCTCTTAACTTATGCACAGACTTTCAAGAACTATTTGAGAATTCACAAATAATAATATTTTTGAAAATCACAAATGAAAAATAAGCGTAGTAGGCTTTGATTTTCAAAAATATTATTTGTGAATTCTCAAATAGTTCTTGAAAGTCTGTGCATAAGTTAAGAGGTTTGTGACTATTCAAAATGTGTGGTTGAAGTCTACTGATGATTTCTTACAGCAACAATGAAATGCATATAGACAACGCTGAACCACCAGCAAATAAATTTCAAATTAAAATAAACTTCTGACAATATGTCGAATAATAAATATCTTGCAACATTAAATGTGTTTAATAATGTTGAAAAACTTTTAAGGAAATACATTAATGTGTATTAAAAATAAATTTTAATTTTGTTTTATATAACTGCTTCATTAAACTTCACTTTCTATCAAAACCTTTTTTTTATTTTTTTTTAATTTTTTATACTTATATTATAGTTTGCTCTCAGATAAGCTATTTAAATTTTTTTTCTTAAAGATTCTTCGCAAAAAAAAGTTTAGAGCCCATATTTCAATAAAAGTGGTTCGCCGCCAAATTTTGTAATAATTTTTTTTTTATTTTATAATTTTCTATCACAATGACTCCTTTTTTAACTACTTTTCTAAACTGTATTTGTTCCAAATATCTATTTTTTTCTGTGTACTTCAGAGGTGAATGAGACAACTTTTCTTACACAAACAACAATAGTTTTATTTTTGACATCACTGATCTAAAAACGTTAATATATTTCTTCTGGATTTTTTGCAACATAACTTTTATGTAATTATAAATAAATAATATATAATAAATAACAAAAATTAAAAATTTTAAAAACCCCCGACTTTTTTCAGAAAAGATGTGATATCTTCTAAACGGGTGGACCGCTTTTTTTTCAAACATAGCTAAGAACCCTCTCGATCAAGTCATCTTTCAAACAGAAAAAACTAAATCAAAATCGGTCCAGCCGTTTGGCCTGTACGTGTACTCGTACAGAAACACATATACAGAGACACACACTGCAAACTTATAACACCCCTATTTTTGGTCGGGGGTTAAAAATAGTAAATAATAAAAAAATACTAAAAAATATTAATGGCAAAATATATAATAAAAAAATAGTAAATAATAATAAAAATGAATTAAAACAAATTATGCATATATAATAAAAAAAATAATACAGAATTAATAAATAATAAAAAATAATAAAAAAATTATATTAAAATTAAAAAATTTTTAAGTCATAAAAACATAATAATTAAAAATAAAAATAATAATAAGAAAATAATAAATAATAATAGAAAATAATTAATAGAAAAAAAATTAAAAAAAAATCTAAATCATAAAAACATAATAATAAAAAAATCAAAATATTAACAAATAATAATAATAAATAATAAAAATGATACTAAAAAATAATAAAGAAATAATAAATAATAAAAAAATCCAAAAAAGAAATTAACAAAATAATAAATCATAAAAAGATAATAATAAAAAATAAAAATATTACAAATAATAAAAATAATAAAGAAATTATAAATAATAAAAAAAAAAAATTAAAAAAGTAATAAAAATTAAAAAATAATATCAATAAAACATAATCAATAAAACATAATAATAAAAAAAATATAAATATAACATATAATAAATATAAATAATACAAAAATAATAAATAAAAAACTATAAAAATTAAAAAAATAGATAGTCATAAAAATACAATAAATTAATAAAAAAAATAATAAAACAAATAATAGTGCATAATTTAGTCATAGTAAGTAAGCAATAAAAAATATTATAAATATTAAAAAATAATAAATTATAAAAAATAATTAAAATAATAAACTACAATAAATACTGAAAAACAACAAATAATAAATTGTAAAATTTTTTTAATAAAATAATAATTATAATAATAATAAGAGGTAATAAATATTAAGAAGCTAATAATAAAAAAATAAACAATAATAAACAATAAAATTAAAAAATAGTACACAATAATAATATTTTAAATAAATAATAATAAAATAATAATATATAATAAGCATATAATAAATAATAGAAAAATAGCAAATTATAAAAAAAAATGCAAGGAAAATAATAAGTACAGTAAAAAAATATGATAACCAAATAAATGGTAACAAATAGAGATGTGCACGTGAGTGTTTTCTGACTCAAGACACGCACTTTCACGCACGAATGATTTTTAACATTTTTACAATCACGCACGCTCACGAATAAAATATTTTTAATCACGCACGAGTGGTTTACAACTTATCACGATCACGCACGCTCACGACAAAGTATATTTATAATATAATTTGCATGTTTTTTGGGTTGAAAAATAGGTTCTTACATATATGTATGTATGCTCATGTTTCTGTAAAATTTACAATGTAAATTAAAATAAAGCAAAGTTAATTTAATATCGTTTTAAATATTCGTATTCGCGGATATCATTTTAAATATTCGAATTCTCGTGTATCAAAAATTGACATTCCGCACATGTATGTACATAATATAAATGTGAAGGTGGGACGTATGATCAATTAAATAAATGATAATCAAATAAATGAGAAAAGCATATTATATGAGAAAACATAAAAATTTTTAAAATTTTTCTGTTACGTAACATTTTTAAAGACTCCCCCCACCCCCACCATAAGAAATCATAACAAAACTCGAACCCCAACCCTCCCACCTACAGCGTTACGTAGTATATGGACGGCACCTAAAGCAAAAAACATTTTCAGCGGTACAATTCGTCAGTAGTATTGTTGACAAAGGCACTGTTGAATCAGTAGTGTTTCTCAATTGATACTTCCTACAGGATATCTAAGAAACATATATACATACATACATACTGACAAAGCTGTATGAATATACCCCCCAAACAGAATGTTTCGAATTTTTCTGAAGTCAGACTTGTCGTGCCGAATTCTTTAAGACATTTCGGTAGTTTCTCTGAACAATTTGTTTTAAACATTAAAACTTTGATTTTGGTACATAAGTAAAAGTCTGTGAACATTTTTTTTTTAAATAAATATGTATGTATATGTTGATAAAAAAAAGATTGTAACAAATATTAAAAAACGTGAGTATGTGCAAATTATTTCGACAATAGCAGCAAAATAACGGTGAAGCGGTACTCTGCTATAAAAGCAAAAAAAAAAAAAAAAAATCGTACCTACATATCGTTACGAATTCCTACCGACCTATCGTAATGAATTCGTAACGACATATCGTTACGAAGTCGTGTCAACCATTTCATACAAAAATTGTTACGATTTCGGTAATATTTCGGTGCCGAAATCGGAAGATTTTGTTGACCAATCGTTACGAATTCTTTACGAATTGGAAGCATTTTATTTGATGGGCATATATGCATTTATTATTATTAATATTATTATATTAATAATATTAATATTAACATAATAATATAAATATTAACATATAATAATAATAATATGCAGGAATTTTATCTCGCGAGAGAGCGTGAGAATTCGTGAGTGATTATTAAAAAAAGCTCACGCACGATCACGCACGAGTAAATTTTTTTCAGTCACGCTGAGGCACTCACGCGTGATTAGTTACAATATTTGATCACGAATCACGCGTGACTCACGCGTGACACGATAAAATCACAAGATTTGCACATCTCTAGTAAAAAATATAGCGCCTAATAAAAAATTTAAAAATAAATCATTACAATAATAAAAAAAAATTAAACAATAAAAAAATGAATAAAAAAAATATAAAGCAATAGATTAAGCCATAATATATAATAATAAAATATATAATTAAAAGTAAAAAAATAAACCATAAAAAAATGGAAAACAATAAATAATAAAAAAGCATTAAATAATAAAAAAATATTTAATAATGGAGTAATTATAAAAAAGTAATGAATAATAAAAAATAAAAAGCAAACACATAATAAGAAAAAAAAAATAATAATAGAATAATAAATAATAAAAAAATAAATAATATAAAAAAAATTAATAATAAAAAAATAATAAAAAATAAAAATAGAAAATATACAATACAAAATAATAAATGATAAAAAATCATAAATAATATAAAAATTAATAATAAAAAAAATATAAATATAGTAAAAAATAATTAAAAAAATTATATATTATATATATATATATATATATATATAATAAAAAATAATAAAAATAAATATGAATCAAATGAATAATAAATCAATAATAGAAATATAATAAATAGTTAAAAAATAATAAATAATAAAAATTAGCAAATACATATTAAAAATTGTAAATATTGAAATTATATTAAAAAATAAAAAAATAGTAAATAATAAATAAATGACACATAGCAAAAAAATTATAAACAATAAAAAAAGACTAAACAACAAAAAATTAAATAAAACATAAAAAATAATAAATCATTAAAACAATAAAAAGTAATAAATAAATAATAATTAAAAAAATCATGATAAAATAATAAATAAATATTATTTGATAAAAATAATAAATATGTAATAAGAAATAATTAAAAATAAAAATGTAATAAAAATATATAATATAATGAATAATAAAATCATAATTATAAGTTTAAAAAAATAATAATAAATAAACAAATAATAATGATAAAAAAATAAAAAATTATAATGATAAAATAATAAAAAATAATAATGGTAAAATAATAAAAAAATAATAATATTTTATCATTATTATATAAAAATATATAATATAATGAATAATAAAATCATACTTATAAGTTATAAAAAATTATAATGATAAAATAATAAAAAAATAATAATGATAAAATAATAAAAAAATAATAATGATAAAATAATAAAAAAATAATAATGATAAAATAATAAAAAAATAATAATGATAAAATAATAAAAAAATAATAATGATAAAATAATAATAAAAAATAAACGAAAAAAATTCACTCTTTGCTTGTTTCCGCCCGGGTTCGAACCGGGGACCTTGTGCGTGTGAAGCACACGTGATAACCACTACACTACGAAAACTAACGGTTTTTGTTGTTTAACTAACTGTTTTGTTCTCTTGTGTGCAAAAGCTTTTTGAATCAAAGTTGAAAAAGCTTTTATTTTCGAGAAAAGCGAAATTTATATGAAATACTTGCAAATAAATTTAAATGTATGATAAGAAAATGGTTACAGTGGTGAGCAATTTGAATTAATATATTTAATTTCTTTAACCATTGATACAATTTTGATTAAACTATTAAAAAATTATGTTCTTTATTACTGTTTGAATTTTTTGGATCCAGTTAAATAATAAAAATTAAACATTTACGACCGCTCCTACAGTCAACAGTTATTAAAAAATAATAATTAATTTATTATTTTGTTGTTGGTTGTGGTTGCTGCCAACTAAAAATTAATGACTTTTATAATTCAACGGTAGTGACATTAAATTTAACAATTATTACAGATGACTTTAAAGATAAATATTATTTTTATTTTTTATTTTATTCATGCAGCAATTCAGGTACATTTTTATGACTGACCATAAAATTTTAAGGTGTTCCCCGTGTGTTCTTCAATGGACCTCACCTTCAGTCAGAAATAAACAAAACAATCAAATACTTGTACTTATAAACATTTCATGGTAAAATGTGAAATGAAAAAAAAAATTCCCTCCAAAATGAAAGTAATTAAATTAATAAATACACATGTTGTTGTATCATTAAAATCCCATAAATATTTTTAAATATCTGATTGAAGTCACAGTAGAGGCACTCCTTTCGTCACTGGGTTAACTGTTACTTCTGTGATGGCATGATGGCATGACAAAAACAGAGTGAAATTCCCTCAAGATTTTGAACTTGATCTTGATTTTTTATACAAAAATATGTGATCAATTGAAGTCATATAAAATGTAATTCTATTACATATATATATATATATGTATTATTTGTACATACATACACATATGTACATATATGCTAAAGTAAATTTATATAAAGTATATGCAAGTCATCAGGTGATTAATTTTTTTCTCGTTTAG
Organism: Tachina grossa; assembly: GCA_949987645.1. Taxonomy (NCBI): domain Eukaryota; kingdom Metazoa; phylum Arthropoda; class Insecta; order Diptera; family Tachinidae; genus Tachina; species Tachina grossa. Next base: position 58,360,512 of record OX465274.1, read on the forward strand.
TGTTAACGCGTGACTGCCAAAAGTTGTTTACAATTTTCATAGGCCATTTTGTTTGGTTTTGGTTTATTATATACAATAGTGTGTAGTGAAAAATTGGTGAAAAAGTTTAAATAAATTTTTACTTAAAAAAGGTGTACAAGACATTTTAAAATAATTATTAAAATATATATGTATATTTTATTATACTTATTTAACGTATTAAAGGATTAGCAATTAATAAATTTACTTTGGTTCTGTCTATTCATACATTTAATTTTTGTTGTATGCAGATGTGGGACTGTTGCATTAAATATGCAAATGCATTTACCATTTTCGCACAATAAACCAAATCAATGCAAATGTAAATTTATTGCATTGGCAAAATTTTTGATGTTTTTATTGCAATATTTTTTGCACTAAAGTAAAAACGTAAATTGCACAGTTTTTCATATAAGCTCGAGATACAACATACTTAAAGTAAGAAGCTTATTAATTTTTTGCAATTTGTTTTCAAAAGTATTATGTAGATATATAAATATGTACTTATAGTGACAATTTTTCTTCCCTCTTATTGCTCAGTTCAAAAAATAATACATTTTATGGTACATACGAATGGATGTATGCATGTATGTACCTACTAGTGTCCTGCACAAGACATCTTATAAGAACTTTCAAGACATGAGGGTTTTTTCAAATGCTTTACTACAGCGAAATCTTATAAAACAAACGTTAACAACACTGTTTGCAAGAAATTTATTTGAGTATTGTAGGTATAAGAGTAAAGAAGAAAACACTTCGTGACGGAAGAATTTGTGATACTTGCTTCTTTCTACGCATGAGCGCGTGTACAAACGTCATGCATGTATGTGTGTATGATCTTTTATTTTTCACACACACATGCATTAAAAATGAACAAAAGTGTGTCCATATAACGTTCACCCTAAGAAGAGATACTTGCTCCCCCATTCGAATCAACAATCAAAATATTCCTCAACATTCCCAAGTGAAATACCTTGGTATACACCTTGATCGAAGACTTACATAGAAACATCATATTGACTCTAAATTAACTCAGATGAAACTTAAGTTAACTCAAATATATTGGTTGATTGGCAGAAACTCAACACTCAGCCTAGACTGCAAACTTTTATTATACAAGTCGCTTTTGAAGCCAATATGGCGCTACGGAATTCAGTTATGGGGCACTGCTTCAGCTTCCAATGTCGAGAGAATCCAACGAAGGCAAAACAAAATTTTACGGTTAATAACATCGGCTCCATGGTACATCCAAAATTCTATTATACATCGTGATTTAAATATGCCACTAGTGACTGAAGAAATTGCAAAATACGCAGGCAAATATTTAACAAAACTCGAATCACATCCTAATCCGCTTGCTCGTAATATTTTGAACTTTACTGGACACATCCGCTTAAAAAAGAGGGACACACAGGCTCTTATACCTAACACTCCAGATGGGACTACTTGAAAATACTTTCCCCCCCCCCCCCTCTTTTTTTATTATAACTACTAATGTATTATTTATAACTACCACTAAGTTTATGTCCGACACTGGTCGGGCCTAATAATTTTTTTTTTATAGATTTAAGATTTGAATACTTATTGTTAGTTCATATATGAAGATCCAATAAATAAAAAAAAAAAAAAAAAAAAAAAACATGCATTAACATTAGTTGTATGCGGTTAATCACATAATAGCTTACCATCTACATATTACACACACACTCAAACGTACAATATGAAAAATAACAAGCATTCACTAATCAACAGTACTTCTTTTGAGTGTTTGTTACAAAAAAGCTGTCTTGGTGACATCGCTTGTTAACATTGATATACATGTACACGAATACATCCATCGTGCTTCGCTTATAGTACGACAGCATTTATTATTGGTTTAGTATAATACATGCGACGTGAATACATTTACAAATCATGACGTATTTACATTTAAAGACTGTTTACGCAGGTCTCTAGTACCTACCCACCAGACTAAACGCTCCGAATTCATAACGACTAGTCGACAAAATCTTACGATTTTGAAACCGAAGTACTTAGTACCGAAATCGTAACGATTTTGATATGAAATGGTTGACACGACTTTGCAACATAATGTTGCTACGAAATCTAAACGATGTGTCTCAGCGGGAACTAGGTTTTGATTTTAGACCCCTAGTTTCTTATGTTAATATTCGTAGAATTTTGTATAGATTACATTTTTGCTAGACGCGAGTTGACAAAAAGAAAATTGACCCACTCTAATGTACACACATTTAAAAAAAAACTTATAAATCAAAGTTTTAATTATTTTAAAATTTTTAGAAAAAATTCGAAACATTCGGTTTTGGGGGTATGTAGGTGCCCTCAATGTGAACTTTGGTGTATATTTTAATCATTTATTTGTGCTAACTGTTAAAGAAAAAATGGTTATGTTTTATCTAATTTTACTGCATCCAATATGTGATAATGCAAATTTTTTTCGTCATTCGATTATCTGCTAATGCAATATTAATGCATTACTTTTAAGAGATTTTATTTTTGTGCAAAAAATAGTGAACTACATTCATCAAATTTAAATTTGCACAAAAATTTTTGTTTTTCATTTAGTGCTTGTGCAAAAGTAACGCAAGTTACCCAGGTCTGGTTGTATACATCTATTTTTGACATTCATCCCTTATTTTTACACAAACAAAATGCGTGTTGTTTTTGTATTTTCTTAGTTGTTGTACACCTGCATATACTTTATATAAATATGATTTGATATATGCATATGTTATTTGCTTGTTTGTTATTTTTTAAATTGATTTTCTAAAAAAAATTTGCTGTGTTTACCATTGTGAGTATGACTTTTGGATAAAACATCTTAAAAAAAAAGAATAAAAGTGGTTTTGGGTTTAAATTTTTTTTCTTATATATGACAACGATATTAAAGGCAACAATTTAGTTTTGTTTTCATACAATAATAAATAACGCTATCTTATAGATTTTTTATTTTTTTTATTTCAGTTTGAAAGAAAACCAGGACATCTTTAAGGAGTTCAAAGCATTAAAAGATACTGTGTTTGCTGTTTTAAACTCTTTATGATTTTATAGAAAATAATATAGAAAATCTGTCAATCTTAAATAAAAAATTGGTTTTGTCTTTAGTAATTTGTGAATAACTTAAAAATCGTTGAATAAAAGAAATATTTTTAAAAACATTGTAGTTTGTTAGAAGTAGAGATGGGCGCGTTTCGAATATTTCCAACACGAATACCAAGATGCTCAACACGTACTAAACACGAACGAAATATTATTGGTATGGTATTGAAGATCAGAAAATTTAATTGATTTTTTTCAAGAGTCGCTTTTCAAAATATGGCACCAAGTTGGCACTGCCAACCAGCTGATACTATCGGTTTAAGTACAGAACTTTAACGTTCAGAGCCCCATACAATATCATCAAATAACGGGTGTTTTTTTAGAGGTATAGAACTTCGAATTGAAATAAAACACAAGAAAATCGTTTTAATGTCCATCAATTTGGCTTTATTAGAAGGATAATTTTATGCCATTAATGTTTAAATATGATTTCGGGCATGTGGCCGCCGCGGCTGGCTCGAATAAAGCCAATTCTACAGGTCCAATTTTCAACCACTTTTTCGAGCATATGGGGCCGTATGTTGGCAATAACGGCATGAATGCTGGCTTCCAAGTCCCCTAACGTTTCTGGTTTGTTGGCGTAGACGAGCGACTTCACATATCCCCAAAGAAAATAATCCAATGGTGTCAAATCACACGATCTTGGTGGCCAATTGACAGGTCCATTCCGCGAAATTATGCGCTCATCGAATGTTTCCTTCAATAAATCGATTGTGGCGTGCGCTGTGTGGCATGTAGCGCCGTCTTGTTGGAACCACAACTCATCCACATTCATGCCATCCAATTCGGGAACAAAATAGTCGGTTATCATGGCTCTATACCGGTCTCCATTAACGGTAACTGACTCTCCAGCATTATTTCGGAAGAAGTATGGCCCAATGACTCCACCAGCCCATAGAGCACACCAAACAGTCAGTTTTTGTGGATGTAATGGCGTCTCAAGGGTCTCATGTGGATTCTCTTCACTCCAAATGCGGCAATTTTGCTTGTTGACGTAGCCATTCAACCAAAAATGAGCCTCATCACTGAACAAAATTTTGCGATGAAAATCAGCATCGAGATCAATCTCATTTTCGGCCCATACACCAAAATCACGACGCATTGCATGGTCTCGTGGCTTTAATTCTTGCACAAGCTGGATCTTGTAAGGTCGCAAGCCAAGATCTTTGCGCAAAATCTTCCATAAAGTTGATGGACAAAGCTCCAATTGCTGTGCACGGTGGCGAATCGATTCATTCGGGTCCTCTTCAACACTTTGCTCTACAGCGGCAATTGTTTCTTCGGTGCGCACTGTTCGACGTCTCTGCGGATGCGTATTATCACATAGAGTAAACGTAGTGCGAAAACGATCCATGGTTAACCGAATTAATTGCTCTGATGGACGATTATGTCGACCATAAAATGGACGGAGCTTGCGGTAAACTTAGCGAACTGAACCATTATTTTCGAAATAAATTTGCACGATTTGCAAGCGTTGTTCTCTTGTCAACCTGTTCATGACGAAATGGCAAACCAAACTAAATATTAATCACTTGACAGCTGACAAAATGGCAGCCAGTTAAAAAAGTGATGCCAACTTAAAGTTCTATACCTCAACAAAAAACACCCATTATGTGTTGTGTGTTTGACGATATAAAATATTAAATTTTCTCTCTACAGTAAATTCATTCATTCATATTTTATATCTAAAATCGTTTCGCGTTTTTCGTGTCAATTTTGCTCAACACGAAACGACCCGAACACGCACGAAATCAGATTTTTTTTCACGAACACTTCGTGTTGAGTCGTGCCTGTTCGTTGCATGGAAAAAACACGACACGTGCCCATCTCTACTTTATATATGCAATGCAATATTAGGTGAGTTCGTTTACTTTTCATGAACAATTGGTATTTTTGCTAGAAATGCAATAAAAAATGTTTGGATAAATTAAAGAAAGACTGCATCATACATTTTGAATTAATACCATAGATAGCGACACAATTTATTTATTTTCGATTTATTATAAATTTTTTTCACAAATTATAAAAAGTTTGTAAAATCTAATTGAAGCAAAGACAAACATCTTTCGCGCTTCATATCTTTCAAGTAGTTTAAATTATTGTATTTGCTTACATAAACATAATAATTCTTTCTGCCAAAAAAAACCAACTTCAATGCAAAGGTTTGATAAAAGAACATAAGAAGAAGTACGTCCAATATAAAATTAAATTTTAATGGGCGAACCTCCGCCCATTTTTTAAATGCAAGATTGTGTGTTTTTCAGAGCTCAGGGTGCGTGTTAAGTCTTGTAAAAATCGGTGAAGTAGAACCACTTAAAATAAAGTATTAAATTTTAATGGGCGTGAGTCCGCCCATTTTTTTAAATGGAGGATTGTGTCTATTTTAGAGCTCAAGCTGTGTGGTAAGTTTTGTAAAAATCGGTTAAGTAGAACCGCATGAAATATTGTAATAAACTTTAATGGGCGTTACTCCGCCCATTTTTTCAACTTTCAATATGTGTTATTACAAGAATCAAAGGGGTTTAATAGGTTTCGCAGCAATCAAATAGTAGAATTTCATAAATTAATTAAAAAAAAGTGTTTCCGCCCACTTTTTTTTTGCAATGGACCAATGGAAAGCTATACCCTCTCAGAATTTTTACAATCGGTCGAAAATGTACTGAGTTATGAAGTAACACCAAAAAAAAAAAAAAAAAAAAAATAGAGACGAACTGTTAACCTCCTCCTTTTTTTTTTGAAATCGTTTAAAAATACGGGTTTCATTCAATTTAAAATAATAATTATGAATAAAAAAGCATAGTAATTTACACAAACATGTATGAAGCCAAATACAAAATTAGTATTTTTTTTAAATTGTTACAATATAAGTTTATTATTTGTTAACGCACTAGTAATCCCAAATTATTATTTTACTTATTTATTAAAATATTTTTTTAAATTAAAACTACATTGAAATTCATTATTCAGGGACTTAGTTGTATCCAAATAATGTTTATTTAGTAAACTTAAAAATTGTGGATATGAGAAAACTTTAGAGCTTAATATCTTTCAGTATATTCGAAATGACGAAAATTTTAATTATAGATATAGGGCCGTATTCATATTTCTATTGGAAATTTGTCAAATAAACCTGTAATAAACCTAAAATATTTTTTATACATAAAACCGATATATATTCGTCTTTTTTTAAATATGATTCACAGCATACATACAATAAAACAACCGACGAATATACTTAAAAATAAAATTCAGAAACAAGAATATTTTAACCGATTTTTCGGTAATCTTTAAGAGCTTGCACTTACTCAGACATCGAGCTGCCAATTTACTCTATCAAAATTTAATGTAATTGAAGGACTTTCTGTATAAAACAGCGAAGCTCAGTAAAAGTGTCTCAAGTACTTGAACAAACCTATTATAATTTTAATTGAACAAATTTATGTAAACAAAATTGCAAATAAAATTGTGATGAATATATCTATATGCAGGTATATAATGAAAGAATGTTTAGATCTATGCCTACAGTTTCCATAATGGGTCCATTAGTTGATTGTCTGAACATTAGGTTTCTTCTTTAATGAATAAAAACCTATTTTAATTTTTACACAAGTACTTATTTTTGATTGCCTGTACAATTGGAATTGTTATGTAGTAACAATAATAAAAAAAAAGTATTACGTTTTTTACTCAAAACAAGTTGACACTTGTTATATGGAACCCCAAAAAGACAATTCTTGTACTCATATGAACAAAATTTCCGAGTTACCTGTAATGTAAAAACATGCCATAATTTTAATTAAAAAAATTATTTCCATACATGTATATAAAAAAAATCAGAGTTAATTGTTTCCGCCCGGGTTCGAACCGGGGACCTTGTGCGTGTGAAGCACACGTGATAACCACTACACTACGAAAACTTTGAATAAGGATTGTAAATATCTGAAAAAAGTAAAATTTTAAATCAGGATGTATAAAATACTTATAAAATAGTTGTAAGTACTTATGCTTTCAGAATATTTTTTTAAATTAATCAATTAAAAGTATCAAAACTTTCAATATTGTAAATACATAGGAATTTGTTGGTTTTTGTTTGTTTTATTAAACTTATTTGGTTAGTAAATGGGCACACTGCAGTATATGTATATGTACTGCATTCAAAATTGCAGTAAGCAGTAAATTTACTGATTACTAAAAAAAATTCAGTAAATTTTTACTGCTAATGAAATTTAATTTGCATTACCAGTAAAATCGTAGGGCCGTAGCAAGTGGCCAAGTTTTTTCATTCAAATTTTGAAACTTTTGTATGAAAAACATTTAGCCACTTGGTAGAATTTCATTATGAATACGGGCATTACTGATTACTGAAAATTCAATGCTCCTCATCATATAACAAATCATTTAGGCAATTTGTAAAAATTGTAGAAAAAAATTTTAGTAATCAGTAAAAATTTACTTGTTAAACATTTTTTATTGTTTTTACTGAAACTTTAGTGGTACTGCAGTGCTGATCTATGGTAAATGCCTTTACTTTTACTTTTTAATTTTTAATTCCTGTTGTTCATCGTTTAGTTGTTGCTGTTCTTGTTGTTGTGTACGCATTGCAATTAAAATAAATTCAGTAAAGTGAATTTGACTCTTTGACTCGCGCACATTCGGTTTTGATAATTTTTTTTGATCTAGCTTTCTTCCTTTTTTAAGTTTTTTCAGTTTAAACGATTTTTTTCAGTTTTATCGCTTTTTTCTCGTTTTGGCGTTTTTTTTCTTTTTTTTGAGTTTTTTTAATTTTCGCAATTTTTTTTTATTTTGGCAATTTTTTTATTTTGGCCATTTTTTTCTGTTTTTTTTTGGGTTTTTTCATTTTGGCGATTTTTTTCTGTTTTTGGGGTTTTTTATTTAGGCGATTTTTTAATTTGGTGCTTTTTTCCATATTGGCGATTTTTTTGTTTAAGGATTTTTTTTCATTTTGGCGATTTTTCCGGTTTTTCGCGATTTATTTTAGTCTTATAGATTTTTTTTAATTTGGTGTTTTTTTTCGTTTTGGCGATTTTTTTATATTTGGCGATTTTATATTTTTTTGATTTTTTAGTTTTACCGTTTTTGAAAATTTCAAGAGTTTTACTCTTATGATTTCCAATATACAGCAAGTTGTCAAAATTACAAAGTCAAAAATGCATTAACTGATGGAACACCCATTGATTTAAATTTTTTAAATTTAGTGTTAATTGTTGTAGTCTGTATAAATATACACTACCTTTTAAAATTTCAAGTGTATATATGTACATACAATTGTATGTATATTACATGGGATTTTAACATTTTTCGTTTGGAACACCCTTTAGTTTTTAACTCTCATGTATTCGTTGTTGTAGTGGCCAAATGTCTACACATTGTGTCCAAATTTCAAATCCGTAGCTCTTACGGTTCATTTTCACCTTTGGGGTACGGAAATATACAGAAAAATAACCGGCGGCGGCGCACCATCGGCTTCGAGCCGGTCGACTTGTTTCTCTGCGTGGTATTGCTTCTTTCAAACACTAATACACTCATACATAGCTCACACCGATTTGACAATGCAAAGCAAAAGCAAAAAGCAAAGAATCTCAGCAAAGAAATCTCAGCAAAGAAATCAAAGTCAAAAGATTTTTAGCCCCTAGCGTATAGATGTTTACACATCAAAAGGGCCTAACTCAGTTTTTTTTCGAAATCGTGTTTTTTATGTTTTCTGGGCGACAACGAATAATTGCATCCTGCTTGAAGATCTTAGTACGTTACATTTCAAAATCAAGGACTTATGGCAACTTTAAAAACTATTTCTACATGTAAATGCTTTATTTTTTCTTCAATTTTTTGTTTCTCCTGTAAAATATCGAAAATTGGAGTTAGGCCTTTTTTATATTAAGCCATCAATATAAAATTTTTCGAAATATCAGATATAGGCTACATAAACTTGTGTAACGAAATATGTTTAATAATTATTACTTAATTATAACATAAAAATAAATAATTCATAAGATTACTTTTAATTATTTTAACCTTAAAATGTTTTCCTTTTTTTTATCAATTTAGTTTCGCTGATAATAATAAACAAAAATTTCAAACAATTAATGTGGTAAAAGGAAAGTTGCTTTACAATTTTATTAATCTCAAATTTCATTAGTTTTTTTACATATCGATGGCTTAATATAAGAAAGGCGTAACTGGAATTTTCGATATTTTATAGGAGAAGCAAAAAAAAAAAACTGAAGAAAAAGTAAAGCATTTATATGCAGGAATAATTTTTTAAGTGACCATTAGTCCTTTATTTTTAAGTGTAACGTACTAAGATCTTCAAGGCGGGTGCAATTACACTTTATCTCCCAGAAAACGTTAAAAACGCGATTTCGGAAAAAATTAATAAGAATTTGAAACTCAGCTAAAAATCCTTATTTCTTGATACATTCAAGTCCTATCACATATAGATTTATTTCTAGGATCTAACACAGTTTTCGTAGTGTAGTGGTTATCACGTGTGCTTCACACGCACAAGGTCCCCGGTTCGAACCCGGGCGGAAACAAATAGAATTTTTACAAAAAATTTTCTTGCTATTATTGTTAAAATATTTCACAACAAAGATTCCATTATAAACGAATAAGGGCTGGGTGGGATGTAAGGATACAATACACATGGTTAAATTAAATTATACATTTTGCAGAAACTTTTTATTGGTTCGGTAAATTTGGCTCACAATTTTGATAAATTTTTTTCATATATAAAAAGATATTTGAATGAAATGTTTACACAATATGAATAACGATTGGAAGCTTAATGCTGGGAACACAATTGGAACGAACGACGAATTCGTCGATAAGAATTCGCTGCGTAAATTCGTTGTGTGAAGCACAATAACGACGAATTTACTCAGCGGATTCTGCTCTTATAATTGATAAAGTTGGTTATTGTCAGTGTGACCATATTAGCTAATTTTGGGTTAAATTTAGCTTATTTCTTCTGGATTTAGCTTTAAAATTTTCATTAAGCTCTTAGCTTGTTTTTTTTAGCTTTTTTAAAAACGGATTTAGCTTTTTTAGCCTTTTTTTAATTCAAATTGCGTATTCTCTAAAAATATATTAAAGACATACTTGATCTAGCTTAATTTTATTTTAAATTCTGGTCACACTGGTTATTGTGTATGTATTGGGAGAGAATATTGTTTTTTCGTCGTTCGGCGGCGTACAAAATAGAAATAAATCTATCTCAGAGTTCGTCACGCACGACAAATTTCGTTCTACGGCGGTGTTGTGTTCATTTTCATATGAATAAATGTGTTTTATTTTTTATGACGAAAGTTCGCACAGAAAAATTCGCCGTTCGTCCCAGTTGTGTTCCTAGCATAATTCTGCATTATTAACTTCAAAAATCCGTTATTTGAGTTATGAACAGTGCTGCCAGAAGTAGGGGAAAATCCTTACATTTAGGTATTTTTTTTACTAAAATAGAAGCGTAGGGAAAATCGGACAAATTGTATATATTCTCCAAAATGAAGGAATTTTTTTCGTGGTGTCGCATTATTTATGAAATAAATGTTTTTGAAAAAAAAATAAGAAGGAAACTTATCTTACTGATTTTTTCAAAAAGGTTTTCTTCTTGATTTTATTAGGCGACATTCAGTGAAAAATAATAAACAGTTTTTTTATGTCTTTAATTCTTGTATTTATTTTCGTTCTATAACATATATGTAGATGTTATACATATTATATTATCATATTATATTCTTAATTAACTCACCATATACATATTTACAATTTTTGATTTGACAATTTTTTCACTGACAATATTGTCAGTTAAATTTATTGTCATAAGATTGTCTGGTAAAAAATTTTAAGAACTGAGAAAATTTTATGCCACCGCTTGAGCTGACAATCGATATTGTGCTGACAATTTTTGATTGTCAGTACATTGCCAGATCTGAGAATATTGTAAGATTTTGCAATCTTCTGTACATAATTAGCTTTAGCAGTAATTAAAATCACATTTCACCTGAATTGTATCTCAGAAAAGTTAAGATAAAATAAAACGTTTTAAAGCAAATGATTTCATGTCCATTTAACTGTCCAAACAATTTCATTCTATATGAGTGGTTTGACATTTTATTATGATTGCGACATTGCTGTCTGTCAAGTGTAAAAATATGAAAAGATTTTGCTAAGAATAAGACATGCATACACGTTTGATTTAAATGTAGAATGATTTATTACTTATTAAACAATACTTGGTATTTTCATATTCAACTGCTATTCACACTTCCACCGATTCAAAAGGGTTTGGCACACAATGCACTTGACACCTAAACAAAAAATGCGAATATAGTTGATACCATAATATTTAAAATTTACTGTAATGTAACAATAAATTTTATAATAATAAATAAATTAATTATATTTTAATACACATATATATGTATGTATATATATTTTTTTTATTTCCTTGCAGGTAAGGACATTTCATTATTGGCATTCCAAAGTATAATAATATTCTTTCATATAGAAAATAATTTAAGGTATGCCATAACAAATCTTAAAATTTTAAAATGCTCAAACTAATTTAAAGAAATAAAAAAAACTATTGTTTTAAAAACCTCTCGCAAAATAAAAGGCTTATTAAAAACCTTAAAGAGAACAAAAAGAACGAAGTTCTAACGACAGGAATAGGGTTTTAAATTCCCAGGAAAGGTCTGCCTAATAATCCCGAGGAATTTTTGAAAATTGCCTGGGAAAACGGGATAATCAAAGTACACGTTATTTCATAAATAAATACATTTTTCTGATATACATTTTTATAAAATGGTGTCATTGGCAGTCAAATTTATTTTGATTATTTATTATTATTATTTTAATGTAAAAAAATTTTCAATGTTTTTTTCTTAAATATCACAAAATATCGTTTAAATGATTGTTTGACTAAATTTTTATGATGAAATTGTTTAAGTTCTCCTTTAAATTTGATACGTTTCTAGTCGTCTGTTTAAAATTTTAAACCCTGTTTATCACTGTCGAAGGACATTTTTTATTCTAACAATTTCATTTGAAACAAAAGCAAATTCTATAATTTTGTTTTTGTTTCAAATGTAACTGTAAAGCGGCCCAACCATTCATTCCACAATATAATTGCATATGTTGTTGTACATATTAGTGTCGTTTTGACCTATACTATGCAATAAAATGGTACAATATTTTCAAAGACAATATTGCCCAATTTTTTTGACAGTGAAAAAGTAAACAATATTGAACAATGTTGCCACCACATTACACAATTGTCTTGATTGTATAATAAAAAAGTCTGATATTTGATATTTGCCAATATATTGTGCCACCTTCGAATATGACATACACATTATCGATATTATTGTACAATACGAAAAATTGTGCTATTATATTTCAATTGGGTGGGCCGCTTAAGAAAGAAAGAATTCTTTCGACAGCGGTTCAAATTTATACGGAAATTTCATAAAAATTCCATATCATTTAAATCATATAATTTCTCCTATTTCGTCTACTACAAAAGTTGTTATTTTATTCGAAAACTGCATGCAAGATGAATTTAGTAAAAGCCGTTTCAGACTATAATACAATTCTTAATACTTTTGTGAAAATTGAAACTCTGACATGTTTTGTTGTTACTGTTTTTTGAAATTTTTTAAACATAAATTATATCAGGGAGTAATTTTTTGCAAAGTATTAATACTTGTATTATATTCAAAAAGATCCTAAATGAGTGTCGTTTAAATCACTATAATAGAAAAAAGTCGAATACTTTGTATTTATAAGTATCAATGATTGCAGTGATCTAATAATTTACTGAAACCTTTTTTGTAATGAAAACTCAATTTTATCATCTCTTAATTTACAACAGCTTCCATTACAAGAAAGCTTTCAGTAAATTGTAATGCGATGAATCAAAACATATTCACATATTCCATTTCCACTAAAGTTTGAGTATATAAATCAGAAATCTACATCCACTGCAAACAGTTGACCAAACACAACCCACTTAACCTGAGATTCGATAAAGAAGAATGTTTACTAAAGCGAAGAATTTTCGAAACAAAATTCTTCGATATTTGTTCGCAAATCTAAAAAAAATTCGAATGTTCGCTAAAGCTCCGAACTTCGCACTTTTCTCGATAGTTTTTCGAATATGTGACGGTAGCTGCATGGATGTGTGTCAGCCTGTTAGTCTAAAGATACTAAGTTCAAGGCAGCACTGTAAGTTAAAAAAAATATAAGAACACACACTTGAGTGCAATAATTGCTTAAAAAAAAAATTTTCCACGATAGCCCAGTGGGTGTGTGTTAGCCTTTTTCGTGTATGAAAATCGGATCATTATCAACAAAGCTACAGGTTTCTAAGTGCGCAAAGGTAAAAAACCTTGTTTTTTAACCGTAAGTCCGGATTTTGGAGGTGTCCGGCATATTTCACTATTGGATTCTTCTTTAACTCGACAAGACCTACAAGAAAAATAATATCCGGTCCCAGGTTTTTTGGACTGTCGCACCGTGGGCACGGTCCTGACCAATTTTTTTAGGGTACAAGATTATGGCATTGTAAGGATCAAACTTTTTTTCCAAGTTTCATGGAGATTGGAAAGGTATAAGAATATATATTTAATATTACGATTTAGTGGGCGTGTATTTGCCCACTTTTTTAATAACGGTTTGTCAGAGCTTAGGGTGTGTGGCACGTTTCATAAGCATCGGTTAAGTAAGAGCATGTGAAAAAATAAATGTTATATTAAAATTTAATGGGCGCCTATTTGTTTAATTTTTGATTTTCTTTACGAGAGATATGTGCCCTTATTTATGAAAGTGGTCTTAAGCTATGTACAGACGATTGTCAGATCTTAGAATATTGTCAGATCTGGCAATGTGCTGATAATGTACTGGCAATCGAAAATTGCCAGTACAATATTACTTGTCAGTTCACACGGATGTCAGAAAATCTTATAATTTATTGCCAGACGGTTATATGACAATAAATTCATCTGACAAAATCGTCAGTAGAAAAATTGTTCAGTTCACACGGTTGTCATATGCACAAATTGTTACATCCGTTGTTATCCGTTGCCAGACTTAAAGCATTTGTTACAAATTGTTAAATATATATCGTTTGTGTTTGTGTTAAATGTAAAAAGTGAAAGTGTAAATTATTATGGACCATGAAAAAGCAATTGCAATGATTTTGTATGCATATATTTTATTTTAAATATTTTCTTTAAAATCAAGCGTATGCAGTGTTGCCCATAGAAAGAATTCTCTTACAATGATGCCATTGTCAGATGCATAAACTTCTTACATCTGACAAAATTAAAATGTCTGACAAATATCTGGCAATAATTTTACAATGTGTTCATACGATTGTAAGATATCTGACAATTTGTTGTCAGCTGGTAGTCTTGCAATGGACTCACAATGCTTTTTCTGGCAACGACGTCTGACTAAAATTGTCAGTTCACACGGTTGTAAGAAATTTTGAGCAAATTTTACTGGCAATATTGTAAGATCTGGCAATCGTCTGTACATAGCTTATGTATTTTATTGCAAATCCACATCAAAATCATTTATGGGGACCACCCACTTGAGCATTTAACGCAATTATTTCAATATCTAACGCATGATGCAGGACAGTGAACTTGATAAACAATTTAAAGTAAAAATACCGATACCTTTAAAGCGGAGACCGAAATTATTTCCATATTATTACCTACACACATACTCGTACATCCCGCAAAATGCACCTACAAAATATATTTAAAGCTCTTCCGTAGACAGCCAATAAAAACTAAAATTATTTCAAATGATGAATGATCAGGGAATTAAAAAAGCAGACAGCAAATCCCAAAAAAAAGAATTATACGTACGTATTTAAATCTGACTTAAAATCTGATAAGACACTTGAAATGATAAAAACAATTGAGATTGCGATTTATTAGATATTTATCTCGTAAGCGATGTACATGCATACACATACGTGCAGATACATAATTCCATAATATACGAATACGAGTTCTTTTTATAAATATAAAAATAAATACAATAAAACAAAAGACAATCTGCACTAAAATGTGCAAAAAATTTATACAAAATGCATTAAAAGTAGGTGTTCAATAAGAAAACAAACGTTTTAATAACAATAACGTGAGGCACTGATGAAAAAAAAAACACGCACACACGTTATAAGCGAGAGTTGTGTGAGAATTTCCATCTCTGACATCAAAGGAAATTTTACAGTAAATTTGGAGTTGATATCCCTCATTTGAAGTTTACTGGAAAAAAATTTATTTTTCTCTCAAGAGTGTGTTTGGCATACAAAATATTTTTATGAAATGTTTAAACAATGTGAAGAACGTTATGACGATTAATTCTCCATTACTTACTCCAAGTTTTTTTTTTTAGTTCTGACTCTATTGCAGTGATGCATTTTGAGTTTTTTGGCAAAGGGCCAAATTAAAAATTTAGAAGGCCCAAAATACCTTTAATAAGGCCGAAAAAATTCTTTATGTATTTAACTTTAATCTTTTTATTTAAATAAAAAGTAAAGTATGTATTAGTAATAAAATAAATGTGATTTATTTTGTGTAGAGCAAAAACAAAACCTAGCGACAAAAATTAAAATTTTTTAAAATTATTTTTGTTAAATTAAAGCAAATGCATGTTTTATATTGTATGTATGTTACTTAAAAAAAAAGCAATGTGAGTGCGATCACAGAGGAGATGTGTAAACATCTAGTAATGACATTTTTTTTAAGTTGGAAGTACTTATGCTTTTAGTATCTTTTTTTAAATTAATTAATTAAAAGTATCAAAACTTTCAATATTGTAAATACATATGAATTTGTTGGTTTTTGTTTGTTTTATTAAACTTATTTGGTTGGTAAATGGGCACACTGCAGTATATGTATATGTACTGCATTCAAAATTGCAGTAAGCAGTAAATTTACTGATTACTAAAAAAAATTCAGTAAATTTTTACTGCTAATGAAATTTAATTTGCATTACCAGTAAAATCGTAGGGCCGTAGCAAGTGGCAAAGTTTTTTCATTCAAATTTTGAAACTTTTGTATGAAAAACATTTAGCCACTTGGTAGAATTTCATTATGAATACGGGCATTACTGATTAATGAAAATTCAAAGCACCTCATCATATAACAAATCATTTCGGCAATTTATAAAAATTGTAGAAACAAATTTTAGTAATCAGTAAAATTTTTTTTGTTTTTACTGAAACTTTAGTGGTACTGCAGTGCTCATCTATGGTAAATGCCTTTACTTTTACTTTTTAATTTTTAATTCCTGTTGTTCTTCGCTTAGTTGTTGCTGATCTTGTTGTTGTGTACGTATTGCAATTAAAATAAATTCAGTAATGTGCGACTTTGACTCGCGCACATTCGGTTTTGATATTTTTTTTTTTTGATTTAGCTTTCTTAATTTTTTAAGTTTTTTCAGTTTAAACGATTTTTTTTCAGTCTTATCGCTATTTTCTCGTTTTGGCGTTTTTTTCTCTTTTTGGGTTTTTTTTTAATTTTCGCAATTTTTTTTTCATTTTGGCGATTTTTTCATTTTGGCGATTTTTTCTGTTTTGTGGGGTTTTTTTATTTTGGCGATTTTTTTCTATTTTTGGGGGTTTTTTATTTAGGTGATTTTTTCATTTTTGCGATTTTTTCATATTGGCGATTTTTTTTGTTTAAGGATTTTTTTCATTTTGGCAATTTTTCTGGGTTTTCGCGATTTATTTTAGTCCTAGAGATTTTTTTTAATTTGGTGCTTTTTTCGTTTTGGAGATTTTTTTATATTTGGCGATTTTATATTTTTTTGATTTTTTAGTTTTACCGTTTTTGAAAATTTCAAGAGTTTTACTCTTACAGTTTCCAAGATACAGCAAGTTGTCAAAGTTACAAAGTCAAAATTGCATTAACTGATGCAACACCCATTGATTTAAATTTTTTAAATTTAGTGTTAATTGCTGTAGTCTGTATAAAAATACACTAACTTTTAAAATTTCAAGTGTATATATGTACATACAATTGTATGTTATATTACATGGGATTTTAACATTTTTCGTTGCTCGTTTTGGAACACCCTTTAGTTTTTAACTCTCATGTATTTGTTGTTGTAGTGGCCAAATGTCTACATATTGTGTCCAAATTTCAAGTCCGGCTCTTATGGTTCATTTTCACCTTTGGTGTACGGAAATATACAGAAAAATAACCGGCGGCGGCGCACCGGTCGACTTGGTTCTCTTGGTATTGCTTCTTTCAAACACTAATACACTCATACATAGTAGAGACCTGCGTAAACAGTCTTTAAATGTAAATACGTCATGATTTTTAAATGTATTCACGTCGCATGTATCATACTAAACCAATAATAAATGCTGTCGTACTATAGGGTGTTTTTTTGAGGGGTATAGAGCTTCGAATTGAAATAAAACACAAGAAAATCGTTTTAATGTCCATCAATTTGGCTTTATTGGAAGGATAATTTTATGCCATTTATGTTTAAATATGATTTCGGGCATGTGGCCGCCGCGGCTGGCTCGAATAAAGCTAATTCTACAGGTCCAATTTTCAACCACTTTTTCGAGCATATGGGGCCGTATGTTGGCAATAACGCCACGAATGTTGGCTTCCAAGTCCCCTAACGTTTCTGGTTTGTTGGCGTAGACGAGCGACTTCACATATCCCCAAAGAAAATAATCCAATGGTGTCAAATCACACGATCTTGGTGGCCAATTGACAGGTCCATTCCGCGAAATTATGCGCTCATCGAATGTTTCCTTCAATAAATCGATTGTGACGTGCGCTGTGTGGCATGTAGCGCCGTCTTGTTGGAACCACAACTCATCCACATTCATGCCATCCAATTCGGGAACAAAATAGTCGGTTAGTCGGCTCCAATTGCTGTGCACGGTGGCGAATCGATTCATTCGGTTCCTCTTCAAGACTTTGCTCTACAGCGGCAATTGTTTCTTCGGTGCGCACTGTTCGACGTCTCTGCGGATGCGTTTTATCACATAGAGTAAACGTAGTGCGAAAACGATCCATGGTTAACCGAATTAATTGCTCTGATGGACGATTATGTCGACCATAAAATGGACGGAGCTTGCGGTAAACTTCGCGAACTGAACCATTATTTTCGAAATAAATTTGCACGATTTGCAAGCGTTGTTCTTTTGTCAACCTGTTCATGATAAAATGGCAAACCAAACTAAATATTAATCACTTGACAGCTGACAAAATGGCCGCCAGTTAAAAAAGTAATGCCAACTTATAGTTCTATACCTCAATAAAAAACACCCTTTATAAGCGAAGCACGATGGATGTATTGGTGTACATGTATATCAGTGTTAACAAGCGATGTCGCAAGACAGCTTGTTTGTAACAAACACTCAAAAGAAGTACTGTTGATTAGTGTATGCTTCTTATTTTTCATATTATACGTTTGAGTGGGTGTGTGTAATATGTAGATGGTAAGCTATTATGTGGTTAACCGCATACAACTAATGTTAATGCATGTGTGTGCCTTTGCATGTGCGCAGAAAAATAAAAGATCATACACACATACATGCATGACGTTTGTACACGCGCTTATGCGTAGAAAGAAGCTAGTATCACAAATTCTTCCGTCACGAAGTGTTTTCTTCTTTACTCTTATACCTACAATACTCAAATAAATTTCTTGCAAACATTGTTGTTAACGTTTGTTTTATAAGATTTCGCTGTAGTAAAGCATTTGAAAAATCCCTCATGTCTTGAAAGTTCTTATAAGATATCTTGTGCAGGAAACTAATACATAGCTTACACCGATTTGACAATGCAAAGCAAAAGCAAAAAGCAAAGAAATCAAAGTCTAAAGATTTTTACCCTCTAGCGTATAGATGTTTACACATCAAAAAGTTTTAGTTAAAAACTATTTTATGTGTATGTAATTCTAATTTTATTATACACTAGCTGAGCCCGGCAAACATTGTATTACCCTCAATTATGTTAAATATTTTTAACTACAAATTACTTCACAAGGTGGTCACTTGTTTGGTCAGAAACAAAACAAAAACCTTCCGGTTATTGACCCGAAATTGTGTTAAAAATTTCGGCCCCACAGCTCTTATAGTTCCAGAGATCATGCGTTAGAAACAAACACATACTACGATTTTATATATATAGAAGATAATCCCTAAATTCTTAGTCCAATAGTTCCGCAATTTACTTCTGTTTATTTTTTTGTGATAAGTTTTAAAATGTCTTTATCATTACAATTATTAGACTTAGATTTCATAGAAAGATTTCAATTGTATTAAAGATGACACAGTAAATTTTACATGAAGACGATTTCTTGTATTATGGCCTGTTTCAAAATAACCAAAACAAATTTTCATATTTTGTTGTTATTTTCAATATAAATTTTTAGTCTAAAGTTTTCTAACGATATCGTGAAACAGGCAGTTAGAGTCTGAACACAATGTAACGATATTTTATTGCGGTGCAGTTTTTCATACGATTTTGAAGTAAAAAACCGCAGTGCGGAACGGCATAAAATTAAAATCTATTTTATTTTCGTTGCGGACGTTCTTATTCTCTCAATTTTTGACACTATTTCTCTTTCTGATGTTGCCATAGTTTTTGAATAATTGGCGGCGTTCACAACATTATAGTAAACAAAAAACATGATTTTGAAGTATTTCACACGAGAGCAAATTTTTTATAAAAATGTACGAGGGAGGTTCGGAAACTTCTTAGCCTATCAATGAAAGAGAATAGTTAGTTTTTCAAAAATATTTTTATTTTCAATATAATCTCCTGAAACTTCAATACACTTAGTCCAACGCTTTTCTAGCAATTCTATCCAATTCAAAATATTGGTTTACAACTGTAATTGCATCTTCATTTGAGGTAAAACGCTTGCCATCAAGGAATTTTTTTAGATTTGGGAACAGGTAAAAGTCACTGGGAGCTAAATCAGGAGAATAAGGTGGGTGGTCAAGCAACTCGTGCTTTAATTCGTTGATTTTAGCCATTGTTAAAACACTCTTGGGCGCTGGTGCGTTGTCTTGATGAAAAATAATTTTTTTGTGTTGTAAGCCAGGTCGTTTTTCGCGAATTTGTACATTTAATTGATCCAAAAGGTTGTAATAGTACTCTGAATTTATTGTTTTACCCTTTTGCAGATAGTCAATCAATAAAATACCTTTGAAGTCCCAAAAAAACCGTTGCCATAACCTTACCAGCCGATTGAATTGTTTTTGCCTTCTTTGGGGCACTTCCTCCAGTCCATTGTTTGGATTGTTCTTTTGTCTCTGGAATATAGTGGTGGATCCATGTCTCATCAACAGTTATGAAACGACGCTTAAAATCCATTTTATTTCGTTTAAAACAATCCAAACAAGCTTGAGAAATGTTCATTCTAATGCGTTTTTAGGCGACTGTTAACAAATGCGGCACCCATCTTGCAGAAAGCTTTTTCATCTGTAGTTCTTCATGCAAAATTAAATGGACTCGATCATTTGAGATGCCCATGATATTAGCTATTTCACGCACTTTTATTCGTCGATCATTGAATACCATATCATGCACTTTGGCTACAATTTCTGTTGTTGTTGCTGTTTTTGGACGTCCACTACGTGGTTCATCTTCAATGCTTGTACGAACATGTTTAAATTCAGCAACCCAATTTTTTACTGTTGCATATGAAGGAGCACTTTCACCTAACACATTCACCATATCATTATGAATTTCTTGTCCCGATAAACCTTTTTTATGTAAATATTTAATGATACCACGCATTTCTAATTTTTCCATTGTAAAAAAAATCGCGGATGCGTCTTTTGTGAACACCTCTTTCTATATGAAGGAGTTGCCAGATCGAAACAAAATTTAACATGTGTTCATAGCAGAGATGGAAGTTTCCAAAACACTTAACTTTTTTCTGTTTATACCGCGCTTTTTGTGCTAGGCTAAGAAGTTTCCGAACCGCCCTCGTATGCACAAAAAAATTAATAAAAATTTAAACAAACAATAACCGTCTTCCGTTGTATTATGCGTATTTTTCTCTCCCGCAACGAGAAATCGCAGCGCACCGCAATTATTGTGTTTAGACTCTTAGTCTTAACTATATTTTGGAAAGAAAAGATTCTTTCCACAAATGCTAAGGAGTATGGAATAGAAAGAGTTCCTTGAAAAATTATGTATAAATTTGTATGCAAAGGTTTACCTAAACGATTGCTCTTTTTCCAGAATTTACTTCTACTTAAATCTTCGAGCTTTTTAATTTCTCGAACTTGTGATTTTTCCCCATATTCATTATTCATTTGTTCCTTTGGAAAAAGTTTAATATAAAGTCGTACAATACTATTGGATTCCCCACTTAAAACATGATCTGGCGCAGGTTTCGGAAACCAGTTTAAATAAAAATCTCTAATCTTTAAAACGGAGAAAACTCCATTGAAAGTTTAAAGGAATTAGATGAATTATGAGCACAGAGGGCCCAAATAGCTTAGAGAGTGCCACAGGGCCAACGAACATGCAAAGGTGCCACAAATGGCCCAATTGTGCCACATTTTGCATCATTGCTCTATTGCAGCAAAAGGCTCGACATGTAGAAGTGTGTGTTAAGAAAAATTATTTCATCGATATTGTAGGGATGTTGGACCAAAATTTAACAAATCACATCCAAGGCAGGGAGCAGTGATGCCAGAATTCCTCCACCAAAAATGGCTAAATGTAGACAAAAAAATGGCTAAAAACTAGCTAAAAAATGGCTAAGCAAAATCGAATGCAAAAATCATGAACTTTAGCATATATTGTTTTTTTAAGGCAAATCGGGAACTTTTTTAAAGTAAATAAAAATAATAAATTGAAGTAATAAATAAAATAATTTTTCTTCAGGTAATAAAAAAAAACTGCGCATATAGTGCAAACTTACAATACTTGCATTACGCCTTCTATTCATTTGTACATTCTGCTATTAAGTCTTTAAATTTTTGGGATACTAATCCATTCCTTGCGATATTTTTATTTATACTTTTTATTAACTTTCTATTTTTTAAACTTTCATTTAAACTTTTATATTTATATTATATTTTCACTCGTGTAAAACAAATATGACCCTTGTTTGATTGATACCGTAAACCACCAATTACAGTGAAACCTCTCATAACCGGACACTCACGGTCTCGCCCTGTTTTTGTCTG
Source organism: Tachina grossa (assembly GCA_949987645.1). Classification (NCBI taxonomy): domain Eukaryota; kingdom Metazoa; phylum Arthropoda; class Insecta; order Diptera; family Tachinidae; genus Tachina; species Tachina grossa. The sequence continues at coordinate 58,382,869 of OX465274.1, forward strand.
TTTATTAGAGGTGTCCGCTTATGAGAGAGTTACACATTTTTTGGATTTCATTGTAGTTGAAAAATCATTTTAAGAGTAGACTTTTTCAAATTAGATTGGTATAATTTCAGCTGTTGGGTTTCAAATGACTTTCAATGATTTTGTTTGTTGGAATATAACAAAGTCGTCTCTAGAAAAATGTTTTGAAAAAGCAGTTTGTATAGGAAATGTAGCAATATGAATTGTTAAATACACAAGAAACTTTATATCTTCACAAGTTCGTGCACCGAATATTTTCCTTTTTCAAACTCGTTTAAAATATTATTATTTTTTCTGTAATTGATAAAAACAATTTATTTCACTGCCATTTTGGGACACCAGCTAAGCAAGCAACTTCTTCATATAAACAGCAATTTCTTTGCGTCTCCAACGCATCAGTATTTACATATGCGTTAACCAGGGAACCAGCAATATCATTGACACTAATATAAATATGAATCAGAGTTGAATAAAGAAAGATCTACTATTTAAATGCAACTCTTGTTGCCGCGCTTCACCGCTTCTGTGCTTTTATGAGAGTGTCCGGTTATGGGAGTGCATTTTGTATGGAAAAACTAATGAACGTGTTGGATCTACAAAAATTGTCCGGTTATTAGAGGTGTCCGGTTATAGGAGGTGTCCGTTATGAGAGGTTTCACTGTAGACCCGACAACTTATAAACACCTTGCAACGATTATAAGAATGCATTAGAAATCTTATTGTTACCAATGGAGCCATCTCTTTCATATAAGCGCTTTTAACTAGACTGCTGCAACAAAAATGGCAAGTTTGAACCGGGATTTATAGAGATATTAAAGCGAAAACAATAACATATTACTCTGTTGTCTTTTTTTTATAGTTAATTAATGTTCCCACACTGAGAAAACAGTGCCTAATAAATACCTCATAAAATAGAACAAAATTAATAAGAAATCTCTATGGTTTTTTTTCAATAAGGAAATCTTATTAATTTCATATTTTCAATTTTTGAAAAAATCAAGAAGAAATCTTGTAGTTTTTATGAGGTTATCTTATTGATTTTTTTAATAAGGTTTTCTTCTTGACTTTATGAGGCGACCTCATAAAATAAAAAAAATATGTCTTTCTTTATTCTTTGCTTATGTATTTTCATTTAAATTCTATACCATATACTTATGTATGTATGTAGTATATGTAGATGTTATTTATTTGTAACTACTATACAAGTTAAAGGATTTTAAACAGTTTTATTCAAAAAAATTTATTACGGCGCAACCACTGCGCCAGGAATAATTTGACACAAAAATTCTTTTTATAATTTCACAATTTTATTTATTAAAAATTAGTATTTATTCATAAAATTAATTATCTACTTTAAACGGACTGAATCGGACGATCGCGTAACCAAGACTGACTGTTTCCATCCAACCTTGTTGGCTCGTTGAATCCATGGATCATGTTACACCAACACGCGCAAGCATACAGACGCTGATCATGCAAAATTGTTTTCCCATCATTTCAGCAAGAATGCAATTTCGTAATTGGATCGGAAGCGCGTGTTGAAGTAAATAATTAATGAGCTTAAACTGCTAAATTATTTTTGGTAGCAGTGTTACCAGCGTTGTTAACTCCTCCCTCCTTAAATGTCTGCGTCCCGCAGATCTGGGAGTCTATTACTGGTAGCTGGACACGTAGCTCTGGAAGATTTAATTTCTTTGTTTGTTGGTACCAAAGCCATCCAATACAACAGGTCATGGAGACAATGATCATGACGTTAATTCCAATGGTACCATTGAATCTCACTCCTAACTGGTTCAATCGGTTTATGTTATTAAGGCTGACCTCATGGACATATTTGATGTCCAACAGCAGGTCGTCATGTGTTATATTCGCAAGTACTGGTGGTAGAGCTTGAAATTTTGTGATGGAACTGCTCGTGTAAGTATGATTCTTTATCACTACCGACTCATTGGAGAGTTGCAGAAGATACGTGCCATTCAGGAACTCGGTTTTGCCATTTGACTTAATCAGACCCTTGTAGTTTGTCACGTAGATAACGTCATCACTCAATAACTCGACAATTTCTTCTTGCGTACGCCTGTATTTACATTTTGCTGATCCGCCTTTAAGAATGCGGTTGAGGCAGTCATCTTCCTTCAATTTAGTTACGGATGATCTTTGGCAGACTGTTGAATTACTTATTAAGAGGCAGTTACCTTTGATACCATAGGTCTCAGCCTCGCTAACAAGCACCTTCTCGAACGGTAAATCTATTTGTTTTTCTTCGTTAATAGCAGCTCTAATGAGAAGCAAGTTATAATAGTTCCTTTCAAGCTTTGGTATTGATAAGATGTACAATAGTAATGAGCCATTTGTGTAAATTGATGGGGCTCCATATTCCACTGCTTCTATTGCGTTACCATAAGGCAATGTTTCCAGTTCGTCAATTACTCTATTTATCTCCGATTGATCTAGCAGATTCGTGTTGACAATACCACTCTTGGCCAGTTGGCAAGCTCGGACAATTTCATTTATTTCATCCCTCAAAATAATGATCTCATTGATGGTACTTTGTTCTATTAAGGTGTAGTCTTTACCACTCGTGATATTGTTTAGTCTGGTGATGATTTCATTGATTTTTTTCGCAACTTGGTTCGTCGTCTGCTGAAGCTCTTTGTTGATTTTGTATTGCTCATTGTTATTTTCGATGATATTCTCTTGACTCTTTAATATATTATTCCAGTCTGTAGAATCAGGACTTCCAGCAACCCATTTCCAAGCCGATCCGATCCAATCGATTGATCTAGGCGTTCTTCTGTTTACATTTGTCAATTCGTTAAGGCGTTCTTGTATCTGCAGCATGTGGTGTAAAATGAATACTTTGTTTTTGCTTGCCGGAATGTGTTTTTGAATGAGAGATGATATATTTGCAGCCACGTCCATGTACTGTTCCAAGTTGATGACGTGTATTAGTTTAAAGTTTCCATCGACTACCCATCCATTGCCAATCTTTAGTGAAACCAGAGATGTCTTGTATTGATAGATTTGCAAACTATTTGCAAAAGCAGTCAGATTGAATGCGATGAACAGAATAAACTTGAGATTCATGATTATAAAAAATGTAGTTTCTGAAAAATAATAAGTTAATTATATCGATAAAAATGAGGCGGCATTATGACAGTGAGATGTTTAGATGACAGTTTTTTTTTTTTTTATTTTTTATTTTTTTTTCATCCAAAATTTTTCCATTTTTTGATTTTCTATTAATATGTTATACTTCTTCATCAGCCAGTATATGTACACTTCTCTGGTTCACTCGGAACACTAAATGATGACCTTATACCCTGCCGCCATTGAGTCTGTAAGCCTTGACGCAACTCGCCATTGCATGGTATTAGTGCATCATCCGGAAACTGACCAGGCCTGAGCTGATGTTCTCTTATTTCTTTATATGGAAATAGTATTTGATGTGCTTTTGTATGCCAATATAAATGTTTTAATAAAAAAAATTTTACTATTGCATCGTACAAAAATATTTTTAAGAAATATAGTTTAAATGAGTGAGACGAATAAGGACCTATAATTATTTAAAGAACAACATTTTTCCTTGGACTTTGGCCATTTAAATTTTTTATATGTTCCTTGTGAATTTTTCTTCCACTCCTTGTCAACACAGTTACTCTATTATCTTTCTCAACTATTTCCCTTCTAAAAAGCGCTTTGTTTTTTCCTTTAATTGTTTTGATAGCTACATAGATTCTATCACCCTTTCTATATTTCTTAGGACTTTGTCCTTTTTTATTAATTTTTGCATTGCGGGCTGCCATGTTTCTTTTAAGCAAGTGCCTGAGATCAGTATTAACCTTCTCTTGTCGTGATAATAGGTTTTCATAGTTTGCTCCGATATTTCTATTGAAAAATAAGTCACGGGGTCTTTTCTTTGTTGTTGAATGGATGGTATTATTGTACCTATCGAGACAGATTTCAATTAATTCCTTTACTGATAGATTCTGGTATTCAACTCTCAGACATCTATAGATTTCGATTATTGTTGAGTGCAGTCTTTCAACTTGCCCGTTCACCTCACTTCTCTGTACTGGCGTAAGATATAATTTGATACCTAATGATTTAATGAAAGTTTCTATTAAAGGGCTTAAGAAGCTGCTTTCGTTATCAGTAACAAGAATTTTCGGCACTGTAAAATAATACAAGACTTTGATTAATTTTTTCCTCACTTGTACCAACGATCTATCTTTTATACTAAAGAACTTAGCAAATTTCGTAAACTTATCCATGCAGGTAATAAATTTTTGTCCTTGAATTTCCATAATGTCCATGTGAAGAATTTCACATGGATATTTAGGATCAGGTGTTTGCTGGTGATGTATTCTTGGAGGTTTTCTATCATATTTACACCTATTACAAACGTCACAACTAGCAACGTATTTCTTAATATTAGCGCGCATATGCGGGAAGTAAAATTGTTCTAAAATTTGTTCAACATTTTCTCTGGCATTACGATGTGCCCTTCTATGTTCAGTTTCAATTATTTGAAATTGACGTTCTTTTGAAGTAATGTCTGTAACTAACTTCTGTGCAAGTCTCACTTTATATTTAGAAAAATGATCAACATAAATTTCCTGTATGGCACCAAGAAGACCTTCTGGTGCTTTTACTCCATTAAGGATATTCGGGCGAAGTTTTTCCCTTAGTAGAGTCACTAACTTTTCCTTAGACCAACTTTTTGAGGAAATAAAATGCCTAGTGTATCCGCGGTGTGGTTCTTCCATTGCAGTCATGTCCATTCCGATACCCAGTATAATCTGATTTCTAAAGACGTTTATAGGTACTTCCACATGCGGCATCAAGTCAGAAGCATCTTGTTCTGCACTGTGAACTGTTGCCGCCGAGGAAAGGTTATCGTCTTCTCGACCTTCTGAAGCGGTTAAAGTTTCATCCGAAGTCATAGCCATTCCTTCACTCGCTGTATCAGTAGAAGAATGGTACAAATGATTCGTAACGGTTTTTAATCTCGAAAGGGCATCAGCCACGTGGTTCGATTTACCTGGTTTGTAAATCAACTCGTGGTTGTATTCCTCTATACGCGCTTTCCATCTTTTTAATTTGGCGTTAAAGTTCCTATTTCCCAGTGCAAATGTCAGAGGTTGATGATCAGTATAGATCTTGATTTTTTTCGCACCATATAAGTAATTTCTCAGATTGTCAAGGGCCCACACAATAGCCAGCATCTCTTTTTCGTTTGTGGCGTAGTTCTCCTCAGTTTTGTTGAGGGATCGAGAAATATATGCTATGGGTTTGTCCTTGCCGATTTCACCTTGTGACAAAACGGCACCTAGAGCAATATTAGAAGCATCCGTCGTCAAGTTAAATGGTCTCTCAAAGTCTGGGAAAGACAGAAGCTCCGCTGTTGTTAACATGGATTTAAGTTCATTAAAGGACTTTAAACACTCGTCACTCAAGGTAATTGGCACTTTCTTAGACTGGCTGGATTTTATTTGGGCATGTTCTCCTCTTGTAAGGTTTGTAAGGGGTTTTGCCACTTTTGCATAGTCGCGAATAAATCTTCTGTAATAGGAGGTCATTCCCAGAAAACTTTTCAACTCCTTCAAGTTTGAAGGCGGTAACAGATTTTCGATGGATCTTACTTTAGCGGGATCCGGTCTGATTCCCTCTGAGCCAACGATATAGCCAAGAAATTCCACCTCAGTTTTCATAAAATGCGTTTTATCTAGATTTACCTTAAGATTAGCTTCGCGAAGCCTCTCAAAAATTGTGGCTATGTTCCTGAAATGATTTTCCATATTTTCGCCAATTACTATTATGTCGTCTATATAGACAAAACAAATCTTTCCTATGTACTCGCGGAGGACGTCATCTATCATTCTCTGAAATATTGCCGGGGCATTCTTTAGGCCAAAAGGTAACCTGAGGAATTCAAATTTACCGTTTGCCGTTGAGAAAGCAGTTTTTGGAATATCCCTTGGTTTCATGGATATCTGATGGAAGCCTGATGTGAGATCTATTGTTGTGAAATACTTTGCTTTACCCAAGCTAGCTAAAGTTGATGTAATGTCCGGAATTGGGTAAGTATCTGGAATCGTCACAGCATTTAAGCGTTTGAAGTCTACTACCATTCGATATTGTTTTTCACCATTGGGTTTTGGTTTTTTTGGCACTACCCAAATCGGCGAATTGTATGGACTTTTGGAGGGTCTTATTACTCCCTCCGAAAGTAATTCTTTTATTTGATTCTCTACTTCTTCTCTCATACAGACTGGGTACGGATAGCTCTTTGTATATATTGGTTCCTCCGTACTTGTCCTGATTTCCGCCTGAACGGCAGTTGAGGCAAGTTCGCTACCATCGAGAGGTCCAAAAAGTGATTTATATTCACCAATAAGACTCTCTATTCTTCTTTTAACTTCTGGTAGGTATTCTTCGCCTAATATATAGTTCGACTCAGTCGCTATTTTTTCCTTTAAGGGAATTTTAAAAGAATTTTTTAAAACCAAAATATTTTCCTTTCTGTCAACTATAGCGTCTAATTTTTTTAATGTGTCATCCCCAATAATTCCGTCAAATGTTTTTAATGCTGACAAGACATAAAATTGAATGGGTTCATTTATCCCTAAAAATTTAAAAAATGGTCCAATTACTTTTCTATCTATGATAACATCTCCTCCAACTGTTCGAATATTAATTTGTTTATCTAAAACTACACTACCGTATGATAAGCGTGGACCGCAAAAGTTCTTGTTAGAGCCTGTGTCGATCAAAAAACATAAGGTATCACCGGTAACAGAAGAGTATTCTATATAGGGTAAGCTGGATGGCCTTCCCCCATAAAATTTACGTCACCTACAGTTTCTTCCTGACGAGAGGTTTCTTCTAATCCATTTCCAGCTATATGACTATTATCAGGAAAGTCTTCTATGTGATAAAGTTTGGGTTGCTTGTTACCCGTATTTGGTTCGAATGCACTTCTTTTTTCCGTTGTCCTAGGATTGTTGATGTAATTTACCCGACGAGATTGTATTGTTCTATCGACTTCCATCGGTTCATGTTTTATGGCCGGATACCGTGGGGGTAACGCTGGCTTATTATAGTTCGAATATCCGTCTACCCGGAAGTTAGAATAATTATTATGTTGCCAATTTCTAGACCGAGAATTTTGATTCTGCCACCCCGACCGCGCAGGAAATGACTTGGATGGCCTCGGAGGTCCAGGACGATAAGTTATTTCCGAGGACATTGAATCGCGAGGATTAGTTTTGGTATAAATTATGTTATTTCGCATTGTTAGGTTTTGCAATTCCAAACAAGAGGAGTACGCTTCAGGGAGCGTTCCTGGTCGCTGTATAATAATCATGCGGGAAAGATCCGGTTTCAATCCACGTATGAATATGTCCAATGCTCTGTTCCTGTACGTCTCCACCAAGGCTTTGATCGTTTCCTCACTGTAGGATTCTGTCTTAAGTTTATTGATGATAAGCGAAAGTTTATGATTAATAGTAGAATAAAACTCATCTATTGTTGAGGATCCTTGGGAAAGCTGATTGAGCTGATGCTCCAGAGTTTGGATGTCCCGTTTGTCTGCGTAATGAAGGGAAAGTATTCTTTTGATTTCAGTCCAATCACTGTCGAATACATTGTATGATACCAACGCTGTATCGGCAGCACCAATGATTTTTTGGCGGACACTCTGTATAATTGCACGATAAATTGGCTTATCCTTAACAATTTCAAAATCCTTCAGGATGGTTTCCACAGAATGAACCCAGGATACATACTGAGTCGGATTGCCCTCAAAAGTTCTTATTTCTTTTACACTATCGGGAAGGCGGCTTATATCTTTCAACTCTGTTTCAGTTCGTGGTCGTTGAAGGGATCCTTCATCCGTGTCTACTGGAGCTACCGCGGCACCCTGTCTACTTTCAAGACGCTCTATCCTATTTAAAACATTTCCTATTGCGTTATTACTGAGGCTCGCTTCTATAGTCCCTATTCTAGTTTCTACCGACCTAAGTTGTTCCATAAAGCGATTTATGGCTCCAGTCATAGTGGTTACTGTTGCCTTCAAATCTTCCATTATTTTTATTTTGAGCTGACAAGGGGGAAAGAAATTTCACGTACCTGATATAACTGAAAAAATTTCGATGAAGAAGATCCTTGATCGTTGCACACTTTCACTTCACTTCTTTTTCTTAAACTTTCTTATATTTTTTCTCAATTTTTAATCTTATTCAATTTTATATTTTCTTAAAAAAAAACAAATTTTCTTTTTAATGTTCAATTTTATTCTTTATTCAATTTTATATTTTCTTTCAATATTTTCTTTCTTATTTAATTTTTTCTTTTCAATGTTCAATTTTATTCTTTATTCAATTTTATATTTTCTTTCAATATTTTCTTTCTTATTTAATTTTTTCTTTTCGATGTTCAATTTTATTCTTTATTCAATTTTATATTTTCTTTCAATATTTTCAACTCATTTAAATTTTTTCTTTTTCAATTTCCAATTTCACTCGATTTTGTATTTTAAATATTTTCTTTCTTATTTTAATTCTTTCTTTTCCTTTTTTTAATTTTCAATTTTACTTTTTATTCAATTTTATATTTTAAAAAAAAATATTTTTTTTTTTTTTTTTTTTTTATAAATCTTGTAATCTTGTATATTGTTTTTTCCAATGAGCCTTGGTTAGGCTACGCGACGCGACTGTTTAAAATCCTTTGGACCTCACGGCAGCTCCGTATTGTTCCCGTTTAGCAATCCGTTTTGATAATCGCGGACACCTACTTGGGTACGGTTTACTACACTTTCGCCTCGGTAACCTTCTGTGATTAGTTTTTCTTTGGAATCACCAGGAATACCGGATTAGCGAAGGAGGTGCTAAATTTATTATTTTTAAATTTTATAAGTCATGGAGGGCTCCGTAGAGATCGCAGGATTGTTAATTTTTTCTTTAATTTCTAGAGGGCTCCGTAGAGATCGCAGAAATAAATTTTTATTATTTAAATTATTTTATTATTTTTTATTTTGAGGACTCCGCAGTTTTTTAAGCGGGTCCCTGCTCGGGCGCCAGTTAAAGGATTTTAAACAGTTTTATTCAAAAAAATTTATTACGGCGCAACCACTGCGCCAGGAATAATTTGACACAAAAATTCTTTTTATAATTTCACAATTTTATTTATTAAAAATTAGTATTTATTCATAAAATTAATTATCTACTTTAAACGGACTGAATCGGACGATCGCGTAACCAAGACTGACTGTTTCCATCCAACCTTGTTGGCTCGTTGAATCCATGGATCATGTTACACCAACACGCGCAAGCATACAGACGCTGATCATGCAAAATTGTTTTCCCATCATTTCAGCAAGAATGCAATTTCGTAATTGGATCGGAAGCGCGTGTTGAAGTAAATAATTAATGAGCTTAAACTGCTAAATTATTTTTGGTAGCAGTGTTACCAGCGTTGTTAACTTACAGTATGTACTATACATACTTACATAGATACATACATATTATATTGTATTCTTAATTAATTAACTCACCATACATACATATTATTACTTAAAAGGAGACAAGTATTGAACCAGAAAACTTCTGACTGATAGACAAACACTCTAACCAATATGCTAAAAAGCAGTCTGAATAACCATTGAAATAGTTTTGCAAACATGCTTATACAAAACCGAAAAAGATCATGAAAAAAAATTGCCTGTGTCTATTTATAGATATGAAATAACAAGACACCTCATAAAATCAAGAAGATTTCCTTATTAAAAAAATCAATAAGATGCTTTACACATAATCATATAGGAACCTAATAAAATCAAGAAGAAAAACTTATTGAAAAAACCATAAGATAGCCTAATAAAATCAAGAAGAAAACCTAATAGAATCAAGAAGTTTTTCTCTATGGATTGTTTTTTTGGTGCCAAAAATTACAGAAATTGAGTAAAAAAAGTTGGGAATAATAAGATTTCTTCTTGATTTTATGTGGTTTTCTTCTTGATAAAATTAATAAGATTTACCACATAAAAACAATAAGGAATCTCTATGAAAAAATCTTCGCTTCTTTCTGCTGGGATACCCCTTCTAGCCTGAAAACGTTTCATAGAGAAAATCTTATTGATTCTATGAGCCAGTTTTTTCTCTGTGCATGTTGCGAGTTTAAATTTTTTGTGAAAAATCACAAACAAATTTCGTGTTTGGAAAAATAGCTATGTAGATTAAAATAAAAATGGCTTAAAAAATAGCTAATAGCTAAACTCACTTTTCTTCCGGCTAAATGGGATGAAAAATGGCTAAATTATCATCACTGGCCGGGAGTGACAATGACTACTGAAAATGACTATGGGCATTTAATGTTATAAAAAATATATACATATGTACAGCAATGCCAACTTGGTGCTTTTGGCACTATTTTTAGTGCTTTTTGAAGACTCAAAACGCCAAATTTTGAGAGTTAGTGCCAAACTAAAAAAAAATTTATTTAGTGCTTTTAAGAAATTTGTGTATTTCTTAAAATTACTTTAACAAAAACTTGGTGTATTTATTTTTTCAGTGCAAAGCCTACCTTTTTCATCTGATATATTTCATTAAATATGATAATATTGCCGAAATAGCGAAAAGCTTAGAGAATATTAAACATTGTTAAACTTCACTCGTTTGAATTTTCATTCTTTTTTCACGTTAGTGCTTTTTACGGTTTTTAGATCTCAAAATTACGCGTTTTAGTGCTTTTTTTAAATGTTGATGTGCTTTTATGGCCAAAAAAGTTGGCATCACTGCATATGTATGATACTCGGGATATTTATTCATCGTTCGCCATAGTATACATACATTTACGTAAATAAAATGTAATGAAAAATGTTTTGGCTGTTTGAAAACATGCCTTATGTGCGAGTGTAAATAAATAAGCCCTGTATATACGCATGTGTAGCCGATTAGTAGTCAGAGTATTTTTATACACATGCGTGTGCTTGTAGCTCACAAAGTCTTTAATTTTTAGTTGTTGTTTATTACGCTTTAGCTTTAGCTGTACGCATTCATAGTTGTTTGACGGCCAATACTCAAAGATTACTTAAAACGATACTTCTGTCCTTCTCTGAACCAGAGCACATTTTTAAACCAGCATCGGGCAAGGCTAAAAGTGTAACACGAGCAATGGGATGGGCTTGACGGATCCGCTATTTGCATAAGTTTGTTTTTGGTACTTTAAAACCAAATAAAAAGAAGCAAGTAAGACAAAATCTCATGAAATAATAAATTTTTATTGTATTTACGAAGAAATTAAATGTAACATAAAAAAAATAAATTTAGTAAAGTGCGACTCTGACTCGCGCACGAAGGGTTCCGTACGAACACTAGATATGTAATTTAATAGAAACTTTATCCTATATAATATATAGTTTTGGCATTTTTTTCGTTTTTGGGATATTTTCGGTTTTTTTTGTTTTGGCGGTTTTTGCGTTTTTTTTTGGTTTTGGCGATTTTTTTTTAATTTTGGATCTTTTTTTAGTTTTAACACTTTATTTTCTTGTTTTGGCGATTTTTTTCGGTTTTTGGCGTTTTTTCATTTTGGCGATTTTTTTATTTTTTGGCGATTTTTTTCATTTTGGCGATTTTTTTTTATTAAATTTTTTTTCTAGTTTTGGCGACATTTTCGCGTTTTGGCGATTTTTTTCGATTTTCGGCGTTTTTTTTTCGTTTTGGCGATTTTTTCGAATTTGGCGACTTATTTTAGTGTTAGAAATTTTTTTTTTAATTTTGGCGATTTTTTTCGTTTTGGCGATTTTTTTTAATTTTTGGCGATTTTTTTTTTGTTGTGGCGATTTTATAATTTTCGGTTTTTTTAGTTTTACCGTTTTTGAAAATTTCAAGTTTTTGGCGATTTTTTTAAGTTTTGGCTCCTTTATTAGTTTTGACACTTTATTTTCTTGTTTTGGCGATTTTTTTCGGTTTTTGGCATTGTTTCATTTTGCCGATTTTTTTTATTTTTGGCGATTTTTTTCATTTTTGCGATTTTTTTTTATTAAAATTTTTTTTCTAGTTTTGGCGAAATTTTCGCGTTTTGGCGATTTTTTTCGATTCTTGGCGTTTTTTTCGTTTTGGCGATTTTTTCGAATTTGGCGATTTATTTTAGTGTTAGAATTTTTTTTAATTTTGGCGATTTTTTTCGTTTTGGCGATTTTTTTTTTAATTTTTGGCGATTTTTTTTTTGGTTTGGCGATTTTATAATTTTCGGTTTTTATAGTTTTACCGTTTTTGAAAATTTCAAGTGTTTGCCTCTTACGGTTTCCAAGATATAGCAAATTGTCAAAATTACATAGTCAAAATTGCATTAACTGATGGACCACCCTTTAATTTTAATTGTTTTAAATTTTAGTTTTAATTGTTGTAGTCTGTATAAAAATACATTAATTTTACAAATTTCAAGTTTCAATATACAATTGTATATTACATCGGATTTTAACATTTTTCGTTGCTCGTTGTGGAACACCCTTTAATTTTTAATTCTCATGTATTTGTTGTTGTAGCGGCCAAGGTTCTACATACTGTGTCCAAATTTCAGGTCCGTAGCTCTTACGGTTCCTGAGAAAATACCGTGTGACGGACAGACGGACAGCGTAGCGAAAACAATAGGGTTCCGTTTCACCTTTGGTGTACGGAACCCTAATAAAAAAGGGTCAAAAAGTACAGCAATTCCGGCTGTAAGGGTTCGGACAATTAATTTTTTTGCGCCGTCTATTCTACAGAAGGAGTTAGTCATATTTTTCTAAATACACTGGTACTTATTGTAAAGTAATTTTCACACAGTTTTCCTCTCAATGTTCTCACAGCAACTTCGGCCAATTGTTCTAAATATCATTCGAGCACTCCATATATCTTATAAGAATTATAATACTTGATCTGGAAAAATTTGGGGTTACATTAGGACTGGGGCTCCTTTAAAAACTCTAGGTGCACAATGTTCTGAAAGTGTAACCTATTATACTGAAATCTCAAGTTACACAAAAAACTCTAGTTTATAAGAAGTTTTGATTTATTTATCCCTGAATGGCACTGTCAAGGAAGTAGTCAAGGAAGTTATAACTCCTTATGTTCAAACTTAATGATATGAAATAAAAACGAAGTTGTGTATTTAAGTAGCCCCCAGGAAAAATTAGACAAACGAATTTTAAACTGCGCTCCCTGGTAAATTACGCTTCCGAAATTCCATAACGGGCTTATTGTATTGAGTTTAAGTAAGGCCCAAACTTCACGCACCTGCTTCCTGGTTTCACTTGAAATTTTAAAACGGCGTTTACAAACAAAATCACACCAATAATAAAGTCAAGTGCGTTTTATTTTTTTTTTATTTTTTTCTTTCTCAAAATTCGAACACAATCGAATTTTAGGTACCAATTGCCAATTGTAATAATGACCACGATGGTGTTGGCGATGATGATGGTGACGATCTCAATTGATGATGCAGTGATTTATTTTTATTGGCTCACATTCTCCTTGATCACTGATTACAATCAACTGAGAGGCCCAAAATAAATAAAAAAACCAACAAATAAATCAAAAATAATGATCACATGATATATGAAGCTAAGTTTATTTTTAGCTTTTATTGAATTTGTTTCTTGCCTTTTTTCCACAAAAATTTAGTTCAGCAAAATTTAAGCCAATTTAAATAAACGATGTGGGGTAATTAAACTTCAACTGAAATAGGGCAAGCGCATATTCGATTGCTCTTTTTAGGGGCCATACTTGAGGTCAATACTTCAAGCGTTTCCACCGGGCTCAAGTTTGCAACGAAAAACTAGAACAAATAATTAATTTACATTAAGGATTTTTTCATGAAATTTCATGATATTTGTTGTACGAACCTTTTTCTATTTGCAACACTATAGAAGAAAGTGACTTGTAAAAAATGGCATAGCCGGAAAATCAGAAGCATTTTTATTTTATCCCCTATACGCTAGGGGGTAAAAATCATTTGACTTTGATTTCTTTGCTGAGATTTCTTTGCTTTTGCTTTGCATTGTCAAATCAGTGTGAGCTATGTGTGAGTGGATTAGTGTTTGAAAGAAGCAATACCAAGCAGAGAAACAAGTCGACCGGCTCGAAACCGACGGTGCGCCGCCGGTTATTTTTCTGCATGTTTCCGTAGACCAAAGCTGAAAATGAACCGTAAGAGCTACGGACTTGAAATTAGGATACAATGTGTTGAAATTTGGCCACTACAACAACAAATACATGAGAGTTAAAAACTAAAGGGTGTTCCAAAACGAGCAACGAAAAATGTTAAAATCCCATGTAATATACATACAATTGTATGTACATATTACACTTGAAATTTCAAAAGTTTATGTGTATTTTTATACAGACTACAACAATTAATACTAAATTTAAAAAATTTAAATCAATGGGTGTTCCATCAGTTAATGCAATTTTGACTTTGTAATTTTGACAACTTGCTGTATCTTGGAAACCGTAAGAGGAAAACTCTTGAAATTTGCAAAAACGGTAAAACTAAATAATCAAAAAAAAAAAAAAATATAAAATCGTCAAATATAAAAAAATCGCCAAAAACAAAAAAAAAACGCCAAATCGAAAAAAAGCACCAAATTAAAAAAAAATCTCTAGGACTAAAATAAATCGCGAAAAACCGAAAAAATCGCCAAAATGAAAAAAATCCCTCAACAAAAAAATCGCCAATATGAAAAAATCGCCTAAATAAAAAAACCCCAAAAACAGAAAACAATCGCCAAAATGAAAAAACCCCAAAAAACAGAAAAAAATCGCCAAAATGAAAAAAAAATTGCGAAAATTAAAAAAAAACCCAAAAAGAGAAAAAAAACGCCAAAACGAGAAAAAAGCGATAAAACTGAAAAAAATCGTTTAAACTAAAAAAAACTTAAAAAATTAAGAAAGCTAAATCAAAAAAAAATATGATCAAAACCGAATGTGCGCGAGTCAAAGTCTCACTTTACTGAATTTATTTTAATTGCAATGCGTACACAACAACAAGAACAGAACAGAACGATGAACAACAGGAATTAAAAATTAAAAAGTAAAAGTAAAGGCATTTACCATAGATGAGCACTGCAGTACCAATAAAGTTTCAGTAAAAACAATAAAAAATGTTTAACAAGAAAATTTTTACTGATTACTAAAATTTTTTTCTACAATTTTTACAAATTGCCTAAATGATTTGTTATATGATGAGGAGCATTGAATTTTCAGTAATCAGTAATGCCAGTATTCATAATGAAATTCTACCAAGTGGCTAAATGTTTTTCATACAAAATTTCAAAATTTGAATGAAAAAACTTTGCCACTTGCTACAATTTTATTATGATTACGGCCCTACGATTTTAATGGTAATGCAAATTAAATTTCATTAGCAGTAAAAATTTACTGAATTTTTTTAGGAATCAGTAAATTTACTGATTACTGCAATTTTGAAT
Source organism: Tachina grossa (assembly GCA_949987645.1). Lineage (NCBI taxonomy): Eukaryota > Metazoa > Arthropoda > Insecta > Diptera > Tachinidae > Tachina > Tachina grossa. The sequence goes on from OX465274.1 coordinate 58,398,356, forward strand.
GCAGTACATATACGTGGCGAGTTTTAATGAGTACATGTTAGTGCTTACCATCGTTTACAATGCATAACTTTTTAAATAATAGTGCAAATCAAATAATTTTTTTTTGTTTTACTCTTTATTGTCTTCTTCATTGATAGAGGTATAACACTTGACCAAACAATAACAATTACTTAAACAAAATTTAATGAAAGAGAAAAAAAAACGGCATGTACTCACTTATGCACTTTTATAATATTAAGAAATTTGTTGTAATTTGCAGTAACTTTTAATATTTGGTCCAAAGCCCTTTGTTCTTTAAAACAGCTTTACATCTTCTTGGCATACTCTCAACCAAGTTTTGAATAATTTCGTTTGGAATACTTCGCCATTCTGTTTCAACCCTGCCCCAAAGTTAGTCTAAATTTTTTGGTGCTCTTGAATACTGCCCATCCGTCTTTTTACGATTGACCACAAATTCTCAATCGGGTTGAGGTCGGGACTTTGAGCTGGCCACTTCATCAACTCAAATTTTTGTCCAGAGAGCCATTCCGTCACTATTTTGGATGTGTGCTTAGGGTCGCCATCCTGTTGAAAAATTACTTCTTCTTCCGGATAGGCGCTCCTCTCTACAAAATCTGGAAGATGGGTCTGGAGAATTTTTAAATAATCTTCCTTCTTCATTATTCCCTCAATTTTTTGCAACGGACCAACGTGCCACCATGTAATGCAACCCCATACCATTATGTTGCCGCCACCATGTTTAACTGTTTCTTTTACATGGTGTCTTTTAATAGATTCATGTGGTCGATGCCAGCAGTATTGTTTTCCGTCCGACTGAAAGCGATTAAATTTGGATTCGTCCGACCAGATAACGCGCTTCCAATCTTCTGGTGACCAATCCTTGTGCTTTCTGGCGAACTTCAAACGGGCCTTTACATTTTTATCAGACAAAGCTGGTTTTTTTTCTTGACTGCAGAAATAAATCCAATTCTGTGAAGCGAATTTCTTGCAGCCCAACGACTAACATTCTTTCCAACATCCAATGCAGCTTCCTTTGGAGTTAGGTTCTTATCATTCCGCATTCTTGTTATCATCACACGTGCCTCTGCATCAGAAATTAACTTCCTGCGACCACGAATCGGTGTTTTATTCTGGACATTATTCCTTTTTTGTACTCTTATGATAACCGACTGACTTAATTGTTTCTGTTTAGCTATTTCCCTTGAAGAACAACCATTTTGTGTCATAGAGACAATATCATCCTCAATAGATTTTGGGAGTTTCCTCATTTTTTTGTTATTAAAAAATTTTATAATTATTATTTATTATATTGTGTTATTCCGACGAGCTTGACGTTATCAATAACTCAATAATTCTTTATATATTTTATTTTCATCATGAAATCCAAATAACAGATCAGCAACACAACAAAAACTTTGAAAAGTAACTGTAAATTACAACAAATTTCTTAATATTATAAAAGTGCATAAGTGAGTACATGCCGTTTTTTCTCTTTCATTAAATTTTGTTTAAGTAATTGTTATTGTTTGGTCAAGTGTTATACCTCTATCAATGAAGAAGACAATAAAGAGTAAAACAAAAAAAAACAAATTATTTGATTTGCACTATTATTTAAAAAGTTATGCATTGTAAACGATGGTAAGTACTAACATGTACTCATTGAAACTCCCCACTGTACTATGTACATATACTGCAGTGTGCCCATTTACGAACCAAATAAGTTTATTAAAACAAACAAAAACCATCAAATTCATATGTATTTACAATATTGAAAGTTTTGATACTTTTAATTAATTAATTTAAAAAAAAAGATACTAAAAGCATAAGTACTTCCAACTTAAAAAAAAATTTTCACTACTAAATGTTTACACATCTCCTCTGTGATCGGACTCACATTGCTTTTTTTATTTCATTTGCTTCTAAAGGCCTTCTATTGGCAAATGAAATATTTTCATGAAAAATATGCTTAATGTAAATTAATTGAATTTAACTGGGGCATTTTTTTTCATGAAAATATAAACACAGTTTTATTTAAAAGGATAATGTTAATAAATCATAATTTTATTTACATATTTAAATTAGGATTGAAATTTAAAATGATGTGTGTGAAGTTAAATTTTAAAATTTATAACCCTTGGCAACAAGCCTTGTGCTCTGACAAAGCCCTGTTAAGCTATAAAAATTCCATTAGTTTACATTCTTCCATAGTGACTAGCACCAATCAATAGAAGCAAAAAATAAATATCTTTAAGATATCCAGCCATAACCGCTAAAAAAAGCTTAACCGACAAATTTTTTGGTCATAGTTTTTTTTTTTGACGAAAATCTATTATTTACGATCGGAAATGATCGATATTGGTCAAAAAAATCAATTTCGAAAATTATGTCGCTTAAGCTTTTTTGGCTTTTGAATGAAAAACACTTTCAAAATCTATCATATTCTTTCTCACAAACGCAAATACACACAAATATAATTATGTCTAAATTCCGAAATTTATTTTTTTCCTTGCAAGGAAGACCACAAATTATAATTGCAAGTGTTTAACATTCTCAGACCGTAATGGCGCGTATTTTTGGGCTCATGAATATTTTGACACCTTCTCATATTAGCCATGACACTTCCACATGAATTATTATATAATAACAGTTAAATTGACAAAGAGTCGTTTAAAATTGGACAATTTCAAAGTGTGTGAAATTGACAAAAGTTTCAATATTAAATCATATGCAGAGGGAACTAACTGGCTGTTATGAGTGAGCAGTGCCACATTATGCCATGATTTTCTTTTAAATATACATGCCATGCATACATACAGGGTAATTTTTTTATATAGTTGTAGAACTTTGAAATGGAATAAAAGAGAGATAAATTTTTTAAATTGACATGAAATTTATTTTATTTGAAAGACAATCTTTGGCTGGCTGGGACGTAGTCTAATCAGGAGGTTCAATTTTCGATGACTTTTTTCCAACATGTGTGGCCGTATATCGGCAGTAATGCAGCGAATGTTGTCCTCCAGCTCATGATACAATTATAACAAGTACATGCACAAGCCCAGCCTGTTAATGTATACAATACGAATGGTTGTCAAACTTTGTTTACCCAGTGGGAGTTTAAGTTAACTCAGAGCTAGTTAATTATCACCCAAAAATTAGTCAGAGGTGGTTAAAATCAGCACTCATTCTGCATGTTAAAAGTGATCAGATTTAACATTGAATGGCCGCAGGACGAGTGCATCAGTTTTGAACTAACCATGAGTTAGCTCATTATTAACTTTTGCCAAACAAAAAAATAAATAAAAGGAAAGTGTTATTTTTAGTTAATTATGATTGATTTAGCATATTATTTATTAACATTTTTTAGTCAGCTTAAAGTGTAAATAATTTTAAATTATTTGTTTAAGAAATTAGAACGTGTATGGAACCGTGTTTTTTTTAGAGGTATAGAACTTTGAATTGAAATAAAACACAAGAAAATCGTTTTAATGTCCATCAATTTGGCTTTATTGGAAGGATAATTTTATGCCATTAATGTTTAAATATGATTTCGGGCATGTGGCCGCCGCGGCTGACTCGAATAAAGCCAATTCTACAGGTCCAATTTTCAACCACTTTTTCGAGCATATGGGGCCGTATGTTGGCAATAACGCCACGAATGTTGGCTTCCAAGTCCCCTAACGTTTCTGGTTTGTTGGCGTAGACGAGCGACTTCACATATCCCCAAAGAAAATAATCCAATGGTGTCAAATCACACGATCTTGGTGGCCAATTGACAGGTCCATTCCGCGAAATTATGCGCTCATCGAATGTTTCCTTCAATAAATCGATTGTGACGTGCGCTGTGTGGCATGTAGCGCCGTCTTGTTGGAACCACAACTCATCCACATTCATGCCATCCAATTCGGGAACAAAATAGTCGGTTATCATGGCTCTATACCGGTCTCCATTAACGGTAACTGACTCTCCAGCATTATTTCGGAAGAAGTATGGCCCAATGACTCCACCAGCCCATAGAGCACACCAAACAGTCAGTTTTTGTGGATGTAATGGCGTCTCAAGGGTCTCATGTGGATTCTCTTCACTCCAAATGCGGCAATTTTGCTTGTTGACGTAGCCATTCAACCAAAAATGAGCCTCATCACTGAACAAAATTTTGCGATGAAAATCAGCATCGAGATCAATCTCATTTTCGGCCCATGCACCAAAATCACGACGCATTGCATGGTGTCGCGGCTTTAATTGTTGCACAAGCTGGATCTTGTAAGGTCGCAAGCCAAGATCTTTGCGCAAAATCTTCCATAAAGTTGATGGACAAAGCTCCAATTGCTGTGTACGGTGGCGAATCGATTCATTCGGGTCCTCTTCAACACTTTGCTCTACAGCGGCAATTGTTTCTTCGGTGCGCACTGTTCGACGTCTCTGCGGATGCGTATTATCACATAGAGTAAACGTAGTGCGAAAACGATCCATGGTTAACCGAATTAATTGCTCTGATGGACGATTATGTCGACCATAAAATGGACGGAGCTTGCGGTAAACTTCGCGAACTGAACCATTATTTTCGAAATAAATTTGCACGATTTGCAAGCGTTGTTCTTTTGTCAACCTGTTCATGATAAAATGGCAAATCAAACTAAATACTAATCACTTGACAGCTGACAAAATGGCCGCCAGTTAAAAAAGTGATGCCAACTTAAAGTTCTATACCTCAATAAAAAACGCCCATTATTTATCTATTAACATTTTTTAGTCAGCTAAAATAAAAGTTTAAACAATTTTAAATTATTTTTTTAAGAAACGAGAACGTGTATCGAACCGTGATCACTTTGTTTGTCAGCCATCATACTTAACACTTTGCCATCGCGCCATATAAAATATAAACGGCACAGAGTTATTATAAACATGAGTTTTATGCTGACATCTTCTCTCTGAACTTTAACTGTATCAGCTTTGAGTTACCTAAAAGTTAGCTCAAAACTTATCGAAGAAGTTAGTTGTACAAAAACAACTCACTAATCTCTTCATCAGTTTTGAGTTAGCTTAAAGTTATTTCAATACTGTCACGGCCAAAGTCGGCGCCCTTGTTTTGGCCAACACGAAATCTTTATTTATTTGTTTTATTTCTTTTTCTTTATTTCTATTATTTATAAATTGAATGATTATTTAAGCATATTATGAACACTAGTTGGAGTAATTAAAGTACACTAGTTGAGTAATTAAAGTATTTGTTTATTCCTATTGTCTATCCTTCAACAATTTACTAATTATTTAAGAATAAATCATATTATATAGTAATACAGCGTTCTTCCAATCTTATTTCAAATATAACGGTCTACGCCACCTACATGTCAACTATAATGCTGGCTGTATGGAAAATAGATACAACCATTAGTAAGAGCACAGCTGTGTAATGTAAAATCAAAACATACAACGCACATGTGTATGTATGTATATGTTCACAAGCAAGCACAAGAATATAAGCATCAACATTGTAAAGCCAGGCTGGCCAGAGCAGCGCCAGAGTGCCAAACATCAATCGAATTTTTGTACAAATTAATGCACATACGCTTATACATTTATCTCGGTTTTCTCTCTGTGGGCAGCATTGTTGTAAAGTAATGGATCAGTCGGCTGGCAGAAGACCTGTAGGTAAGAGCTAGTTTGGTGAGGAATTGTATAATTCCCCAAAATAATTCTTACACTCAGCATCAACTGCTATTAGTGCATCATACACTAAAGGCTGCCTTGGTGAGGAATTGTATAATTCCCTGAAGTGGTTTCTAGTGGTTGATTTAATTACGTGTTGACTGATTTAGGAGGCTAAGAATTCGTTTCCGTGCAAAAATTGTGTGGCAAGCCGTGGGTGAGGAATTGTATAATTCCCTTAAACTATCTCTGGTGTTGAACTGCGATCGTGGTGGTCATCTCATAGCGTGTCACGTGTTTTGGCGAGGAATTGTACAATTCCCCAGAGTGCCCATACCTACGGGAGAACCAAGCAATCGTTGGCAGAACGCTGTGTCTAAAAAGACGAAAGTCATTGTTAGTTTTAATTATTTTACTTTATTGAATTAATAAACGAGTTTACGAATGAAAGCCTTAAATCGTGTTGTTTTTTATTTATGTACCGACCCTGGACGCGACTAAGCTATCCCAGCTACAAGTGGAAAAACGTGTCGTTACAATACTTATCGGTAAGAAGACAGTTATGCAAAAAACAACTGACTCACATCTGTATCATTTATGAAATAGCTCAGAAGCTAGTTGTAAATAAGTTATCAAAAAGTCACCCATATTTTCAGCTAGCTAATAAAAATCCTACTGGGTACAAGCTGCAAAAATCTTAGTGTATGTGTGTGCATAAAATGATTACAGTGTTGCCAATGAAATTACACATGGCTGTGTTTCCAATTATATGTTGAAGAAAATTACACTACACATCTTTTGTGTAGGTTAAAATTGAAACAAAAACAAATAAAAATACAACCCAAAGTAGAATTACACACAGATTATACATGAATGTGATTACATGGCCTACACATGAGAGTAATTGCACACTCTATGTAATTACACACCTATTGACAACTCTGAATAACTATAATGATTCATGAATGCCGCGTCTGCAATTGTACTTTAGTTACCCTGTAATTATTATTTTTATAAACAAAAGGCATCTGTTTCTGACAATTATACATTTGTTTATACCAACAAAATGCATGTGTTTTTTAGTGTTGTAATTTTGTTGTAGTCATGTAGTTCATGTACCTGGTATAATTTTACCATGCTCCAGGTAGTCAATCGTTTCGGGCTTATCGGCCACTGCAGATATCTCCACAGAAAATACTCTAGCGGCCTTAACTCGCACGATTTTGGAGGTTAATTTACGGCACCGAAACTTAAAACTATGCGGTTACCAAACGTTTCCTTCAATAAATCAATTGTGGCACGAGCTGTGTGACATATTGCGCCGTCTTGTTGAAACCACAGCTCCTGCACATCACATGGTTATTCAATTGATGAACAAAAAATCCAGATTATAGAGCCAGATTATAGAATGATTCGGGGCTTCCTCTACGCTACGCTCTACAACAGCAATGACTTCTTCTGTACGCACTGCACAACGTCTCTGTAGATGTGTATTATTATTCAGAGTAAACGTGGTGGACGGATGGATGATCATGTTGACCGTAAAATGGGCAATACGTATTTCAAACAGAGTTCTGATTTTCAAAATACGAGTAAATTTGCACAATTTGGAAGCGCTGTTCAGGCGTCAGTCTATTCATGTTGAAATCAGCGTTGTTACTGTTGTAAAATTTCAAAAAGTAGCACAAAAAGGGAATTTATTAAAAAAGATGGCAGTAAAAAGTGGATTTTAAGAAAAAGGAGCAAGTTTAAGAGAACAACAAAAATTAACACAAATCTGCTTATTTTTAAAAACATCAAGAACAAAAATCAGGTTTTGCATATTTAAAGGCTAAAAAATACTATTTTTATGATAAAATAAAGCCACAAAAATACATACATACAGTCTGTGCTTATAATAATAAATTACTTGAATCTTCTGAAGATATCTATGTATTTATTTACAAAAAAAAAAACTAACCCAGTTTATTTATTTTAGAGAAAATTTATTTAACTTTTGACAAGTATCTGAATATGGAATTCTCAAGAAACAGGTACAAGACAATTCTGTAAATTTTTTGTACCTTGCATTTTTTAATTAACAAAAAAGGTCGTTTTTAGAAATTTTTAATACAGTACAACTTCGACAATCCGGACACATATAGTTTTAGGCTCGTTCGGATTAACGAGTTGTCCGGACTATAGCAGTTGAAAATATTGAAATAATCTAAGTGATTTAAGTACATACATACATACACATGTATATATATATATATATATATATATATATATATATATATATATATATATATATATATATATATATATATATACATACATACTATGATATATAAAAAGACGAAGTTATTTTGTCCTGACTAACTTTGTTGAGGTGGTTGATTTGTGCCTTTTGCTCTAGTCTCTCTTATTCTCCTCAGCCCACTGAATGCAAATTGGAAATGCTTTCTTTGCATCTGCATTCGAGGTCTTTGTTTTTGCATCCATTTCTACTTTTTTTAATGTCATAAATCGTTGATTTACGAACATGGAAATTTTCGGCAACCTGCCTAATAGTTTTTTCCTCATCAAGACATTTTAAAATACCACACTTCTAATGTAATCTTAGTATTTTATGTTTGCGTTTATTATTTAAAAATATGGCATTTCGAATGGAATTAAACAAACACGCTTGCGAAATAAGGAACCGAAACTGAATCAATAACAGTGAAAAATGTAAATCATATTACGAATAACAAAACAAAACAAAAATTCGCGTTAACTCGCATGTTTTGCTTCGATTTTAGTTTTTGTTCTTGCATAAAAAAAATTTTTCCGGATTGTGGAGGTAAAAATTTTAAATTGTCCGAAATGTAGAAGCGTCCGAATTACTGGAGTGACCGGACTGGCGCATGTCCGGACTATCGAAGTTGTACTGCAGTTATTAAATGCCTATTTTTAAAACTGTACATATATCTGTACTTTTGAACAGGTTCATCATTTGGAATCCAGTCTTCCAAATCACTTTGCTGCAAACTTTAAGCAGATAACACGGAATGACAAGTTTGAACTTTCAGCCCGTTATATAATTTTTTTTTTCTAATGATGCAAATTTAGAAAAAGAACTGCTCAACGGGAGCACTAGTATGCAGCAAACTATGGTTTTAATGTTTTAGGTGCTTAAGATATTTTATACGAACTTAACTTTGAATGCACTAAATCGTTCGATCAGCACAACAGTGTTTTCGATTTTGAAAATCGCACGATTTTTAAACGCGCTCTTTACAAAGTACCTCTTAATATTACTAAAAACAGAAACAATTTAATAAATACCGGATCTAAATATATACTTATATACAATCAGTCTTTTATCACTTCTATTAATTCTTGACAAAATTTCACTACATAATTTTAACTAAAACAATTTTTTGAAGTATAATTATAAAAAATTTTATAGTAACTTTTTTTTTATCAGAAATAATTTCTTATTCGGGCTTAAGTTCAGTAATTTCAATTCCTATTGAATGAAATATTTTTATTAATTAATGTGAGTTTCTAAAGAAGAGAAGAAAAATTAAACTAGACTTTTTAGCTGGGGGAAATGCTAATTTTTCTGTGAAAAAAAAAGGTTAAACTTCCTTACAAGGCAATATATTAAAACAGCTAAATCTATATAATTAATAGGCGAACATGTTTTTTTGTAATCCCTTTTACGCTGGTACCACTGCACCGATTTTAAAAAGTTTTATATGGTTTTAAAGAATTTTCCGCACAGATGTGCAGAATCTATGTTTTATTGAAATCGGTTTAGTATTTTGGGAGGTATAAGCGTTTAAAGTTGCTACTACTACATGCGCACATATTACATACGCATTCATTAGCTTACAAGCAGTGATGCCAAATTTTTTGGCTATAAAAGCACATCAAAATTTGGAAAAAGCACAAAAAGCGTAAAAAGCACTAACGTGAAAAACGAGCTTGATGTTTAATATTTTCTAAGCTATTATCTATTTCGGCAATGATATCAGTATCCTTAATGAAATATATCAGACGAAAAAGCTATGCTATCAAGTTTTTATTAAAGTAATTTTAAGAAATAAACAAATTTTTTAAAAGCACTACTTAGTGCTATTTCTCAGTTTGGCACTAACGCTCAAAATTTGGCGTTTTGAGTCTTCAAAAAGCACTAAAAATAGGGACAAAAGCACCAAGTTTGCATCGCTGCTTACAAGTAAAAAAGAAACAAAACATGCGTGAGTGTGTGTGTGTTTGTAGTATTTCTCTTGACCTAAGAATTTTTTCTCTTATTTGTTGTTGTATGAAACCGATAATACCTAAAGGAAGAGAGTTGAATAAATTGAATTAGCTTGGTTGAAGGCAGCGATGCCAACTATTTATAATCCAAACGCGCTACTACCCTTCTTAAAACGCGCTAAAACGCGCTAAGTTACAGCATTGTCAAATATTTATAGCAAAAACGCGCTATTTTCTACGTGCTAAATTAAGTTTCAATAAAAGTCGATATCTGTATTAGTACTCGTATCACAATTAATTTTTCAGATTTTGCAATATTGCTTCCTCGACATTATGTTTTAATAAACTAAAATCATTTAATACAGAATCAGAATCGCCTTCCAAATAATCGAAATCCTTCGTTTTTAATTTTAATTTATTTGTAAAACTTTGTAACAACATATAAATTGTGGAATAGTTTTGCGATTCAAATGCTTTTTGTACTTCAGCTAAATATATATGATACTATGTAATTTATGTTAATTTCTTGGGTCATTGTATGTAGTACATATTTTTAGTTGTAAAATTTTAAAATATTTGCCATTACAGTATTAAAATGCGTTTTTAATTTTAACCAAGGTCAAGCGAATTTCGTTTGCGACAGCTGAATCACTAACTAATTTAAGCAATTTTATCAGAGTTTTTGATATTAGAAGATTGTTAAATTTGTGCAAAAAAAAGTTAAAAAATATGGAACTGAAATGGTATTATTGACTTTATTCAAAACGCGCTAATTTAGCGCTTTTTTTTATTAAACGCGCTGAGACGAAAAAAAGCGCGCTTGGTATAGTTAAAACGTGCTAAATCTAGCGCGAAACGCGCTAAATTGGCATCGCCGGTTGAAGGGATTTTGTTTCTGTTTTTTTTTAATTTCATGTATTATTTAATTATGGTTGCATATGTATGTAAGTTTGTGTGTGGCTGTGTTTTAATGAATTTTTTATGACGTTTAGATACATTTTCTTTGAATCTTAATAAAAATTATTTACATTTTGATTCTAGAATACGGACGATTGTGTCGTCCGTTTTGGTATATCTAGTATTAATAAAACCGAAAGTACAAAAAAGTACATTTTCATTCAGTAAAAAGTATCAAAAGTGCGAAAAATTAGAAAAAGTATCAAATTTGGGTGAATTTTATTAAAGTAGCACATTAGTATCCAAACAGTCGAAAAAGCGGCAAATTGCTACTTTAATAGCACCAACAGTAACGCTGGTTGAAATGTCATACCAAACTAAACATAAATCACTTGCAAGCTGCCAAAATGGCAGCCAGTTAAGAAAATTGCACAACTTAAAGTTTTATACTTCCAAAAAAAAAAGAAAAAAAAAACACCCTGTACAATGTATAAACATTCTATATTTTTCTTTAAGTTTGTAGATATTTCATATTTTTGTATTGTATTAATATGCATGCAACGTTAAAATATTGGTGGTAATGACGGTTTAATTCTTATTTCTGTCTACTCCTTAACTTTTGCTGTTGTTCGTTCCATGGTTATGTTGTTGTTGTTGTTGTTGTGGTCGGTGTGAGACAGGAGCTTAAACATAAAATTATGACAAACATTTGTCATTTCTTTGTTTAATGTGGGAGCAAATTGCAAGTCCCCATTAAAATAGTATTTAAATACACAAGAAATGCAAAATAAATAAGGTGAATAATTACATAAATAATCAAATTGGCCATTATTATTGCCATAAATATCGTGTTGAATTGACAATTAAATAATTTGTTAATCACGTTCTTAACATGATTATAAGCCACACACATACATACATATGTATAAGAAATTCAAATAAATACATATACAATTCCTTAATAACCAAAAGAATTAAAATCATGTTCTGTATTGTTCTTGAAGAAAAATAATTTTTTAATAATAAAAATACAGCAAAGACTCGATATAACATACATATATATACTCACTTTAAAAAATTCGTGGTAATTTTAAATACATATTAACTACTTTATATAACAAATATTTTAACTTTTGGTGCTCAATGTAAAGAATGGTTGAACATAAAAAGAAATTTTTTTTTATGTATTCAAAATATACAGAACTAACAACTTTAACCCTAGAAAGATAATCTGCGTAAAATTTACGCATAACCTTTCAATATATTGTTATTTCGCTTTATTTACAATGAATTCGCATTTGAACTCTTTAGACAACTCAGCCGTTAATGGGTGCATTCATAAGACGTAGCTGCTGTGCAACCGTTGAGTGTTTGTCTTAGAAACGCATAGTTGAGTAGTTCCGCTCCACTCAACAGTTGAGTAATTTTCCATCATAAAATTTTTTCGCTACCTATAGTCAACATGTTGTGCTCAGCCTGAACAGCTGATCGAATAGAGCTTTATCTTTTATTTGATTTGTTAGGTGGCAGGAGCAAATATTTGTTAAATTTTACATTACAAATGCGATGAAGTAACAAAATAAAGATATAAGATTAAATTATATCCATCAAGCCGTTTCTAAGATGTAACTGTTGGGGCCAATAGTTGCCAACGGTTTCACAACTGTTGAGCTCAACAGCTACGTCTTATGAATGCGCCCAATGATACCTTTAATGAGACCCAAACGTCGTGGCGATTGGTATTTAAATTTTTAAAATATAAGGTGTATGTGAGTCAAAATTACGCATGATTATCTTTAGAGTGACTTTCAAGTTTATTATTTTCATGAACATTCGTGTTGTTTGTTTTTTTGATAACCACTTATTGTACATAAATTGTTAAATTTTATGTAGAATCATTTAATTTGTCGATAGCCTGACTCGAAAAAAATTAAAATCTGGAATTTGGATAAAGATGCTATCCTAGCCGCCTATTTAGATACTGATGACGAAATCACTTGTGAAGAAACGGATAGCGAGATAGAAAACCGCTAGAGGGAAGATAATGTACAGAGCGACATTGAAGAAGCTTCCAAACATGCGAAGACCAAAGAACAGCCGACGCCTATCACAGGCGAGTACATACACGAAGTCAACATAGAGCAACCAGCTTCTTCAACAGTATCTCTCTGTCACAGAGGGCTAAAGGAGGAAATAATAAGCATTGTTAGTTGTCACCAAAATCATGTAGACGCGGCCGAATGCCGGCATTTAATATTTTGTTAGATCTCAAAGGGGTGCTACACGAATGTGTTGCAATATGTATGAACCCCTTTCATGCTTAAACTAGTTTTTGTTTGATGAGATAATTACGAATATCGTAAAATGAACTAATGCCGAGATATCTTTGAAAAGAAGTAAATCTATGACCAGCGCTGTATTTCGGGATACGTGCGAAGTTGAAATTTGTGCTTTAATTGGGATTTTGGTAATGACAGCAGTGAGAAAGGTCTTGATAATATTGGCATCTGACTAATTTTAAAACATACATATATTTTATAAAAAATAATTTGTTTATTTAGTATATTCATTGAAATTAATGACTATAAATCCAAAAACGGGCGATAAGTTTTCAAAGATATATGATCTCTTAATTTTTTGAATTACTGAAGTTGTTTTTTCTGATAATAAAAATATATTTACATATTTAAAACTCGGCTATTTTTACTGCAGTTATATAGAAAAATGTAATCAACATTAGGTTATTTTAATTTAATCAACAAAATTCTATAATTTAGCTTTCCAAAAAGTATGCGTAAATTTTACGCATGATTATCTTTAACGTATGTCAGAATATGATTATCTTTCTAGGGTTAATGAAAAAGAAATACAAATATAATTGCCTTAATTTTTGATGTGTAAACTTCTATACGCTAGGGGGTAAAAATCTTTTGACTCTGATTTCTTTGCTTTTTGCTCTTGCTTTGCATTGTCAAATCGGTGCGAGCTATGTATGAGTGTATTAGTGTTTGAAAGAACCCTGCAGTCAGTCTGGGGCCAAGTATCTCTATGTCAACACTAAAATTCTAGTAGCAGTTACATTGTCTACAATTTCTCTTCTATTCGTCAGCATAAAAGAAATAGAGAAAACAGATGTAGTGTATTTCTGGTGGATTTTGCAAACAACTTGTCAATATACATAAATTTGTATGTACGTGAGGTGTAGAAATGTACCAGTAAATGTCTGGTTGGTATGTCTCCATGTTCCCATAACAACTATGAATTCACTACCTAGTCAATTGTTTTAGTGTTACTAGTAGATTTTCAATGACAAGCACATGCTAAATGTCTATAGCATAAAGTATTGTATGGCGAATAATTGTAGAGTAGTACTGGTGACAAAGTCAAAAGCGACTCAGTACATTTTCACTATTCGCACTTTCTGCAGGAAAGCAATACAAAGCAGAGAAACAAGTCGACCGGGTCGAAGCCGACGGTTATTTTTCTGTATATTTCCGTACACCAAAGGTGAAAATGAACCGTAAGAGCTACGGACTTGAAATTTGGACACAATATGTAGACATTTGGCCACTACAACAACAAATACATGAGAGTTAAAAACTAAAGGGTGTTCCAAAACGAGCAACGAAAAATGTTAAAATCCCATGTAATATACATAGATTTGTATGAACATATATACACTTGAAATTTTAAAAGTTAGTGTATTTTTATACAGACTACAACAATTAACACTAAATTTAAAAAATTTAAATCAATGGGTGTTCCATCAGTTAATGCAATTTTGACTTTGTAATTTTGACAACTTGCTGTATCTTGGAAACCGTAAGAGCAAAACTATTGAAATTTTCAAAAACGTTAAAACTAAAAAATCAAAAAATTATAAAATCGCCAAATCTTAAAAAAATCGCCAGAAATAAAAAAAAAATTGCCAAAACGAAAAAAGCGCCATATTAAAAATAAATTTTCAGGACTAAAATAAATCGCGAAAAACCGGAAAAATCGCCAAAATTAAAAAAAACCCAAAAAACAGAAAAAACCGCAAAAATGAAAATATCGCCAAAATGAAAAAAATTGCGAAAATTAAAAAAACCCAAAAAGAGAAAAAAACGCCAAAACGAGAAAAAATTTATAAAACTGAAAAAATCGCTTAAACTGAAAAAACTTAATAAATTAAGAAAGGTAAATAAAAAAAAAAAAAGATCAAAACCGAATGTGCGCGAGTCAACGTCGCACTTTACTGAATTTATTTTAATTGCATTGCATACACAACAACAAGAACAGCAACAACTAAACGATGAACAACAGGAATTAAAAATTAAAAAGTAAAAAGTAAAAGTAAAGGCATTTACCATAGATGAGCACTGCAGTACCACTAAAGTTTCAGTAAAAACAATAAAAAATGTTTAACAAGTAAATTTTTACTGATTACTAAAATTTTTTTCTACAATTTTTACAAATTGCCTAAATGATTTGTTATATGATGAGGAGCATTGAATTTTCAGTAATCAGTAATGCCCGTATTCATAATGAAATTCTACCAAGTGGCTAAATGTTTTTCATACAAAAGTTTCAAAATTTGAATGAAAAAACTTTGCCACTTGCTACGGCCCTACGATTTTACTAGTAATGCAAATTAAATTTCATTAGCAGTAAAAATTTACTGAATTTTTTTAGTAATCAGTAAATTTACTGCTTACTGCAATTTTGAATGCAGTACATATACATATACTGCAGTATGCCCATTTACTAACCAAATAGGTTTAATAAAACAAACAAAAACCAACAAATTCCTATGTATTTACAATATTGAAAGTTTTGATACTTTTAATTGATTAATTTAAAAAAAGATACTAAAAGCATAAGTACTTCCAACTTAAAAAAAAATTTCATTACTAGATGTTTACACATCTCCTCTGTGATCGGACTCACATTGCTTTTTTATTATTTTTTTTTCACATTTGTTTGTAGTTTCATCTTTTTTAGAGCTTGACATATCACATCTGAAATTAATTTACTATATTTTATTTAAGGCACATCAATGGGGCCATTATTTATTTCTGAGAAATGAGAAATTTACTCGGATTCGGTTAAAAAATATGGCAGATTATCTTATGCCAGAAATCGGATTTAAAAAATAAATGCCATGGAATTATTATTATTAACATCCTATACATCGGTGCTTTTAGTACAATTTGAAAAAAAAATCAGTCGCATCACTTTATTTTACTTAGTTTTAAGTAAATTTCCACAAAATCTAGTGACAGAAATCTTATGGAAATTCACTAGATTTTGCTTGAAATCTCGTAAGCAATAGATTTTACACAGATGTAATCACACTAAAGATATATTCGATATTTAAAATATATTGTGCCAAAGGGTTGACTAAAACGTAAACTTACAAAGAAAGCAACAAACAATTTTAGCTGCGTGCTGCAAGAAACTTGATTTTGCTAAATCACTTGTAGTGGCAGAACTTCAACTACTATCAATAAGCCACTGTATATTTTTTGCTTTTTAAAATTATAACTAGCAATTTCATGATCAAATTAAATGACATCTGCTACAACATTAATATAATAATCTTATTTATCAAAATAATACAGCCCCACCTACTTACAGAATAGATAAGTGTTGGCAAAATAATTTTAAACTTGTTTGCACTACTGTTTAAAATTAATGTGCACAATTTGTTAGAAGTGTCTTAAAAAAATTTAAGCTACTTTAGAAGCCATTATTCCTTATCGAATTATTAATTAATTATTGAATATCAAACGTGAAATGACTTACCTTTTAATAATAATTATAATTTTATTTAAATAACTTTTTCATAAATTACTGACGGAAACACTTTGAATAAAATGAAATTTATTAAAAACACACGGGCAATCGTTTTATTACTTTGCATTAATTTTAAATAGTAGATGCCCTACACTAGGCATATTGAAATTAATGGAACGAGTTTGCGGCAGCACAAGGAATTTTTTCGTTTTCATCTAGAGAGCATTTATGTGAATATTTATACATATCTGGATTTATCAGAAGGGGCTAATACAAAAAAAAGTGTAAAACTTTACATAAACATTTTAAGGACTTTGTCTTAAGTACATTGAAAGGATATACTGAGGTACAAGGAGAATCTGAATTTGCTCTCGCTTTGCGGCACAGACAAAATAAAAATTAAAAAAATTACAAATTAGGAGAGGCTGTAGAACAGCTGCTCTGTCTAGGACACACTATTTGTATAATAAAAAAGGTTTTTCACTGACCAGTCCGCTGCTGCAGGATATGACGGCTTTGATAAACTGCGACATGAAATGGATAAACTCGTTCATTTGGTCGTCAGGTAGGTTCAGCACTGAACCAAATTGAGAAACGAAGCAGAAATTATATTTCTTCACGTCTCCATTACAGGTAACACAACGAGGCCAATTAAGACCCAAGTTAACTGGTTTTTTACCCTTTAAACTGGCAGCCAGAGCAACCTAACTAATATTAAAATGTAGGGGACTAACGTTTACTTGCTTGTGAAGTTGTTAATAATAAATAATAAAAGATTTACATTAATTACCACTAATGGGACAATCAATCTATTTTGCCTTTTATAAAAATAAAATAAAATACATTGAAGTATGATGGGAGGATACATAAAATTAAGATAAAAATATAATTTATGACAAGCGCATAACAACGAATAGCATTTCAACCAGGAGTTGCAAATTAAGATCATGATTTTTCATGGCTGTATATAGGCTAAACGTACGTTCACACTTGGCAGACATTTATCCAAATAAGCGTAACCACTAAATATGTAATAATGAACACGTACGTACGTATGTACGTACATGAAATGTCAGAGAGATTAGAAAAATCTAAAATAATAAAACAATAGTATATTCTCTGAAACAAATGTGTAGTCGTTGAAAACTAGTTATTGTTATTTTAAACATTAATTTCGTTAGGATAAACAAAGTAGTGTTTGAATTTGATAATTACATTATCACATCCATATAAAAGTGTGATATGGTTAGAGTTTTACAATATAGTTTTGTTAAAAGTTTACGTCTACGACGTAATTTGTGTTATTATTTAAAAATAATATAATGTAAATAACAATACAATGTGATCCGAAACCATAATATATTAAGTTTAAAAAAAAACTTCTTCAAAGACATCTTCTGTCAGTTCAGTGTTTCGTTTGTAAACTGTCGGTAGTGTACGCGTGGTGTTAAATAAGTAAATAAATAAAATATATAAACATATTTATACATATATTTTTATACAGACGTGTCTGTATTTCGTGTATACACACATATGCAAGGATACATGTACATATGTATGCTTGTATGTATATACAGGTTATATCAAAAATATTAATTTATTTTTATGTTTTAAATAAAAGAACTTCCTATAAATATATGATTAAAACACAAAATATTATTATTAGAGATGTGCAAATGTCGTGATTTTATCGTGTCACGCGTGAATCACGCGTGATTCACGTGATTCGTGATCAAATATTATAACTAATCACGCGTGAGTGCGTGAGCGTGACTGAAAAAAAAAATTTACTCGTGCGTGATCGTGCGTGAGCTTTTTTTAATAATCACGCACGAATTCTCACGCTCTCACGAGATAACATTCCTGCATAGGTACATATGTAACTGTATTCAATCATTTGAAATAAATTATTTTATAATAATAAATGCATATTTGTATAGTAATAAATATGTATGGTGTATGAGCTTACAAACATAATGAATACCCCCAAAACAAAATGTTTCGACTTTTTCTGAAGTCAGACTTGTCGTACCGAATTCGTTAAGACATTTCGGTAGTTTCTCTGAACAATTCTTTTTAACATTAAAACTTTGATTTTTGAGTACATAAGTAAAAGTCTGTAAGTAATAGCGTAGACAGACGACAGCGTTAATTTGCATTAAAATATCACTAATGTGAATTAAAAATTTACCCTGACAGACGACAGTATTTGCATTAAGCAAACAAAATCTGTACATACCTTTCGTGCCACACACTTCGATAATTTTAAAATGGAAAAAATGTGTCTCGATTTTAATATTTCTTTGCTCTTTTTCTAAAAACAATTAAAATAACTTATATTTTCTGACCGAACCGCATTTTAATTTTGAAAACCAAAACAATTTGTCAACATTTGATTGATTGTGACGGTGTTACCATATGAGGACTGTGTTATCATATAGCTGAATTCAGTATTAATTCACTGTGTAATTAGTGCATTTACAAATGGGGATAATTCACAAGTTAATTTGCATTAAGACAGTTAATGCAAATTAACGCTGTCGTCTGTATATGCTATAAGTTTGTAAGTATGTATGTTTCTTAGATACCCTGTAGGAAGTATCAATTGAGAAACACTACTGATTCAACAGTGCCTTTGTCAACAATACTACTGACGAATTGTACCGCAGAAAATGTTTTTTGCTTTAGGGGCCATCCATATATTACGTAACGCTGTAGAGGGGAGGGGTGGGGTTCGAGTTTTGTTATGATTTGTTTTTTTTAAGAGTAAGTTTTTTTTTAACACAAACACAATTCGCAAAGCGATTAGCTTGTCTGGTGGGGGGAGTCTTTGTTACGTAACAGAAAAATTTTAGTAATTTCTATGTTTTCTTATTTAATATGCTTTTCTCATTTATTTGATTATCATTTATTTAATTGATCATACGTCTTACTTTCGCATTTATATTATGTATGTATACATACATACATGTGCGGAATGTAAATTTTTGATATACGAGAATTCGAATTCGAATATTTAAAATGATATCCGCGAATATGAATATTTAAAACTATATTAAATTAACTTTGCTTTATTTTAATTTACATTGTAAATTTTACAAAAACACGAGCACATATATATACATACATAGATACATATGTATATACATATGTATATCTAAGAACCTATTTTCGACCCAAAAAACATGAAAATTATATTATACATATACTTTTTCGTGAGCGTGCGTGATCGTGATAAGTGGTAAAGCACTCGTGCGTGATTAAAAATATTTTATTCGTGAGCGCACGTGATCGTGAAAATTTTCAAAATCATTCGTGCGTGAAAGTGCGTGAGTAAAATATTTTTCTGCGTGAGCGCGCGTGTCGTGAGTCAGAAAACACTCACGTGCACATCTCTAATTATTATTATATAAAATCATACTGTGTTCGTATTTAACAATATTAATATAATATTACAACATGGTATGGTAAGTCTCAATTATATTTTAGTCAGATCTAACAATAGTGTTGTCATATTTACAATACTAAGATTATGTAATATATTATCGCAACTAGGGTTCGCACCACTGTTATAATTGTAATCGAAATCGCGATTAATCGCACCTATTAATCCTCATCGTAATCGAATCTACTAATCGCTAGATTACGATCAAAACTTTTATCCTTTTTCAAGCAAAGAATGTATGTCAAAAGCCTTCGCTAATTAACTTTTTTCTAATCTAAGATTCATTTAAACTGTTTCAGTTTTCATACACAGCAAGTCTAACTCATAAAAATGTTAAATTTTAAGTTTATATATATTTTTTTTTTTTTTAAATGCATGTTTATTATATATTGTATCTTCAAATATGAACTAACAATAAGTATTCAAATCTTAAATCTATAAAAAAAATTATTAGGCCCGACCAATGTCGGACATAAGCTTAGTGATAGTTATTAATAATACATAAGTAGTGATAAGCAACAAAAAGAAAAAAGTGTTTTCAAGCAGCTTCATCATCTAGAGTGTTGAATATTAAAGCCCGTGTATCTCTCTTTTTTAAGCGGATGTGCCCAGTAAAGTTCAAAATATTACGAGCAAGCGGATTAGGATGTGACTCGAGTTTTGTTAGGTATTTGCCTGCGTATTTTGCAATTTCTTCAGTCACTAGTGGCATATTCAAATCGCGATGTATATTTGAATTTTTGATGTACCATGGAGCCGATGTTATAATGCGTAAAATTTTATTTTGCCTTCGTTGAATTTTCTCTACATTTGAAGCTGAAGCAGTGCCCCATAGTTGAATTCCGTAACACCATATTGGCTTTAAAAGCGACTTGTATATTAAAAGTTTGCAGTCTAGGCTAAGTGTTGAATTTCTACCAATCAGCCAATATACCTGAGTTAATTTAAGTTTCATTTGAGTTAACTTAGAGTCAATGTGGTGTTTCCATGTAAGTCGTCGATCAAGGTGTATGCCAAGATATTTCACATGTGAATGTTGAGGAACAACTTGATTGTTAATCCGAATGGGGGAGCAAGTATCTCTTCTTAGGGTGAACGTTATATGGACACACTTTTGTTCATTGACTTTAATTCTCCATAAGTTTAACCAAAGCTCCATCTGGCTAATGTGTTCCTGGAGTTTGCGGGATGCCTCATCAGGGTTTTCGTGCATACTAAGGCAGGCTGTATCGTCGGCAAATGTGGAAGTATGGATACTACTGCTCACAGGCATATCACAAGTATAAATCAAATATAAAACTGGTCCCAGTATGCTCCCCTGTGGCACACCGGATGAAATAGTTTCAGGCCTACTCGTAAAGTCTCCTTCCACAACAGTGAACTTACGGGAAATAATGTAACTTTCCAAAAGATTTAAAATGTTTATTGGTAAGTAAGTCTTCAATTTTAAAATTAGGCCTTCATGCCACACTTTATCAAATGCCTGGGAAACGTCAATAAAGAGCGCAGAGCAATACTTTTTTTCCTCAAAAGTTCTTCTTATAAATTGAACCAGTCTGTGAGTTTGTTCAATGGTGCTATGCTGACTTCTAAAACCAAATTGATGGTCTGGTATGCACCCACTACTAATTAGAATTTGGGACAATTTTGTTTTGAGCAGTTTTTCGAAAAGCTTTGACATAGTTGATAGTAGACTTATTGGCCTATATGACTCAGCCTTGGTTAGATCTTTGCCCGGCTTTGGAATCATTTTAACCTTGGCAAGCTTCCAGCTGTGTGGATAATACTCCAGTCGTAAAATGGCATTAAATATGAATAATAGGATTCTCATTGCAATACGAGGCAAGTTCATAAGCATCTGGTTACTAATTCCATCAATACCCGGAGTTTTCTTCGGGTTGAGCTCGGCAATTAATTTTTGTAAATCACGCGTCTTAAACTTTATGTGTTGAGGGGGTAGAGCGACTACATTCGGCAAATCAGCAACACCAGTACATATGTTTGGCGTAAAAACGGATTTTAAGTGCTCAGCAAATATTTTACCTTTTTCAGTATCGCTTCTTGCCCAACTTCCGGTAGATGTGCGTAGAGGTGGCTTATACTCAACGGGTGTTTTAAGCTTTCTAGCAGCGCGCCGCAAAGAGTAATTAGACGCTGGTGTGACATCAAGACCTTCCAGATAATTTTTAAGAGATGCAGTTTTTTCAGACGCAAGCAACTCTTGGAGTCGTTTAGTGCACTCTTTAAATCTGATTTTATTTTGTGGTGATCTGTGCTGTTGCCATTCCCTTCTAGCTCTTCTTTTTTCACGTACGAGACGTTCAATGTCTGTAGAATAAATTTTATTAAACCCAGTCTGCGGATGGGAGATAATGGCATGTTCAGCAGCCTGTTTAATATTCTCGCTGAGATTGGCAATGGTAGATTCAATATCATCGGATGTTCTAAGCGTAATGTTTTCCGTACAATGACTACTGAGATATTTTTTGAACCCCAGCCAATTAACACGATTGATCATCTTCACATATGGGTCAGGTAAGTTACTTCTTAAGGGACTACAAATTGTAATGATCATCGGAGAGTGATCGGACGAAAGATCAAGAGAAGCTTGAACTTGAATTAAATCCCTAGAGATATTTTTTATGACGCCAAAATCTATAACATCCGGAATTTTTTGTATGTCAGTAGGCCAATAAGTGGGCTCCCCACTCGAAATGACATCCAAGCCCATTTTTGAAATAGTGTTGAACAATGCTCGACCTCTGGGGGTAATAAGACGCGAACCCCAGAACGTATGCTTAGCATTGTAGTCGCCAGCTGCTACAAAACAAGGTCCAAGAGATTTGTAGAAATCCTCATATTGATTCTCAGTGATTGAAAATCTGGGAGGGGAGTAAATTGATGATATAACAAAAGTTGTACAAAAACTTTCAATGCCAATATTTGTTGCTTGTAGGTGTTCTTCACAAATGTTATCAAGAACATAGTGCTTGAGTCTTGACTTTATTAGAATTGCTGATCCACCGCAAGCCCTTCCTCTAGGGTCCTTTGTATCATATATAGTGTAGCCATAAATTTTAAAAAGACTTCTCGAAGTCAAATGAGTCTCAGATACTAACATTACATCAATATTTTTTTCCGTGAGGAAGTGCTCAAGTTCATTTTTATGTTGGCGAATGCCGTTTGCGTTCCAGAAACATATTGTTAACGTGTTCATGGCTTATTAATTAGTGCTTGAAGCAGAGTATTCTGCATTCGCAGCATTTCTTGCATCATGCTAGTCATATTTGTTGTAAAATTGTTTATAGTTTGCACCAGATTTTCAATAGTAGCTTCAAGGCGATTAAAATTAAAGCTTGCGTCAGTATTTTTTGAATTATTTGGCGAGGAAACATTTTGTGTGGGAATTGAATTTGTCTTAGCAGCATCTGCATACGATACACGGGAAGTAACTGGTTGGCTCATTTGCGCAAAAGTGGCAGAGTAAGCTTTTGCTGATTGAGCTGGAGCTAATTTAGGTTTTTGCACCATAGTCTTCTTTACGAAAGAGTACACAGGACAACCTCTGTAGTTAGCGGTGTGATTACCTCCACAATTACTGCATTTTTTATCACTTTGATCTTTTGGCTTATTGCAACTAGCAGTGCCGTGTAGTTCGCCGCACACAACACAAACAGAGGGTAAATTGCAGTATGTTTTTGTATGGCCATATTCTTGGCAATTATGGCACTGTACAGGACCTGAACGCTTATGTGGCTCTTCAACTGTGATTTTTCGGTACAAGAGGTATTTCAAATTATAAATTGGATGCGTTTCATTTTTTTTCAATTTTATATCATTAGGCTCAAGTTCAACACGAAATAGGGGTTGGGGAATCTTCTCTCTGTTTATTATATTGGACACATTTTTTACCTTAAACCCCTGGAGGACGAGTGCATCTTTTATTTCTTCGGGAACAACATAAGAATTTATGCCCTTCAATACGATCTGCATGCCTTTAGCGCTCTTAAGCTGGTATGTGTAGAAGCTTGTTTTATTTTTTTCAAATTCAGCAATTATTTTGCGGAAATCTTTTTCGTCATAAATTTGGACTTTAGTTTCATCGATGTTGCCACGTTTTATTGGAACAATGTGAAATTTATTCTCACCAATGACCGAAATTAATTTTTTAATAAGGGCATTTGAATTTTTTTGTCTCAAATATATTGGTGGCGGCTGGGATATTTTATTCGAGGCTACCTCGGGTTTGTCGTTGTCATCTTGCAAAATTTCGAAGCGGTTTTGGCGATTAGTTGAGGCTGCGCTGTTATCCCTAGACATTTTTGGAGCAGATGAAATTTTTGAAGAATTCGGGCTTCGCCCACGCTTTACCACGGTTATATATCTGTCCATTCCGACTTGTACCTTGAGTTTCGAGCCGCTGTTATCTGTAGTGATAACTTTGTTAAGTGATGAACACGAGCCTGAAGGGGATGATATTACTGGCTTATATGAAGAAGTACTGGGCAACTGTAATGTTAATGCATCATTACTATTTGGCATTGGACAAAGCGAAGTTGATCGCTGACGAAAAATTGGCTTTGACGTTAAAAAAAGACTTTCATCAGATTTATTATTTATATTTTTTTCATTAAGAGTTTCAGAACTCACAGTAAAATAAGCATTTCTGCCGTTAGAACTCACTTCAATTTTTTTTGTATTTGAGGCACTCATACAAAGAATTCCTCAAGGGATATTCGTTTGTGTGTTTTTTTGCGGTCTTTTTTGGTTTTTGTTATTTATGATTGTTTATTTGTTTAGAGGTACACATATATAGCATTCCTCAATATCACTTTGTTTAATTTTTTTTGTTTGCGGTTTTTTTTGTTTTTGTTATTTTTACTATGTAAAAATATTAGCAAAGCATAAAGCTTATTTATTAAAGACAGTTTGTACCTATTACGAATAATATGTACTACGAATATTTTTTGTTTGTTTAATTTTTTGTAAGAAAAATTCCGCTAATCGACTGTTCGCTATGAAGGTACCACGAGAACTGAAGTTTATATATGAAATATATAAAATACGTTCAGAACATATTGCAATCACATTAAAATGCTTTATAGGCTAAGATCCCAAGTAAGACAAAGTTTTACCGTCTGCAAATCGCGTACAATATCTTTCGTAGCACCTATAAAATAAAATTAAATTTTGTCTATCCTTAATTAAAGGTTTTGTGGCCAACTTGTTTTTAACTTTTCACTAATTTGGTAGCCAAACGAAATCTAGCCAATGAAATGAAAACAATGTTGCTTTGCCTATTTTTCCGGTCACTCTTAAAGCGTTTCCATATTTGAAGTATGTAGGTGGGTTGATTATACATTTTCCCAGAGATATGTACATATAAGTAAATAACGCTCATTTGCTGCAACAACGTACTATCTCAAAAATTGCATTATGATTTGTAAACATATTTTTCACTCGGTTGGCAGATAGGTGCAGTTTGCCTTGACGCGGGACCTCGCATTACAAAAATTATAGAAAATATTAAAAAACATGTTATAAGTTTGTAGTGTGTGTCTGTGTGTCTGTGTGTCTGTCCGTGTCCACGTACAGGCCAAACGGCTGGACCGATTTTAATTTTTTTCTGTTTGAAAGATGACTTGATCGAGAGGGTTCTTAGCTATGTTTAAAGAAAATCGGTCCGGCCGTTTAGAAGATATAACATCTTTTTTGAAAAAAGTCGGGGGTTTTTAAAATTTTTAATTTTTATTATTTAATAATTTGTTTCTTCTCAATAATTATTGTTCTGCAACTGTGTATGTTTTTATATAATTTTTGGCCATAAAATTTAGATATAGTGGTTTTTTATATAATATTTTTTATTTTCTGAATTACAATTGACGGGTCTCTGAACTAAAATTGATAAATCTTAATTACAATTGATGCTTTCCGAATACAACTGGAAAAGGTGTAGACATTCAGCGTCATTTAAAATATTTAAGACAAATAAGATATTATATTTAGTACACATATTTTCTTTTATTTATTTCATAAAACAATAAGAAATAAATCTGCTCTTTTGAGTATTGTGTTGTCTTGCTTTACAGTTTTTTTTGTAGTTGTGTTGTGTACGTATACAAAGCAGAGCCCTCAGGGATATGTGGTGAAGACCCATAGACATGGGTGGTAATGAAGTGCGTGCTGGCGCAGAAATATTTTGCATTTCCCCCAGAAAAAAATTTAGTTAAACTTTTCTTGCTTTCTTTAAGAAACCATATTAACGAATAATATATTTCATTCTGTTATAAAAATTTAAAATAGTCAACTTAAGCCAAATTATGTAATTATGCCTGATACATTATAATTTTATTTTGCTCCAAATTGTAGAATAGGACCAATATCCTTTCTATCCTAATTCCACCGTAAACTCTATTTCTCATGATCTTAAGAAACTAATTGGTAGTTTATTGTGTTTATTAAAGGTTTCTTGATTTACATTATTTCTGCAGAGAAAAACTGCGTCAAAATCTTTTTTATTGGTACTTATGTTTTTTAGGCTGTGTTATATTTTGTTTTATATGTATATTGCACAATTTTTTTTTTTGCTCAAAATTTTCTTTTGCATTTTCTTGTTGCGCAAAACTGTTGTTGCAACAAAAAGAACTACCAAATTTGGGATATATGTAAATTCAAGTATGAGTGATGTGCCACCTTTTAGAATACATCATGCAACATTTTAGCACAAAAAAAAAAAAAAGAAATCATGACATATTTCACTCTAATCCTCTACTGTCGTATCATCGAAAACGGGTGAGTGAATAGCTTATTGCAAACACAAATTCAACAAGAAAAATCAATTAGTTTGACAAGAAAAATCAGACCACACCATCATCATTATAAAACTACGACTAAATAATAAAAGTATTAAACTGAAGGATTGAACTAGTTTTATATAATTTTTAATACCCTATACATATACATATATAAGATGACACTTTGTAAATCACATCATCAATTTTATATAAAAATAAAAAATAAACAAATAAAAAATGTTAACAAATATTCCACTTAATTCAAATGATCGTTATTAACTAAATGCAATCTCGTGTTCCTTATGTTGCACATGAATACAAGTCAGTATTTAGTGTTCAGTACGAGTATTTGAAAGAAAAATTCTAAGGATTAATTTTGACAAACACACTGTTGTTGTAATTGTCAAATAGAACATGTAGGATGGAGTTAAAAATATACTAAAATGCATGTGCTAAAGCTAAGAGGAGAGTTCAAGTTGATATGCATGACGATGGTGGTGAATGCCGTAGCGCTGACGATGACTATGACGAAATAATATTTTGTTCTAACAAGTTGGTGCGCAGACATAGCGGGACAAGATAGAGGAACAACGACACACTCTAAATACTTACTTGCATTAGTTTGACATTTTGTAATCTGTAGTGTTTATGTGTCGCTTATTACAAACAACAAAAAATGTATGTATGTACTTTCATAAGCACAGATATTTAAATGTAACAACATGCATCATCTTTCTTATCGTCAACATCATCGGTATCATCTACAGCATCTCCAGAATAAAAGAACACTTAAAGAAAAAACTTGTCATTTTGAAAGATTTTAGTAAGAAGTATGCGTACTTCTCTAGTTTCCAACACTTCAACTCTGTATGTTGAAAGTGGAAATTCGAAATGGCCTGCAATTTGCACAGACAACACGGTTTACTGAAAGAAAAAATCGGATTACTGAAAGCGATACAAATCCACGCACTGATTTTAAGCTCAGCTAGTCTTATTCACTTTGGTTTGGCGAAACATCGCTTT
Organism: Tachina grossa; assembly: GCA_949987645.1. Lineage (NCBI taxonomy): Eukaryota > Metazoa > Arthropoda > Insecta > Diptera > Tachinidae > Tachina > Tachina grossa. The sequence continues at coordinate 58,426,169 of OX465274.1, forward strand.
ACTGAAAATATCATATTGCTGAAAACCAAAAGCAAGCCCATAACTACGTTTAGTATGAAACTTACTTTGCTTTAGTGAAAAAATAAACTTTTTTTTTTAATATGATATCTTCAAATATGAACTATAACAATGAGTATTCAAATCTTAATCTGAAGTATATAAAAAATAAACAATGACAAATTTCTTTATTAGAAATCAATTGCATAACTTAAGGCTGAAAAATTTGTGCATGTTTTGTCCGTTAAAAAATTAAATGGCAAAATGTATTTGTCCTTTTCCCTCTTACGTACTTTATTATATTTTTCTATTACATTGTCAATGCAAGTGGCTAGGCATTTACTGATTTTAAGCAGTACGCTTAACTGTAACAAATTTCAGTAATCCGAACTACGTTTTAGAGAAAAAATCGGATAACTGAAAAAAATTGGGTTTTGGTTATTTCTGGTAAAGCGGAGTCGACTGTACCCAGTACATTTGTGTGGTTTTAAGAATAAGTTTAGTATAGAAATCTGAACATATGTAAGTTGCTTGTGCACAAAACAAGTTGTAGGTAAATCTAACCAATTTAAAAGATTTAAATTACAACAAACAAAACTGATTAGAACGAATAATGTGAAGAATTCTAAGGAATTAAAAATTTATGTATAAGTAAATCTAAGCAATTTCGCTGCGGAATATTGCACCAGTTCTGTGGAAATAAAGAAAAAGTACTTAAATCATATTTTACTGTTTTTTCAAGAGAGCACATTTAAGCTTTCAAGCCTATTCTCCGAAATTTATTTCTTTTACAGTTAAATTGAAAAATTCTCTGTTAACAATAATTTTTTAAAGCAAGAATTGTTCCACACTATAGGTAATATAGTTAAGTTAAAATATAGCAAAGTATAACCTAAATTAAGCTTTTATTCCAAATGGGATTAGAAGGTAAAAAATATAAGTCCCAAGCCATTTTGCTATAACTTCTTGAAAAATCACAAAAAATTAATAAAAAGTTGACTAGGAGTACTTTCAAATATGCAGATTACGGAGGCACTATTAACCCAAAATAAGCTTATCTCGACTTAAGCACTTTTTAGGGTTCCGTACGGCCTATTGTTTTCGCTATGCTGCCCGTCTACCCGTCTGTCTGTCCGTCACATGCTGTTTTCTCGAGAACCGTAAGAGCTATGGACTTGAAATTTTCACTACAAAAATTAAAACTTAAATTAAAAAAAAATAAAATTAAAGGGTGTTCTATCAGTTAATGTAATTTTGACTATGTAATTTTGATAACTCACTGTATCTTGGAAACCGTAAGAGGCAAACTCCTAAAATTTTCAGAAAATTATAAAATCGTCAAACCGAAAATATCGCCAAAAAAAAAACGAAAAAAAATCACCCAAACGAAAAAAGTGCCAAACTAAAGATATCTCTAAAACTAAAATAAATCACCAAAATTAAAAAAAATCGCCAAAATAAAAACAAAATGCAAAAAACTGAAAAAAAAATCGCCAAAAAAAACTCCAAAACGAAAAAAAATCGCTTAAACTAAAATAAATTGTCAAAACCGATAAAAACAAAAAAAAGCAAATAAACGCAAAAGCTAAAAAAAAAAACAAAAACCCAAAAAATATCAACAATTAAAAAAAATCCAAAGTTATAATCTATATAATACGATTATAATTATATCCCAGCGAAAAATTTCAAAAAAGGTAATCGAGTTTGGAATTAAGCATTTTTGGTGGAAGTTCTTCCCTACTGGATTACCAACTAAATGATTTTAACAAGGCGTGAGACTAAAATAATCGATTCTTAAGAAGTACTTACTTTTTTTATTTGGCAACTTGTTGAGGTAATCTATTTCATCTTAAAAATCATTCTCTTCATTTAGCAACTTGTACTTAATTTTTTTTTTTAAATTTAAGGTAATGTGATTTGTAAGCGAGTAATGAAATTTGGCAATCAGAAAAGTAAGTCATTATATGTCAAGTAGTTCTAATGGTATTGTGTAATTTTTTGCTGGGTTATTATATATTAGAGATCTGCGTAAACAGTCTTGAAATGTAAATACGTCTTGTTTTTAAATGTATTGTCGTAGCATTTATTATACTAAACCAGTAATAAATGCTGTTGTATAATAAGCGAAGCACGATAGATAAATTGTTGTTCGTGTATATGACTGTTTACAAGCGTTGTCGCGAAGACTTCTTGTTCGTAACAAACACTTAAAAGAAGTAGTGTTGATGAGTGTATACATGTTATTTTTCATATTGTACGTTTGAGTGTGTGTGTGTGTGTGTAAGATGTAGATTGTAAGCTTTACATATTTAAGGCTGGGCTGCCCAGAGAAGCGCCAGAGTGCCGAACATCAATCGGCTTTTTATACAAATGAATACACACCAGAGTTGCCATTATGATACGAACGATAAATTTTTCGTATATTTTGATGGCTTCAGGTACCATGTATAGTCCTGAAATTTTTCGTATCTTTTGAATCTGTACGCAAAATTTACAGAAATAAAAGATTAAACTTTCCGTCTCTGACAAAGTTTGTTAAAGTTATCAATTCCGTTAACAGTGACAACTAAATACAAAAATAACATGTATTTTGTTGTTAAGTTTTCTAAGTTCTTTTGTCGTTTGCTTATTCTTGTGTAAGTGTGTTAAAATGAAATTTTAAAAGAAAACAATAGCGATCTTTATAGTATTTTCACACCTAAAGTTAAAACCTAGTTTTAACGTTAAAACCATAGACAGCTGATTTTCCGTTCACACTGCAAGTCTGATAAATTCAGGTTTTAAAGGCCGGTGGACAATAAATCCGTCATGCGTTAAACTTCGCCTTTTTCAACTGACAGCTAAGTTGAAGTACATGGTTTCTTATGAGGTCTGTTACATTCAGTACGTGTCCGTCAACCCAAAGCACAAAATTTAGTCAACTTTTAACAGATATTGGTGGGGTTTTTTTTTTTTGGTATGTTCTGATTTACATTATGACGGATTCATTGTGCCCCGGCCTTAACTCACATACTGTGTAATAACTTTGTTTCAAATAAAATAAACCTCGAGTAGAAATACGTGTATTTGTTGCTGTATATTTTTTTGTTGCCTTTCATAACATTTATTTATAACATATATTTTTGTTCATATGAAAAACTCAGAAATTTCACTTTTAAGAACTTTAAAAGGTATTTTTGTGTAGATATGCACAATATAAATGATTTTTCAAAATTCTGAGCATAAAAGTGATAAAAAGCGATTTAAATTTGTTAAAAAAATAACTATTTTGTTTTTGTTTTGTGCACACATGTTTATAATAAATAGAGGCCTACATACATACATGTCAAGCGGTATAATTTAGACCACCGGGCTATCATAGTGTTAATAAATGTTAAACGTTGAAATTGGATTTTCAAATTTTTTTCAAAATGTATCTTTTTGAGAATAAATTTATTTTTCTGGAAACAAAAATGTATCTTTCTCGAAATTTCACTAGAAACACTGATACACACACGATTATATGTATATTTCTCTCGGTTTAGGTTTAAGGGTTGTTTTTAGGGTTCCGTACACCAAAGGTGAAAAGGAACCCTATTGTTTTCGCTACGCTGTCCGTCTGTCCGTCACACGGTATTTTCTCAGGAACCGTAAGAGCTACGGACCTGAAGTTTGGACAGAGTTTGTAGAACCTTGGCCGCTACAACAAGAAATACATGAGAATTAAAAATTAAAGGGTGTTCCAAAACGAGCAACGAAAAAATTTAAAATCCCATGTAATATACATACAATTGTATGAACATATGTATGTATATTGAAACTTGAAATTTGTAAAATGGGTGTATTTTTATACAGACTACAACAATTAAAACTAAAATTTAAAAAAATTAAAATTAAAGGGTGGTCCATCAGTTAATGCAATTTTGACTATGTAATTTTGACAATTTGCTATATCTTGGAAACCGTAAGAGGCAAACTGTTGAAATTTTCAAAAACGGTAAAATAAAAAACCAAAAATTATAAATCGCCAAACCAAAAAAAAAATCGCCAAAAATTAAAAAAAAAATCGCCAAAACGACAAAAATCGCCAAAATTAAAAAAAAATCTAACACTAAAATAAATCGCCAAATTCGAAAAAATCGCCAAAATGAAAAAAATCGCTAAAACGCGAAAATGTCGCCAAAACTAAAAAAAAAATTTTATATAAAAAAAAAATCGCAAAAATGAAAAGATCGCCAAAAATAAAAAAGTCGCCAAAATGAAAAAACGCCAAAAACCGAAAAAAGCACCAAAACGAGAAAATAAAGTGTAAAAACTAAAAAAAAATTCAGTAAAGTGCGACTGACGCACGAAGGGTTCCGTATGAACACTAGATATGTAATGTAATACATACTTCATCCTGTATAATATATAGTTTTGGCATTTTTTTCCGTTTTTGGGGTCCTTTCGGTTTTTTTGTTTTGGCGTTTTGGCGATTTTTTTAAGTTTTGGCTCTTTTTTTTAGTTTTGACACTTAATTTTATTGTTTTGGCGACTTTTTTTGGTTTTTGGCGTTTTTTAATTTTGTCGATTTTTTTATTTTTTGCGATTTTTTCATTTTTGCGATTTTTTTTTATTTAAATTTTTTTTTAGCTTTGGCGACATTTTCACGTTTTGGCGATTTTTTTTGATTTTTGGCGTTTTTTTTAATTTGGCGTTTTTGTAATTCTTGTGATTTTTTCGAATTTGGCGATTTATTTTAGTGTTAAATTTTTTTTTTAATTTTGGCGATTTTTTTCGTTTTGGCGATTTTTTTTTTAATTTTTGGCGATTTTTTTTATTTTTGGCGATTTTTTTCATTTTTGCGATTTTTTTTTATATAAATTTTTTTAGTTTTGGCGACATTTTCGCGTTTTGGCGATTTTTGGCGTTTTTTTCATTTTGGCGATTTTTTTCATTTTGGCGATTTTTTCGAATTTGGCGATTTATTTTAGTGTTGGAATTTTTTTAATTTTGGCAATTTTTTTCGTTTTGGCGATTTGTTTTTTAATTTTTGGCGATTTTTTTTTGGCCTGGCGATTTTATAATTTTCGGTTTTTTTAGTTTTACTGTTTTTGAAAATTTCAAGTGTTTGCCTCTTGCGGTTTCCAAGATATAGCAAATTGTCAAAATTACATAGTCAAAATTGCATTAACTGATGGAACACCCATTGATTTAAATTTTTTAAATTTAGTGTTAATTCTTGTAGTCTGTATAAAATTACACAAACTTTTAAAATTTCAAGTGTATATATGTACATACAATTGTATATATATTACATGGGATTTTAAAATTTTTCGTTGCTCGTTTTGGAACGCCCTTTAATTTTAAATTCTCATGTATTTGTTGTTGTAGCGGTCAAGGTTTTACATACTCTGTCCAAATTTCAGGTCCGTAGCTCTTACGGTTCCTGAGAAAATACCGTGTGACGGACAGACGGACAGCGTAGCGAAAACAATAGGGTCCCTTTTCACCTTTGGTGTACGCAACCCTAAAAAGAGCCGAAACTTAAAAAAATCGCCAAAACCGAAAAAACGCAAAAAACGCCAAAACAAAAAAAAAAAAACCGGCAAAACGCCAAAAACGAAAAAAAAAATTCCAAAACTATATATTATATAGGATGAAGTTTGTATTAAATTACATATCTAGTGTTCGTACGGAACCCTTCATGCGCGAGTCAGAGTCGCACTTTACTGAATTTTTTTAAGCAAGCGCACACAACTAATGTCAATGCATGTGTGCGTTTGATCATACCCTGTAGTCAGACTGGGGCCAAGTGTCTCTATGTCAACACTAAAGTTCTAGTAGTAGTTACATTGTCTACAATTTCTCTTCTATTCGTCAGTATAAAAGAAATAGAGAAAACAGATGTGGTATATTTCTGGTGGATTTTGCAACAACTTGTCAATATAGTTACATAAATTTGTATGTACGTAAGGTATAGAAATGTACCAGTAAATGTCTGGTTGGTATGTCTCCATGTTCCCATAAGAACTATGAATTCACTACCTAGTCAATTGTTTTAGTGTTACTAGCAGATTTTCAATGACAAGCACATGCTAAATGTCTATAGAATAAAGTATTGTATGGCGCATAATTGTAGAGTAGTACTGGTGACAAAGTCAGAAGCGACTCAGTACATTTTCACTATTCGCACTTTCTGCAGGGTACACACAAAGTGTGTGCTTATGTACATTCATGACGTTTGTACATGCGCCCATGCGTAGAAAGAAGCCAGCATCACAAATTCTTTCGTCACGAAGTATTTTCTTCTTTAGTCCTATAACTGCTATAGCTGAAACAAATTTCTTGCAAAAATTGTTGTTTAGCGTTTGTTTTAGAAGATTTCGCTGTACTTAATCATTTGAAAAATCTCTCATGTCTTAAAAGTTCTTGTAAGTGGTCATGTGCAGGACTCTATTATATAGGCTAAAGTTCGTATAGTTTACCTGGGGGCAAATTACGGCACTCGTTATCGAACGAAATTGCGAAATATTTCAATAGAGTTTATATGGAAATGATTCGTAATTTCGTTCGATAACGAGTGCCGTAATTTGCCCCCTGGTGTCCATACAGAACTCTTCGTGTGCGAGTCAAAGTTGCACTTTACTGAATTTTTATTTCTTTTTACTACAGAGTTGTTTAAACAACCATTGTTACAACTAAATCCCTCACACGTAATGTTATGTTACATTATGTAAATGTCGAAATTTTTCTTAGTGTACTCTACTCATCAAGTAAAAACTTTGACTGTATTTTAGGGAACAAACAAGACAAAAATTAAAGCAAATCCAAGTGCATGCAACTCTGCTCCAGCACTCATTCATTAGATTCTTGCCAAACCAAAACTATTTTTAATACTTTAGTTGCTGTTGATGACTGATTGACGACATGATATTTGACAGCCGCTCTAATCATGGTTGTCACATCTGTTGTTTTGGATGAGTATTAATTTGTCCGTTCATACTATACTGTTGGCGTCTGTCCCAACTTGTGAATTTTGCATGATGTCTTTCATGTTGAATGGATGGATATGCGTGCAGACTTTTTTTTATTAGATGCCACATTTTTCTAACTGTATGTAGCTTACAGACAAACTTGTACCGAGTATGCATTTCTAAATTGTATTTATTGCTGTTGTCATTGTTCCATCTACATACGTATTTTGTTAATGACACGATGCCTGTTTTCATCAGTTGAATGAATTTTCCAAGCAATTCTCATACTCCCAGTGAGTTCAGTGCGAGTATTAACGTTGTATTTTAAAATTGAAACATATCCGCACGTCCCCATTTAGTAATCTCGTATCTACATACATACATATATACATATGTATATGCATACATATGTACATACATATGTATGTATGTAAGTATGTAAATGTATGTAAAACACCCCTTCCGAATAATTCTCGTAAACATTTTGATTAAAAATTTTTTGTCTTGTGTGCTTCAATTGTTTTCACTTATTGCATCTTATTGTCTCTTTTATCTTATGTATAAATATTTATCTATGTAAGTACATACATATGTAAATAATTAAAAACGATTTGCTGCACTAAATTTTCTAATGAAAAGTATCGCAATAAAATCGCATCCGAATGAAAAACAAATGAATTGAAGCGCATATGCTTTTGTTTTTCGAAAATCTGTTGTTGCCTTTGGAGGAGTTCTTGTAAAATACGAGTAAATTAAGAAAAGCAATCTAAGTTGTAAATTGATATTGGGGTCATGCATCCATCATAATTTTAGTCACACAGACACATTTTTTATTTTAGTTTGTGTCATTGTTAAATGTAATTTTGACAGATGCCTACATTTACTATAAAATATTAATTTATTTGGTCTGACTTTAAAGAAGTATTTAAGTTAAGTAACTTTTAATGCTTGAAATTTGTTAGACATTAATTTGTATTTGCTGGTTTGGCAAGACTTACTTGGAGATTTTTTTTAAACAAAGTTGTTATGAGTGGCAGATTTCTTACACGATATGACAGTTTATTATGCTAATTATTTAATGTTATTTAAAACCTTTTTTATTTTAATAATAAGATTTAATTAAATTTGTGGGTTAATGTATGATGTAATAATTAACTATCATCACTATAACTTGAATTTTGTTTGTTAAAATTGTTAATTAAAGTCAGACAGGATGGTATCATTCCTGCGGATCTACAACCCAGCGTGGGTCTAGTAATTCCTTGGCTACATGGCTTATACAAAGCCTGTATATTTTGGTCATATATTTCAATTGCCTTCTACCAGTTCATCACTGACGGTGTCAAACCCGATAAAAAATATCAGATCAAAAATTATCCCTAAGCCTGTTCAAACTTCCCATCCCCCTGAATTATTGATGTTCTCTCCATCACATACCATATCTCCTAACAACGAAGTAAACCAAGGTCCATCAAATCAAATTTCTAATCAACCCTTACTTAATATGACAACTAAGCCGGTAAGAGTGATTCTTCCCAGGAAAACCATATTTGCTACCCGTTTTACTGCTGATACAACTATAAACGATGTTGAGTTCCACATAAAGCAGAATTTAGGTACCACCTCAGATGATGATATTAAAATCTTCAAAATAAATGCAAGAAATAGAGCGTCATTTAAGATAATTGTTTCTGAAAATATATTCGACCGCTTGGTTAATCCAAGCTTCTGGCCAAAACACACAATAGTAAGAGAGTTTGTATATAACGATAGCAATAATGTAAGCCTACCCAAAGCCTCCGGTCATCAATCAAAAAACTAAATGTAAAACTTGCTTCAAAAAATAGTGAAAGAATTCCAAAAAAAAACTTCCAAATCATCATACATATCCGCTTGTTACCAAAACGTACGTGGCATGAACACTAAACTAAAATCCTTTTGTCTTCAAAGCTTCAATCTTGAACATAATATCGTAGTGCTTTCGGAAACGTGGCTTCGGGATAAACCTGGAAAGAAAATAAATAACTCCGAAATAATGTGTAGTAAATTCCAGATTTATTGACGTGACACAGTAGGAAGAGATGGTGGTGGCGTTTTCATTTCTATTTCCACATTTTTGCCATCTGAGGAGATATTAGTAGATGATATTAAAGACATCGAATTTATCTGCGTATACGTTAAATTGAATTCATGCTCTTACATCCCTCCAGCTTCAAGTCAGCAAATATATGAATCACACAGCAAAGCCATTGAACTCGTTTTGAAGCAATCTAAGCCTGGAGATTCAGTTTTGGTGCTCGGAGACTTTAATCTTCCAAATATTACATGGTATGAACAGCCCGATTTAAATTTTATAGTTGCATCAACGACTTCTGAAACTAGCATTAATTTTGCTGACAGTATTGCAGATTTGGCACTGTTTCAAATAAATAATATACAGAATTCATTAGGCAGGGTACTGGATTTGATATATGTTGATCAACCTGATGAATATTCTATCAAACGTATTGATCCAATATTGTCACCAGAAGATACATACCATCCCACTCTGGCGATAAATATATTCTCACAAAATCAACTTCTTGTAAGGAATAGTACAAATTATGGAAAAAATTTTGACTTCAAGCATGCGGATTTTAACAAATTAAATTATCTTCTTTTGACTGAAAATTGGTTCGAATACAGTTCACTCAAAAACTTTAGTACTACAGAAATCGATGCAATCTTAAATAAATTTTACAATAGGTTATTTGACTGCTTTAAAAGATCGATACCAATAACAGTAAGAAGAGCTCCAAATGGCCCTCCTTGGAATGCCAGAGCTTTATCAAGTCTGAAAAACTTGAAAAACAAACACTACAAAAGATATAGAAAAACTGGCCTTAACTCTGATTATAGTCAATACTCAATTTCAAGGTCACTCTATAACTTAGAAAATAATCAATGTTATAACAACTATCTGCTAAAAATAAAAAACAATTTTAAGTTTATGCCAAAATCGTTCTATGACTTCGTGAATTCGAAGCGTAGAATATCTGGTTACCCAGCAATGATGAAATTTGGGGATATTGAATCTTCTAGTGATTCTGAAATTTGCGACTTATTTGCTGACTTTTTTCTTCCACTTACTCAGAGAAGAAATGGAACAAACTATCAAAGTACCCATATCCAATTCCTGAAATGACTCAAATTGTCTGTCCAATTCTAGACTCATCTACTGTTATGAATGCAATAAAAACATTGCAAAGTTCCGACAAATTCGGCCCTGATGGAGTTCCAAACTGTGTGCTTATTAAATGTTCGCAATCGTTAATTATGCCCTTGACTTACTTATTCAACATATCTCTTTCTAATGGCTACTTCCAAAATATCTGGAAAAAATCATTATTATACCTCTATTCAAATCTGGCAGCAGATCTAACATAGCTAACTACAGAGGCATAGCTAAATTGAGCGCTATACCTAAGCTATTTGAAAAAATAGTAACTGATATACTATCACATCAAATATCATCATTACTTTCACCTCACCAACACGGGTTTAGAAATGGCCGATCAACAGTTACAAATTTATTGGAATTTACAACAAATGTAGTATCTTCCTTTTTCAAAGGCCTGCAAACCGACACAATCTATACGGACTTCAGCAAGGCATTCAATAAAGTTAATCACGATCTCCTCATTTTTAAATTAGACAAAATTGGACTATTGCCCGTTCTCTTGAATTGGATGTTATCATATCTTAAGAACAGATTTCAGTATGTTCTCTTCAAATACCAAAAATCTAAAATTATTCCAGTCCCGTCTGGTGTGCCTCAAGGTAGCCACCTAGGCCCGTTATTGTTTTTAATATTTATTAATGATTTACCTTCTTGCATCGCACATTCCAAAATATTAATGTATGTTGACGACGTAAAGTTATTCCTTAGCATGAATAACCCTAACCTATCTACCTTATTACAAATAGATTTAAATAACTTCGACCGATGGTGTATAGTAAACTTAATGGATCTTAATTTGAAAAAATGTAAACACATGTTATTTTACAGAGCAAATCCATTAGTATCTAATTATACGATAAATGAACATACTCTTGAAAAAGTTGATACATTCTTAGATCTTGGAGTACTTTTGGATAATAAACTAAGTTTTAACGCACACATCTCACAAAAATTATGAATAAAGCCAGAGGAGTATTGGCTATATTAAGCGCTGGGGTTATGAATTTGATGATCCGTAATTAGTAAGCACTTATATACCTCCCTAGTGAGACCAACTTTGGAATATGCCTCTGTGGTCTGGGACACACAATATGAAGTACATACAAAAAAAAAATTGAGTCCGTACAAAAGCGATTCCTTTTATTTCGCCTCCGAAGTCTTCCTTGGAATAGAGATACTAACTTTCCATTATATAAAAGCCGCTTAGCACTCATTAAACTTCCTACACTAAAAAGTACAAGAGTATATTTGAATATATCGTTTATTATGAATCTAATTAATGGCAATACCAATTCTGAAACTCTTTTTCGCAAAATTGAATTTGTAATTCCAAATCGTCCTCTTAAACTCCAATATTTCCGATACAACTACGCAAACTTTGATCAGTTCCGAAGAATATGTGCCGAATTCAACAACTACTATGCGTATATTGATTTTTCATCAAATCCTAAAATCTTAAAAAGGAATATTATTAATTTATTAAATCGTTAAATGCATTAACAATATCATGAGTTGTTATTAATTCGCTTTAAAAAAACCATTGTTATTTAGCCTGTAAGAAAATTATTTTCATAGGCTTTTACCTAAATAAATAAATAAATGTGATGTGATCTTTATTCCCAAAGGAGGGAAAGGCGAAATATTTTAGACCCATAAATTTAATTTCCTCCCTTTTAAAAACCCTTGAGAGAGTGATGGCTGTTCACATTAGAAGAACCATAGATACCTCTCTACTCTCAGTTTCTCAACACACTTATACCAAGGGCAAATCGGTTGAGAATGTCTTACATTCGTTTGTAGGACACATGGAAAAGTCACATGAGCTCAAAGATTACACCATGGTAGCCTTCATGGACATTGAAGATATATTTAATAATATTGATTTGACGGTAGTCATTCAGTCTCTTAGAGAATTGGGGGCTGACCGAGATATCTAACAGCTCATTAAAAATCTACTTCTATGCAGAAAGATAACCACGGCCACTATCACCAGGCAGGCCCACAGAGATACACCTCAGGGTTTTGTGCTATCACCCCTATTGTGGAATGTGATGGTCAACAATCCGTTCAAGATACTGAAATCCACAAATATCAAAACCGTTGCATACGTAGATGATGAGCGATAGCAATATCAGGATTTCATCATGAAGATTGGAAAGGGCACTAAATGAGGTTAGTGCTTGGTGCTCTAGGAGCGGCCTCAGTGCCAACGCAGCCGAAACAGAACTATTGCTCTTTACCGGGAGATACAAAGTCTCCCACTTCAATCACCCAAGACTGAACGGCATTACACTAACCCTGTCGGATAGGGCCTAATATCTTTGTATTATCATTGACAGCAAACTTTCCTGGAGAGAAAATCTTCAGGCGAGAGTAGCAAAAGCCTCTATGACAATTTGTGGCAGCAGAAAGGTAATCGCTTCTACTAGGGGAATAAGTCCCAAAGGAGTCGGTTGGATACTAGAGAATGTCCTAAAACCTGTATACTATTTTACGGAATCTCAGCCTGGTAAAAAACACTGGAATCATCGAACAATCAGTGCCGTGTAGAAGGGATTCTCCGAAAAAATAGAATTGTAATAACAGGTGCTCTTAGATCTACGCCGACAAAGGAACTCTTCACTATGGTTGCTATGTGGGCTTCCGGTAGACTTAACAGCTAAGAAGTTAACTCTATATACTGCCGTTAGACTAAACGCAACAGGCGCATAGAACTATAGACCATGAGGACATACTAGCACTATAAATACAGTAAACAACATACCTGAACTCATTGACTACTATACTCCCAAACCCTACTTTAACAGGAATTTTAGTATTGCATTGACAGAAGTGAAACTTTTCACGTACGGCTCAAGATGTGGGGAAGAGTTGGAGGGGGCATATATATTCCAGAATTTGGAATTGAATTGAATTTGGAATTGAAATTGAAATGTCCTTCAGGCTTTCGGACGAATGCAGTATATTACAGTAGATATATCTACCATTAAAAGAGAAACACAATGATATCTCAGAGATATCCATATTAAAATTATACTAGGTACATGCACGACTACAACAAAATTACAACACCAAAAAAACACATGCATTTTGTTGGTTTAAACAAACGTATAATTGTCAAAAATAGATGCCTTTTGTTTATAAAAAAAATAATTACAGGGTAACTAAAGTACAATTGCAGACGCGGCATTCATGAATGATTATATTCATTCAGCCAATAGGTGTGTTATCAGACAGATTGTGCAATTACTCTCATGTGCAGTTCATGTAATTAGATTTATGTATAATATGTGTGTAATTCTACTTTGATTTCTATATTTATTTATTTTTGTTTTAATTTTAACTTACACAAAAGATGTGTAGTGTAATTTTCTTCAATGTGTAATTGGAGACACAGCCATGTGTAAATTCATTGGCAACACTGTAATCATTTTATTCACACACATACACTAACATTTTTGCAGCTTGTAAACAAAGTTTGACAACTGTATGTATTGTATACATTAACAGGCTCGGCTTGTGCATGTACCTGTTATAATTGTATCATGGAGATATCCATATCATAATTGACATCCAATCTGCAATTAAGTCCTTCGCAGGTGTGTAGTCCACATCATTACTTGCCCAAGAATGTCAATGTCACATAGCCCTAGATAAGCTTACGCAGCACTTATTTATCTCACTGAATCGATTGCGTGGACATGGTACTAATTCAGGCAACATAGTTGCGGATGACCTGGCAAAGAGGGGAACCCTACTCAGAGTAGTCGATATTGATAATATCTGTCTCATCCTTCTGGAGATGCTTCGGTGATGCCAAGACAGATGACGCAAAATGAGCCCAGCTGCGTTATAGTGAGAACCCCTTGGCCTCACCTAAGCCCCCACAGAACTAAAAACCTCATTAACTTCAGTAGGAATCACTTGAGGAATCTCTCGGTCACACTGACCAGCTTCTGTGCACTTTCGGATTTCATGCTAAACGTATGGGTATCGCGTGCAACGATTACTGCTCCAGTTGTAATGATGAAGACGAGGAGGAAAGCATATATCATCTCTGCTTCTCCTCTGCTTTGGAGCCCTTCGTCTGCGCTTCCTTAGCAAATTATACTTCAGAAGCCTATCCGAGTTGTTGGAAATAGGACTCAAAGATCTGACTCGATATATAAGGAACAGTGACTGTTATGCCCGTAAACACCCTTCTATGGCATGTTTACATACTAGACCCTTTCCTGACCCACTCTCTCTTCTTCACAAGTAAAGGCTCAATCAGACGTGACATAACAATAGCCATAGAAAACAGCCGTTCGAACCAAACTAATGGGAAACACTGTATTTGATTAAAGGTGACTCGCCATAACTCTCACCATAGAAACCAATTGAATTTTGGTTTGGTTATGGCTAAGGCATTATGGCTATGTAACGTCTAATTTAAGCTTAACTTTTCATCTATTTATCTATATCTGTCCCTTTCTTTTTTATTCTCCCTTTATCTACTACTTTTAACTTACAAATAGCACAAAGGGATCATGGTATTGAACCCAAATGAGCTAGAACCCTAGATTTCGTTTTTCACTAGCAACCTACTAACCCAACCTAACCTAACCCAGTTAAAGTCAGCATTTGGAACTTGATTTTGAAAGTTTAGAAATCATGAAAGGAGCATGCATTATAATTGAAACTCTAAGAGACATCATAAAAAAATGCCAAAAAGAAATAATGATGAAATAATTCACCTAAGTATTACTGAAGTAAGTTCTCAACGACAGGGGTGCTCTTATATAAACCGCACAAAGTCTTTTATTGGATTTCTGAGCTTTATTTTTTTCATGATTTCGCATTATATTTATGCAATTTTGGTTTTGGTTACTTTATTTTTTTTCTGATTTCTATGGATAAGCAAAAAAAAAATAAAAAAAAAATCTTCAAAATTTAGTAAAATTCTCGTGAAATTAAATATTTCGAGAGATCATTTCGTATTTTTTAAATTCTTAAAAGTTGTCATAAATTTGCGTATTTATTTCATTATACTCGTAAAATAATTTACAGCAAGCAACTTGTTTTATTTTCTTTTTCACCTTCAAAAAAAAAAAAAAAAAAAAAAAAATTGGAAAATTTGACTTTTATAACTGTGTAATATTTGAAAGTGGCACCACTGAAATATGTATGTATGTATATCCCAGCAAAAAAATTACACATTATCATCAAAACTACTTGCCATATCGTCCCTACCACGCCAAACTATCCAATATGTAAAATTGGTTTTTTAGATTCGTTATCTTGGTACCCGAATTTATACGATATGCCTCGTTTAAGAATGCTGAAATTCTCATGGACGATAGATAACCCAATAAGAAATATTTGAAGCCCTGCACTTTTAGAAATACGCCGACCTTAAATTCACAATTGACGGATCTTCGTTCTCTTTCGAAAAGTTCAAATTTGCATATTGGATAGTTTGACGTGGTGGGGACGATATAATGACTTAATCTTCTGATTGCCAAATTTCATTACTCGCTTATAAACCACATTACATAAAATTAAAATAAACTAACAAGTAAGAGTGCTATATTCGGCTGTGCCGAATCTTATATACCCTTTACCAAAGTGTTTTTATGTAGTATAGAGATACATGCATAAGCACATACATAAAGTAAAGGGTGTTTTTTATTGAGGTATAGAACTTTAAGTTGGCATCACTTTTTTAACTGGCGGCCATTTTGTCAGCTGTCAAGTGATTAATATTTAGTTTGGTTTGCCATTTCATCATAAACAGGTTGACAAAAGAACAACGCTTGCAAATCGTGCAAATTTATTTCGAAAATAATGGTTCAGTTCGCGAAGTTTACCGCAAGCTCCGTCCATTTTATGGTCGACATAATCGTCCATCAGAGCAATTAATTCGGTTAACCATGGATCGTTTTCGCACTACGTTTACTCTATGTGATAATACGCATCCGCAGAGACGTCGAACAGTGCGCACCGAAGAAACAATTGCCTACGCCAACAAACCAGAAACGTTAGGGGACTTGGAAGCCAACATTCGTGGCGTTTTTGCCAACATACGGCCCCATATGCTCGAAAAAGTGGTTGAAAATTGGACCTGTAGAATTGGCTTTATTCGAGCCAGCCGCGGCGGCTACATGCCCGAAATCATATTTAAACATTAATGGCATAAAATTATCCTTCCAATAAAGCCAAATTGATGGACATTAAAACGATTTTCTTGTGTTTTATTTCAATTCGAAGTTCTATACCTCTAAAAAAACACCCTATATAAACAAAAAGAAAAAAATAATTTGACCGAGTTACTTTTATCTACAAAAAAATAAATTTACAAACCCTAGAATCATTAAATTAGATTTTTCTGATTTCTTATATCAATCTAGTAGTTCTTAAAAAAATATAGAAAGTGTATTAAGTAAAAAAGGAAAAAAGAAATTAAAAAAAATATTTTATTTAGTTAGTTTAATATCCAGAAAAAAAGTTCAAAGTTTCCAGCTCTGGAGCTGTGGTTTTTATTTTTATAATTTTCTACACCAAACTTTTCCTTCCAAAACGTAAAATATGTATAATCTATAAAGGAAAATATAAAAATTAATTAGACTTAGTTACTTTTATATATCACAAAAAGTGTAAGTTTCCAAACCCTGAGATCATTCTTTTTGATTTTTCTGATTTCTTACACCAATCTCTTTCTTTTAAGAATTTAAGATATGTTTAATTTATAGAAAACAGGAAAAATTTGTCTTAGTAAGTTACTTTTGTACAAAAAAAGTTAAAGTTTTCCAACCCTGGAATCGTCTTTTTAATTTTTTTAATATTTTTTTTTTATTTTAAATACCAATTTTATTCGAACTCAAGCATATAATAAGTTTATTTAATAAAAAAATAAAAACTAATTTTCGGTAGTTAATTTTTTATATCACAAAGAGTGTAAGTTTCCCAACCCTGGAATCACCCTTTTTGATTTTTCTGTATTCTTAAAAACAATATTTTTTTAAGAATGTAAGATATGTTTAATTTATAGTAAAAAAAGAAAAAATTTGTTTTTTCCAACCTGGAAACGTTGTTTTAATTTTTTTTAATTTTAAATACCAAATTCATTCGTACTGAAGTATAAAATAAGTTAATTTTATAAAAAAAAATAAAAATTAGTTTTCGGTAGTTACTTTTATATATCACAAAAATTGTAAGTTTTCCAGCCCTGGAACCGTTCTTTTTGATTTTTCAGATTTCGTACACCAATATATTGCTTTTAAGAGTATAAGCTATATTTAATATATAGAGAAAAAGAAAAAAATTGTTTTAGTAAGTTACTTTTGTATAAGAAAAAAGTTAAAGTTTTCCAACCCTGGAAACGTCTTTTTCATGTATTAAACTTTTTTTTAATTTTTAATATCAATTTAATGTGTACTGCAGTATAAAATAAGTTAATTTAATTTAAAAAAAAATAAAAAATAGTAAGACCTAGTTACTTTTATATATTACAAAAAGTGTAAGTTTCCCAACCCTGGAAGCCCTTTTGGATTTTTCTGATTTGTTACGCCAATCTCTTTCTTTTAAGATATGTTTAATTTATAGAGAAAAAGAAAAAATTTGTTTTAGTAAACTACTTTTGTATAAGAAAAAAATTTAAGTTTTCCAACCCTGGAAACGTCTTTTTAATTTTTTTAACTTTCTTTTTTAATTTAAAATACCAATTTAATTTTGTACTTAAGTATAAAATAAGTTAATTTAATAAAAACATATAAAAATTAGTTTACGGTAGTTAATTTTTTATATCACAAAAATTTTAAGTTTCCCAACCCTGGAATTATCCTTTTTGATTTTTCTGATTTTTTAACCCAATCTCTTTCTCCTTAGAATATAAGATATATTTAATTTATAGAAAAAAGGAAAAATTTCTTTTAGTAAATTAATTTTGTATAATTGTGTATAAAAAGGTTAAAGTTTTCCAACCCTGGAAACGTCTATTTAAGTTTTTAACTTTTTTTTATAATTTTTTTTATTAAGAAATATTAATTTTATTCATACTGAAGTATAAAATAAGTTTATTTAATAAAAATATAATAATAACTAGTTTTCGGTAGTTATTTTGTATGGCAAAATGAAGTTTTAGCTTCCCAGCTCTGAAACCGCCTGCTCGATTTTGCTGATTTTCAATACCAATCTTATCTCGACCATTTCTGACACACCAGTCCAAGAACGAAGTCTCTAGCTTTTCTGGGAGCTTCGGAAAACCGATTTCACGTACAGACAGACGGACAGACGGACATCGCTTATTCGTCTTCCCTATGCATAAGGATCCAGAATATATATACTTTATGGCTCGCTTATTAATATTCTAGAAATTACAAAAGGAATGACAAACCAATCTATATATACCCCTTTACCATTTTTTGGTAAAGGGTATAAAAAGATACAAAAGTTGATAAATGAGGAGAATGATTCTTTTAGGGCCAATTTCACCAACTCTATTTAAATATCAATTCATATTTAAATGTCGATTTTTATTAATTTTTGTATGGAAAAATTATTTTTAAATATTAATTGATATTTAAATAAGTTGATGAAATTGGCCCTTAGATTCAGTAGATTACGTGAACATGTGGCTCAATATAAAAAGAGAGTGCTTCTCAATAATCCATTATTTTGAGTCTCATGCCTTGTTAAAATCTTTAAGTTGGTAATCCAGCAGGGAAGAGCTTTCACCAAAAATGATTCATTCCAAACTGTCACCAGAGTGCCGAACTTCAATCGGGTTCTTATACGATTGAATACACATACTCGAATACATTTCCATCGGTAGCCAGCACTTTATATGCGTCCGCAACTGGGGGTTTTCGTTAACTGACTTTATTTCGTTCATTAAACTTCTTCACCATGATCCTCTGGGCCAGCCGCGATTGCGGGATCCTTGTGGGTTCCGATTTAATGCTTACTTGGCGATGATAAAACACAGTGTATGGCCAACCCATTTCCATTTCCTAATTACTAACTTTTGCGCGATAGCTTTTTGTGTTCATCTTCGCTGATGTTCTTCAGTTGAAATCCAGTTATGTGGCCAGCATATAAATACAATATATTTTTAAAATTTATTACTTTACTCTGGGAATGGCTTTTTTTGTGAATAACAATGCAATATCATCATCATAAGCTAAGTTCTTTAGATGCTCTATACTTATTGGATATGAGATTATATTTTTATCAAGCGTATGGTCGATACTTGTTCGAAGCAGCTTGACCATGACCACTCAAAATATGAGAAGGGATAGTATACAATAGGGTATTCATTTAATCGGGGTTTTGCTTTGATCGGTTAATCGATCGACTAAAATCGAAGTTTTGTCTTAATCGGTTAATAATTGGTTAATTTCGGTATTAACCAGTTAACCGATTAACAAAGTTTTTTCCATATATTAAGTAATTTGAACAAGTAAAAGTCCATAAATTATAATTATTTATTAATTTGAGTTTATTAGTAAAATAAAAAATTACGCATAAAAACTGTTTAACTAAATGAAAAAAAAAAAAATAAAAATAAAGTCAATAGTTTAAAGAGATCTTCCAACAAAATTTTTCAGAAAAATAATATGGTTTAAGTGTTAGGGATTTACGGCCCCTCTCACAATGTACAATTAAAAGCTAACAGGGACTTTAACGGCAAGTTTTGTGGGAAGAACTGTCAGTTAAACTTCACATTAACTCTTAATCATACATTGTAAAAAGGGACGTTAATCGAATTTGTTTTGATAAAACTTGACTTGGAAAAATTCTTTCACTTATCGTAGACGTTAAGGAAATTGAAAGCAGTCCATAATACAGAATATCTAGTTTCTTAGTCCTTTTCTGGATTTCTCTAAACATATAAAATCCTTCATTATGCCAATAGATTCCTGTTTTTTTTTTGTAATTTCTTAACAAATTTAAAAATTTGTTACTTCGTTTAATCGGATGAAATTAACCGGTTTAACAGTTAATCGAAAAAAGGCAATTTTTAATTAACCCATCAGTTAATCGGGTAGTAATTAACAGGTTAACCGATTAACGGCTAACCGATTGAATACCTTAGTATTAGAGATGCTAATCGGGACAGGTTTTTAGAAATCCCGGGCTTCGGGATTTAGTGATGGTGTCTCGAAATCCCGAACCGGGACCCCGGGATTTTCGGGACTAATAAAATCCCGAAATAATTGTGGATTGCGTCTTTATATTAAAAAAAATATTTTTATTTAACAATTTATTTTTTTGCATATTTAAAAGGTGCATACAGACGTACATATGTATGTATGTCTGTTCTCATATAATTCAGACTTTTAATTAAAATATTAAACACTAATGCCGTTTTCGTTTCTAGAAAAAGTTTCACATTTTTTATTTTTTGCTATAAAATTTGGCGTTCGTGTGATACAATAATTTCTAATAAACTCTCTGTTTCAAAAAAAAACCTTTTTATTGCAAATTTTCATTTCATGTAATACTTTTTCCTAGAAAAGATGGCGTTTTCTTTTCTGTGGCAAAAACAAAAAAGTGCTTTAGTCGAGATAAGCTGATTTTGAGCTAATGGTACCTGCGTATCCCTGGTTAAAATCTCAATAAATTTGTGTGATTTTTCAGGAAGTTATAGCGCGATGGCTTGCGACTTATCTTTTTTAGACTTCTAATCTAATTTGGAACAATAGTTTAATTTAGATTATAGTTTAGTTTATTTCAACTTAAATATAATTATTAATTATAGTGTGTACAACGATATTTGCTTAAAAACTAACGATTAACAGAGAATTTCCCGATTTAACTGTAAAAGAAACAAATTTCTGAAAATCGACGTGAAAGTCCAAAAGTTCTCTCATGCAAAACAGTAAAATATGACTAAAGCACTTTTGTCTTTTTGCCACAGATATACATATACTGACTTATTCATAAAAAATATTTCAGGTTTATTAAGCGCTTATTTGACATATTTTTATGGGAAGTTTCTCAAATAAATCTGTAATAAACATAAAATATTTTTTATGAATTAGACCGATATTATGTACTCGTATACACAATATAAAATTATCTACTAAAATATTTATTCAAAGCAAATTTTTTATTTTAACTTGTTATAACAGGGAGTTTGTAATAATTTTTAATATAGAAGATGACAGTCAAAAACATTATTTATGCAAAAACGGGATTCAGAAAATCCCGGGCTTTAAAATTAAAAAATCTCGGGCTCCGGGATTTGCATAGTCCCGAAAATCCCGGGATTTCCGGGCTCGGGATTTCCCGTTTAGCATCTCTACTTAGTATACAATCTTGGTGAATACTTGCAGCAACATCGATTGGCATTGATTTGCAGCATGCATCATGCAAAACTTTTTATTTAAAGATTTTGTATTGAGCTTTAATTAATTTTGACTATTTGGTCATCGTCTTTCTTGTAACCGCTTCTCATACACTATGATGATATAAGCGGTCGAAAGCTTTTTCAAACTCACCAATATTTAAATGTTAGGGCTGACTGAGTTCATATCAAGTGCTTATGATGTCGCTGCCACCTTCAAAATAATTAAAGTCGTATTTTCGTGTGACCTGCTGTGGTCAATGTGTTCAATCATATCTGAGAATTTGATATATTCGTAAAAATATGCAAATTTTGTCGATAACTAAACCAAGTGCGGTTAATAATTTATCAATGCACTATGTAAATGTAATATTTAACATTTTACATATTTTAGTCATTAATCTTCGTTAATTTCACCTGTCTTCATTTTGTAAACACTTAAATTCCTCTAATACCAATGCAAATTATAATATGATTCGATCAAGTCCATTATTAAAGATCCTAATTAATGTATTCAATAATAGAATATAAATAAACAAATATTAACAAATAATCCCCATACGCTGGTAATTAAATAAAATAAAATTAAATAAAATTAATTATTCGCACGAATCCAATTCAAGTTGAAGGAAATATTGCGCAGCACCAGCTTGTTTCATGTAACAATTGTTTTCACCGATGACAACAAATTGAACAAGATCAGCTAACTACTTATTTGAATTGGCGCCAGTCATATTAAATTTAAACGGGCGATATAACAATTTGAAATAACTTGTTGGAATTAAATTGAAATGACATTTGCTTACAGCAGATATTTCCATTAGCGTACCCACATTTTCAATAACTCAGATTCATAATACGAATTCCAGCCAAGCTGCTGAGTGTTTTAAGTGAATAATTTTGCACTTGCGATGTCAAGTGTGACTCGACGGGGTACAGAGTCGACAAGCCAACGTTTACATGAGAGACATGTTTTTTTTTCTAACAAATATCCAACTCGTAACAATTTGCCAGTGGAGTAATTTTACATGTCAAAATGTCATTATTGTTGCTATATTGGCGTCGGTGTTAAGGTTAATCGTTGGCATTGCCGCCATTGTCATCGCAATTGTTTGAGTGTCTGTGTTTGCCTGTTGTACATTTCATGTTTAACACATGGAACGGTATCTATGTCAGGGTTTTTCTTCTCTGTTAAACACCAATTAACGTCACCAGTTTTATATGAAGTAATTAACCTGTAATAACTGCAAGGTGTTGGTGACTTTTAAAACACATATACTTAAGTGTCTTCAAAGTTGTTTTGTTACACTTGTAATATCCATTTGGACAATTAATGGGTGAACAATTTTAATAGGGGAAGTAAGGTTTCGCATTCTGTTCAAATTTGATGTACTAAATGAAATGACGAAGTTATTAGGGTTCAAATATACGAAACACATCAAACAAAATCAGATGCTGCCGCTCTTAAAACATTAAGCGCCATTATTAGAGCTAAGTGATAAAGTTCGGGATAGGTAATCGTAATCTTAGCAAAACTGAACTGTAAAGTTAGGTTAGGTTAGGTTGAAGAGAGGAGCCATTACGCTCCTCCACTATCCTCATGTCTCAGGACATACCCATAAACCAGTACAGGCCTATTGTACACTTTCATGTGAATTCGAGGTTGGCGTTGGCTGAAGTAGTTAACACTTTGACTACAACACCGACCATCTTGGGTTCCAGCACGGTTCTGGTAGCCCTTAAATGTAACCACACCATTCATTTTTCTGATGTGCATTAGTCTACCTTTGTAACAATTGTTGAAGGAAAGTTAAAGTGATGAAGGGATAGACACTGGTGACTTAACTACTCCTGCATCAGCGGATAATAATCCTAATGTAACATTAGAGCGCCCTTCTTCGTCGGTATTGTGTAGCAAAACTATCGACGAAGTAAAATAACCAATAAAATGGCTACTAAACATACATAGCTTCAAAACTTTAATACGCCTGATTAACACCAGAGGCGCTGCAACACTGCATTATGAAAAAGGTCCAAAAAAGCAGAATTGTAAAATAATGAAGCTTTCCTCTATCTCTTTCTTCACCACTTCTATACCTTTGCTAAAGAAGGTAATACCTAGTAATGGTAGTAGGCATTCATTGCCTGAGTGTTACTTCTCCTTATTAAAAAAAAACGAAACTAACCCCACCTTTATAGGAACGCAGTATCATTTACGTAGTCTCGTAAACTTTTCCAGTCAATGCCATTAAGTTGGTATCTCGGCTGGGCGAAAGCTGGGCAATGATAAAGAAAGTTCTCCTCCTGACAAAGAAAGTGTGCCTCATTGTCCTTCATGCATATCCTGCATTAATTGCTTCCTGTAGCTCTAATTCGGTACAAACATCCTCCGTTCAGATGCTGATAAACTTTCATAGGTCAGGCTTGTATAGATTCAACAGCCCTTTGTTTTGCCTTCTTCCGAGTCATCACATAAAATCTTGGTTATATTATATTAGTATCACTACTCCATCGTTCCGCCTCGCGGCTAATATAGCATGTATTGTCATATTTTTGATTATAGATGATATATTATCTGCTTATGGAAAGCACAGCTGAGTGCTACCGGGCGTGTCATAGTTTACGGATAGTGGAAAGTTCCGAAGTAGCTGCTACTCGTAGTAGTCGCGGACAGTCAGCGGTTTCAAGAGGAGAGTCTTGGAGGTTGTTTCGAGTTCCCACAAATTCCGAGTATGCCAATGATGCCATAAATTCAATAAATATACAGCAGGTCTGGATGTTTTGATCTGTAGCCCCGTCACCAGACTCATATGCAGTCAGCTAATTCCCGGTTCATCTTAAAACCTTTTAACATATACCGTCCGTAACACTCTGACCTTTTTCGCCAGCCCATCTGCACGTTCATTTTCAACAACTTCGTAGTGCGCCGACACTCATTCAATACGCATGTTGCCATCTACTGCATAATCGTTAATCATATTTTCACAATCTAAAATGGTCCTAGAATTTAATCTTTCTGTTGTGCTTGCCCTAATTTCCGATTTAGGGCCATTATTACAACTTAAAAATAGTTAAAATAAGGAATTTATCGGACGTATAAAAAGCTTTCCATTATTGCAAATTGGAATTGACTTACCAGGTAGGATAAACTTGCCTGTAATTTATCGTTCACTTAAGGTTAAAGTAAAATTTTGCAAATGATAAAGTTTTTATACGTCCGATAAAATCCTACTTTTAACTATCTTTAAGTTGTAATAATGGCCCTTAATGTCAGTAAATATATTGATATCTGTAACCCTAATATTAACAATGAGCCATTTTGAATCTTCCGTGATTGCACGCAGTTCCACCTGGAAGACTGTATTATGGACAGGTAAGCTTAAGTAAATTTCGGTCTCCAGTTCTTTTATAAACAAATCTAGGCCCGTTCTTTACCTTAGCTTCGAGCTACTGGTGTTTGTTTTTGGGTTCGATTACCCAGGCGTGTTTTTGCGGTACCAATGTATCGAATTCATTTATAATCCTAGTTTCACGTACCCGATTGGACATTTCCAAGTTCTGGTCTTATTCGTCTACTGACGTCCGTCTGTATGTTTTAATGGTGTGGTATGTTGTCTTGTTCAATCCATTTCCCTATTACTTGTAGACGTTTTGTTGCAAGAGATGGTTCGTATCTAATATGAATGTCTATAGTTTGAACAAAAAGAATCGTCTCCAAAGCTCGGCTGGCTGTAGTCCTCACTGCGCCAATTATACCTTGACGAAACATTCGTTGAACTTTCTCCACAATTTTAGTGTTGCATTTTCTACCCATTGACCGTCACCATACTACCGATGCGTATGTAAGAATTGGTGCGATCACAGTCCTATAGAGCCAGTGTGTCACAATAGGGCTGAGCTCCCATTTGGACCCAATGGCCCTGCTTTAGAAAGACCAGCACGAGCTAGTATTCTTGACTCTTTCCTCTTTCGGATTACTCCTAAATAGTTAATCCTATCGAATAAGGTCACGAGTTTTCCCTAAAAACTAGGATCACTATACAGCATCATCTTTGTCTTCCTGTTAAAAATATCTATTCCCGTTTGTTCTGAATTAATATTAAGCGCAATGTTGATAGTACTTTCCGCCGCCCTGCACAGTTATTTAAGGTCTTTGCCCCTTAAAAGTATCGTGACATCGTCCCCAGACTGAACTATATAGTGACCTTAAAAAGTTTCCTATTATTACAACTATGCAATAAAATAAATGATAAAATTTTTGCAATGTGGCAATATTTATGTAGATAAACATAAAAAACATTCCTGCAAAAATCAACTTTAATTGAAAAACGACAAAAAATCAATTAAAAATGTAATTGAGTCAATTAAACTTTTTAATTATTTAAATTTTTAAATACAAATTTAATTGACTTAAATACATTTTTAGTTGATTTCTGGCTTGATTTTCAATTAAAGTTGTTTATTGCAGGAATATTTTTTCGGTGTACCGAATACTTTTGATTGTTAAAAATATTTAGTGAAAACTTGCTGTTGTGGAATTTGTAGTATTATTTTTTAACGTGTAAATTCTTTGCAAAATACTTGATGGAGAATCAATATTTACCTCCACCTTCCTGGATTCATTAGTAAAAGTACATACACTAGAATAATCCAGTTAATAGTGTAAAGTTGTGGTTCGATAACGTTTAGACTGGAGTGTGCGGTAAGAATATGTTAAATGAATAAATAGCCCAATTCAAAAACTTGTGCAAATGGTCTTGCATCGTAGCATGTGCAAAATGGTTAGTATATTTGTACTCACCACTTAACAATTCTTAGTGGTGAGTATTAATATACTATACCATTTTGCAAATGCTACGATGCAAGACCATTTGCACAAGATTGTGAATTGGGCTAATGTGTTACGTGTTAGATTTGCATTTGTTGCTGCTTGTTTTTTATTAGAAATTATGATTAGTTGCTAATTAATATTGATTGTAATTTGTTTAGTTAATGCATGCGTTTAATATGGAAAACAAATGCAACAATTCTGAACTTAGTATTTTTTTTTTAGTTGTTTTCTAATACCTGCGTTACTCATGCTTCTGCTCTCCTGTGGCCTATTTACGACACTAAGTTATTTTTTTTATAACATGGAAATATTTAGTGTAGATAGTGAGATCATTAATAAAGGCTTTAAAACATTGTTATTATTAATTTATTTTTTTATTTGTTTATAAACTTTAATACCCACTACATGATTTATCGATATTTACTGCCTGTGCAGTAATTGGTAATTTATTACACTCTGTCTACAAGTTGTCACAAATTGCTATAAATTTCCACCTTCTACCAACACCTCCACACATTCTTTTTCAAACACACACAATTCTAATATAGTCAAATTAATCGCTTAATCAATGAATAATTATCATATTAGAATTAAGCCACAATTTATTTACAGTGGGCGCCATTTAAATTAGAGTATTCGATATGCTAATCAAGGTTAATTAATACTGTCTAAATTGCGATAACAGCCGCTTGAGAAGCTGAGTAAATTATCTTTTAAATCCTGAACTGACACTAAACAATAAAATGTGTCGACCGTTTGATATGCATAAAACAGCTAACGTAAATATATATATGGGTATTTTTATAATGTCGAACGTGACCGTCATACACATTTAAAGTGAAAAAAGTCAAAATAAAGTTGATTTTAATTTTGACAATACGCTTAACTTATAGCTCTAAATTAACCCTATAATTGGTGGTATGTTTGATTTTTGATAAATTTTTCGTTTTCAAGATAATTGCAAAAAATTAAGGCATTCGTAAATGACAAAAATTAAATTCTTTTTGCAGTGATTTCAGTGAAATCTGAAGCAATATTTAAATTTGACTAATTTTTAAATTCTTTGCACTGATATCTCTTTAAAATGGTTTTGATTTTACCCGAATAATTATTTTTATATATTTTTTACATTCAGTTTAATCAATATCAAACTATACAAAAACTTAGTATTTTTTTTTTAATTAACAGACGTATTCAACTACTTTAAATTTTTTTCATCGTGTCTTGGCAACGCATTCTCTACTCTTTTGAAAGCTTTTGCAAACGTTTTGTGCTTGTTTGCCAGTTCGCATTTCTGCCGGCCATTCCGCCATTTCTCTTCAATCACTTAATTTTTTCTTTAGCCAATGCTTTCCACTTTTTTCAAGCATTCCGCATTCTTTCCTTACTTTTTAATATATGGTTTTGCAATAATAATTCATTTCCCTTCAACTTTTCTCTACATCATTTGAGACGTTCTTGATTTTTTCGACGTTTTATTGAGATCTAAATTTAAATAATTTAAATGAATTTAAATTTTTTTTAAATTTTATACTGATGATGTCGCATGTCAAAAATTCTTATATTTTTCAGCAAGGTTTCTTTATTTTAATTGTATTAAATATCGCTGTTTGTATATATGATGATCTTTCTGCGTATAATTTCGATGCACTGATAACAAATTTTGTTTTTCAATGTCGCACGTGACATCAAAATATGGGATTTAACAAAACAAAAACTTGCAGTTATTTTCAATTGCATATCTTCTTGACATTCTGTTTTGACTCTTTGTAACCTCAGAAAAATTATAGAGAGCCGCTCTTAATAATGATTATCTGAACAAAACGTACAACAGAAATATCCGAATGACCTTTGCAGTCGAATATCTCGTAATGGGGCATGTATAGATGCACAAAAAAAAATATTATGAAAAAAGTGCATCAAGAATTTTTATATTTTGGTGTCAGTACTTCTTTCGGTGTAAATGTCCATACATAAATTTTTAGTAATTTTTTTCTAATCACAGCATAATGTGCAAAGTAATCGAGTCGCTTGCCTATAACTAATTTTTATTTTTTGGTCGCTACACATTTTTAGTTTTTTTTTTTTTGTTTTTTCCCAAGATAATTCTTATTTTCATTTCAATATGGATGTCCAATGGGAAAATCTAATTTGTGGCAATTTCTTGCAACAATGGAGGGTTTTTATTAGTGAAAACGCGATGAAAGTTAATTTCCAATTCATCATTCTTGTGTAGCTTATAGCCAATGACAAGCAAAAAATAGCACAACACTGTCGAATCGTAAGATATCGAAGAATTAGGTTTTACGAATGTTTCTTTCAATAAATTAATTGTGGCACCCACGATGTTAGATGCTGGATGGACCGACTTGTTGAAACTACAGACTAAGAGCATACAATTGCGATACAACAAGATTAGTGATCAAGCTTCAAAAATTGAGCACGATGCTAGTAGAATCTTCTGGGTATTCCTCGATACTATTCAATGGATCTCATTATCAAATCCGTTACGCGATTGCGGAAAGCATTCTTTATGTGAAGAAAAATATAACCAATAATATGATTCCGGACTATAGATATTTTTTTCTCTTATGCTTTCGCTCAAATTTTATAACGGGAAGTGTATGGAAAGAGCAAAAATGATATTAAAATGTTAAAAACTTTCAAAAATAATGCGACTTTAGCCAACGCGATATTTTGACGCTCTGCCTTATACAGTAAAGCCTCTCCTAACGGACATCTCCTATAACCGGACAAAAATACCACAACGGTAAGTGTACGGTTATGAGAGGTTTCACTGTATTTACCTAAAACCAAAGAAGCAGAAACGTTATCTCTTTCAAGAAGTATCCTTGGCGATTACTTTCTTAACTTGCTGCTTTTGTCACTGAAAAAATATGTATAACTTAAATGCTGGCTTCTGTAATCGAAATCTTT
The DNA here is from genome assembly GCA_949987645.1 of Tachina grossa. Classification (NCBI taxonomy): domain Eukaryota; kingdom Metazoa; phylum Arthropoda; class Insecta; order Diptera; family Tachinidae; genus Tachina; species Tachina grossa. The sequence goes on from OX465274.1 coordinate 58,455,418, forward strand.
TTAAGTTGTAACATTAAATTCAACAATTATGTGCCCTAAACATTCGTTCAAACTTATTTATTACAATTTACAATACATTTCCACATTTAGAAAACAAAACTCTTCTTTCTACCAGAATGTCCGAACAATTTTCATCACTACTATCCTCAAATAGTGTCCTTTGCATCAGTTAATGTGGGAAAAATTCTAGTGATGCAGGCATAAGGCACTGGTTAATAAACTATATCGACTTCAGCAGATACTAGTCCTAATGAAACATCACAGCGCCCTCTTTCGTTGTGTAGAAGAATCATCGGCGAAGTAAAATAACTAATAAAATAGCTACTAGCACAGCTTCAAAATTAAATAAGCCTCATTTGACACCAGAAGGCGTTGCTACACTGGATTATTAAAAAGCGTGCAAAAAATCAGAGTTGTAAAAAAATAATGAGTCTTTCCTCTAACTCTTCATTCAACACCTGTCTTCTCTATCACCATACCTTTCCTATCACCCTCTCTCACTATCATCTCTTCAATTCACAGGAAGCACAAAGGGATCATTGTATTGGATCCAAGTGAGCTAAACTATAAATTTCACCCTTCCCTGCCTGCTAATCTAACCTAACCTATCCTCAAAAAAGTCTGTTGTATCTACATTCAAATAAAAGCAGCAACTTAAAAATAAGAACATGTCACATTAATTCAATATTTTTCAATATAATAGAAAATGTATATTAAGATACTTAAAAATAAACAAAATTACTAAATTAATATTGTAAATTAATATTTTTCCATATTGAAATAAGACATCTGAGCATCGAATGAGACCGATCCCATGCCCCAAATGTGTTCCCTCCCAGAGATATGCGCGTTTTATGATGTGATGGTACACCAAAGATACACGTATTTAAGTCTTTAAAATGGCTCTCCTGAACAGAACCGGTTTTTACCCTTAGGTCCCTTTCTATTTTGCGCGTCAGATATGTAACGGGTGTTTTTTTAGAGGTATAGAACTTCGAATTGAAATGAAACACAAGAAAATCGTTTTAATGTCCATCAATTTGGCTTTATTGGAAGGATAATTTTATGCCATTAATGTTTAAATATGATTTCGGGCATGTGGCCGCCGCGGCTGGCTCGAATAAAGCCAATTCTACAGGTCCAATTTTCAACCACTTTTTCGAGCATATGGGGCCGTATGTTGGCAATAACGCCACGAATGTTGGCTTCCAAGTCCCCTAACGTTTCTGGTTTGTTGGCGTAGACGAGCGACTTCACATATCCCCAAAGAAAATAATCCAATGGTGTCAAATCACACGATCTTGGTGGCCAATTGACAGGTCCATTCCGCGAAATTATGCGCTCATCGAATGTTTCCTTCAATAAATCGATTGTGACGTGCGCTGTGTGGCATGTAGCGCCGTCTTGTTGGAACCACAACTCATCCACATTCATGCCATCCAATTCGGGAACAAAATAGTCGGTTAGTCGGCTCCAATTGCTGTGCACGGTGGCGAATCGATTCATTCGGGTCCTCTTCAACAGTTTGCTCTACAGCGGCAATTGTTTCTTCGGTGCGCACTGTTCGACGTCTCTGCGGATGCGTATTATCACATAGAGTAAACGTAGTGCGAAAACGATCCATGGTTAACCGAATTAATTGCTCTGATGGACGATTATGTCGACCATAAAATGGACGGAGCTTGCGGTAAACTTCGCGAACTGAACCATTATTTTCGAAATAAATTTGCACGATTTGCAAGCGTTGTTCTTTTGTCAACCTGTTCATGATGAAATGGCAAACCAAACTAAATATTAATCACTTGACAGCTGACAAAATGGCCGCCAGTTAAAAAAGTGATGCCAACTTAAAGTTCTATACCTCAATAAAAAACACCCATTATTATATTTAAAAAGAGTGAATTTACTAAGAAATAAATATATTCTGTGGTTTTTACTTAAAAAAATATATAAAATCTTTTTAAATATGTAACATATGTATAGTATCTCAGAATTAATGAAACCAATGGCATTAAATCTAGTTAGTTTTAATTATTCACCCTTATTCTATTTGGCGTCGGCAACATCGTCATCAATTTTAAAACCACATCAATATAACACAACATCAATGCTAACTTTGTATTCCCTAACAGTGTTATGACGACGTTGCCTATTTATCGATAAATATAATACACATATCTAATATTTGAGGCAGCTGGTTCATTTTGTTTACTATTTTTGGTAAAAGTATTTTTGTATATATAAGTAAAAGCTTTGTAAATAAATTAAAATAAAATGTTTTTCTTTCCTATTGAGACGATGAAAATAAAAAAAAAATTAATAGTGAAAATAAGATTTCTCAGACAAAAGTCATGCATTTGCCAGTTACCCACGGAGAAAAGCAAGTGATAAGTTCTCTCATGTTTTTGGAAAATAATGGGTAATGTTCATCCTTTTAATATTTTACAAATATTTTAGGATGAACAAAACATCATTTAGGAATGTATTGGATACAATAGAGCCTAACTTTTGAAACAAAAGGGACCAGATCAAAGTTTATTGGAGCTTGGAGCTTCCTCCAAAGGTACTCAGTGCTAATTGTTTATATACCCCGCCTTCAATTGCTTTGCTGTTGTTGTTTGCAACCTTTTTTTTTAAATTTAAACCTCAGTATACTTTCCCAACACACTATTTACCTTACATTTTGCCATCCACCACTAGTTCTAATTGGTGGACCGAGGGAATTTAGTGCAGTCTCACTTTCCCACTGCACCTTGAAATTATTAGGAATAATGCCCCTGCGGAATCCTCTAGCAAAAGAAGGACTTTTCCAACTCATCCACAAGCTATTCAAATTGGTTGGGTTTGGTAATTTTAATTTTGTCCATATTATATTTTTCACTTTTTTTAAGAACTTTTTTCAAATAAATATGTACATTTTTATATCTATTTATATTTCACTTTTTTACAATTTAAATTATTTTTCAAATTCGTTGAGGCATGCACACAACAGAACACGACATCAAAAACACTGACGACAAAATGAAGGGCAACATCAACATCAATGTTTCTTTCAGAATACCAAACATATGCTGACAGTCATCGATAAATGACAATACTATCTACGGGAATACCGATTTGCTAAACAACATTAAAAACGACGTCGTGTTATGTTGCCGACGCCAAATAGAATAAGGGTGATTATTGTTGGAACGTTCATTTGTTTCTAACGGGTCCGCCAGATACCTTGTTTTTGAAAATGCTATAAAAAAAAACTACTGAAGCTTCGGCTGTGTGGCACGTAGCGCCTTCCTGTTGAAACCAAGTGTTGCCAATATCCTCCTCTTCAGTTTTTGTGAACAAAAATTCGTTCAACATGGCCCGATAACGATCGCCGTTGACTGTAACGGCCACTCCTTGCTCAATGGCCCAATTATGCCTCTGGACCAAAATCCGCACCAAACAGTGACTCGCTTTGGGTGCGTCGGCTTTTCAATGTATGCGTGCGGGTTTTCTGTGCCCCAAATAAGACAATTTTGCTTGTTTACATACCCGCCAAGATCAAAATGAGCTTCATCTGAAAAGATGATTTTTTTTGGCAAAATCGGAATCTTCTGTAAGTCGATCGCAGGCCCACTTAGCGAAGCGAAAACGAATTGGATGGTCACTTGGCTCGTTCAGCGGAAGAATAAAACTAGTTATCTGTCCAATTAGACATGAGCTAAGTATTACCATTCACGAAATAAGCACTAGTTGAAAAAAAACGTTAGATGGCGGACCCTTTATATACATATATGATTTGATCAGGTTAAAGTTTTTGTCGCTTTGTAAGCAAAATTACATGTTATCATTTTTAATGAACAATTAACACCAAAGCTAATTGTAAATATTCTGACAAACATGTAAAAGAACGGAACAACTAGCTGTTTTCGAAGGCCACTACACCTTCATCATCAGCGTTGTTTTTTGTTTGGTCCGCTGTGTGTGGTGCCAGTTGATGCAGATTTCTGCTTTATTTACGCAACTTTTATTGCAAATAGAATATGTGAATTGTTTTGATTCATCTTATTACAATTTGCTGATAGTTTTTTTTTGTTGTTGTTATGAAAGGTCAATTTTACCATCTCTAAATTTACGACAGTCTTGCCATTGTCGTTTGTTCTTTCCTAATGATGCGCAAGTTAATTAATTTGCTTATTTATTGTTATTAAATTAAATTTTGTCTAATATAAATTAAATAAAATTTTATAATCAGAATTAATTTTTAGTCAGGCTTAAGTTCAGTAATTTCAATTCTTTTATTGAATGAAATATTTTTATTAATTAATGTGAGTTTCTAAAGAAGAGAAGAAAAATTAAATTAGACTTTTAAGCTGGGGTAAATACCGATATTTTTCTGTGCAGCAACGCACTTCATCAGCACCCTAGTCTATCTACTTGGGTAGAGATTGTTATTAACATCAGCTATTTAACTTAAATTCTAATGAAACGGAATGTGAGAAATGATTGTTGTGTACAATTATTGATTTACCTTTGGTAAATACATATGTAAGTATCACAATTTATTTCCCCTGTTTTTTCATTTTTTCATTTTTCTATTTAGGTTAGCACGAAGTTATATTACTCTACCTACATATGTTTAACTATTCTTGCTTATCTTTTACGATCATCACATTAATTATATTTACTTATTCGATGCACCGTCGGTACATACATATAAGTATTATAGTAGTGCATATTATGTTACTTTGTTGTTGCTTTCTACCGTTTATTTGGTATTCCAACATTTGTGATTGCAAAGTGAACAGTGATTGCCAAGTGAACATATTTTTGTCACGTGCCCTTGATGAATTAAATGAGACATTTTTAGATTTTAATTGAACTATAGTGTAGGTATTTCCCCCAGCTTAAAAGTCTAATTTAATTTTTCTTCTTCTTTAGAAACTCACATTAATTAATAAAAATATTTCATTCAATAAAAGAATTGAAATTACTGAACTTAAAAGCCTGACTAAAAATTAATTCTGATTAAAAATTCACTATAGTTCAATTAAAATCTAATAATGTCTCATAAAATTTTATATTTATATTTTTATATGTTTAGTGATCTAAAATGACGAAAAATAAACCTTATGTTAATTAAAACTCTGTTTTATATTTAATCATAATTTTTGTCTAATTTTTTTTTAAACTTTTTGACGTGATTTTAAAGCCCATTTAGCTTAAATTTTCTTTTGATCTGGTCTCACTGATAAGTATATTTATTTATGTTCTTATGTAGTTGTGTGTATAAAGTTTTTAATCCCTCTAATATTTATAAATAAACTCCAATTTATATTAAATTTCATCATTCTTGAAGCAACTAAGGAGTCCAAAATTGAAATCAATTATATTTGACAGGCATTATGAATATTGAGTTTGTTAAAAATAGCACTGAACGCAATCATCCTGCTTAATGAAAAGTGAAAATGAAACAAATTTACTTAAAATAAATTTCAAAAGCATTCAAATCGATAACAAAAATTTATCCCTAAAACGCCTTTGACAAAAAGGAAAAAAAACACACAGACAATGTTGTCTGGTTAAGGCATTAAGTAGCATTTAATAAATTTTTGAAATCAATTTCAATCTCAACTTCAATCTCTAAATGAAACAAGCAAATCTGACGTCCTTAAGTGGCAGAGATCATGTTTCACATTACGAACTTAGACAGCAAAGCCTATTAGTGTGATTATGGTGAAGATGAGGATGATGATGCCGATGAGACAAGTAAGTTCAAGTTCACAAACACCCAAGAGATACAACAAGAAGTATGAATTCATACATACATACTTATGCAGGCATCTACATATATGTGTGCATAATCGTTCATTCATTATTTCATTAATATTGTGGAAGTTAAAAGATCAGATCGCAACTAATTGTTGCCACAAAGCACTTTCTTTAAAATATGTATGTAAATCGAATGGGGGTGAATGAATCTTAGTTCAATATAATGACGTTTTGAGTTCACTCTTCAAATTTAATTAACTACATTTTTATCTAATTCTTGTTTGAATTTTATGCGAGTATTTTAAATGGATTATAAGTTGTCTGTCTTAAACCAATTTATAATAAATAACCATCTCTTAAAACGCTTGTTGGTACACCATAAATACCCGTATGTTTGAATTTCTGTTTGGGGGAGAGGAATATTTTATTATGCTGAATTGCCAGCTTCGAGAATATTTAATGTTTGGCAATGGTTTCCCCACTCATTAAAACCACTCCACCAAAATAATTTAGTGACATTTCTTTAGTAAACGCAATAGTCAATGGCATCCTCAAATATGTTCTTCTGTAATTGTACATCCCTCCGGGCAAAGCGTTAAGACTGGATTCACACACAGAAATTTTTGGTGAGCAATTTCATTGTGTGCGTACCCACTCTAACAGAGGTTGTGAATTTTTTTTTTCATATTCGAACATGCGAATAAATTTTATTCGAATGTTTCATAAGAGCAACGAAAAGAAATTACTTGACTAATTAAGAAAAAAAGCAATGTGAGTCCGATCACAGCGGAGATGTGTAAACATCTAGTAATTAAAATTTTTTTTTAAGTTGGAAGTACTTATGCTTTTAGTATCTTTTTTTTTAAATTAATTAATTAAAAGTATCAAAACTTTCAATATTGTAAATACATAGGAATTTGTTGGTTTTTGTTTGTTTTATTAAACTTATTTGGTTAGTAAATGGGCACACTGCAGTATATGTATATGTACTGCATTCAAAATTGCAGTAAGCAGTAAATTTACTGATTACTAAAAAAATTCAGTAAATTTTTACTGCTAATGAAATTTAATTTGCATTACCAGTAAAAACGTAGGACCGTAATCATAATAAAATTGTAGCAAGTGGCAAAGTTTTTTCATTCAAATTTTGAAACTTTTGTATGAAAAACATTTAGCCACTTGGTAGAGTTTCAATATGAATACAAGCATTACTAACTACTGAAAATTCAATGCACCTCATCATACAACAAATCATTTCGGCAATTTATAAAAATTGTAGAAAAAAATTTTAGTAAACAGTAAAAATTTATTTGTTAGACATTTTTTATTGTTTTTACTGAAACTTTAGTGGTACTGCAGTGCTCATCTATGGTAAATGCCTTTACTTTTACTTTTTAATTTTTAATTCCTGTTGTTCATCGTTTAGTTGTTGCTGTTCTTGTTATTGTGTACGCATTGCAATTAAAATAAATTCAGTAAAGTGCGACTTTGACTAGCGCACATTCGGTTTTGATCATTTTTTTTTGATTTAGCTTTCTTAATTTTTTAAGTTTTTTCAGTTTAAACGTTTTTTTTTCAGTTTTATCGCTTTTTTCTCGTTTTGGCGTTTTTTTCTCGTTTTGGGTTTTTTTAATTTTCGCAATTTTTTTTATTTTGGCGTTTTTTTTTTCATTTTGGCGATTTTTTTCTGTGTTTTTGGGGGTTTTATTCATTTTGGTGATTTTTTTCTGTTGTTTGGGATTTTTTTCATTTTGGCGATTTTTCCGGTTGTTTGCGATTTATTTCCTAGAGATTTTTTTAATTTGGTGCTTTTTTTCGTTTTGGCGATTTTTTTTTGTTTTTGGCGATTTTTTTATATTTGGCTATTTTATATTTTATTGATTTTTAGTTTGACCGTTTTTGAAAATTTCAAGAGTTTTGCTCTTACGGTTTCCAAGATACAGCAAATTGTCAAAATTGCATTAACTGATAGTGTTAATTATTGTAGTCTGTATAAAAATACACTAACTTTTAAAATTTCAAGTGTATATATGTACATACAATTGTATGTATATTACATGGGATTTTAACATTTTTCGTTGCTCGTTTTGCAACACCCCTTAGTTTTTAACTCTCATGTATTTGTTGTTGTAGTGGCCAAATGTCTACATATTGTGTCCAAATTTCAAGTCCGTAGCTCTTACGGTTCATTTTCACCTTTGGTGTACGGAAATATACAGAAAAATAACCGGCGGCGGCACACCGCCGGCTTCGAGCCGGTCGACTTGTTTCTCTGCTTGGTACTGCTTCTTTCCAACACTAATACACTCATACATAGCTCACACCGATTTGATAATGCAAAGAAATCTCAGCAAAGAAATCAAAGTCAAAAGATTTTTACCCTCTAGCGTATAGATGTTTACACATCAAAAATATGTTTGTACAGTTTTTTAGTAATTATTTTGTTGCATCCTTATAAAATAATCTTTAAAAATACGAGGCTGGATCATTAACTCGGTGTCTTGTTTTTTTTGAATTTCCCGCCTCTTGAGTGAAATGGCATCACTGCTCCTGTCAAGAGGCAACTGTCAGTTGACTTCTGTCGAAATTTGAACAAGCTGTGTCATTAAATTTGTGTGTTGGCAGCTTTTGATATCAGACTACCTCGCCTTTTGAGAAGAAAAAAAAGTGAATTTCGTTTGCTCATTAAACATTATTTTTTGTGAAAAAAAAACCGTCAATGAAACCAAGGAAAAGTTCAATAAATACTATGGGGACACTGCACTATCGATTTCAATGGTAAACAAGTGATTTACTGACTTTCGCTGTGGTCGCACAAGTACAAATGACAATGAACGTTCTGGACAGCCAATTGAGGTCAGTATACCCAAAAATGTTGAAAAAATCCACGATATGGTGTTGGCCGATCGAAGAGTAAAAGTACGTGAGATTGTTGATGCCATAGGCATTTCATATGGCAGTGCGATTTCGATTTTAGATGATCAGCTGGGTTTAGGAAAGTTGTCTGCAAGATGGCTGTTGCGTTTGCTCTCAGTTGACCATAAACGTAAACGTGTGACAGCTTCAAAGGATTGTTTCAAGTTGTTTAACCGCAAACCGAATGAGTTTTTGCGGAGTTTTGTAACTGTGAATAAACATCGATCCATTACTGTATTCCGGAGACCACGCAGCAGTCTAAGCATACTCCGAAGAAAGCCAAGGTGAGTTTGTCGGTCAATAAGGGGATGGCAACGTCTTTTTTTTGGGATGAACGCGGTATAATCCACATCGATTATCTTCAAAAGGGAAAAACAATAAATGAATAATATTATGCCAACTTATTAGACCGATTTAATAAGGATTTAAAAAGAAAAGGACCCCATATGGCCAGGAAAAAAGTTCTTTTTCCTCAAGATAATTCACGAGTTTACACTTGTGCAGTCTCAATGACAAAACTCTATGAATTGGGCTAAGAATTGGTATCCCATCCGCCATATTCTCCGGATTTAGCCCCTAGGGACTACTTCCTATTTCCAAACCTGAAGAAATGGCTCGGCGGAAAGACATTAAGCTCCAACGATTAAAATTATTGCCTATTTTAAGGACCCCGAAAAATCCTATTTTTTTTTTTGGAAGGGATACAAAAACTGGGGAAACGTTGGACTAAGTGTATTGAGTTAAAAGGAGATTATGTTGAAAAATATATTTTTGTTTTACAAAAAAAAAACTGTGTATTTCTAATTACCTTCAGCCAACAAATTAAGTAAGAACATTTTCATCATCTAAACTGGACATGTGAAATGAAAGTTAAAAGTGTTACAAACTTCAAGTTATCTGGCAACATTTTTAAAGTGCTGCAGAATCATGCTTGATATCAATATACAAAAATAAATTGATTTTAACGTTCCCTCTCTTTTTAAGTGTACGTCTTTATGCAAGAATTGAACCTAAATTCTTACATTAATATTTCATTCATCATAAACGAAACGTATGTATGTATGTTACATTTTTTTCAATTTAAATTTTCTTTTCTTTTTAGTTTGTTAAACTCATGTTGTCTAGCATATTGATTGTAACACTTTTCCATCCTTTAGAAAATATTAAAATAATATTTTGTTGTATTTTTGTTTGTTTCTTCACACTCACATAACAAGAATATGAGATCCATCTCTATTTAATGAATACCGCTTAATGCAACAATACCACTGCCACAATTGCAGCCAGACAAATAATTGAAATGGAAATAAATTCACTCGAACACTAGATGCGGATGTTAGGTGTCAAAACAACTCGCACACGCGGCTTTCCAATAATATTCCTTATGAGGCAATAACATTTCATGCCCTGTCGATTACTTAGAATTTAACATACAAAATTTATGGGAAAATTGTCTGAAAATTGCGGCAACAACTCCAACTCCAACTGCAACTATATCATCTATGCACTTCATGTGCTCATGTACAATGTGTACATTAAGAAGTGTTAGTGCCTCTATAGATTTGCTCTCGAAATATACAAGTAAATATGCACATTTTAAATTCATAGTCGAAGTCAAAGGTGTGTGTATTTATATATTTTATTAGTTGGTATCTATTAATTCAAAGGAAGACGACATCTATACATGAACCCAATCATTTTAAACTCAATTGCTCAATTGCTACACAATTGATGCATGCGTAACTTCTGCTTGCCCGACTTGCGTACGTCTGTCTCTTGATTGCTGCATGTTGCATGTTTAGCTATAGCCTTGTAAACCACTCCCAACCATTGTTAATGACATAATGATGAGGCTTTCATTCTGCATAAGTCATCCTTAGCACACGAAAACTGGGGAAAATCAAACAATTAACGAACGATCAAACGAATGAATGAATGACATAAAAGGGTGTCTCCAGTTGGTGTAAACATTGTAACTTACTTTTGTTATGTATTTATTTTAATGTTTAACAATGTGACAAGTTGTTTTTCAGATTTAAAAATTAGTTAAATACTATTTAATAAGAGTTGGTGTTTGAAGAATGTGCGCGAAAGGTTTTTTCTTCAACGCTTCAGCAACAAGCAAACATAAGAATTTATCGAAGGAAAAATAATCAGAATCAAATCAAAGCTTTTGAATCGGAGCGTTTGTAATGAAATATCCTAATGGTGATCGAACTTATTCATTTATTCGGTTTTGACTAAATTTTTTTATAACACAATCTTGTAATTTAAATGGTTGTGATCATAGGTTTTTGTCTAAATTTTTTAATGAATTACAATATATACACTTATTTTTATTTTTGCTAACAGCTCTGACAGCTCTTTTGAACCAAAATGAGCTGCTAAGAAGATGTGGCCTTGCTACAATGGTAGGCGTTCAATACAACTGACAAATAGGATCCGTAGCAACATTTCGAGGCTCGTTGCAGTCATGACGGGCCACTGGACAGTCAGCAGACATGCTAGTAGGATAGGTCTGTCCTATAATGAGTTCTGCCCAAGTTGTCGAGAAGAAAGCAAAGAAGAAACAATCTTCCACTTTCTTTGCGAATGCCCAGCTTTGCATCTCTCGAGACACAAATTTCGAGGAAGTAACGTACTAGACGATCTTTCAGATTTATCTGACATTGGGGTGAGTGACCTTATCAGATACCTAAACTCGACGGTTTGCATCTAGTAATGATCACCGTATCAGAATACTTAGATACGGTTCTACATAAGTTGACACCCGTAAGTGTAGTGGTCCTTTCAAAAAGGAATCATCTTGATTCTACTTGAATGCCTGCGTGTAGTAGGCAGCAACGTAAACCAACCAACGAACCAAAAATGACCTGCTGGACACAAATATGGGCAAACTCATGTAATGCCTTTCGGTTACATATTAAAAAAAAAATTTAAAGTAAAGAGACACTTGCGTATCAAACTCATTGACTCTCCGGTCACACTTTCAAGCAGAGTATGCTTAAGACTATGGATATTTAATCGGACAAAAAAAAATATACACATGATACTCGGAATATTAATTCATCATTTGCCGCCATATAAACACATGTTTGTATATAAAATGGAGTGGAAAATATGATTTGACTTTATGTTAGTAAATAATATGCAGGATATTCGCATGTGTACTCGATTAGTAGTCAGAGTATTTTTATACTCATGCGTTTGACTGTAGCTCATATAGTCCATTCATTTTAGCTATAGTTGCTTGTGCTGCGTAATTTAAAAAAATGTATTCTGTTTAAGACTAATTCGTGCGTTTGCATAAGTGCGTGTTTCTTATGTTTATCTGCACGCATTTATAGTTGTTGGATGGCCAATATTCAAAAAGTACTTAAAGCGATACATTTTTCATTCTCTGGTTAAAGTCTACTGTTGAGTTTCCTAAGCAGAAATGAACTTAATCTAGATTTGTTTAACCAACAACAAAGGAAACTGCTATATAAAGCAGAAATCTACATCAACTGACATCACACACAGTGGACCAAACACAAAGAACGCTGATGATGGAGGTGTAGTGGCCTTCGAAAACAGCTGGTTTGTTCCGTTCTACTAGTGCTTGCCAGTATGTACACAATTAACTTTGATATTATTTGTTCATTAATAACTATCACATGTAATTTGGCTTACAAAGCGATACGAACTTTAGCCTGATCAAATCATAAATATAGAAAATGGTTAATATTAAAACACCTTATTACACCTAGAGGTCGAGCGTTGTTCAACACAATTTCAAAAATTGGCTTGAATGTTATTTCGAGTGGAGAGCCCAATTACTGGTCTACTGGCAAACAACAAATTCCGGATCTTATAGATTTTGGGGTGGTGAAAAATATCTCTAGGGATTTAATTCACGTTGAAGCTTCTCTAGATCTCTACTCCGATCCCACGATCGTTACAATCTGTAGCCCGCTAAGAAGAAAATTACAGCACTCATATGTGAAGATGATCAATCATATTAATTGGATGGGATTCAAAAAATATCTCAGTAGTCATTGCACGGAAAACATTAAGCTAACATTATCCGAGGATATTGAATCTAATATTTCCAACTTCAACGAAAAATTAAAAAGGATTTTGAATATACCACTACCTCCTATCCACAGAGTGGCTTTAAAAGAATTTATTCTACTGAGGCTGAACATAAAATCAGATTTAAAGAGTGTACTAATTGGCTCCAAGAGTTGAAGACATAAAAAAACTGCATGTCTTAAAAACTGTCTGCTAATATATTTGCTAAGCATTTAAAATCCATATTTATCCAAAACACATGTACTGGTATTGGTGATTTGCCGAGTGTAATGCCATATTACGACTGGAGTAATATCCACAACACTGGAAGCTTGCCAAGGTCAAAATGATTCCAAAGCCGGGCAAAGATCTTAACTAGGCTGAGTAATATATACCAAGAAGCTTATTGTCAACAATATCAAAACTCTTCAAAAAGCTGCTCATGACAAAACTGTTCGCAATTCGAATTAGTAGTGGGTGCATCTTATACCATAAATTTGGCTTCAGAAGGCAGCATAGCATCATTGAAAAAGTTAAAGGAAAAATATTTAAAGAAAAGAAGTATTGTTCTGCCCTCTTTATTAATGTTACTCAGGTATGACATGAAGGCCTAGTTTTGAAATTGAAGATATATCTACCAACAAACATTCTAAAGCTTTTGGAATGTTACATTTTAGAGCGAAAGTTCACTGTTTTGAAAGGATTCTTCATGAGTGTGCGCGAATCTATCTCTTCTAATGTGCTAGGGCAGTATACTGGGGTCACTTTTATATGTGTTTTATACTTGTAATATGCCTGTGAGCGCTAGCATGCACACATCTACATTTGCCGATGATACAACCTGCCTTAGTATATATGAAAAGCCTCACGAGGCATCCAGATATCTTCAGGAACATATTAACCTCCTGGAACTAGGGTTGAACTTATGGAGAACAAAAGTAAGCGAAAATAGTGCATACAAGGGTTCTAATACTCAAAAATACAGATGAAACTACTTGAAAATAAAGGGTGATTAAGTTTTAAGGGCCGATGTTGATTTTGAATAATACACAAATTAGTTAAGAACTTATTGTCATTTCTTTTTATTATGATAATATGGTATGGTTTAATTATGTATGGAACAAAATACCGGTCAAATGGCCGCCGTGACCACGGCGGCACACCTCTATCCAATGCTCCAAATTTTCGATGATGCTGAGGCATAAATGAGGTTCTATGCCGTTAATGTGCCGAATTAATTCATCCTTTAGCTCTCATATTGTTGCTGGCTTATCGACCTACACATTTTATTTCAAATAATCCCAAAGAAAGTAGTCCAACGGTGTCAAATCACATGATCTTGGTGGCCAATTGACATCGCCACCACGTGAGATAACACGTCCATTGAATTTGTCGCGCAAAAGAGCAATTGTTTCGTTAGCTGTGTGGCAAGTGGCACCGTCCAGTTGAAACCACATATCGTTCGCATCCATATCTTGCAATTCGGGCCATAAAAAGTTCGTTATCATCTCACGGTAGCAATTACCATTCACAGTAACTGCCTGATCGGCCTCAAAAAATACGGCCCGATAATGCCGCCAGCCCATAAACCGCAGTCACTCTTTGTGGGTGCATTTGTTTTTCGGCAATCACGCTTGGATTATCATTCGCATAAATGTGGCAATTCTGCTTATTGACGAATCCACTAAGGTGAAAATGTGTCTCATCACTGAAGATGATTTTCTTCGAAAATTGACCATCCACTGTTGCCATTTCTTGCCACCATTCTGACCATTGACGACGTTTGGAATTGTCAAGAGGCTTTAGTTCATGAGTCATTTGCGCCTTGTAAGCGTGTAAATGCAAGTCTTTATGCATAATGTTCATCAACGACGAGCGTGGGAGGTGCAATTGTTGGGCACAACGACGAGTTGAAATGGGCGGCTCTTCAGGCACACTATCGCGAACAGCAGCAATATTTTCTGCAGTACGAGCATGCACTGTTGTTTTCACATCTCCTACAGACCCGGTTTGCTGAAATTTTTTCACGATTTTTCCGATTGTACGCACATTTGGTCGATTGTGCTGACCGGAAAAATCACGAAGTGCACGATATGCATTTTGACTTGATCGCCCATTTTCATAATAAGCCTAAATAACTTTAAGACGTTGCTTGATTGTGTATCTTTCCATGGTTCAAATTGAGTTAGTCTGAAATTGAGAAATGTCAAATGAAATTCAGTAAAAACTTGACGTTTAGGTGTGGTTCACATTCAACATCGGCCCTTAAAATTTAACCACCATTTACTGTTTTGCTTAGCATGACTCTCTGATATTTGCTAAAATTTATGTATTTAAATTTTAAATGCAATGACGACTACCAATAAAATAAATCGCGCCTCCGCTGAATAACTTAACCACTTGGTGGATTACATGGTTGAAAATCCTTGACTGGCGGCAGGTAGGTTCCAGAAGCTCCATGAAAAAGTGGAGTGCGGAAACAAGTGGAATTGCAGCCGGTAATATCCATAAACACAGAGCTTGAAGAAAACATAATACTACTCATTGGGAGCCAATACATTGAGGGACACGAATGTATTGCTGAGAATGTGCCAATGAATGAGGTGAGTGTAAATAACAACAATTATAATAAATTCTGTAAAGTGCGACTCTGACTCACGCACGAAGGGTTCCGTACGAACACTAGATATGTAATTTAATACAAACTTCATCCTATATAATATATAGTTTTGGCATTTTTTTTCGTTTTTGGGTTTTTTCGGTTTTTTGTTTTGGCGTTTTTTTGCTTTTTTTTTTGGTTTTGGTGATTTTTTCAAGTTTTGGCTCTTTTTTTAGTTTTGACACTTTATTTTCTCGTTTGGGCGATTTTTTCCGGTTTTTGCCGTTTTTTCATTTTGGCTATTTTTTATTTTTGGCGATTTTTTCCATTTTTGATATTTTTTTTATATAAATTTTTTTTTTAGTTTTGGCGACGCGAAAATGTTTTGGCGATTTTTTTCCATTTTTGGCTTTTTTTTCATTTTGGCGATTTTTTTCATTTTGACGATTTTTTCGAATTTGGCGATTTATTTGAGTGTTAGAATTTTTTTTTAATTTTGGCGATTTTTTTCATTTCGGCGATTTTTTTCATTTTGGCGATTTTTTCGAATTTGGCGATTTATTTTAGTGTTAGAATTTTTTGTTTTAATTTTGGCGATTTTTTTTAATTTTTGGCGATCTTTTTTTGGTTTGGCGATTTTATAATTTTCGGTTTTTTTAGTTTTACCGTTTTTGAAAATTTCAAGTGTTTTCCTCTTACGTTTTCCAAGATATAGCAAGTTGTCAAAATTACATAGGCAAAATTACATTAACTGATGGACCACCCTTTAATTTAAATTTTAGTGTTAATTGTTGTAGTCTGTATAAAAATACACTAATTTTACAAATTTCAAGTTTCAATATACATATGTTTATACAATTGTATGTATATTAAATTGGATTTTAACATTTTTCGTTGCTCGTTTTGGAACACCCTTTAATTTTTAATTCTCATTTATTTGCTTTTACGGTTCCTGAGAAAATACCGTGTGACGGACAGACGGACAGCTTAGCGAAAACAATAGGGTTCCTTTTCACCTTTGGTGTACGGAACCCTAAAAATAGTAACCTTCATTTTTTGGAGCACCGAGCAGGGTTGTCAGTTTTTTTCCGACCTATTTCGCCAAGTTGATTTCAAAAATCGCCAAAACTAGAAATAAAATCGCCAAAAATTATTTCTTGTAAATTTTTCTCATTCAAATTCAAAACGCATTAATGACCTATAATTAATAAAAGAAAAAGCATCAAAACCAAATTGTTTTAATTTCTTGCAGACGAGTTTTGATAGGATTTATTTTTGAAACTACTCCTTAAACAAACAAATGTTCCTGAATTAGATAAAAGTGGAAGTTCAATAAAAAAAAAATAGCCATTATATTCGCCAACATATTTATTTTTTCCCAGAAAAATCGCTATGTCGCTTAGCCAAAAATTTGGACGCTATACAAGTTGAAAAATCGCCGCGTTTGGAGAGAAATCGCCATATCTGACCTCCCTGGCTCCAAGTTCTCATATGCCAAATATTCAAAAGTCATTTGTAACCCAAAACACACAAATTAAGGGCCAATTTTACCAACTCTATTTAAATATCAATTCATATTTAAATGTCGATTTTCGTAAATTTTTGTATGGAAAAATTCCATTTAAATATGAATTGATATTTAAATAAGTTGGTGAAATTGGCCCTTAATTTATCGATAAAATTAATAGCACATAAATTATTGTCGCATAAATAACGACTGACTTTAACCTACACCGAATATCCTTACAAATGTTACTGAATAGCAAATTCATATTTCGTTATAATTATTTTAACGATGCGATTATCGTTAAAAAAAAAGTTAGTGAATCGCACTACAGGTGCCGGATTCCGCAACGATGAACTTAGAACTATTTAGAAATTTTGGGCGTTCACGGTGATAATGAATTAGTTTTGACCGTTATAGTGAACACTATGTATTTATATTTGTTCGTTAAACTTTCTCCGTATGCAGTCTTTCTTGTACAAGAATTTTGGGTGTTAGAATGATAAATTAACAGCAAGAGGAAAGAAAGAAAAAAAATCAACGCTTGTGTAACTTGTAACGTGTGTCTGTTTAACATTAAACGAGGACGTTGAACAGTTGTTTAATTTGACTTATAATTTTGTATATTTTAGAAGAAATGTTTTTTAAGAAAGGGTTTCAAATTCCTAAACATTTGAGGTGTTATTTACTCAACTAATATATTTATAAACTTTGATTTTTTTTGACATATAATTACAAAGTAAAGATTGTTGTTATTGCTTCTCCTGGAAATGTGAAACAAAGTTTGATAAATAAATTTGAAATTGAGTTTTTTTTAGGGGTCAAGAGAAGTTCATAATTATTTTTATTATTAATTTTTTAATATTATGTAAGGCTAAAATTTTATTTTTATATACTTCAGCTGTTCACTTGCATAACTAGTAAAAGTATTTTTATTAATTTTCTTTGCATTTCACCACGCGAGCAATAGTTTTCGGTTTGATTAAAGAACTGTGGAGTTTTGAAGCTCTTCAAATAATTAATTTAATATTTGATCAACATGTTGGCTCTAACGACAACTTCAGATTCCTGTATTACATGTAAGTGTTTTCTCTGAGCTTTTGAATTTTTCTAGAGCGTGCCAAACAATTTTGTATACGTTGCGAAAGGAGAATAAATAAAAAAAATAAAAATAAAATAAATTCATTATCAAATTAAGCCCGATCCCATATTCTTTAGACGAAATTATTCACAACTTTTAACAATTTGTCCATACAAAAGTAATTAAAGCAAGTTTTGCTGTAGTCAAACATAAAGTTTGGGATTTTCAGGACTTTTTGATATCTCACACAAGCTTTTTTATGTATGTTAAGATTCATGATCTTGCATAAAATAAGATAAACTTTAAAGTTAAAGTTTAAAGTTTTAATTATTATCTTTCGAACTTCATTTGTTTCTATGTATATGCATGATTTGATTAGGGTACAGTTCGTATCGATCTGTAAGCCAAATTACATGTGATAATTATTAGTGAACAAATAACACCAAAGTTAATTGTAAATATTCTGACAAACACGACGTAGTAGAACGGAACAACTAGCTGTTTTTGAAGGCCACTGCATCTTCGTCATCAGCGTTCTTTGTGTTTGGTCTACTGTCTGTGGTGTCAGTTGATGTAGATTTCTGCTTAGTACACTAAGTTTTCAGTGCAAATGGAATATGTGAATTGTTTTAATTCATCGTATTACAATTTACTGAAAGATGTTTTGTAATGAAAGCTCACCTTACCATCTCTAAATTTATAACAGTCTTACCATTTCCATTTGTTCTTTACTAATTATACACATGTTAGTTAATTTGCTTATTCTTGTTCTATTTAAGGCAAACTTTTTAGTTTGTTACTCTACAGTAAACCTCGGTTAATTACCTCATCAAAAATGTTATGATTTTTGGGGTAATTATCCGAGAAAGTGGTTAAAGCGCAGACGTTTAATTACCTCATAGAGGTAATTATGAGAATACGCTTAAATACATTTACAATTGCCCGTTTTTAGGGTTCCGTACACCAAAGGTGAAGAGGAACCCTATTGTTTTCGCTACGCTGTCCGTCTGTCCGTCACACGGTATTTTCTCAGGAACCGTAAGAGCTACGGACCTGAAATTTGGACACAGTATGTAGAACCTTGGCCGCTACAACAACAAATACATGAGAATTAAAAATTAAAGAATGTTCCAAAACAAGCAACGAAAAATGTTAAAATCCCATGTAATGTACATACAATTGTATGAACATATGTATATTGAAACTTGAAATTTGTAAAATTAGTGTATTTTTATACAGACTACAACAATTAACACTAAAATTTAAAAAAATTAAATTAAAGGGTGGTCCATCAGTTAATGCAATTTCGACTATGTAATTTTGACAATTTGCTGTATCTTGGAAACCGTAAGAGGCAAACACTTTGAAATTTTCAAAAACGATAAAACTAAAAAAACCGAAAATTATAAAATCGCCAAACCAAAAAAAAAAAAAAAAAAAAAAATCGCCAAAAATGAAAAAAAATCGCCAAAACGAAAAAATTTCCCAAAATTAAAAAAAAATTTCTAACACTAAAATAAATCGCCAAATTCGAAAAAATCGTTAAAATGAAATAAAACGCCAAAATGAAAAAAAAACGCCAAAAATCGAAAAAAATCGCCAAAACGCGAAAATGTCGCCAAAACTAAAAAAATTTAAATAAAAAAAAATCGCAAAAATGAAAAAAAACGCCAAAAATAAAAAAAATCGCCAAACTGAAAAAACGCCAAAAACCGAAAAAAATCGCCAAAACAAGAAAATAAAGTGTCAAAACTAAAAAAGGAGCCTAAACTTAAAAAAAATCGCCAAAAACTTGAAATTTTCAAAAAAGGTAAAACTAAAAAAACCGAAAATTATAAAATCGCCAAACCAAAAAAAAATCGCCAAAAATTAAAAAAAAATCGCAAAAACGAAAAAAATCGCTAAAATTAAAAAAATTTTCTAGCACTAAAATAAATCGTTAAATTCGAAAAAATCGCCAAAATGAAAAAAATCCCAAGATGACAAAAAAAAAACGCCAAAAATCGAAAAAAAAATTGCCAAAACGGGAAAGTGTCGCCAAAACTAAAAAAAAGTTTTAAATAAAAAAAAATCGCAAAAAAAATCGGCAAAAATAAAAAAACTCCAAAAACCGAAAAAAAAATCGCCAAAACAAGAAAATAAAGTGTCAAAACTAAAAAAAGAGCCACAACTTAAGAAAATCGCCGAAACCAAAAAAAAAACGCAAAAACTGCCAAAACAAAAAAACCGAAAAGACCCCAAAAAACGAAAAAAAAATGCCAAAACTGTATATTATATAGGATGAAGTTTGTATTAAATTACATATCTAGTGTTCGTACGGAACCTTTCGTGCGCGAGTCAGAGTCGCACTTTACTGAATTTATTTTTATTTTTTAAATGTTTTTAAGGTACTGGTAGTAGGATTTCAAACAATTCATATGAAATGGAACCGTCACTTTTACATAAGTTAGCCTACACAGAAAAATTTAAAATCAACTTTAATTAATATTTTAGTTAGAAATTTGTACTATTAATTAAATCCTGTACTGATTTTCGTCCTGCAAACAAATTGATAATATCAATTAATGAATTTGTAAAAATGAGGTTAATAGAGTTAATTGAAAGTACGCGTTTATTTTAGACAAATGATTAATTGACCCAATTAAATTCATAATCAAATTTAGAGCTTTTAAACAATTAAATTGTTCGTTGAATGAATTAATTAAAGTAATTGAATTGTATAAAATTTTAAAAAGTAAAAAATTTTAAATAAAAAGTCATTTTTTTATTTATTTATTTTAACTACTTATTTTATGTATTTGTTCAATTTCGTAACTTGCGCTGCAGGCTTTGAACATCGTACCTCCATTCTAAAAGGCTAACACACATCCACTAGGCTATCGTGCATACATTTAGGTATGTGTTCTTATTTTATTTTTTAACTTACAGTGCTGTCATGCTTCGAACTTGGTACTTCTAGAATAACAGGCTGACACACTTCCATGAAAACATGAGCAAGCACAAACACAAACTAAAATATTTTTTTTTTCGTTAAACAAAGTTAATTCAAACAATCAAAAAATTGGTTGAATTTTTAATAATGCGTACAAAAGTTTAATATTCGTCTGTATGTTGGCATATTTGCTAACATCCATACAAACATTATACTTTTTTGTTTTCAATCAACAAAATTTAATTGGAACAATTATAAAATTTGTTTGAAACAGCATTAATTGATTTAATTGGAAGCATTTTGGCTAAAATTTTTTTTTATTTGATACTTTGTATGATACATCTTGTGACTTGTCACTATCTTATAGGGGGCCAATCGGTGTAGAATAATATTAATTTTATATAAACGCCATACCGACATTTAACTGTATTAATTAAAAACTTATCTATTTTTTGTTATTGTTACAAATGAAATTTTATTTTTTCGAACTGACAGGGCACTCATTTTTCAAAAATATAAATACTAGTTAAGCTAAAGCTAATATTTATTTACGGTACTGGTTCCAGAGTTACTTGGCGGTCTAATTGGAGGACACAATTAATATAATATTTATACTAATTGATAGGTCCTAGATCCAGCCACATAAAAGTACCAAGTCCCAATTAAACTGACTGAAGATGACACATCAGGAAATGGTGATTTACACGATATGTCTCAATATCACCATACACTACTCCCTTTTGCTAACACTCTCATTTTCTCATTTTCCGCAGGGCATTTATTAAAAGAATGGTAATTGATTTGTATAAAAACAATTAGTCGCTGTAAGTTAAAAATATATTAAACTTATTACATTGTTAACAATTATTCACAGCCTATTTAAACGCAATAAGTTAAAGCCATGATGTCTGCGATAGTGCGTGATCTCCAGTTCTCTATTGTAAACTGTTAGCAGCCTTAATGTCTGCATGTCAATAATAAAACTCACACATCTTTTCGTTTTAATAAAAGAAAAACTAGAAAAATAGCTTAACATTTTTCACTTTCAAAGAAGGCGGCAAAGATAAAAATCATCGGAAAGTTTTTTTTTTATTTTTTATTTTGTATATTAAATACAAAAATAGAAGAAAACTATTTGAACGTTTATTGCAGGTAAAGAAAATTTACATAATTATCCCATGTAAAAGAAGCACACAAACCTGGAATATAAGCCGGCAAAATTTACGAAATTGCAAAGGCAAATCTATAAAAATAGTCTAATGAAAAGTGTTGCATGATTACAAGTTAATTTTTTGCTGCAATAAAAACTAATAAAATTAAAGAAGGAATACATACGAGTATTTTGAACGAGAGCACATAAATCTAAAAATAAGATTTTAAGATTGAACAAAAGAAATTGTAACAACTTTATAATGGTTGAGGCAACTGAATATGAAAAAAATAAATAAAAAATTATAACAATGAAGGGCTGGCTGGTTTAACGAGTTAATAA
The DNA here is from genome assembly GCA_949987645.1 of Tachina grossa. Lineage (NCBI taxonomy): Eukaryota > Metazoa > Arthropoda > Insecta > Diptera > Tachinidae > Tachina > Tachina grossa. The sequence continues at coordinate 58,477,746 of OX465274.1, forward strand.
TGTTGCGTTTATCACTTGAGGAGCTACAAAAGAAACATCATTGCAGGTAATAAATATGTAAAAATATTAAAAAAAAAACAAAAATTAAAATGTCTATAAACAAGTGAAAATAATCGCCAAAAACAAATCGCCTTACAATTTTTTTTTATTTATTTATTTATTATTTATGAACCCGCAATTTAAAGAAGTATGGGTTGGGTGACTGCAGTGAAGATGGCAGTAGTTAAATTTGGTTTAGTGTTAGATGAAGGCGCTAAATTTCTTGGGTTTGTTTGCATGAAGAGGGGCTTTCAGCAAACAATGTTTTTTAACAACAAGCCAAAAGGTAAACATTACAATTCTTTGAAATAATCACAGAAAAGTTGTTGTTGCACCATATGTACCGGACGAACGGACAGACGGACACGCCACGCAGATTCAAAGTGTTAACACAAGTATTTACTGCCCTGTATGTATGTATTTTATTTATGTGGCATCATACGTACGTACTTACGTGGCCAGTCAGCCTTGTGGTGATCGTTCACACTTATCCATTAGATGCCTTGATAGATGTTATGCCAAAATTGTTTATGATGGTTTGTAAAAAAAAAAAAACACCCCAAGAAGAATATCTGGCAACAACTCATGTATCATCATCATGCATCATTGATTTGGACATATTGGCGGCTTGTGCAACACTTACTATGTATATCGATCTTCTTCTTTCTGTATAAATTTCAAGAAACTTTGTGAATTGTTATTTATGTATTTAACAATTATGTGGAGAGTGTGGATGCTGCTGCTGATGTTTGTGATGCATGAAAAATTTCAGGCAGTGTTTCATTTTTGTTAAGATCTTGGCTCTAGGCTAAATCAGATTTTGCCAAAAATGTTTAAACTTTTTTCGCCAAAAAAAGAGGAGGAAAAAACCAACAATCACTCTTGTTAAAGCTACTAAATAAAGTATATTTATTTTGAAGAATTCATGGAAAATCAGCTACTTGGTAGGACAAGTTGTTGCAATCATAAAGTTTTTCCTAGCACAGTAGTTATTAAGGTCCTGTTAGATGTGAAAGTTCAAACTCGGAACGTCCTCAAATATGCGAAAGAGCTAAAGCCCACACACAAAAGAAAAATACCAATGTAAAATCAACATGCAAAAAGTTTGATTCAAATTCATTCAAATCATATTAAATTTACAAGAAATAATATATTTTTACTTTAAGCTTTAATTTAGTTTCACCTGTACCGTTGTCTGTCTATAATGAAATATTGCAACTTAATGCATTAAACACATTCACCACAGCAAACCATGTTTATATGAAAATGATTATTTTGAAGACAGCAAGGCGACATGGCGACAGGTTGTTGTCTATGCTGATTTTGTCGTTGTAGTCCAATTAAACTAATTTCGATTTCTTTGGCTACAATGAGAAAATTCAGTGCTACCAGTATAATAAAAAATGTTGAATGAATGATTTTGTACAATTATTTCATATTATTTAACAGAAACAATATTCAAAAATTGATGTAAAAAATAAATTGATTCATTTTTGTACTTTTACGTGAAATAAGTACATTTTAAAAGAGTAATTAATTTCTATATATGCAAAATATATAAAAGTGACAATACTGAACTATGCATTTGTACTTGAATATCAGCTGCAGATGGTGCTGCTGCCGTCTCCGAGGTGCGTCTGCCGAGGCGATAAATGCTACTAGCGGCATTTGAAGTCGTGTGTTCGTGTAGCCTGCTGTGGTGAATGTGTTTAATGTTTAAATTTGATCCACTTCCCGGTTTCCGATTGAGCTCAAATTTTGCATGCATTTATAAATCGGATGACAATGCAATATTATTATGATACAAAGCTGATCTGATGATGGCGGATAATTTTTTTTTTTTTTTGATATTTAATATTTCAGTTAATTTTATTAAGAAATAATAAAAGCTTGTCTGTAGTCTTGTTTAAGTGTGTTATTGTTTATTTGCTTTGTTCATAGCTGCAATACACTTTTGTGCTTAGTTGTGTGAGTTAATCTTGTATTGTTGTTTTTTTTTTCCTGATGTTTGTAAACAGCCGACAAACTGCTGCTGGCTGGTAGGCAGTGTATTAGTCTTGCAGTCGGAGGATCGCAGGTTCGAATCTTGGAGACAAGTCAAAGTATTTTGCATATTTTTAACTAAAACTTTTCAAATAAATTGTATGTTAAATGATCAATCAAATAATGTTGAATTAAAATTTTATTCATGATGGTACATACGAGTATTTAGTGTGTATCTAAAGCTTAGTTGAGACGATATGTTGAATCAGCATATTTATGCTGAAAATTTTGTTACAAGTGCCTGCATATCGTTTAAACGCATATTTTTTCAGCATTTTAATGTTTAAATGTTTAACAACATTTGCTAAGACTTTGTTAACAACGAAAACAAACGTATGTTGGTAATTTTTGTATATCGTGTAAACAGCATATTATTATTGCTTGATAAATTTCTGGCGTATGCTGACAGATATGTTATTTGCTTAAAAGTGTATGCAAGCTTTTTAGCATATGCCAAATTAGTATGCATATTCGCCGCACGGCTAAGCCCAGCCGCCGATAGTTTTTTTTTAAATTTAAATACACTTTTTGTTACATATGTACCTACAAACACGCAAACAAAATCAAATATACCTGAAGGTGAATCAAATAATAACTAAAAATGTAAAGACAATAACGATTTGCATAATATGAACTCAGCGTCAAGGCGATCGATTAACGGCTCACAGCCGGATTTCAATTACCGACGCGTTTTTTTTTATCGCCGGCGGCCATCGTTCAAATTAATCGGCACAGGTCTTCGGAAGTAAACAAAACATATAATTTATCTGGATTGTGTATTTGGTAAGTTTTGCTATATTTTATTATTTTTTATTATTGCTGTTTTTTACAATAAAATATATCTTTACACATATGTATGTACAGATGTGCAATTGCTTTACGTGAGTACCTGCCGTTACGGCCTTGTCTCACGTGTGCCAAAGCACTGGGTGTGGGTTAGACGCCAGACCAACGCCCCCATGCACCCTATTAGAATGAACCTATGGGCCACTCCATAAGGCACATAGGTTGCAATCTTTGAATATAGTTATCCCTGTACCATATTCAATTACCTTGCTGAGGTAATTTGAGCTATCTAAACTCTGCTGCTATTTTCGTGCCCATAGCAGCTTCTGTTGAATGGCAACAGCACCTAGAATAGTGTCTGGCTGACCGCGTCAGACCAATCACTAGCATTGATTTCACACTGGGAAGCCAATACTATTCTCCCAGCGATTTTGGTAGCAACCACAGCTACCACGATAATTCTCCGGCTTCCACGCTAAGGTGTTGTGTATACACCCATAGCAAGGTCCCCAAGAGAATTCCTCAACCATTGCCGGTACAGCTCAACCACTCATCCGAGATGAACCCATGCCTGTGTCGCCAAAAATCCAGTGCCTACTCCACACATACCAAAATCATCCCTTTAACCCCGTGGGGAAGGACGAACTCGGCATTTTAGCAAAGGAAACTGACGACCGCTACATGCACTAAAAACTTCAGAGCAGCGCGGACCACTTACGCGAGAAGAACGCAAGCTCGCTGCCAAGATCCTGTGCCTACTACAATCGATCATGCTTGATAAACGCCCCCTGAAGCCAGGAAGTAGGACGCACAACTATTTTAGCACAGAATCTTGACAACCGCAATGTATTTATCTCTAAGCAGCCCAGCTGTCGGGCAACCGGCACCCGTGGTATCAGAAGTAGCCTCTGGTTAGACCTCGAAGTTCCACCACAAGGGCTTCACCTCTGTCGTCTTTTGAACTCAGGGGCAGTTCTAGGTGACGCTGAACCTAACTGACAACAACGGGCGTACAATATTTGTTTTCCTTTTATAAATATGTGCACATCCTTTGCTCTGCTTATGATCAGAGATCGGGTAGTAACACATAAGTTTTACGGGTAATGAGCCAAAGGTCCGTCAGTGGAAAAAGCTACATTACCCTGGGGGAACATATGTATGTACAAATGGATTCAACAGAAGAAATTGATACAACGGCAGAATTTTTAGACATTAGAATTCGAGGAATGCGAACTATTTAAACAGCAACAGCCGGGAAAAAAGATCCGGACAATTTACACGCAAAGTGTGCGAGTGGTGTCACGAAGATATATTAAAATTGATCCATGGTGTTGAAGAACGCGCGATGCTTTGGGACATGATTTCTCCCTAAAATATCGGCATGGCAGGAAATAGCGGACTTCATAGGAGAACGAACAGCAGATGAGTGAAAAGCGAACATATTTATAAATGTGAAAGTTTGTATATATATTTTTCATAGAACTGTACAAGCTAGTCATATTACCTCTGGCGACATTATTTATGTTTTTTTTTATTGATTTTAATAAATTTTATTGCAAAAATTATACTTGTGAGTAAATAAGTTGAATAATTAAAAACATTTGTCAAACTCACGAATTTCGCAAACAAATGTTTATACTACTCAGCATATACAGCACCATATAAAATTCAACATATCGTATAGACACAAAAATCGTATGCTGAGTCATATGTTGAAATTTCATTTGCTGGCATATGTTGACATCAAAAAATTTGCTAACATCAACATATCGTATAAACGTCTAACATATGAAATATGCTGCCATAGGAATTTGCTGCTAGTTTTGGTCATATGGGTGACAGCATACATGTGCTGATTCAACATATCGTCTAAACTAAGTTTAAGAAATATTTAAAGTTGTTGTGGCTGCAGGGGTAAGCACGTTAACTGCCACGCGATGATAAATTAAATACAATCAAAAAATTTTCTGATATCTATGTTAACCACATGTAAGTTAAATAATTAATAAAATACAAATACTGCATTAAATTAAATTCATGTTGTTCCAACTTGAAATAACTTTGATTTAACATGACTCATCATTTTTATTTTAACAGTACGTAAATGTTAAATCAACGTGAAATAAATATATTTTAGTTTAAAATTTTTAAACGCACTAATAATCCCAAATTAATATTTTACTTATTAAGTAAAATATTTTTTTTATTAAAAATACATTGAAATTGATTATTGAGGGGTTTAGCTGGATCCGATGCGCATTTCACTGTTGCTAATGTAGATCATCAGGGAACCTTTACCCAAAGCTTCTTAGAACAACTAGAGTTATTATATTATAAACTTTCATTTAAACAAATGAGAAGCTCAATAACAAATAACAAAGTTGAAACAAGAACTCAATAATCAACATGTTTTTTATTTTCTTACTTTACTATTGCTACATTGGCTGACTTTTTTTCAGCTTCAAATTGTAGTCGTAAGAGTATGTAAAAGAAAATAAATGTAAATAACAACAACAGCTATTTAAGAATAGAGTGTTGCCACACAAGTATTTTTTTGACCGGGTGCAGTCAAGTTAATAATTAGTATATATATTTTAAATGGAAAAATTTTCTTTGAAAATTACTATAAGTCATGGTAGATTAACATGAAACACATATGAAGAAAAATCATTGCCGAAACAGATAAGATTAACCTTGTTTACGTAGATTTTAAGTTGAAATTTTTCTGTGTGCATTTAAACATTTTGGGAGGCTCATCGGAAACGAAGGAACGGATAAATTAGCTTGGTTGGGATCAGCTTGAAATAATTTCGTATTTCGAAACGTCAAAGCTTTGTAAATATTCTAAAGCAGTTTTAATAAGAAATAATTTTTTTTAAATCTGGCTTAAGTATAGTATTTTAAATTTTCCAATTAGAATCTTTTGTGAAATTTTTTCCATTTTTAAAAAAGTTATTAATGAACAAAAAATTTAAACGAGGTTATTTTTTTAAAATCTTGAACGAGTAATTAAAATATCTCAAAATTTTGAAGTGATGCTCTTTTGAGAGTTAATAAAAAATATCACAAGCTTAGGGAAATCAAACGAACAAGTTTTTCAAATCACTTAATTTGGCGTGGAACTTCCCGTCCCATATGCATTATATTAAATACAATGATTTGTGTATCCTCTCATAATTAAACTCTGTAAATGAAGTCACTATAAGCATCATCCTAATACTCTTAATATATCGTGTCATAACCGTCAATAATGTTCAACTTTATGTTTTTTAACTAAAATTTATTATTTGCGATCCTATATAATAAATTTTCGTAAAATAAAACGAATTTCAAAAAATATGTCATTTGAGCTTTTTTTTTGGCGGTTATGGCTCGATATGCAACGATTATTCAGAGGCTGATCTTAAAATTATTTTAGAAAACTAATGTAAATTCTTTTATGAAAATCTCTTGATTAATTATCGTATGCTTCGAAAAAAGAAATTACTGCCGATATCTACTTATCGATTTGCTAAGAGAGAAATCCTACTGATAAAATCTATTAAATTTTAAAATATCCTGCTTAAATAAAATAACTGAATTGTTATGTTTTCACTTAAATCCTTATCAATGTTAGTTATCAAAGCGATCGAACCAAAAATTATGTAACATTTAATTCAACAGGTTAAAAACTCCAGGTGAATTAATTTTTTTTCTTGCAAGTTTTCCTTTCTGAATTTTAGTTGCAACATTTGTTTGTCAGTTATTTACACATATGTACATTGTACATACTTCATGTGTAGCATGTTGCCACAAATATGTTGCACGAATTCTTCATGCACTCGTAAGGTTAGTTGCATAAGCACTTTCATTTAGTATTCCCGCGTTGTCTGCCAACCAGACTATGTTGTTATTCGTTCTAAATATTTGTTTTTATTTTAGCTCTAACTTCCTGTTTTATTGGAACTGCAATAATTTCTTGTTGTTTTCCTGTACGAACTAGACAAACGTTACAGTTTGTCGCTAGAGTTTTACTTTAATTTTTTATTTGTTTGTTTTGCTGGAGTCAGACCTTAGACAGCGGCAAGGTGAATCGCATGAATTGGCGAATATTTGTTAAAAGTAAGGAAAATGAAATAAATTAGTTTTTCATGTTTGCATTGTCAGTTATCACCGTAAAATGCTTGTCTTCCACCAGACAATTTTCTTGTGGTTCTATTTTTGTTATTGTGGCATATTTGTATTTGTATTTTTTTTTTTTTTATGTAACGGTTTTACTAGTTGTGGGAAGTTACTCCCAGCGACATTTCTTATAATTAAAAACAAATAAATATAGAAACTAATTAAAATTAATAGCTTAAAGGCTTGTGGCAAAAAGTTAAATTAAAAATTTACTTAATAGTAACAAACCAAAAAAGTTTGCCTTGATTTGACATTTACGTACTGTACTGTTGAAATCAAAATGAAGAGTCATGTTCAATTAAAGTTAGTTCAAGTTGGAACAACTTAAATGCGATACTGAAATAACACGAAGAGCAATGTTGAATCAAAGTTATTACAAGTTGAAGCAACATGAATTTAATTTAATGTAGTAATTGTATTTTATTAATTATTTAACTTACAAATATTTGCTTGAACTCGGAACTCATCAACAACTTTAAATATTTTTTAGATACACACTAACAGCCGTATTCATAAAAATTTTAAACCGCGTTTCAAATATTGTTTAAGCAAAATTCGCTAAAATTGTATTCATAATAGAATTTTAGCTTAAAAAACGGTTTTTAAACCTTGCGTAAATCAGCAAATTTTAAAATTGACTGCCCCCATGTTTAAACCAATTTTAAGGTAACGTTGTTGTAATTTTGCTTCGTTTTTGTTTACATTTTGAACTTTACCTGTATGTACATATGTGTGTATGTATGTATGTACTTATGTATGCATGTATGTATGCATATGCCAGTGTTATTTAGAAGAAAACAATGTAATTTTTTTATAGAAACTATTGCCGAAATAACAAATATACTCCAAAAGAATATTTAAAAGAAAACGAGCGATCCAGTTTCCATTCCCAGTCATTGTTTTCTCATTTTATGTGTTAACAAAAATAGTATAATTGTAGAAAATTAACTAGTGATGTATAAACACTCAAAACAAACAAAATAAAGCTCTTTATTCTAGTGCTTCTTTATCTGCAATAAAATAAATAATATAAAAAGCACTTTTAACAAAGATTTGTTGTGAACTTTTTTTATGATTTTATTAAATACAAGTTGGAACATATCTTTTATTTTATAGAAACAATATTTCTCTGAAAACCGACAAATAAACAAACTAGACACGAGTACTTTGTGAGTTAACAATCGTTGTTTTGCAGAACTAATATGCAAGTGACAAATAAAGAATACAGTGTTGCCACGATATTTTAAAAAAATCTAGTTAATTGATTTTTAGTTAAAAAACTGATTATGAATACCAATATTTAAAAAACGTTATTTAGCCTTAAAACGTTTTTTAACTAATATGAATTTTAAAACTCAATCAACTTTTTTTTTATGAATACGGCTGTAAATATATACCGTCATGAATAAAATTGTATTATTTATTTATTCATTTATTAGACTTATAATTAAAATTATAGCTAAAAATAATATGGGCAATGGCACCACAGGCCTTCAGCTCAATGTTTACCTGGGGTATACAATAATATAATATAGAGCTGTGTAGCTCATGAACGAACGGGTTAAATTGAACGAATCACTTAATTGAACGAACTGATCCGGTGATTTTACTGAACGCTTTTTGGATCAGTAGCATACCGCTCGATGTTTTCCTTCATTCAGTTTGTGTTTCAAGTCTTTTATGTCAAATTTGCTTGCGTTCATGTTTGCTACTTATGTTATGTCTTTTTGTTTGAGTTGAGTTTTTGTGTTTTAAAAGGTTTAGGTACGTGGTGTATACTAATTTCTATTTAACATCGCTGTGGCACTACCATCATTCTTTTTATAATTTGCTTAAACAGTCTTTTCACAAGAAGTATTTTTACTAGTGTTTTTAAAAAGTATTTTAACAAAGTAAAGATGTTAGACCTTAAGTGTATATATGTTTATACATATACATTTCATTACCTCAATCTAAACTGAATTTGTAGTGCTTGAGATATTTTTTTTTTGTTTCCGGTAAAATATTTTTGAGTGCAAGATTTTAACTTAAACTTTGAGAAGCAACATTCAAACATTGATGCGCTTTTGATATATAAATAACGATAAAAGAGTTACAATGCTTTCATTAATTATCTGAAGAAAAAAAAAGCTAGTAAAACCAAACAAAAGTACCTTTCTTAATCTTAATATTAAAGTAAATATTAAGCCAAAATAAAATATACAATTGGGGTATTCAAACGGTAGTGTTAAAGTCATAATGTTATAAACTTTTAAACTGCCCAGCTAAAAAAATTATATATGGTCCATATATTTTTAATATATAGGGTGTTTTTTTTCAGAGGTATAGAACTTCGAATTGAAATAAAACAGAAGAAAATCGTTTTAATGTCCATCAATTTGGCTTTATTGGAAGGATAATTTTATGCCATTAATGTTTAAATATGATTTCGGGCATGTGGCCGCCGCGGCTGGCTCGAATAAAGCCAATTCTACAGGTCCAATTTTCAACCAGTTTTTCGAGCATATGGGGCCGTATGTTGGCAATAACGCCACGAATGTTGGCTTCCAAGTCCCCTAACGTTTCTGGTTTGTTGGCGTAGACGAGCGACTTTACATATCCCCAAAGAAAATAATCCAATGGTGTCAAATCACACGATCTTGGTGGCCAATTGACAGGTCCATTACGCGAAATTATGCGCTCATCGAATGTTTCCTTCAATAAATCGATTGTGACGTGCGCTGTGTGGCATGTAGCGCCGTCTTGTTGGAACCACAACTCATCCACATTCATGCCATCCAATTCGGGAACAAAATAGTCGGTTAGTCGGCTCCAATTGCTGTGCACGGTGGCGAATCGATTCATTCGGGTCCTCTTCAACACTTTGCTCTACAGCGGCAATTGTTTCTTCGGTGCGCACTGTTCGACGTCTCTGCGGATGCGTATTATCACATAGAGTAAACGTAGTGCGAAAACGATCCATGGTTAACCGAATTAATTGCTCTGATGGACGATTATGTCGACCATAAAATGGACGGAGCTTGCGGTAAACTTCGCGAACTGAACCATTATTTTCGAAATAAATTTGCACGGTTTGCAAGCGTTGTTCTTTTGTCAACCTGTTCATGATGAAATGGCAAGCCAAACTAAATATTAATCACTTGACAGCTGACAAAATGGCCGCCAGTTAAAAAAGTGATGCCAACTTAAAGTTCTATACCTCAATAAAAAACACCCTTTTTGAATGTATATAACTATATGTGAATATGTATGAATTCATGTATGGAAATGTATGGGATTATACATGTAAAACTATTATATATGAACTAATATATGAAATGTATTTTAACATATGAGCTCATACATACAAGGAAATTTAATTACGAAGCTCTTCATATGTGTATCCATATATACATAGATATAAGATTTAATATATGGAACCATATAAGAATGTATGCACACATGATCTCTCACATAAGATCGTTTCTCACATAAGATAAAAAAAATCTTGGTATTTTATCACTGGTGAATTGGAAATCCATCAGAAAATACATACGATATTCAAAGTTTATATGCGTACAGCCGCAACCTTTTAAAAAGAAAAAATTTTGTTACAAAAAAACCATTCTTGTAAGATTTTAAACATTGTGACCCCATTTAATATATCAAATAATCAAAAGGATAATCCAGTTATAAATTTTATAGAAATTAACAAAATTCTCTAGATAAGAAACAAAGCTCATATTACTGCAAAAAATTATATTGAAACTATTGTAGACGGATTAATTTTTCTTTTATTATTAATTGCATTAGTTTTTAATCTTATTTCTTAAATTAAATTTTATGTACGAATATGATCTTTGTGTTTTTTTTTAATAATTGATTCACCTTTTGACTTAAAATGAGGAATGAAATGACTTTTAGTTCGTTTTTCATTATTTGTCCAAACAAATGTTTCATTAAATACAACATCCCTGTTCAAAATCTAAAAAAAAAGTAATTGTAGTAATTTAATTTATTGCACAGCAGTGCGCTTTTGTAATCAAGAGAGTATGAATATGAAATTTGCATACTGTAGACGGAATATTTACACATACATGTATGAAAATGTATGAATATATATAATCATATGTGCCCATATACCCTAATTTTTCGGATCTGAACCATATATGGGATATCATATATGCTCCATACATATTTTTTTTAGCTGGGTATGGAAAACAAAATTTTTTCCAGTTTTGACCTTTTAAAATTTTAAGACTCTGGAATTTATTTGCAAATTTTCTTAAGTTTTGCGATCAGGTAATTTTTGATAAAACTTATTGCTCTTGTGTGTAATTTTAACCTTTATGTCAACGGCAACATACCTGGGTGTGTTTTTAGTTTTGAAAACGCTGTAGCTCTAAACTGGATAACCGGATCGACTTGAAATTTCTTGATATCCTAGTCAAAACTGTTTTACGCAATAGTTCCAAGTTTGGTTAGGATTAGATCATCCGTTCGGAAGATAAAGCCCATTTACAAAGTTGCACCCTTAAGTCAACAGAATACCTGGGTATGTATGGTAAAACGCATGCAAATATGATAATATAATATAAAAGTATAGTTTATTTTGAGCTAAGTTTTGTAATTATTTTTTTATTTTTATTATATAATGTCAGTTTTAATTATTTTTGCTTAAAATTATTGAAATTCGAATACATCATCTATCGCATTGAAGTAAGTCTTTGGAATGCTCTGCGCACACTGGTTTGTTGCATAATATGCATGCTTTACGAGTAGGGCGTCATTTCGAGCAGATGTAGCAATGCCCCTTTACTTTTAGCCGGCCCATACTATCACGTTCCTCCGATGCATGTGCCTCAGCATCCACAACTCCGATGGGCCCACCTTTCATGGCTTCGATGGCTTTGCGCGTTGAAAAACTCTGGATATTCTGCTGTTATTCGCGCTTCTTTCCATTTCTGGCTTGCACAATTGCTCGCTAAGCTGATGGAGAAACATCCTACGGCGGCTTGTAGATGTCTTCTGGTGAGTGTGGTTGTCAATGTATATTACGTATGCAGCAAACGCAGCAACGTCCACAATATTATAAAAGAAAGCCAGAGGCCATCTATTTGTGCGCCGCTTCGTACTAAATTTGGACAAGCACTTGTCCATGTTATCAACGCCACCTTTGGTTTTGTTGTAGTCCAATATAAGCAATGGCTTCTTCTTAGGACCGGTCGTTTCTGTTGTATAATGAGTAGTGGACAACATTACAACTGCCCTGTTTTTCTTGGGAACGTACGAGCACATCGTAACGTGATTACAGAACCCAAACATTGATGATTCAGCCTCACGTCGTTTCGGGTTGGCAAATGCTGCTGGCACGAATGTACGCCTTTTGTTGCAAGTACCCAATATAGATAAATTGTTGTCTAACATCAAAGTTTTTGCCAAGTTGTAGCTAGTGAAAAAGTTGTCACATACAATATTTCTTCCACTTCCAGCAAAAAGGTTGACACATAAATACTTTACTACTCTTTCGCCAACGTTTCTTTCACGTTCACCAGACGGTGCCATTCCTGTATAGATTTGTCCCTGCATTGAAAAATTATATTCAATTTAGTTATTTAGATTTACAACAATTTTCAACAATATTCATTGTACCTGCAATGGATAGGAAAAAATGGAGTCGCACACCCACCACACTTTTATTCCATATTTGGCAGGTTTTGATGGTATGTATTGCGTGAAGCCAGTTCCACCACGATAAGCATACAATTGTTCATCTACGGTGACGTTGGCTCCAGCCACGTAATATCTACGAAGACAGCTGTTAAGCATCAAAAAAACGTCCGATATTGCTGCTGCTTTGTCAGTTTGTTTTCGTTGCTGGCGTGTGTTTCCATTATCAAAACGTATGAAGCGGCTTATTTCCCAAAATCGTCGTACACTCATTGCGGCACGATATAGTGGATGTGAAGTAGTTTTCCACAAATCTTTCGTATGCACGTAACCAGAATGTGTAACGCCACTTAGCAAAAGTAGGCCATTTGCATCAAATTCTCTTTTTGTTATGGGAATCCATGATCTCGGTTCTCTTGTTGGATGTTTTGCGTTGTCAATATCATAAAAATGTCTTGCCTTTCGATTTGATTCACGAATAATGATGTCGCATATTTCGTTTGACATTATCAATTGGAACGTTTCTGCAATGGTCAAACCCTGCGTTGCCCGTACTGGTACAGATTCTGCACTTCTTAGAATGTTGTGCGTACGGAATCTTACAGGTTGTGGTTGTATCGAGGACCAAACATTACCATCTCTGGCAGTAAAAACTTCGCCAATTTTAATTGGTGCATATTCAAGATCTTCATCAGAATCACTGTCGCCCTCTGGGTCATATTCTGGTAACATGGGTTCTTCAACGTCTGAGTCATCTCCACCAATATCACCTAAAGCCTCGTCACCAACTATTGAATCGTGGTCACTTGTTTCTTCTTGGCTCTCTTCAAGCGCTTGCCGAATATATGCTTGTTGTTCTTCGTACGAAAGTGCGCTTAGTTGTCGCGGAGTAAGCCATTCACCATCAGCCATTTCACTTTTAATATTTTTTTATTTCCACAAAATAAACAGAAACGTCTTTTCACTTCGAATCACAAATGTAAACTAAATTTTCTGACGATACTACAAAGAATGAAATTTCCGCAACAATAAATGTTTCTACCTGCCTATATTATTATTTTATATTTTATTATATACGTATGTCGTCTACCTATACAACCACTTTTTTCAACAAACAATGACTGTGAGGATGAAATTGGTTATCATAAAATTTTTTAGCCTTTTGTCCATTTCTAACAAACTAAAAAAATAATTCGGAAATTCCAACAAACCATTTTTATGCTAACGACGTACCATTCCCCATACAAAACGTATGTACATACCCAGGTATGCTGCTGTGGACGTGCGTAAAGCATTTCTGCTGTTGACATAAATGTTAACAAATTAGGATTGAATCAAGCCACATCATTGTATTTGTATTTGTATTTATTACGCTTATGATTTCCTAGTACAACAAGGCAATAATATCTTATAAATTATAGTGCTAGAATCAGACAAGTTATATATATAAAGTGTATGATAGAAAGTGTACATATCTTATGCTATAAATACAACTAATAAAAAATAAATAAATAAATAAATAAATAAAAATAATAAAAGATGAATGAAAAAATAATATTAACGATTAATAAGCTTGAGTAAGATTACGATACAATTGGAAAAGTAAATTTTTAAATTTAATTGCGTTGCTTGTATTTTGCGAATTGGGAGTAAGTTGGTTCCAGAGACGTATTGTTAATATAAAGGGTGTTTTTTATTGAGGTATAGAACTTTAAGTTGGCATCACTTTTTTAACTGGCGGCCATTTTGTCAGCTGTCAAGTGATTAATATTTAGTTTGGTTTGCCATTTCATCATGAACAGGTTGACAAAAGAACAACGCTTGCAAATCGTGCAAATTTATTTCGAAAATAATGGTTCAGTTCGCGAAGTTTACCGCAAGCTCCGTCCATTTTATGGTCGACATAATCGTCCATCAGAGCAATTAATTCGGTTAACCATGGATCGTTTTCGCACTACGTTTACTCTATGTGATAACACGCATCCGCAGAGACGTCGAACAGTGCGCACCGAAGAAACAATTGCCGCTGTAGAGCAAAGTGTTGAAGAGGACCCGAATGAATCGATTCGCCACCGTGCACAGCAATTGGAGCCGACTAACCGACTATTTTGTTCCCGAATTGGATGGCATGAATGTGGATGAGTTGTGGTTCCAACAAGACGGCGCTACATGCCACACAGCGCACGTCACAATCGATTTATTGAAGGAAACATTCGATGAGCGCAGGAATGGACCTGTCAATTGGCCACCAAGATCGTGTGATTTGACACCATTGGATTATTTTCTTTGGGGATATGTGAAGTCGCTCGTCTACGCCAACAAACCAGAAACGTTAGGGGACTTGGAAGCCAACATTCGTGGCGTTATTGCCAACATACGGCCCCATATGCTCGAAAAAGTGGTTGAAAATTGGACCTGTAGAATTGGCTTTATTCGAGCCAGCCGCGGCGGCCACATGCCCGAAATCATATTTAAACATTAATGGCATAAAATTATCCTTTCAATAAAGCCAAATTTATGGACATTAAAACGATTTTCTTGTGTTTTATTTCAATTCGAAGTTCTATACCTCTAAAAAAACACCCGTTATAAAACTGTCGCTCAGATGTCGTATCATTATGTCGAAATTGGATAATGCCGTTTCCTCTCGAGGATCTAGTAAACTGTAAGCGGTCATAAAGATATTTCGGGTTTTTCATCATAATAATTTTATGTAGCAGGAAAAGATTTTTTATCATTAAATAATTATTAAATGAAATATTAAAAATACGATTGGAATACTGAGTTACATGATCAAACTTCTTTAGTCCAAAAAAGTAGCGTACAACGTTATTAAAAGTTGTTTTGACTTTCAACATGTCCTTCGAATTACACCCATAAAAAACCTCTGACGAGTATAATAGGGCTGGTAGTATGTAAGTTTTAACAAGCAAAAGTCTTATCTTCTGAGATGTAAAATACTGCGTAGCCCATAAACTCCTTAGCATACTATAAACTCTACCGCATGATTGATTAATATGATCAGACCAGGTCAGAGTATTGTTGAAAATTACACCAAGGTTTCTTACAGAACTAACTATATCAATTTTAGTACCACCAAGAATAATATCAATTTCGGATTCGATTTTGACTGCTTTTTTTTACAAATTAATAAGCATTTAGACTTTTTATGGTTGAGACGCAAGCCATTTGTATTTAGAAGCCCAGTGAAATATACTATTTAAATCAGTATTTAGATTACAAACGTTAGAGCTAATGGCGGCCTTAGAACTAATTAATGGCATGTTTCTACATTACAAGTAACTGAAAAATTTTGTTCATATGAGCACAAAAGTTGGCTTTGGGGTTTCATAAAACAAGTGTCAACTTTTTCTGAGTAAAAAACGCAATACTTTTTTATTTTGTTGTTTCTACATAACAATTACAATTGTATCTAATGTCAAATATAGGCAATCAAAAATTAGTACTTGTGTGGCAATTAAAATAGGTTTTTATGCATTAAAGAAGAAATTTAATGTCCACGCAATCGTCTAATTAAACCATTATGGAAACTGTAAGCATAAATCTAAACATTTTTACATTATATGCCATACATGTACATATGTATTTTCATCACAATTTTATTTTCAATTTTGTTCACATAAATATATTCAAAGAAAGTAATAATAGGTTTGTTCGAGTACCTGAAACTTTTTACTGAGCCTCGCTGTACTATATAGAATTTCATTCGTTTATACAAAATCTTGACAGTGTAATTTGAGACTGAGTAATTGCAAGTTCTTACTGAATAAATGGTTCCCAAAAATAGCTTTTATACTTTTCTTTTTTGTGAATTTTATTTTTAAGTAAATTCTTCACTCGTTTTCTTGTATGATGTGTAACATATTTAAAAAAGAGTATATATCGGTTTTATGTGTATGAAATATATTTTTTATATATCTTATACATTTTTCTACATTTTAAACATATTGAAAGATATTAAACCCCAATGTTGCCTCATATCCGTAATTTTCAAGTTAACTAAGCATTGCCTATTATTGTGATTGGTTTGATTTGGATTGATTCTTTTCTTTAATCAACTACAAATCGTTGAATTTGAAGTCGAAAACCGCCAACCACGACAAGTCCCATTATTTTGTTTCATATATAAATTGATGTGCTTTGAACCACATTTCAATGTAAAGTTTTTATTCCTTATTATCTTGGATCTAGCTGTATTCAAAGCAAGAATATTGGGAGCATTTCCATTAAATGCGGCAAATTAGTAACCATCTGACGATATACATATGTATATATCGTTTATAAGGGATGAAATCCTTCTTCTTTTTTATGTTTATTTATTAATTTAAAGTACTTGCAAGACATGAATTATGAAGGCTTTTTGACTTATTTCAGAAAAATCTTAGGGTTTTTACAATTTGTGAAAAAATTATAATATACCGAAAATAAAAAAGAGTGTCACTATTGATGTTATTAATTAAAAATCTACGATACAGCCTTTTTAAATTTATACAAACATTATTTAATGCTTTCTAGCAAAAATAATCAGGATTAATTCCGTCACTCGATTTTGCTTGATAAATAAACGAACTGACCTAATATTTGATTGTAATTTAAAAGCAGTTGTTTTTTATTTTGTACGATTTTCTCATAGGGCTGCCATTCAGTAATGCTTCTAGTATGGACAAAAATTAACTCAAATACCCAATTGTATACCATGGCAATAATGAAATTAAATATACAAAAAGTGATACCAAATACAACGTAAGCTAGACAGATGTGCGATAGCTTTCCGTGAGCACCTGCCATTACGGCCTTATCTCACGGGTGCCAAAGCACCGGGTGTGGGTTAGACGTCAGACCAACGCCCCCATGCACCCTATTAGAATGAACCTATGGCCCACTCCATAAGGCACATAGGTTGCAATCTTTGAATATAGTTATCCCTGTACTATATTCAATTACCTTGCTGAGGTAATTTGAGCTATCTAAACTCTGCTGCTATGTCCGTGCCCATAGCAGCTTCTGTTGAATGGAAACAGCACCTAGAATAGTGTCTGGCTGACCGCGTCAGACCAACCACTAGTATTGATTTCACACTGGGAAGCCAAGACTATTCGCCCATGCATTTTGGTAGCAACCACAGCCACCACGATAATTCTCCGGCTTCCACGCCAAGGTGTTGTGTATACACCCATAGCGAGGTCCTCATGAGAATTCCTCAACCATTGCCGGCACAGCTCAACCACTCGTCCGAGATGAACCCATGCCTGTGTCGCCAAATAACCAGTGCCTACTCCACACATACCAAAATCATCCTTTTAACCTCATAGGTAGGATGAACTCGGCATTTTAGCAAAGGAAACTGACGACCGCTACATGCACTCAACTCTAAGCAGCTCGGGTGTCGGGCCACCGGCACCCGTGGCACCAGAAGTAGCCTCTGGTTAGACCTCGAAGTTCCACCACAAGGGCTTCACCTCTATCGTCTTTTGAACTCAGGGGCAGTTCTAGGCGACGCTGCACCTAATTGACATCAACAGGACCTGTCTTCCTTTTGTTATAAATATGTGCACATCCGTTACTCTGTTTATATTCAGAGATTGGGTAGTAACACATAAGTTCTATGGGTAATGTACCAAAGCTACGTCAATGGAAAAAGCCACATCACCCCAGCTGGGGCCCCGGGGTTGCCACACCCGTAGTCCATAACAGACTCCCCTGGGGGGACGCAAGCTAGACAAGTGTACTATAAAAACTAATTTTGTTACGTACTCGCCTGTGTACCGCTTGCTTGCCTGAAAGCTTACTTGTTATTTAGAAACAGGCCATAAGTAAATTTGAATATCATCAGCATACATTTGTATACTAGAAATTTGGAGTTGTTGGGGTATGTCATTCGCATACAGTGAGAACAATAATGGTCCAAGAACTGAGCCCTGCGGGACACCTCTTTGTACTCGCATAGGATCTGAAACAAGTCCTCCACATGCTACACTTTGCACTCTATCCGCTAAATAAGATGAAATTAACCTAACAGCTGATGTAGAAAAATTGAACATATTTGAAAGCTTCAAGCACAGTATAGAGTGGTGAACCGTATCGAAAGCTTTTGAGTGGTCAAGCAATACTAAAAAAGACATTTTGCCAGCATCTAAGTTACCCCTTATCTCTTCAACAACATCAGTTAACGCTGTTACACAGCTATGCTGAGGTCTAAACCCTGATTGACGCTCAGTAAGTAAATTTTTGGTATTTACGTCTTCAAATATTTGTTTTTGTAAAAGATACTCAAAAGCTTTGGACAGATAAGGTAGTATTGAAATAGGACGGTATTCGCTATCTGTCTTTGGGAGACGGCAATGACTTTGGCATACTTCCATTCCATTGGAAATATAGTTACTTGTGGTAATAACTGTGTTGTATAAATGCACAATATATCGAATTGTCCAGGGTAGGATTAATTTTATAAATTTAGGATTAATATCATCTAAGCCAACAGCATTAGATTTAGCTTTATAAAATCCTTCTGCTACAACTGAAACCGTAAGACAATTGAAACTGAATTTTACAAACGAGTTGTTGTCTGATTGAAGTATTTTTGTTGTTGCAGTTTTTGCCTTTTTTTACACATTTAGCGACTTTTATTTTATATCACACTTTGCTATCATTTTGGTATTAGCAAGTTTTTGCAAATTGTCATTTTCGCCAATTTTTCCGATTTTTTTGGAATTTCTTATATCTTTAGGTATTTATTTATGTGTAATTTTAGGGCTTGCCTTTTTACCATTTTATCAATTTTTAATACATCTATCTATTTGTGCGAATTTCCATAATTTTGCCAATTTTCTGCGATTTTTGGAATTTCTTAGATCTTTAGGTATTTCTAAGAAATTTTGGAGCTTGTTTACAATTTTTGCAATAAAAGTGATTGTTCCCAATTCTTTATTTTTTTTTTAACAGTTTTAAACTTTTTTTTATTAAGTATCAGACTTTAATATATTTTTGATGTCACCAAGTTTTTGCGAATTTTCGTAATAGCGGATTTTTAAAAGTTTTCTGCATTCCTTACAATTTAAGCATTTTTTAAAATAAATTTTAAGTTATTTTCAATTAAAAAAATATTCGAGAATTTCCGCAAATTTTTTGCACGTGAGATAATTTTTGATTCATAAAATCTACTGAGTTTGCTCGTTTACAGTTTTTGAGGCTTTGGAAATGTTTAGAAGATATTCGCATTTTTGCAAGTTTTCGCGATTTGTATGCTGTAAGTCTATACTCGAGTTGTTACTTTTTTTTTGCGGTCTATATAATTAGCTTTAGGATATTGTTTCCATTATTTTAATCCCTTGCGAATTTTTATATTTTTTGCAATATACATATAAATGATTTGAGTAGAAATTTGCTTAAGAAAAACGCCACGTAGTTAAACGTAAATGGACATTTTGTCGAAAAAGAAAAGTAAAAAGCAAAATAATTAGTTATGACAGTAACAAATACATAGAGTAAAGAATTGTATTAATATAGTACTCCTTTTATATGAAAGAAAATAAAAATAGTTTTAAACTGGTTTAAAATGTTACGACTTTATGACTTTATGACACTTAGGACACCCTTGTGAATACCCCAAATATTCTAGTCGAAAGAACATTAAATTATTTATAAAATGAATTTAAATATAATTTTTAAAATAAAAAATTCAACTTTTTTTTTTAAATAAATTCTTCAATTCATTCATTCGCATTATTTAAATACTCGTATATACAACCGATTTTATTAATTTTACAAAATAGCATTGTTTCATACTGTCGTTCAAAAGTGAACGATTGAACGAACGGGTCAATTTTTTGCTAATTGAACGAAAATGACCGGTCACTGAAAAGAACGATTTGGCACAGCTCTAATATAATATAATAGTAATATTAACAGGGTTACAGTTACAATTTAAAGTGTTGAGTAAACTTGTTTATATTTCGTTATAAAGATTAGTGTATTTCAAAAAAATTCATAATTAATTTTACATTAGAGGATGATGAGGGATTGGATAAAGGTTGTAAAGGATCGGAGTTTTTAAATAATTCAATTCTGCAGTTTTTTTTTTGTTTTGGGACATTCTGTAAAATAATGTAGGGGTATTGCCGGAAATAATATGTTGCAGTTGCAAAAAGGCGCAAAATTAGGGTTATATAATATCCCATGTGTAAGTCGTTTATGACCTAAACGTAGTCTCATTAATTTGATTTGGTCTGCTCTATTAATTTGTTGAATATTTCCACTTAAATCTACTATAGATTTGCGTGAGTTATTAATCTGTTTATACCAGCTAGAAGTTTGGCCGAAGGTCCACTATAAATTTGTCAATATAGAGGCCTCCTTGGCGGCTGTGTCTGCTAATTCGTTACCCGGTATTTGACAATGATCTGGAACCCATATAAGAATAACTTTTGGAAAATTATTGATAAGAATATTTGGAATATTTGCGACGTAGAAGTTATTGTTGAATATGTTAAGAACAGATTGTAGGACGGAAAGTGAGTCTGAACATACAGCATATTTCCCCTCCGTTCCTCTTAAATGGTAAATTAGCTGCATAAATTGCGATTAATTCAGCTTTAATTAATTGTTTTTCTGTAGTAATGCTCAAAGTAATAGAATTATCAGTTTTGGAAGCATCTGTATATATAAATTTAAAATCCTTTAACGAATCTTTGGTCATAGCGAACATTCTTCTATATTCCCTCGGGTCAGAGCTAGATTTCTTTAGATCGTGCAATGAGGTGTTAATGGATCCCCTTTGAAGGAGCCAAGGTGGAGGTTGTTTTGATCGTGTTTTTATATCAGGCAATGTCATAGGTATATTGAATTTTTTAAAATTTTCTACAGTTCCTACAGTTCTATGAATAGCTGAGGGGATTTTTGGAGCTTTTCTGCTTATTTTGATATTTTTGATATTTTCTTTAGTGGTATGTTATTATCGTGTAAAAGGTTTTGAATAAAATTGTAATTCAACATTGTTTAATTGATAGTAAAATCAAATTCAAAGTACTTTGATTTTATAATGCCTACCAGCCAGCAGCAGTTTGTTGACTGTTTACAAGCATCAAAATGAACAACAACAATACAAGAACTAAGCAAAACGAAACTCATAGAACTAAGCCAAAAAGTGTATTGAGCTATGGACAAAGCAAACCAACACTAACGCACTTAAACAAAATTTTCCCCCCTTATTGTGAATGGCGTCGTCGACGTCACATCAAGACGACAGTAAAAGTTTTGACTTTTCTACTCTTTGTCGACAACAGTTGACTACTATTAACATGCTCCATTAATTAACAAAGCCTTAGAGATTATTAAGAGATTGTCAATAAGGGCCAGTTGTCTCCGATAAAGTGCTAATTCACACGGTGAAATTTATGACGTCTATTTTTCTTAATTCTCTTTTGAAGTTGCTACTAAAAATTCCGTGCATTCATACGATGTTTTTTTTTTTGACGTCTAATTTTACTTCTCTCCACTCATATAGCCAATAAGCTAGAAGAGTAACAATAAAAAATAACAATAAGATAGAAGAGTAACATTGAAACGTAACAACAATAACAACAAGAGCAATGTAAAGAGAAATATGAAAAAAAACCATGGAAAACAGAAATCGAGTCATTTTTTCTACCCCTCTTTCTTCTCTACCCCGTTCGCTAACAAACAAAAAGTGACGTCGAAAAATAGACTTCATAAAAGTCTTCGTGTGAATTAGGTGAAAGAGTAGACAAGTGATAGTATTTACTGTCGTCTTGATGTGACGTCGACGACGCCACTCACAATAAATCCCCCTTATTTTTCTTATTTCTTGCAAATTCAATATGATTTAAAATCATAATTTTAGCATGATGATTTTACATTGCTATTTTTCTGTGTGATGCTTTTGTTGTGGTTGCAGTTGATATCGACGGCTCTTGTGTAAGATCGATTTCAACTACTGTTGCACCTACAACAACAGTTGAATAAACCGATGGTATGTCCATTGTGCTAAGTCCCTATTTACACTGTGCAAGTCTTATTGCTAAGCTGATTAGTTTATTAGGAGAGGGAGACGGGGGGAAAAGAAACGTTGCTGTTCCCCTCGTCTCTCTCTCCATGAAACTAATCAGCTTAGCAATAAGACTTGCACAGTGTGTTTTGGGACTAAGGTTGAGTGAAAAATTTGTTGCCTCTATAAAGGCATCCGTGGTCTCAGCTACAGCCATGCCATGTTCCGCATTATATGCCAATAGTTTGGTATCGATATTATGGAAAACATAAGTAGGACACTCAACACTGTCATCCCTATCAAAACACTTATTATTAAGCTGCGGTTACACTTGTAAAATTTTTCCCCAAAAAAGTATAACCATTAAATGCTAATGAAAAATCTTTCAATTCAGGCAAAAGTTTTTCAAGTTGAAGAGTAGCCAATATTGTTGGATTCTATTACATTGTCCATTTATTGTGTTCCAAATTGTTTAATGCGATAAACTTGTGTCTGGATCAAAACTTTTTTCATTATTGTTTATTGGTTACACTTTTTTGGGCTATCTAGAAAACTCTATTCAGAATCGATGAATTCGAGCAATTGTTTATCAGACATTTTATCTAAATTTATATATTAGTTTTAAGAACCTGTAGAGAGATTTTTTTATCACAAAATTTTAAAAGGAGGGATGAAAATAATACAACAATAGGCCAACGATAATTTTGTTTACACAAACCAGCAAGACCGTCTGAAGACACTATTTAGTTTCGAAAGTATCGATCTTGCCGGTTAGAGGGCAGTGTCTCTCTTTTATGTATAAAACTGAATTGTAATATAACCAGGGACAAGGACTTCATGCAATTAAAAAAGGTATTTTAGGAGCCTAAGATATGACATCAAAAAATCAAAATATGCACTAAAAAATAAAATATGCACGTATTTTAAACATTTGTTATTCAAAAGATATGTGTTCAATTTACAGACAATTAAATAAAGTTATAAAAATATTTTCTTTTCTCAAGAGGTGCGTGTGCAAGACTTTTTCATTAAATTTTTACACAATATTAAATATAATGCAACAATTTTTTCTGCATTATTAACTCCAAAGATAACTTTTTCGAGATATGTTTACATTGCAGTAAAGGGGCGGTACGTAAATAGAAAAGTGTTGTTATTTATTTATTTTCATTTAAAAATTGTGCTATTTTTTATATTTTCGAATGTAAAGTTCAACCAATTTGTTCTTAGAAAGCTTTTGTGCTTTGAAAAAGGCTTTGTAACGTATGTGGATGTAATTGGCTCAAATTTAAATAAATCTTTTTATATAATATAATATACATATTAATATAACTCAACTATTACAATGAATTAAATAGCAGCTATTAGAGTTGTTTTTTAAATACGTCATTTTTAAAAACAATATCAAGTTTCCGCAGAATTGTTTCAATACTTTCGGCTTTGAAAGCAGACAATTTCCTCCTGAAATCATCAAAATGATAATTTTCATTAAATTTGGTAGGTGTGTGTCCTTGCACAAACCTTCTACAACTCTTCCGAGTAATTATAACAAAATATGAGACAAAAATATGTATTTATGACCAAATAATGCAAATATATGCATTTTCAGCAAAATATGCAAAAACATTTACTAACAAATCGACGCATTTTCACACAAATTCGATGTTTCGTAAAGATATTTCGTTCTTGCCATTATCAGGGTTAAGGGAAAAAACATGCATTTGCATGAAACCCCTGTCCCTGAATATAACTATAGACCCATAGACCTTATTGTGTGACAAATTTTGTAATTAACATATTCTCCATATAAAATTAATCAATGCTTTTACAAAATAAGCCACTCAATTTTTCATGGAATTAATTCAATTAAGCTTTCTTTTAATTTGCAAACAAAAAAGTTGCCGAAAATAATTTTTTTCTATATCTAGCGCTGCAATTAGTAAATTTAGTAAAACTTTCCTTGCTCTACATATTGAGAATTAGTAATACTGAAAATCTCAGGATCTACGTTTGGGATGTCGGAAGTCTCTGCCTGAACCCCACAAGTACGGCGGCTTGTCATCTCTATACGAGTAATACGAAATTAAATCGGACATCTTTAGATTAAATTGAACTGTAGTGAATTTTAATCAGAAATAATTTCTTAATCAGGCTTAAGTTCAGTAATTTCAGTTCTTATTAAATGAAATATTTTTATTAATTAATGTGAGTTTCTAAAGAAGAGAAAAAAAATTAAACAAGACTTTATTAGCTGGGGGCAATACCGATATTTTTCTGTGCAGCCACGTACATACTTCATCAGCACATATCGTCGGTTTGTTTCTGCTTTGATGTATGGGACATTTTTAAAAGAATTGAGTTATTGATTGATTATATATGAATAATATGTGTCCTCTTTCCAAATTCGTTATCAGTTTTCCGATATTCTTGAATATAGCTGGAGATATAGATGTGAAAATTTGCGTCATTTCCACAATTGTTGAACATTGTACAGTCTGTTTTACGGCAATCGGCCATTTTTGTGATATGTGGCACATTTCCCAAGTAAAAGTATTAATATTTTTATTCGCAGCTGTTACAATGCATATCAATGCATATTCTACTCAAAGAACGCGAAACAAAGCAAACTTCAAAAATTTAATTATTGTGAATGAAATGAATTGATTTTTATTTTTTATTAACACAATTTCATTTATTAAATAAATTCACCGTCTTTTATTTCTTCCTTTGTTTTTCCTCTAGAAGTCATGTTATATGAATAAAGCTGATATTTTCACTTTTTTATCTACTCAAATATATACAATAATGTAACCTACTTGAACAAGTCTTGTTAAAAGTGAACAATATTGTTGTTATGATTGTGGGATGCGTTGACAAAGTTGTTTGTCATTTTTTCTTTAAGTCCTAATAACTTTTCAAGCTGCATGTAAAAAGTTTATCAACTTGAAGTTTGAATGAAAAACATATGTATCTATTACTTTTATTATTAAACAAAAAATTCTATTGTGTATTTTTATAAAACTAATGAACTAAACATTCTTCATCGATTTTCTCAAAAACACATTTTTGTCCCATACATCAAAGCAGAAACAAACCGACGATATGTCTACCTACTGGGGTAGATATTGCTATTAACATCAGCTATTTAACGTAAATTTTCAATGAAATGGAATACGAGAAATGATTATTGTGTATACAATTAGTGAAAAAATTAAATCTCTCTCGCTAACTAGAAGAAATACTTCCCATGTTCTAAGGTTAAATAATTTGAAAAATAATACTGAAATGACAATTTCTGTTTTATCTTCAAATGAATGAGAGAATCTTCATGTCACTTTTTAACTTTATAACTCTGCCATTAATTGAAAAAGGTAAAAGTAAAATAAAATAAAATAAAATAAAATAAAATAAAATAGAAAATAATTGCTATTGGGTGGTGTTGATAATATTGTTGGTGTATCCTACGAAAAGGAAACCATGTGACGTTGCATATCGAAACTTTGTCTTTGGCTAAGAAAAAATAAAAACACTGGTTTCGTTCATAGCACTTTCCTCTGGCTCACGTGCGTGCTCGTAATTTGCAATCAATTTGGTGAAGTAATTGCCATTAGAATTAGATATACTTACGAATTCTTGCTTATACAGACTACATACATACGTACTACAACTCAAGCGATGGTTTTTTGCATAATACCGAAAAACAATGTCGATTTTGTTTATGAAACTTTTCTGTTCTCCATTTCATTTGTTATCAGATCAAAGACACGTAAAAGGGAAATTTACGAACATGTTTATTTAAAAATAATTCTTTAGCTGCAAAAATCTGTGGCAATAAGGAAAAAGTGCTTAAGTCATATTTTACTGTTTTGCAGGAGAACACTTTTAAACTTTCAAGTCGATTTTCACAAATTTACTTCTCTGGCAGTTAAATTGGCAAACTCGGGCTTAGCTTTTATTTTCTTAAGGAAAACATCATACTTCACCTTAAAATTAATACATTCAATCTGAAATATACCAAAATATAAGCTAAACTAAGCTATTAATCCATATGAGATTATAAATAACTTCCTTAAAAATGGTAAAAAATAATGTAGAATTTCTCATAAGTACTTTGAAATATGAAAATTACAGGAGTGCCATTAATTCGAAATTTGATTATCTCGACTTAAGCACTTTTTCTTTTTGCCACAGGAATACACACATATATGTATGTATGTATATACTATGTACATACTCGTATTAAACCCCTGCACAAGACCACTTACAAGCACTTTTAACGCATGAGGGATTTTTCTAGACTTGGGTCGAACTCGTACACTAGTTCATTTTTGCCACAAACCAATGATCAAACCCATGTAATTTAAATCATTGGTTTGTGGCAAAAATGAACTAGTGAACGAGTTCGACTCAAGTCTAGATTTTTCAAATGCTTTACTACAGAGAAATCTTCTAAAACACTGTTTGCAAAATTTTTTTTCAGTTATTGTAGGCATAGGAGTATAAAAAAAGAAAATACTTCGTGATGGAAGAATTTGTGATGCTTGCTTCTTCCTACGCATGGGCGCGTATACAAACGCGATGACGCTGAGGCATAATTGAGGTTCTATGCCGTTATTGTGCCGAATTATCTCATCCTTTAGCTCTCGTATTGTTGCTGGCTTATCGGCGTACACCTTTTCTTTCAAATAATCCCAAAGAAAGTAGTCCAACGGTGTCAAATCGCATGATCTTGGTGGCCAATTGACATCGCCACAACGTGAGATAACACGTCCATTGAATTTGTCGCGCAAAAGAGCCATTGTTTCGTTAGCTGTGTGGCAAGTGACACCGTCCGGTTGAAACCACATATCGTCCACATCCATATCTTGCTATTCGGGCCATAAAAAGTTCATTATCATCTCACGATAGCGATTACCATTCACAGTAACTGCCTGACCGGCCTCATTTTGGAAAAAATGCGGCCCGATGATGCCGCCAGCCCATAAACCGCACCCAGCAGTCACTCTTTGTGGGTGCATTTGTTTTTCGACAATCACGCTTGGATTATCATTCGCATAGATGTGGCAATTCTGCTTATTGACGAATCCACTAAGGTGAAAATGTGTCTCATCACTGAAGATGATTTTCTTCGAAAATTGACCATCCACTGTTGGCATTTCTTGCCTCCAATCTGACCATTGACGACGTTTGGAATGGTCAAGAGGCTTTAGTTCTTGATGCATAATGTTCATCAACGACGAGCGTGAGAGTTGCAATTGTTAAGCACAACGACGAGTTGAAATGGACGGCTCTTCAGCCACACGAACAGCAGCAATATTTTCTGCAGTACGAGCGTGCACTGTTGTTTTCGCATCTCCCACAGATCCGGTTTGCTCAAATTTTTTCACGATTTTTCCGATTGCATGCAAATTTGATACATTGTGCTGACCGAAAAAAATCACGAAGTGCACGATATGCATTTTGATTTGAACGCCCATTTTCATAATAAGCCTGAATAATTTTAACGCGTTGCTCGATTGTGTATCTTTTCATTTACATTAAGCATTTTTTTCATGAAATTAGTTGCATGAAAGTTTTTCATTTGTCAATAGGAGGCCTGGAAGAGCAACTTGTATCAAAAAAGTTGTCAAAAATGCATCAGATATTCATTCTACGGTCTTTTTTATATAACATTCTCTTTTATAGCGCTGCAATTAGCAAATAGCAAAAGTTGCGTGCAACAAAATTCATGAAATTTCATAAAAAAAATGCCTAATGTAAATCAAGTATAAGTCTGCAATTGAGAAATGTCAAATGAAATGCAGAAAAAAATTGACGTTTAGGTGTGGTCAGTGTTGCCATATTTATTTGATCAAAAATCTTCAAGTCGAGCAAAAAAAAACTTTTTTTATGACCAAAAATCTTTTTTGTTATTTTACTGAATGAAAATGAGTTAAAATTTATTTTGTTTCTTGTGAACTATTAAAAATAAAGCCAAATAACACAAAATATTTAATATATAGAATATGTGTAAGATCATTGTGAAGCAAATCAGAAAATTTGTAAGTAGTTTGGTCAAAAAATCCCTCAATAATATATTAAAACTAATAAAAGTAAAATTTTTAAAAATCTTATTTTAAGATAAAAAATCTTTTTTGTCGTTTTAGCATGTCTAAAAACTTCAAAAATAAGATAAATCTTCACATATGGTAACACTGGGTGTGGTTCACATTCAACATTGGCCCTTAAAAATTAAGCTTTCTTTACATACGCACTAGGCTTTAGCATAAGTACGTATTACAAATACTACAAGACACTCTCTTTTTTTCGTCGATTTGCTTTATGCTACCATCACTTAATAAATACAGGGTGACCGATGAAATTTTTCAAAGAGTGGCACAAATAGGGGATTTATCAAAAAAAAAGGGGCAAAATTTAAAAAAAAAAGAGAAAACTACACTAACTGCCTGTTTATAGAGACCATGTAAAAATTCTCGTCTGTGTATTTATATTGAAAACAAAAACAAATTTGAGTGCTTTGTTTTTGTTTTCAATATAAATAGGCAGACGAGAATTTTCACATGGTTTCTATAAACTGGCAGTAAGTAAACTTTTTATTTTTAATGTATTTTCATATAACTCAGCCTAAAAAAAGTGGGGACAAAAAGTGGCAAGGCAGTCGAAAAAGGGGAAAGGCAGTCCAAAAAGTGGCAATTTGCCACTTTAGTCGGTCAAACGGTCACGCTGAATAAATACAAATGAATGTTCTCTTATAAAAAACAAGTATAATAAGACTTGTGTTTGTACCAAATAAGAAAAGCAAATTTTGAGTGGCTTAGGTATGTCCACAAAGCAAATAAAGAATATTTGAATGATTTAGTATAATACTCGAGTATTTTGTATTTTATTTATTTTATTTGTACGTTTATTAAAGTTATTGTTTTTGCCCTCTAACTTATTTTTTACTTTATATTATTAACATATTGGTAGAGGTTAAACATAAAAATAAAATTTAAAAATAAAAATCAAGAAAATTTCTGCAGAAAATAATCAAAAAGACTTATAAATATTATTTAAAAGGAAATAAAAAAGGGAAAAAGTTGTAAGTAAAAATTAATATAATGAAAAAATAAAATAATTAAAAATTTAACGGTTAAATAAAATAATAATACATACATATATATATATGTAGATAGTTGAAAAAAAAACAAATACTTTAAGTATATTCGATAACACTTGGAGTGTACCAGCAAAATTTTGTTTTGCTTTACTTTACTTACGTTTTACAAGTGTGAGTAATATAAATTCTTGGGACGTATAAAGAGAGTAAAATTTTGTATTTGTGTTGTTTTTCTTTGCATTAGCTTGCTTTGTCCATCATTTGCATTTGAGTTACGCTGAGAATGTTTAAAAAAGCAAATGTACTTATTTTCAAATACACTCAATTCTATGCCCTAATACGCACACACGCTGTGTGTATGATCTTTTATTTTTCTACGCACATACAATCGTACACATGCTTTAAAATAACCACCCGTAAACACATAATAGCTTACAACCTACATCTGACACACACGCACACTCATAGGTAAAATATGCAAAATAACACGCATCAACACTACTTCTTTTAAGTGTTTGTTACGCACAAGAAGTCTTCGCGACATTGCTTTGTAAACACTCATTTACACTTACATCAATACATTCAGCGTGCTTCGCTTAGTCCTAATTTACACTTTGCAAGTCTTATTGCTAAGCTGATTATTTTGTAGGAGAGAGAGACGAGGGCAACAGAAAAGTTTCTTTTCCCCTCGTATCACTCTCCTAAAAAACTAATAAGCTTAGCAATAAGACTTGCATAGTGTAAATTAGGACTTATTAAACGACATGATTTATTATTGGTGGTTTAGTATAATCAAAGAATATAAATCGTACAGAATGCGCATCTCATACAAGCTGAAATTTTCTATTACGGTTATTTCCAGTACTACGCGTCTCGCATTGATGAGAGCAGCGTTGCCGTTGTGCCATTAAAGTATCACTTTTGACCCCTTTTCGTGTCAATGAAACTTTTTATGACCCTTTTTTCAATTTATCCCTTTGCATCATTTTAACAGAATGTATGCCGTAGGGCAATCATATACACAGTTTAGCATATCAGGCATTAGAAAAAGAGCTGTTCGTCCAGTTGGGGATATTCGGCTCGATGATGTCGATCATTTTATTATTTTGGTCGATAGAAAAGCCAATAAATGGTAAAAATATTGCAAAAAATCTGACACCCAAATCCTTGATACCAAATGCAAAATAATTTCTCGGAGTATCGCAATTAAAAAAAGTATATATTTTAACTTACTTTCATCTTTAATCTTAATAACACTTTTTATAAGTTAGTAAGTAAGTTTTTATAAAATGTTTATAAGTTAAAATAGGTTCAAATGAAGTAAATTTGGAAGCCAAAATTGGGGCCTTAAAGTATACATGTATGTATATAAGCTACTAAATATAAAAAAATCATGAAATCTATAAAAAAAATGGTCAAGTTGCAGCATTTCACATCGAATGAAATTTCAATCGAAATTAAATGCATATTTCGTTCGATATCGAGTGCCGTAATTTACCCAATTACTTAAGATTTATAAAAAAAATTAGAGACTGTAAAAACATAAATGCATATATTGGACATGGTTCATCTCACTTATTTACTTAAAAACCAGCATAACTCAAAAAATTTACTTTGAGGAAAAACCATTTAAAGTTTTCTAGAAAATTTTAAAATTCAATTCTGAAGAGGATAATATAGTTATACTATTCTTTCAAGGCATTATGCATAGTTATTAAATACATTTTTTTTTTAACTGAACATCCCTTATTTCTTAATAAGTTCTTCACTTGGAATCTAATTTTTGACAAGTGTCTACTTTAAGTCTATTTGATAATTGTTTAGTAACGCTAATTTATGTTTATACTTTATGTTTTTTTTTTTTTTGTAAATTGTATTTTATAAAGATGCAGAAATAAGGTGTAATTCACTGACTTTACAACTGCAGAATTTGGAATTTTATCATCCTTAAAACAAGCTTTATTTCAGCAACTTTCCTCCGTGGTAAAACTCGGCTATTTTTACAGTTTTTTTGCAATTGGCCGCATGTTTTGCTGTTGAAAAAGTAGCAAAATGCGACTTAAGTCGCACAACGGCAACACTGGCGATAAGAGCAAATAATATAATGCTCTCAGTGTGTGTTTGCTTGCGCTTTATACTTTCCCCCGCATCTAAAGCGTAAGCAAAAAATGTTTAATTTTTTAGCTCAGATGCGCATTCTATACAATTTATATTCTTTGGTATAATTCATGCTACGACAATACATTTAAAAAACAAGATGTATTTACATTCCAAGACTGTTTACGCAGCCCTCTATGATTGCATTGACTGGAATGGGATAGTTACAATTAAGTATCTGCTTGTAGTATAAAAGAATGCTGATGAAAAATTGCAGTTCTTGTATTCCGTTTGTCGGTTTAATCAATCATTCCTATGAGTTTAATTTGAATTTATAACTTTATCTTTATGAATGAACTAAATCTCTATTAATCGCATTAGGACTAATACATCGGACTGTGGCGATGAATTTTCAAAGTCAGCACCTTAAAAGAATTTGTGTATAAATTTTGTTAAAAAAAAGCAATGTGAGTCCGATCACAGAGGAGATGTGTAAACATCTAGTAATGAAATTTTTTTTTAAGTTGGAAGTACTTATGCTTTTAGTATATTTTTTTAAATTAATCAATTAAAAGTATCAAAACTTTCAATATTGTAAATACATATGAATTTGTTGGTTTTTGTTTGTTTTATTAAACTTATTTGGTTAGTAAATGGGCACACTGTAGTATATGTACATATATGTACTGCATTCAAAATTGCAGTAAGCAGTAAATTTGCTGATTACTAAAAAATTCAGTAAATTTTTACTGCTAATGAAATTTAATGTGCATTACTAGTAAAATCGTAGGGCCGTAGCAAGTGGCAAAGTTTTTTCATTCAAATTTTGAAACTTTTGTATGAAAAACATTTAGCCACTTGGTAGAATTTCATTATGAATACGGGCATTACTGATTACTGAAAATTCAATGCACCTCATCATATAACAAATCATTTAGGCAATTTATAAAAATTGTAAAAAAAAAATTTTAGTAATCAGTAAAAATTTACTTGTTAAACATTTTTTATTGTTTTTACTGAAACTCTAGTGGTACTGCAGTGCTCATCCATGGTAAATGCCTTTACTTTTACTTTTTAATTTTTAATTCCTGTTGTTCATCGTTTAATTGTTGCTGTTCTTGTTGTTGTGTATGCATTGCAATTAAAATAAATTCAGTAAAGTGCGACTTTGACTCGCGCACATTCGGTTTTGATTTTTTATTTTTTTTATTTAGTTTTCTTCCTTTTTTAAGTTTTTTCAGTTTAAACGATTTTTTTTCAGTTTTATCGCTTTTTTCTCGTTTTGGCGTTTTTTTTTGGATTTGTTTAGTTTTCGCAAATTTTTTTTTCATTTTGGGGATTTTTTCATTTTGGGGATTTTTTTCTGTTTTTTGGTTTTTTTTTCATTTTGGCGATTTTTTCTGTTTTTGGGGGTTTTTTTATTTGGGCGATTTTTTCATTTTGGTGATTTTTTCATATTGGCGATTTTTCCGATTTTTCGCGATTTATTTTAGTCCTAGAGATTTTTTTTAATATGGTGCTTTTTTTCGATTTGGCGATTTTTTTTTGTTTTTGGCGATTTTTTTATATTTGGCGATTTTATATTTTTTTTATTTTTTAGTTTTACCGTTTATGAAAATTTCAAGAGTTTTGCTCTTACGGTCTCCAAGATACAGCAAGTTGTCAAAATTACAAAGTAATAATTGCATTAGCTAATGGAACACCGTTTAATTTAAACTTTTTAAATTTAGTGTTAATTGTTGTAGTCTGTATAAAAATACACTAACTTTTAAAATTTCAAGTGTATACGAGTATATGTGCATACAATTGTATGTATATTACATGGGATTTTAACATTTTTCGTTGCTCGTTTTGGAACACCCTTTAGTTTTTAACTCTCATGTATTTGTTGTTGTAGTGGCCAAATGTCTACATATTGTGTCCAAATTTCTAGTCCATAGCTCTTGCGGTTCATTTTTCACCTTTGGTGTACGGAAATATACAGAAAAATAACCGGCGGCGGCGCACCGTCGGCTTCGAGCCGGTCGACTTGTTTCTCTGCTTGGTATTGCTTCTTTCAAACACTAATACACTCATAAATAGCTCACACCGATTTGACGATGCAAAGCAAAAGCAAAAAGCAAAGAAATCTCAGGAAAGAAATCTCAGCAAAGAAATCAAAGTCAAAAGATTTTTACCCCCTAGCGTATAGATCAAGGCAAATTCATGACAGGTAAAGTTAATACTACAACAAAATACAAACAATAAAAACAATATGGTATTTTGTTGTTGCCTTGGAGGCTCGTATGTCAAAAGCAGCTGATTGAAGTTACTCAAGCAGAGATCTAGGCCATTATAGCTCACAACCGGCTGAGCCGAGCCGTCGATAATTGTAGTCAGCTACGCCGCCGCTGGAAAAAGTTTGGTTTATGTTGCCTGAAAAACAGCCGCCGATTCTTCCTGTACGATATAATCTAATAATTATTTTATTGATTTAAAAATATTAATTATTTGACATATTTTCATACGTTTATTTTAATTGATATGTATTTGATAGTGGCTAAGCATTGTATACATATATATTTCATGGTGCTTTGCCAAATCATCAGTAGACTTCAACCATATATTTTGAACAGTTACAAACCTTTTATCTTATGGACAGACTTTCAAAAACTATTTGAGAAATCACAAATAATAATATATTTGAAAATCACAAAAGAAAAATAAGCGTAGTAGGCTTAGAAACTTTAACAAAATATATGGTTGAAGTCTACCAGCAAATAAATTTCAATGAAAATAAACTTATAATGACAATGTCAAATAATAAATTTCTTAAATGTTAAATTTATACTTTATTTTTCATTTTGCCTTATAAATACTTTTATTGCTATCCAATGGATTTTTAATTGTATAAAGGTGTAGAAAAATAAAATATATTCATATTGAATATAAATTATATGCTGGGTTTTGTTAAAGTTCTAAGCCTACTACGCTTGTTCTTCTTTTGTAATTTTCAAAAATATTATTATTTGTGAATTCTCAAATAGTTTTTGACACAGGAATTTTTGTGCATATGATAAGAGGTTTGTGACTCTTCAAAATATGTGGTTGAAGTATACTGATGATTTGGCAAAGCACCAATGAAATATATAGATAATGCTTAACCACCAGCACGTAAATATATGCTTTATTTATTTTTTAATTCTTTTTTATCTTAAATTTTGTATATCATGTTATTTGATTATCAGCTTCCGCCGAAAATTTTACCAAAAGCTGGCGCCGCCGAAAAAATTGTCCGGCGCAGGTCTGTATATATAAACAACTTTTGACATACGAGCCAACAGTTATATGAATTCGCCTTGAATTAGGCAAAAAAAATAGATCAGCTCTGTTTTCAACTTTACCTGTTATGAATTTGCCTTGGTATAGATGTTTACACTTCAAAAATCTTACCAAGTAACTCATAAAATTCATTCTTTAACAATCTGTTTGAGGAAATCAAAACGATAGTGAGTGGCGTTAACAGAAATTATGATCTTTGTTTGTGTGTGTTTGTGTTGGTGGTGGCATTGACCGTCATGAATGTGTGTATTTGTTATTTGAAATTTTATATACAAGCCCTCCTCTGGTTACTAAAATGTCTTTGGGCAGTCGGCCCTTTATTTAGTGCGATTTAGTTCGGTTGAATGTGATTTAGCCACTTATGTTATTTAGATGGCGTTTGCAGATATTGTCACTGATTCATCATCAGATAAAAAGATGCTGTTGTGTTATTTTCATTTTTGCAATTGTACTTTCCCGTATGTATTATAATTGGTTAGTTGGTAAGTTTATTTTTGAATTGTTTTTTGTTGTTGCTTTTCAGTTACATACTTATGTAAAAATGTTGGAGAAACATCTAACGAATGCTTAAGTAAATCCGTTTATCTTTGAAAGCGTTATAATTGTATGTATGCCTGCAAGGGGGTAGAGTGTAAGAAGGCTTAACGAGCAGTTTTATCTTGAAAATATTTCGGTAGCTCGTGAGTAGCAAAAGTTATCGTAATAGCAAGACTTGAATATTAATTTGGAAAGCAAAAGAGCAAAAGGCGGATCGCGCACTTACAACTGTACAACTTATACTGGAGCTAGCGATTTCACATATGTGGCATCAATGCCAAATTCTTCCCTTGCATTTTTCTGAACTAAAATTTCGGAAAGCAAAAAATTTCAAGCCAAATGGTCCAAATTGAAGTTTTTCTATATTTTTAGACCAATAACAAAAAAATTACAAATATAGATGGAGAACAAGTAAGTTTTCAATCGTTGAATACACGGTAGAATGGGTAAATTGGGTTTACATTTTATAAATAAAAATGCAGAGCAATTGAGAAGTTACGACTCAAGGCATAAACTTTATTATAAGGAACGGCATAACTAAAAAATATGTAAGACTAGGGTTGCCAGTTTTGAAATCTTAGAAATCAGTACATGAGAGAAAAAAAATTAGTACAATTGAAAAAAAATCAGTACATTAATTTTTTCAATATAAAAGCCTTTAACTAGGGATGTAACTAATACCAGTTTAGCGCATGCGAATGCGAATACTACATTTTAATTTTTGCGAAAGCAAATGCAAATATTACAATACGTTAAAAATCACATGAAAATAAATTTATATAAGAACATGAAGTTGTATTACATACATGGATGTACTACATATAGCATTTTATTTTAACTGAGCAAATATGTATTAATTTATTAAAAACATTAATTCATAAAACAGAAAGATACATACATATGTTTGTATATGAAATGAATGAGTGACACTTGTTTCGCGTGGAATTTACTACAACAATGACTAGTTAATATTGTTAGCGATTCAAATTTGTTTGTACGAAGTAATGAATGGTGCTCAAAACATTTTTTTAAAGTTTTAACAGACTAGTCTTAAGTAGAAAATACTGCTGCCGAAAATACAATGCCTTTTCTTTTTCAAAAAATTAAATAGGTGTATATCCAAACACCGCTGGACTAGTTTAATTTTGATGCTTATGAGAACTTTTTTTTTTTTGTAGAAAAGCTTTCTGATAAAGCTTTGAAGAATACCTTACTTATAAGTCAGCTACGTCCAAGCCATGTGCACAATGTGCAAACTTTTATAAAGAGTTTTTTGTGCTTTCACAAAACGAACAGCACAAAATCAAAATAAAAATGAATGCTTGGTGGGGCATCAAGCATGGTAACATCAAGCCGACAAGCACACGTATACGAACTTGACAGCAAGCATTTTGATCGTGTCCAAAGCCCTTAAAAATTGTTTGCAATTCATTCAACAATGCCAACTATGCACAGATATTGAGCAGTTGCAAAGCACAAAGTATACTTTGTGTTGCAAAGCATGTGCAACAGTTGATCACGCATACGCAGAAAAAATTCGCGGAACTTCTGCATAAATTTGCTGAATCTACGAACGTACCCTATATTTATCTTTTTCATGCTGGCTTAAAATAATTTTCGTGTTTTTGACGTTTGTTAATGGCAAACTTTTTTCGTAAAAGAAGTACAAAATTTGTTTGTCTTAAATATTCGCATACATTTTAGCAAATTCAAATAGCAAAAATAAGCGAAAAATTTGCAAATGCGAACATTCGTTACATTCCTAGCTTTAACCATTCTTAAAACAAAACATGAATTCAATGTATACTTTGTAACAAATAGCAAATCTTTCTTGCAAATTTAAATTAAAAAAATCTCAATAAAATTAACATTAACATTAACTTAAACTGAAATTTATACGATCTCTCACAGTTTTGGCAGAATTTGCTTGAGCATTATATGGAAACCACTTTGAAAATAAATTCGCCTTAAAGCGAACGTTAAGTAAAGATCACTGCTGATTCAAAGAAAATAAATAAACACTATGACAGGCTTTCTCATACATTGATCGTAATTAATATATAAAAACAGTACAAAAACAGTACATACATGATAAAATCAGTACATTTGCGTACTGATTTGCTAGTTATGCATAAATCAGTACTTTAAACAAAAATCAGTACATGTACTGGCAAAATCAGTACGACTGGCAACCCTATGTAAGACCGAGTTTATATCTGGCACACATGTGCCCAAGAAAGCATAAGCACTAATTACTAATGAAAAACTGTTTGATTTCATAAATATATCGTGTTTACTCAACTCTTGAGATATATTTTTGAAAGCTTTGATAACTTTTCTACTATCACAGAAAAAATATCATCGAAATGCAACCAACAAAACAAATTGTTAACATATAATTTAAAAATTAACAGTCATCATTATTGATATAACAAATTTAAATTTTTGTAGTCAATTAAATTACTCAACAATATTATTTGTTAAATTATATCATAATGGAGTGTGCACATATAGAAGAAACAAGAAATCATATTTTGTGTGTATTCATCATTTGCGTATTTAATAAAGTGTTGCTCTTTAGCTGAGAGGTAAGTGAATCAGTTTATTAGTGTTGATGTTGCCGGTTCAACTCCGCCCAAAGACATTGAGTGTTTTTCGCAGACAAGCAAAAAATCGTTTCGAGGATTGTGATTGTGTATAAAAAGAATTGTTAATATAACAATTATGATACAAAAATTCAACAATTCACATTGTTAATATAACAATAACTTTGAAATCTAACAAAAATAAATGTTGAAAAAAAATAATAAATTTCAACAAATTATTTGTTGATATATTTAATTGAAAATATTTTTAAGATTTTCCTTGAACTTACAATTTCGTTAATTGTATTTATAAAAATCGTTGTAGGTTCAAAATCAATTAATTATTTAATTGATATAACAAAAAAATTAATTGTATTTACAAAACATTTTTTTTCTGTGTATTCGTAATGATATGGACTGGTAGTTTGCTATCAACTGCGTTTAGATATGAAATGCCTTCCGTTAAAGCCTTGATTTCTGTATAAAAAAGACTATGTTATGCTTCGGCAAGCGAAAGAATTTACTTATATTACGACTAATATCGTAAAACCCGCTATCCGATCGGTTTCCAAATTTTGACTCGTCCAAGCAAAAAATAGTTTCTGTTTTAATCCTTTTTGTTGTTGTTCTCTCCCATTCCATGCTTTCAGGCGGTGGTAATGTTTCCCCTGGTTAAAGTACTCATACATATGTATTATGTTTTGGTACTTGGTTTAATGTTGTGCTGTTAGAACGATATACTATTAGTTTGGCCTAATGAGCAAAACGAATTGTATTCGATCCTCTTCCGTTTTCGTTTCCACAAACAAAATCACTGCAGATATTGAGAAAATGTATCACCAGGTATTAGTTGGGAATATTAATAAAAATCTTGAATTAATTCTTTGCAGCAAAAGTTCTTCTGATCCACTACAAGTGTTCCGCTTAAACATATGGCACGTCTTCTGTGCCCTTTTTAGCGATCATGTGGTCTCACATATTTAGGTGACTTGAACAAGGATAATTTAAGCGTCAGTGGAAAGGTTATTCGAAGTGGGATTTATGTTGACGATTTGCTAACAAGTGCCGATAGTTTTGGCCTTTTAGCTATTGGAGATAAAAAGACTCAATTACTGAGTTAAATTGGATTCAATTTAATGAGAAGGTCTTCAAATCATTCTGAAAGCCTTCGTATGTTTCGGAAATAGCAAGTAATATAATGGCTTTATTATTTTTCGAAATATTTCCTTTGATGATCAATATACTTTTGCAATTGCTAAAACCATTTGTCAAAGCAGTTTTTCCGTTCTTCTTGAGACATCTGAAAAATATGGTTCTAGAACGCTTAAACTGCTTCTTCGGTACTCGTAAATCGTTTATCTTTGATATTCGGGAACAAAAATAAGTCATTGCGTGCCAAGTCAGGACTTTACATAGGATGAGTCATCAATTCGATGTTTTGAATGCTCAAAAATTCACTTGTTTGACGTGATGTGTGAGAGCTCGCATTGTCATGATGAAGAATGATTCGTCTTTGGGGGTTAGTTTAATGAATTTCTTCGAAGACTTCCGGCAAACAAAAGATCGTGTACCAACAAGAATAGACAGTTCTAAGATGCTCAAAGGGAACAGTGGCCACATGGCTCATTCGGCCGAAGAAACAGGCGACCATTAGCTTCGGTGTGCTTCTTCCACGAGCAACTTTTGTTGGATTTAGCTTTTCTTGAAATACCCACATGGTCGATTGCTGTTTTGTTTCACACTGGTCACTGGACTATACCGAATTCAGCAGATATTAATCCTAATCTAACATCAGAGCGCCCTCCTTCGTTGTGTAGCAATAACCAATAAAATGGCTGCAAAACACAGCTTCCAATTAATTTAATACGCATTGTATAACACCGCTGCAATACTGCATTAATAAAAACGTGCAAAGAAGCAGAGTTGTAAAAAAAGAATGAACCCTTCCTCTATTTCTTCGTTCATCATCTGTCTTCTCTATCACTATCCCTTTCCTAGTAGTAGTATTAAACATTCATTGCCTGAGTGTTACTTCTCTTAAAAAATCCTTACACGGCTTAACGCGCGAAACTACGACTACGATTGAATTCGCTTTACTGTGATTTTTGATTATATATAAAATTTACATATTTACAAAGAAATAAAAAAAGAACACAAAGCGTATACATTAAGAGGGGGTAAATTTTTTTCAAAAGTTTCATAGCAAAAACGTAGTCTGCTCGAAATTTTGAGAAAATTTTTCGATGAAACCATGGGTCTAAAATCAAACCTTATACCGCATCTCTCGACATGAAAATTTATTTCCTCTTCAAAAAAATTGTTTTAATTAAAACTCTTCCAATCCATTTTCGAATCATTATTATTTCTTCCACGGAAGTACTCCCTGCTTTTAATTTTTTCATGAGCTAGCTTATGTTTATCCACAATGATTAGTTCCCTATTTTACTCTTTAAAGCCAATGTCCATAATTAAGGCAGTAACCAAACAAGAAGCATCTCTATCGGAAATGCTAAATCTATCACACACTATGGCAAAAGTTTAAGATGTCGTACTTATTAGTACGAGTCTATGGTATTTTTTGTCTCGTATGTGATCTTGCAAATTTAAATTCCGATTGATTGTTGATCAACGATGCTCAGCACGCATTCCGGAATCGTATGTTTCCTGGTGGTATGTTGGCCAATCACGAACTCTTTTAGGTTATAACGAATCAACCCGCAAATATAAATATGTATGTGTGTACATAGGTAAAAATTTTGAAGTTACAAGTTTTTAGACTTTAATAAATCTTTGGCCTGGATAAGACTTGATACTGCTGAAACATAAAGGCACATGGCCTTTGTTTGTTTTCATGAGATTTTGGTAAGAGAAAATTGTTTCCACGTTTACCGAGGAGTGAGGTATGGACCAAATTCCGTAAGCTACTCTCAATTTATCAGGAAACATGTATTCATCTGACGCGTTCTTAGTTTTAGCCACTGTAGACCAGAAGCTGCATATATTTTCTGTTGTTAATGGCTTCAGTTCGTCCATATCAGCCAATGCTTTATATTGGTTGTTAATATTTTCAAAATTATGCTTTTTGCTGGAAAACATTGTAATTAAAAGTGGTATAATGCTGTTGGTCTTACCAGATAAAACATTTTCAGGGGGAAACTTACTAAACCAATTTAAAATTTCATTGTAAAAATCCACTTTTGCCCTCAGGTCTTGACAGAATTTACTACAACATTTTTACAATTGCCTTTAAACTGATATAAAACAGTTGTTTTAACATGGTTCGTGATTACATATGCATAGGTCAACTTCTGTGCTACAAAAAATATCATTAAGCCAAATAGGTTTTCGTTTATATTTAATAGGGAAGGATTACACTTTTATAAAATATCTTAACTATGTAATAAAGTTTCGTGCAATTGTCGAGAAAGAATTTTAATTCTTGGCAAAATATATGCATACCGTGAGAGTATCAAATGTGTTGCGGGAGTGCCACGGTACTTTTTCATGTCAAATAGTATCAAAAAAAGTACGATCGTACCAACTTTCCCATCACTGCAATAAAATGAAAAGCAGAGGGCAAATTACGGTATCCGATATCAATCGAAATTTCTGAACAAAGACAATTAAGACTGTATTTATATATAAATATTTTTTTAATATCGAATGCTGTAATCTTCTCCCAGTCTTGTTCAATTTACTAAAAATATTTAATTGAAAAATAAAATCAACTGCACAGAAAATGACATAATTAATTTCTTTTAAAACAATGAAACCAGAAGTTATTAACAGCAGTTCCTTAAATGCTAAATAAGTTTTCTTAAATAAATAAAATATACTTTCCAATTACTTGAAATTTGCTAAACATATCTATTGTATTTATATGGAGGTTTTGCAGGCATCCACTGCTTACCCAATGCCTTATCACGAGTTTTATTCCTTAAAATTTTACCACTGCCTGTCTTGGGTAATTCATCCAAGAAGAAGACTCCACAGTGCAGTTTCTTCTGCGCAACTACCAAATGTTTAGCCACATACTCTACAATATCTTGTTCGCTTAATTTGCTACCTTTGACCCTAACCACTGCTGCAGCAGCTGCATCACCATCCACCGCATTCCAGAGACCAAAAACACAAACTTCTAAAACATCCTTCAATGCGGCTACGCATTGTTCGATTTCGTGTGGCCAGTATTGCATGCCATGGAATTTCAAAGCATCACATAAGCGATCTACAATGTGCAGATAATTATCCTTATCGAAATAACCCATATCGCCTGTATGGAACCAGCCCTGATAATCTGCAATACGTTTAGTTTCCGAAGGATTGCCATAGTAACCATTCCAGAATTTTCCAGTATGTAAATACTAATATCTCTCCCATTTCTCCATGGCCCACATTGAAACCATTTTCATTGAGCATTTTTACTTTAATGCCAGGCATAAGTTTGCCGCAACTTTTTGGACGACTGACGCCCATATTGGCTGTCACAATACCACATTCGGTCAAGGCATAACCATATGAGATGCAACCATTTGTAAGATTATCCTGGATTCGTAACAAAGTGGTTACAGTGCAAATACCCCCAGTTATATTTATAAATCTCAAACTTGCCAAATTTTCCTTAGTGAATTCAGAGCATTTGGTCAAGTCAGTGATTACACTAGAGCTGAGTGTTAGTAGCGTCACTTGATATTTAGATATTAGCTGCAATAAATATTGTGGTGTAAAAGATTTATCTGTTATCACACGAGTTGAGCCATGAACACAAGAGTAAAGCATATTGAACATGCCAGAGGCGGTGTCGGTCGTGGCAAAGGACAGCAAAACGTCTTGGCCGGTGATGCATCTATAAAATTATTTAAAGAAATATTAAGTTAGAATTTCTTGTGACGAACTAAAAGCTTACCCAAAATCAAATAAGCATGAAGAATTCGATATGCAAACGTTTTTGGGTAGTCCAGTTGTTCCAGATGTGCAAAGAATCGCTACCGTTTGATCACCACCAAGCTTGAGAGTTTCGGGTCTGAACATTTTAAAATACAATTTTTGTGGTTACTGGAGAGAATTATGGAGAAAAAGTATATATTTTAGTTAATTTTTGTTAGATATTATATATTAATCACGAATA
The DNA here is from genome assembly GCA_949987645.1 of Tachina grossa. NCBI lineage: Eukaryota > Metazoa > Arthropoda > Insecta > Diptera > Tachinidae > Tachina > Tachina grossa. The sequence continues at coordinate 58,521,215 of OX465274.1, forward strand.
CCGGGATTTTTAAAAATCAATCCCGATTCGCATCCCTAATAGGGAAATTCATTGCCCAGGTAATAGTTCTTTGTATTATGAAAAACTTTAGTCAGCTCACATTGAATTAATTCAATGTTATCATCACCATTTAACGATAACCAAGTTTTCATACAGTTTTATATGCTTTTTGGGGTTCCGTACATTCAAGGTGAAAAGGAACCCTATTGTTTTCGCTACGCTGTCCGTGTGGCCGACTGTCCGTCTGTCCGTCGCAGGCTATTTTCTCGAGAATCGTAAGAGCTACGGACTTCAAATTTGAACAGAGTATATAGAACAAAAAATACATGCGAGTTAAAAATTAAAGGGTGTTTCAAAACGAGCAACGAAAATTTTTAGAATCCAATGCAATATACATACCATTATACATATATAGGCACTTGAAATTTGCAAAGTTAGTGTATTTTTATACAGACTACAACAATTAATACTAGAATTAAAAAATTTTTGATTAAAGGCTGTTTTATTAGTTAATGTAATTTTGCCAACTTGCTGTATCTTGGAAACCGTAAAAGGCAAACTCTTGAAATTTTCAAAAACGGTGAAACTAAAAAATTCCAAAATTATAAAATCGCCAAAAATCGAAAAAAATCGCCAAATAAAAAAAATTCTAAAAATAAAATAAATCCCCAAAAACTGAAAAATTCGTCAAAATTAAAAAAAATCGCTAAAATGATAAAAAATCCCCAAAATGAAAAAAAATCGCCAAAATGAAAAAAATCGCAAAAATAAAAAAAAACAGAAAAAAGTCGCCAAAACGAGAAAAAAGCGCCAAAACTAAAAGTATCCAAAACAGAAAAAAGAAAAAGAACGCCATAAACTAAAAAAAAACGCTCAAAACTGAAAAATCCCAAAAACGAAAAAACTGCCAAAACTATATATATTATATAGTTGTATTATATACTTTATATATTATATAGTTGTATTATATATCTAGTGTCCATACGGAACCCTTCGTGCTCGAGTCAAAGTCGCACTTTACTGAATTTATTTTAAATTTACAATTCCAACATTTTTGGTTAATGCCTCTTCGAGTTCTGACCTTAAAATATATTAAACTTTTTATGAAATAACTTTTAGAGCTGTGCCAAATCGTTCATTCAAGTGACCGCTCATTTTCGTTCATTTTCTAAAAAAGAACGAGTTCGTTCATTTCGTTCATCCGCTCTTTTCAAAAAATAGTACGAAATAAAAACAAAGAAACAAAAGCTGATTCGTCAAATAAAAAGGGCATTTGTCCAGTGAGTTTTTATGAATTGTTTAGCAAAGTAAGCAAAATAAACAATAGAAAATATAAGAAAAAAAAATCAGCATGTAAAATGTTTAAAATATTAAAGTAATAAGAAATCAAAAGATTCATATTGGCAAAAGAGCCACATATAAAGAATCAAAATAGACTGTTTATAATATTATTATCTAACTAGGTAAATTTGTTTAAAAAAACTCTTAATATGTTCTAAAAACTTAAGAAATATTAATGGCAATTTAATTAATTTCATAATGGTCATACTGCTACTAAAAGCAAGCAAATGAAAACCAGAATGTGACAAAAAATCTCGCACGAATAAAGAAAAAGCAAAAAACAAAACAAAAACACCCAAGTGCGCTCGTTCGTTCATTTCGTTCAATTGTACTTTTTATCAGCACTGCTAATACAAAACAGCTCAATAAAGTGACCGGCTCACTTCGTTCATTTTACTGATTCGTTCATTTATACTCGTTCGTTCATGAACGACACAGCTCTAATAACTTTGCACTTTATTATTTCAAATCGAACACAAGCTTATCAAAAAAGTGATAAGCCGTCAAGATTATAATTAAACTCGCATACTTGGCTTAAAGACATATGTATGTGCAAATTATTGTTGTTGTACTTACACGTAAAATAATTCGGCATTTGTTGGTTCAAGCAGATCTTCGATTTTTGGCAGGTCCGAGCGATGGTGTTTCATGGTATAGACTTTTGCTTTCAAAATTTTTGAAACTGTTGCCACATTAAGATAAACTTTGCCAGCACAGAAAATTAACTTAGGACGTGTACTTTGAAATAGTTGTTTAATAGTAACTCAAATTGAAAAAAAACGCCATAGAATTACAAATAATAACTAGTATTATATACTTAAAAAATACCTTCATCATTATGACAATTGATGGCATGAAAAGGTGTGCAATTTAATAAACAGCCCAGTATTAAAGGCATGTTGTAGGTTGTATTGCCTCCCACAATGCCCACCACATCATCTTGCCTCAAGCCCATAGATTTCAAATGTTGGGCAATACGTATGCCAAATGTTATGGCTTCACCATTAATTAATATAGTACCTTCGGTATCGGAAATCTGAATTAAACTATCACATTGCGACTACCGTAAAATTAAAGGAAATGCATTTTTAGTTTGTAGTCACCTGGCATATATTTTTGGGATTGTTCTTCATAAATGCAAACAATATTTTGCCCATAGAACAGTCGGCATCAAAGAAATTTATTGCTTTTGGACCACTCCATGTTTTGATATATTTATCAAATTCTATTGTTTTAAATTTGTCCATTTAATGTTTAGTTTTGAAAAAAAAAGAATTTCCGTTGGAATTATTAGATATTTTACCCACTAGTCGTTTTTACCAACTAATTGTTAAATATTTTTTGTTTATCAAAAATTCTGTCGACGTAAGATTGTGTCGAATCAAATGATAACACCGATTTTATTATCTTATGAAAAAATAAAAAATACCGGCTTTGATAATAAGTTATCTTATGTAAACGTCATATCAGGAATGGAGATAAGCGTTTTAAAAATTATTACATACGTACACACATATTTTTTAGTCATGATTAAAAGTGCAAGTGCATAGTGCATGTTGTACAAATGGTTTAAAAAGGTGTCCCAAAATTCACGCAAATTTTTTCACTACAGAAGCATCGTATGTTAGAGCAAAATTATTACATAAATATCAGTATCTCCGGAATTAAAATTCGATTTTACGCCGAAATAATTTTACATCAAAATTATCCAAAATGTTATATATTACACAAAACAAATTTTGTGTTTGTTAAATAATGCTAAAATGTTAAATAATGTTAAAATGTATATAAAATATATTTTGAGTGATTTTTTTAGTGTGAATTTTTTCAGTGCAAAAAAAAACCTAATTTGTGGCAATTCCAAAATGCTCAGTAATGCATTAAATACATTCACCACAGCAGGCTACATTTGTCGCCTCGTAGCCGGCTACTTAATTATTTTGGAGACGGCAGCAGCACCATCTGCAACTGCTGTTCAAGTACAAATACATAGTTCAGTATTGCCACTTTTATATATTTTGCATTTATAAAAATTAATTACTCTTTTAAAATGTACTTATTTCACATAAAAATACAAAAATTAATCAATTTATTCTCTACATCAATTTTTGGATATTGTTTCTGTTATATAATATGAAACAATTGTACGATATCATTCATCCAACATTTTGTATTATACTGGCAATACTGAATTTTCTCATTGTAGCCAACAAAATAGAAATTAGTTTAATTGGACTACAACGACAAAATCAGCATAGACAACAACCTGTCGCCCTGTTGCCTTGCTGTCTTTAAAAGAATCATTCTCATATAAACATGTGTATTCTATCCTTGACAATTGGTATTCGGTAGCTTGCTGTGGTGAATGTGTTTAATTCTTAATAAATAGTATGTTTACACGATACGTGCTTCGCTCTCTATTCATGCTTCACACCCCAATCATGACCGAATCAACTTGCTTGGCCATACAAAATTATATGAGAGCGAATCAAGTAGATTCAATATGAATCTACTTGCGAAGCACCTAAAATTTGTATATTCTCTAACTTTATCGCAGTTTATCGGCAGTTTAGCTGAAATAGCTATCAAAACAAAATAGGTACATATATGTGTATGTGTGTGTTTGTGAATAAATAAATGAAATAAAAACAAACCAAAAAACAGATGTGAGTTTATTATAAATAAATTTAATTAAGTTATTAATAGTAAAAAAAAGGAAAAATGAGAAGAAAATATAGGGATGCTTCAAAAACAATATTTTGAATGTGTCGAATGTATGTAAGTATGTATGCTTATGTGTATGTATGTATATACGTGCGTGTGATACGTATGTACCCAGCTGGAAAAGTAGGCATTAATTACAGGAAGTATTATTTTTTCAAAGCAAAACAATGCATCCCTTAGAAACGATAGGATAATTTGATCAAACACAATTAAAATAATTCATTACTTTCCTAGGACATGTTCTGTGTTAACAGTAATCAATTTAGAAATGAAAAATTATACATGAAGTGCATTACTTTATAATTTACTATTCATTAACTTTTCCCACTGGGTATGTATATGCGTGCGTATGATATGTATGTATGTGTGATGCCAACTTTTTCAGAGCAAAAAGCACTGTGCCTTCATAAAAAAGCACTAAATCCAATAAAGCCATATTTCGATTTTGCTTAGTTAGAAGTAGATTTGAGTAGGAAAATAATTTAAGTTAAAGACAACAACAAATAAAACAATTGTAATAGGCTATTTGATGTAATAATTTTGGGAAAATAAAGTAGAACTCGTAAGCTTATATAATCCTTAAAACTAAACTTCAGAAACAAAGATAAAGATTTCAATTAAAATTTTATTTGTACTGTTTTATATAATTGCCTTAATTAAATTATTCCGTATAGACGAAATATCAAAACACTTGATTTAAATTTATGTGGAAATGTTGTAGAATTTTGGTCGATATCGAGTCCCTCAATTTGTTACTGTAACCCCAGTAATTGTAACTAGAATCGAAATAAAATGAATTCTGCGTGTAATTAGCATACAAATCGAAAGAATTTTCTTTTGTTTCAAATTGCAGATTTCAGAATACACTTAATTATATATGTACATGTATTTATGTATATGTATATACACAAAAGAATTTATATAGGTATGTGTCAATTAATTAACAAAAACTGTTTACTATGTATGGGTGTACCTATATAAATACTTTAACTGAAAGACATATCTGCATATATATATAAATATATAGTTATACTCCCCTTTTAAGGAAAAGGTCGTTTCAACTTTTTCCTCTGGCCATAAAACTGTTTTAATAAAACAATTTGATTTTAAGGCGTTTCATCTGAATTAATTTTTATATGATGTATGTTATGTTGTGAGTCGAAGGCACTTATGTATTTTATAGAATAGATCACCTACATGTCAATTACTTATATATTTTACATTAACATTTAAGCATTTGATCCAATTACTATATTTAGAAAACATCTATAGCTAGATGTTTTCTTCCGCCAAGGGGGGAGGAATGTTGTGAATCATAGTTGAACAACCCTCGTACCTCTGCATTGCACTAATTTGTTGACGCAGCAGTAACCAGTTCATTCACTTGATTACTTTTTATTTTCTTTGCGCTGACAACTTGTGCAATGTCGATATTTTGTAATTGGGTCAAAAACTAAATAATATTTACATATGAAATAAGTTATTGTCTAGTTAGCATGAGAAAAAGAATTGTAAAATATTATTGTAGAAATATATTTAAATTTTGTATAAATAGCTAATAAGAAATAAAAGTGACACAGTCAGTTGAGAAGACAGTCAGTCTGCAGTGTGCGTTTTAATTAAAATAAAGAAACCTGCGATTCCCAAGGGACCCTCCAGGTTATAAATAAAAAATACACCATAACAATTACATTCTGAATAACATAAGCGTTTTCTTTTTAGGCCGTATTTAAATGAATTCAATAATTTGATGTATTAAAAATTAATATTCTATTTCTAACTTTTAAAATAGCTATTAGCGCTAAAAGTGATTTACACCTCAACATTTGAACATGGAAATATTAATAGTCCTAGAGCAAATATTGACAATTTCAGAAATTGATTATCATTAGTAGCATTTCTATAATTATAAACTTTGGTCCAAAATTGATCAGTTCTGAGCAAAATTTATCCATTTATGTAGCTTTAAATTTTTGATATTAGTTCTTCCAAATCAGAATTCTTTTTTGCGTATGGATTCTCTATAATTCCTAAAAAAATGTTCTCAACGCTGAATAAAAAAAAAGTTTATTTTATTATTATTATTATTTTTAAATTTATTATAATTAAAATTACAATAAACTAAACTAAAGAAAACAAAGCACTAGCAACTAATGGCTAACGGCTTTCAATTTTAATAAATTTTAATTTTAAAATTATGGGGCAAATTGGCTTTATTTTCATATATATAATATAATATTATAAGGTTCCTTGCACAATCAATAATTTTTTTCGTAATAGCAATTTTTCTCACTGTGAAAGATAAAAGTTGGCCTTCCTCTGTATTTCATCCAGATGAATTAACATTCTGAAAAGGAAACTTTGCGTATCTAAAAGGGGTGCAATCAGACAGAAAAGTGGAAAATGTTTATTTGTTGTTTTGTGTAAAGCCACCATACTATCACAAATGTATATTTAGTGGATTTTTAAAACGCACTAAAGGCACTAAAGTTAAAGGTTAAAAAGCACCAATTTAGGGTATTTTTTTAAAAAAGCACCTATTTGAAAAATTCCGGACTGTTTTGAGCTAAAAAGCACTAAAAAATCTAGTGCGAAAAGCACTAAATTGGTTCCCTGCACACGAAGCACGAAGGCGTCGTATAAACGGCAAGATTCGAAAACATGATTCAGAGAGCGAAGCATGTTATTCAACTCGTCGTCTAAACATACTATAAGGTTTGCCATTTCACCATGTATACACTAACAAATGAACATCACTTTCAAATCAATGAACTTTATTATCCAAATTCGTGCTGTGTGAGAAATAATGGGTGTTTTTTATTGAGGTATAGAACTTTAAGTTGGCATCACTTTTTTAACTGGCGGCCATTTTGTCAGCTGTCAAGTGATTAATATTTACTTTGGTTTGCCATTTCATCATGAACAGGTTGACAAAAGAACAACGCTTGCAAATCGTGCAAATTTATTTCGAATATAATGGTTCAGTTCGCGAAGTTTACCGCAAGCTCCGTCCATTTTATGGTCGACATAATCGTCCATCAGAGCAATTAATTCGGTTAACCATGGATCGTTTTCGCACTACGTTTACTCTATGTGGTAATACGCATCCGCAGAGACGTCGAACAGTGCGCACCGAAGAAACAATTGCCGCTGTAGAGCAAAGTGTTGAAGAGGACCCGAATGAATCGATTCGCCACCGTGCACAGCAATTGGAGCTTTGTCCATCAACTTTATGGAAGATTTTGCGCAAAGATCTTGGCTTGCGACCTTACAAGATCCAGCTTGTGCAAGAATTAAAGCCGCGAGACCATGCAATGCGTCGTGATTTTGGTGTATGGGCCGAAAATGAGATTGATCTCGATGCTGATTTTCATCGCAAAATTTTGTTCAGTGATGAGGCTCATTTTTGGTTGAATGGCTACGTCAACAAGCAAAATTGCCGCATTTGGAGTGAAGAGAATCCACATGAGACCCTTGAGACGCCATTACATCCACAAAAACTGACTGTTTGGTGTGCTCTATGGGCTGGTGGAGTCATTGGGCCATACTTCTTCCGAAATAATGCTGGAGAGTCAGTTACCGTTAATGGAGACCGGTATAGAGGCATGATAACCGACTATTTTGTTCCCGAATTGGATGGCATGAATGTGGATGAGTTGTGGTTCCAACAAGACGGCGCTACATGCCACACAGCGCACGTCACAATCGATTTATTGAAGGAAACATTCGATGAGCGCATAATTTCGCGGAATGGACCTGTCAATTGGCCACCAAGATCGTGTGATTTGACACCATTGGATTATTTTCTTTGGGGATATGTGAAGTCGCTCGTCTACGCCAACAAACCAGAAACGTTAGGGGACTTGGAAGCCAACATTCGTGGCGTTATTGCCAACATACGGCCCCATATGCTCGAAAAGGTGGTTGAAAATTGGACCTGTAGAATTGGCTTTATTCGAACCAGCCGCGGCGGCCACATGCCCGAAATCATATTTAAACATTAATGGCATAAAATTATCCTATACCTCTAAAAAAAACACCCGTTATCTTTCGTGAATTATGCCCATTTTATGGTCGTCATAATCTTTCGACCTTTTCAAGCTGTTGTGAGTAAATTTCGCACCAGTTTCATTTTTTTGCACATTAATCCACCAATACGTATGCAAATAGTGTGCATTGAGGCCAGTGTCAATAAAGATAGCGACATGTCAACAACAAAACTTACTTTTTCTTTTCGGTAATTGCAGCTCTATATAAGAGAGTTATTTATAATAAATAACGTGACATGAAGAAATCTTTGAAGCATTTTCAGCAAAATTTTTTATCTGATTTGTTTTTCAGGCCTCTTGTTAACAAATGAAAAAAGTTTTCATGTAACTAATTTTGTGAAAAAAGGCTTAATGCCCTATTTTAGTAAGAAGACTTAGGACGTTTTTGTTTGAAAACAAGTTTGAGTTCTTGTGTTTGACTTCTCTAAATTATTTTCTTGAAAAAAAAGGTTGTTGTCTTTGATAATGAAAAATGAAAATAAAATGTTTTTAATAGGCAATTTACACCAGCACAAAATCTAGCAGATTTTAATTGAAATCTTTATGAAAATCTATACCATTTAAAACAATTTTTTTTTGTTGACATTTATCTACATTTTTTATCCAAAACAAAACCCATTAACTAAAAAAATGTCCAAAACTACAACCAAATAACTGCAATGTAGCTGATTCACACACCTTTATAAGCAAACCGTAGCTAATTCACTCATCTTTTTTTTATAAATATGTTGTACAGGGTAGTATGAAATAAATAAAAATATTAGATTTCTATTAGATTTCCTGCAAATCTACTGACAAAATAGATTTTGTTTTGTATGGGAAATCTCTTAAAAACAAGCAAGATTTAGCTCGAAATCTCATAAGTACTAGATTTCGAGGTAAGGTAAATGAGCTATAAAACATAAAAATTAAATTAAAGTATTATACAATAGTTTGAAAAATATATGAAAAAATATGTATTGGATATAATGTTTGGAACAAAATCATGAAGCAAATACACGAACCTTCTAGCATAGACAATAAATAATAATTGTTTTAAGGAATCACAACTGCGGCATTTTTTCGTCCATAGACACAACGATACAATTGTCGAACAGAATAAGGGAATAAGTGTGGTGAAGGAAGATTTAGATTAAAGCTTAATTATTTTACAACTCGGATTTTTGAGCGTTATTAATAAAGCAGTGCTGCTTTGAACTTTGCTACAACAACTGACACAAAGGGACACTAATGCTCATTAAAACGATGTGTGGTGTTGTTATTTAATGAAATTGTCTTATCGGTGACCGGGCTTGGACCCAGAATCTTTGGTTTTGTAATCAACATGCTAACTAATTCATTTATTGCTATTATCAAATAGCCATACCAGTTCTTAATGGTTTACCAATAGGCATTGTTTTATTCGTGAGTCTTTTTTCGTTAAAGCACAGACAACTTGCGCTTTATTGATTGTATCAGTAGCATATTTGCACTTGCCATGCCGAGCACTAGTATCTTATTTACATTAAGCATATTTTTCATGAAATTAGTTGCATTAAACTTTTTCATTTGTTAACAGGAGACCTTGAGCAGGAACTCATATCAAAAAAAGCATCAGAGATCCATTCTGTGTCCTTTTTTATATAAAATTCTTTTCAATAGCGCTGCAATTAGCAAAATAGAAAAAGTTTCGTGCAACAAAGTTAATTTCATGAAAAAATGGTTAATATAAATTAAGTATTAGTTTAACGTTCAAGTTGACGTTAACAATTCCTGTAGCCTGGCTTTGGTATATCTTAGCCTTCTTTCAATCTAAGAGATGTTTCCTTTCTTTCTTAAAGAAGTTTCCACATGATTTAACTTATACACTCTTTCCGGAAAAAGGCTATATGTTCTAAATGATGCTAATTTACTTCTAAGAATGCATTCTTTACCTCAGGTCAACTAATTGATGTGCTGTTGTTGTTCGGTTGTACAAACGCTTTCAACGTACATATATGGGTATAAATGTTTTAATTTTAGAATAATAATATGTTTTTAATAAAATTTTTTTTTTGCTCCTTCTCTATATTAAAGGTATTCACATCAGATTTTTTTTTTGTTGGAAAAATGGAAAAATTTAAATTTCTTACAACAAACACAGGAAAAAAAATTCCACCTAAAGTTGAGTTTTTAAATTCAACTTTTGGTGAAATTTTTTCCCTGTATTTGTTGTAAAAATATTAAATTTTTTCCATTTTTCCAACAAGAAAAAAATTGATGTGAATACCTTTATTAATTCATTGATAATTGTCAACTTTTCGCTATTAGGCCTTATTTACATAACAGTACCCCTCGTATGCTTTACGGATTTGTTTATATGCTGAAAAGAAATTTAAGTTTATTTTCTAATTAAAATATTTTGCATGTTTATCATTCAGTTAATCTTAATGAAACTTACAAGTGTTAAATTCTCTTTAATATTTTACCAATACGTACAAAATAAATTTATGAATGCAATAATACATTCTAGGCAAAAATCTTGTTGCTGAATAATTTCAAGTTGAATTATTTTTATTCCTTTAGCAATAGCAATAATATTAATGTGATGACAAATTAAGTGTTGCTGTAAAACAATTCTCATAAAAATATTTATAATACATAATCTAAATAATAACTAATAAATATAGTAATAATGTTGATACGGATACCAGGCTTATGCTGTTTGCAGTTAATAGTGGACATTTGCAAAGAAATTTATCAAGTCTTTAGAAAGATGTAAACATCTAAACCATACAATTTGATCCAATAAATCAGAGTTAATCAGTGAAAATAACTTGTTATTAAGCGACAGCCAACACATGTTAACCCAAATAATATAGACGGCTAAATGAGCACAACACAAACCCAAACACAAATACGACTGACTGCCTATCTAGCCAAGATCATTCCTAAAATCATATTTATATATATATATATATATATATATATATACCGCACCCAAAAAATGCATTAGAAAATTGAAAGAATTATACACTTACATACTTACATATGTCTGTATGTATATAAATAAAATAAAATAGATGCTAAATTCATGCAGCAGAAGCAGCTCTATGCATCAGCATTAGATAAAATGTATGAAACACGGAATGTGTGGTATCAGGATGAATCTTATCATCCATAAACATGTTACCACCAATAGCTGGTATACAACATACTACATACATACATATGTATGTATGTATGTCCGAAAAACATCGTAACATCACTTCATAATAAAATATGATCCATTTTATGAGCTTTCACATACTGGCGCGGCTACTGAGTTCTGCTCCCTGCTTATGCAGTACGCTCGAAAAATTAAAGTAAGTCATTTAATAATATTGTACTTGCAATAATAAGGTATGGCCTTAGTTCCTGCACGCAAAGAAAAGATATGGTTGTAGAATGGTTGAGAAAACAATATTATGTTCTCTGAAACAAATGTTTGGTCGTCGAAAACTAGTTATTGTTATTTTAAACATTTATTTCGTTACGATAAACAGAGAAATGTTTGAATTTAATAATTACATTATCACATCCATATAAAAGTGTGATATGGTTAGAGTTTAAAAATATAGTTTTGTTAAAAATTTATGACTACAACATAATTTGTGTTATTATTTAAAAATAATATGATGTAAATAACGGTATAATGTTATCCAAAACCATACTATGTTAAGTTTTTAAAAAAATCTTTTTCAGAAACATCTGACAGTTCAGTATTTCGTTTTTAAGCTATCGTTAGTGCACGGGTGGTGTTAAATAAATGAATAAATAAATAAAGTAAAAACAAAAGGGTAGACCAATAAAAATATATAAACATTTGTGTATGTTTTTATACAGACATGGCTGTATGTCGTATAAGTATACATTTCTATATATACAATTTATTTCCACAATATTAATTTATTTTTATTTCGAATTTAGCGCACAGCTATTTCTACAATAAATATATGATTAAAAAACAAAATAGTAGTATTATATTAAATAATACTGTGGTCGTATTTAACAATATAAATATAATATTAGAACATAGTATGGTGAGTCTGAATTATATTTTAGTCACATCTAACAAAAGTGTTGTCATATTTAATATACTAAGATTAGGTTGAACAAAGTTGATTGATGATTATTTTTAACTCAGATAATAATATTATTAAATTTTGCTTTTCTATTAACAATAATATGATTTGACTCCAAACATATAATTCAATCATAGTATGTTGCTGTTTGATTATGGTTACCTCAACCATATTTTTTCCTTGCGTGTGGTTTGCAGCAAACGGCTTCATTTTATTTTTTTTAATGCATGTTTTTTATTTATTGTATCTTCAAAAATGAACTAACAATAAGTATTCACATCTTAAATCTAAAATATAATTATTAGGCCCGACCAGTGCCGGACATAAAGTTAGTGATAGTTATAAATAATACATAAGTAAAGATAATTAAAAAGGGGGGAAAAAGTATTTTCAAGTAGTCCCATCTGGAGTGTTGAGTATAAGGGCCCTTAAGTCCTTCTTTTTTTAGGCGTATGTGTCCAGTAAAATTCAAGAGGGGATAAGCAAGGGGATAAGAATGTGACTCAAGTTTAGTTAGGAATTTGCCTGCGTATCTTGCAATTTTTTCAGTCACTAGTGGCATACTTAAATCACGATGTATATTTGAGTTTTTAATGTACCATGGAGCCCCGATGTTATTAACCGTAAAATTTTGTTTTGCCTTCGTTGAATTCTCTCGACATTGGAAGCTGAAGCAGTGCCCCATAATTGAATTCCGTTGCACCATATTGGCTTTAAAAGCGACTTGTATTTATATCAAAAGTTTGCAGTCAAGACTGAGTGTTGAATTTCTGCCAATCAAGCAATGTATTTGTTATTGTTATTGTAACTCAAGTTTCATTTGAGTTAACTTAGAGTCAATATTATGTCTCCATGTAAGCCTTCGATCAAGGTGTATACCAAGGTATTTTACTTGTGAATGTTGAGGGATATTTTGATTGTTGATTCGAATGGGGTAACAAGTATCTTTTCTTAGGGTAAACGTTATATGAACACACTTTTTTTTGTTCATTTACTTTAATTCTCCATAAGTTCAACCATGTTTCCAGCTGAGTAATATGTTCCTGGAGATTGCGGGATGTCTCATAAGGGCTTTCGTGCATACTCATACAGGCTTTATCATCGGCAAATGCTCACAGGCATATCACAAATATATATTAAATACCAGACTGGCCCTAGAATATTACCCTGTGGTACACCGGAAGATATAGATACGGGCAAGCTCTTGAAGTCTCCTTCCATAACGGTGAACTTCCTACCAATAATATAACTTTCCAAAAGTTTTTGTATGTTTATTGGCAGATATGACTTCAATTTTAAAAATAGGCCTTCGTGCCATACTTTATCAAATGCCTGAGAAACATCAATAAAAAGGGCAGAGCAATACTTCTTTTCTTCAAATGTCCTCCTTTTAACTTGAACCAATCTATGCGTTTGCTCAATAGTGCTATGCTGACTTCTAAAGCCAAATTGATGGTCCGGGATGCACCCATTATCAGTTAAAATTCTGGACAATTTTGTCATGAGCAGCTTTTCGAAAAGCTTTGAGATTGTTGATAGTAAGCTTATTGGCCTATATGACTCAGTCTTGGTAAGATCTTTGCCCGCCTTTGGAATCATTTTTATCTTGGCAAGTTTTCAATTATGTGGAAAATACTGCATTCGTGAAATGGCGTTAAAAATAAATAGCAGGATTCTTATTGTTTTGTGAGTCAAGTTCATCAGTATCTTGTTACTAATTCCATCAATACCTGGAGCTTTTTTCGGATTAAGCCCAGCAATTACTTTTTGTACGTCCCGTGTCTTAAACTTTATGGGTCGAGGGAGTAGAGCAACTACACTCGGCAAATCAACAGCACCAGTACATATGTTTTTAATGCTCAGCAAATATGTTACCTTTTTCAGTATCGCTTCTTCTTTTAAACTTTTTAGCAGCAGCGCCACAAAGAGTAATTAGACGCTGGTGTGACATCCAGACCTTCCAGATAAATTTTAATAGATGCAGTTTCTTCAGATGCAAGCAACTCTTGGAGTCGTTTAGTGCACTCTTTAAATTTAAATTTATGTTGAGGTGATCTGTGCTGTTGCCATTCACTTCTGGCTCTTCTTTTTTCACGTAAGAGACGTTCAATATCCCTAGAATAAATTCTATTAAACCCAGTCTGCGGATGGGAGGTAGTAGCATACTCAGCAGCCTGTGTAATCATTTTGTTAACGTCTTCATTTGAGATTTGATTTAATACTGCTGTTCAGTATCTACACAAATGTTTAGCGACTAGTCTAAAAAGTGTACGGTTAGATTAGGTTAGGTTAGATTGTATATTAACTCGATCCGTTTCGGATTACCCTTATGCGTTTGTAGCATATTGTGCGCTCTTAATAAGAGATATACGAAACCATCAAAGTCTCTCAAACTTAGGTTAGAAACCTATTCTACTCAATATACTTTCTCAGGTTTTTCCAGCCTGAATCCCTAAGATATTATATTTCTAGTATATTTTCCTGATGGAAGATTTATCTTCTTGTTTCAGGGATATACGATAGTTCCTTATCACTTCACCACTCTCTAAAATAAATAGAATCCATTGCCTTTGAGCGGCCACTCTCCTCGATTTAATTCATATATTCAAATACATTTGATAATATTGATATAACTTTGATTTATCAATAATCCCATTAGTTTATTAAACACCGGCACTTTAAAGTTTATTTTGTGTCTGATTGAGCGTGTACAGGAGAGGGCAAAGAAACTAGTCGGCGATAGTAGGGCAGTGACTGCTAAATTAAGTGTGCCACAACATTTAATTTACTCTTCTTTTAGGTACATATCGCACATTTACTTCAATAGTGGCATAACTCAAAAAAACCAGTTTTGCAGAAAACGCGTTTTAAGTTTTCAATTTGCATACAACTCAATGGAGAAATTAAAAAAAATTCTTCCCTCAGGAGGTGATGGTACAAGCTATTTATATGAAATTTTTATACAAGATAAAATACAAAATGCTGCATCTTTCTGCATTATTAACTAAAAAAACTCATTTTTTGAGTTATGCCACTATTGAAGTATATGTGCGTTATATATGTTATATATGTTCAGTTAGCCGACTGTAATGGAATGTAGCTGTAACGGTAGGAAACAGCTGATCGATATTGTTATTGTTGCTCGGTTCGGTTTGATGATAGTTGTTTACTTCTCTCCAGCTTAGATCACTATGGCTGACTTCGATGTTCAGTCTGCCTATTATTCGTTGCCTAAACTGTGGGTTCCAGTCAATGGAAATTTTAGCTGTGTCATCTGAAGGCCTCCGAATCGTGTGACCAATCCACCGCCATTTGTGGTTTAAGATATCAATATCGATTGGCCGCTGATTTGTTTGTCTCCAGAGTTCCGTATTGCACATGGTGTTAGACCAAAAAATTCTTAAAATTCTTCAGAGACACCGATTAACAAACACTTGTAGGGAGTTTACGTCGTATTCTGTCGTATTCCACCTCTCGCATACATAGAGGAGCACAGACTTGAAACAAGAGTTAAAGATACCGATCTTAGTCTTCTTGGATATGACAGAAGATTTCCAGACTGAAGGGTACCGAATGCTTGGTTGGCTTCTGCGATTCGGTACGCGACATGTTTACTGAAGCCACCTGTGTTTGTTAAGATGTTGCCTAGGTAGCAAAATGACAAGACTTCTTCTAGTTCAGTAATCTCTATGAAAAACTTGTTGGTGTTTACTGTATTGCAGCGCATTATCTTACTCTTGCTTACGCTTATTTTAGGACTAGCTTTTATGGCCTCTGTTTCGATGCATTTACCCAGCAAAAAAATTTCAAAAAAGGTAATCGGGGTTGGAATTAAGCATTTTTGATAGAAACACTTCCGTACTGTATTACCAACTTAATGATTTTAACAAGGCGTGAGACTAAAATAATCCATTCTTGAGAAGTACTTGTTCACGTAATCCATTAAATCTAAAATAATAATTTGCCTCATGTAACAACTTGTACACCATTTTTCAAGTTTTATGTAATGTGATTTGTAAGCGTGTAATGAAATTTGGTAATCAGAAAAGTAAGTAATTATATGGCAAGTTGTTCTGATGGTAATGTGTAATTTTTTGCTGGGTAAGGAGACAGCACGCAGCCCTGGCGGACACCAGAACAAAACTACTGCTCAGAGCGTTATTGTGAATAACACGAAATTTAACATCACGGTATAGAGTTTGCGTGAGGCTTATGATTTTCGGTGGGACACCTTTGCAAGCCAGACCACTCCATATTGCGTTTTGATTTAGCGTATCAAATGCTTTTTCAAAGTCGATAAACAACAAGTAAAGCGGAGAGAGAAGTTCTGTAGATTGCTCTATAATTATTCATAGACTATTGATGTGGTCTACACAGGGGGTCTACTCTGTAATTCGAAGCGAAAGCAAATGCTTTCGAATTGTAATGTTAATAACATACAAGTTCGAAAGCAATTTCTTTCGTTTCGAAATACAGAGCAGGCCCCCAGGATTTTCGGGGCCGGAACCCAGCTTGTTCGGGCATTAGATCCCTTAGTACAGTGTCAGATATTGTCCGGTTAATTATTTGCGCTATGATCTTATTCACTGAGCTACGAATGGTAATTCCTCGCCAGTTCTTACAGTTTGTCAGGTCACCCTTTTTGGGGATATTTACTACAAATAAATTCTCTTAAATTTTAATCAAATTCATGTGTGAGCCAGAAGTTCTGAATAAGGGAAATAATATGTTCGCTGTAGTATGGGGGTCGGCTTTAAGCGTCTCGGGCGCTATTTTGTCGGCTCCAGGAGCCTTATTCGTTTTTAGGTCATTTAAAGCATACATAACTTCCGCGATATCTGACTTGCTTCATGGGAAATGCGCGTGTATATATTTTGGTATTCAGTAGTTGTTAAGGAAAGCATATTGTCATAATGCTGTTTCCATATTTCCAGTTGATAATTTACAGATGTTGTAATCGTTTCACTATGGTTCGGTTTAAATATACTACGAACCAGATAAATTCTTCGGTTCTGGTTCGGCTAACTACGCTATAAATCATTTGATACGACGAGATAAATTATTCGGTTATTGGTCGGCTAACTACTTGAAAATAATCTAGTAAAACAATATTAATTCTTCGGCTCTTGCTTGGCTAATAGTGTTTTCACACTGAAAGTTAAAACCTGGTTTTAACGTTAAAACCATAAACAGCTGATTTTGCTTTCACATTGCAAGTTTGTTAAATTCAGTTTTTAACTCACAGGCTGTCTAATAATTTTGCTCAAAATAAAATAAATCTGCTGCCATTTCGGCGTGTATTTGTTGTTGCATTTTTTCTGCTTTTTAATAACACTTGTTGACATACTGTTCAACTGTTTTTGTTTGCATGAAAAACTGAGATATTTCACAATGCGCTCTAAAATGAAAATTATTTTATATTTTGTAAATAAAATTTTTTTAAATTATGGAACTTCTTATACAGAATGAAGAAGTGCTTGGAAATATTGTTAATAATATAAAAATGCACAAATACATTATAAGATAAACCTTTTGTCAGTCATATTGTCTATTTTCACTTTCCACAGTTCAATTTAAATTATTTTCGTTGTTTTCCTTCCAAAAAACTCTTTTTTCCATAATTTTTAGATTATTGTTGCTGCTGCATCCATTTTTAAGTTGAAAATTTTTCAGGCGCCATCTATTGTTATTCACTGGCATACCATTACCAGCTGCTGTCGCTCATTTCAACTTGGCAGCACTGAATTTATTACAGCGAAAGCAAGGTTGCATTTCATAAAACCAACTTAAAACCAATTCAATAATGGTTTTAATTCGGTTTTAACAAAAACAATTTGTATGGTAAAACCAGGTTTTAACAGTTGGTTTTAACGTTAAAATCAACTTTTATTAAAACCATGTCAGTGTGAAAACACTATTACTATGGTAAAATAATATAATTCAACAAGATTGTTTCTTCGACTCTTGGTCGGCTAACTATTGTAAAATAATATAATATAACAAAATTAATTCTTGGGCTCTTGTTCGGCTAACTACAGCTCGGATAACACTGCGGATATTGCTCGGTTGACAGCGGTTCAGTATAACTACGGTTCGGTTTAAATATATTACGAACAAGATTAATTCTTCGGCTCTTGTTCAGCTAACTATGGTATTTAAATCATGCGAAACGACGAGATAATTCAATCGTATAACTATGGTTCGCTTAAGTACAACACGTAAAATTACTACCAATACCAATTCGCTCGCGCACCTACTTGGAGTCTATTGGTTAATAAATCGCACCACGCACTACAAAATAATCGTTTTTAGCCATACTGTTGTTCGTATGTGGAACAAACTACTTGTGTAAAAGTTGAAATCGAATATCCTCAAAGGCTACTCCCATGATCCTACTCCCCACAACCTATTTCCTAGTTCCATTGCATGAGTAGGGGTCATAGCGTGAGTTATTTATGGTCATATTTAAAAAAAAATTAAAAAGTTTTAATTTTTACTAATATTTCTCCTAAAGTGTCGCTTAGTACTCTGAAAGCCATGAAAAAAAATTCACAAGCTAAACTTCTACTTGTATTTGCAAAATTGTTTGTGAAATTATGAAAAAATTAGTTGAATTATTTTTTTTTTAATATTTGAGTGCTGCGACGGACTACCTGTTCAAAGATCACAAACATTGAAAACACTCCCATACAGAAGCTAAAAAATGTTGATGTTGCTACCATCACGATCTTGTTGCTACTTAAAATGAAGTAAAAAAAATTAAACATTTATTATTTTTATTTTTATATTCAATATCAAGGTGATTTTATAAATTTTCTTGTCCACACCATGACTTTTGAGATGAAGTCTCGTCTCGTTGTGAAACTGCATTTTGGCAGTGAAGAAGAAAAAAATTAAAAGAAACCAGCGACATTTTGTCTAAATTTAGTTTATGAATATTTAACACGCATTCCGCTTTAAATACCATGTTTAGTTAACTTTTTTCCGATTGCTTATTTATGTACATACATATGTATGTACAATATTTTTTTATTAAATTTCAAATGATTTTAATTTAAATAGTCAAAGAGTTAATTTCGTATTTAATCTTTACATAAAATCTAAACACATGTTGCTGAATTGTAGTGTAAATTATATATGGCTTGTGGGCAACAAAATATCCAACCAATTATTCCAGTTGCAAAAGAAATTATAAACGTACATTTACATGTATATATATCTTCCGCGTAGCAAAACTCACGTGAGTGGTTAGATTGAAAATTTAACGAAATTTATAAATTATGTTTTTTCAATTATCAATCATGCTACTCACTCAGCACTCATGTACATACATACACAATAATTATAAACATATGCATGTAAAAGTATTTAGCCGGTTATATTTTTGTAATACTCGTATCCCTGTTGGAAACTCAGTTAACTTTAAACACACTTTAAGCTAACTATTAGAAACAACTGACTATTTTAACAGTACGAAGTCCTAGGCGGTAGTCAATTGACCTAATCTGCACTACTTTTCCACTAACTTAAAGTTGACTTTATTTAAGTCATCTAGTAGTCAGTAAATTTGCAAAAAGATATTACTAGGGTTCGGACTGTCTATCACACGTTTCATAGTCAACGCTCTACCAACCGGCTACGGTACCGTCTAACACAATAACAGCAAAATGTTCATTTATAAATTTGAAATGAGCTTCCAATACGAATTCATTTGCTGTCAAATGAACCAAAACGTTAATGCATTAAACACATTCACCACAGCAGGCTACACGAACGCATGACTTCAAATGCCGCTAGCAGCATTTGTCGCCTCGTAGCCGGCTACTTAATTATTTTGGAGACGGCAGCAGCACCATCTGCAGCTGATATTCAAGTACAAATGCATAGTTCAGTATTGTCACTTTTATATATTTTGCATATATAGAAATTAATTACTCTTTTAAAATGTACTTATTTCATGTAAAAGTACAAAAATGAATCAATTTAATCCTTACATCAATTTTTGGATTTTTTTTCTGTTAAATATTATGAAATAATTGTAAAAAATCATTCATTCAACATTTTTTATTATACTGGTAACACTGAATTTTCTCATTGTAGCCAAAGAAATCGAAATTAGTTTAATTGGACTACAACGACAAAATCAGCATAGACAACAACCTGTCGCCCTGTTGCCTTGCTGTTTTCAAATAATCATTCTCATATAAACATGTGTATTCTTGCTGTGGTGAATGTGTTTAATGCATAAAAAATATTCCGACAGCAGGAACTTTTACACTAACAAATATACAAGGCGAATAGGCAGAGTTGTAAATCAAGACCAAGGCAAATTCATGACAGGTAAAGTTAATACTACAACAAAATACAAACAATAAAAACAATATGGTATTTTGTTGTTACCTTGGAGGCTCGTATGTCAAAAGCAGCTGATTGAAGTTACTCCAGCAGAGATCTAGGCCATGATGGCGCGCAACTGGCTGAGCCGAGCCGTCGATAATTTTAGTCAGCTACGCCGACGCTGGAAAAAGTTTGGTTTATGTTGCCTGAAAAACAGCCGCCGATTCTTCATGTACAATATAATCTAATAATTATTTTATTTATTTAAAAATATTTATTATATGACATATTTTCATACGTTTATTTTAATTGATATGTATTTGATAGTGGCTAACCATTGTCTATATATTTCATTGGTGGTTTGCCAAATCATCAGTAGACTATATAGACAATGCTAAACCACCAGCAAATAAATTTCAATGAAAATAAACTTATGACAATATGTCAAATAATAAATTTCTTAAATGTTAAATTTATACTTTATTTTTCATTTTAATATGTGGTTGAAGTATGCTGATGATTTGGCAAAGCACCAATGAAATATATAGATAATGCTTAATCACCAGCACGTAAATATCTGCTTTATTTATTTTTTAATTCTTTTTTATCTTAAATTTTGTATATCATGTTATTTGATTATCAGCTTCCGCCGAAAATTTTTCCAAGAGCTGGCGCCGCCGAAAAAATTGTCCGGCGCAGGTCTGTATATATAAACAACTTTTGACATACGAGCCAAGTTATATGAATTCGCCTTGAATTAGGCAAAAAAAATAGATCAGCTGTGTTTTCAACTTTACCTGTTATGAATTTGCCTTGATCAAGACCACCTTGTATCAATTCGCCTTGTGAGTTTCAAAGCAGCTGAGAGAGTAGATTTGTTAGTTCTCACCAAATCCGATTACATATCCAACTTAATAAATGATCTTAGGTCACGGTTGCCAGAAATGCAGATTTATCTGGATTTTTCAGATTTTTGCCCTCCAAAAAGACAAAATTCAGATTTGAAAATTTTTGGCCTAAAAACGCAGATTTTTCAACTCCAATTATAGTGCAAATTTTTCACATATTTCCTAATACTGCTACTACTTCTTGTTTTTTTATGTGTGAACGACTCATAGTTTAGAGAGTTACAATTTTTGAACTTAGAAGATATCACTAGAGAAAAAGAAGAAGTAACTTTGGCAAGTTTCTGAAAAAGAATATCTGATATAAAACGAGCTTACTCTGATAACGATTTTGCAGCCCTAACTAAGCTAATTCAAAATTTAATGCCTTTAGCACATTCATTTGCAAATGTCGAAAGAATTTTTAGTCAAGTGAACTTGAATACAACAAAACTTCGAAGTCTTTTGGATATTTATGCAACAAATTAAATGACTTTTTGTATAATATTTTATATATCCGATTTCTTTTCTCATTCATTTTATATTATTTGTACATAACTATAAAGAATTTTTATGTTCTTGTTGGTCATATGTATTTCGTTTCTCCTAAAGAAAGACGGGGTTTCCACACTCAAAGTTTACTTTGCAAAGTCTTGAGTTTGTAGGATAGAAAAGAAAATATATATTATTCAATATTCTTTTTTCTTCAACAAACTCAAGACTTTGCAAAGTAAACTTCGCGTGTGGAAAAGCCACCAAACTCATCAGGAGACTTCAACCAAAGTGGCAGCTAATTGTAAAAAGCTAATGAGAAAATAACAATGGGTTCAAAATCGAAGATGTTAGCTTGTAAAGATGTTTGCTTGAAGCTTTTAAGCTTATCCTGCCGCATTCATAAAAAATAGTTCTGGTTTACAAAAGGTTTACAAAACAAACTTTATATGGAATAATGAAAAAATGTTTATGTAAATTTTTTTAATAAAATATAAAACAAGTTGTTTTAAAAATTGCTTTCAAGATTTTTTGTAGATTTTAAAAATAAAATGCAGATTTTGAAGATTTTTTCGCGAAAAATTGTTAAATTTTGCAGATTTTATCCTTAGAAATTCTGGCAGCACTGTCTTAGGTCAGTTTTGAATTACATTCTAGTTAGCTTTTAGTTCGTGTAAGAAAAGTTAATTTCCAAGAGGGATTAAATACGATATGAGTAGTTGTATGTGTGCATGTTATGATGATCTCTAAGTGAATGGTTAAACTCATAATTAATAATTTCATTTTCTTTTTCCTTAGGTGGAGAAAACTGACCCCAATCATTTTTGGCAGAAGTGTCTTGAACACTTACAACAAATTGAAGTGATGCGTTATTCAATGGATAGACTCAATATGCATACATATATCAGGTGGTAGCAGTACATCAGGTGACTGTTGCTTTCATTCCTAACTAGCTGTCAAATTTTGCGTATGCGTACTATTACTGTTTATGGTTCAGTCAGACTTGTCATAACATAACGCCATTGCCATAACCATAAATATATTATCTTCACTTATTAGTGCTGCCATAACCGTAAACCGTTATTTATGTTTTCATTTTATTACTCATAGGGCATTTACATTGTCTCCAAATTTAGTACGTACGAGATTTCGAGCTAAATCTTATGTGTATGAAAGATGTGTGAATTAGCTACAGGTTGCTTAAAAAAGGTGCGTGAATCGGCTACATTGCAGTTGCTTGGTTGTAGCTTTGGAAATTTTTCTGTTAATGGGTTTTGTTTTGGATAAAACAATCTTGATTAATTGTCGGTTGGTTATTGGTTTGCTGCAGACATAATGTATTTTGAATATACTGTGCCGCAAACCAATAACCGACGAAATGTCAAAAGGAACAAAAACTTGGTGCAAACGGTGTCGATTTTCATAAGAATTTTAATTAAAATCTGCCAGGTTTTGTGCAGGTGTAAATGCCCTAGTTTTCACTGTGGATTTCTTTTAATTTTCTTACTTGCTCGGGGCGACCACTTTTCTCTGTCAGATGAGGATTTTAGATAACGATTCACAGTATGACAGTCTACAGCAAAGTACGTTGGTTGTCCTTTTAAATATTTTTGAAAATTCATTACACCATCTTTCATAAGCAAATAGAGATAACATTGCCAGATTGCATGTTTTCGTTAAGTAATAATTGCTGGATGGTGAAATGGAAACAGCAACCGTTGGTTAAATGGTTTCTTTTAAACAAACCGGAAAGTAGAGAAATTTGCGTCAGCGTTGCCAGTTTAGGGGATTTGTTCCCAAACTGGGATTGTTGTTTGCGACTGAGGATAAAAATTTCGTGTTGGGGATCTGGAAATTTGTTGGGGATGATAACCAAATTTAAGGGGATTTTTTGGGGATTTGTTTTATAACTGATGGTAACAAGAATGATTTTTGGGCTAAGAAATGTGTGTCTGATCCAAGTCTAAAATTTTGTGTGTGTTATTATTCATACCCAGTAAAAAAAGACACTCCAAAAAAGTCATGAAAATGTAGAGTTTGCAGTCTGGAAGTATTTCAAATTTCGATCCGATCTAATGATTTTTACATAGGGTTGTCATTGCAAGAAGTTCTCTTTTTCGATGCCTAGTCACCGAATTAGAAGCGATTTTAAGAAAAATTTCCTTTTTTGTGTTCTATGGTAATATTTTCATCTAGGAAAAACTTTAAAAAGTTACATATTTTAACAATTCGTTTCTTTTTATACGAATTTAAACGCGAAACACTGTTTTCATGCAAATTTAAGCAAATAACTTCTAAATTTTAGGCCAAAATTAGTTCACAAATTTCTTTCAAAAAATCGATCTTTTGAACATTTTGGTGAGTATTTACTAAAATTATGGAAAAACTACAAGGCTTTGTGTGATTAAAAAAAACTTTTACTTGGTTTTCTGCTAACTATCGGCAAATTAAAAATATCGATTTTTTGGAAGCAATGAAAATGTGGTTCCTTCAGAATGACTTCCATTTTTTTTACTGGGTAGTGAAAGGATTTTAATAAACAAGCAGTATCAAGGCAGGTTAACCAATAAAGAACACCATCAAAACAAAAATGCGAAACAAAATGCAATATGACTTCTTTGAAGCACTTCTTAGAATAAACACATTGAAAATTTGCTTAAATAGCTGATGTTAATAACAACCTCTACCCCAGTGGATAGACAGATGTGCAATAGCTTTCCGTGAGCACCTGCCATTACGGCCTTATCTCACGAATGCCAAAGCAACGGGTGCAGGTAAAACGCCAGACCATCGCCCCCATTCACCCTTTTAGAATAAACCTATGGCCCACTCCACTCCACTCCACTCCACTCCGTGCCCATAGCAGCTTCTGTTGAATGACAACAGCACCTAGAATAGTATCTGGATTACCGCGTCATACCAACCACTACCATTGATTTAACAGTGGGAAGCCAAGACTATTCTCCCAGCGATTTTGGTAGCAACCACAACCACCACGATAATTCTCCGCCTTCCACGCTAAAGTTTTGTGTATACACCTATAGCGAGGTCCCCAAGAGAATTCCTCAACCTTTGCCGGCACAGCTCAACCACTCATCCGAGATGAACCCATGCCTGTGTCGCCAAATAACCAGTGCCTACTCCACACATACCAAAATCATCCCTTAAACCCCCATGGGGTAGGACGAACTCGGCATTTTAGCAAAGGAAACTGACGACTGCTACATGCACTCAAAACTTCAAAGCAGATCGACTGTCGGGCAACCGGCACCCGTGGCACTAGAAGTAGCCTCTGATCAGACCTCGAAGTTCCACCACAAGGGCTTCACCTATCGTCTTTTGAACTCAGGGGCAGTTCTAGGTGACGCTGCACCTAACTGACATCAACAGGACCTGTCCTCCTTTTATAAATATTTACACATCCTTTGCTCTGTTGCCAGAGATCGGGTAGTAACACATAAGTTCTATGGGTAATGTACCAAAGGTACGTCAATGGAAAAAGCCACATCACCCCAGCTGGGGCCCCGGGGTTGCCATATCCGTAGTCAAAAATAGCCTCCCCTGGGGGGCCAGTGGATAGACATGGGTGCTGATCATGAATCAAAGAATACAAGATTACGCATTCAGCTTTTGAAAAAAATCTTTTTCTGCGCATGTACGTCACATCAGCCGATAAATCACAATCATACAAACACGTGTATTTGGTATAGGACAATTTTGTTTACATTTAAATTTCTACGTCATTTTGACGTCACACCAGCCAAAAACCAGCACACTCAAATTAACAAACATGCGCAATGCGTAATCTTGTATTCTTTGATTCATAGGTGCTGACGATGTGCGTGGCTGCACAGAATAATATCGGTATTTCCCTCAGCTAATAAAGTCTAGTTAAATTTTTTTCTCTTCTTTAGAAATTCACATTAATTAATAAAAAAAAATATATTTCATTCAATAAGAATTAAATTATTGAACTTAAGCCTGATTAAGAAATTATTTCTGATTAAAATAAACACAAACTTTAAAAATAATTCAATTTGTTATGACAAATTTAATCCTTTTACAAAAATATTAAAGCTTTTTAATACAAGTGCTATGAACAACAGAATTTAAACTATGTGTATTTTTTTCTTTACAAATTTACAAGTACAAATTAAATTAATATAAATGTAAATATAGCTATCGGTATAAATTAATTTTATTGAACAAACATTAATTTTTGTTATTATTTTATAAATAAAATTAAAAAATTTTATTTTTGCACAAAAGAAAAATTTTAATCAAAAAACTCAAATTGGGGATTTTTGGGGATGACATAGCGAAAATTGGGGATAAGCTGCAAAAAAAAACTGGCAACACTGCTTTGCTTTGAAATTTAAAAATATAAATCAAAACTTACCAAACAATCCAGCAAATGTATATCATAGCTTTTTATACAAATGAATACACATACGCTTATACATTTCTCCCGGTTTTCTCTCTGTGGGCAGCAGTGATGTACATTTGTTTAATCAAACAGCTGTTTATGTTTAAGACGAAAAAGTAAAACTCAATTGGTTGCGATGGTTATAGTTATGGCTAGGGCGTTATGTCAGCTATAATCAGGAACAGTGTTGCCTTTAAAGTTTTTCTTAACAGCTGTTTTCTATTGTTATGGTCATGGTATGTATAATTGAACCTTTACAAGTCTCATAAAGTATTTATCTTCTTGTTTTCTTTAAAAAAAAAACTGGCTATCTAAAAATGTAGCGAACATGCCACAATTTTTTTTTTATTGTGTACAATACAGAAATGTGTCAAACTTTAGTTACAAGCTACAAAAATGTTAGTGTATGTATTGTGAATGCAGTGATTCCATTTGAAGAAATTTTCACAAATTTAGTTAAATTTTATTAAAAAAAACTACACGCACCAACGCGTTTTCTAAAATGCATTTAATATTGTTTATTATTTTTTAAATGTGGTAAACATACCTAGTAGTGCCAACTTAATTACTTGTATTTAAATACACAGAGAAAACAGTGCCTAATAAATACCTCATAAAATAGAATAAAATTAATAAGAAATCTCTATGGTTTTTTTTTTCAATAAGAAAATCTTATTAATTTCATAGAGAAAACCTTTTTGAAAAAATCAAGAAGAAATCTTGCAGTTTTTATGAGGTTATCTTATTGATTTTTTTTAATAAGGGTTTCTTCTTGATTTTATGAGGCGACCTCATAAAATAAAAAAAATATGTCTTTCTTTATTCTTTGTGCTTTGCTTATATGTATTTTCATTTAAATTCTATACCATATACTTATGTATGTAAGTAGTATATGTAGATGTTATTTATTTATACTATACATACTTACATAGATACATACATATTATATTGTATCCTTAATTAATTAACTCACCATACATACATATTATTACTTGAAAGGAGACAAGTATTGAACCAGCAAACTTCTGACTGATAGACAAACACTCTAACCAATATGCTAACAAGCAGTCTGAATAACCATTGAAATGATTTTGCAAACATGCTTATACAAAAACGAAAAAGATCATGAAAAAAATTGTATGTGTCTATTTATAGATATGAAATAACAACACCTCATAAAATCAAGATTTCCTTATTAAAAAAATCAATAAGATGCTTTACACATAATCATAAAGGAACCTAATAAAATCAAGAAGAAAACCCTATTGAAAAAATCAATAAGGCAACCTAATAAAAT
This sequence comes from Tachina grossa, assembly GCA_949987645.1. Taxonomy (NCBI): domain Eukaryota; kingdom Metazoa; phylum Arthropoda; class Insecta; order Diptera; family Tachinidae; genus Tachina; species Tachina grossa. The sequence continues at coordinate 58,548,847 of OX465274.1, forward strand.
CAATAAGAAATCCATATAGTTTACAATTTATAAGAAAACCTAATAGAATCAAGAAGTTTTTCTCTATGGATTGTTTTTTTGGTGCCAAAAATAACGGAAATTGAGTGAAAAAATGTTGTGAATAATAAGATTTCTTCTTGATTTTATGTGGTTTTCTTCTTGATAAAATTAATAAGATTTACCACATAAAAACAATAAGGAATCTCTATGAAAAAATCTTCGCATCCCCTTAGCCTAAAAACGTTTCATAGAGAAAATCTTATTGATTCTATGAGGCAGTTTTTTCTCTGTGTATAAATAAATGTTTACATGTTTCATTTCATAGATCCATGAATCCCATTGTACTGATATTTAATATTAATGGTATTAACCTGAACACTTCGAATTCTAAACTTGATTTAGGTGTTGTTTTCGATAGTTCTATGGCGTTTGTAGCTCATGTTGAGTATATACTGCCTAAAGCGTATAAAATGCTTGGTTTCCTGAATAGAAACTGCTCTGAGTTTGTTAACCCGTACACGCATAAATACATTTATACGTCCTTTGTTAGATCTAAGTTGGAATATGCTGCTGTTATATGGAATCCTCATTAGACTTGGGTCGAACTCGATCACTAGTTCATTTTTGCCACAAACCAATGATCAAACCCATGTAATTTAAATGGGTTTGATCAGTGGTTTGTGGCAAAATGAACTAGTGAACGAGTTCGACCCAAGTCTAATCCTCATGTCTCAAATCTTATATCTCGTATCGAGAGACTTCAACGCATCTTTCTTAAATTTGTTACACGCTCATTACCTTATTTAACTTCTGTTCCTTATGAATCTAAGTGCCTTTTTAGTGGCCTACGTACTTTAGAAGGACGTAACTCCAATCCGCGCTTCTGGTTTACGATATTATTAGAGGATACATTGACTGTCCTGATTTGCTTCAAGCTGTACCATTTTTTATACCTCCTAGAAATTTCAGATTAACTAAGCTGTTAGATGTTCCTTTTCATTGGACTAATTATGCCCGTAATGGCACACTAACCCGTGCTTTCGCGTTTCTCAATGATATTAACTTTAAATTGCAAAAAGAATCAAAGTCTTACATAGAGTTCAGCACGGAAAAAAATTAGTTTAAATTTGTTCTTCTAAGTGTAATAAAATAATATTGTTATTTGAAATTTTGCTTTAGTTTCATAACTTTCTATGTATATACATTCATTAAGAAATTTGCCTTCTTTATTTTTGGTTGAACTTTTACTATTTATATTTATATAAGCTATTCAATCTTAGTTATTAAGAAAATTATTTCACATTTATATCGTTGTCTGAAAGGACTTTCTGTCCATAGACTGAAATAAATAAATAAATAAATAAATAATATGCGTATGTACATTAGGGCGACAATGAAATATATGGGAAAAATTTTTTTCCAGAAGATTCTTTTGCCACTTGGTCTAAAACTTACTTGCTGAAAATTTGAGCCAAATCGGATAACTCTATCCCGTGCACCTTTGAGGTCAAAGTTCAAATTTTGGGAAATATAGTGTATTCGCCTATATTGGAGCTAAAAAAATAGCTTTTCGATATGAATTATACCGAAATCCAATGGGATTAATGTGCCACATATTGTTGAACTTGCATGCTGAAAATATTAGCCGAATCGGGTAAGTCTATGCCGTGCACCTTTGAGGTCAAATTTCAAATTTTGGGAAATTCTGTATATTTAACTATAATTGATCTAAAAATATCGTTTTTTTTAAGTATATTCATTTAAATTGTTCAGAAACTGGATGTTGTAGATATTTTTAAAAGTATTCTGAAATATTATGAGTAAATTTAACCCTTTTTTTTGCAACGGGGGTCAAAACGACCAAATTTCTTAGCTTTAAATACAACATTTAAAAAAGGTGATATACTAATCCTGAAAAACGAAAAATATTTTTAATAGAAATATTAACCCTTATTAGCTACTAGGGTCAAAACTACCCATTTGAAATATTTTGTTTTCATTACGAAATAAAAATATATATGAACCGCCCTGTATGTAACCTGTTAGTGCAGACCTCAACCCCTGTAAAACATGATTTTTATCAGTTGGTGTAAATACAAACCGATAATATTTAAATTTAACGGATTTAAGACAAAAAAGTCAAGGCATACAAGATCTATTTTTTTTTACAAGAAATTACAAATAATTGCAAAGCTTTATTATTTTAATCAGTTTGACGCGTTAAACGCTCGAGCTAACAGTGCAAAGTGGTATTTTGTCAAAAAAATAGTTTTAAACAATGCCTTTATTAAGAGATGAAATTTATCTCATCGGTTTTGAAAAAAGTCAATTAACTGGGAGTATACTTCCATCAATAGGGGATTGTCTCAGAGTTATATTTTATAATTTAAGAACTGTGAAATTAAAAATTAAAGAAATTGTACGACTGGTGGTTAAGGAGTGTTTTACTTTTTGGGAAAAAGCTCGGATTCCTACTATGTCAATTCAAAATGCAGAGAAGAAATTAACTCGCTTGTACGAGGAGTGGAGGGAAATGAATAGACGGAAAAGCAGAACATCCGAAATTTATAAGAAAAAGAGAGAAACATGGAAAGATGCACTCGATGATTTGTTTGACATCGCACATCCCGATGCACTTAAGTTAATGAAAATCGAGGAGGATAAATTGTTTTTGTTGAAACAGAGAGGAAAAGGACGAGAAGGTTGCATGGTGGGAGTTGATGCAAAATTAAAGAAAACTGAAGAAAGACGTGAAACCCGGAAGCACCGGGAAGAAACTAAAAGAAAAATGTATCAAGAGGCTCCTTCAACATCAAAAGGTAATTTTTATAGTAATTAACTATTTTTTAAAAATCTGTGAAACTTTTACAAACACAGCAAAGCCTTCTATTACCCTGTATACTAAAATCATTATTTCCACCTAAAATATTTAAAAAATTGTTGATTTTTTTTTTATAATCATATAAAAAAAATTATAGGATTTACTAAATATGTAACAAGTTCAGATGAGTCAGAAAACGGTGAATCTACGGAAGCTAATGATCATATAATAGACCCAATGACCACGAGTTGTCCTGATACTTTGAATAGTTCACAAAAACAAAATACTTTAAACACAAAAAGGCCATCTAAAGAAATTTTAACGCCCAGATTTGCTGCAGTTTTAGATAAATTAAAATTAAGCTCTAGAGATACTGTTCACATGCTTATTGCAGTTTTGGATGCAGTTGGATTAAACTCATCAGAGTATGTTATTAACCGCACGTCTATTCATCAGCAAAGGGATGCATTCAGAAAAGCAAATAGTACTCGGATCGGGTTAAAACTTCAATCCAATACTCAGCCACTAACGATACACTGGGATACAAAATTGTTATCTGGCATATCAGGAAAAAACGAAGACCGACTGTCAATAATTGCAACCGCTCCCGATTTTGAACAAATAATTAATATTCCTGATATACCGGCTGGAACTGGTGTTGAAATAGCATCTGCAGTATATGATTCATTAGAAGAGTATCAAGTTTTGGATAGAATCGAGGCATTTGTCTTTGACACAACCGCCTCAAACACTGGCAAATTTAAAGGGGCCTGCAATATATTAGAAAAAAAAAATACGTAGAGACATTTTGTTCCTAGGATGCAGACACCATGTGTTTGAAATAATTTTAGCAGCTGTTTTTAATGAAACAAAAATTTGTTCTTCGACTGGCCCAGAAGTCAGCTTATTTAAAAAATTTAAAAAACAATGGTCGAACGTAAAAAAGGATGAGTATATGACGGGATTAGCAATACCTCGAATAGTAGGTGATGATTGCGCTAAAATTTTAGATTTTGCAAATATAAAAGTTAAAGAGGACTTTCCACGAAATGACGAGAAAGAGTTCCTGGAATTGATTATCATATTTCTGGGTGGAAGTCCTCCTAGTGGCATAAAATTTTTTTAAACCCGCTGCTCTTCATTTATCTAGATGGATGTCTAAGGGAATATATTGCCTTAAGATATTGATGTTTCGCAATCAATTCCCAGAAATCACAGAATTGGAAATAAATGGTCTAGTTGAAGTTGCAGGTTTTGTTATAAAGTGCTATGCATTTTTCTGGTTCAATTCAGTTAAAGCGGAGCAAGCTCCCTTAAACGACATATTATTGTTGAGAAATTTAGAAGATTATAAAAAAATAAATGCACAAATTGCTGATAGAGCCATAACAAAGTTTATTAATCATCTCTATTACCTTAATGAAGAATGCGTAGCATTCAGTTTATTCGATGATAGAATAGACGTTGAAACAAAAAACAAAATGGCTAAAAAATTTTTGACTTTTATGGAAGAAGAAAACCTTGAGGAAGAAGAAATTTTGAAAAAGTTTTTAATTAAAAAAGAAAATCTTAATACTTTCTTCGCTTAAGATAATTCATCAATTTTGATTGAACTTGTATCCAAAAATACGAAAAGTGTTTTGAAGAGATTCCAAATTTCAATGGATTTTTTACAAAAAGACCCAAGTAGCTGGAAAGATTGTGAAGATTATAGAAAAGGAAAATTTATTATTCAAAAACTAAAGGTTGTTAATGACTGCGCCGAACGAGGTATTAAGCTTGTTGAAGATTATCATGAGAAAATCACAAAAGATGAACAGCAGCGACAATATTTATTCAAAGTAAGTTATATTTAAATTTAACTAATTTACATTTAAATAATTATTGTGTTTCTTTTTAGGTTGTTCAAAACTATCGACAACAATATACGAAACATGCGAATTTAAATAATTTAAGAAATGATTACATTTAATCAAACTTACCGAAAACGACCTTTCAAGTTGCCTTACTTTTTATATTAAAAACATATTTTTATTCCAACTGAAATATACTTCTTTTGCTTCTATACGAAAAACATTCACATAAATATATATTTTTAAATATTGGTTTTAAAATTTCAGTTTTTCGTTTTTAGAAATTATATTTTACACTTTTTTTAAATATTGGATTTATAGCTAATTTAAGCAAATGTGTAGTTTTGCCCCCGTTGCAAAAAAGGGTTAAATTTACTCATAATATTTCAGAATACTTTTAAAAATATCTACAACATCCAGTTTCTGAACAATTTAAATGAATATACTTAAAAAAAAAACGATATTTTTAGATCAATTATAGTTAAATATACAGAATTTCCCAAAATTTGAACTTTGACCTCAAAGGTGCACGGCATAGACTTACCCGATTCGGCTAATATTTTCAGCATGCAAGTTCAACAATATGTGGCACATTAATCCCATTGGATTTCGGTATAATTCATATCGAAAAGCTATTTTTTTAGCTCCAATATAGGCGAATACACTATATTTCCCAAAATTTGAACTTTGACCTCAAAGGTGCACGGGATAGAGTTATCCGATTTGGCTCAAATTTTCAGCAAGTAGCGTTCGTTTTAGAAGATTTCGGTGTAGTAAAGCATTTGAAAAATCCCTCATTTCGTAAAAGTTTTTGTGATCTTGTGCAGTGGTATATTATGTATGTATGTACAGGGTGGGCCAAAAGAAACCAAGGGGTGTAAAAGTTTAATAACTTTTTTGTTTATTAATTTTTTTTATTTTTTCTTTCAGATTATATAGACAACACTTGGAGAATTTATAATGAATGAAAATAATAAATGAAAATCAGAAAATAAGAAATGAATAAATGAAATCAACTTTATTGAAAATTTGATTATGAGTGATGAAGCTCATTTTCATTTGAATGGCTTTGTTAATAAGCAGAACTGTAGGTTCTGGGGTTCTCAAAATCCAAGAGCCATTCATCAACGCCAATTGCACCCCATCAGGTGTACAGTATGGTGTGGGATCACATCTGAAAATGTCATTGGGCCCTACTTCTTCGAGAATGAAGATGGAAGTGCTGTAACCGTAAATGGAGAGCGGTATCGGTTTATGATAGAAAATTTTTTACGTCCTGCTCTTGAAAACAGACCTGGTATGTGGTTTCAGCAGGACGGAGCCACTGCCCATACTGCCCGAGACACAATGGCACTTTTAAGTCAAATTTTTGGAGAGCGAATAATTTCTCGAAATTCGGAAATTATTTGGCCAGCGCGATCGCCAGATTTGACAGCACCCGACTATTTTCTTTGGGGTTTTTTGAAGGAGCGAGTGTATGTGAACAAGCCAGAGACAATCCTTGAACTCAAGGCAAACATTGTTGCAGAAATTCGAACGCTACAGCCACAAGTTTTGAAAGATGTTATGGAAAATGCTCTAAAAAGAGCCCATCAGTGCGAAGCTGAAAACGGTGGTCATTTAAGAGACATAATTTTTCATACTTAGTGTAAAAAAATTTCCATTTTGTATATTATATAATCTGAAAGAAAAGATGAAAAAAAGTTAATAAACAAAAAAGTTATTAAACTTTTACACCCCTTGGTTTCTTTTGGCCCACCCTGTATATAAAGGCAACAGAACAGAACTTTAAAGTTCAGGAAGAAAAAAATTCATTAAAATCCAAAAGTTTTTATATTCGAAAGTGGGGTATTAATTTTCGAAAATAATTTTGAAGATATGGCCAGCGCAGCTATTTCTAACGCAACGCATTCTCTAGCTCGTTTCTGTATTTCTCGCATCGTAAAATTTCCCGCATGAAACGAGGGAATTCTAACAAAAAGAGTATAAATTGAAACACAAAATGGCTTTTCTCATATAAGTGTTTCTTGTATATTTACTTTGCGAGAACTATCTGTCATATTTCCAGCAATTATTGGAAAGATGTCAGAAAAAGTGTCTCTGTAACAATATTGTATAAACATTTTCTCGCAAGAACTGTCAAAACAACCCGCATTTTAAATTGGCGCGAGAACAATCAAATTTGTACAAAAACATATATTATTAACAAGTCGATGTGTTTATATTTATTCACTGTCTTATTCATTAAAAACATTTCTGTTTTATAAAAGATGAATAAAACAAATTTTCTATTGATATTTGATTACTAAACCTTTTATAAGACCAAAATATTTTTTATGAATCAGGCCAAGGCACAATCACGAGGTAGTAGCGGAAACGCAGCTGAGCTATTTTTTTTTTAATTATAGTTTATTCGAAGCTTCAAAAATTGTTTACGAAAGAGAAATTAAAAAAATGTTAAAAAATTTTCAATGTGAAAAATATTTTATTAAAAAAATTCTTTTGAAACAAATTTAAAAATATGAAAAAACTATTAAAAAATTGTGATAAGTGCCTAAACGTTGCAAATTTTGTTAGTGGTAGCTGCCGTGAAGAAATGATCAAATTACATTTGATAATTATTAATGAACAAATAACACCAAAGTTAGTTGTAAATATTCTGACAACACATAGTTGAACGGAACAGCCAGCCGTTTTCGAAGGCCACTAAACCTGCATCATCAGCGTTCTTTTGTGTTTGGTCCACTGTGTGTGGTGTCAGTTGATGTAGATTTCTGCTTTATATACTTAGCATTTTATTGCAAATGGAATGTGTGAATTGTTTTGATTCATCTTATTTCAATTTGCTGAAAGCTTTTTTTGTATTTTAAGCTCAATTTTACCATCTCTATATTTACAACAGTCTTACCATTGTCGTTTGTTCTTTACTAATTATACACATGTTAGTTAATTTGCTTATTTTTGTTCTACTTAAGACAAACTTTTTTGGTTTGTTACTATTAAGTATATTTATTTAATTTTTGCCACAAGCCAATGACTATTAAGTTAGTTAATTTTTAATTATTATTTTTCGAACTTCATTTGTTTCTATATTTATAATTTAAACAGGCTAAAGTTCGTATCGCTTTTTAAGCCAAATTACATGTGATAATTATTAATGAACAAATAACACCAAAGTTAGTTGTAAATATTCGGACAACACATAGTTGAACGGAACTGCCACTAAACCTTCATCATCAGCGATCTTTTTGTGTTTGGTCCACTGTGTGTGGTGTCAGTAGATCTAGATTTCTGCTTTATATACTTAGCATTATTGCAAATGGAATGTGTGTAAATTAAATTTTAACAATTCCCATAAAAAACAACTAATTATTAAATTGACTGCACCTGCTCAAAAAATACTTGTGTGGCAACACTCTATACATAAATAGCTGTTGTTGTTATTTACATTTATTTTCTTTTTACATACTCTTACAAATACAATTTGAAGCTGAAAAAAAAGTCAGCCAATGTATTAATGGTAAAGTAAGAAAATAAAAAAAAAAACATGTTGATTATTGAGTTCTTGTTTCAACTTTGTTATTTGTTGTTGAACTTCTCATTTGTTTGAATGAAAGTTTATAACATAATAACTCTAGTTGTTCTAAGAAACTTTGGGTAAAGGTTCCCTGATGATCTGCATTAGCAACAGTGAAATGCGCATAGGATCCAGCTAAACCCAAAAATAATCAATTTCAATGTATTTTTAATTTTTGGGATTATTAGTGCGTTTAATACATTTTAAACTTAAATTTTAACAATTCCCATAAAAAACAACTAATGATTTTTTTTGTATTTGTTAATAGAATAGAATTAAAAAATTATAAAAAATGCACACAAATAGTAAATAATACATGAAACTGTGTAAAATACATATTTCATATTAAATATCGATTTTTCATAATTTTGTAATTTAAAATATTATCACACGAGATTATTCAAAATACATCAGAATAAGTAAAATTATTTCACGATTTCCATTCATGGTTCTGATAAGAATAAAATTTTCGTGCAAGTTTTTACAAGTAAAGCGTTCATAAATGTTTGCCTTACTTTCTCGTTGCGAGTTTCTGCTAGGAAAGTAAATAAACACAACTATTTTTGATTATACCGTAATAGCTTTTTCTATGACAAAACGAAAGCCTTACAATATGTTTTATAAAAAGTAAATTTTCAGTGTTGTTGTTTGTAAACGAAACATAAAAACGAAAGGTTTATGTTTTACAAGACCCGGCTGATAATTGATCACGTAAATTCATTTCAAAATCCGGGTTTGTTCCAATTAAAGATTGCTCTTTAATTCAAACCTTTTCAATATTTAATCACAGTTATGAACAATTTCTACAGTTTCGTTTAATCTTTCTTCTATAGACGTGTTTAATACACTTATGTATATAAATTCATTAGGGCGGGTCGATTTAAAAATCGCTCAAATTACAAAAAAAATCGTATTCTAGGGATCAAAATAAGAAACTTTGCCGAAAGAACCATATACCTCTAAAATGTATTTTGATGTCCCGACTTTTTATTCTCTACTCGTCATCAAGCGTGGAAGGTATATTTTCATTTCGAAATTTGATCAAAAGTAAAATGTTAAATGGACTGCAGTTATAAACTTTAACTTCCTTAATACATGGTTAAGATTTTTGATGCAGTAAAAACTAACCCCCTTGTGCAAAAAAATATTTTACTTTAGCTGTAAAGTTCATATTAGTTGCCAAGCACTTTAAGGCTAACATAGCTTTGTTAAGAAATCATATGCAAAAGACAACTTTAATTATTTTGTTATCTAATAATGAATACTGGTAACACCACCGTGTTCAGCAACCACTTCATAGCTTATGATGTACAAAATCGAATACAATTTCATTCAAGTATTCAAATAAATTTTTATTTTATTAAATAAATTTTCATTATCTTGAAGTAAAGCAACCTAATTTAAAAAATATGAGCTTATGATATGGTAATAAAACAGATAAACACAACTATGAAGTAAAAGTAAAATAATGTGAAAAATTATCACAATTTGTTTTAATCGAATGAAACGAGTATTTGAATATTCAGCGTTTTTCGATTTGTCTTGATTGTATGTACATCACTAAAACATTTTTGTATAATTGTATTTATTTTAATATTTTTTTATGGATTTTGCTATGTATTTCGAATTAGTTGGATAATTTGGCGATGTTTCCCATTACATGACAGAAATAATAAATTTAAGATAAGAGCAGGCACTTCTAGCTTCATTTTCAGATGTAACATGAATCAATATGTGCTATATTAACAAAAATATTTGAAGTACAAAATACACATTTTGGAAATATCAACTTAAAGTAGTCTTAACAAACGTGGGTGCCTACTTTAGAATTTTTATACAATAATTTTTTAGAATACAACTTTACTTAACATTGCTTGGCAAAGCTTTATAAGTTTTTTGCATAAGACCCTAAATGCAGAGAAATCTGCAAATCAGGCAACAGTGCTTCCAATTCTTAACAACAAACCAAATTGGTTTTTTCCTATCGTCCTGCAGATGGCTCTGGTGCTATTAAGTTCGTGTTTTGGTTCTTGTCTTGACTTGAATTCGCTTTGATTTGTTGAATTCTGCCACAGAAGTACTAAAAACTAATTTCCGTTATATCTTAGACATAAATCTTGTGGAGTACTAATAAGATGCTCAGCAATGTTCTACATACAATATTGCCAGCTCTTAGGAGAATAATTTTTATGAAAAACAATTCTTCCTTGGAAATTTTTGTTATATCGTTTATTTATGGGCTGCTTACATATTACGTAACGCTCCAAAGGCTGAAGGGTTTAAGGATTTGTTACGGTTTATACAATTTATACTGAAAATTTCGTATAAAAGTAGAATTAATTTTAGCGGGGGGCGGGTGGGTATAAAAACTCCGAAAGTAATATGTGAATAGCCCTTAAGGTAGAATTCGTAAAATCGTATCATTCTACTTTACAGCTTACCGTATCGTTCAACTTTGTGCACAAGTTATAGAAAATGTAACAGTTTGCACAGCACATTTTTTTTTTGTCTGGCAGTAAATGCGGGGTTTTTGACATTCGCTACAGAAAAATCTGTTTTCTGCAGATTCCTTCGTCAGCAGTGCTACCACCACATATTTTATAACTAGAAACATGCATTGTATATGGTACGGTTTTTGTCAGCTGACACGCAACATCACGATACGATTTTACTAATAGCCTTTTCACACTTACTCACATCTTTCATCTTTCATCAATTTGGCAAGATGATAACATCTTCCCATAAGAATTATACAGGGCTGAACGTTTAACATCTTTCAACATCTTCAAAAGATGTTCCTATCTTACTTTGTTCCATTCAACATCTTTCGATTATTTTAGTGTCATCACTAGAAAAAATGTATACAACTATATACATGCATGCATATGTACATACTATAAAAATGTATACATATGTTGTATGTATGTATATCTACATATGCATGTACATATGTACATACATTCAAAGCTACATTTTGGAATATCTTTCCCAAAAAAAGATCCGTAATACATACATATGTATTTATATGTATGCATATAATAAAATCTGTTATATATTTTTCCAAATCGAAATAAATTACATAAAAATAGTTGCAAGTGTCTGCGCAAAATCTTTGCGGATAAAATTTTTAATATTTCTTCATCATCACTGTCCGCTGGCATAATTTCTACATAATTTCTAGCGTTATTTGTTTCTGCTCCTCAGGAGCCAGCAATTACATAAATCAATTTCTACTGAATTTTTAAATTGCATATTATTATTTAATTATTAGTTGCTCACACTCGTAAAAATAGTATTATAATACACGACAGATGAAAGACGAAAGATGTTGTAATGTGAACAGGGTTCTTCAATTTTCAACATATTCCACGCATTCCTCAAAGATGTGAGTAAGTGTGTGGAAAGGGTATTAACTTAAAAAATAGGATTTTTGAGTTAATGATGCAGAATTAATACCTATGTTTTTATTTATATTAGGTACAAATTTTATAGAAATACGTTGTATATAGGAATGTAACGAATGTTCGCATTCGCAAATTATACGCTTACTTTTGCTATTTGCATTCGCTAAAATATGCAAATATTTCAAGCGAATACTAAAGACAAAAAAATGTGTACTTCTTTTACGAAAATAGTTTGCGATTAACAAACGTCAAAAACGCGAATATAATTCTATGAGCCATCATGAAAAAGATGCATATAAAGGGTGTTTTTTTCAGAGGTATAGAACTTCGAATTGAAATAAAACACAAGAAAATCGTTTTAATGTCCATTAATTTGGCTTTATTGGAAGGATAATTTTATGCCATTAATGTTTAAATATGATTTCGGGCATGTGGCCGCCGCGGCTGGCTCGAATAAAGCCAATTCTACAGGTCCAATTTTCAACCACTTTTTCGAGCATATGGGGCCGTATGTTGGCAATAACGCCACGAATGTTGGCTTCCAAGTCCCCTAACGTTTCTGGTTTGTTGGCGTAGACGAGCGACTTCACATATCCCCAAAGAAAATAATCCAATGGTGTCAAATCACACGATCTTGGTGGCCAATTGACAGGTCCATTCCGCGAAATTATGCGCTCATCGAATGTTTCCTTCAATAAATCGATTGTGACGTGCGCTGTGTGGCATGTAGCGCCGTCTTGTTGGAACCACAACTCATCCACATTCATGCCATCCAATTCGGGAACAAAATAGTCGGTTAGTCGGCTCCAATTGCTGTGCACGGTGGCGAATCGATTCATTCGGGTCCTCTTCAACACTTTGCTCTACAGCGGCAATTGTTTCTTCGGTGCGCACTGTTCGACGTCTCTGCGGATGCGTATTATCACATAGAGTAAACGTAGTGCGAAAACGATCCATGGTTAACCGAATTAATTGCTCTGATGGACGATTATGTCGACCATAAAATGGACGGAGCTTGCGGTAAACTTCGCGAACTGAACCATTATTTTCGAAATAAATTTGCACGATTTGCAAGCGTTGTTCTTTTGTCAACCTGTTCATGATAAAATGGCAAACCAAACTAAATATTAATCACTTGACAGCTGACAAAATGGCCGCCAGTTAAAAAGTGATGCCAACTTAAAGTTCTATACCTCAATAAAAAACACCCTATAGTTACAAGTAAAGCATTTTAATTAAAGCTTTAAAATTTTAGAGGAAAACTTTACTTTAACCCATTACCCGCCCCTGTACTCACTTGAGTACAGCCAAAAAAAAAAAGGTGAAAATTTTGCATATTTGAAAGTTGTAATTAATTGGCGTTTCTTGCTAAATCTGAACCATAGTCTATTGAAATAATGAAAAAAAACCTGTCGATATATATTTAGACTGTTAAAAAATTAACTCTTAGTCTGGTGCAAAATTGATGTGACGTGACAAGTATGTATTTAACGTTTTTTATAAATTTTACTGTGTTGTTAATTTATTTTGTACCTTAATTTCCTAAACTAAAGCATTTTTATTTATAAAATAAGTAGAAAAAACTTGCCTCCCACTCATTTTTATAAAGTTATCGTAGTTTAGATATATCTGTACTCAAATGAGTACAGCGGCAGAATCCATATGCGAATTCTGGCAACACTGTTGTTTCCCCAGAAATACAAAAGCATACTTGTGTGTTTTTTACAGTAAAGAGGGGACTCCCAAAATATGCAAACATCATTATTTCTTTACATAAAGTTCATAATTGTCGAGAGTGGATGAGCTACATCAGTCAATTTCGCTGTACAGAATTGCCATTCGAGGTAAGAAATGGTGGTGGGTCTTGTTCACCTACATCTATTATGTAGGCTATTGCAAACGCTTGGCGGTTATATGTAATGACTCATAATGATGACATGGATCAGCTTTTATTCCGTCGTTACATTGAAAGATACTATTTACCGCAAAATACGCAAACTAAAGCTCGACTCTCGTCTTCATTGGTCCTAGGGTTGTCACAAGATGGTATAGGGCACTACCCCAAAAAGTTAGAAAATCAACTCAGATGTGTCGTATGCCATGCAAGAGTTCGCTGGCAGTGCAAAAAAATTTTTTGAAAACACTATGTATTGAAAAATAATGATTTGAAAAATACCACCTGTAAACCGCCGCTGTACTCAATTGAGTACACCCTCCTTACTCCACCCACTTATTATTTTTTTTAATTTTTCCATTACTTTATGTTAACTTTGAGCACAATGAAATTAAAAATAAACCTTTTTGTTAATTATCGTCATTCGTTTCATTTTGGCGGTTAATGGGTTAAATAAGTTCTCATAAGTACACAGAAAAAATTATTCCCAAAAAATTTTCAAACAAACGGGTGTTTTGAAATAAAATTTAGTTTCAGTAAATATTTATTACTGCTCCAGTAAATTATTTGTTCCAATTTTATTTTATGTAAAGAAACTGTATAGAGTGAAAATTCTTATTCATACATTCTATATACTATTTTTATATACTGCAAAAAAGTTTGTCTGATTTTTTTAATTTTTTTCTACAAATTATTTCATAGATCTAAAAAACATTTTATTTAATAAATAAAAATAAATTACTTTTTAAGCCAAATTACATGTGATAATTATTAATGAACAAATAACAACAAAGTCTGTTTGTAAATATTCTGACTAACAACACATAAAGGGTGTTTTTTATAGAGTGATACAAGTTTAAATCATAATAAAGCATAGTAATATATTTTTGATATTAATGAAACGGTCTTTATTGGATAGAAAATTTTATGACATTAATGTTTAAATATGATTTCGGCCATGTGGCCGCCACGGCTGGCGCGTACAAGGCGCAATCTGGAACACCAATTTTCACAAACTTTTCGCAGCATTTGCGGCCATATCTGGCCGATAACTCTTCGAATGATGATTTCCAGGTGTTTAATTGTTTGTGGTTTATCGACGTACTCAAGTGACTTTACATAACTCTAGAGAAAATAATCCAATGGGGTTAAATCTCACGATCTTGGGGGCCAATTAATTGGGACATTTCGTGAAATTATTTTTTCGTCAAAAGTTTCCTTGAGTAAATCAGCGCCCGCTGTATGGCATGTGACTCCGTCCTGTTGGAACCACATATCACCAAGATTAATGCCAGCTAATTGAGGTACGAAAAATCTTCGAATCATGTTCCTATACCGTTCACCATTGACAGTAACATTCTGACCATCATCGTTTTTGAAGACATATGGGCCAATGACTCCGCCAGCCCATAAAGCCAAACAGTAATTTTCTGTGGATGTAATGGTGTTTTGACAAAAGCTTGTGGATTATCCTCACTCGAAATGCGACAATTCTGCTTATTTACGTACCTAATCAACCAGGAATAGGCTTCATCGGAAAATAAAATTTTTAATGAAAATTCAAAATGAGTTTGACGAACAGAACCATTATTTTGATTAAAAATTTCCACAATTTGCACGCGTTGCTCTGGTGTAAGTCGATCCATAATGAAATGTCAAAGCAAACTAAACAAAAAGCAACTATCAGCTGTTAAATGGGCGGGCAAATAAAGCAGTGATGCCAACTCAAAGTTGTATCACTCTATAAAAAATACCCTTTAGTTGCACGTTGCTTTCAGCAAATTGAAATAAGATGAATCAAAACAATTCACATATTCCATTTGCAATAAAATGCTAAGTAAATAAAGCAGAAATCTACATCTACTGACACCACACACAGTGGACCAAACACAAAAGAACGCTGATGATGAAAGTTTAGTGGCCTTAGAAAACGGCTGGCTGTTCCGTTAAACTATGCGTTGTTAGTCAGAATATTTACAAAGAGACTTTGTTGTTATTTGTTCATTAATAATTATCACACGTAATTTGGTTTAAAAAGCAATACGAACCTTAGCCCGTTCAAATCACAAATATAGAAACAAATGGAGTTCGAATAATAATTAAAATTAACTAAAATAAAAACAAATTAGTTGAGCCTTTGATTTGATTCACTTATTTTTTCTGAAATTAAATATTTTAACACAAAAAAAAAATTTGGAAAAAATTTTTCTGTCCCATTAATACATTTGACTGAAAATATTTTGAGTTTCAGTTAACATTTTTCTCTAAAGCATAGTACTCTGTTCAAGCCAAATTTCTTTATATGTACTTTGGCAGCATTTCGCGTGAAATGTTAAACAGAGTACCAAGCTTAATGCCATAATAAGTTAACTCAAAATAAACATTTTTTTCCAGTTAAATCTTTATAAAATTATTCTCAGAATCTACAAATTCCTTTGCAGGTCCGCATTTATACAAAATATTCACTGTTTCAATGAATTTGGCTACTGAAAACGAAATTTAGTTTTTTCTGTGTATAAAATTGAAACCAAAATCCAGCGGTGTTTTAAAATATTTTTCAGTTTTTGAAACAGAAAAGGCAGTGTTTGATTTGCGCGAAAATATTTTCTACTTGAGACTAGTGTGTTCAAACTTTTGAAAAATATTTAATAAAGTTCATTACTTCGTACAAAAATTTTAAATGCAAGCAATATTAACTAGTCGCATGAAACTTAAAATGTTGAAGATATATTTTATATGTATTTCCCAAGATGGATAGAGCACTACTTTTGCAACATTTCTTCATGTACAATTCATTCCAATTTTTCTTAATATGACAGCATTTCATATAATGAAAAATTAAAAAAATGGAAAAACAGAAAATTAATAGTGATATGTACTCACAAATGTATTTACCAATGGTAAATCAATAATTGTAAACACAACAATCATTTCTCATATTCCGTTTCATTAAAAAATAGCTGGTGTTAATAACAATCTCTACCCAAGTAGATTGACTAGGGTGCTGATGAAGTGCGTGGCTGCACAGAAAAATATCGGTATTTCCCCCCCAGCTAAAAAGTCTAGTTTAATTTTTCTTCTCTTCTTTAGAAACTCACATTAATTAATAAAAATATTTCATTGAATAAGAATTGAAATTACTGAACTTAAGCCCGAATAAGAAATTATTTCTAATTAAAAATTTAAAGAATTTTATTTTTTATTTTATTGTTCAAGCTGTGGTAACCAATGCTTGTAAACTTTTTCATTGGCGATCAAGTAACACTTTGGATTATCGGGACGTAAATAGAGGGGATTGTGCATTGTTTTTCCTTGTAATACGTGATCAGGAAGTACCAAAAGATCATTACAATAATATTTACAGGGCTGGCATTGGTCTTTGTCCTCTACACAGTTGTCAACTAATAAATTAGCTCTCGCCAAGTTTCTTATTGTACTCTGTTGAATACCGTAATTACAATCAATAGCTGTCTTGATGGCGGCCTTGGCAGCACAATCGGCTTGCTCCAATTCGTATTCAAACTCCTTTCTATTGTCATTAATATAGGCTTCACTTTTGGCAGTCTAAGAATAAAACATGAAAACAGTATAAAAATTTAGTGAGACATTTTTTTTTTCATATGTACCACAGCGAAGAGACAAGATTCGTAACTTTCTGTTGCATTAACTCTTTGAGTGGCGCATTTTCTAATCTCATTATTAAAATAGTTGGTGTAATATTCTTCCCATTGGTTTCTAACATTTCTGGCTCCAACTAAGAAATCCTTAAAAACACTCTGGGCTGTAGCGACACAGCTGCCGATCGAATTTCTGGCGAATTCAACTTCTGGACGGTGTTCGACAACACATTGCTTGTGAAAATTGCTTATAATTTCTAAAGCATTCAAACGTTCTTCGGTTCGAGCTATGCTGCCAGTGACCATTTCAAGTTGAACATTTATTCCATCCAAACGGCCCTGGTAATGGTTTGCAAATATGTACATTGCTGTATCATAGTTGTCTCTTATGTTTTCATAATGTCGTTGGTGGAGCTTGATGTAATTATCGGCACCGTCTGTAGTGCTATGAAAGGCTGCTACATCTTGCGACTTTGGTAATATATGTATTTTTAAATGTGTATTAAAAAAATTGTACCCATCAAATCATATTTATTTTACTAGAATTTTTTTAGTGGAAGTACCAATAGTTACTTACCGCTGCTTCAGCTAGAGCCAGAGCCAAAGCTAAGCATAAAGTCAATGTGGTTTTGAACATCTTGAAAATGTCTGATGATTTCTCTTCAGTTATCTAGGTCACACTAAAGATTTCATTCTTTTCCAAGCTTTTTATATCTTAATTTTGAGATCTTATCATTTAAATAATTTTAAAATAAGACTTATGTTTATGGTGAAAATATGCGTACATTCATGGGTTGTTTGCCTGACTGTTGTCTTATCAATTTTATTCAGTTGTGCTATTAAATTTTGTATGATATAATTTTACTTTTAATTTTACTTGCACGCCAATGGTCTGCAATGAATCGTTTTTTCGCTATAAGTTCTAATGCAAGTCTTATTGCAAAATGCAAGTCTTATTGCAGAATGCAAGTCTTATTGCTAAGCTGATTAGTTTGTTAGGAGAGAGAGAGAGAGAGAGAGAGAGAGAGAGAGAGAGACGAGGGGAAAATAAACTTTTCTGTTCTTCTCGTCTCTCTCTCCATCAAATTAATCAGCTTAATTAATAAGACTTGCAAAGTGTAAATTAAGACTAAATGAGTAGACATCGTTTGTGTTATCTGATGTTGACTTCAGCGACGATGATAATTCTGCTGACGAAATCTGGATGTCTTTAGATGAAAATGCAGAAAAAGAAAATAATGAAAGCATTGAAAATATTTACATGTTTGAGTCTACCAATAACAAGCCAGATAGACCGATTGAACAACTAAACTCCCCAGATATAACATTGTTTCATTCCCGAGTATTGAGCTTTCGACATCATCGTGTTATCAACAAGAAATCATCCACAAAACTCCGCCAGAATATCTAAATAAATATTTTCTAAAAACCCATTATCAATGAGTATAATAAATAGTAGGGATGTAACGAATACCAGTTTAGCGAATGCGAATGCGAAAACGAATAATGCATTTGAATTTTTGCGAAAGCGAATGCGAATGCGAAACCGAATGCAAATATATACTTACAATCACATCAAACGAAATTTGTTTAAAAACATGAAGTTGTATTATATACATACATAGATGTACTATATCATTTTATTTAAATTGAGTCTTGAATTGAGCAAATATTTATTAATTTATTAAATTCTTAAAACAGAAAGATGTATATATCAAATTATATTGAAATAAGTATAGATAATAAAAATAAATTTACAAAATGTTAGGCAATTAACCCATTCGTACTTTGGCCCTAAATCCTGGTACTCTGTTCAATAGTTCATGTGAAATGCTGCCAAAATACATATTAAGAAAAATTGGCATGAATTCATTAAAAATTTTTGGAGAAGTAGTACTTTGTTCATCTTGGGAAAAACATATGAAATATATCTTCAACATTTTAAGTTTTCATGCGAAATAATATGCGTGGCACTTGTTTCGCATAAAATTTACAACAAAGAACTGCTAGTTAAAATTGTTTGCATTTAAAATTTTCTGTGCGAAGTAATGAATGGTGCTGAACATTTTCCAAAAGTTTGAAAAGGCTAGTTTTAAGTATTTTTCAAAGCTGTATTTTGGTTTAGTATTCGCTTGAAATATTCGCATGCATTTTAGCGAATGCAAAAGCGAATATAAATAGCAAAAGTAAGCGAATAATTTGCGAATGCGAAAGCGAAAGCGAATGCGAACATTCGTTACATCCCTAATAAATAGGGTGGTCAGGAAGTGAGCTGTATAACTTCGAGCATTAAATGGTTCTACGAATGCGCGATCGTAGCCCAACTACGATCGCGCATTCGTAGAACCCGGCGATCAAGGTGTACTGGTCCTACAAATATAGAGTTTCTCTCTTATTTAACTCCATGTACAATGATAAATTCATGGAACTTAGACCAAATATGCACTTTTCAGACTATTCCGAACCATACTCAATAAATAAACGATGTATGGACAGTTGAATTAGTCATCGAAATAGTTGGAAAATGGTGAAAGGATTTGTCAACTGAGATCACAAATTATTCAATTGATGAGCAAATGATTCATTCCCTTTAATGGGAGGTGTACTGCACGAAAAGTTACTCGTATTAAGTCAAATCCATGACCAGTTGTATTGCAAATCTGGTATGCGCAACTTTTTATGGTAGTTGACTTCCAAGTTTTTCAGGGAGCTGGAACGTTTAAAAATTTTGTATCAAAGGGCAGGCATGTATATTTAGATAGATTTTATACAGTAATTCCACTACCTCTGTCTGCCAAAGATCCTGTTGAAAAAATTGAAGGATAGAACAAAAATCTTAAGCACCGTTGCCCGGCCAAGTATCAATAGTTATTAAAAATTAAAACGCTTTTAAAGGTCTGGAGTATTACAGGATTAAAATAAAAATTAAGAAATGTATTGTCAAAGTATTTTTCCTTTTTCCTGATCTAGCGATATAAAGGGTGTCCCAACAAGAACGCAAGATTTAAATTTTAAATAAAACACAGATATTTAAAAAAAAAAATCGTGAAACTTTATTATATCGTAAAGTAGACAAAATGAGGTTATGTGTGGAACAACAAATCGGGCGGATGGCCGCCGCTTCTTTGCTGGCACACACGCGATCTTTTAATGAAATTTTCAATGGCCGTTTTGCATAAATGCTGCGGTATTTTATTAATTCGGCATCCAATTTCCTCTTAAGGCTTGAGTCGTCGTCGGCTTATTCGCGTAAACCATCGACTTTAAAAAACCCCAAAGAAAAAAGTCTAATGGTGTTAAATCGCACGATCTAGGCGGCCAATTCTGGTCTCCAAAACGCGAAACAACACGACCGGGAAATGACTGATCTAGCAATTGAATTGTTTCTCTGGCTGTATGACATGTGGCGCCGTCTTGTTGAAACCACATGCCCTCCACATTCATTTCTTCAATTCTATGCACGAAAAAACTGGTCATCATTTCACGATACCGAACACCATTGACTGTTTGCGCTTTACCTGTGTTTGAACGACATCATCACGTACAGCTGCGACATTTTCGATCGATCGACCTGGTCGAAGGCGTGTTGTTGTCTTTACATCACTAAAAGACCCAGTTTCGGCAAATTTATCCATTAATCTCTTTACAGTTGACTCTTTTGGAGCATTATTGTGACCCCAAATTGAAGCAAATTTGCGAACTGTAGCCGCAAAACTTTCACCATTTTGGTAAAACAATTTCACAATGAGAATGCGTTGTTCATTCGTATAGCGCTCCATTTTGACTAACCTGGTACCTTCTACTAGCAAACAATAACAATTAATCAAATGTCAAACAATGACACTTCGAATGGCGCCAAATTTAAATCTTGCGTTCTTGCTGGGACACCCTTTATAACTAACTCTTCTATGGAATACAAAAAATAATGCAAGCTTCTTGGATTACCTAGAATCGTAAAGTATAATACTTTTTACTATCAAAATGGGGATAGTTATAGTGTTAGAGTCTTCTTTGAGGTTTTTGGGATACTTTGTTTAACAAAAAACAAAGACTGCTTCGAGAAATATTGCTTAAAATTTAAATTTATCTAATAACTTATGTATACATTTTTATTGATTTCATTAAATTGCTTTTTTGTTTGTTTTTTAACTAATCATTTTTCTTATATATTTTTATTTGGTTTATTTAATATTTTTTATGCAATGATCTGAATATTTTTAAGGTCAAAACATCACATTAGATAATAAAACGAATAAAATATTTTTAATATAATTCAAAACATTTTTTACATGTTATGACCGAGATGACACAATTGTGCGATGTCCTTTTCACAAAAAAGTACCTTTGAAAACGCTTCTGTAAGCAAACTTTAGCCTTAAACTTAAAGAATAATTTTGATATTGATGATTTAAAGGAATTTATACACAAAATAATGTTCAGGTCTGAAAGGGATACTCACACTCATAAACCAGCTCAGTTTGATTTATTATCTGCCAGTTTACAGAAGCCATGTAAAAATTCTCGCTTGTCTTTTTATATTGAAAATAAAAACAAATTTTGCGTGCTTTGTTTTTGTTTTCAATATAAATAGCCAGACGAGAATTTCCACATGGCTTCTATGAACTGGCAGTTATACTACTTACATTGATTCAGCTCATTCAACTCATCCATATAGTGCAACTACAACTGCAACAGTATAAAGCAGAGCTGGACACCGAGAGAAACACGAGAGAAATGTATGTGCGTATGTAAATATATTCATTTGTATAAGAAGCCGATTGATGTTCGGCACTCTGGTGCTACTTTGGGCAGTGTATATATAAACACATGTGTAACACAAGTGTATAAATAAACACATTTGTAGCCTCATAACCAGCAAACACATAACCTCATAATGAGTATTTTAATGTTCGTATACGAAGTCGTCTTTGCCATACAATACTTATTTTGCATCGTCTATAAACATTGAGTTCAGGAGAGTCAAAATCAACAACATTATAAATTTTGCTAAGTATGACTGTGATGAGAACTTTACACTTGTGAGTGAATATGATTCAATAATATAATTCAATAAGTATGATTGCGCATAAGTACAAAAAATAATAAATCATGTTTCAACTCTACTCACTTTTTCACTACTAATTTCTGTTCTCTGATACACACACATACGTCTGTTATATTTGGGAGCTTTTTTAAGGTAGCAAACGTTAAAAAAAATAAATTCTGAGTTAAAAACTTAAAAAGCAAAATTCAAACAAATATATATTTTTAACCTAGAAACGAGAACACGAAAGGAAAAAAGTTATATATAACTATGACCAACTTCAGTGATTGCACCAATCAACGTCATTGGTTCAACTAACTAATGTGCAGCACTTAAAAAATTTAATGCCAAAAATTTGGTTAAGAAGTTGTCTACATAATCGGAGGGCGACATATTTTACGGTGGACAGTTTGACAAGTCAGATGTAAAAAATATCTCGTCTATTCTTAGCTCAAATAAGCACATATACATACAGACATACATACATACATATATGCACATTAGACTGGCTGTTATTTTCGAAAAGTCACAGTTTTAATGCAGGTACCTTTTGAATTGTTCCTTTTACCAAAGAAATTGTGTAAAGATTCTCTATTTTAATATTAAAATGTGCGCATCGAGATCAAATTTGGGTGTAAAGGGCTAAAAATAGACGAAAAGTCTCATAACAGCCCCTGACCGGTTGCATGACCGATCGAAGTATGTTTTAGAGGCCTGCGTAAACAGTCTTGAAATGTAAATACGTCTTGTTTTTTTAAATGTATTTTCGTGGCATTTATTATACTAAACCAATAATAAATGCTGGATGTATGAATTGGTGTTCCTGTATTTGAGTGTTAACAAGCGATATCGCGAAGACTGCTTGTTCATAATAAACAATCGAAAGAAGTAGTGTTGATGCGTGTATGCTTATTATTTTGCATATTGTACGTTTGAGTGTGTGTGTGTAAGATGTAGATGGTGAGCTATTATGTGTTTCTTTTAAAGCAAGCGCACACATATAGTGACAATGCATGTGTGCGTTTGTACATACATATGTGTGCAGAAAAATAAAAGATCATGCACACAACGTGTGTGCGTATGTACATTCATGACGTTTCTATACGCGCCCATGAGTATGAAAAAGTAAAGCATTTGAAAAATCCCTCATGTCTTAAAAGTTCTTGTAAGTGGTCTTTTGCAGGGGTATAGTATGCATATATTGCATTACACAGAAAAAACTAAATTTCATTTTCAGTAACCAAACTCGTTGAATCAGTAAATATTTTATTTGAATGCGGTCCTACAAATAATTTTGTAAATTCTGATAAAAATTTTGTAAAAATTTAAATTAATCATAGTTCGGCTGAGAGAAAATGTTATTTCAGTGTGTTGGTGTTTATCTTGCTTGTTGATAGGAACAACGTGCTGTTGTGCGGTTGTTGTTTATTTTGTTTGATCGTGTTGTATACATGTAAATGCCGAAATGTAGCCGACAAACGTCGTGGCCTGTTTCTTCTCTATACAGTGTTTTGGTAGAAATTAATTTAGTGGAACAGTACAGAATATTTACTGAAACTAAGTTTGATTTCAAACAAATATTTGTTTAACAATTTTTTGGGAATAATTTTTTCTGTGTATATGCTATGACATATCGCTCATTGGCTCAAGGAACGTCATAACTCAAAAATTACAGAGTTAATTCTCATATCGTTCTTCATATTGTTTAAAAACTTCATGCAAATATGTTGTCTACTCAACTCTGGAAAGCTAAATAAAATTTTCTTTTTCCATTAATTACCCAGCAAAAAATTACACATTATCAGCACAACTACTTGCCATATAATGACTTACTTTTCTGATTACCAAATTTCATTACTCGCTTACAAATCACATTACCTAAAATTTAAAAAAAAAATGATGTACAAGTTGCTAAATGAGGAGAATGATTCTTTTAGATTAAATCGATTACGTGAACAAGTTGTCAAATAAAAAAAAAGTAAGTACTTCTCAAGAATCGATTATTTTAGTCTCACGCCTGGTTAAAATCATTAAGTTGGTAGGTAATCCAGTAGGGAAAAGCTTTCACCAAAAATGCTTAATTCCAAACCCGATTACATTTTTTTAAATTTTTTGCTGGAAAACCAAACACGTTTTCTGGAAAACCGAGTTTTTTTTAATTATGACGTTGTTTTATTAAATGAGGGATATGTCTATGTATGTATGTATGTAATGGGTGATTTATCGTGAGGTTTGATTTTCAATATGCTATTTTTTTACAGATCTCGCTTGACTGATATCAAACTGCTATATCGTATTTGTTCAGTATCGTTTGACAAGTCATCATGGAAAGACTCACACCACACAACAGCATTTCTAAATTGTGCAGCTGTATTGCGAAAATCAGTGTATATGTAAGAAATTTTTTTCGTGCGATTCAAGGAACGTATGACGGACATAATCGAGCTACTGAAACCACTATTGCCATTAACATTCGCAAATTTAAGTCCAAGTTTACATAAGTGAATAATACTCGACCGGTCGGAGCACGCAAAGACCACGACTAATCAATTCGTCGTCGTTATCAGCAGCTTTGCTTGTCTTATTCGACAACTTGGCATATTTTACTTAAGTATCTCGGCACAAAATTCAACTTGTGCAAGAATTGAAGCCAGGTGACTTAAATTTGGAAACCAACATTACTCTTGTTATTCACTTTACTCGAATGTGTCGCCAAAAAATTTTACCTTTACCATTTATATAATATCATTTTCAAACAGTAAATGCCACAAATTGTTTTTTTTAAACCGATAATAAAAATGTTAAGTTCAGTTTAAAATTTAACAGCCTTATTTATAATAAATTCAGTAAAGTGCGACTCTGACGCGCGCACGAAGGGTTCCGTGCGAACACTAGATATGTAATTTAATACTAACTTCAGCTATATAATATATAGTTTTGGCTTTTTTTTGGTTTTTGGCGTTTTTTTTCAATTTGGCGATTTTTTTTCATTTTGGTGATTTTTTTCATTTTGGCGTTTTTTTCATTTGGGTGATTTTGTTTAGTTTTGGCGCCTTTTTCGCGTTTTGGCGATTTGTTTTTCGGTTTTTGGCGTTTTTTCAATTTGGCGATTTGTTTAATTTTGGCGATTTTTTTCATTTTGGCGATTTTTTTTTATATAAACAATTATTTTGGTTTTGGCACCTTTTTCGCGTTTTAGCGATTTTTTTAGATTTTTGGCGCTTTTTTAATTTTGGCGATTTTTTTCATTTGGGCGATTTTTTCGAATTTGGCGATTTATTTTAGTGTTAGAAAATTTTGTTTTATTTTGGCGATTTTTTTTAATTTTTGGCAATTTTTTTTTTGGTTTGGCGATTTTATAATTTTCGGATTTTTTAGTTTTTGAAAATTTCAAGTGTTTGCCTCTTACGGTTTCCAAGATATAGCAAGTTGTCAAAATTACATAGTCAAAATTACATTAACTGATGGACCACCCTTTAATTTAAAGTTTTTTAAATTTTGGTATTATTTGTTTTAGTCTGTATAAAAATACACTAATTGCCTGTACTACGATGTCACTCGCAAACGTTCGAATGACAACTTATATTGAAATCAACAACAAATTTTATAATGTTATTGTTGTTTGCAATACAAGTTGTCGATCGAACGCGTGCGAGTGACATCGTGGGACAGGTAGTAATTTTGCAAAATTCAAGCTTCAATATACATATTAGTGTCCTGCACAAGACATCTTATAAGCACTTTCAAGACATGAGGAATTTTTCGAATGCTTTACTACAGAGAAATCTTATAAAACAAACGTTAAAAACACTGTTTGCAAGAAATTTGTTTCAGTATTGTAGGTATAAGAGTAAAGAAGAAAACACTCCGTGACGGAAGAATTTGTGATACTAGCTTCTTTCTACGCATAAGCGCATGTACAAACGTCATGCATGTATGTGTGTATGATCTTTTATTTTTCTGCGCACATGCAAAGGCACACACATGCATTAACATTAGTTGTATGCGGTTATTCACATAATAGCTTACCATCTACATATTACACACACACTCAAACGTACAATATGAAAAAAACAAGCATACACTAATCAACAGTACTTATTTTGAGTGTTTGTTACAAACAAGCTGTCTTGACTGCATCGCTTGTTAACACTGATAAACACGTACACCAATACATCCATCGTGCTTCGCTTATAGTACGACAGCATTTATTATTGGTTTAGTATAATACATGCGACGTGAATACACTTAAAAATCATGACTTTTTTACATTTCAAGACTGTTTACACAGCTCTCTAATACATATGTACATACAATTGTATGTATATTACATGGGATTTTAACATTTTTCGTTGCTCGTTTTGGAGCACCCTTTAATTTTTAATTCTCATGTATTTGTTGTTGTAGCGGCCAAGGTTCTACATACTCTGTCCAAATTTCAGGCCCGTAGCTCTTACGGTTCCTGAGAAAATACCGTGTAACGGGCAGCGTAGCGAAAACAATAGGGTTCCTTTTCACCTTTGGTGTACGGAACCCTAAAAATTATTAAGGCTGAATAAATAATAATAAAGCCTCAATAGTTTTTATGAATAAGGCTGTAAGTGTTTTATTTAACATTACAAATCAAACTTAACGATAAACCACGCGATAGAACCTGCATTGTGGACGTACATATCAAGCCTTGTTTTCATTTTAGTCGTAAGCGACAAAAATTTAAATTTTCAGCAGAAGTTTTGTTTTTTTTTTAATATCCAAATATGCTTTTGTACGTAAATTGTCGCTTACTATAATATTTTACAACCCGTATCTTAAAAATTATCAACAATTTTGGCATTTTGATAATTCTAAACTGTAAGTAGGCCCATAAAATTTTAATTTCAATAAAAAAAGTCTATTTGACATAACATAACATAACATGCCGCTTACGATAAAACCGAAAAAAAGGCTCGATATATTCTAAAACTATGAAAGAAACTTAAAGTTTCGGTTTATTTTCTGAGTTTACAAAGGCGGAAAAAACTAAAATATCTTAAAGCAATTAATATTTAAATTTTTGTTATCCAGCTTGATTGCTTGAATTTACAAAATCCACAAAATTACGAGATCAGAAACGAAACATTTACATGTAAAAAATATAAATAAAAATTAAAGTTCAAAGCTCTCCGTGTCAGATCGTAGCAATCTTTGCCCAGAATTTTTTTTATCATAATGGTCGACTTAGCTGCTGGCAGGATATTTAAGGGATCAATTAATGTCTAGCTTAGAGCGATTCATTGTTTGATTCGATTAAAGGGATAATATAGAACTCTCACCGTCATTGAATAATTTTCTTAGATTAAATCAGAAACAAACAACTAATCGCTTATATTTTACAAAAAAAAAAACACGTGACAAAATAATGAAAAATAAAAGAGCGATGCTTGTCGAATCGACGAACGTTATAACTAGAGATGTGCCAATGTCGTGATTTTATCGTGTCACGCGTGAATCACATTGTGATCAAATTCATAATTAATTACGCGTAAGTGCGTGAGCGTGACTTAAAAGAAAATTACTAATGCGTGATCGTGCGTGAGCTATTTTTAACAATCACGCCCGAATGCTCATGCTCTCACGTAATATCATTCCTGCATAGGTGGGTATCAATATACTGTACCATTACAAGATTACGAATTGGGCTACTGTTATAATTTTTTCAGACGTAGTAAACTGGCTCATGAAATTCAAAAATACCAATAGAGAAAAGTAAAATCATTTTAATATATTTCTTTATCGTCCCTAAATTTTGACTTTTTTTCAGAAAATCTTCGCGTATATGAAAAGGCACTCTTAAATTTTAGTTTAAAATTTTTAAAACTATCTTCATAATATAATGTTATAGTTGAAACTTTCAAAATCTACCGTCACAATTTTTTATAAGCGCTTAAAGACAAAAAATATTTTTAAAATTGACTATTGCTGAATGTAGGGTACATGTTCAAAATACAAAATAATTGGCTCTAAGCATATTCATAATGTATTGTCTTTAGCGCTATGTAATTAAAAAGTGAATGTAGTAGACAAAGTTTTTTAAAAAACTGAAAATAATGAAGATATTTAAAAAGCACATGCCTTTTTCAGAGAAATTTTAAAATTTTGATTTTTAGGGTTCCGTACACCAAAGGTGAAAAGGAACCCTATTGTTTTCGCTACGCTGTCCGTCTGTCCGTCACACGGTATTTTCTCAGGAACCGTAAGAGTATGTAGAACCTTGGCCGCTACAACAACAAATACATGGGAATTAAAAATTAAAGGGTGTTCCAAAACGAGCAACGAAAAATGTTAAAATCCCATGTAATATACATACAATGTTATGTACATATGTATATTGAAACTTGAATTTTGTAAAATTAGTGTATTTTCATACAGACTACAACAATTAACACTAAACTTTAAAAAAATTTAAATTAAAGGGTGGTCCATCAGTTAATGCAATTTTGACTATGTAATTTTGACAATTTGCTATATCTTGGAAACCGTAAGAGGCAAACACTTGAAATTTTCAAAAACGGTAAAACTAAAAAAACCGAAAATAATAAAATCGCCAAACCAAAAAAAAAATCGCCAAAAATTAAAAAAAATCGCCAAAAATTAAAAAAAAAATTTCTAACACTTAAATCGCCAAATTCGAAAAAATCGCCAAAATGAAAAAAAAACGCCAAAATGAAAAAAAACGCCAAATATCTAAAAAATCGCCAAAACGGGAAAATTTCGCCAAAACTAAAAAAATGAAATAAAAAAATATCGCAAAAATCAACAAAATCGCCAAAAATAAAACAAATCGCCAAAACAAGAAAATAAAGTGTCAAAACTAAAAAAAGAGCCAAAACTTAAAAAAATCTCCAAAACCGAAAAAATGCAAAAAACGCCCCCCCCCGCCTCCCTTACAGATGTATGGAGTTTCATATAAATCCAATCAGTACCTTAGAAGTTCCAGATTTATTGCCATATACTTTGTAAAAGTCCCCACTGTGCAAAGTAAATTTTAGATATACACGTGCATACATATCTACATACTTACATACATACATATGTATGTATAAAAAAAACCTATTTTTCAACCCAAAAAAAAATGCAAATTTGATTACATACATAATTTTTCGTGAGCGTGCGTGATTGTGATAAGTTGTAAGCCACTCGTGCGTGATTAAGAATATTTTTTTCGTGAGCGTGCGTGATCGTGAGAATTTTCAATATCATTCGTGCGTGAAAGTGCGTGAGTAAAATATTTTTCTGCGTGACACGCACGTGTCAGTGTCAAAAAAACGCTCACGTGCACATCTCTAGTTATAACTCTAGAGTTAAGGTGCAATTAGTGCCAAAATTCAATTGGTTTCTATGGTTATGGCTATGGCGTTATGGCGAGTCACCTATAATCAAATGCAGTGTTGCCCATTAGCTTGGTTCGAACGGTTGTTTTTTATGGTTATGGCACATCTGATTGCAATTTTAGCAGCGTTTACAACTTTTAAATTTCAAAAAGCACTAAAACCAGGAAAAAACGCGTAATTTAAGTAAAAAAGCACTAAATTAAAATTTTTTGTTTATAAAAAAAAAATTTTTTTGTATAAAAAATATAAAAATCTGTTGACCTTGCATTTTATCCCTAAAACTTCATATTTGAAGCATCAGATACACATTTTGATTCTATGAGAATCAGTGAATTCTAAAATCAATTTGACGAAACTTTTTAAGTTATTATAAAAAATTCTTTGTTTTCGTCAACGAAGAAACAAATCACCTGAAACTAGCCAAATTAGCAGCAATTGGCAAGTCTTTTGACTTGCTGATTAGATTTTGAACTCGATGGGGGTAGTAGTTAATTTTTTTAAAATCAAAACTTTCAAAATTTGATTTTTATTAAACAATGCTGTGGAAACATTCTTTCACAGCAAACGCAATATTAATAACAGCAATTTTGTACATTCTTATTAGAATATTTTGAAATGTTCCATTTAACTTCAGTGCTTATGTCTTTTTAAATGTTAGACTTCTTCA
Source organism: Tachina grossa (assembly GCA_949987645.1). Taxonomy (NCBI): domain Eukaryota; kingdom Metazoa; phylum Arthropoda; class Insecta; order Diptera; family Tachinidae; genus Tachina; species Tachina grossa. The sequence goes on from OX465274.1 coordinate 58,579,094, forward strand.
AAAAAACAAAAAAAAAAAACAAAAAAAAAAACAAAAATATACATATATAATTATATATATATATATATATATATATATATATATATATTATAAGGAAAATTCTTTTTGAATTTTGGGTTTAGTGCCACCGCCAAGGAATAAAAAACACCAAAAATTAGTTTAAATAAATTCAGTAAAGTGCGACTCTGACTCGTGCACGAAGGGTTCCGTACGAACACTAGATATGTAATTTAATACAAACTTCCAAACTTAATCCTATATAATATATAGTTTTGGCATTTTTTTTTCGTTTTTGGGTTCTTTTCGGTTTTTTTGTTTTGGCGTTTTTTCGTTTTTTTCGGTTTTGGCGATTTTTTTAAGTTTTGGTTTTTTTTTAGTTTTGACAATTTATTTTCTTGTTTTGGCGATTTTTTTCGTTTTTTGGCGTTTTTTCATTTTGGCGATTTTTTTATATTTTGGCGATTTTTTTTAATTTTTGCTATTTTTTTATATAAAAATTTTTTTTAGTTTCGGCGACATTTTCGCTTTTTGGCGATTTTTTTCAATTTTTGGCGTTTTTTTTAATTTTGGCGATCTTTTTTTCATTTTGGCGATTTTTTCGAATTTGGAGATTTATTTTAGTGTTAGAATTTTTTTTTTTAATTTTGGCGATTTCTTTCGTTTTGGCGATTTTTTTTTTTGGTTTGGCGATTTTATAATTTTCGGTTTTTTTAGTTTTACCGTTTTTGAAAATTTCAAGTGTTTGCCTCTTACGGTTTCCAAGATATAGCAAATTGTCAAAATTACATAGTCAAAATTGCGTTAACTGATGGACCACCCTTTAATTAAAATTTTTTTTAAATTTTAGTGTTAATTGTTGTAGTCTGTATAAAAATACACAGTTCCTTTTCACCTTTGGCGTACGGAACCCTAAAAAGCACCGAGCACTAACTTCAAAATTTTTCGCGTCGAAAATTTCAAAAAGCACTAAAAACGGTGCGAAAAGCACCGAGTTGACAACGCTGACTTTTAGCTAAATGACTCTGAATGAAACTTGACGCATACATATGTACGTGTTACATAAAATATTCGCACAGTTGCATAAGCTGGCTTAAGCCAACATATGCATATTATAGCTGGGATTTTATCCGTTGAAGTATAAATACAGTTTCTAAGGTCTTTTACTTTGAAATGAAATTTGACATACCTGTGTATATTTGTTAACAAAACCTTATTAATTTTTTTTTTAAATGTGACTTTTGTCACAGTTTTATTGCTACTAGTTTTTATTGGTTTGTTTTATCAGTAAGTTTTTAGGGTTTTTGGTGGATTTAGTTATTTTTTTTTTTTTTTGTTTGATAATCTTTTAAGTTTTAAAATGTTATTATTCTGACGTATGTATGTATATATATATATATATATATATACATGCATATATGTACGTATATGTATGCATGTATGTATGTATGTGTTTTTATCTAAATATGAGTAAATAAAACAAGTTATAATCTACATATAAATTAGGTAATAATGTTCATTTACTTTCCGAGCAAAAACTAGCAACCAGATAAACTTAACTAAGTTATAAACAAAGTAAATGAAAATAAAAATTGTCTTGTTAATTTTCTTGGCGTTGAGCATGACTTCCAAAATATGAAGTTTTGTTTTCATTGCAGAACTGGAACGATTGCAACTAAATAAATTAACAACAACAAAGCAACAAAAAATATATGAGCAATTAATTTCGAAAATGAGGAAGGTAATATTAGTTACATATGTATATACTAAGCAGTGATGGGAATTGGAAATCTTGATTTCGTGCCAAAATCTGCTTTTAAATAGTGCCAAAATCACTTGAATAGTGCCAAATAGTTTTATATACCCATCTAGCATTTGGAAGATAGTTTTCTGTAAAATCACCTTGCTGAGTCTTTTTAGATCACTATTCGCTTTCAAAAACATATTAATCACTTACACGATCAAAAAAGATTCGCGCTAATGGGTAAAAATAGTTTGATTTAAAATACAATAACAAATTGTATAGCAATCGCAAATTAATCATTCAGACGTGTAAAATATGACCATTATTTCCGTTTATTATTATCATATTTCGCTTACCTGGTAGACTGAAAAATGCTTAATCAAAAACAAATCATGCAGGTGTTTTAAAAGTGATTATAATTATATATTTTATGATCATATTTTACGCAGATAGATGATTAAACACTACTTGATATGTTATTTTTAAGTATAACGGGGCAACCTTTACGTATAATGACAAAAACATAATTTTTTTCATTTATAAAAGTTAAATCGAATATGAAATTAAATGATGAAACAGAATAAGTCTGCAGCTTCAGGAAAAATCGATTTCAAATTAAAAGAGCCCATAATAAAATCAACGGCAGTAACTTCAATTGCTCTTTTCTTTCTGCTTATTTTTCTTTACAAAATGTATGAAATTTATTGAAAGTGTGGTAGCATAAGAAAAGACGCTGTCAAAATAAAATAGATTCTGTCTCTGTACTGCTTTCTGTAACTTCCTTTTGGTGTCAATTCGTATGGAAAATGTGTTTGTGCCGTAAATCTGTTTGACCATTAAACGTAGGATTCAGAAAGCTGACTAAAAAATACTCGAAGAAAAGAAATATACGATTAGAAACGCGACTGATAGATGACTCAAATAACAATCATAAATGACAATAAAAAGACTCCTAAACTGACTGATGAATTTCTCAAATATGACTCGTAAGCGAATAGAAAGAAACATGGCTGAAAGACAATTCGAAAAAGAGTAAAAAATTAACGGAAACAAGGCTAATAAATGATCTGAAAACGATTCGAAAAAGACCTTAAATACTACTAGAAAAGGTGTCGAAAATGACTCTAAACTAACTAATATAGAAAAAGACTCATAAATGACTTATCAAGAAGAGTCGCGGGTAGTCACGTTTTTCTACCGACAAAAGTATAATTTATGAACAGAAAATGAGCGCATATTCTAGCTTTTTAATCGCGCAGAGGAGTCAAAAAAGACTCGAATTTGATTGAAAATTTCAAAAATTGCTGGCTGGCTACACAATAATACTTTTCGAGCCCAATTTTCGATATAATTGTGAGCGACATGTAGTAAAAAATTAACTTTTTTATTATAAAAATTACAAAATTGTTGCTAATCTTGAAAATACAGGCTATAAAATTTATCGTGAGTTACAATTTACGTCGTATGTACTCGTCTAGCTGTCGACATCAACGTCATAATATAATATATAAAAAATTGGGATTTATTTACTCGCTACTCTTTATAAAATAAGCTAAAAATTTAAATTTGAAGCCAGAAAATAAAGCTAAACTTTTTTCGACTTCTTTGATCAATTTGAAATAGTTTCTTATTACTAAAATAACGTTAATACACAAACATATTTTTCTATTATTTGAAAAAAAAAAATATTGAATAATATTTTATTAAGTTATTTATTCATTATTATATTTGAGTTTAAGGAAAAACCAAAGAAAAACTTCCCAAAATAAGCTTAACCAGTCTTCAAAAGTGTAAAAGAATTTACACTAAAATACGAAACCTTTTTTAAATCTATTTCTAATTTTTGTTTTAAGTAAATTCATGCCGCTGAATGCACGTTCAACTCAAGTCAAAGGAACTCTTTAAAATTCTTATGGGTAATATTAATTATTTATCTTTTGCCATTGCAATTCCAAAATTGCAATCAAAGTCCTCTATATTTAAATTTTCAATTTCTCTTATAAATAAGCAATTTATATTTTGTATTTTTTAAATCATTTTCCAATGAAAAAATTTTATATTTTTAAATGTTAACAAATTATCATTTTTAACACCCGACCAAAAAAAAGGGTATAGTAATATTGTAGTGTGTGTCTGTGTATCTGTATGTCCACATACATACCAAATGGCTGGATCGATTTTGATTTAGTTTGAAAGCTGACTTGATCAAGAGTTGCTCTTAGCTATGTTTGAAGGAAATCGGTCCATCCGTTTAGAAAATATCACATCTTTTCTAGATACATTTAGCTGAATCTGTGTGTCGTTGACGCTGTAGCTCCCAAAATGGCTAGACTTATTTTAATTTTGTTTTTCTCGTTTGAAAAGTGACTTGATCTTGTCTATACTTGACGAAAATCTGGTACAGCCGTTTGGTCAGTACGTTGGGGTTTTTAAAATTTTTAAATTTTGTTATTATAACCTTTTTATGTCTTTAACTATTTTTTGAGAACATGCAATTTAGATTTAAAAAAACGGCTAAAAAAGCTAAATGAGTTTTTGAAAAAAGCTAAAAAATAAGAGAGAAATTTTGCAGCTTAATCCCAAAAAATAAGCTAAATTTAGCCCTAAATAAACTAATATGGTCACGCTGGTTGTTACTCACATCATGGTCGAAATACATAAATAATCCACAAATATCTAATCAAAATAAGCTTAAAATATTTCATGCTGCGTCTAAATCAATATTGCTTTACGCCGCACAGGTTTGGGGCTTTGCTAAGTACGATGATGTCGAAAAACTATTCAGATTTTTTATAAAAAAGATGCTGTATCTACCAAATAACTTACCAAACTATATGCTGCATCATGAGACTGGTTTACATACATTATACATTTCATGGTACAGCCGTTTGGTCAGTACGTTGGGGTTTTTAAAATTTTTAAATTTTGTTATTATATCTTTTTTATGTCTTTAACATATTTTTTGAGAACATGCAGTTTAGATTTAAAAAAACGGCTAAAAAAGCTAAATGAGTTTTTGAAAAAAGCTAAAAAATAAGAGAGAAATTTTGCAGCTAAATCCCAAAAAAATAAGCTAAATTTAGCCCTAAATAAACTAATATGGTCACGCTGGTTGTTACTCACATCAAAGATCGAAACAAAACAAAATCAAACAATTTGTTTCGTTTATTTTCTTACTCTGCTTTTAAGTACAAAGAAATCAAAACAAAAATAAATTTATAACTGTAATAGTGTGGAATATTTTTGTTACGAAAATCATTTTCTAACTCCTGTATCGCGCCATAAATAGCAATAGCTATAAAAACTTACCTCACGTATAGAATTCATTGATAGAAAGACCCGATTATCGAACGTAGTAGTCACCGGTTTAAAGTGTAACAATGTGAAAGAGGCCAAAGCCGATTTCACCAAGCTCTGCACAGAATTGTTAAACATTAAAGTGAATATCGTTTCTACCCGCATAATTGCTAAACGAAAAGCGTTTATTTTTAATTTAGAGTCATGTACAGAAGTGAACTCAGCCTTAACTGCCAGAGGAAAATTAAGAGGCAGTAACATATAAATACAAAAAGACTATACCGATGATGAACAACACGTCAGATTCAATTTACGTCAAATCAGTAAAAGCATTAAAAGTAAAAATAAAAAGGTTAAAGTACGGCTGGGCGATTTTTGCGTGTTCATCAATGATAAAAAATATACATGGAAGAAGGGCAAAATTGTTGCCAATTGCAGTGAAGATGTCAACTTCTTGAAACAACTTCTGCTGGAATGCGGTTGCACATATGAAGTATGCTTAAACGAGAGTCCTAAAAACATTGAGAAACCATGTATGTATTTCAAGTTCGCAATAGCAAAACTGTTACATTCATTTAATATCATACAATGTAGCGAACCTTTTAAAATCAATAAACTTTCGGAAATTTTTTAACCTATATACACAGACTTGATATATTCTTTCTTTTCGAAACACATGTGATAGAAGACAAAGAGAGTCCTTTTGAAATATATTTTAAAAACTACACTTTGCATTGGATTCCAGCAATAAAAGGAAATAATTATGGACGGGCCAGCGGTGGGTTCAGGCTTCAGGAAAGAACTTAAAAAAGGCACGCATTAAAGTTTATGAATTTATTTGAGAATACTGTACTTACTTTTATAATCGATGGTATTTCATTTTATATTATTCCAAGATACTTGAACTGCACTAATTAGAACAACGATTTTAAAATATTGGAACAATTTATTGAACGTTTCAGACCCACAAACTACTACATACTAGGCGATCTAAATGCTCGAGTTTCTACAGAACAAGTACTGTAATCGGACATAGTAAAGTATTTACCACATGTGCGTGGGGATCGGGGCTCAAAAGATAAGACATATAATTCTGAAGGTAGAAAACTGATGAATTTGTTGGAAAACATTGGTGGTATAATCCTCAATGGGAGGACTATGAATGATGGTAGCGGTGGTAGAGGTAACTCAGTAATAGATTACTGTATAGGCTCTTACAGCTCACTGCATTATGTTGATAAGTTTTATATCGACTGCAAACCCTACTCTGATCATATGCCTATTTGTCTAAAGTTAAAATTGCCTAACAACGCTGACCACATTATAAATAATCCTCTATCAAGAATGTACTGGTCCCAAAGATATTCTGTTCATTATGCTGAGAAACTTAAGCGTCTTACTATAGATTTCAGTTCACAAACAAATACAACGATTGATGCCATGGTTACAAATATATCAAATAAGATCAAACAAGCATATACTCCGTCATATAAAAGTTCTTTTTATTTTGAACCGAAGCAAAAATGGTTTGACTGCAAATGCGCCCGACTTCGACTATGTATGAAAAGTAAACTTAAAATGTATAGAAAAAACCACACGACTGAAAACAAAAATCGCTATTTGATTGCAAGATCCAAATATATCATGGTTTGTAAAACTAAAAAACTTAATATGTATAACACAAATCTGAGTTTACTTAACACGTTAAAAACTTCCAGTGAATGGTGGAAATTGTCACATTCTATGAAATCTCGTACCTTTACATCTTCTAATGTATTACATGTGAATGATTTTTACTCACATTTTAGCAGTATACTGAAAAATAAAGTGGAGACATATACAATTAGCTGGTCTATGCCTTATGCCATAGAGTTCAATGAACTATTTACAGTTCTCAAATCGCTGAAACTAAATAAAGCTCCAGGTCAAGATGGTATTGCTTATGAGCTTTACAAATACGGTCCTGTTGGATTATATTATGAGCTGTTAAGTCTATTTAACAGAATCTTTCTACATGAAACAATTCCAGAAAATTTTCGAAATTCCATCATTATACCACTGTACAAAAAAGGTGATCCAAATATCGCAAAAAATTATCGCGGATTATCATTAATTGACACTATTGGCAAAATTTTTAGCTCAATTTTATTGAATAGATTGACTTTTTGGATCGATACTAAAAATATTATGAACGAGTTTCAAGCCGGCTTTAGAAAACATTATTCCACAATTGATAATATCTTTAATCTGTCGAATATTATACAAATTAATAAAACAAATGGTAAAATTACATACGCATTTTTTGTGGACTTCTCATGCCTCGAAACTGTTTATTTTACAAACTGTCATGCCTTGGTCTTTCTTCTAAAATAATTAGATTGTTACAACTCCTATATGAGAGCACGAAAAGTAAAGTTTTGTATTGCAACTCTTTGTCCGAGACTTTTTCTGTTGAAGTTGGTGTTAAGCAAGGATGCATCCTTAGCCCAATTTTATTCTCTCTATACATATATGACCTAGTTGATGAACTGCCTGGAGGTATTCACATTGCTGGCATCAATGTAAAAATATTACTTTATGCTGATGACATCGTTATTTTATCTGAATCGTCTTGAAGTTTACAACATATGATTGACAAACTGCCTAACATGGTGCCTAAAAGTTAACCTTGAAAAGTCAAAAATAATTATTTTCAAACCAAACACAAAAGAACGCTGATGATGAAGTTTTAGTGGCCTTCGAAACCGGCTGGCTGTTCTGTTCAACTATGTGTTGTCAGAATATTTACAACTAACTTTGGTGTTATTTGTTCATTAATAATTATCACATGTAATTTGGCTTAAAAAGCGATACGAACTTTAGTCTGTTAAAATCATAAATATAGAAACAAATGGAGTTCGAATAATAATTAAAATTAACTAAAAATAATTATTTTCCGTTCGGGAACTAGGATTCTTACGAATTTATATTATAAATATGGTGCAGAAAATATCGAGATTGTCAACTCTTACAAATACCTTGGACTGGAAATTACATATAACATGTCCCTTAGAAAGCACCTAAATATAGGGTGTTTTTTTTAGAGGTATAGAACTTCGAATTGAAATAAAACACAAGAAAATCGTTTTAATGTCCATCAATTTGACTTTATTGGAAGGATAATTTTATGCCATTAATGTTTAAATATGATTTCGGGCACGTGGCCGCCGCGGCTGACTCGAATAAAGCCAATTCTACAGGTCCAATTTTCAACCACTTTTTCGAGCATATGGGGCCGTATGTTGGCAATAATGCCACGAATGTTGGCTTCCAAGTCCCCTAACGTTTCTGGTTTGTTGGCGTAGACGAGCGACTTCACATATCCCCAAAGAAAATAATCCAATGGTGTCAAATCACACGATCTTGGTGGCCAATTGACAGGTCCATTCCGCGAAATTATGCGCTCATCGAATGTTTTCTTCAATAAATCGATTGTGACGTGCGCTGTGTGGCATGTAGCGCCGTCTTGTTGGAACCACAACTCATCCACATTCATGCCATCCAATTCGGGAACAAAATAGTCGGTTAGTCGGCTCCAATTGCTGTGCACGGTGGCGAATCGATTCATTCGGGTCCTCTTCAACACTTTGCTCTACAGCGGCAATTGTTTCTTCGGTGCGCACTGTTCGACGTCTCTGCGGATGCGTATTATCACATAGAGTAAACGTAGTGCGAAAACGATCCATGGTTAACCGAATTAATTGCTCTAATGGACGATTATGTCGACCATAAAATGGACGGAGCTTGCGGTAAACTTCGCGAACTGAACCATTATTTTCGAAATAAATTTGCACGATTTGCAAGCGTTGTTCTTTTGTCAACCTGTTCATGATGAAATGGCAAACCAAACTAAATATTAATCACTTGACAGCTGACAAAATGGCCGCCAGTTAAAAAAGTGATGCTAACTTAAAGTTCTATGCCTCAATAAAAAACACCCATTAAATGAACGAACTAGTTCATTTATAAATAATGAACTAAAATGACCGGTCACTGAAATGAACTAAATGGCACAAGTCTAATGCTGTATGTACCAAATAACACACCAAACTATATGCTGCATCTTGAGACTGGTTTACATACATTATACATTTCATCATTGAAGTTGCACTTCTGCTATATTAGCAAGGTCTTGCAAATGAATGCGACAAGATTACCACCAGCGTTGTCAAGTGGTGGCAGTAAGCCAAAAACTCAAAGGAAAATTTCCTTACCTATTTTTTTTCGAGGAAGTCTTTCATTCAAAAACATAAGCTCTGAAGTTAAATGGAGCATCTCAAAAAAATCTACTAAAATTTTAAAAGACTTGGTTTAATAAATACGTGTCATATTCCATCAAACCTTAACATTTTAAGCATAATTAATGTAAACAGTGTTTTGCCATACAACAAAGAAGACATAATTCAGGTATTTACTCAAATATAGTCTAATAGCGAAATTTTGTCTAGTATAGACAATGGGTGGAGAATGATTGATTCACTTAATGCAATGGGAAAAATATTGAGTCCAGTATTGAGAGATTCTGTTGATATGAACTCGTTTGAATCATTATCAAAACTTGCATTCCCGTTAAACTTCTGTTACTTCCACATTGAAACGCAGAAGTCACCATTTTTGTTTCGATAAAAATTTATTATCTTTGTCACATATCAGCCGAGAGAATATTTCCACATAATTTAATAAAAACCAAATTTTGTAAGCCTTGATTTTAAAATATTTTCAAGCCCATCGAGCTCAAAATGTACGAATAATCGGCTCTTAACCTCAGAAAGACTTGTGGATTACTGCCAATTTGACTAAACTCGAGAGATTCGTTTGTTCATTGACGGAAAAAATTAAAAATTGTTTATAATAATTTGAAAATGCTTCGTCTTATAAAAATAAAATGTTTTTCGGATGCCTCAAATTTGTACAATTTATGTACATGTTGTCGGTTGGTTATTGGTTTGCGGCACAGTATATTCAAAATACATTATGTCTGCAGCAAATCAATAACCAAACGATGTGTAAATTTTTTTTAAATAATATAATAAAATTTTAAATTTAGTGCTTTTTTACTTAAATTACGCGCTTTTTTCTTGGTTTCGGTGCTTTTTCAAATTTAAAAGTTGACAACGCTGATTACCACATATCCTGGCAAAATATATAACAGACAACAAAATATACTGGTATACAGAGTGGGAATCTATAAATCAAAGTCTAGGTGTTCCACTTGGTAGCACAAGTTCACTTGCCACCTATAATTGGAATAATATATTGCAACAGCTAATGATCAGAGAGAGAGAGAGAGAGAGAGAACTTTATTTCCGAGGCAAAAAGATCGCAGTTTCATGATCCCTACCCCCAACTGAACTTCAACCTAACACCAATTATTCAACGTAATTATACATCAAGGATGACTAGTCTCATAATAATAGCTAGAGGCGGATTACTGGAAATAAACGGAAGAATATTTTGCAATAACACTGATGGTATTTGTACAATATGTAACTTAGATGCGTCTGAAAATGTTATACATGTTATCGGTGTATGTCCTATATTCAATGCATATAGATTAGAGTATTTCAATAAAATGCAACTCGATGGAAATGAGATCATTAGTATATTAAATGGTTCGGATTTTAACAGCTTATATATATAAATATCTTGAGATTTGTATTAAGTATAGAAAATTGATATTGAATGAATATTCTACTTAAATATTTCTTTTTATAAATAAACTTATAAATAAATAAGTATAAATGTATATCTCATAAACTACTTATAAGTACAGGGTGGGCCAAAAGAAACCAAGGGGTGTAAAAGTTTAATAACTTTTTTGTTTATTAATTCTTTTTTATTTTTTCTTTCAGATTATATAGACAAAACTTGGCGAATTTATAATGGAGAGGTTCACAACTGAACAGAGAACCAGAACAATAGAATTTTATTATTTAAACCAGAGATCAATTATTTTAACGCAAAGAGCATATCGTCGACATTTTAACGTCAGAATTTCGCCCTCTGAAGCGATGATTCGTTGCTAAGTTAATCGTCATCACCAACATGGCAGCGTAAGAGATTTGCCTCGAACCGGTAGACCACGTTTAAGTCGCACTGCGAAAAATATTGAACGAGTACAGCAAAGTGTTAACGAAGCACCAGAAACATCTGGCGGAAGGCGTTCTGCTCAGCTAGCAATGTCTCGTACGTCACTACGGCGCATTTTAAAAAAAGATTTACAGTTATACCCATATAAGGTGCAATTGGTCCAAGAATTAAAACCCGCAGATCATCGGCAACGTCTAAATTTTGCAGTTAAATTTCAAGAGTTGGCCAGAAATGAAATCAACTTTATTGAAAATTTGATTATGAGTGATGAAGCTCATTTTCATTTGAATGGCTTTGTTAATAAGCAGAACTGTAGGTTCTGGGGTTCTCAAAATCCAAGAGCCATTCATCAACGCCAATTGCACCCCATCAGGTGTACAGTATGGTGTGGGATCACATCTGAAAATGTCATTGGGCCCTACTTCTTCGAGAATGAAGATGGAAGTGCTGTAACCGTAAATGGAGAGCGGTATCGGTTTATGATAGAAAATTTTCTACGTCCTGCTCTTGAAAACAGACCTGGTATGTGGTTTCAGCAGGACGGAGCCACTGCCCATACTGCCCGAGACACAATGGCACTTTTAAGTCAAATTTTTGGAGAGCGAATAATTTCTCGCGCGATCGCCAGATTTGACAGCACCCGACTGTTTTCTTTGGGGTTTTTTGAAGGAGCGAGTGTATGTGAACAAGCCAGAGACAATCCTTGAACTCAAGGCAAACATTGTTGCAGAAATTCGAACGCTACAGCCACAAGTTTTGAAAGATGTTATGGAAAATGCTCTAAAAAGAGCCCATCAGTGCGAAGCTGAAAACGGTGGTCATTTAAGACACATCATTTTTCATACTTAGTGTAAAAAAATTTCCATTTTGTATATTATATAATCTGAAAGAAAAAATAAAAAAAAGTTAATAAACAAAAAAGTTATTAAACTTTTACACCCCTTGGTTTCTTTTGGCCCACCCTGTACATACATATGTAGATTTTTGTAAAGTGCTAATCTGGCACACAACATTATGTTATGCCATATATAAATTTGAATTATTTTATATATTGTTATTAACCAGATATATAAAATTTTTATATTTATTAATAATATAATAATAAAAATAAAATCTCATATGTATTACGATTATAACAAGATTTATTGTTAGCCTTCAAAAATCTTTATCATGTATTAAAGATGCTAAAGTTTATAATTGCAGTCCATTTAACATTTTACTTTTTATCAAATTTCGAACTAAAAATATACTTTCCACGCTTGATGAAGAGTAGAGAATAAAAAGTATAATTTGACCGATTCGATAAATATTACTTAAAAATTGTTCATTGAAACTATATTGTTTACGTATCCATGTCTTCCAAAAACTCACTCACATTTAAGTTCTTGAATTTTTTAAATATTCAAAGTCTAATATGGATCTGTAGGCACTTTTAATTTTTTCAAGTATTTTATTTCGTTTAGAAGCATTTTTTTTTTATCAAAAGGAACAGTATTATCTGTGTCTCCACTTAGAACATATTGTGGCACACACTTTGGAAAGCAAATTAAATAATAGTCCTTGAAGTTATATTTAGTTTTCAAATATGACACAAAAGAAATATAAGAAGACTTTGATTCTGTTTTTTGAATTCTACAACTTTATGCTGGGAAAATTAGTTTTTGATTATTAATAGTTAAGTTTCAGTGCCGCAATAATTTTTTTCCGTCAGAAGATGGTGGGAATTTCGATCCATATTGTCAACATAAAGATCATTAAAATATTTTTTGTTAAAATTTTTTTTACATAAATGACGAAATAAAAAAGATTCTTTAAAATTAAATGTAGTTCCACATTTTTAGATTGCATTTCGATAACCATTTCAAGGATAAGATAAATTTATAAATACATACATTTTGCTTATAATGGGTGTTTTTTATTGAGGTATAGAACTTTAAGTTGGCATCACTTTTTTTAACTGGCGGCCATTTTGTCAGCTGTCAAGTGATTAATATTTAGTTTGGTTTGCCATTTCATCATGAACAGGTTGACAAAAGAACAACGCTTGCAAATCGTGCAAATTTATTTCGAAAATAATGGTTCAGTTCGCGAAGTTTTCCGCAAGCTCCGTCCATTTTATGGTCGACATAATCGTCCATCAGAGCAATTAATTCGGTTAACCATGGATCGTTTTCGCACTACGTTTACTCTATGTGATAATACGCATCCGCAGAGACGTCGAACAGTGCGCACCGAAGAAACAATTGCCGCTGTAGAGCAAAGTGTTGAAGAGGACCCGAATGAATCGATTCGCCACCGTGCACAGCAATTGGAGCTTTGTCCATCAACTTTATGGAAGATTTTGCGCAAAGATCTTGGCTTGCGACCTTACAAGATCCAGCTTGTGCAAGAATTAAAGCCGCGAGACCATGCAATGCGTCGTGATTTTGGTGTATGGGCCGAAAATGAGATTGATCTCGATGCTGATTTTCATCGCAAAATTTTGTTCAGTGATGAGGCTCATTTTTGGTTGAATGACTACGTCAACAAGCAAAATTGCCGCATTTGGAGTGAAGAGAATCCACATGAGACCCTTGAGACGCCATTACATCCACAAAAACTGACTGTTTGGTGTGCTCTATGGGCTGGTGGAGTCATTGGGCCATACTTCTTCCGAAATAATGCTGGAGAGTCAGTTACCGTTAATGGAGACCGGTATAGAGCCATGATAACCGACTATTTTGTTCCCGAATTGGATGGCATGAATGTGGATGAGTTGTGGTTCCAACAAGACGGCGCTACATGCCACACAGCGCACGTCACAATCGATTTATTGAAGGAAACATTCGATGAGCGCATAATTTCGCGGAATGGACCTGTCAATTGGCCACCAAGATCGTGTGATTTGACACCATTGGATTATTTTCTTTGGGGATATGTGAAGTCGCTCGTCTACGCCAACAAACCAGAAACGTTAGGGGACTTGGAAGCCAACATTCGTGGCGTTATTGCCAACATACGGCCCCATATGCTCGAAAAAGTGGTTGAAAATTGGACCTGTAGAATTGGCTTTATTCGAGCCAGCCGCGGCGGCCACATGCCCGAAATCATATTTAAACAATAATGGCATAAAATTATCCTTCCAATAAAGCCAAATTGATGCACATTAAAACGATTTTCTTGTGTTTTATTTCAATTCGAAGTTCTATACCTCAAAAAAAAAACACCCGTTATTATCCGTTAAACTATTTAATATGAATAAGGTTTGATCATTGCATTATGACTGAAAATTGTATAATGTGAAGAAATATTTCAAGGGGTCGCACTGTTCTAAGACTATATCTGCAACAACTTGACGGTACAACCAACGGTTTGGGGAATACTTAAGAATTTCATAAATTTCAGAGTTGCAATGTTTCTAAAAATTTATAAAAATCATCTCTACGACATGAGGTGTTACAAACAAATTTATATATTCATTTTAATAGATCGTCAATGTCTCTGGACAAACCGTTACCTTTAACTATCAGAACCAGTGTTGCCAGTGAAATTTCGAGAAAGATACATTTTAGTTTCCAGAAGTATAAATTTTTTCTCAAAAAAATACATTTTGAAAAAAATTTAAAATACAATTTTAACGTTTAACATTTGTTAACACTAGGATCGCCCAGTGGTCTAAATTAGACCACTTGACACGTATGTATGTACTCGTATGTAGGTCTCTATATATTATAAACATGTGTGCACAAAACAAAAACAAAATAGTTATTTTTTAAACAAATTAAAATAGGTTTTTATCACTTTTATGCTCAGAATTTTGAAAAATCATTTATTTTGTGCATATCTACTAGTGTTGTTAATTATTCGTCTTTAATGTTTGTTCGAATAAAATTTCATAATTTTTTTCTTGTTCGAACAGACGAATAATTTTGAACTTTTGTTCGAATATTCGAACGAACAAAGAATAAAAAAATATATTCGAATAATCTTAAAAAAAATTTTGCAAAAAACGACACGTATGTGTATTAGATTAATTTTTTTATTTACAAACGAAAAATATTTCATTACACAATTTAAGAATATTAATAACAAAACTTTAAAATTTTAAGAACCTTTGCCGCAGTTGACGATTTGGCATAGATAAGAACTGTATGTTCCACTTATACTATTGAAGTAACAGAATCGCAAAAAATAAAAGATTATATAAAAAAATTATGATAACTTCCAATCGACTAGACCGATTTTCTTCAAGGACAAATTAGAAGATATATGATCATGTCACCATTCAAACGAAAACAAAGCAAAATTAAAATCGGTCACGACGTTGAGGACTACGGCGTCAAAGACACACAGATCAACAGAATATATCTAAAATATGTGATATATTCTAAACGGCTGTACAGATTTTCTTTAAATATAGCTAAGAACACTCTCGAACAAGTCATTTTTTATTTTATTTTTAAAGACAAGTAACAATCAGACAATGAATGCCTACTACTAATTATTATAAGGAAAGGGATAGTAACAGAAAAGATAGGTGGTGAAGGAATAGATAGAGGAATGCTTCATTTTTTTACATTCGAATTAGCATCTCTTGAAGTCGGTATATTTCAGTGACCAGTGACTATGCCTTCATCATTTGAACTTTTCTACAACAACTGAAATAAAGGGACAGTAATGCACATCATCAATCCTAAAACCTTCGGTTTGTAGTCAACGTGCCAACTTCTTCAGCCAATGCCACCCTCAAACAGGAAAACTAAATCAAAATCGGTCCAACCGTTTGGTCTGTACGTCGACTCGGGCATACAAATAGATACACAGACACAAACTACAGACAAACTTATAACATCCCTTTTTTGTCGGGAGTTAAAAACTGAAACGAAATTACTTAAAAAGTATAGTTATTTATACACATTTACAAACATTTTTAATATGTTATTAATTTTTTGGAAAAATCATTTAAAAACCGCAGATAACCAAAAAAATCTGTTTATACAAGTAGTTAAAGAAATTCTTCGAATATTCGAATATTCGACAAAAATGATTCGAATAATTTTTTATTCTAAATTGAAAATTTTTGTTCGTTCGATCAAATATGATAACAAGTTGTCCGAATATTCGAATAATTTTTGTTCGAATGACAACACTAATATCTACACAAAAATACCTTTTAAAGTATATATGTTTCACCAACATTGGTGATGAATATTGTAAGGAAATGATATATTATAAATTCATTTGTATATCTATTTAAGTCATAATTATTAGCTGCCTTATTTATAAAACTTAAAAAGTCTTTATAAAGATTTTTTAAAACAAATTTTCATACAAAATTTTTCTTAAAAAGTCTTTATAAAGCCTTAATAAGTTTTATAAATAAGGCTGTAGGTATGTAATTTTTAAAAATTTAGTAAGCAAACTTTAAATTTAATTATATGTAAATATCTTTGGATGTTAACAAAACAAATTCATTTTTCTAAAAATTAATATACGAGCGTTGATACTAAGGCGATTATATAATAAATTCAGTAAAGTGCGACTCTGACTCGCGCACGAAGGGTTCCGTACGAACACTAGATATGTAATTTAATACAAACTGCATCCTATATAATAAATAGTTTTGGCATTTTTTTTCTTTTTTTTGGGGGGTCTTTTCGGTTTTTTTGTTTGGCGTTTTTGCATTTTTTCGGTTTTGGAGATTTTTTTAAGTTTTGGCTCTTTTTTTAGTTTTGACACTTTATTTTCTTGTTTTGGCGATTTTTTAGATTTTTGGCGTTTTTTTCATTTTGGCGATTTTTTTTATGTTTGGCGATTTTTTTCATTTTTGCGATTTTTTTTATAAAATTTTTTTTTTTAGTTTTGGCGACATTTTCGCGTTTTGGCGATTTTTGGCGTTTTTTTAATTTTGGCGATTTTTTCGAATTTGGCGATTTATTTTAGTTTTTTTTTAATTTTGGCGATTTTTTTCGTTTTGACGATTTTTTTTTAATTTTTGGCGATTTTTTTTTTGGTTTGGCCATTTTATAATTTTCGGTTTTTTTAGTTTTACCGTTTTTGAAAATTTCAAGTGTTTGCCTCTTACGGTTTCCAAGATATAGCAAATTGTCAAAATTACATAGTTAAAGTTGCATTAACTGATGGACCACCCTTTAATTTAAATTTTTTTAAATTTTAGTGTTAATTGTTGTAGTCTGTATGAAAATACACTAATTTTACAAAATTCAAGTAATTGCATGCCATTGTATGTATATTACATGGGATTTTAACATTTTTCGTTGCTCGTTTTGGAGCACCCTTTAATTTTTAATGTATTTGTTGTTGTAGCGGCCAAGGTTCTACACACTCTGTCCAAATTTCAGGTCCGTAGCTCTCACGGTTCCTGAGAAAATACCGTGTGACGGACAGCGTAGCGGAAACAATAGGGTTCCTTTTCACCTTTGGTGTACGGAACCCTAAAAAAGTTCGTATAAATTTCTTGAAATAAAAACGATGTTACTAGTTATTTCCTCAGAACAACTTCGCACTACTAGTAATCGTTGATTTAGGTGGATCGCATGTTGAAACATCTTTAATAGTGTTTTCACACTGACATGGTTTTAATAAAAGTTGGTTTTAACCTTAAAACCAACTGCTAAAACCTGATTTTACCATACAATAAATCAACTTAAAACTTAAAACCATTTTTGAACTTAAAACCATTTTTAAATTATTTTTAAGTTGGTTACATGAAACGCAACATTGTTTTCGCTGCTGATAATGTTTATGCTAGTGAATACATACCGATTAAGAGATTGTTGCGGCAGCAACAATAATAAAAAATTACGCCAAAAAAGTATCTTCTGGAAAGTGATAAAAGACGATATGACTGACATCCATCTGCATATAAAAATCGTTAAGCTTATAGTGTACTTATGCGTTTTTTATATATAACTTTTTTTCCAATCACTACTTCATTTTGTATAAGTAGTTCCATAATTTTAAAACGTTTATTTACAAAATATAAAATAATTTACAATTTAAAGCGTATTGTGCAATTTCTGAGTTTTTCATATGAACAAAAATACGTGTTATAAATAAATGTTATGAAAAGCAAAAAAAAAAAAAACACACCAACAAATACACGTATTTCTACACGAGATTTATTTTATTTAGAACAAAGTTATTAGACAGTCTGTGAGTTAAAACCTAAATTTAACAAACTTGCAGTGTGAACGCAGAATAAGCTGTTTTAACGTTAAAACCAGGTTTTAACTTTAGGTGTGAAAAATAAAGATCGTTAATGTTTTCTTCTAAAATTTCAAATTAATAAACATGCACAAGAATAAGCAGACGACAGAAGAACTTGGAAAACTTAACAACAAAACACATGTTATTTATGTATTTAGTTGCCACTGTTGACGAAATTGATAAATTTAACAAACTTTGTCAGAGACGGAAAGTTTAATATTTTATTTATGTAAGTTTTGCGTAAAGATTCAAAAGATACGAAAAATGTCAGGACTATACATGGTACCTGAAGCCATCAAAATATACGAAAAATTTATCGTTCGTATCATAATGGCATCAGTTGTCAGCCTCCAATCCTAGTTTTCATTACTTAAGAACGTAAAAAGTACAAGAAAAGTATTTATTAATGCAATAAGAAAAGTTTCCATATTTAATGGTCAAAAAGTGCCAGAAAAGGAGCGAGAGTGCCACAGTGCCAGGCAACATCCAATAGTGCCAAAAATGGCACAATTGTGCCACATTTCCCATCACTGATACTAAGATTGTTATGATCATTTGATGAAGGGCTCATATAACATACCGCAAATAACGGACAATATATTAAATATAATGAGCAAAGTTCTTAATTTTTGATTTCTTCTCAAGCTAAAATTTGTAGAGATGTGCAAGTGTCGTGATTTTATCATGACATGCGTTAAACAGGCGTGATCCACCCGTGATCGTGATCAAATTCATAATTAATTAAAAGTGAGTGCGTGAGTGTGTGCGCGAGATTTAAACTTAATTACTCGTGCGTGAATTCTCACACTATCACGAGATAACATTCTTACATAGGCACATGGCATTAATGTCAGTTTCATGACACAATTGTACTAGCTAAAATTACACATATTCTTAAGGCTCAGTTAGCCGACTGTAATGTAAAGTAACTGTAAGGTAGGAAACAGCTGATCGAGAATTTTATATGAAAAGTAGGTTACGTTACATTAGATCTCTATAACCATTTTCATTACTTTTCACATAACAAAATTGATCAGCTGTTTCTTACTGCTGCAGTTACTTTACATTACAGTCGGCTAACTGAGCCTTTATTCAGCGGCTGTATTAATTTATTTATAGGTACAGTGAAAGAAAAATGTGATATGCGAAAAATATTCTATGGTCAGCAAAATGCTTTTCGCGACATTTAATGTGTTTTATGTCACTAAACTGTAAAGGAATATTATTATTTTTTTTAAAGCAGCTTCACTAAACTGCATTTTCTATGAAAACTTTAAAGGGCAATAACTCTGGAAATATGGGTCGCCAACGTTTGTTTATTAATTTTTTCCCCTTATTTTTCAAGTTTCTATCAGATAAGCTATTAATTTATTTTATTCATCATATTACAATTTTCTAAAAGCTTTTTTGCAATGAAAGCTCAATTTTACCATCTCTAAATTTACAATGGTCTTGCCAATGTAGAGATGTGCATAACGCCATATTTATATGATTTTTATTATTAACATTTCCTATATTTTAAGTATGATTAATATTATTAATTAATATTATGATTAATATTAATATTAATTAGAATATACAAGAGGAGGATTCGCTTTAATTTTCTTAGAAGAATATGCTAGAATTTCATTTATGAGTATATTATTTTGTGCAATATTTTTAGGAAGAGATTTATTTTCTTTTATAACATAAACGCCATTGGCGTCTGTTCTTTACTAATTAATATTAAATATTTTTATTTAATTTTTTGCCACAGGCCCATGTCTATTAATTATTTTTGTTCGGACTTCATTTGTCATAACAAAAAAACTTTTCAGCAAATTGTAATATGATGAATAAAAACAATTCACATATTCAATTTGCAATAAAAGTTGCGTATCTAAAGCAGAAATATACATCAACAGACACCACACACGGTGGACCAAAGCACAAAGAACGCTGATGATGAAGGTGCAGTGGCCTTCGAAAGCAGCTAGTTTTTTCGTAGTACTAGTGTTTGTCAGAATATTTAAAAGTAACTTTGGTGTTATTTCTTCATTAATAATAATCACATGTTATTTAGCTTACAAATCGATAAGAACTTTAGCCTTATCAAATCATACATAAAGAAACAAATCAAGTTCGAAAAGTAATAATTAAAAATTACAATTTTTATTTTCCGTATAATCAACGTTACCAGTTAATCGAATCATGTTACTGTTTTTCATTCATACAAAATTTTTAATCAGAAATAATTTTTAGTCAGGCTTAAGTTCAGTAATTTCAATTCTTTTTATTGAATGAAATATTTTTATTAATTAATGTCAGTTTCTAAAGAAGAGGAGAAAAATTAAATTAGACTTTTAAGCTGGGGGAAATACTGATATTTTTCTGTGCAGCAACGCACTTCATCAGCACCCTAGTCTATCTACTTGGGTAGAGATTGTTATTAAGATCAGCTATTTAACGTAAATTCCAATGAAACGGAATGTGAGAAATGATTGTTGTGTACAATTATTGATTTACCTTTGGTAAATACATATGTAAGTATCACAATTTATTTCCCCTGTTTTTTCATTTTTTCATTTTTCTATTTAGGTTAGCACGAAGTTATATTACTCTACCTACGTATGTTTAACTATTCTTGCTTATCTTTTACGATCATCACATTAATTAGTTTTATTTATTCGATGTACCGTCGGTACATAAATGTAAGTATTATAGTAGTGGATATTATGTTACTTTGTTTTTGCTTTCTGCCGTTGATTTGACTTTCCAACATTTGTGATTGCCAAGTGAACAGTGATTGCCAAGTGAACTTATATATGTATTTACCAAAGGTAAATCAATAATTGTACACAACAATCATTTCTCACATTCCGTTTTATTAGAATTTAAGTTAAATAGCTGATGTTAATAACAATATCTACCCAAGTAGATAGACTAGGGTGCTGATGAAGTGCGTTGCTGCACAGAAAAATATCGGTATTTCCCCTAGCTTAAAAGTCTAATTTAATTTTTCTTCTCTTCTTTAGAAACTCACATTAATTAATAAAAATACTTCATTCAATAAAAGAATTGAAATTACTGAACTTAAGCCTGACTAAAAATTATTTCTGATTAAAAATTCACTATAGTTCAATTAAAGTCTAAAAATGTCTCATTCATACAAAATGTTTTATTGAACTGAATCTAAATTATTTTAAAATTTTTAATACTTTTTTTTGAAGTCGATGTAATTTGTTTTCAAGTTTTGTTTAATTTTAGTTTCACCTTCAGCTACTCTTACGCCCAGATTCCTTTTTGTTGTCCCGACGTAAACTTGTTTCTTTTGTCTTTTTTAGGGTTCCGTACAGTAAAGCTGAAATGGAACCCTATGGTTTTCGTTACGCTGTCCGTCTGTTCTTCTGTGTCTGTGACATAGGCTATTTTGTATGTAGAACTTTTGCTTATACAACAATAAATACATGAGAGTTAAAAATTAAAGGGTGTTCCAAAACGAACAACGAAAAAGGTTAAAATCCCTATACAATTGTATGTATATTGACACTTGAAATTTGTAAAATTTGTGTATTTTTATACAGACTACAACAATTGACACTAAAAATTAAAAAAAAAATTAAATTAAAGGGTGTTCTATCAGTTACTGTAATTTTGACAACTTGCTGTATCTTGAAACTTTCAAAAAACGGTAAAAGCAAAAAACCCAAAATTATAAAATCGCCATAAACCGAAAAAAAATCGCGAAAAAATGAAAAAGCGCCAAATTAAAAGAATTTCTAAAACTAAAATAAATCGCCAAAAGCCGGAAAAATCGCCATAATGAAAAAAAATCGCAAAAATGAAAAAAATCGCCAAAATGAATAAAAAAACGCCGAAAACCGAAAAAATTCTTAAAACGTGAAAGAAGCGTCATAACTAAAAAATCGCCAAAAACAAAAAAAAAATAATTAAAAAAAAACGCTCAAAACCGAAAAAAACCAAAAGCGAAAAAATTCCAAAACTACACACAAAAAAATCATAGGTTATATTTCCTAAAATAATGGTATAATTTTAACTAAGTGAAAGGGTAGAATGGCATTTACAAAGTTTTTTAGCTAATTTGACAAAAATTTTAGTTGAAACTCCTTAACGACTAGGTAAATTTATACTTTTGTTTTCTGTGAATTATCTAAATAGCAAAGTAAATTTATACATATATAATGCGGCAAATTATCATGTATTATAATTAATATACCTATTTATACTTCCATAATTGTCATGGATTTAAAGAATTTTTGAATTTCTAAAAAAATTTATTATTTATTTATTAATTTATATATTTACATATGTACATGTACATATATAAAATGAAAAATAGAAAATACCACGAAAATAAAACATTTGAAGGCAATGCTAGGAACACAACTTTGACGAACAACGAATTTTTCGTAGCGAGCTTTCCCCATAAAAAATAAAATACATTCATGCATATGCAAATTAACACAACACTGCCGTCGAACGAAACTCGTCGTGCGTGACGAACTCTCCGATATATTTCAGCACAAACCATAAGCAACTTTATGAATTATAAGAGCTGTTAATTAGTCGTCGTTGTTGTGCTTCACACGACGAATTTACTCAGCGAATTATTATCGACGAATTCGTCACCGTCCACGAAATTCGTCGTTCTTCCCAGTTGTGTTTCTTGCATAAGACCAAGTTTGCCGGCAATCGTAACGCAGCTCTGAGTTGGTGTAGACCATTAAAACTTGGGATGGGGATCTTCCTATACGAAGGTATAGGACGTCTGCAGCTTCCGAAGGAATCACCTATGTATATGCAGGATACAAGCAAGAGAGAGGACTTTTGCCGGGTTCACCTAGTTCATCTATAATAATTAAAAAGAATTATTTTACATAAATTTAAAAATTTTTTTAAATTTAATGTATACATACCTTTTTTTACTTTTGACAATAAAATATAAAACGTTTCAATAAAAATAATTTCGAAAAATATATGTACATATGTATGTATGTACCTTATTGTAATAGTTTATATTAACTAGGATTTTAGGTAATGTGCAATGTACAAATTACCTAACTGCATAGTTAATAAAACCCAAGTTTTTTACTTTCATATAAAAAAAAGTTACCTATGCAAGCTTAGTTAATATTACCTCTTTTATTTTTTTGTGTGTATCTATTATATAGGCTAAAGTTCGTATGGTACTCGTATTACATATCTATAGGTAGCGTTCATACCGAACCCTTCCTGCGCGAATCAAAATTGCACTTTACTGAATTTTTATTGTTTGTTATTTTTTTTATTATTATTTCTTACTTTATTATCCTCAGTGAGCTTTATAACGGGTGTTTTTTTTAGAGGTATAGAACTTCGAATTGAAATAAAACACAAGAAAATCGATTTAATGTCCATCAATTTGGCTTTATTGGAAGGATAATTTTATGCCATTAATGTTTAAATATGATCTCGGGCATGTGGCCGCCGCGGCTGGCTCGAATAAAGCCAATTCTACAGGTCCAATTTTCAACCACTTTTTCGAGCATATGGGGCCGTATGTTGGCAATAACGCCACGAATGTTGGCTTCCAAGTCCCCTAACGTTTCTGGTTTGTTGGCGTAGACGAGCGACTTCACATATTCCCAAAGAAAATAATCCAATGGTGTCAAATCACACGATCTTGGTGGCCAATTGACAGGTCCATTCCGCGAAATTATGCGCTCATCGAATGTTTCCTTCAATAAATCGATTGTGACGTGCGCTGTGTGGCATGTAGCGCCGTCTTGTTGGAACCACAACTCATCCACATTCATGCCATCCAATTCGGGAACAAAATAGTCGGTTATCATGGCTCTATACCGGTCTCCATTAACGGTAACTGACTCTCCAGCATTATTTCGGAAGAAGTATGGCCCAATGACTCCACCAGCCCATAGAGCAGACCAAACAGTCAGTTTTTGTGGATGTAATGGCGTCTCAAGGGTCTCATGTGGATTCTCTTCACTCCAAATGCGGCAATTTTGCTTGTTGACGTAGCCATTCAACCAAAAATGAGCCTCATCACTGAACAAAATTTTGCGATGAAAATCAGCATCGAGATCAATCTCATTTTCGGCCCATACACCAAAATCACGACGCATTGCATGATCTCGCGGCTTTAATTCTTGCACAAGCTGGATCTTGTAAGGTCGCAAGCCAAGATCTTTGCTCAAAATCTTCCATAAAGTTGATGGACAAAGCTCCAATTGCTGTGCACGGTGGCGAATCGATTCATTCGGGTCCTCTTCAACACTTTGCTCTACAGCGGAAATTGTTTCTTCGGTGCGCATTGTTCGACGTCTCTGCGGATGCGTATTATCACATAGAGTAAACGTAGTGCGAAAACGATCCATGGTTAACCGATTTAATTGCTCTGATGGACGATTATGTCGACCATAAAATGGACGGAGCTTGCGGTAAACTTCGCGAACTGAACCATTATTTTCGAAATAAATTTGCACGATTTGCAAGTGTTGTTCTTTTGTCAACCTGTTTATGATGAAATGGCAAACCAAACTAAATATTAATCACTTGACAGCTGACAAAATGGCCGCCAGTTAAAAAAGTGATGCCAACTTAAAGTTCTATACCTCAATAAAAAACACCCATTATAATCTCATATTTGAATAAAATGTGACACAAAACACACAAAATATGTGTAAAAGAAAATACACAATCCTTACAAAAACATAAATGTGAAAAAGGCCAAGTTCCTATCCAAAATTTCGGCCATTAAAAGCAGTGAGATATAAATTTTGACCAAGTTCTTGTTTTGCACAATACCTAACACAGAAATATGCAATGCGTTATATAAATTTGTAGTCGTAAGGGTGTCACATAATTTCTAGATAGTCTGCTTACTTGACAACATTTTTTCCAATAGAAAGAAATAAACAAATACACATTATTCTCTCAATTTTAGAAAGGTAAAAATATTGCCAAGTAAACAGACTATCTAGAAATTATATGACACCCTTACAATTACAAATTTATATAACGCATAGCATATTTCTGTGTTAGGTATTGTGCAAAACAAGAACTTGGTCAAAATTTATATCTCACTACTTTTAATGGCCGAAATTTTGGATAGGAACTTGGACTTTTTTCACATTTATGTTTTTGTGAGGATCTGACTACTTTTTGAAAAATTTTCTATAATAAAACTTTTTAAACTTAAAATTTCTAGTGTGTCTTATTTCTATTAATGATCGCTGTGCCAGTTGAAAATGGCATAGTTGCATAAAATAATGGTTTAGAGCGTGATTGGTGTTGGATTGATGACCTTAAAAATGCACTATTGTGTCATTACAACGGGTCGCCAGTGTGTACGCAATTTGGTAAGAGTCCTCTTGAAAGAAACATGTTAAATACAGCGTATATTTTTTTGGTGGACGTGATACCGTCTTTTTTCTCAATAAATTTAGATATTAAAGTCTGATTAGCCAAAGTACATATATCAAAAGGATATGCCCAATGTGCATGCAAAGTTTCAATAGGGTAGCTGGTGCTTTAATTTTTGGATTTTCTGATTGAGTAAATCAATTACTATTTGTCTACAATATGTCATCTCTCTATAGTATAATATTACGTAAAATTCTTATGGGCCTGGCCGCGCTGACTTTTATATCTTCTAGTGCTTATGGTTCATGCAAAGTTTGTTATTAAAAAGTTAATAAGAAATACCTGAGTATTAAATTAAAAACTGCTAAGCCAAAGTACCGGAAAGAAAAAGCTAAGATTTATGAGTATAGTCACGGCTACTTTTCAAAATAGGAAATTTTTATTTTGGATAAGTGCAATGTGTATGAAAGGCTTCATTCAATAAAATTTATCTTAATTTAGAATTTGAAGTGCTTGTTACCGCCCTCTGGTTGAAACTTCAGTTTTTTAGATTTATGTTAGTGATCTCTGATCTAGATTTATTTGTGTATCTAATTTCAGCTCTCTAGTGCGAATTGGAGTTTTAAAGGCGTGGCCCCGCATACCGGAAAAAACTTCTTGGTTTTAAGATTTTTCTATTGCCTTACTCTACACTTACTTATGTATAAAATTTCAGCTCTCTAGCGAGAATTAAATTTTATGACTACTATCCCTCCCACTATTTTCAACTCACAATTTTGTTGTGAGCAGCGCTTAGAACTCATGCTAATTTTCTAGTAAAATATGCTAGACTGAAGTAGATTAAGCACAAGGCACTTTTTAAGGTAATAGTTTGAAGTATTGTATACGAGCAACGCGTATGCAAGGTTTCACTAAATTAGTTTGAGTTAAAAGCTGTACATTAAGGTTTTAGTACCAAACAATTATTAGGTTTTCAGATTTTTCTAGTTGATTTCTCATCTAGACCTACTTGTGTATTAAATTTCAGCTCTTTATCTCAACTTTTAATTTGTAGTGTTTATGGGAGCAGCCCCGCCCCTTTAACTAAAATTTCTGTGTTTTCAGATTTTTCTAGTTGGTTTCTCACCCAGACCTACTTGTATATCAAATTTCAGCTCCTTAGCGCAACTTTTAGTTTTTAATATTTATGGGCGTAACCCCGCCCACTTTTCCAAACTTAAGATTTTTTTCAGCCAGTGCTTATTACTCGTGTCAAGTTTCGTTGCAAAAGGATAATAACACCCACATAAATAATGTATCTAATATGCTGAACCGTAGTACACGAAAATGAGATTTAAATTGCATGGGCGTGTCAACGCCCACTTTTTTAATGAATAATTTATAGCCCTGCATTATCGCAGTATATATACCAAATTTCAACGAAATACCTTTCATTAAGCGCCTTAGATTTGCTTTTTTAATTTTAACATTTATGGGCGTAGCCCCGCCCTCCTTGCTAAATTTCCTGAGTTTTCAGATTTTTTTATTTTATTTCTCACCTAGACCTAGCTCTGTGTGGAATTTCAGCTCAATAGGACAAATTTTAATTTTTATGGGCGTAGCCCGCCGGGTTTTCAGATTTTTCTGGTTCACTGCTCAGCTAGATCAACTCGTGTACCAAATTTTAGCTCTCTAGCGATAGCGGAAGCGCTTCAACAATTTGATTAGTGTGTCAGTGGTCAGTGGTCAGTGAGTATGTCTTAAAATATGCACTTTTTGCACCGCTATATTTCCGGAACCTTTCATTGTAAAACTTTCAAACTTTGCATGTGAGGTTATATGAATTTATTCTAATTATGATTTAAATTCTATAATTTTACGATTGCGGGGAACAAAGTTATGAAGGGGGTAAAAACAGCTCGAATGGCTTCCTGTAAATATACACACTGCGTGCATTGGCCAGAACTTGGCCTGGCGCCAGTGATGGTATTTTGGTGCGTTTCGGGTATTTTTTGGTGCTTTTTGCCTGTTCTTAAACGCGAAATTTTGGCTAATACCCTTTTTTAAAAAGCGGGTATTTACAGTGCTTTTTACAATTTCTTACAGTGCTTTTGGTGATTTTTTGTTAAATAAAAATATTTTTAATTTATAAAACTAAATTACTTTTAAGCGCTAATAGCAGCATTTTTTGACTGAGCCTTCTTAAACTGTTTTTAATGATAACAACGGAAACTATGTTAAAAACAATGTAGAAAAATTTTCATAATTGGGATTAAATTTTTTTTTTTGCAAAATAGAAAACGGAAGTAACTGGAGAGTTCCAAATAAATCTCTGCATAATAATTGATTGAAAGTAGTATGCAATAAGCATTTGTTAAAAAATATTTAATCATACTAGAACATTAATCATGATTAAATCAAGTTTAGGGGCACCTCCCAAAAATTTAATCAGTATGCTATCATATAGAAAATTAAAAAATAAGAAGAAAAAATTATATAAAAAATTGGCGGCGAGGCTTAGTTTCCGAGTTATGGGCCTCTGAAATTCTAATGCAATATTGTGATTATACAGTGTTTTCCAACGAATATGACCAATATTGATATCATCTTAAAGCTTTTGAGAATACCTTTCATGAAATGGGAAAAATAGACTCTTTGTCGGCCATGCAGGAAAACGCTATTAAGCAGGAAAACTTTGCGAGGCATAAAATCTTTACTAGGCTGTGCCGTCTCGGGGAACACCATGGTGGAGAAAATTCTTAACCCGGCCGAAGGCCGGCAATGCAAAAAATCGTTATTAGGCAAGACAACTTTGCAAGGCAGAAAATCTTTGCTAGGCTGCGCCGTCTCGGGAAACACCATAATTATATATTAAATTATACTTTTAATTACAATTTCACAGGCCCATAACTCGGAAATTAAGCCTCGCCGCCAGTCTTTTTGTTGAATTTTTTCTTCTTATTTTTCAAATTTCTATGAGATACGGTATTTTTTTTAAATTTTTGGGATACCAATATTGGTCATATTTGTATAGGATAGGATACTGTTTTAAATTTCTGGGAGGTCCCCCTAAACTTTATTTGTTCCATTTGAAATTATACATTCAGCTTTTACACTCTAAACTCTCCTCTTTAAATGGCTTAATGTATTAAAACTTAAAAAAAAATATTTTCGTGCTTTTTTATCCGCTTTTTCGTATTTTTGTGTGCTTTTTACCCTTTTTGCAACAGCTTAATGTGCTTTTGGTCTTCGTAGAGATACCAACACTGCCTGGCGCACTGCCGTGCGTTTAGATAATACAAAAAAAAAAAAATCCAAAAATAGTTTCACTATGTTTGTTAGTCGCTATTCACACTATGCCTTTTTAGCCTGCCTTGTATTGACAATTTTCTTTTGAAACCCCTACGAAAAGTCACACACATATGCATTAAGCCTTTTTTATTCATGCCTTTTTGGCATTTATGTATATACACGTTTAATGCTGAGAATACGAAAGAGGCAAAAAGAAATGTCATAAATCCCCTCGAATTTTCATTTCGTGCCTTTTGTTCTACACCGCAAGCTTCTCACCCCCTCTCACCAATAAACTAAAAAAAGCCTGCCTGCACAGGCAAGCAGAAAAGGCACAGTGTAAATTGCGTCTTACTGAACAAATAAACAAAGCAAGTCATCACAACAACAACAATCAAAGGTAGTCAGTATCCGCAGAAACTTTTACATAATACAAAAATTTTACTATCTATTTTAACGGACAGTTGTGATAATGGAAATATTTTAAAGGCCACTTTTAAGTTCAGTGAGACTATAACACTTACGACCACTGTTTGAATCCCCCAATTGTGTGTATAAATAATTAAAAAGTGTCTCAATGAAAAATGTTAAGTAGCACAGGATATGTAGTAAAAGACTGTCATATAATTTGTTATTCTTTAGAATATTTCGGCAGATTTTTTTTTGCCGATTTAGCACATTCTGCCATTATCATTTACTGGCAGCGCTGGGATATACAAACCACTTATTGCGCCTTGAAGACTAAATGAAACCAACTATTTTCTTATATTTTATATACAATTTATTTTATTATATCTTTCTACATATTTTTCACAATTTTTTGTCAAACATTTATTTTATTTTTTTTTACCATTTATTTGCTTGTTTTTATTATTCAACGATTCTGTTTATTTTACTCACTTGTTTATTTAATTGATTTTTCTTCTGTTAACAACATAAACAATATTATAAGAATCTTTTTCTATGTATATTTTTTTTTAATTGGAGTGAAAGTGAGTGTCATTTTCGTTACAAAAATCTTGTCTGATATATACGAAAGTGAGTGTAAGTAAGTAAAAGTTTTACATGGATACAACTGTAGTGATAAGTGATGCGTTGTGAATTGTGAATTTATAAAATTGTTTCTTTTTTACATCAATTCAATGTTAATTTAACATTTAGTCTAGGGGTTTTTGTTGCAATTGTTTTTGAAATATGTTAAGTTTATACTTATGTATTTTGCATGGAAAGTTTTTTATGTTGGAAACTTGTTATGACCTTTTTTTATATTTGCTTAAAGAACTTTTTGTTTATTCTGTCCTAGATAGTCCTTCATTATTGGCTACTTTGGTTTCTGTTGAAATTATTGTTGTTGCAATATTCACTTTCTATTTATTTATTTTAGCTTTAGGTGTTATTAAAAGTTAATTGCTTTGTTATCAGTTTATTTTGGTTTAATACTCCTTTTTCTCTTTATAGTATGTATTATTTATTGCATTCTTTAATATTATTTTATTAAATCTGTTTTAATTTTTGTTTTTTTTTACTTAATTTCAAATACATTACCATGGAAAAGTTTCTGTTTTAATTTTTGCAATATATGTATATATTTTTACATTCATAGATATAAATATTCTAATTTGTTTTTAGCTATTTACAAAAGTTTTATTACTCAGTACTGTTTGTATTCATTGTAGTTTAAAGGACAGCTCTTGGTAGAAGCTCTACTTAAATTTCTGGCTGATTACCAAAATGTATCAATACATAGTTTGTATACTTTACGGATGCGGTATTTATATCGTGTATAGATACAAAGTTGCGAAACATTGTAACCATGAGCAGGGCTGTCAGATATGGCGATTTCTCGCCAAACGTGTCGATTTTTCAAATTGTTTGGCGTCCAAATTTTTGGTTTGGCGACATGGCGATTTTTCTGGCGATAAATAAATTTGTTGGCGATTTTCCTGGCTATAAATAAACTTGTTGGCGATTATTATGGCTATTTTTTAACAAAGTTTAACACCAAAATTTGTATAATTCAAGAAAATTAGTTTGTTGAAGGAGTAGTTTCAAAAGTAAATCCTACCAAAACTCGTCTGCAAGAAGTTAAAACAATTTGATTTTAATGATTTTTCTTACATTTTGGAATTTGGATGACAAAAATTTACAAAAAATAATTTTGGCGATTTTATTTCCAATTTTGGCGATTTTCTGATAAATTTTGATACGATCATTTTATAACAATTTATATTTAAAAAGTGTTATATAAAAACAAATTTATTATCAAATATTTACTAAGAAAAACTACATAAAACTGATTTTTGGCGACTTTTGGCGATTTTTAAAATCAATTTGACGAAATAGGTTGGAAAAAATCTGACAACCCTGACCATGAGCATGAATTTTGTAACTGATGCCCTGGTTGATTGTTTGTGGCGTTTTTAATATTTTTCGACGATGCACATTGGGACCAAGGGCGCTGATTTCACGGAAAGTACTCGCTTAAAGTGCGCGTTAAAATTTAACTTATGAGAGAAAACTGAAAACATAAGCGGAGAATGTTAAAAACTTTGCGTAAATAAATTCTGTTTATCTCAAGTTTTTTTGGAAAAGTAATAAATCTAACCATGAAACCATCAAGTTCAGGGGTCTAATCGTCGATTTCGATAATGAGCTGATTCGATTGCGTTTTTCAGTTTGAGATTATGGTATTCGCTATCGAACAATGCAATAATATGGTTCGATATCGAATGCCATAATATCTCAAACTCAAAAAACGTGAATGAATCAACTCGTTATCGAAAGCGATGATAATACCCCAGTTATTTATTCAAATATTTTGCTGAAATTTGCTATCAGAATTATTTGTGGAAGTGCTTTTGTTTTTAATGTTTGTAGTGAAATTGCAAAATAAAAATATATGAATTTTTTCAGTTTCAATGGACATAAAGTTATTAATTTGGCTTAATTAAGCAGAGATTTTGGTTTTATTCTCATGGTTGAACAAATGAGCGTTATTTTAAAAGCTCCTAACGACTTCTGTTAACACTTTTATTATTGTTGTTTTTGTCAATGTTTTATGTTTTTTTCGATAGAGATGTACAAACGCCATGATTGCTTACGCGTGAGTCATGTATTAGTCACGTATGAGCCAGGCATGAGTCACGTTGTATTTATGTATAATAATCATTTAAAAAATAACATTCATGATTTTAGCCAACTTACTTAGGCCCAATAATTCATTTCAAAATTAAATGTCATTTATCTTTAAATGCCATTTAAACACCGAATTCATATTTTCAGTAGAAAGTTGAGAGACATTTAAATGAAACTTAAATATACAACCTTGTATATTTAAGTCCTACTTCAGTTTTACGAGCATACGCCATGCTCGTTCCGCCGCTACAATTTAAAAGTGATTCAATTTATGGAATTTTTTAATTTAAATACTAGAGATATTTTTTTTGCGACTTCATAAACTTTAAGTAGAGCTTTTGAAGAGCCTTTGTTGGGTACTCTTTTTTATTTTTAAATCTTTTTTAATTGTTATTTATTTAGTTGTTTCTGATATTATCAGTTTAATTTTTTTTTTGTCGAAAATAAACTTATACATAACTATTTTCCTTTTAACAGATATGTTTTTGTTATTTTTGTAGAAAATTTTGTTTAAAAACAGAAAACAACTTAATTTATAATATAAATATACATATGTTAACTAACTTATATATCAATTATTTTTTTCTTTTAATACAACCCACTTAGAATGTAGGTGAAGAGAAATAATAAATAATAATAATAATTTAAATGGGTTAAAAATGTTGTGTGAAAAGAATTAAAGTTTTGTATATTTTTAATTTTATTTTTAACTTAAATTTGTTTAAGCAGGCTCGTGTTTGAAGACTACGAGTATAAGTACTTGCATTAAATTTGATTTCAAAATGATTTTGCCTTAAGGACTTAAACAAGACAAGCGCCGTGCTTAGAAAATATATTTAAATTTTGTAATTTTGCCCCTGCTGCATGTCTCTACTTCTTTGCTTACTTTATCTCATTTTTCTATAAGTTTTGACATACTACAACCTTGTTATTTAAGGGCCACTCAAAATATTATTTATGTATAAAAACTTCTATCATACTTTACGAGAAAGAAATCTTAAGACATTTGTTTCGACTGCAAAAAAATCGAACGTAAAGTGACATTTTGTGTTCACGATATCACACCTCATATTACATTAAATACACAAGTATAAAGCAAACAGCTGTTGAGGATTAACATTAATCGTTGACTTTAGGCGGGAGAGCAGTTTCATGCATACTGTGGTCGTACCGGCCTTTGAAAATAGACTGCGGTTAAGGTAGTTGATTTAAATAAGACAAAGAAAATACGATAATTTCGTTAATTTTCAAATACGGCTTACACGAAATATATTTCAATACGATAATTATTTTCAATCTTTACAGCCGGTTTAAGGCGAAGACATATACCATAAACGACGGCACGGCACCGGCGTCGAAAACGACGACTTGTCACTTTGTTTATTACTTGACTTTGTAATAATGCATCTCTGATCAGATGAAAAGTATTATCGTTTAAAAAAATTTTTAAAAAGGGTCAAGTATTATGGAATGTCAAAGTTTTATCGCATTACTTACCATTCGTTAAAACATTTTATCTTCACAATATCGTATTATTTGAATTTTTGACAAGTATAATAGTCTAAACTGCCCTTTATTAGCATTATTTTTATGCTGTTGATTTGATGATAGAAGTTTCAAAAGAAAAGCAGAAGGAATATAGAAGTGCCGTTCAGAAACTAAGCAATGATGAGGAGGCATAATAAGATTTCGATATTGCAAAGATTTAGTATGAATTAATTAATGCAAAAATGCAATGAAACTTGTCTTATAATATTATTCTATAATGTATGAATAGGAGCTGATCTAATATTGAACCTTAAGGTATGCTCTCGAAAGGTATGAGCGGTGTGAACGCTTGCGAACGATTCGCAAGATAAGAAGTAACAAGTTTAGTTGTTTGTTGACAAAATGAAAATACTGTTGACACTTCTTAACAAGTACTTATGTCGTATTGTATCCATTTTTTTAGCCTTGTCGTATATTTTTGGCTACTTCCACAAAAGCTTTAACGCAAATATGGCCCTGATAAAAATCAGATTGCGCTCTAAGAGTGTATTGTATGGCAGGGAAATTAAAAGAAAACGCAATGATTGTAGCAGGGGCAAGACCCTAAAAGTAAATACCATCAAACACGGATGTAAATGAAGTCTATCATGCATAATTGATTTTTAAAATAATTAAGTTTAATTTAAATGGATAATTCATAATGCTGAGTTTTTCGCTTTGGATATAAAAATATATTTTAATAATTTGAATAAAGAGGCTACATTAAATACATATGCTCCTTGATAAAAAACTGCGAAGTAATTTAATTTTTATAGTTCGGACTAGAGATGGGCGCGTGTCGAATTTTTCCAACACGAAACGACACTAACACGAATAGCAAGACGTTCAACACGTACGAAACACGCACGCACGAAATATTATTGGTGTGGTATTGAAGATCAGAAAATTTAATTGATTTTTTCAAGAGTCGCTTTTCAAAATTTGGCTCTGCGTTGGCACTGCACTGCCAGCTGATGCTATCTGCCACCACAGCTGATGCTATCCGTTTACGTACAACACTTTAAGCTTCAGAGGCGCATATAATATGATGGCGTTGTGTGTTTGACGATACAAAATATTAAGTTTTTTTCTCTAATGGAAATTCATTCACAAAAACCGTTTCGTGTTTTTCGTGTAAATGTTTCTTAACACGAAACGAAGCGAACACGCTCGAAATCATAGTTTTTGTCACCAACACTTTGTGTTGAGTCGTGCGTATTCATGTCACGGCAAAAACAGAACTAGCGTCCATCTCTAGATCGGACTGAGCCGTTAAAAAAATAATGTGCGATAAGTTTTGCAAATAATCTCGTGCTTACACTTTCAAGAATAGAGAACTTAAAAATTTAGGTTACCATGAACATTGTTGCAGGGGTGGAAAACTTAGATCTTTTCCTTGTGACTTGCACTTCAATATATTATGTACTCGTATTTTTATGTTATTAGAAAAGAGAGAAAACTATTTTTTTTTAAATAACGGGTCTATTATGGAGGTTAATTTCACAAAACACACGCACTTCTTTAATTTTTTCCTACTCTAAAATACTCGTATGTTTTCTTTCAAATTCACCTTCATTATAATTTACGTTCGACTCCAAATTAAACTAAATAAATAAATAAATAATAAATACAAACGGCCTTATTTAAAAAAAAATTATTAAGGCCTTATAAAGGGTTTATAAAACAGATTTTCATAAAAAAGTTTTCATATTAAGCCTTTATAAAGCCCTAATAATTTTTATAAATAGGGTCTAAAGTGTTTTCTATAAATGTAAGTACTCGTTAATATTTATCAGAAAAAGAAAAACATTAAAAAAAGTTCTACACCACAATAAAAAAATATTACGTCCTCATATAAACTCGTTTTTAAGCAAATAAATCTTATAATATTTAATTTCATTGTTTATTTGTTTTTTTTTAACTTACTCGAATAGCAATGAAATGCATCTAGACGTACTTAACCAACAACAAATAAACTTCTTAAATTAATCAATTATTCAATTTATTTCTTTTAATACTTTTTCGTACTAACTAGTTTTGTGTATATGAAAGTCAGCTATTTTTAATATGATTTATGTTTGTTTTTTGGTTAAGCACCGTCTTTATGTATTTTGTTCCTCTTTAAGCAGTTCTTTTGTATAATTTTGGGCAAAAAAAAACTTCATTGGTTTATAAAAAGACTAAGTAACATAGTAAGAGTCTTTCTATAAACATAGCTATGAAGATTACTGAAGGGTTCTTTAAGTAAAGAACGAAATGCATATAGACGGTGCTTAAGCAACAAAAAAAAAACAAAAAACTCTTAATATCCATATTTAAGTTTTATCAATTGTGTGTCAAAATGAATGCGAATTTAAAAAATTTATTTGTTGTAGTTAAGCATATCTGTATGCATTTCTTTGATGCTCAATCAACACATGAGCAGATGGTAAGCTTTTTTGAATTATAGTTGAAATCATCTGATGAATTGTTTAAGCAGCAACGAATTGTATCTATGTATACTTAAGCACTAGAGTTTTAAATTGTTTAAAAGCTCATAATGTTTTTTATAAATTTAATTTTTGTTAATTTATTTAATCTTTGGTGCCATACAACAGAAAAACCTAAATTAAAACTAGTAAAAAGAAGCAACTGATAGTTGTCAAACTACCCAATAAGCAATTTTGCTTGAAATTAAGTGTAAAACAATTGTTATTTAAGCCACATTTTCAATTGTTAGGGGTTGAATTATGCTTGATTTACACTTTATTCCAATAGCATTCTCCAGTGAAATGTGAACTTGAATTCAATTCGAAGATTTCAATTGTATTACAGTTCAATTCAGTGGTTGAATTACACTATAACAACCTTGTATTACAATTGAATTCAAGTATATTTCAAGCTTCAAAAACGATGCTTTTAAAATGGAAAGAAAAATGCAATCGACAAGTTTTCTTACAATTATTTTCTGCATATCTACCATTACTATTGTTTTCACGAGTTTAATCACCTTTTGTTTTTAAAAAAAATAACTTTTTTATTTGTATTTGATATATTTCACAAAAATTTCAATTTTATTAAAAATGAATTACTTATTTGACAAAGTTTGAAAATGTTGTATGTTGTTTGATTTTTTATTTCAAAATATTTTCAAACTTAAATATTACTTGAAAAAATTTTTAAATTCAACTTTGTTTCCAGTTAAATTGCAAGTGCTTGAATTTAAATTTTTTGAGTGCTTATTGGGTACTCAACGTACTTTAAAAAAAGTTGCTACATTTCATTACTTTGCGTTGACAGAGACTTACGGAATGTGACAAACCCAATAAGAAAATATCGTTCGTTATCTTAATGTTTGAAATCGAGTTTTTTGTATATTTCGCTAGAAGAACATTTACTGCCTGTTGGTGTTTTCAATATAAGTTGTCATTCGAACGTTTTCTAGTGACATCGTGGGACAGGCAGTTAATGTATCGAAAAATTAAAAAATCTTAATATCAAAAAAATAACGAGGTAACGATATTTATGTATGTATGTATGTAAAGGGTATCCCAACAAGACCGCAAGATTTAAATTTGGCGCCATTCGAAGTGTCATTGTTTGACATTTGAACAATTGTTATTGTTTGCTAGTAGAAGGTACGAGGTTAGTAAAAATGAAGCGCTACACGAATGAACAACGCATTCTCATTGTGTAATTGTTTTACCAAAATGGTGAAGGTTTTGCGTCTACAGTTCGCAAATTTGCGATCAATTTGGGTTAACAATAATCCTCCAGAAGAGTCAACTGTAAAGACATTAATGGATAAATTTGCCGAAACTGGGTCTGTTAGTGATGTAAAGACAACAACGCGCCTTCGACCAGGTCGATCGACCGAAAATGTCGCAGCTGTACGTGATGATGTCGCTCAAACGCAGGTCAAGCGCAAATAGTCAATGGTGTTCGGTATCGTGAAATGATAACCAGTTTTTTCGTGCCTAGAATTGAAGAAATGAATGTGGATGGCATGTGGTTTCAACAAGACGGCGCCACATGTCATACAGCCAGAGAAACAATTCAATTGCTACATCAGTCATTTCCCGGTCGTGTTATTTCGCGTTTTGGAGACCAGAATTGGCCGCCTAGATCGTGCGATTTAACACCATTAGACTTTTTTCTTTGGAGTTTTTTGGTTTACGCGAATAACCCTACGACGACTCAAGCCTTAAAAGAGGAAATTGGACGCTGCATTAATAAAATACTGCAGCATTTATTCAAAACGGCCATTGAAAATTTCATTAAAAGATCGCGTGTGTGCCAGCAAAGCCGCGGCGGCCATCTGCCCGATTTGTTGTTCCACACATAACCTCATTTTGTCTACTTTACGATATAATAAAGTTTCACGAAGTTTTTTTTAAATGTCTGTGTTTTATTTAAAATTTAAATCTTGCGTTCTTGTTGGGACACGCTTTATGTGAACTTATTTTTCAGTTGAAAGAAGCCACGTTTAGTGCACGACAGATTCATGTGCCTCATGCTTCATCGAACAAAATGATTTAGTAGTGACGGTCGTCCATCTCTGAATAGTGGATATTTTTCTTTTTCTTGAAGGTGCCAGCACTGATTCAGCCCTATTAAATATAATTATTATTCTCTAAAATAAAATAAGGTGGCAATTTAATAAACAGAAAAGAAAAACTTATGAAATCTCTGAATTTCAGTTTGAATGTCAATGTGCGAGTAATTTTTTTGTATGTAATTTATTTTTAATGGACCGTGAGTATTTGCTAGGTGCCAATACAGCGTGAGCGTGACTTAAATACATAGTTTTTTTTCTTTCTATTGATTTTCTTTTATATCTCCTAAACTAGACAAACATACAGACTTACTGAACTAGTGTTGTTTATTTTTTCTTTTTGTAATTTCTTTGCGTTTCTTTTTTGTTTTTGTTTAAAACCCTGTATGATTTATAATTACAAATTAAATTAAAATACTTTCGCTATTTTTCCCTATTTGCTTAAACAAATTAAATTTGTTTGTAACAAATACTTTTCTTTGTAAATCTATTTTTTTTTTCTATTTTCTTTTTTTAATATTAATATTACAACGTGCATTTTCATTTTTTTTAATAATTTTTTTTTCACTTACATTTAACTGTTTTAAAGATATTTTTTCATCTCATTCTATGTTTTTTCTTTTAATTGCGAATTTCAGTGAAATTCAGTTTTAAAAATAGAAAAATTAATATAAATTAAATGTGGTAAATGTCATTAAATTAAATTTAATGTAACAAAACTAAAATAAAGTAGAAGAAAATGTTGCTATGTAGAATTGTATACAAAAGTTTTTTTATTTTTTATTTTGGGCGTTTTATTCATATGAGCGTTTTTCAACATTTGCCAGAATGGCTTTTCGGTGTTGCAAGTATGTATTTTGTTTCCAAAAAAGTATCGTTTTCTTATGATGTAGTGCATGAAACCAGTTGTAAATATTTGTGAGATAATTACGTTTTATTTTTGTTCCATTTGATCTTTGTTTGTGAGTGCAAGATGTGTTATATATGTATATATATTTTATATATAATTCTCATATTGTTAATAATAAATAGCGCTAAAATAGGATTTCTTAGTTATTGTACCTAAATGTAAATATGTACATACTATATATCTACCTATTGGTATTTGCATAAAAAATAAAAACATTTCATGACATAATCGTTAAATTACAAATATTTTTTCATGCAATATGTATGCCTTTGGTTATCATCTATTTTATGAAAAAAATTTAGCAAATTCTCATCACAAATATGTTCCTATTGTTGGGACAAATTTTTTTCTCTGGCAACGCTGATTTTCAACAGTATGCGATACACACAACTTGTCTGCTTGAATGTTTAAGCTAGACTTACAAAATATACAGAAGTGTAAAAAGTGACATATATGTTTTTAAAATTCATGGAAAAAAGAGACAAATATAGTGTATTTGTTACTGTTTTGTGTATTGCTGCTTAAACATTAACATAGCTAATAGTGTTTTCACACTGACATGGTTTTAATAAAAGTTGGTTTTAACGTTAAAACCAACTGTTAAAACCTGGTTTTACCATACAAATTGTTTTTGTTAAAATCAAATTAAAACCATTTTTGAATTGGTTTTAAATTGGTTTTATGAAATGCAACCTTTTTTTCGCTGTGATAAATTCAGTGCTGCCAAGTTGAAATGACCGACAGCAGCTGATAATGTTATGCCAGTGAATACCAATAGATGGCGCTTGAAGAATTTTCAACATAAAAATGGATGCAGCAGCAAGAGTAATCAAAAAATTATGGAAAAAGAGTTTTTTGGAAGTAAAACAAAGAAAATATTTTAAATTGTACTCTGGAAAGTGAAAATAGACAATATGACTGACATTCATCTGCCAATAAAAAAGGTTTATCTTACAATGTATATGTGCATTTTTATATTATTAACAATATTTCCAAGCACTTCTTCATTCTGTATAAGAAGTTCCATAATTTAAAAAAAATTTATTTACAAAATATAAAATAATTTCCATTTTAGAGCGGATTGTGAAATATCTCAGTTTTTCATACAAACAAAAACAGTTGAACAGTATGTCCAACAAGTGTTATTACAAAGCAGAAAAAATGCAACAACAAATACACGCATTTCGACAGGAGATTTATTTTATTTTTGAACAAAGTTATTAGACAGTCTGTGAGTTAAAACCTGAATTTAACAAACTTGCAGTGTGAATGCAAAATCAGCTGTTTATGGTTTCAACGTTAAAACCAGGTTTTAACTTTCAGTGTGAAAACACTATAAGTCTTGTTTTAGACTTGGCATTTTTTCTTGAAGCAGTTATCTTCAATTCTCTTTTGAAACTGCTCGTTTGTTTACACTCAGACGGTTTGTTGTTCAATTTTCTTGTTGTTTTAATGCTGTTAATGAAATAACAAAGGAGAATTGAAGTAATTGTTCTGTACAAGCAAGTCAGTACCCCTCTTCTTTCTTCTTTCCTCTCTCTCCCATAAACTTAGACTTGCTTCAAGAAAAACTGCCGAGTCTAAAACATGAGTAATAAAACACATTGAAATTTTATTGCAATAGAAAGAAGAATCAAGTTAAAACTCCCGACAAAATATCACGGAGAGTGAGAAAAATAGAAAAATACACTTATCTTCTATCTCGTTAATTAACGTTGTTTATTTCTCATCAATGCATGTGTACACGTAAGGGGCCTGCGTAAACAGTTTTGAAGTGTAAATACGTCTTGTTTTTTAAATGTATTCTCGTGACATGTATTATACTAAACCAATAATAAATGCTGTCGTTTAATAAGCGAATCTGATCTGGATAGATGCATTCGTGTTCGTATATCTGAGTGTTAACAAACGATGTCGCAAAGACTTCTTGTTCATAACAAACAATCAACAGAAGTAGTGTTGATGCGTGTATGCTTATTATTTTGCATATTAAACGTTTGTATGTGTGTGTGTGTGTAAGATGTAGATGGTAAGCTATGATGTGCTTAAGGGTGGTTCTCTAAAGCAATCGTGCACAACTAATTTCAATGGATGTGTGCGTTTGTATTTGCGCAGAAAAATAAAAGATCACACATAAAACTTGTGTCCGTATGTACACGCATGACAATTGTATACCGCGCCCATGATGTGAATAAGCAAGCATCAACAATTTTTCCGTCATACCTGCAATAACTGTTTGCTTTAGAAGATTTCGCTGTATTAAAGAATTTAAAAAAAATTCCTCATGTCTTAAAAGTTCTTGTAAGTGGTCTTTTGCAGCGGTATAGTACACATACGTAATAGAAGAGTCGCGGCGCCCTTTAAGTCTTCGACCACTGGTGTAAACTCATTTACATTACATGGGTTTGAGTATTAGTTTGTGTCTTACACGACCTACTGAAAGAGTTCGTTACAAGTCTAAAAATCAAATTAAAAAACTTTGCAACAAAGTTTAAATAAGCATCGAAATGTTACATATCCCTTTTGTTGCAGGAATTTTTATCCAAGTCGTGCAAAGATACACGACTTAGTTTTGCACGCCTTTTTTAGGAACAATTTTATAAATATACCAGAGAGCTGCTCTGCTCAGTTATTTATAACTTTGTCATTTTTCGGTAGATTTTCTTCTGGTTGGTGTTAGTTCTTACATAAAAGTATCACCTTTACGTACATGAACAGAAACTAGATGTTTTTTTTTTAAAAGATTTGTACTTTTCTGCCGGCATAGAATCACTGTAAAATATGATTTTTTTTGAAAATGTGGCCTATTTTCAACGATATATTTTGAACCGCTTTACTAATCAAATATCAGAATACACACATTTATTTGTCATCTCAATACCTTGCATTTGAATACTAAGAACGAATTTCGGACATTTCTAGCTTGAGATATGATTGTTGAAAAAAAAGGTCGAAAAAATTAAATAAATTCAATATCTCAAAAACTGTTCCATAAAAAAAGTTAACCTTGATTTTCGAATTCAGCGGAAGAAAATACATATCAAATTTACATGAAAAAAATGTAATTTTGTAAACTAGTGTTATTTAAC
Source organism: Tachina grossa (assembly GCA_949987645.1). Classification (NCBI taxonomy): domain Eukaryota; kingdom Metazoa; phylum Arthropoda; class Insecta; order Diptera; family Tachinidae; genus Tachina; species Tachina grossa. The sequence goes on from OX465274.1 coordinate 58,621,297, forward strand.
TGAGTCTGGCCAGGGCTTGAACTCGAGGTCTCGAAGACTGTCATTTGCTTTGTAGTCAACCACTACTTATTTGTACACTTACGGTAAGAATTTTTTCTTGGCTTTATATCCAAACACGGCGGAAAGATTAACTCCATAACATATACCCTTATATCAGTTTTCGACATCGACGTCACTTTAACTTGTTTACTTTAATTTTGTGCTACTGACAATCTATTTCCGTTCCCTAAGGTCTAGAAAATATCATAAAACTGCCCACAGGAGTCACTTGTTTTCGACAACGGCTACACAGGCTCCAATTTTTTGTTATTGTAATGAATACATTACTTCCGAACTTAAAAGTCTTGAAATAATAAATTGTTAACGTAATGAAGTCATAACGAAAATAAGACTAATGCCGTTAGTAATAAACGATTGTTAAAGTTAATGTTGGTTAAGCGTAGTAATTTTATATGAGAAAATCGATTTAAAGAATGGCTGAATTAGTTAGCACGTTGACTGCAAAACCGAAGATCCCGGGTTCAATCCCTGTATCCGACAGTTATTAAATAACAACACCACGCATTTTTCTCATGTGCATTAGTGTCCCTTTGTATCAGTTGTTGTAGGAAAGTTCAAGTGATGAAGGCATAGTCAGTCACTGGTCACTGAACTATACCGACTTCAGCAGATGCTAATCCTAATATAACATCAGAACGACCTCCTTCGTCGGTATTGTGTAGCAGAATCATCGGCGAAGTAAAATAACCAATAAAATGGCTACTAAACACAGCTGCAAAATTTAATATGCCTTATTTGACACCAGAAGGCGCTACAACACTGCATTATTACAAAAAAAAAAGCGTGCAAAAATCAGAGTTGTAAAAGAATGAAGCTTTATTCTATCTCTTCCTTCACCACTTGTCTTCTACCAATATCCCTTTCCGAAAGAATAGTAATAGTATTAGGCTTTAATTGCCTGAGTGTTACTTCTCTTTATATAAAAAAAAACAGTAGTTTATGAATACCGGTGTTAAACTATAATCGTTAAAACTAATTGCAAGCAGTGGACTTATCTGGTTTTATAGGAGAAAACCGGTTTAAACAATGCTTTAGCTTTAACAACCGTTTATGAATACCGTTGTTCAGCTTTAATTATAAATATTATTTACAAACAGTTGTCTTGTCTACAATATTTGTATAGGAATCGTTGAAAAATTTTTTTATGTTTTTCATATAAATTTTATAGAAAAGTTAAAGAAAATTTATGTGGAAAATCTACTTTAAACTATTATTTAAACTACAAAAGTAGGAATTATTAGAAATAAACTAGTCACTACTATATTTAATTTTTTAAATTAATTAAAATAACGTAATAAAATAATTTTTTTCCTTAAAAAAAAATAAGCTTAGAGTCTTTGACTACTAAATTAGTAAATAAAATCAGCATAATATTAGAAATACATATAGATTTCAATATACATATTATAATTAGCAAAATTATGTACAAAAATATTTGAAAGCAAATATGCGAATTCATTGAATTCCAATCAAATTAACACAAAAATCAAGTGGCAATTGAGAAGAGTTTTGATGAACTATATAAAACAAAAAAAAAATACATTCATAATAATGGCAAAAATCAAAATTTATTTTTAGCAATTTCAAAAACCATAAAACACAGAGTTAGTTACAATTTAAAAAGAAGTCAATGGGAAGTATAAATACATTATAAAAAAATTTTACTAGCTAAATTAGAAAAAATATGTTAATTTTTTACTTTATTATTAAACAAAAAAACTTTAAAAAGAAAACATTCTTCTAATAAAATGTATAACAAGTAGGTACCCACCAGTTTTATTTGTTAGTTGAAATTGTTTTATGTAAGTTAATTTTATTATTTTTGTGTAAAACTAAAAGAAGTATGAATTGTTAGTAAGTTTATTAAATGAAGCAAGAAAGTTGAAAACTCATTTTTTTATTTTTGCAAATTTCGTTTAATATAAAAACAACTTTTCCGATTTTTAAAATTTTTTTTTTAATATTACAAGAAAGTAATTAATTGTACAATTAACATAAATAAGAATTTAAACATAAAACAACACAAAGGACACAACACATAAGAAAATAAATAGGTCACATTGATTTTAATAGTTTTGCGGTAAACATTTTTGTTAAAAATTATTTACATATAGTTACAATCAGCATCAAAATTCAAAAATAGCGTTTTATTTGAGTTTAATTTGGGGACTTTTGATAAAATAAACAGTAACTATAAGGTGCGCGACAAGCTGATAAGGTCACTTACGAATTTATCAAAATTTTCTTTCATATGTCTGTACTCGGTACTCAGTGTACTCAGTGTGGTACTCGATCATACAGTGTGCGTGGTAGTTCATTTCCTCTCATTTATAATCAAATATGAAGAAAGTAGCTGGTTGTCCCATAATGTCAAACGAAAACGTTCGTCAGACTTAAGGCTCAGTTAGCCGACTGTAATGTAAAGTAACTGTATCCTACGTTACAGTTGATCGAGAATTTTATATGAAAAGTAGGTTACGTTACATTACATCTCTATAACCATTTCCATTACTTTTCACATAACAAAATCGATCAGCTGTTTCTTACTGTTGCGGTTACATTACATTACAGTCGGCTAACTGAGCCTTTAGTCATGCGAAGTTGCCACATTTTAATTTTTAAGTTATCACACTTTTCGCTTTATAAATTGCAACCAGATTGAAGTTTATTTATTTAAGCAAAATATGAAATAAAACAAATAAAATATAATACAAAACACACAAAAAAAAAGAATAGATTCAAATTGCTTCACTATGTTTGTAATTAAGCAAATAAACAAAGCAAGTCGTTGCCACTAAGTATTTTTAATAATCGGTATCCATATTAATGTTGCCACAGTACAAAAATTGTATTATTAATTATATCGGGCAGCTGTAATGATAGAAATATTTTAAATCTCACTTTATAGTTCAGTTTTGTCAAACTTAGAATTAACTTTTATCGTCAAGTTATTATAATGGCTCTTACTTGGGGGGCCACACGTTAAATTTTTGACTTTCAATTCCATTCAATTTGCAATACACTCACACACTTTTTTCACTAACACCATCAAACTTTTTAAATTGAAAACTACATTTGTTTTCAAATTCACCTATCCACTTTTATGGCAATTTGATTTTAAATTTGAACAGCTAGTCACAGCACACATTGATTGAAGCTACAAATTTGAGTTGTTTCTTCGTCGGTAGCATTTTAAAAAAGAAATTGATTATCAATTTGGGTCACAGTTAGCAATTTCAAGGAATTTTGACACAAAATATGTGTGACGAAATTGAAAGCCATTCGTTGAACGTGTGACAGCAGCGTTAGAGCACAGATTTTAATCAAGATTGAACACCTGTCTATATGGCCCCAAATTATTTCTACCACCTGATTGCATAGATTATGTACCAATATTTCATTGATTACAAAACACTGCTCTGCATCATACGTGTGAACTTTAATTTCAAATGCCATACAATCTTTTATAGTAGTATCAATGTATGTAGTATTACTCATATTTGACATTTATTTGTGCGTTGAAGTTGTTCAGTGAAGCAATTTAGAACATTTTAATTTCCAGTTGCAGCACAGAGATTGATTTATGAACAGCTCCTCAAGGCTGCTATTCGTTTGTGCATTACTGTTGTTACCCTGCGTTTACACATGCAAGTACCTTGCATGCAAGCTCTGTGTACGTATTATCAACAAAAATTTCGCACAAATGCCTTGCAACTTGCATTTTTACCTTTAATGCAGAGTTGTCCACAACATAAAAAAGTTTAATTTTAAATTATTTATGTTATTTATGTATAAAAAAAATTCATTAACTACTTGATTTATGAATATTTAAGAAGAAAAAAAATATTAAATTAGCTTTTAAATGTATTTAAAATTAGTAAAAAATCATATAAAATTATACTGAAAACTATTTAATTTGTACTAAGGTATTAATAGGGCAACACTGTTAGCTAACTTTTTATTTACATCCTTGGCAGTTGAGTTGGAAGTAGACTGCAAGTGCCGAAAGTGTAGTTGTGTTAGTAAAAGAGTTTGAGTGTATTGAGTTTTTCGAACTTGCACTTGAATGTGTAAACCCTAGGCTAACTGCCATGCAATTAACATTTTTGCATTTAATGATGACACTGTAATGTAAAGTACACATTAGAGCCCTGCATAAATGTATTGAAAAGAACTTTCAAGACGAGGGATTTTTCAAATACTTTACTGTAGCGAAGTCTTGAAAAACAAACACTGAACAACACTGTTCGCAAGAAATTTGTTTCAGTTTTTGTAGGTATAGAAAGTACAGAGCAAATACTTCGTGACGAAAGAATTTGTGATAGTTGCTTCTTTTGTGCCGTAAGTCAGTCGACTGTAACATCTCTGATCAAAGAAGATGACACTTCGATCGCTAAGGAAATGTGGCAAAACATTGATGCAGCCATTTACAAATAATGACATCGTGAACCCCAACAGGAATAATTTACGGCTTGTTATTGGTTTTCTTTCTGGTCACTTTGGACTAAACTATCCTCTGTAAAAAGTAACCAAGTTCGTTTACCTTTGTGCCGTTTATGCTTGAAAGATGACGAGACAATGGCACACAGTCTTTGTGAGTGTATGGTCTTATGTGAAAGTAGAAACCGTGTTTTTAATTCTGAGTTTCTGTGTTCAGATAATATTAGACGGGCTTCTCCAATATCTGTGCTGACTTTCATAAGGAGAGTCATATAGGGATAGATTTAATTTCATTTACAGATCTATGGTACAAATGCACATACATGTACATACACATACATGTGTGCGTATGTACAATGCACATACGCACACACACATTTATGCAGGGCTCTAATACATACCAGCGATATACATTTAAAAAGCAAGACGTATTTACATTTCAAGTATGTTTGTGCAGGTCCCTAGTATACATTATGTCATTTTGTGACTTATCAATAGTGTATGCTAGTGGAAACATTTGTAATTTCCATTATTTTTCGTCAGATGGCATAGCGTTTAAACGAAAAAAAAAATGTTAAGGGAATTGTATACATTTTGAAAATGCCACCACAAAATTACAACAAAAGAAATGCTTAATTTGTAGTCAGCAAAGCGGACATTATTAGATTCTGAGTACATCAACAAATCTGAACAAATAATTCACAAATTATGAGAAATATAACCCATTTAGGCTAACAGGTACAGGTAACAGGTGCTGTAATTAACTGACATTTGAGTTGATTCCGCAACCATCTGATACGCTGCGTCATATAATGAAGTACTTTTTCAGTTTAATAAAGGTTTTGTAACATTAAAATAAATTGTTCCCACATAAATCGTCTAAAATATTATAGTTATCTTGTAATTTCATATTGAATGTAAAAAGTTTTATTTTCAACCAGGTGGACGCTTAATTCAGCTGGGAGAAAGACGGAAATAGAAGGTATTTCTCACTATATGTTTCACCTAGCTGAATTAAGACGTTGCGAAGTAAACATTCCGAATCTAAAAGAGGTTTAAGTAATGCAAAAAATATGCTGTATCCCTTCTAAACATGTAAACTTTACTTTGCAAAGCCTGAAATCAGCTGTTTGAAAGGCAGAGATAGAGAAATACTTTCGCTTTCTTTCTGCCATCTAGCTGAATTAAGACTTTACAAAGTAAACTTTGCTTTTCTAAAAGGGGTGTTGCTGCAAAATTTTATTGTAAGCTGAGTTGAAGGTAATAAAAGTATAGCTGTGTTAGTAAAAAAAAAATGTGAGTGTACTGAGCTTTTTCCCTTGCATTTTTGGAAACGGAAAGTTTACTTTGAAAAGCTTTAATTCAGTTGTGTGAAAGACAGAGGTAGAATACTTTCTCTCTCAGTCTGTCTCCCATCTGAATTAAGACCTTGCAAAGTAAACTTTACGTGTCTAAAAAGGGTACAACGGACGGTGAAATGGGTTGATTTGGCAAATGTCAAAGTGTGTGCGAAATTACTTTTTTTTCAGCCAAAATCACAGAATTCCTTAATTTGGCTTCAGCCTGAATGGACTATAAGATTTCAGATAACTCTTCCATATCATTAGTCTGTATAAAATGAAATCAAACTAAATGACATTATCATTTTATCGCGCACCTCATTTGTAATAAATACTAAGTACATTTGACAATGAGACAACAATGAAGAGTAAAAGAAAAGTAACAAAAAACATAAGACGACAGTTTTGAAATTTTTAGATCAAAATAAATATACATACATACAATAATTTTCTTAAATAATTTTTTTTTATATCTCTTACGTTAGAAACACATTTTGCTGTTATATATGCCTTACGACTACGTCTTTTTTTATTACTTAATTTAATTTACATATCATTATATAATATTAAAAATAAATCAAAATAAAATACTAAAATATTACATACATACATATATGTAAATTTTTCATGTATATACAAACATATAGTAGTGATTAGGAAAATAGCAAACTTTTATTTTTAGGCATCTGTTTTTGTTTAGAAACATATATCTTTATTCCTAGATAATGGACAAATGAAAGTCTAATATTTCCAATAAAATAAAATAACCATTTGTGCTATGAATTTCATTACCGAATGTTTTGACAGTATATTTCTAAAACTATAACCAATTCAAAGAAATATAATGCTGGTTTTAAGTCAGTGTAAAACTTATTTCAGAACCAGAGAAGCGCAATGGGTAGTGAAAAAGTAAGTAGATTTGAATCATGATTTATAATTTCTTGTATTTATGCGCACTCATACTTATTGCAATGTTGTCTATGAATCATATTCACTCAAAAGTTTCATCGTCAAAGTTATCATCGCACTCATACTTAGCAAGATTTATGACGTTGTTGATTTCGACTCTGTTGAAGTCAATGTTTATAGACGATGCAAAATAAGTATTGTATGGCAAAGTCAACTTCGTATACGAACTATAGGGTTGCATTTGTATACTCGTTTGTATAGCCAAAACAAATATACCATGGTATGTATCATATAATTGTAGTGTGAGCGACAGAACTACCCTGTAGTCAACCTAGAACAGTGTCCCGCAAAATAAAATATGTTTGTGTTGGTGAGAAAAATGAGAGTAAAATAAACTTGCACTTGAAGAAAACTTTTGTAATGTAAAATACATGATGTGGTTATTAGTTGTTTGAATTTTTTTGTTTGTAAATAAGCAATTTAATAAAAACTTAAATAAAAAGTAAAAATTTAATAACCATTCAACAATTTAGTGTATAAATTCAAAATTAAATTTATTACAGATCTGTGGATACTATTAAAATGCCTTTTTAATCTATTTTCCCTATTATTTTTTAATGTTTCATAACATAAAATGCATTGCGTATTGCCAAAAACATTTTTAATCACGAAATATTTCCCAGCTTCCATAATTATATTATCAATTTTTTGTCTGTAGAAATTTATTAAATTTGAACTTTAATTTCGTTCCGTGTGCTCAAAAAAACTAAACAAAAAACCAGGAAAAAATTAAAACATGCGTGCACAACTTAATTCGTCGCTTGCTCAGTGACGACTAAATGAAAGAGCATAAGCATGTGTGTGATTTTCATCCGCACAATTGTGCTATGGCTTGCGGGTTACTGACCTAGAACCATATGTCTCTATGTCAATACTCTTTCTCCAGCGACAATTGCACTAGTTAAAATGTCGACAACTTTCCTTTTATGCGCGAGTAGAGATACGTTAGAGACGACAGTTCTAGTGTATTTCTGGTGATATTGTCAATGAACGCGTCAATAGTTTGTTTTTATTTTTTATTATGTTGTGCAATAATCTATATATATAAAAATGACCGTTGTTCGTTTGGTCGCTCTGGACACGGAAACCGCTCGACCGATTTTGATTAAATTTGGTGTGTGTGTTTTTTTTGGTGTGTAGCAGGTTAAAGGCTATATTAGATTTTGCTTGTACAAAGGGGCGTGGTACCGCCTACACAGCTCCAATTTTGAAATGGCTATATCTCACGAACCAATAGAGGTATGAAGATGAGATTTGGTACATGTGTTCGTCGTACAAGAAGAATTACTTTGTTTTGTAGAAAGTGGGCTGTGCCACGCCTCTTTTAAAAAAGTCGTTATGGCGGCCATAATAATGGACCGATTGTTATGAAATTTGCACAGTGTGGTACTGTCGACCGGGACTCTATCTTAGGCTATATAAGGACATAATTAGATAAACAGGCGTGGCACCGCCCATACAAATCGCAATTTGAAACGGCCATATCTCCCGAACCGGTAGCAGTATGAGCATGGGATTTGGTACATATGTTGGTCGTATAAGGAGAATTACTTTGCTTTGTAGAAAGTGGTTGGTGCCACGCCCCTTTTTAAAAAATCGCTAAGACGTCATAATAATTGGTCGATTGTAATGAAATTTTCACAGTGTGTTACAGTCGACCGTGATTGATATATCATTTAATGCTATGTTAGGTCATATTTAGCTATTAAGCAATTTTTCCCCCTTTTGACTAAATATTGTTTGTGTGGAAGATTCTTGCAGTACGTTTTCACTACAACTTCGCACATGTATTGTAAACATAGAATAAGGGGATTAAAATTTGATTTAAGTTTAGTGTAAACGTACTATTAACATAGTTGGGATTATTGCCGGTAGGCGGTCGAAATATAAAACTACTTGCGTACGTTGATAACACTATTTTTCTGTGTGCAATTTTATTAGAAGTTTAACTGCAACGAACTGCAGTTTTGTTAAAATACTGTGAATTATTATTTTAAAAAAAATACGTATAGAATAGAACCTTACATGTAAAAAATAAATGTCGTGTTTTTTGGCACAATCTAAATTAGAAACTTCTAGGCAGTGTTAACAAGTGTGTGCGTTCCTTATGTAGATCGAACCTTACTTAAATTTCAATAATTGGTTTTGTAAAAAAATATTGAGACAATTAATTGAATCTTTTGTCCAGGTTTTGTGAATATACAGTGAATTTTTCTGTGGCACCATCGATATAACTCAAAACATATCTCTCTATGTATAAACAAAACGTTGTTTGCATAGTTTAATGGATTTCACATTAATGGATTTCACAATAATTTGTCCTTGGTAAAGGTTATTACATTTACAGTACAAATTGAAACACCTGTCGTTAACGTATAATATCACGATAAAAACATGTTACCTTTGCAGAATAAATGTACTTTTAACATAACAACTTATTTGATTTGCAGTGCAAGCGTACTGTTAAGTTAATTTGGTTTCTTAACGGTAGGTGGCACTCTGTGCGATCACTATGTAGAATGTTCTTAGCATAGCCTCATTAATTTACGATAGGTGGTATTAAAAAATTTAGGTGCGTGCATTGATTAATTACATTTTTTACGGTTTCCTCACAATTTAATGACGTTTTTCGTGAGACTACAGTTAAACTTTTAAGTGATTTTTGTAAAATTTTGAAAATTTGAAATTTATAACGTTAAAAAGTGTGCACAAATACAGTGAATTTCGACAATTTTAGCTAAACTGAAAAGGTAAACACTAAATTTCGGAATAAGAAATATTAAATATTTTAGCTATTAATACTTTAACATTTAAGATCAATAATTAGAAACAATGCCGCCACAACGTAGTAGCATTGGTCGACGTACGCGAGCATCCAATCGCCATGCGAGTAGAAGAAGAGCTGAAAGCGATGAGCAGCACACACAACGAATCGAGATGGAGCGACATCGAATTTCAAGATCACGTCTTAATCTTACACCAGAAGATAGAGAGGCACTCAATACTGCCGATCGATTAAGAATGCGACGCAATCGGGCTGTTCAACATCGATCAGATGTAAGTCATGCGACTTTTACAGGAACACTACACCGTGCTGCGTTCGAGTATAATAACACAACCGATTATAGCTTGCATAGGTCTGTGAATATTGGCACAATGAATAAAGTATGCCAACATTGCAAAGCTTTCAAATTCAACAATGAAACACCAGGAATGTGCTGTGCAAATGGAAAAGTAAAATTACCAGCATTAAATTCCCCCCCCCCCCCCCCCCGAACCATTGCGCTCATTGGTTTCCGGAACAACCACACAATCAAAGCATTTCTTGACGAATAGTCAGAACTACAATTCGTGTTTTCAAATGACTTCGTTTGGTGCAACGAATATAATCAGAGACAACTATATGCCTACTTTTAAGGTAATTTTTTTACATGGTATAACGAATAACGATATCAACACCTATGTGATGTGGGGTAACATCATATAATTTTACATATACATTACAGGTTCAAGGTCAGATTTACCATCAAGCCGGATCATTGCTGCCATTCGCGGATGCAAACTACCGTTTTCTGCAAATTTACTTCAATGGCAACTCAATTGATGAAGTAAATCAGCGTTGTCAGATTGGTTCAAATACAAGAAGAAGAATACTCGAACAACTTCAAAATTTATTTCATCAACAAAACGAATTAATTCGATTGTTTCAAACAGCACTAGATCGAATGCCGTCAGATGATCATAAAATTGTTATTCGAGCTGACAAAACACCGGCTGAGGAACACTTGAGAAGATACAACTCACCGACAATTGACGAAGTTGCTATAGTAATAGTTGGAGAAGAATTACAATCACGCGATATTGTACTTCAACGCAGGAATGCTCAACTTCAACGAGTCTCCGAAACACATCGTTCTTATGATGCTTTGCAATACCCGATTTTGTTCTGGCAAGGGGAAGATGGCTACCATTTTAACATCAAAATGATTAACCCTTCAAATGGTAACTAAACTTATTTCTCAAAAAAAAATATCTCACAGCGATCCAAATTTATAATTCTTTTAACCGCAGGCGAGGAAACAAACAAAAAAGTAAGCGCGATGAATTATTACGCATATAGATTAATGATACGCGATAATGAAGACAACCACATCCTGAAATGTCGAAGACTTTTCCAACAATATGCAGTCGATATGTACGCGAAGATTGAGACTGAACGTTTAAATTTTATTAGATTCAACCAGAAAAAGCTTCGGTCTGAAGAGTACATACATCTGCGCGATGCAATAAATAATGATGCAAATGTTAATGACATTGGAAGAATGACAATATTACCAGCAACATATACTGGAAGTCCGCGGCATATGCATGAATACGCACAGGATGCAATGTCATACGTACGTCATTACGGCCGCCCTGATTTATTTATTACATTTACATGTAACCCTCAATGGATAGAAATTAGAAATAATTTACAGGCCGGTCAATCACCTTCAGATCGCCATGACATAACGGCACGTGTATTCAAGCAAAAATTGAAATCACTTATGGACTTTATCGTTAAAGAGCATGTATTTGGAGATACACAATGCTGGATGTATTCTGTCGAATGGCAAAAAAAAAAAAGAGGATTACGTCATGCACACATTTTGATTTGGTTAATTCATAAAATAGCACCGGATGAAATTGATAATGTAATCTCAGCAGAAATTCCAGATCAAGCGATCGATCCACAATTGTTTGAAGTTGTCACAAATAATATGATCCATGGCCCATGCGGTGCACTGAACATAAATTCACCATGCATGATTGATGGAAAATGTTCAAAGCGTTATCCAAGAGCATTACTTGCGGACACTGTTTCTGGCAACGATGGATATCCGTTATATCGACGTAGATCAACTGCGGACAATGGCAGGTCGACAACTGTCACAATTCAAAATCAACATGTAGAAGTTGACAACCGTTGGATCGTGCCATATTCACCATTATTGTCAAAAACTTATAAAGCCCACATAAACGTTGAGTATTGCAATTCAGTAAAATCAATAAAATACATTTGCAAATATGTCAATAAAGGAAATGATATGGCCGTTTTTGGAGTATCTACTGAAAGTAGAAAAGATGAAATTACTCAATATCAAATTGGGCGTTATATTAGTAGTAACGAAGCAATATGGCGGATTTTTTCTTTTCCAATACATGACAGATATCCTGCTGTTGTTCATTTAGCAGTTCATCTGGAAAACGGTCAACGTGTTTATTTCACAACTGAAAATGCATTGGAAAGAGTAGCTCGACCACCATCGACAACGTTGACTGCATTTTTTATTTTGTGTCAAAATGATATATTTGCCAGAACATTGCTTTACTCAGAAATACCACAATATTACACTTGGAATCAATCGTCGAAAGTTTTTCAACGACGCAAAATGGGAAAACCAGTTGAAGGTCACCCAAATTTGTTTTCAACAGAGACTTTAGGACGCATTTATACAGTTCATCCAAACAATGCTGAATGTTTTTACTTGCGTTTGTTGTTGATTAACGTCCGTGGACCAACATCGTTCCAAAATTTAAGAACCATTGATGGCCAATTGTGTGCGACATATCGAGAAGCATGTACACGATTGCATTTACTCAAGGATGATACTCATTGGGATCTAACACTTGCCGACGCATCCATTTCGGCTCAACCGCATCAAATACGGACATTGTTTTCTATAATAATAGCAACATGTTTCCAGTCAAATCCACCTGAATTATGGATAAAATATCGAGAATACATGACAGACGATATTTTGCATCGAATGCGTCTCACCACGTCAAATCCAGAATTACTGATCACAGAGGAAATGTATAATGAAGCATTGATTATTATTGAAGACATGTGTTTAGCAATAGCAAATAAAGCTTTAACACAATTAGGAATGATAACTCCCGATCGTCCAATGCACGACATATTTATTCGAGATTTGCAACGCGAACAACAATTTAATTGTAATGAATTGAGCTCATTTGTACAATCAAATATTCCAAAGTTGAATGAACAACAGAGACAAGCCTACGATTCAATCATGCAAGTTGTTAACGACGAAAGAGGTGGAATATATTTTTTGGATGCGCCTGGAGGCACGGGAAAAACATTTTTGCTCTCATTGCTTTTAGCAAACATACGATCGCAACAGAAGATAGCATTAGCACTCGCTTCTTCTGGAATTGCAGCCACTCTTCTGGATGGCGGTCGAACAGCACACTCTGCACTGAAGTTGCCACTGAATATGCAGTTTACCGAAACCCCTACTTGCAACATCCCCAAGACATCTGGAATGGCAAAGGTTTTGCAGCAATGTAAACTTATCGTATGGGATGAATGTACTATGGCCCACAAGAAATCTTTGCAAGCTTTAGATAAAACATTGCAAGATCTACGAGGAAGTCAAGAATTGTTTGGTGGTGCCACAATATTGTTAGCAGGTGATTTTCGGCAGACATTACCTGTTATTCCTAGATCAACTGCTGCCGATGAACTAAACGCGTGTTTGAAATCTTCAAATTTGTGGAGAAAAGTGAAAACGCTCAAACTCACTACAAATATGCGCGTTCAAATGCAAAATGGTCCATCAGCAAATGAGTTTTCGAAGCAATTGCTGGCTATTGGAAATGGAAAAATACAAGTTGATATTTTAACTGGCTTCATAACACTACCAACCACGTTTTGCAACATTACAAAATCCAAAGAAGAATTAATTCAAAAGTTGTTCCCAAATATTGCGCAGCAATACAAAAATCATGTTTGGTTGAGCGAACGAGCAATATTGGCAGCCAAAAACAAAGATGTCAATGATATTAACCAAGCTATACAAAAAGATATAGCAGGCCAATTAGTTACATACAAATCAGTGGACACTGTTACGAATCAAGATGACGTTGTAAATTATCCAACTGAATTTTTAAATTCACTTGATATGCCAGGAATTCCACCACACAATCTACAGTTAAAAGTTGGAGCTCCGATAATTATGCTTCGCAATATAAACTAACCGCGCCTTTGTAATGGCACCAGACTTGCAGTAAAAAGGCAAATGAACAACGTTATCGAAGCGACTATATTAAAAGGAAAATACAAAGGCGAAGATGTTTTAATTCCCCGAATTCCAATGATTCCCACCGATTTACCATTTCATTTTAAACGACTTCAGTTTCCTGTTCGTCTTGCTTTTGCGATGACCATCAATAAGGCACAAGGTCAGTCTTTGGAAGTCTGCGGAATAAATTTAGAAAATCCATGCTTTTCACATGGACAACTTTATGTAGCGTGCTCACGAGTAGGTACACCATCAGCATTATTTATTTATACGCCAGATGGAAAAACAAAGAATTTTGTATACCAAAAAGCTTTAGAATAGGCATATTTTAGTATTTTTAAAACAATAAATTAAAAAAATAAATCACAATTAAAATGTTTTGTCGTATGTAAAAAAAAATTGATTTTATTTACATACGAGTGTCAGAACACACATGAATAGCTCTTTCACTCACTTAAGATCTTCGAAAAATTGAAAGAAAATAAAAGTAATGGCTCGATTATGGATGGCAACCGAACTTTGGTTGCGTTGCTAGTTGCCGAAATGGTATTACGGATGGCAATTGGCAACTAACAGCTGGCAATTTCAGTTGCCATATTGGCAACCACAAATTTGTAGTTGCTGCATAGTTTAAAAGCAAAAAAAAAATTAAAAAATAAACAGTAATTGCAATATTATTTTTATTTTTGAATTTCTTCTATTGCATATTTGAAGAAAATATGCTTTACAGCTAAAACAGAGATTGTTCAAACTTATTTTAGGCAACAACATTTACACCCACCGTAGAGGCGGCAATTCTAAAGAGTCGTCTTTTAGATTCAACTTTTGTACTTCCTTTTCTTCACCAATAATTAATTCCACTTAACTAATAATTTTTATGATCAGAATGTTTTTAAGCATTTTTGCTCAATAATTTTCTTTTTAGCACTTGTATTTCTTATATTTTAAATATTTGTCTATATTATTTTCAGTTTCCAATCTGTCATAATCGTATTTTCGAAAACTTTTTGGCAACTGGAGGAAGTTGCCATACATAATACAAATTTTAAGTTCAGTTGCGTTGCTAGTTAACTCTGCAACTGAAGTTCGGTTGCCAACCATAATCGAGCCATAAGTCTCGGTTCACACACGGCAAATTTAGTTGAGCAACTTCTTAGTTTATGGGCGAGATAGAAAACATGATGGCTTCCATCTTCATTATCCTCTTCGCTCTATTCCATAAGCTTAAGTTGTTTAACTAAAATTGCCGTTTTTATGAAACCAGTATAAATGCGCCGCCGATAAGCTAATTGATTCAGCAGCGGCTGAGTGTAAAAATATATATCCGCCTGCTTCTCTGATTCAAGCCTGTACATTAATTAGCACATAGACCTTGATAGGGACTAGGGTGATCGACTCTGTTTTTCAACCGGTTTTAAAACCCGGTTTTTTACAATACGGTTGTCGGTTTTTTCAAAATGTTAATTTTTCGAATGTCGAATAGTCCGGTTTTTTACAATTTAAAAACCGGCTGAGTCGAATACTTTTCGATTTGTATATTTTGCAATAAAATTAGTTTTTACTATGTTAAAACTTATACCAACGTGTTCTATTGATTTTCCTAAGTAGTTTTTCTAGTGTAAAAGTTCTAAGCGTTTTTTGAGCATAGCAACACTTACTAAAAATTATTTTATGAGTTGGTAGCAGAGGCGAATTAAATTGGAATATGGTGTGCAATCGATTTCAAAATCCATTTGCAAAAACAGTTGTTTAGTTTTGTTGATATCTATTTTGCTTCATATTTTATATAGATGTAGATATCCACCTTGTCCATTCATTCATATGGATATATATATATTATATCTCGAGAGCCTATATTCAAAATAAGTCAACTCAAAAAAGCTAACATTTGAATATATTTATTTTTTAATTAATTTGTGAAATATTTTACTCAATACTGGATATAAGAATTGAAGAGCTACAAGAAAAAATCTTAAATACCATAAAGAAATAACTTAGGCCTGAGTGAAAGCCTCTTCCATCTCGAGGTGGTCAGCTTTAGCACTCCCTAACTCAATCTCTAGTGTAACAGGGTCACTCCAAATCATCAATTTCGATAGATTATGTCATTGACTAAAATCGGTACATACATAATGTTTCAATTTGATTAACAGTTTAAAAGTTATACATACATTACCATTTTTTTGTGTTCAGCATTCCACATGCAACAAGATATGAGGTAGATTTATAATAAATTACTAATTTTTTTAAAATATTGGAAATTTACATGGGAGTTAGCATTTATTTTCACCAAAAAATTTATACTTTGAGTAAGCAGAATAAGAAAAATTGATATAAAACGAGAAAAAAAATGTTTGATTCGAATTTATACTGCATAGGGGAGCTATTTGCCATTGGAAACTCATTTTGATAAAATTTCAGTTGACGTATTTTGAATATAGGTTCTCGATATGTAGGTATGTCTATGTAGTATGCATAAGTATATGAAGTTCATTTTTATGTTTTAGCTTTAATTTTTGTATTGTTTTATAGTACTCGTATTTACATGAAGTGTTAAAACTCTTTTTTTATAAAGCAATTTAAAATCAAAATTTTCGTATAATAATTTTCTTACTTAAAAAAAACCGGTTGTCCGGTTTTGCCTGAATTGTAAAAACCGAAACCGGGTTTTTCATAATTTCAAATATTCGAACTATTCGAAAACCGGTTTCTGGAAAAAGTCGAATAATCGATCACCCTAATAGGAACCCTAGATGGCTTATTCTTGCCCCAGAATAGTTTACAAAAATGAATCAAAGAAATTGGAAGTAAATTTTCTGAAAATGTAATTATTAAACAACAAAAGGCGAAATGTATTTTTTCTGTATTTTTAACCATTGCTATTTTTCTAAGCACTTCTGTATGAATATACATAAGTATTTTTTTAAATAATGTCTTATACTTAGTATATATACCTATAAAATATCACTTACTATTATACATACATCCATATATAAATTCTTACGTACGTACAATTAATGTATGCTGATGCTTGAATGTGTTTCTGTTTGTCGATACGTCCGTCTGTCTGTCTGTCTGTTACTGTTTCCTTTTCTGTTTGTTGTTTGATTGATTGATTAGTTGTTTTACTGAGTTAAGTTATATTAAAATTAATAACTACTCCTTAAATTTATTAACTACGGCATAGTTTTTTGCTCTTCTATTTGTTGTTTTAAACTTAATACTGAGATATATTAAATATATAACATCCTTGGCTCACATTTTATCCGGGATAACGAACTAATGTTGTATATAACAAATCACACTTTTTCTTATAGCTTGAATTTCGTTTATTAGAGGGGCAGGGTTTGAGGTCGATATTTTATTTCTTTGCTTTCATATACTACTTATCTCGGGTTGTTAGTTCGATAGAATTCTACATAGCCATTGCCATTATGGTAAAGTTCCTCATCATCTTACTTTCACATATCAAGCATTTAGAAAGCCCTTTTAATGGTTCGATTTTTTGGTTAATTTTTTTTTTAAATAATTTTTCGTAGAAAATTTTTAGTTGATTTCGTATTATTTATTTTTTTTTAATGTATATTTGGTTTTTTTTTAAATATTAAAACGCAAATATCATTAAGAAAAAGGTGAAAGTGAAAACGGAAACGTAAACAATAACGATAACGTAGTAACGTAAAAAAGTACAAATACGTAAAAAAGTTGAAAATAAAAAAGAAGAAAATTTTATAATTGATTAGTAAAATCTTTAGGTTTTGTTCTTAAAACTAAAATGTTATTATTTTGGCATTTACTCATCCTCCTCTTCGCGGAATAGGTAGGTGCTCCAGTAGACCAGGTTGAATAAGGCGAAAACCAGTGGAAATGTTATTCGTGAAATAACATCGATTCTCTTCGATCTAGAACATTGTCTTGAATAAATATTTAAAGTATAAAGAGATTAATTAACAATTTTTAGATTGTCTTTTTGATTTTTTGATTGTGGTAGAAATACTTTTCAGTTCACTAATTAATTACTATTCATACCATCAATAATTTAATTTAAATTTTTTTTATTAATTATGAGCTTAATTTATTATTTAACAATATATAATTTGTTTGTTTTAAGTTTAAAAATAACTACATATGCAAAAACGGAGATAATTGAAATAAAATTTAAGTACATATATTTATAAAAAAAAAATCATACAGCCAACAATATTTTATTAATTTTTGTTTAATATTAGAAATGGGAAAGGAAGTTGTAGGGAGAAGGACAAACAAAATATTCGAAAAGCAATTTATTTCACATATGGCTCAAAATAAATTTTTTTTCTCATTGATCAGGAAAAAAATAAAACAAGCTACCACAAAAATCGACAGACCATCTGGAAGTAGTTAAACTTATAAGGTGGATTGCATACGGCATGACTAAAAGGTACAGTACTGTGCAAAACAAAAGCAACAAATTCTGAAAAAATAAATGCAGACGATTATTTCCGAATATACATCATATGTGACAAAAACTGTGACCATAATTTATTTGTATTTATGTGGCCTATGTAGCGCATTAAATAAAATCTTGGTTAAAAATACTGGGTTTTCAAAAGTTTATATAAAATAGTGCATAACAAAAGCAACAAATGAATACTTTTCGTATAATCTTTAGTTTTTTCATAACACGTGTATTTCAACGCTGAATTAATTCACAAATATTATTTATTATGCACTATGGAATACATTTCGGCTGAGTTAATGGAATCTCGAGGTGTTTGTTGCAATTTTTGAACCATTTTCCGAAAACACTCCTGCACCATCTTGCAAAGAGGTTTTCAATGGCGTTGAAGAAAACTGCGTGTTGGTCAAGCAAGGATTGAAGTTAAATTCATTTTCTTGCTATTTTTTACCCAACCTCCAATTATGTTACGGACTACTACCGCATTGAAACATCCGTAGAAGTGTCATATTCCACTCAAAATGCCTAATAAACTTTACTTCAAGTACTTTTTTTTTACAAAATTTGTAGAATGGTCTAACTTTATACGTTGGAAAACAAAACATCACCATCACCTGACCGCTGTTTTGCTTAAAACCCATTTTAATATTTCGTAGCGAAAACTGTTTGCTAGGCAAGAGCCGAACTTAAGATATGATATACCAATTTGTTACATAGAATTTGAATTCCTGAATAAATAAATCGGTTTCCCATTTTATTATGATCCAACTAGGATGTGTTGTACTGAACTATCTTTTAAGCATATAAAAGCAATAAAATTGTATCAAGTAAATGTAAAATTTACCTATCTTTCTTTTTGGAAGTATCTCTTGGTCAACTATGGTATTTTCTTAGTCTGCAACTTTTTCAATTGCTTTCTCTGACCCGGTTTCGAGTTGTTCTATAATGCTCACTTAAATTTGCAGATATTATAACCTCATTAGAAACAGTAATGTAGCTTTTTGATTTATGTGAAATACAATTTTCTATCATAAGCGACGGACGTTTTTCGCGGTCGTACACAAAACTGCTTAATACGTAATTATCCTGCCGACCTACCTATCGGAGAACTAGGGATATATTTTTATTACACTTCTAAGTGATAAACGGCCAATTTTTATATGTTTTTAGGTCCTTAACTTTTTAAAGATTCGGATGTACAAAAATATCTACTCTTTCCCATTCTTGCTAGATCAAGCAGCACCAACACTATTTAGAAAGGAATTTTAAAATCTAATATAAGGAATAATAAGTACTATTAAGCCTGTTGGACTTCGGAATTATAGCGCTATATCAAAGAGTTTATTGATAATTTTGGCATTCTCTATTTTGTTGCTTTTGTTCTGCACAGTCACGATACACGGGTTTGAGAATGTAAGTTATTTTATTTTTCTGGAAATATCAATATTAAAAAATTTAAATGCGAATTCGTTTTCTAGTATGATTGCCTACAAAAATATGTAAAAAGGGCTGCTTAAAATAATCAAATATCCAAAATATTACAAATTCAAGTCAAATGGGCATTTTGTTGCTTTTGTTCTGCACAATACTGTACATACCAACTCGATTAATGTAGGGTTTTGTGTTTGTTTACAATGTTAAGCCCCGTTCAGACTATTATACAAGTATTAATACTTTCATCAAATTTTACGATACAGAAATCTAAATACATTCGTTGCGACTGTCAAAAAATGTAACGTAAAATCACATATTGTGTTCAGACTATCGCACTTCAAATCAAATGTGTAATACAAGTAGAAAACAAAACAGCTGTTCAATGAAAATGTCTGTGCTATTCATTTACTAGCGGTGGCAAAGCGGTTTCATGCACGCGGGGACGTGCCGACACTTGAAAAAATTTAGCAGTTAAAAATATTCTATGTAAATAACAAAAAAAAAATTTAAGAAAAGATGTTACAAAAACGTTAAAAAATTACGTCAATGAAATATACTTCCATACAGATTCACTTATTCAAAATTTTGAGCCGATATACATATGACAAAACATTACATCAATGACGACACGCTATCGGCGGCGAAACAGTAGACTTGGAAATTTGGTTTGTGTGAAAATGCAACCCTGATCTAATGAAATGTATTATCGTTTAGATAATTTTCTAAAAACGAAAAAGTCTTATGGGATGTCAAAATTTTTATCGTATTATTTGCGACTTTGATGACATTTTGCGTTCAGACTATCACACTTGCATGTATTATTTGAATTTTTGACAAGTATAAATACAAAGTATAATAGTCTGAACGCGGCTTTAGCTGACATTGTTTTGGTGAACAGCGTGATCGTATTAGTTTATTTTGGGCTAAATTCAGCTTATTTTTTTTTTGGATTTAACTTTAAAAATTTCGCTTAGCTCTTAGTTTTTTTTTTGCGACTGCGCAACGCAAGGTGGAGTATTGTGTTATAACTCTATGAATTTTTTTTTTTTTTTTTTTTTTTTTGACGTAATGATAGCGCGCTATCAATAGTGGCCCTACGATAACTCCTCTAGCACCACCCCGGGACTACTTCCTACATCCTTCTTACTCTCTAAAGTAAGGAGGTTCGGAAGTGAGCACCTCTATTTAATTATTTCATTGATAAAAGTTTCGCAAATTTTCCAAGTTAATTCAGATTATTATTAATTCGCATTACGTTCACGATATTTTCAGGTGTTATAGTTACACCTAGCTTAATATTTAAAGCTTGTCTTTCTGTCATCCATTTTCTACATTCAAAAATTATATGTCTTGCATCTTCTTCTGGGGCATCGCATGAGTCGCAGCTGCTTAGGGCTGTCCATATATTACGTAACGCTCTAGGGGGAGGGGGGGGTTCGAGTTTTGTTACGATCTGTTATTAGGGGGGGGGGGGGGGGGGGAGGGGGTCTTTGAAAATGTTACGTAACAGAAAAAAAATTACTAATTTTGTACAAAAATTTTTATGTTTTCCTCATTTATTTATTTAATTGATCATACGTGTTGCCTGCATATATTATGTACGAGTATGTATACTACATACATCTGACGAATGTCAACTTTTAATATTCGAGAATTCGAATTCGAATATTTAAAACGTACTTAAAAGCTTATGAAAACTATCCAAAAATTTAATAGTTGTTAAATAACATTTGAAAATTATACAGTTTTTATAATACATTAAATAAATTGTAGTGAAACTGAATTGAACTGGTTCTGAATTCCTCATCTTTCTTTATCCATTTACATTCTTAAATATTCTTAATATATGTATGTACATAAAAACTTCTGTTTATATTAAACTGCAACATATATTAACATTAAATCCACCAAATACATAGAAGGAAATGGTATTTGTAGAAGTTTAGGAAAAGATTTCTTGCAATTCTCATGGACAAAAAAGCGTCCTTTCAAAAAAAAATATATTCTTCCATATATGTGCATGACAATATCAAATTATTTAGTTTTAACATTTTTGTTGTTCAACTTGTCAACAATGTTTAAGTTTTGAGAGTTGTGTTAATGGAAACTTGCATACATATATGTATTTTCATAAGGATATTATTTTAATTTTTTATGCAACAGAACTTAAAAAAATATGAAAACAACAGTGAAATGTGTCTAGGAACTAGATTGTGTGCCCCTCTAATTTCAAAGTATTTTTAAGGTATATTTTTTAATGGGCAAATATCTATTGAAAATGTAATGTTGTAGAATGTAATTCAACATGGCAACCTTTATTGATCCTAGATATATTTTTTGTTTTTGTGTCATTCACATTTTAGATTGATTTGCAGATGGCCAAACGGAGTCATCTTTAAGCTCTCTGAAATACACGACGACTTCACTTATAGAAACTAGTGAAAGCGACCGCAAGGCTAATGCCAATTCTCGTCTTGATGTTTGAAATACTGCTCAGTCATCAATACGGAAAACTATAGCAGATTATTTGGCAAAAAACTCATAGCAAAAAAATATAAAAAATCTTTTTTTTTAATTATTACAAACTAATATTTGTGTGCCATTCATTTAAATTTCGTTTTGGATTTATGAATTTTTTATATATTTTTTTAAACGAATACGAATATCTAGAAACAGCCGAATGTTTTGGAATTCCAATACACATCACTAATGCATACATACAGTTTAGGAATAAGCTCTCTAGAAAACCATAATTTTTGGAGTTTGAGGACACTTGGGAAGAAATTTAAAAAATAGTTTCGCCAATATATGGAGTACGTAAGCTTATTTAATTTTTGTCTACGCACTGTTCTAGTCTAACAAATGAATTGAAAACAATGAATTAAATTAAATTTTTTTTAATTATAACTTTTAACTAATTTATTTCTTATCTCATTGTTACGTTATTCCTGGGGGGAGGGGGGCTTCACAGTTTTGTTACGATCTGTTACTAGGGGGAGGGGGGTAAAAAATTGGGAAAAACAGCGTTACGTAATATATGAACAGCCCCTTATCTCCTTCAGTTTAAATCTCTTTAGATAATTATTAAATCAGCCTGAGTTAAGAAATAACCCACATCCCCATGTTGTCCCCCCCCCCCCCCCCCATCCATACACTTATATTTGCAATGAGCTTATATGTCCATCTTCCAGTTTGTGCTGTGTTACAACGTTCTTGCCATTTGTTTATCACATTGTTTCTGGCAATTTTGTTTGTATCTGAGATTTTCCTTTTTTGCTCAGTTCGGCTAGTATCGTCTCAATTTTTGCTTTTTGTTTCGGTATATATTTCCTTTCTCTCAAGAACTAATAGATTAATGGACGGTAGTCTTGCTAGTACTAAGGCTGCACTTGTAGATACTGTACGACATGCTGATATAACGCGGCTTCTCTAATTCTCTTATATTATAGCTTAGCTGTTTATTAATTTTCTTGTCTGAGGCCTTGGACCACCACAGTTCGGCATTGTTCTTGTTAGTAAGGTTGCTGATCTCATAGCTTTGTCACGAATATTCTGTGTGTGTTACTAAAAACTAAGATTGTCATCTATTTGCACATCTGGGTAGCACAAATTGCGTTTGAAGGGTATCTCACTACCTAACAGCCTAATTACTAGTGTTTTAAATACTATTCGATTAGTTACCAGTATTGCCTCCGTTTTTGGCACCGCCAGCTGCAGTCCGCTTTTCCAAAATCATCTCTTACAACGCCATAAGCAATCGTTTGCAACTATCTGTATTAATTCTGCAGTTCGCTGATGTATAACAATAGCAACGTCATCCGTATAACCAATTAATTTTGCTCCCTGTGGTAGGCTCAGATTTAGTAAGCTATCATACATTATATTCTAAAGGAAAGGGCCTAGCATAGAGCCTTGAGGTACCCCAGCTGTTATTCGATATTCTCTTATACCATTTTCTGTCTCATATAATAGATTTCTATTATGTAGGTAATGTACTACTATATTGTTACGTAAAAATATTCCTACAGGGTTGATGCAAAGAACTATCTAGAAGTATTTAACTGAAGCACTAAACGTACATACATATTTACGTGCAAACACTATAGCAACAACAATAATTATGTACAT
This sequence comes from Tachina grossa, assembly GCA_949987645.1. NCBI lineage: Eukaryota > Metazoa > Arthropoda > Insecta > Diptera > Tachinidae > Tachina > Tachina grossa. The sequence goes on from OX465274.1 coordinate 58,645,194, forward strand.
AGCTACAGACATACACACATACAAATAAAAATGTGAGCACTTATAGTAACCACCCTGTACTACCAGTAGCACACCGCATTGCCAACATAAGAGTCGTTACTTTGAAGTACAAAAATAACGGTCAATCGAATTATCTACAAACGCCTAGAAGCAGCACCATGAATTTTCCCGATTGTGCTAGAGGACTGTTTGAACATCTGGCTAACAATAGTAAATGACAATACAGATGGCATCATGCATAGATGCCATTACTAAATACAGACATGTAATTACGCCATATATCGGGCGAACATTCGAGAACCGGTTCATGTGCATGTGCGAGAACAGGCCAGTGCTAATCAGAAAGTAGTCAAGTTAAGACCTCGTTAGTCAGTTGATAATTAAGTTGTGAATTAATAATAGTCTAGGATACAGTGGTGAGTTGATAATTAAGAGCAGTCTGTGCTTTACACGTGAGTTGGGAAAAGGAGAAACTATAGGACAGTCTATAGTGGCAGCAAAGTCTGTCGTGGAATTGAGATTATTGTGGAGTCTATCGTGTCGACTGGAGTAAAGGGAACAGCGCAGCGAATAGATGTGTGTAAGGGTGTAAATAAAGCCAGTGAGTCTTTATTGGTGTATCAACTGTGAGTGACGGCAGAGTGAGTCCCGTAAGTGACGAGCAGCAGACAAAGAGGTGTCACGTGAATACTTGCGCAGCCAGCTAAGAAACGTGCGTAAACTACAGCGAGGAAGGCGAAGTGGTAACCAGTTGTGAATATTTGTGTGTAATTCAGTAATTTAAGCTGTATTAGTTTATATAAGCTCTTGATTAATTTAGTTTAAGTGTATCTGTAAATAAAACTTGTATCATTCTTAACCCTAATTACTACACTCGGCTCTTGTATGCATTTGGAAATCTTCGGATCTACGGACAAGCGTTTTTAAGGAGAGAAAAACGTAATATTATAAAACTATCCACTCCATTTGCTTTAAGTGCTTGTAGTACTATTTTCCACTTCACGGTATTAAATGCGTTTTTCACATCCAGTGTTATTATTGCGCAGTATTCTCCATTTGTTTTGACTTGCATCGCCCTCTCGTAAACCTCGCTAAAAGCATCTACTGTAATTATCTCCTTGCGAAAGCCATGTTGCATTGGGTATAATCCTCCAATATATACTTCTCTCAAGTCGTTTCAACACCACGCTTGCTAAGAGTTGTCCTAACGAGTCCAACATACACAGCGGTCTAGCGGTATGTGCTAGGTTCATCTAGTGGCTTATTTCCTTTTCGCAGTAAGACTAATTTGTGTATTTTCTATTTATAGGGGAAGACACCAGTCTCTAAGCACAAATTGAAAACTTCAAGTAAGTATTGAGGCCATAGATCACATGTTTTGTTTCTGTTGCATATTATTTACATTTTCACATCTTTATAATTATCGATAATTTTATCATGTCATTTTCTTTTGTCTTCTTTCTTTTAGCTTCAGCCAACTTTTGTAACTTCCTTTTTTCTTTCTCTCTCACTTTTAAGTTTTTTCCAAGTCAACAGTTTTAAATAATAATTATAGAAATCTCTCTTCATAATTGAATATAAAATTATACATTGAATTAAATAAATATTATTATACATATTTTTAACTGAAGAAACCAATTGTTTTGATCCTTTGGCTCCAACAGTTTCTAGCTTCATCGGGTATACCATCTGCACCTGGAGTCTGGCCCATCTTAAGCTTATTTACTGCATATCTTATTTCATCTACCTTTATTGGGTTAAAGACATCTACTTGTTGCCTTGGTACCCTTACTAGCCCATCCTCATCCAACGGGAATAGCGTTTCTATTATCGTTGTTGCCCACATTTGTTCTTTAATACCGGGTATAGGTTTGATCCCCCTAGTTGCTTCATTACTATTTGGTACGGTTCTCACCACGGGTCGGTATCTATTTCTTTGCATAACTCTTTCCAACATCTATTCTTGCTCTCTTTAATGGCTGTTCTTAGGATTTTACTTGATTTCCTTTGTTCCTTAGCTAAGTTTTCGTTGTTATGATTTCGTGTTGACGCTCGGCGAGCACCAAAACATTTCGCCCTGAGGTCACGCATTGCATTGTTCCACCAATAGAAGGGGTGCTCGCAACGTAGCAGGCTCTAGTGATTCAAGTTATCAATGTCATATCCCAGTTGCGTTTTCAACGCTTCCGACGTAACGTAATTAGACAAATTTTCTTCATTAAGTTTTCTAACATTCCGTTTTGGGAGATTCACTTGGGCCTGATTCATGTTCGGTTGGCAGCATATACGAAACGATATACTGATGGTCGCTTAAAGTAAGATCTTCCAAAACTATCTAATTCATTTTCTCGTTTTCAAAATACTTCCACCATTTGCTCTCCTGAAAGTAAGTTTATCTATAATATTAAACACTGGTAAAGCCGCGTTCAGACTATTATACTTTGTAATTATTTATACTTGTCAAAAATTCAAATAATACGTGCAAGTGTGATAGTCTGAACACAAAATGTCATCAAACTGGCAAATAATACGATAAAAATTTTGACATCCCATAAGACTTTTTCGTTTTTAGAAAATTTTCTAAACGATAATACTTTTCATTAGATCAGGGTTGCATTTTCACACAAACAAAATTTCCAAGTCGGTTGTTTCGCCGCCGATAGCGTGTCGTCATTGATGTAATGTTTTGTCATATGTATATCGGCTCAAATTTTTGAATAAGTGAATCGTATGGAAGTATTGACATAATTTTTTAACGTTTTTGTAATATCTTTTCTATTATTTAAGAATATTTTTAACTGCTGCATTTTTTCAAGTGACGGCACGTCCCCGCCTGCATGAAACCGGTTTGTCGCCGATAGTCAATGAATAGCACAGACATTTTCATTGAACAGCTGTTTTGATTTCTATTTTCTATTATTTGAAGTGTGATAGTCTGAACACAATGTGTGATTTTACGTTAGATTTTTTGACAGTCGCAACGAATGTATTTAGATTTCTGTATCGTAAAATGTGATGAAAGTATTAATACTTGTATAATAGTCTGAACGGGGCTTAAGCCGATACTAGCAATTATCTCACATACTACAGTACCTCTATTATCAAGTATATTGGAGTAAAACTCTGGAGAATTGCTATTGAAATTTCCTCCAATGACAACTTTATACTTTGAGGATCTGATGGATGCCTCAAGTACATTTAGTGATTCTGCAAACTCGTTATAGCTCGTATTTGGTGAGTAGTAACAGCTCTACACTTTAATTATTTCAATGGTTGCATATACAAAACCCGCGTTATTCTCATCAACTTCAGTCACAATTAATATCCTGTTTCTTATCATGATGGCAGCAAGTTGATTTTTGTCCTCATACCAGATCTGGGATCTTGGTTTTCTATATATACTGCTTGCTTATTAACAATACTTCAGTATTACTTTCTGTTGCCTTCTGTATCATCAAATTTTGTGCTTCCCTACCAAGTCCGAGATTAATGTAGTGTCGAACATGTATGCATGTATATATGTATGTATGTATGTATGTATGTGTGTATGTATGTATGTGTGTATGCATGTGTGCATGTTCTTACGTCAATTGATTTGTCTTAATCTCGGAAGTGTCACTAAAGATATGTCAGTTGTCAAAATTCAATATGGCGGCCAACAGACGCCATTTTGTTAGTATGAAATAAGAAAATGGCTATCATTCGGCAGGTATTTCAAAATCATAATTAGGTTTCTCTTATGATGTTTCATTTCGAATGACCATTTAATATATTTGACAGTTCAAAGTTGGTCGGGTTTTTATTAGAGCTGAGAAAGTTACAAAAAGGGAGAGCAAAGTTTTCATTAAAAAAATTATTTTTTTCAAATTTGTCCATAATTGTCACTCTATGTTGAACGATTTTTATTTAAAAAAAAATAAGTAAATTATTTTTTTATGTTTAAGCTCTTTTTGCAAGTAACTGTAATAAAAGTTAAAAAGTTAACTTTAATAAAAGTTGAAGTATTATGTTGATATGAGGTAAATGGACTTCCACTATTATTTGAAAATCTTCAATAATTATATCATTTTGAAAGTTTATATCATTATGAATTTAATATTGAAAGAATTAAAAGCAATTAGAGCGACTTTCCCCTAAGAAAAGTTCTTAATTTGGTTTCTTGCTGATTATAAATATATTATGTGATTCAAACCCAATAGTTTAACTATATGTATCTCTTAAGGTCGAATTGTGTGATTTCTTATTAACATAAGTAATCGTATGAATAAACTCAAGGATTGCTTTCCATTACTTTTTTTTTACTTTAATTTGTATGATTTAATTTTACAATAAACTTTAATAAATAAATTATTATTAAATAAAATAAATTATATTTATTAAATATATTAAAAACTACTATTGGCAATATCAAGCAAAATAAAAATAAATAAATAATTTTGAATGGATATTTCTTTTTTTTTATTATTAAATAAATAAGTCTTACTTTAAAAAGAAACGTCTAAATAACAAAATACGTAGATTTAAAACAAACAAATTGTTTAGTTGAGTTTATAAAAAAATTTATTAAACAGGCAGTTAACAATAGATAAAAATAGTTATTTGATTTATTATTAAATTTGTCTGCAATATTTTATATGTAATTTTTTTTGGTAAAAACATTTAAATACCAACAAATCCATTAACGCAATAACTTGGAAGGTTGGGTTAAATATATTTGAAAAATATCTGAGGTCATTAACGTTTAAAAGAAACGAGTAAAATAACAAGTATTTAACATTAAAGCCAAGAAATTAAATGTCAAAAGCAATGCACAAATCACAAACAACATCAAAAAGGAAATCCAAAAAGATAAAAGAAAAGGAAATAGAAAGCGTACAACAATAACGTAATATTCGCACTAACACCCCCACATCCATTCAACCAAACTCTCATACCGTTAACAGCTAAGAGTTAGCAGGAAACATAATTGTCTGTTGGTGTGGTTGGCCGGAAGTGGAAGTGCTCTTATGCTGGCCATGCTTTACACGTTAAGTTAGTTATTTTACCTTGTGGGAAACTTGGACAGCCAAGTCTTACAGCAGTTTGGACGTTTTGGTGGCTGCATATGAACTTCACATTGTCTCAACTTTTCCAATGCCAATGGATCACCCGGATGACGTACCAAAGGTTTCTAAGTTTGTATGGGTGTGATGATGTTGATGTGTGTCGTTATGGTTGATGTTTTGTCGTTTAGTTTAGCGTTATTATTATTAAGTTTATTGTTATTGTAATCGTTTGTTGGTTGTTGTTGTCATTTAATGAGCAAGATGAAGATATTTGAGCAAATTTTCGATTTAATATACATTTTTAGAAAAAAAAAAGAAAAAGAAATTTGTTATGTTTTAAAAAGTTTGGTTTTGAAACACCAACAAAATTATAAGTAAAAGAAGTAATATTTATATTGTTAATTAAAAAAATTCATGTAAATTATTAATAATAACAAGGAAAAGATTTAACTTGGAGCATTCAACTACAAACCGGCCATTTTCCAAAAATATACAAAACAAGTATATTTTAAAATTCCTCTAAGCATTATAAGCGATATAATTCAAGCGTTTACCTATGCCTCTGTTGCTTTGAGATAGCGATGCTAGCCTGTTAGTCCAAAGGTGGTGGGTTCGGTTCCCGCCATAGACCCTGTTTGTTTTTCACAGACCAGTCAACAATCGCTTCCTAGGGTTGTATTTGTTAAAAAAAAACTTGTTTTTCGTTATCACCGGAAAAATGAACTTTGTGAAACCTTTACATAGTTTAGAAAAGGAAAATTTTTCCTCCTGGCCAAAATGATTTAGAAAGCTAATTGGAGTTTATGCATACTTCATAGGATAAGGCCCTTTCCGACCGACTGAAAACCGGTAATGTGGAAAGTTGTGCTGATTTTGTATACATCTCGGTCCTTGTATTACAAATAATATTAGAAAGTGCTTAATTTGTTCTATACCAGGAACTGATATAGTACAGAAACTGATATCACAGCAAAAAGTCATCAAATATCTTGTTTTTTTTTTTTTTTTGGTGAAATATTACTTAAATTTACTTTAGTTTCTAATAGACTAAAATGTCTTTTTAATTCAACATTAGCTTTCTATCTCCTTTTTTCGTAATAAGCTTTTAATTAAAATATAAATTGTTTCTACCATTTGATGTCTATCGAAATAATTAAGAACCCAAAATGTTGAGCAATTGAAATTCTTTAGCTTATACTGTTTGTATACTTAATAATTCCCAGTTGTTGTTTTAGAGTTTTTAAATTGCAACTTATTTCATCTCTTTTTTTAATCTAATATAATAATATTAAATAATATAATTTAACTTTTTAAATTTATTTCTTATTAAATTCTTTTATAAATTCTATTTTATTTTGTTTTATTTAGTTTCATAGCCCATTCAGGCTGGCACGAAAATAAGTAATTTCAAGTTTAAATTACGAACGAAATGAAAGGTGTTTATGCCGGTACTGAATGACATTTGAGTTGATTTCGCAAACATCGTCTTTACTGCGGCAGACATTGAAGTACTTTTTTCAGTTGAATAAATTCTTTGTTAGACTTATGCACATTTTTCTTTAAAATTTTTTCATAAATTTAATAATTTTCTTTCTTTTTTTAATTTAATATTGAATGTCAAAATTTTTATTTCTTTTAATTGTTGTTTCTCATAGTTGTAAATTTACTCATGGTTGAAGAAGAAAGTAGTTTCAGTACGAAAACAGAGTTGTATATTGTAAATTCTTGTTAATTTCATCGAAATTAAGTAAAATAACTTAATTTGGAAAATGTCAAAATATATGGGAAATTACTCAATTTTAACTTGATTTCGATCGAAATCACGAAATTGCTTAATTTGGCGTCAGCCTGAATGAGCTATCATTTAGTTTATTTTATGTTACTTAATTTTATTATATTTTATTTTATTTCGTTCTATTTTATTTTAGTTTATTTTATTCAGGGCTATCATGAATAAAATTCCGCTTGAAATTTTTTTCCCGGGGAACAATTCCAACTAATAGCAAGTAATAGGGAAAACAAAAAATTCTAATTGGAAAAGGGAGAAATTTCACGCGGAATTTTATTCATGATAGCCCTGATTATATATAATTTTATTTTTATGTAATTTATATTATTTTATATAATTTTAGTTTGATTTTTTTTTATTTTATTTGCTTTTATTTTATTTTATATTATTCTAATTTGATTGAATATATTTTATTTAATGTCATTTTATTTTTTTATTTTATGTTTTTTTTTTATTTTATGTTATTTTATATTATTTTAATTTGATTTTTTTATTTTATTTTTTTTATATTATATTATTTTAATTTATATTATTTCAATTTGATTTATTTTATTTAATTTTATGTTATGTTACTTTTTTATTTTAATTTTATTTAGTTTTAATTCATTTTATTTTATTTTATTTTTTTTATTTTATTTTATTTTATTTAATTTTATTTTATATTATTTAATATTAATTGATTCAATTTAATTAAATTCTATATAATTTAATTTAATTTAATTTAATTTAATTTAATTTAATTTAATTTAATTTAATTTAATTTAATTTAATTTAATTTAATTTAATTAATTTTAATTTAATTTAATTTAATTTAATTTAATTTAATTTAATTTAATTTAATTTAATTTAATTTAATTTAGTTTAATTTAATTTTATATTATTTAATTTAATTTAATTTAATGTAATTTAATTTAATTTAATTTAATTTAATTTAATTTAATTTAATTTAATTTAATTTAATTTAATTTAATTTAATTTAATTTAATTTAATTTAATTTAATTTAATTTAACTTAATTTAATTTAATTTAATTTAATTTAATTTAATTTAATTTAATTTAATTTAATTTAACTTAATTTAATTTAACTTAATTTAATTTAATTTAATTAATTTTGTTTCCGAAATGAAATTCTGGCCACACTCTTTGATATTATTCGAAAATTTGCATATGTGTTTATTTAATTTATCTCGATAAGCTTTTTCACACCAATTTTTAATTAATTAATTAATTTCGTCGTCAACAAAATTTTAAAATTCGTTTTGGTTGTAAATGTAAGTGTGTGACAACCCGAACGCTGTCGACATCGTGAGACAGCCCCTTATTGGAAAGTGGGGCTACATAGCTTTTTTCTTTTGAAAACCGAAAGTAAGTTAGAGTTTAGAGGCTGACAAATTGGGGAGTTATTATATATCCCCATTATAATTTTTTTCTTAAATTAATAACCACTGAATTGCGTGGTAACATAATTTTTTCATGTTTTTTAGTCCATTTAAAATAAATACTAATTTTTCTTAAAAGCCAGAAAGGCACATTTCATGTTCAGTAGGGCTTCTGACACCGAAATCCCACTGTTGCAATGCGGTTCTCAGTCTTTGGTTGGAATTGAACACATTTCCCCCATATCGTGGTTCAATTGAAATAATTTTTTTAATAATTTCAATTTTCCATCCAAGAGGAGTAAATTATATGTTTAAAATTATAAAATTGTTAAAGATTACAAAAATAATTCATGGTGTCTTTGTCTGTTGAATGCAATCAAGTTATTATGGAGTTTATATACAAATCAAAGAAAGGTGTAACTTAACAAATATAGAGTCCTTGAATCAATATATATGTACCATTGCAAATGTTGCATTACTATCTGTATCCAATAAATCTGAAGCAGCATCTATGCTGGCCTGCTCCAAGTCCCGTCGTTTCTTCTTCAAATTCTCCTTATGCATATCTGAGGCCCGATCCGTATATGTTGCATGTAGTAGAAAATGTTTGACAAGAATTTATTTGTTCCACAACAAGTTGGAATCGTACATATTTTTCGCACAACACAAAAATAAATAAAGTTGTAAGACATATACACAGTAGAATAGCAGAAGTAGCAGTAGTGGTAGAAAACAACATTTGATGGTATTTTAACAGTGGCAGTAAAATTGTAGCAGTAGTAATATTTGCATTAGAATTGATTAAAGATTGAATATACGTAGATTTTATTTGAGTATTTTTTTATTATATTTTTTTATTAGACAATAACACACACATATAAAAATAAAAAAAAAACAATTAATGTAATGGAGTTGATAGTTTTTTTTAATGATGGATGCAAAAAGGCAACAAAAATTCATATACAATAAGTTTTTAATTAATTTGTGTTTATAGATTATGTTGTTGTTTTGTTTATTCCGTAGCAATAATTCAATGTACAAATAACATCAAACATTGTGTATATTGTACAAATATGTATTTATATTTCGCAAATTAATTATAATTTATTTATAAAACCAATTCGATTTATATGCAATAATTATTTTTTAGTTATTGTGAACGAAAAAAGAAAGTGAAAAATATATTAAGCAAATCAAGTGATCGATGCGGTGAGTGTTTGAATGATATTGTTTGAATAAATTGTACAGTGGCGTGTAAAAGTAATGTCGCATTTGGTGATTTTTTTTATTTATTGTTGCATTTGCAGTTGCAGTAATTTCGTCACAGTGTTGTTGGAGTTTTTGTAGTTACAGTTGTTGTTGTTGCAAAAGTTTTTGTTGTATTTACAAACGTTTGTTTTGAAGGACGTTGGAAAATAAGAAAAATGGGGAAATAGAAAAATTTGTATTAGTTTAAGTTCACAATTTTTTTTTACATTTTATACAAAAATCACATACATATACATGAAATGAAATTTAAATTGAATTTAATTGACCAGAGCTGGAATAAGTCGTCTTTCAAGTTCATATAGATACTGCAAAATATTCATTCCACAAAGTATTTAAAATGAATATTGATAACAATAAGAAGAAACTTTAATTGAGCAGGATTTTTTTTAAATGAAAAAGTCAAACTGCGATTATACAGAAATACCCAAAATCTCCGGTAAGAATTTAACCTGCGACCTTCCGACTACTACAGTAGTAGTTTAAGATTGGAGCCACTCCAGTTGGAAGCTCCACAGATTTCATCGGTGCATTCCTATTGACTTTATAGAACGAATGGCGTAGTGTGGTGGTCAATCCCCAAGTACAACTTCGCTGGCTCTGTAATATCTGAATATTTATAAAATCTCTAAAGCATAAAACGTAAATAAAAATAAAGTTTTGAATCTTCGAATGTAGACGAAAGTACTAATGGAATGAATTTCATTTGCTATTACGGGCATTCGCTATTGTGAATTTCATTAGCTGTTGTTGTTCAAAATAGTGTTTAAGCTGAAACTGAAACTAAAATATAAATAAAAATACCACGTGCCATTTTCAAATCGGTTAAAAATTAGAAAATAGCAGAAATATGCGTTTACAAATACAGTTGAACCTCGATTATGCAAGTCACACATATATATATATACAAAAACGCACTTAATAGAGGTTTTACATGTAAAAGCACAAAAAGTATGTATTATTATAAATAAAACAAGAAATTTTAGTTTGTATTAAAACCAGAATTCTTATTTTTTGCACGGATAATAGAAGTAAATCACGGCTAATCAAGGTATAAAAAGATGGAAGCGTAGATAATAGAGGTAAAATCACGGATGATGGAGGTCAAGATACAAAGTGACAGAATACTAGTTAATAGAAATAGCCGATTGATAGAAGCCCAGATAAACGCGACAGACTTACGCCGGAATCGTCCAGCCCTCAAAAGTTGTTTGAAATTCATTTCCTTAGCAAAAAATATTTGCGCAGAAAGGTCCAACTATTTTGTTGCGTATTTTTTTCTGTAATCTTAGAAACAAAAAGTAAATTTGAGTTTCTAAGGGTCTTCAAGAGTTGATCACTCCAAAATATTTATAAAACTGAAACAACTACAAAATTTTTGGGTTATGTACTTGGTCTATAAAAAAAATATAGAACGAGCCCGATTTGCCCAACGATTGATTATTGCAACATTTAATATTTATAGCTTTCCTATTTATTGCGCGATACAGGAGTTTCGACGTGATTTTCATAACAAAAATAATCGACACTATTACAGTAATAAATTTATTTTTGTTTTGATTTCTTTGTACTTAAAGCAGAGTACGATAATAAACGAAACAAGTTGTTTGATTTAGTTTTGTTTCGTTCTTTGAATTGAGTCAAACAAAACAAAAACAATGAGAACGATTGCTCAAGTTGTTTTTTCTTTGTTTTTGCACATGAGCACAAACCAGAAAACATAGGCGATCGCCTGTAAGCCGCCTAACAGCCGCCAACGGCCACAAACAATACATTAATTTAATTGTACGCCGCTAGAAAAGAAAATAATGGGAAATAAATGAAAACGTTTAGAAATATTTGCAGAGAATTTGACATCATCATATAATATATATTTATTGCATTGTTATGTCACACATAAAATTTGTTTTATATATATGTATATGTAACTAAGCAGCAAAGCTATAACCAGGAGTCTTAAGACACCTCTCTTCTTGTTTTACTTTATAGCGGCAACTTAAAAAAAAACAGTCTGCATAAGCGCAACGTTTTCTTTTTTGTTAAATTTATAAGAAATTTTGTGTTAATGCTAAGAAGTTTTAAAGCGTGAAATAAAATCTTTTTACAAAAATAGACTGTACATGGGGTATTTCGCTGCAAATCAGGCCGTTTGTGATATTTTTAGTGCCCCTCAAAACAGCCTCCCTGATAAATTTGTGAAAGTTTTTGATTACTCTTTTAAAAAATAAAGTTGAACCTCGATTATCGGGGCCTGTATCAACCGGGTACATCTATTAACTGGCATGCGGTCAATTTGTTTCTTAACCTCCATTATCCGTGCTTTTATCTCTATTCCATTTTCTATAACGAATTTTGTTTCCCATTTTTTGTTCAAAGGAAATATTTTACGTGAACAAAATGTTTGCCTCTTATTCCCGATAAGGGTAATTGTGTACTCTTTTGTACTTTTATATAACCTCTATTAATAGTGTTTTTCGATTATCCGTGTTAAGCCCGGTCTTGTTCGATTCGGTTAATTGAGGTTCAACTGCATTAATTTAAAAAAAAAAAATGTGTAGCTCTGTCCAAATTAGATTTTTTTGGTGAAATTTTTTCTTTTATGTGTTTTTTGCTGTAAAATAACAAAAATTAAAAATTTTAAAAGCCCCCCGACTTTTTTCAGAAAAGAAGTTATATCTTCTAAACTGCTGGACCGATTTTCTTCAAACATAGCTAAGAACCCTCTCGATCAAGTCATCTTTCAAACAGAAAAAACTAAATGAAAATGGGTCCAGCCGTTTGGCCTGTACGTGTACACGGACAGACACATATATACACAGATACACAGATACACAGACACACACTAGAAACTTATAACACCCCTTTTTTTAGTCGGGGGTTAAAAATAGAAAAAAAAAATTTTTAAGTGTTTGTGATTAATAATTTATGCATTGTATAATTTTTTTTGTAACAAAGTGTATCCTTCGATTTTTTTTTAATTTTTAATCTTAAACTTTAACACCCAATAGCCTTAAAGCTCGTTCCTGTAGTTGGCATTCCATAACTAATATTGCTTTCTGTATAAAGGCATCTTAAAACAAAAATTTCGTATAACAAACATCTTAAATTAGAGCCATTATTATTATTAATAACATCTTTTGAACGATTAATAAAAATAATGCCCAAATTTATAAGAAAAGCTTTTTTGAAGGGCGATTAAAAATATCACAAAATTTGAGAAATTAAAACGCAAAAACTTCCAAACCATCCGATTTGACATGGAATATATATATACACCCAAAAAAAAGTTTTAAAATCAAGAAAAAACAATTTGATTTTAAGAACGTAACCTTTATGAAATAGAACTAAGTTTGTTTTCTGCTATTTTAAAAATTATCACTCTGGTTTTAAAAATGAAAAATATTTTGAAATCAAAAAAGAATATTTTTTTTTTGATAAAGACAACAACCTTGATATAAAGTTGGATATACTCAAATTAAAGTATTATATTTTTGAGTTAAGAATTAAATATTCTTGAAGTAATAATTAAGCATTTTTATTTTAAAACTTATTATTTTGATATTAAAAATGAATCGTTTGAATTAATAATGAAGAATTATTAAGTTAAGAATGAAAAGCCCTAAATTAATAATGGAGCGTTTTTTAATTAAGAATGAAACGTCCTAAATTAATAATGGAAGGTTTTTAAATTAAGAATGAAACGATTTAAATTAATAATATAGAATTTTCGTTGTTAAATTAAAAATATTATTTTTTTTAGAATCAAAATGCCCTTATTGTGAACAATTTTCGATAACCGCTAATGGAACGAATTTTCATTTGGGTTATGACGATTTTTTTGTGTTCCAGGATCATACAGGGTAATGGACATTAATATACACTTGGTCATAATAATGAATTAATTCTCTTTTTTTAACACGACACAAATATAAAATGTTACTCGCTGAAAAATATAATTTCGTTTATTTTTAAAACTTCACATTTCTTTTTCATTATGACTTCAAAAATTACAATTTTTATTTTAATAAGAAAACATTATTGTTTTTGAAATTTTTAAAATGAAAACGCACATTTTTGTTTTAAAACTGCTTCGTTATAAAAATAAGAATGTTATATATTAATGTTATAAGAAATATTCATATTTTAACAATTATTTTTTAAAATGCTGCATTTTTAAATCGAAAACGCAAGATTCTTGTTTTAAGAATGCGTTTTTGGTTCAGTGTATATATATATACATTAATGGAGCTCATATACATATGTGCCCTTAATTATGAAAGTGGTCTAAGTCATGTGCATTTTTGCTTTGAAAAATCAAATAAATCTTTGAAAAACTTCAATAAATATTTAAACATAATTAAATAAATTTATTTATTTTAATTTGAAATTTATTTGCTGGTGGTTCAGCGTTGTCTATATGCATTTCATTGTTGCTGTAACAAATCATCAGTACACTTCAACCATACATTTTTAATAGTCACATACCTCTTATCTTATGCACAGACTTTCAAGAACTATTTGATTTATTACAGCAACAATGAAATGCATATAGACAACGCTGAACCACTAGCAAATAAATTTCGAATTAAAATAAACTTCTGACAATATGTCGAATAATAAATTTCTTAAATGTTAAATTTATTTATATAAATCGAGACTGGAACAACTCTAAATTAAAATGCTGCTTAATATAAAAATACTTCTTCATTTGTTCAAATGTAATCTACTAAATATCTCGACAAGAGCAATATATGACTTAGAGTACTTTCATAATTAAGGGCACATATATTGATAAATTTTTATTTATTTGATAGGTTCATACCCACTTTGTAATTCCTATCAAATTAGATTTTTAGATTAGCTTTTAAACACACAATGTTAAATTATTTTACTGCTAGAATACCACGATGTTATACAAGACTGCTGGTTTAGCTGGACGCATTGCCTTTTTAGGCAAAATATAAAGTTTGCAGAGGAATTGTAGCAAAACATTTCAGTAGCTTTAGATCGTTCACGTGTTTAATTTTTCTTGCAATTCGTATAAAACGTATAAAAAAGGTTTCATTTTGACATAAATATAAGCGAAATTTTAAATGAAATCATCGCATGTTTATTTAATTGTAAAGAGTAGGTTATGCCATTAATAAAGGCAAACAATATCAGCCAAATGGCTGCGTTTGTATGAACATATTTTTTCAAATAAAATTATACATTACCGATTCACACATTTGTGGATGTATGTCGATTGTGGACTATTCATTGGCATGGACCTTGTCTTTCATGTAGTTCTAAAGAAAAAATTGCAGAGAAAATTTTTCGCGCTATAGAGCGATGGTATCTTACTTGTGTGTAATGCTTTGTTGAAAATAGCCGTCCTTCACATCAATATCTTATAATTCAAGAAAAACAAAATCAATTATCGCCATTCGATATGGCACTCCTTCCATCGTTAAAGTTGCGTCAGCCTCATTTTCGACGAGGCACAGTGGGAGATTTTGTCAAAAAATTAAAATACTACAAAGCCCTAAAGTGGGCCAAATCGGGTTAATGAAAAATTTAAATTCATATGTCATGGTGATGTTTGTAACCTGATAAAAAAGAATTTTTGCAAGTAGATTTTTCTGTCTAAGAATTATTAAAAGTTTTCTAAAACATCAGCTTAAGATTTTTTCACTCATCCGATTTCGGCCACTTTAGGGATTTGTGGCTTCACACCCTTTTAAACATATTAAGTCCACATTCTAAAATTTGGCACTGTAACATAAATTTTAACTCTTATGAAATTTTAAAACAATCGGATGGCCTGTTTATATAAATTGCTGAATTGTTTTAATTTTTTGCCAAAGTCTCTCACTGTGCGAGGTAAGGCCCAATTTCACTGCTAGACCAGAAACCTCACCAATCAGTTACACTTTCAGAATCGAGAGGCTTTTGAATAATTATTCTTGGTTTTGAAGTGCTCCAGATGTGACAATTTCGCTTGATAAAGTAGGATCCGAGATGGCAATGGGACGGCCCAAAAATGCTTTAGTATTGCAAACTGTTGCATTTTTATAAATGACATAGTTTTTGGTTGGTGTAACTTTAGTGTTAAGTGTAACTATACTATAACTAACTATAACTATTTAAATGGCGTGCTATATGAAATGCAACGTCTTCTTGTTATTTGTGTCTAGCGTCTGCATTGGCTAATATGTTTGTATGGTTGTATATTTCTTAATAAGCAGTAGCTATATAATTATTTTTGTTGTTATGCTTTGAATGTTAACTTCAACGTCGTCTGGTATGTTTGTATATTCTTTAGTTAAACTAATCGTTAAGTGGTTGCTTATTGCAGCTTTGTGGTAAAACCAATTCAGTTGCGCAATTCAAGCTGGCGCACAATGGTTCCTGCTAGTGTAAGAGCGTAGATAAATTCAAAATTTGAAGTGTTTGAGACGTAATGTTTTTTCTGTTTTTTCAATAAAAATATGTCCAAGTTACATATTTTACTACGTTCATCAATAGATTTTATTTTTCTTTAGGAAATATCCTTGCATAAAGTAGCTATATATGTGTAATCAAAAAAGTTGACATATAACAACTAAAGTTTTGAAGACCTATAACTTTAAAAGTATAGGAGTCATACTTACATATTATATACTTTTAAAGAGGTGATTTTATTGCAAATAAAACTGTGTTAATTTTTTATCAAAGTGGTGTAATAAAAAAAAAATTTCAACCAATTTTTCGATCTATCTTTAAATTTTAAGAATTAGATTTTAAAGTGGACCTACAATTTTGCCGCCACTCCCCTCCACTTAGATATTAGCACAGGTATATTGCTATATGTTTCACTTTTGCGTCCTAAAAATTTTAGCTGCTAATACCTGCCAGCCTGCAAAATATTTACAAAATACTTTAACTACTACATTTCGGAATATGAATTTTTTTAAGTTTTTCCAATAAAATTAAACAAAATTTGTTTTTTATTTTTTGGTTTAAATGTCAAATATTATCATAAAGAATTATTGTGCAAATAATATTTAAAAAAAATGCCTTTGGTGGGATTCGAACCCGCAACCTCTTGAATCAGCAGAGTCTTATCTGCTAAGCCATGCTTTATATTTGTGCTATGTGGTTATTGATCAATTGTTCCTTATCTTTTAGGTGCGAACGCACTTAAAGCGAGTTATTTTGTTCAGTTTTTGTTGTTTGTCAAAGTAAGAGTATGTCAGAGAAGATTACAGCGACAATGTGGTTGTTGTTGTTTCGTAATGGCAGCTTCGCGTTATTATATTTTATTATTATTATTTATTTTTTTTATGTAAAAAATAAAACAAGTATTACTTGGAAATAAAAATAAAAAAAAATAATTTTTAAACTTCAATCTCAAAAAAGCTAATATTTGCAAGACGAAAAAAATTAATTTTTTTTTGCGCATTATGAACAATTCATCAAAACAACTCAAAAAAAACATAAAAACAAAAAAATTTAAATTTCTATTTTCTTGGAAATCCAAAAAAAAAAAATCAACCTTGGAAATTTTTTTACAATATACCCCACTGTGCGATTTTCAATGTTGATATGTCGTAGTAATCCTTGATTTCTTGTCTGCAATCGATTTTTTACTAAACTCAAAAATGTTTTCTAGATCAAGAGTTACAGATTTTAGCTACGCAAACCCCAAAAAGGAACCACTGTGTGACGATGCAGTTTATTTATGAGACAATATGTATTTTTACTACCTGAAAGCTTTTGCAGAGGCAAATTTTCCCACTTAAGTTACGAAATGAAAACGAAAGTACAGCTAATTTCTGAACAAAAATAATACTATTAAAAAATTTTAAATACCTTTTAGAGCAGCTTTGATTAATGCTAGGAACACAACTGGGACGTACGACGAATTTTTCGGTGCGAACTTTCGTCATAAAAAATAAAACACATATGTTCATATGAAAATGAACACCACACCGCCGTAGAACGAAATTCGTCGTGCGTTACGAACTCTGAGATAGATTTATTTCTATTTTGTACGCCGACGAACGACGAAAAACCCAATTTTCTCTCACTCTCTTTAGATACACAATAAACAGTGTGACCAGGTTTTAAAATGAAATTAAGCTAAATCACGTATGTCTTTAATATATTTTTAGAGAATACGCAATTTGGATTAAAAAAAGGCTAAAAAAACTAAATCCGTTTTTAAAAAAGCTAAAAAAGAAGCTAAGAGCTTAATGAAAATTTTAAAGCTAAATCCAGAAGAAATAAGCTAAATTTAGCCCAAAATTAGCTAATATGGTCACACTGATAATAACCAACTCTATCAATTATAAGAGCTGAATTCGCTGAGTAAATTCGTCGTTATTGTGCTTCACACGACGAATTTACGCACCGAATTCTTATCGACGAATTCGTCGAGGTGGACGAAATTCGTCGTTCGTCCCAATTGTGTTCCTAGCATAAATCTTATAATATGCTATGCAGTTTGAGACATTATTCCTACTCTGGTTTTAAAATCATAGATGTTAAGGAAATTTTATTTTTTACAAAACAAGTGTTTAACTCATACACATTAACATTAATTCATTGAGTGGTAATAAAATATGTATGAATGTGGTATATTTCAATTGTGTTTTAAATAGAATTAGTCCAATGTTGTTAAATGTGGTAATTATATGTACATATGTTTGTATGTATGTATATAGAAATAATTATGTTACATGGAATCAATCCTTTGTTGAATGTCCCTGACGCAAAATAAACAAGTAGAATTCATTGTTTAACTTTAGCATTTGGCATGTAATACAACCATGAAGGCAAAGCTCTGTGTGACACTTTAATATTTAATCGAATTTATGTGATTTGTAATTTGTCATAATCTGTCATGTTTTTCTTGCCAACAATATCCATTGTCAATTAATTGTATTAACTTTTTCATGCCGCTCTTATATTGTTAATTAATATATATATATATATCATATGCTGTTAATCTGTTCATATACGTACTCATATTTATGTATGTTTGTATGTACATAGCCTGTGGTTTTCATGAATAACAACGTAAGTCGAAAAATCTAAATTTTCAAGAGAGGCAAAATATCTGACAATTTATAAAAATAAAAAATAATAGACTGCTGTTTTTGGAATTTTATAAATTAAATTTGTTTTCTCTATAATTATTGGGGAATTGATGAAAGTGAAAGATAAGGATGTAAAAGGGCTATTAAGGTAAAACCAAAAAAATATTTTGTTTTTTGTTGTAACAAAAAACGTATTGATTTAATATTCCAACTTATTTCAATTTCAGTTGGTTACAAGAAAAATCAACTTGTTACTTTATTTGCTACAAACAGCAGTTAAAGGTAATAATAATGATGCTAGCTCCAGGTTGGCAAAAATATTTTTGCGAATGATAGAAGAAAATCAAATTGTCGGATTGCGGTCTGCTGAAGCAAATAATGTGTTTAAACCTCTAACCGGCCAGATCGTAAAAATGATCGGATGAAGCCAATATTTTTATAGCTATGCTATTTTTAATGGATAAAAACAAATAACAGAGGTAAAATTGTTCATCAAACAAAATTTTCAATTAAAAATTTAATTGATTCAATTAATTCGAGTGGAAAAAGCTTAATTTATGTTATCAAATTGTTTAAGGGTGAATATTTAATAATTTTTTTAATTGATATTACAAATACTAAATTGATATTACAAAATTTTTCATATCACTTTTTTTTTGTCAAGGTGAAAACATTGGAAAATGGGGATATTTTTGTACACACAAACCGTCAAGACTATCTTGAGACTTTCTTTATTATTGGGTTTTTAACTTTTTTACTTCAAAAACACAACAGAACTCAAATATAATATATTTACTACACACAAAAAAGTAATATGAATAATTTTGTAATATCAATTAAAGTTGTGTTATATCAATTGACAAAAAAAAATTAATTAAAATTTTACCTATAAACAGTTTGATAATATCAATTAAGTTTTTCCACTCAAATTAATTAATACAATTAAAAATTTAATTGAATCAATTAAATTGTTAATTGTAAACATTAATTGTTGAATACTGTGTACTTACAGTAAAATTTTAAAGTCAATCGCTTTATTCTAAATTTGTTTTTTAATAGTTGCGAAAAATTCAATTTTTGCAAAGATTTTTGGAGGTAATTGGATATTTATCCGGACACAAAAATATACTCATGATACTCAATATGTCCCCGTATGCATTTCTGTTTATGTGTGCTTTGGCTATTTGAAAATATTAATTAAAAATTAAAATAAATATAACTTTAAACAATCTAGATAAAACAGACTAGTTACATCATGGTCCCATGAAATGCAGTCATGGATCAGGTCGTTTTCCTACAAGCATTCATTGCTGCACGATAAGTGTTCGTATTAAAATGTTTATGATCGTATGCACTTACAAATTGTATGCGAGTAGTCTATAACTGTTCCATATGGAGTAGTTTTGGGGTTAGTCCAATGTAATGCAAAGTTGGGCCATGTGATCCAACCCTAGGACATCGTAATGCTAAATCGAGCACTTTTCCATATATTTGGAGTACTCCTACTCCTCTTTGTAGGGCTATTTCAACACCTTGCCTGTTAAGTTTTCTACCAGTTAAATTTTTTTGAAGCACTGATGCTTAAAATTTTTGCAAACGAAATATTCCTGTATAAACTCATGTGTAGGCGAATAAATACTCAGAGTATTTTTAAATTTATCACTATGATTGTAGCTGATACAGAGTATAAATCTTTAGTTATAGTCTTTGTGCTGCTTAGTGAACTTGTAGGAATATAATATTTCTATATATGGACTCATGTTGTATTACATTTTATGTATTAGTTCATATCAGGGAATGACAAAAGTAACGTTTTAAGTATTTGTTGAGTGTTAAACCGAATACGTATAACGATTTACATCCGACTACTATGTGTATACACATTTTATTAAATTATCTAGAACAAACGACAACAAGTAAAATTTATAGACTGTGTGAATATAAAAATATTCTGAATATTAAACCGAATACACAAGCGTAATACAGAGCTATTGTATTTTCACACATACACATAAAGCACGTTTTCCAAGAGCCACACATTTTCCATTCCACTTTTTTTTATACACAAGAGATTATATACAATGGCGAATGATGAATAAATATTCCGAGTATGACTGTTTTTTTTTTTTTACTGAATAAATAAATATATAAATATATTCTGTGTGTAAAAATATTTGTAGTTGTAGTCTAGTTTCGGTTTTTGCATAAACCAAGTACAGATACACTTGTGTGTTAGAATTGGCTTTAAGGTACAATTAGACGTGACATGGCCATAATGCTATAGCCATAACCAAACCAAAATTTAATTGGTTCGTATGGTAATGGTCATGGCATTATGGCGAGCCACCTATAATCGAATACAGTGTTGCCCATTACTTTGTTGCTAACGGCTGTTTTCTATGGCTATGGTTATGTCACGTCTGATTGCACTTTTAGTCATAGTTCTTTGAGAGAATATATGGGAGCGTAAAAATTACAATTAGAATTATACGCAGTTGCTCAAATTAAGAATATTTACTTATGTATATATTTTTTGAGTACTTATTGTCATTCTCTGGTTCATATATCAGTTCATATATAATACTTTTGCCATGTATAATCCTGTATATTTACATACACGATTTCATATATATTCATATATTTATATACATTCATATATTAAAAATATATGGACCATACATATGTATTTTTTTTTTAACCGGGGTGCCAAATAAAACGTGTGTATTTATATTATTTCTTATTTTTGTATGATAATAATTTGTTCGCATGCTAAGTCATGTTTCATAAAATTTAAATGCGAAAAATTCAGTCAGTTCTCGTTGAACCTTCATAGTGAAGAGACATTAAAGCGGATTTTTTTTACATACATACATACGAAACAAATATAAAAAACAACAAAATCAAAAATCATACAAAAAATATTCGTAATACATATTCACCTTGATAAATAAGCTTATTGGCTTTACTAATATTTTTTACATAGCAAGAAATAGCAAAAACAAAAAAAAAACCGTAAACACAAACAAAGTTCCCTTGAGGAATAATACTCTGTATGAGTACCTCAAAGGAAAAAAATTTTGAAGTGAGTTCTAACGGCAGAAATGCTTATTTTACTGTGAGTTCTGAAACTCTTAATGAAAAAAATATAAATAATAAATCTGATGAAAATCTTTTTTTAACGGCAAAGCCAATTTTTCGTCAGCGATCAACTTCGCTTTGTCCAATGCCAACTAGTGAATCGTTAACATTACCATTGCCTAGTACTTCTTCATTTAAGTCTGCGATATCATCCGCAGCGGGCTCGCCTTCATCACTAAACCAAGTTATCACTACAGATAACAGTAGCTCAAAACCCAAGGTACAAGTGGGAATGGACAGATATATAACAGTGGTAAAGCGTGGGCGAAGCCCAAATTCTTCAAAAATTTCATCTGCTCCAAAGATGTCTAGGGATAACAGCGCATCATCTACCAATCGTCAAAATCGTTTTTCATTATTGCAAGACACCGACGACAAGCCCTCTACATCATCGCAAAAGTCTTTTAAGCCACCACCTATTTATCTGAGAGAAAAAAATTCTAACGCACTTATAAAAAAACTACTGTCGACCATTGGTGAAAATACTTTTCACATCATTCCAATTAAACGAGGTAATATTGATGAAACTAAAATCCAAATATATAATGAAAAAGATTTCCGAAAAATTGTTACTGAATTCGAAAAAAATAAAACAAATTTTTACACATACCAACTTAAGAGTGCTAAAGGCCTACAGATAGTATTAAAGGGCATAGATTCATATGTTGAACCCGAAGAAGTAAAATGTGCACTTGTCGACCAGGGATTCAAGGTAAAAAATGTTACCAACATATTTAATAGAGAAAAGGTCCCCCAACCCCTATTTCGGGTTGAACTGGAGCCGAACGACATACAATTGAAAAAAAATGAAGCCCATCCAGTTTATAACGTAAAGTATCTCTTACATCGAAAAATCACAGTTGAAGAGCCACGTAAGCGTTCAGGTCCCGTACAGTGCCATAATTGCCAAGAATATGGCCATACGAAAACTTACTGCAAGTTACCTACAGTGTGTGTTATCTGCGGTGAATTGCATGGTACTGCTAGCTGCACTAAGCCAAAAGATCAAGCAGAAAAAAAATGTAGTAATTGTGGAGGTAATCACACAGCTAACTATAGAGGGTGCCCTGTATTTTCTTTCGTTAAACAGGCTATGGGTCAAAAACCCAAGCTAACTCCAGCTCTACAAGTAAACGCGAACTCCGACACTTTTGCTCAAATCAGCCAACCAGTTACTTCACGTGTATCGTATGCTGATGCTGCTAAGACTAGTTCAATTCCCACGCAAAATGTTCCACCGCCAAATAATTCAACGAATTCAAACTCAAGCTTTAACTTTAGTCGCCTTGAAGCTACTATTGAGAATCTGGTGCTAACTATAAACAACTTTACTACAACTATGACAAGTATGATGCAAGAAATGCTGCGAATGCAGAATACACTGCTTCAAGCATTAGTTAATAAACCATGAACACGTTACAAATATGTTTCTGGAACGCAAACGGCATTCGCCAACATAAAAATGAACTTGAGCACTTCCTCATGGAAAAAAATATTGATATAATGTTAGTTTCTGAGACTCATTTGACCTCAAGAAGCTTATTTAAAATAAATGGTTACACTTTATATGATACAAAGGACCCGAGAGAGAGAGCATGTGGTGGATCAGCAATTCTGATTAAGTCAAGACTCAAGCATTATGTCCTTGACAACGTTAGTGAAGAATATTTGCAAGCAACGAATATTTTCGTAGAAAATTTTTGTGCGAATTTCGTGATATCGTCAATTTACTCACCTCCCAGATTTTCAGTTACCGAAGATCAGTACGAGAAGTTCTACAAATCGCTTGGATCTTGTTTCGTGGCAGCTGGTGACTACAATGCAAAACATACGTACTGGGGATCGCGTCTTGTTACACCTAGAGGTCGAGCCTTGTTCAATACAATTTCAAAAATGGGCTTAGATGTCATTTCGAGTGGGGAGCCTACTTACTGGCCTACTGATGTAAGAAAAATTCCAGATGTTATAGATTTTGCCGTCACTAAAAATATTCATAGGGACTTAATTCATGTAGAGGCCTCTCTAGATCTGTCCTCCGATCACTCTCCAACAATAGTTACAATTTTCAACCCACTAAGGAGTGATTTAACTACCTCATATGTGAAGATGATTAATGGAATCAACTGGCTGGCATTCAAAAAATATCTTAGTAGTCACTGCGTAGAAAACATTCAGCTTAGATCATGCGATGATATTGAATTTAACATTGCCAATCTTAACGAAAATATTAAACAGGCTGCTGAACACGCCACTACCTCCTATCCGCAGACCGGCTTTAACAGAATTTATTCTACGGAAATTGAACGTCTTGTATGTGAAAAAAGGAGAGCTAGAAGAGAATGGCAACAACACAGATCACCCCTAAATAAAATCAGACTTAAAGAATGTACTAAACGACTCAAAGAGCTGCTATCGTCGGAAAAAACTGCACTACTGGAAAAGTATTTAGAAGGTCTTGATGTAACGTCCGCATCTAATTACTCTTTATGGCGCGCTACTAGAAATCTTAAACGACCCGTTGATATTAAATCACCATTGCGTACTGCGACCGGAGGCTGGGCAAGAAGTGATAGTGAGAAAGGCAACTTATTTTCTGAGCATTTAAAATCTGTATTCACTCCCAATTCATGTACGGGTGCTGCTGATTTACCGTGTGTAGTTTCTCTACCCCCTCGTCCCTTAAGGTTTAAGATGCGTGAAGTACAAAAAGTAATTGCTGAACTCAACCCGAAGAAAGCTCCAGGTATTGATGGCATTAGTAACAAAATGCTCATGAACTTGCCTCATATTGCAATAAGAATCCTGCTATTTACTTTTAATGCTATTTTAAGAATGCAGTATTTTCCACATAACTGGAAACTGGCCAAGATCAAAATGATTCCAAAGGCGGGCAAAGATCTTACCAAGACTGAGTCATATAGGCCTATAAGCTTACTATCTACAATCTCAAAGCTTTTCGAAAAGCTGCTCATGACTAAATTGTCCAAAATTTTAACTGATAATGGGTGCATTCCAGACCATCAATTTGGCTTTAGAAGTCAGCACAGCACGATTGAACAAACGCATAGATTGGTCCAAGTTGTAAGAAGAACATTTGAAGAAAAGAAGTATTGTTCTGCTCTCTTTATTGATGTTTCTCAGGCGTTTGATAAAGTATGGCACGAAGGCCTAGTTTTAAAATTGAAGACATATCTGCCAACAAACATTCAAAAGCTTTTGGAAAGTTATATTATTGGTAGGAAGTTCACTGTTGTGGAAGGAGAGTTCACGAGTGTGCCCGAAACTATTTTTTCTGGTGTGCCCCAAGGTAGTATTCTGGGTCCTGTCTTGTATTTAATATATACTTGTGATATGCCTGTGAGCAATAATATCCATATTTCTACTTTTGCCGATGATACAGCCTGTATGAGTGTGCACGAAAACCCTTATGAGGCATCCCGCAATCTCCAGGAACATATCACCCAGCTGGAAATATGGCTGAACTTATGGAGAATTAAAGTCAATGAACAAAAGTGTGTCCATATAACGTTCACCCTAAGAAGAGATACTTGCTCCCCCATTCGAATCAACAATCAAAATATTCCTCAACATTCCCAAGTGAAATACCTTGGTATACACCTCGATCGAAGACTTACATGGAAATATCATATTGACTCTAAGTTAACTCAGATGAAACTTAAGTTAACTCAAATATATTGGTTGATTGGCAGAAACTCAACACTCAGCCTAGACTGCAAACTTTTATTATACAAGTCGCTTTTGAAGCCAATATGGCGCTACGGAATTCAGTTATGGGGCACTGCTTCAGCTTCCAATGTCGAGAGAATCCAACGAAGGCAAAACAAAATTTTACGGTTAATAACATCGGCTCCATGGTACATCCAAAATTCTATTATACATCGAGATTTAAATATGCCACTAGTGACTGAAGAAATTGAAAAATACGCAGGCAAATATTTAACAAAACTCGAATCACATCCTAATCCGCTTGCTCGTAATATTTTGAACTTTACTGGACACGTCCGCTTAAAAAAGAGGGACACACGGGCTCTTATACCTAACACTCCAGATGGGACTACTTGAAAATACTTTCCCCACTTTTTTTTTTTTTTGATTATCACTACTAATGTATTATTTATAACTATCACTAAGTTTATGTCCGACACTGGTCGGGCCTAATAATTTTTTTTTATAGATTTAAGATTTGAATACTTATTGTTAGTTCATATATGAAGATACAATAAATAAATACATGCATTAAAAAAAAAAAAAAAAAAAAAAAAAAAAATTCAGTTAGATCATATTTAGCGAAATCTTTTGTAGTTATATCTAAAGAGAGAGAAAAAATTAAGAAATGGTACCAATAATTTAAAATCGACAGAAATGGACTTACGTCGTTACTCTTGCAAGCCACATTAACATATGTATGTTATATACATTTATATACTATCGCCTAGGTTCTACATTCGTAAAATGAAATGAAAGTGAAATTTTCTCTTGGTTTGTGTTCTTAATTTCGTAAAAGCGATTTAAAAAGTAAAATTTCATTTTCAGTTTTTTTCAAACGAAATTGAAGTGTTCTGGAATCCAATTTCACTACAAAAAAAGTAATTTGAATTCGGCAGCAAACAACATTGTGAAAGAAAATACGTTTTAGTAAAAATAAAATTTTTGTAACTTTTTATTGCAAAAATACAAAAATGTAGGCATATAAATAACATTTGTACATAAATAATTTTTTTAAAAAATTTTATTTGTGTTTTAAAGGCATAAGTACAAAAACATGGAATAAGAGGAGGCGTTGCTAAAATATATGGGAAACAAATCCGGGATTAGCTAAAGGGTTTTGTAAATGATTTCTTCAAGGCGTTCATAAACTTTTAGCGAACTTGCGATTTTTTCGCGAACTTGCGTTTTTTCCCGAATTTATTTTATTTATAACAGTTTTGCCAATTTTTAATGAATTTTAAGGACTGCTACCGATATTGCAACTTCTCGCGAATTTTTGCATTATTCGCAATGAAAGCGAATTTTTGCAAAATTCCCCTTAGCATTTTTTGCGAATTTTAAAAAATATTAGACTTTGCTATTAAATTTTTGCATATTTTCGCCATTTTTGCGATTTTTAACCTAAATTTTTGTCTTCTTAGAGTTTGGCGATTTTTAATAAAAAATTATGGCTTCTTTAAAATTTTGCAATTTTTCGCAAAATTTTTATTTTTTTTTTGCGAAAGATGTCATTTTTGCAACGTCGTTTTTGGCTTTATTTATTTATTTATTTTTATTTAGACTTAAAATTTAAATTTTTTGCACGGTTTGGCGAATTCTCATAATGTTTTGCGCTTTCTCCCGACTCAATGACTTACCCTACAGTGTTAGCGAGTTTAATCAATTTTAGTTTAGAGCTTGTTTCCAATATTGCAAATTTTCTAAATTTTCGCGATACGTGATTTATTATATTTTTTTTATCAAGATTTGATATAGATTTTTGCATTTATTTTTATTACAAGTACATAACCATAATTTTTTTGGTGAATATACTTATATGCAATTAATTCTTTCCGCAGTGAATATTTGCATATTTTGGCATCCATTGGCTACAAAAATATCCATAGCAAGACAGATAGGTAGTCAAATTTAATTCTTTCAAAAGTCTAATTTAAGCGACGAATTTTAGAAGGCAATTTCGCCGTTCGTCCCAATTGTGTTTATAGCATAAAATGTTTTTTTTTTCATGTTGCTTGAAATATTTATTTGAAATAAACTGGGAATGAAATCGTCATGGCAAAAATTTTCATTACTTTTCTAGAACACAGTGATATTGTCTTTGAGGAATTAAAAACGTTTTCAATTTCATTTGTAGTGGAATGTAGAGCCTGGGCGTATATTTGCGGTTTATATGGATTGTTAAGACAGATTGTTAGTTAGTGGCATTAGCAAACCTTTTTAAATCGGTTGTAAAAATTCTTATATTTTTAATCACTTTGTACACAATTTTCCAAAAAATAAAACAATAAAGTATTGTATTACACTTTATACATGTATGTATGTATGTATGTATGTATTTGTGTACACGTATCCATGGACATTATATACATATACATACTTAGAATACTAGTATTTGTGTTTTTTAAGTTAAGACATTCATGTAGTAGTATATGTGGTTAAAGTAAACAACAATAATAAAAAAACATATAAATATATTAATTAAATACAGTTAACAAGAAGCATATAAAATTTCAATTACTAGCTTTATTCAAACCTGAGCGGGACGCATAATTCACCAAGGCGAATTCGAGCAGAGCTCCAAATACGAACGTCAGACACACGCCAGTCCAAACGTCAATGGCCTTTGTGTAGGAGACTGGCGGCAGTGAAGCATTAATACCAGATGTTTGTGTAGCCATTGTTAGGAGAGTGGTAACACCTTCGCAATAACATTGTAAATAATAAGAGAAATTAAATATGAGTACTTGTGAGTGGTTTACACGGTTTACAAAAAATTTACATACTTATAGAATTAAAGCAATACGTAAATTAAGTCTGTCTTTAGTTAACAAACAGTTGCTGACTAAAGATTGCTTAAGTTTGCTACTCATTATCCTACATAATCGTTTAACTTTTGAGAAAATGCAACCGTGATCTAATGCAGCTTATGAAAATTTTTAAAAGACAATAACAACTCATTAGATCAGGGGGCAAATTACGGCATTCGATACGATTCGAAATTTAAAAATATTTCCATATAAACTCTATTGAAATATTTCGTAATTCCGTTCGATAACGAGTGCCGTAATTTGTCCCCAGGTTTGGTTGCATTTTCTCAAAACTAGAACTACATAATCGTCGAATAGTGATTATTAGCCTTTACTTACACTCCATTTAAGGCAATTGGCTTTTGTTAAGCTTTAAAGTTTTTAAACGAGAGATTTTGCACTTACGCAGCGTAGCAAAAGTTCAATAAAAAACTGCAGTGAATCTTTTTTTTGTTTTTTTTTTTTTGCATATGATTGACTGTATATTGTGGTAATGTGTATAAGAAAATGATTTCTGTGTGGATAAAGTGTTAAAAGTGACTTAGAAGAAAACCTAGTGCTCCTAACTGTACAGAGATGGCGTGCTTGTTTCAAAACTTACCCAACGATACCCGAGCTGGTACAGCACCTTGATCAAGCCAGAATGACACCCATGAGACAATTACCAGCATACAGCATGGGATATAAATTTGAATTAAGTAATATGAGAATTCTCGCTTGAATAGTAGATCGACTTTGAGGCAACTGTATTCACCTATGAGTATATAAGGTATAAAACATATACAAAAACAAATAAAACAAAAATACAGGGCAATGTGGTGTACACTCGGTGTTCAACCCAAAAAACATAAATATACATATGTACATATACATATTTGAAAATTATTAATAACAAAAAATAAATTATATTATAAATAATAAAAAAGGACAAACTAAATAAAAAGTGTTAGACAAATTGAAATGCGGAAATTATTGTAATTAAAAACTCATAGGATATTTAAAAAAAAAATATCACAAATAAATAGAAAATTAAATTAAAAATTAATGCTTCATAGGCAAGTAGAATCAACACAATATTTGCATTTATGTATTTGCATCAACAATATTTAACGGAAATGAACTTAAATGGCAAAATTTACATGACAGCAAAAAAAAACAATTTATTTATTTCATTTCCGTTAATTTGTTGGCAATGCGTTCCATACTCTTCAAGACAAAGTTGTTTATTTCAATTTGATTTTGTTCATTTATTTTTGTCGTTGCATTTCAATTAAATTTTTTTTTGTCTTAATATTCTCATATTTAGTATTTTTCAATACTGTCTTTTATTTTGTTAACAGCTGGCTCATTATCTACAATATGAACATTCCCTTTATATGCATTTATAGAATACTTTCAAATAAATATTTAGGTATTTAGATAGTTTTTTAACTTAAAAAAAAATAAATTATATTTTGTGTTATATACATATAAAAGAAAAATTATTACAAATGATTTGTAATATTTTCATTCAATTACATATATCGATAAGTGGTTGTATTTTATCTCATCAATGCATCTGGCAAATAAATCCAATCCACAAAAACGAAAAGAGTTTAGATGACTGTGTGAGTGTGTGTGTAAGTGATAAATAGTGTGAGTAAAAGTATAAGAGGAGCGAAGTGATTGATTAGTTCACATTAGTCAAACAATCTGTTTAGCTTTTGTTGTTTTGTTACTCGTTGTAATAAGCGGTTGTTGTTGCTGTTTGGAGTAATTTGATACATTTGCATTGTGATTGTTTTTATTACCTATACACTACAAGCCACATGAATAGAACTGCCTTAAACTATTTTGATCACTGGTCAAAAATGTTGACTGAATCAAAAAACACACAAAGCAAATACAGCCAATGAAATATGATCTAAAAACATTAAACAAGTTCCAACAGAATTTAATGAAATACGTCCCAAGAAAACGAAATTATTCCCAAAACTTAAAATGAAATAAAGCCCGAATATTGGGATGAAATAACTGCCAGGAAAAAAAACTAAATAATTTCTAATGAAATAAAAATCCCAAAAATATGAATTATGTCCCAAATGAATAAATATTTTAGGAGAAAATCCGCAAGAGAGGCCACAAGGGCTAGTAGTGCAGAAATGCTTTGGAAAGCGAAGCCAATTTTGTACTTACCGCAGAGCAGAACATCCTTTAAGCCGGTAATGCAGATATAAAAAAAAATCAAGTCCCAAGCAACTAAATAGCTCCCAAATTGTTTCGTTATGAAAACCTATAAATTTCTTAGAGAGACAAATACATACATAGGTCCCACATCAAATGAATTAAATCCCAAATTTTTCGAAGCTGAAATAACTTCCAAAATTTTTTTTCGAACTTATTTCATCTAAAGTTTTTTGTTATAATGAAATAACTCAAAAAAATAAATACTTTTTTTTTTGGAATGAAACAAATTCCAGAATTTTTGGAGCAACTTCATGCTGCAATAATTTTTGGAATGTCCGAGAATGAAAGAATTACATCCTTGTATATAACCAACGTTCTTCGCACTGCGCCTATGGATGGGAAATGGTCCTGCATCTACCACCATATGTTAGGTGATGTTAGCAGATTGCTGGTAAGGAAGTGCGAAATTTAGAGTTTAGCTCACTGGAGTCAAAAGAATTATCCCTTTGTGCTACCTGTGAGTTGAAGAAAAGTTAGTGAGACAGGGTGATAGGGCAGGGATAGTGATAGAGAAGACAGGTGGCGTAGAAAGTAGAGTTGGGCGATATTTCGAAACCTGTTACTTTTTCAAAGCGATTGAAAAATCACTAATCGCAACTATAACTGAATTCATCAAGTAACAGGTTTTGAAAATAAAGTTCTTTCATACAAACTGTGATTGTTCTTGTATGCTTACTGTACAGTAAATAAAGCTACCACATTAATTTTTTTTACACTACCTTCAGTTTTTGTCAAGAAACAAATGGTCCAACCGTCTTTTCTGGCAACTGTGTACAGCTCTCACATTGTTTTATTTGCAAATTTATTGTCTCTCTGCCTCTTATACTATAATTCTCAATATTTTGCCTGGGTTGATTGCACAGTTTAAAAGAACAGCGATTTAGAAATCACGTTCACAACGAGAAACATTATTAAAAAATCACAGTTTCGATCATCTCTAGTAGGAAGAGATAGAGTAAAGCTTCATTATTTTACAACTCTAGTTTTTGCAGGTTTTTTTAATACTTGCAGTGCCTCTGGTGATAATGAGGCGTATTAAATTTTGAAGATGTGCTTAGTAGCCATTTTATTGATTATTTTACTTAGCCGATGATTATGCTACACAATGCCGACGAAGTAGGGTTCTCTGATGTTACATTACATTACATTACTGAACAGTGCCTTATGCTTGCATCACTAGAACTTTTCCCACACCAAACGATACAAAGAACAGTAATACACATCAGAAAAATGCGTGGCGTTGTTATTTTAATGAATGTCGAAGACCGGGCTTGAACCCAAGACTTTCGGTTTTGTAGTCAACGCGTTAATTACTTCAGCCAGCGCCACCCTCACCTGCCACCATTGGAATTGTTGTTTTTCCCTATGAAACGGCTTACCCCTAATCTCTTGCAAACTCAGACTTAGGTACAAGACTGGAGAAGAAACAGATAGAATGTGGGCCACAAGAAATGATTGCTTGATCATATGGCAGTTATGGACTTGCCAAACAAAATACAGCTTCTTTGATTTTATAAAATAGGAGCACAATTCTCTTTGTGCTCACTTTGGACTGAACCATCATCTGTGGAAAAATAACTAAGTTCGTTCGCCCTTGTGTCGTTTGTGCTTAGAATATGACGAGACAACGGCACACAGTCTTTCCGAATGTCTTATGTAATAGAAAAAGGCGTGCTTTTCATTCTGAGTTTTTGTTTTCAAATGTTATTAGACGGGCTTTTCCAATATCTGTGCTGGCTTCAATAAGGAGAATCATACAGAGATTGCCTTAAATTAATTTACAGATCTACGGCAGATCATCAGATGACGCAGTGCCGGTCTTTGGACTAGGTCTTCAACCTATTCTATTCTATCAATTCTGATGTCCATGATAACCGGGCACTGTCTCATAGGTACTCATATGCAAAGGTTGACTTTTGCGGTAGCTGCCAAGACGTCATTGAAGAGGAAAGTGTTGAACATCTTCTGTGTAACTTTACAACCCCCAGGAGGATCTATAGTAGATCCGGGGCCCCAGCTGAGATAACGTTATCTTTTACGTTGACGTACCTTTGGTACTTTACCCATAGAACTTATGTGTTACTACCCAATCTCTGGCAATAGAGCAACGGATGTGCACATATTTATAAAAGGAAACAGGTTTGTGATGTCAACCAGGTGCAGCGTCACCTAGAGCTGCCCTGAGTTCAAAAGATGATAGAAGTGAAGCCTCTCGTAGTGGAGCTTTGAGGTCTAACCAGAGGCTTGTTTCTGGTACTACGGGTGTCAGTTGCCCGACAGCCGAGCTGCTCTAGGACTTTGGATGTGTGTAGCTGTCGTATTGATCGTTGGACAAAAGGTAAATTTCGTCCTACCCAATGGGGTTAAAGGGATGAGGATGAGCAGTGTGGAGTAGGTACTGGATTGATGGCGGCGCATACATACTTCTAGTTCTGATGAATGGTTGAGCTGTACCGCCAATGGTGAGGAGTTTTCTTGGAGATCTTGCTGTGAGTGCAAGTCACTACACTCGCGGTGTGTAAGCTTGGAGAACCGTACGTGGTGGCTGTGGCTGCTACCAAAAACACTGGGAGAAGTATTGGCTTTCCAGTGTAAAACCAATGCTAGTGATTGATGTGACGCGGTCAGTCAGACACTAGCTGCTGTTGTCATACAACAGAAGTACTGTTTGACAAAGTCTTAACGGCAAGATATTAAATACCTCTAAGTACCTCAGCAACGTACTTGAACGTAGTTCAGGGAAAACTACTATTATCAAAGATTGCAACCTATGTGTAATCTGTTACACATCTGTGTAACTTCGCTGGACTGCAAGAAGGAGAATGATCACTCTTCTTTTGCTTCATGACATTTGCTCCAACACAAGATTGAATTGCAAGCATTGATTAAAATATACAAAGTTTTGATAGTTTAGTAGTACTCTTATTTATTTGTAATTTAACCAATTTTTTTTTACTTTCCCAGGAATAATTTTGCTTCAAATAGATCAGGTTTTTACTATTATAAAATAAAAGTAGCGCTGACAAACCTCCTGATATCGCTGCTGATTTTTGTATGGCGAGTTGCCGGTTTGGAGTACTACACTTTTGCTCACTTAAGCTCTTTTTTAATCTAATAAAACATGCAAAGATATCAGTTAAATGCCAATTTTTATTAATTTTTCTTTTCTTTGAAATGAAATTTTTGTTTTGAAAAATGCCTCTGATCAATTTGCTTCTTTCTGTTCTGACTGACTCTCGTCAGTTGTGTTTTGTATGTATGCACGTGTGCGTTTGGGTGTACAATATATTTGACAACCTAGATGAGAAAAATCTTCCAATGCATATGCATATGTACACGGGACAATATGAGTATATACTCGTAATATTGGATGTACGTACATTAGCTAACTTTCTGGATTTAAAACCTGCAGTGTTGTGGCGCTATTAAATCACTTTTTTCTTGTAGTTCGCTTCATATACATACGTTCACGGCTTTTTAACAAGCTCATATTTTAAAGCGAATTATAATTTCTTACTGGGTTATTTCTTTTTTATGAGTAAGTGTGAAAAATGAGCATTCGACCCAAAAACAGAATTTCACTGACTGCTGCATTTTGGACGATTTCAAGAATGTTCTGGAAAAACTCAATATGGATATTTTTGTCGATAAATTAGGCAAAAGGAAGCTCACTTAATTCGTAATTGCCATATACAATAAAAAAAATAACTTTAAAGGCCACGTTTCAGTAAAAATGGTTGTAGAATTTACAAGTCGTTATAACAATTAAATTAATGGGGCAGTTTTATTTTAGTGGCGCGGAGTGTACAGGTATAACATTCTTGTTGTTTTTTTTACA
Organism: Tachina grossa; assembly: GCA_949987645.1. Classification (NCBI taxonomy): domain Eukaryota; kingdom Metazoa; phylum Arthropoda; class Insecta; order Diptera; family Tachinidae; genus Tachina; species Tachina grossa. Next base: position 58,679,473 of record OX465274.1, read on the forward strand.
ATGTGATGATATAAAAAAGTGTGATTTAATAAATATTTATTTGCACAGTATCATAAGTGTTCTTTGATACTATGCTTTTTAGTTTTCGAATCGAATGTTTAATATTTTCATATAAATAATTTAAATAAAAAATTTACAGCGTTATTTATAAAACCTAAATAGGCTTTATAAATGCTTTTTAAGCAAAATTTTGTACGAAAATTTGCTTTACAAATCTTTATAAAGACTTTTTACGTTTTATAAATAAGGCAGTTAGTTTTCATATCTAATAAGAATATAAGCCGACATAATATTTTAATAAAATCTAATAACAAAACTTGTATTCTGGCTAAATAAGTAAATAAATAAATAATTAACATGCATACATTTCGTAAAATAAACTGTGTTAAGGACTGAATCGCGATTCCAATTATAAAAACCTTGCTCTTAGATATTATTATTGGCCAGTAGGTAGTATACTAGGCTAGTAGGCGTTGGGTAACACGTTCGATTCCTGCCGCATACTCTGGGTGTTTCAGCGGATAACCCAGTATAGCTATAAAAGCTTCGCAGTTTTAGTTAAATTTATAAAAAATTAGGCATTCAGAAAACATTAATGCTTGATTTGTATGAAAATATTTTGAAAATTATTTGAGAATAATAGCTTGTTTGGCTAAAATACTTAAAGCGTTGATTTTTCTCATGGGAATGAAAACAGCTATGCACTAGCAAACCTCTGAAAATTCTTGCAATATGGTAATATAGTGAAACTTCTCATAACCGGACACTCACTGTCGCCGTACTTTTGTCCGGTTATTAGAGGTGTCCGCTTATGAAAGTGGTACACATTCTTTTATTTTAATTTTGGGGGTGTCCGTTAGAAAAGGTTCCAGTGTACTTGTTTTTTTTTTTTTTTGAGAATAAAAACATCGTGCACTCCAAAAATAGCAGTTTAAAAAAAAATTAAATTGCTCAAAATAATGTATTTTAACCGACTTCAAAAAAGTCAGTCCAAACTCACTAAAATTTAATACCACTTAGGCGATTGGAGTGTTACCTATTCAAATGAACATATATTTTTTGTGTTAAATTATTTTTTATTAATTCAAATTACAAAATGTGTGGAAATAATTCAAATTTCAGAATCTATTCACTTTAACTCGATGTGATCACCTTTTGCCTTCACTATGGCCATCACACAGTCAAATAAATTCAGTTAAGTGTGACATTGACTCCCATGCGAAGGGTTCCGCACCGCGCTTGTTTCTTTTTGGTTTTTTTTCGATTTCCGATGATTTTTTAGTATTGACGCTTGTTTTAGTTTTGGCTTTTTTTCGTATTGGCGATTTCTTTCGTTTTTTTGCTTTTTTTAAATTTCTTGCATTTAAGCGATTTACTTTATTTTTGGTGATATTTTTCATTCAAGCGCTTTTTTCATTTTGGCGATTTTTTGTTTCGACATTTTCCAATTTTGAGATTTTTTAGTTGTAGCGTTTTTAAAAATTTCAGGAGTTTGCTTCTAACGATTTCCAAAACACTGCAAGTTGTCAAAATTAAAATACCCTTTAATTTTGATTTTTTAAATTTCAGTGTTAATTGGTGTACTTTGCATAAAAATACACTAACTTGAAAATTTCAAGTGTCTTTATATGTATAATTTTCTGTATACGAGTATTACATCAGCATATCAAAATTTTACGTTGCTCGTTTTGGAACACCATTTAATTTTAAACTCTTATATATTTGTTGTTTTAGCTTTCAAAGTCATATATATTCATACGTATTCTGTGTGAATTTCATGCTCGTAGCTGTTACGGCTCTCGAGAAAATAGCCCCTGACAGTCAGACAGACAGAGGAACACCTTTAATTGCAGCATAGCCGCGAATAACGTTGTAAAGGACAATTTTTGCAGATTACCCTTAACATTATTCTCTTGCATTGTTCAAACATCAAAAAATCCAAAATTATGCATCTTATCGCCGTAAAAATACAATTACAAGCAGTCAGTCAGTGAAAGAACTTTGTAAGTAACTGACAAAATCATTAAACGAAATTGTCAAAAATAATTGATAAATGTAACAGAGATACAAAGAAAAACGTTAATGCTAATGATAATTATTTTCGATAAGCTGAAAAAAATTAAATGAAAAAATAATCTTGCTTTAAAATACATTTTTTGGCTTTCCTGAAAAATTATTATTTTGTCACTTACAACGTTATTCGCGGCTAACCATCAGTTGCGTTTTGCACCAATATGAACTTGCAGTATTTTGGCCCATTCTCTTACAATGATTTTCTTCGGCGCATACATGCCTAGTTTTTAGTCTTCCACGACTAAAATTGTGGCTGGCTTGTCCTTGTATCCGAAAGACTTCGCGAATTCCCACAAAAAATAGTCTAGTGGAGGATCAAATCGCATTATCTTGACGGATAATGGACTGCTACAAAACTTAAGATAATTCATCAACAAATTCACCTCTCAATAGGTTCAGGGTATCGCGTGTGGCATGTGACACCGTTGGTGGATTAATGTTGTTTAGAGTAATGTATGATGGCCATATAGTTGGCGATTTCCTTGCAAAGATTGGTGGCAGGATCGCCTCTTAAAGCCTACCTACCCGAGTGTAGCCGGAGCTAATTAACGCCACTGGCGCTAGTGTTGTAGAAATGCAGATGAATGCCTGAAAAGCAAATTAATGTTTTCTAATGAATTAATTATGCTTTTGGTTAGTACTCAGCGAGAAGCTCTTTTGACAGCAGTTTATTGATTGAATTTAGTTAAATTTTTGTTAACTTTTACACTAACTATCAGAAGAACCTAGAATATAAAAATGTCTCTATATTTACAATTGTTTATGGGGAATTAAAATTTTATAGGATCTGTTTAAAATAATAAATTATTTTCCCATAGTAGGAAGTGACGTTCACATTCGTAGTTTTTGTATAAAATAAGCTAAACTCTTATCAAAAAAGGAATCAATTGTTTAAAAAACAAAATAATTGCATGTTTTACTTTGGTTTTGTTCAGTGCTGCCAGAAAAAATTTGACTATTGTCCCCAATTTAAAACGCCATGTCCCCAAAAAATCCCCATTTCAACAGCAAAATACTAACTTTTGTCCCCCAAAAATATATCATTCATAAAAACGATTATTAAGTCCTATGCGCTGGGATGCGAAATAAGATTTTCACAAATTTACAAAATAAATTGTACTTTTTTCAGTACGATTTACCAAATTCTTTATTTTTATATTTTTAAATGTTTTTATTAACTTAAAACGTACATAAAATTCAATTGTACATGCATATATTTACATATGTATGTGTGTAAAAACTTAACAATTGACAAAAAGGCACTTTCAAGCATGATATAAATATACTTCCTTACTTATAAGGTACTGCCACTCTCTCTTTGTTTTGAAAAATAAGGATTTTTGAAGTTTGTTTTTATTCAGTCGAAGTAAACAATCTGAAGAAGATAATATCAAAAAATAATCAATCGTGAACAGTTTTTCCTTCGAAATATTTTTCCTTTTCCCCAAATTGCAATCGTGAATAATTTTACCCCTCAAATGTGTTCCCTTTCTTGATTCCTCTTATCGTGAATAATACATATTTTTCACTTTATTTTTGCAGGCTAATTGAATTAATACACTGCGTAATTTCAATACTATACTTGCAATTAAAGGGTGTTTTTTATTGAGGTATAGAACTTTAAGTTGGCATCACTTTTTTAACTGGCGGCCATTTTGTCAGCTATCAAGTGATTAATATTTAGTTTGGTTTGCCATTTCATCATGAACAGGTTGACAAAAGAACAACGCTTGCAAATCGTGCAAATTTATTTCGAAAATAATGGTTCAGTTCGCGAAGTTTACCGCAAGCTCCGTCCATTTTATGGTCGACATAATCGTCCATCAGAGCAATTAATTCGGTTAACCATGGATCGTTTTCGCACTACGTTTACTCTATGTGATAATACGAATCCGCAAAGACGTCGAACAGTGCGCACCGAAGAAACAATTGCCGCTGTAGAGCAAAGTGTTGAAGAGGACCCGAATGAATCGATTCGCCACCGTGCACAGCAATTGGAGCTTTGTCCATCAACTTTATGGAAGATTTTGCGCAAAGATCTTGGCTTGCGAACTTACAAGATCCAGCTTGTGCAAGAATTAAAGCCGCGAGACCATGCAATGCGTCGTGATTTTGGTGTATGGGCCGAAAATGAGATTGATCTCGATTCTGATTTTCATCGCAAAATTTTGTTCAGTGATGAGGCTCATTTTTGGTTGAATGGCTACGTCAACAAGCAAAATTGCCGCATTTGTAGTGAAGAGAATCCACATGAGATCCTTGAGATGCCATTACATCCACAAAAACTGACTGTTTGGTGTGCTCTATGGGCTGGAGGAGTCATTGGGCCATACTTCTTCCGAAATAATGCTGGAGAGTCAGTTACCGTTAATGGAGACCGGTATAGAGCCATGATAACCGACTATTTTGTTCCCGAATTGGATGACATGAATGTGGATGAGTTGTGGTTCCAACAAGACGGCGCTACATGCCACACAGCGCACGTCACAATCGATTTATTGAAGGAAACATTCGATGAGCGCATAATTTCGCGGAATGGACCTGTCAATTGGCCACCAAGATCGTGTGATTTGACACCATTGGATTATTTTCTTTGGGGATATGTGAAGTCGCTCGTCTACGCCAACAAACCAGAAACGTTAGGGGACTTGGAAGCCAACATTCGTGGCGTTATTGCCAACATACGGCCCCATATGCTCGAAAAAGTGGTTGAAAATCGGACCTGTAAAATTGGCTTTATTCGAGCCAGCCGCGGCGGCCACATGCCCGAAATCATATTTAAACATTAATGGCATAAAATTATCCTTCCAATAAAGCCAAATTGATGGACATTAAAACGATTTTCTTGTGTTTTATTTCAATTCGAAGTTCTATACCTCTAAAAATATATATATATTAAACACCCATATATATTAAAACTTATAAATAATTATTTTTAGGGCAAGATCAATAAATAATGTCTACGATTATTAACAATAATTCCTGTAAACACCTTTTTTCTTTGAACATGAATCTCTTAGGTTGACATGCAGTAAATTTTATGGCTGTGGTATGTTAAAAAATATTTTGCACGACGCCTAAAACAATTAAAAACACATTTTTACAATCTATAACATTTCATTTGAAACCCAAAATATGTGTATTTCTCATTATTAAACTTAATTTGTTTGATTTTCAATTAATTTTGAAGTTTTACAAGTCTTCTTCCCGTTTTTTTACATTCACTACGCATTGATAGCGGGAACAAACGTTCCCATAAAATTCACGATTACAAATTTCCCTTCATGCGGTATCAAAATTTCGTGGGAACAAAAATTTCACATTTTATTCACGATAGGTGTGAATACGAATTTATGAAGATGTTACATACATACATACAATCTTGCAATCGAAATATTCTATATAATTTCCCAATACAAAACATCTAATTTGTGGCAGCAGATCTTATAAATATTTAAATGTGATTTTATTCTTATTAAATATTCTAACATTTCATATTGCATATTTTTTCTTAATTTGGTTTTGGTTTGGTAGTGTTCATGCATGAAAATATTCTCTCCAAAAACTCATTACTTATTGTCACTATCAACAGGTTGAACACAGCAGCTGCAATTCCACAAAAGAAGCAATTTCCGGCATTATCTTAGTACTGATATACTATTACCCAAAAGCCAAATATATCTTTAGGAAAACTTGGTTTTGTTTGTTTCCGCCAGCCGATATAAGCAATTTGCAACAAATGCAGTTTAGCGAAGCAGCTCCAAACAAAATAAAAAGTAGCCTACGTGATAGAAAATTCAAAAATAAGAAGAAAATATTAAATAAAAAAGTTGACGGAGACGCGTATTTTCCGAGTTATGGGGCTCTGAAATTTTTTACGGAAACTACAAAAAATCCAAAAAAAAAAAATTAAATAGCTTATCTGATAGGAAATTAAAAAAAATAAGAAAAAAATTAAGTAAAAAAAATTCATTCAACCCAATTTTCCCGAGTTATAGCACCTCTGAAGTATTCATAGAAAATTCTGATATGTGGTAGATAATTGTAAAATAAGAAGTTTTCATATAAAACTGCTGTTCTGGCTTACATTTCCTAATATAACAGGTATGATTTAAAAGCACCTAATAAAGATTCCCTGCGTTGCAAAGTTTTCCTGTCTAAAAATGTTTTCCTGTACTGACGGCCTTCGGCCGGGCTTAAGGATTTTCTCCACCATGGTGTTTCACGATATGGCGCAACTTAATAAATGTGTTGCAAAGTTTTCTTGTCTAACAACGTTTTCCTGCACGGCCGGCCTTTGGCCGGGCTTAAGGATTTTCTGCACCATGGTGTTTCCCGACACGGCGCAGTTTAATAAAGATTTTCTGCGTTGCAAAGTTTTCTTGTCTAATAAAGTATTCCTGCACTGCCGGTCTTCGGGCGGGCTTAAGGATTTTCTCCACCATGGTGTTTCACAATATGGCGCAGCTTAATAAAGATTTTCTGTGTTGCAAAGTTTTCTTGTCTAACAACGTTTTTCTGCACTGCCGGCCATCGGCCGGGCTTAAGGATTTTCTCCACCATGGATGGTGTTTCCCGACACGGCGCAGCCTAATAAAGATTTTCTGCGTTGCAAAGTTTTCTTGTCTAATAAAGTATTCCTGCACTGCCGGCCTTGGGCCGGGCTTAAGGCTTTTCTCCACCATGGTGTTTCACAATATGGCGCAGCTTAATAAAGATTTTCTGTGTTGCAAAGTTTTCTTGTCTAACAACGTTTTTCTGCACTGCCGGCCATCGGCCGGGCTTAAGGATTTTCTCCACCATGGATGGTGTTTCCCGACACGGCGCAGCTTAATAAAGATTTTCTGCGTTGCAAAGTTTTCTTGTCTAATAAAGTCCCCCCAGGGGAGTCTGTAATGGACTACGGGCGTGGCAACCCCGGGGCCCCAGCTGGGGTGATGTGGCTTTTTCCATTGACGTACCTTTGGTACATTACCCATAGAACTTATGTGTTACTACCCAATCTCTGAACATAAACAGAGTAACGGATGTGCACATATTTATAACAAAAGGAAGACAGGTCCTGTTGATGTCAGTTAGGTGCAGCGTCACCTAGAACTGCCCCTGAGTTCAAAAGACGATAGAGGTGAAGCCCTTGTGGTGGAACTTCGAGGTCTAACCAGAGGCTACTTCTGGTGCCACGGGTGCCGGTTGCCCGACAGCCGAGCTGCTTTGAAGTTTTGAGTGCGTGTAGCGGTCGTCAGTTTCCTTTGCTGAAATGCCGAGTTCGTCCTACCCCAAAGGGGTAGACCCCTAAGGGGTTAAAGGGATGATTTTGGTAAGTGTGGAGTAGGCACTGGTTATTTGGCGACACAGGCATGCGTTCTTTATGGATGAGTGGTTGAGCTGTGCCGGCAATGGTTGAGGAATTCTCTTGGGGACTTCGCTTAGGTGTATACACACCACCTTAGCGTGGAAGCCGGAGAATTATCGTGGTGGCTGTGGTTGCTACCAAAAACGCTGGGAGAATAGTCTTGGCTTCCCAGTGTGAAATCAATGCTAGTGATTGGTCTGACGCGGTCAGCCAGACACTATTCTAGGTGCTGTTGCCATTCAACAGAAGCTGCTATGGGCACGGACATAGCAGCAGAGTTTAGATAGCTCAAATTACCTCAGCAAGGTAATTGAATATAGTACAGGGCTAACTATATTCAAAGATTGCAACCTATGTGCCTTATGGAGTGGGCCATAGGTTCATTCTAATAGGGTGCATGGGGGCGTTGGTCTGGCGTCTAACCCACACCCGGTGCTTTGGCACCCGTGAGATAAGGCCGTAATGGCAGGTGCTCACGGAAAGCTATCGCACATCTGTCTAATAAAGTATTCCTGCACTGCCGGTCTTCGGCCGGGCTTAAGGATTTTCTCCACCATGGTGTTTCCCGACACGGCTCAGCTTAATAAAGATTTTCTGCGTTGCAAAGTTATCCTGTCTAATAACGTTTTCCTGCACTGCCGGCCTTCGTCCGGGCTTAAGGATTTTCTCCACCATGGTGTTTCCCGACACGGCATTAAGAAATGCAAAGAGAAATCGCAATCGTCTATAAAAACTTTAAAGGCAAATAACTCAAGAAATAAGGATCGTAGCTAATTTTTTTCTTGATTTTTTTTTCTTATATTTTTAATTTCCTATGCGATGTTAAAAAATTTTTTTTGTTGAGATTCTTAGAAGTTTTCTATACAAACTCGGAAAATAGGCGTCGCCGCCAACTTTTTTATTTAATATTTTCTTCTTATTTTTCAATTGTCTATCACATAGGCTACTTTTTTTTTACTTTTGTTTGGAGCTGCTTCGCTAAACTGCATTTAAGGCAGCAATTTTATTGCATTCCATTCCATTTTTCATATACGCTCAATGCAATTTTTGGATCTATAACATTTTTCAAAATTCCATACACCGAATCAAATCTATGTTTTGTAATGTACTTAAATTGCAAATTTTTAAAAAGTTCAAAGTTTTTCATATTTTCTGGGAATCACACATACATTTTTTTTATGCGTGACACAATAACTAAGGTAGAACCGTGCGTAGAACAATTGCACAGTCAAAACTTTCAACAGTCATTTTTCTTTTTCAAAAGAAAAAAAAATTAATTGAAAAAGAGCTAGTTCTGCAGCTGCGAGCACGGTTTTGACTATGTAAAGGGTGTTTTTATTGAGGTATAGAACTTTAAGTTGGCATCACTTTTTTAACTGGCGGCCATTTTGTCAGCTGTCAAGTGATTAATATTTAGTTTGGTTTGCCATTTCATCATGAACAGGTTGACAAAAGAACAACGCTTGCAAATCGTGCAAATTTATTTCGAAAATAATGGTTCAGTTCGCGAAGTTTACCGCAAGCTCCGTCCATTTTATGGTCGACATAATCGTCCATCAGAGCAATTAATTCGGTTAACCATGGATCGTTTTCGCATTACGTTTACTCTATGTGATAATACGCATCCGCAGAGACGTCGCACAGTGCGCACCGAAGAAACAATTGCCGCTGTAGAGCAAAGTGTTGAAGAGGACCCGAATGAATCGATTCGCCACCGTGCACAGCAATTGGAGCCGACTAACCGACTATTTTGTTCCCGAATTGGATGGCATGAATGTGGATGAGTTGTGGTTCCAACAAGACGGCGCTACATGCCACACAGCGCACGTCACAATCGATTTATTGAAGGAAACATTCGATGAGCGCATAATTTCGCGGAATGGACCTGTCAATTGGCCACCAAGATCGTGTGATTTGACACCATTGGATTATTTTCTTTGGGGATATGTGAAGTCGCTCGTCTACGCCAACAAACCAGAAAAGTTAGGGGACTTGGAAGCCAACATTCGTGGTGTTATTGCCAACATACGGCCCCATATGCTCGAAAAAGTGGTTGAAAATTGGACCTGTAGAATTGGCTTTATTCGAGCCAGCCGCGGCGGCCACATGCCCGAAATCATATTTAAACATTAATGGCATAAAATTATCCTTCCAATAAAGCCAAATTGATGGACATTAAAACGACTTTCTTGTGTCTTATTTCAATTCAAAGCTCTATACCTCTTAAAAAAACACCCTATATATATGTTCGCGGTATTACCATGATGGTATTATCATCTTCATTATAAAGTATGATTACCACACTACTCTAAGTGATTTTTAAAAACTGAAATGTTACCAGTACTAAAATATTATGTCAACATCCACGATTAATTGTTTTCCTGATACATGCAAATTGTTAGAGCTCAAAATGAAAAGTCCCCAAAGCCCTCTCCACGAAATTCTGTCCCCAAATTAGAGGCGAAATCCCCATTTTGGGGACAAGTTTAAGTTAACTTGACTAAATACTCTTTCTAAATTTTCCGAAGTTCAGTATTTTCAATTCTTATTGAATCAAATATTTTTCTTAATTAATGTGAGTTTCTACAGAAAAGAAAAAAAAAATAAACTAGACTTTATTAGCTGGGGGAAATTTTTTTGATAAAATAAGTTATGGTGGGAAATAAAAGACTAGAGTCTTTTTTGGTTTTGGGAATTTTTTTTCACAAATCTAAAAGTTTTAAGTATGTAATTATCATGGAAAACTTTTTCCAATTTTAATAACTTTATCGTAAAAAGAACTTTTATTTTCTATAATAATATTGTAGTGATCAATTAGACTTAATTTATCTTTAAAGTCTAATATTATTAAAATTTTACCACACGGTTGCATATGAAAATTTTTATTAATGATTTTCCAATTTGATTAAGATTAGCATCAGCAAATACTAATATTCCTAAATAAATTTCATCATTGTCCTAACAATTATTTTCATCTCTATAATCCCCTAATAAAAATTATCACACTCAAGCAATCAAGCAAATCTGTTTTTAAAAAATTACTCATAACTTTTTTAAATATTTTTTGCATTTGACCGTTTAAATTTTGTATTTTTGCTATTTCAGTTGATAAATTCTGGCTTAAACAACATTTGATTCCAAAATTATTAATACAAAAATTAAAATTGATTGCCATTTACTCTTTAGTTTTATTGGATATTCTTTCAAAATCTGCTAAGTTCTTTGTCAAGCTCAAAATTGTTTTGAAGTTCTAATAAATGGTGTAAATTTAAAATTATTTTAAAATCGTCAATTTGAAGGCGAAAATTGTCCAGTCGTCAAAATGCTATTTGTGCAACCCAAAATCGTCAAAATGACGATAAATCGTCAAATCTGGCAACCATGATCAGAGCAACGGTCAACGGCACAAAAAATATCAAGTGCCGTCTGAGTTTTTGTTTAACATCGGACACCTCCTTCAGTTATTGCATGCCTTTAAATGAGTGCATTCACGCTTTAACGTATTGGCTTAAAAGATTTAAATAATGGTACACTACAGTTCAATAAATTATGTTTTAATAAAGTGAAACTGGTGGAAATAAGTTAACACACCCGCCTGAAGTCCCTAGCCTGTTTTGATAATATAATTTAATAATTTGCAAGTGTTGGTCGTTTATTAGTGTATTCATATAGTAAACCTTATTGAACGTTTTAGGTATTGCCACAAATCACACTTTTTTTTACACTGAAAAAAACTACACTGTAAAAGTAGCAACAAAAAAGTCACCCAATATACATATATTCGTAAATAAAACTCGTTGCTTATGATCAAACACAAAATTTGTTTTGTGTAATTACTAAAATTTTGAGTAATTTTGAAGATTCGTCTGTGTAAACTTGCGCTTGGATTCCGGCAACACTGGTACACACTTTGTGATATGTTTATGCAAACTGGCATATTTCATTTTAGTCTTATTAATTGTTCCATACATATCAAAATATTTTGATGTTTTCTGACTGCATTGATGTCGGTTGCATAGTATGTATCGTTGTTTATTGCTTTTGCTGGTTTAAGTCATTGAAAGCAAGCAAGTTGTGAATATACGAGGGCGGATCAATCGAACTTCCCTCGTAGTTATATAAAATGCAACATTGTTCCCGTTAAGTACCACCTGTTAATAGACTACTGTCAAATTTTAAGCAAGTGTTCTCATTTACTTTGCGTTTAACAGCTTCTAAAAATGGAAAAAAGTGAATTTCGTGTGCTCATTAAACATTATTTCTTGCGAAAAAAAACCGAAAAAAAACCAAGGAAAAGCTCTATAAATACTTAGGGGGCTCTGCACTATCTACACACTTTCGTTGTGGTCGCACAAGTACAAATGACGCTGAACATTCTGGACGCCCAATTGAGGTCAGTACACCCGAAAATGTCGAAAAAAATCCACGATATGCCAATCGAAGAGCAAAAGTGAGATTGTTGATGCCATAGGCATTTCATATGACAGTGTAGTTTCGATTTTAGATGATCAGCTGGGTTTAGGAGAGTTGTCTGCAAGATGACTGCTGCGTTTGCTCTCAGTTGACCATAAACGTAAACGTGTGACAACTTCAAACGATTGTTTGGAGTTGCTTAACCGCAATCCGAATGATTTTTTGCGGCATTTTGTAACTGCAAATGAAACATGGATCCATTTCTGTGCTCCGTAGACCAAGCAGCAGTATAAAATATGGGTTTCTCCCGGTGAACCTGCTCCGAAGAAAGCCAAGGTGAGTTGTCGGCCAATAAGGTGATGGCAACATTTTTTTGTTTGCTTTTTTAAGTTTATATCTAAATATGTACATATATCACACAGGATATTTTCGTGTAGCCTAAAGTGACGCAGCACTTGTGTGAAAGCTTCTATTCGTTTATTTCAAACTAATTTACAATCTAAGATAAATGTCATGCAAATTCTAATATATAATGTAATAAGAAAATTACGAATAAAACACAAAATGTTACTAGCGTTAGACTAAGTAAGCGAAAGGCTTTTGATTTTTGCATGTTAATAATTTAGAATTTAGATGATTGTTTTGGATTACAGTAGATATTCGACAAAATAAAAAATAAAAAAATCAAATTGAATTACCAATTGCAGAGTATATTTTCTTTAATTTGTATACAAGTTTTCAAGTGAAACATGTTTCAATAATCGAGTTTCTACTGTAGATGCAACAAACAACTTTTCTTTTTTATATTTTAGCTTTAGGAATAAATAAAATATTAGAAAATTTTTATTGTTAGTAAAATTAAATTATTAAAACTATTGCTTTGGTCACAAACAATAATAGCTTGAGTCGAAAAAACCATTAAAAAAGAAGAACGAAGTTTGAAGGTTTTTTCGCGACAATTTCTTTACACTCTAAGCTGAAGATATATCGCTCAGTTTTTTTTAGTAATGTCATAAGTTAAAAAATTTGATTTTTAATCCTCATATCGTAAATATTGCATACAAATGGCTTGTGTATTCAGCTCTGGAGAGAAAAACAAAATTTTCTTTTTCCATTAAAATGTGTGTAAATCAGAGCTCGCAATAATTGGCCTCTATCGTGCTTGTTGTCAGAAAAAAAAACACTCCTACACGATGCGATACTGTCGCGAAAAAACCCTCAAACTTCGTTCTTATTTCGTTCAACCAACGACCGTTTTTGTACGATCGCTCGGCTCATGTGTTCACTTGAGACCCTTTATTTCGTAAAATCTCGGCAAACGGTCATTTGAGAATGTATGTGTGTTGGGAGTTTAGTTTGATTTACAGATATTTTTATTGTTATTTATTATTATCTTCTCGCTTCCTCTTTATTGCTTTGCCTGTGACGAAATATGTAAGGCAACAATATAAAGCAAACGCAACAACAAAAATAAATACCTTTTTTCCAACACTGCTTGTTTTGCTCACTCAGGGTGCGAACAAAGTGAGCGCTGAAAGCCGAGCCGAGATTGTAAGTGCGATAAATATTGTCAGTGCCATAAAACTGATTACATACAAGTCAATACAAATAAGCTTGTGTATAAGACAGTGAACGCCGACAACTGCCGAGAGCAAAGCCGATGATTGCGAGAAAACAGTTTCAAAGCGCATTTCAGCGACGAACTCATTGTTTGTGTTTACTTTTTACCGTGCAGTCGTGTTTTTTAATGGGTTAAAAATAAAAAATAGATGGATATCGATGAAAAATGATGAAATTCACCAAATTCATTCCTTTTTAGTGTACTTGGATGTTTTCCAAATTATTTTGTGTTAATAATTGCATTAATCACACTAGGAGAAGCAAAATACTCTTCATCAGATGAATCCATTACCGTGTACATCAATTTTATAAACACAAATGAACAGCAAGACTAAATGACATAAAAGCAAAACACATGGAATAAACAGAATTTTAGCGCTGATTCTCGCATCCACTGTGTTATATACAAACATTTTCCCCGCGCGTGAAAATAAGTGTCAATAAGCTCCGCTCGGCATCAGCGCTCACTCTGTTCGCATTCTTACTGACCCTCAGTAGCTGAGCAACGAACGATTCTGTTCGTAACATGCGGTCAGTAAGAGACCGATTCGCGTGTTAAGGCTCAATCAGACGTGACATAACCATAGCCATAGAGAGCAGCCGTTCAAACCAAACTAATAAGCAACTCTGTATTCGATTATACGTGAGTCGCCATAACGCCATAACTCTCACCATAGAAACCAATTGAATTTTGTTTTGGTTATAGTTATGGCATTATGGTTATGTTACGTCTAATTTAAGCTTTACGCTCAACCCATAACCCGGGAGCGAGAACAGTGATGCCAACTTAGCGCTTTTAGGGCTAGATTTAGACCGTTTTCAGTCAGTCAAAACGCGAAAAAAAAAATTTTAGCCCCAAACTAAAAAATGCGCAAACCTAGCATTTTTTAGAATAATCTTTCAGCCCTTTTAGCACCTTTTTAGTTTTTGCTCGATATGGCTACATTTAAACTTTTGCGAACTTTTTCTTGCTTTAATCTAGCAAAATAAAATGAGTAAAAAGTCGATATTGCTTTACCAATTTAAAAAAGAAGAATAATATAGAGTAATCTTTTATTTTTTCCAAATTTTTTATGCCTTGAAAGTTATTCAGTACAGCCTAAAACAGATAATGTATGTTTTTGGAAGAGCGAGAAATCGAAACTTTATTTAATAACGGCCAATTTTAAATGTATGTCCCAAATCACACTATGCAAGTTTTATTGCTAAACTGATTCGTTTCAGGGAGAGAGAGACGAGAGGAACAGCAACGTTTCTTTTCCCCCCGTCTCTATAGCCTAACAAACTAATCAGCTTAGCAATAAGATTTGCATAGTGTAAATTGGGACTATCTACTTATGTAAACATACATATGTATTTCTATTATGTATGTATGTATATGCTAACTATTTAATATACGTATGTACATACCTTATTGGAATGTAATATGAAATGTAAATGAAATATGTACAATATTGAAGCTCTTAAGCTATGTATGTGTTGATCTCATGATAGTTATTTATATTCTAATAAATTACTTTACAAAAATTGATTTAATGTTTTTATTTTCAACAGAAACATTTTAATACTAGGCCCTTTTCGCGCTTTTTCGAAAAATTTTACTATTATTTTAATTTTGAATATTTTTTCAATTTAGCCCTTTCTAGCCCTTTTTTCAAAAATTTTTACGCGTTTTGAGTCTCAAAAGTTGGCAACACTGAGCGAGAACATGATTGAAACGAAAAAGAGGGTTTCTGCTCAGACACTGAGTGATTCCGTCTCATTTTTTTTAGGTCTTTTGAGTGAGAAGACCGCACAGAGAAATTTGGTTGAGCATGTTTTGCGAGCTCTTTTGTAAATTGATAACCATAATCTTTTTTCTCTCTTAAGCTAGTTTTTTGACTTATGACATTGTTCAAGTAAATGAGCAATATGCGCCTTTGTATCAATTAGCGCTTAAAGTAAATTTGATACCCCTTTTTCTTACAGCTCAAGTCCACAAGGTCCTGTTAATGTCGTTAGAGCAATAAAGGTTTGATTTATATATACATATATGTATGTATATATGAAGTTTGGTTTGCTGACGATATAAGATTACATATCCTGTCATAACCGTCCAAAAATTATACCCAATATATTTTTGGAGATATTTTTTTTATTATCTATCTACGATTTTCAATTTTCGTCAAAAAACGAAGTTCAGCAAATGTATCGCTTAAGCTTTTTCTGACGCTTATGGCTCGATATGTAACTTGACATAGGCGATTATTCCTTATGACCTTTTAATTTAATATTATGGCAAGCAAACTTTACCAAATTAAGCAATTCAAATCATATTGAATTTAAAAAAACTGTAATAAACATGGCTCAAAAAAAATCTACTACAAAAATTAAATTATTTAAAAAACGAAAAGATAAAACTAACAGCAAACAAAGTATATGGAAATCTTCTAACGAAATTATTTAACAAAATTAAGAAAGAACAAAATTAAGTGTTAATTCGAACATAATTCAAATATATAACAAACTCTTGAATCTGAGAATATCAGCGAGTTTTAAAAGTATAACGAAATAAAAAAACATACCGGTATTGGTTTTACTGTTGCAATAATCAGTCAAGAATTTTTCGAGCGTAAAGCGAGGTAGATGTAAGTTCTTTACCACTTGTACAGGGTCACCTTCTTTCCACAGGAAGACAAGATCATTTGTGGTCCAGCCATCTACAAGAAATCAAAGAATTAAATTATATTATATTAAAAGCTTTACTATATGAATGTATGGATGTAGACATCGCACACTAATCATAAAGAGTCACAACTCAAAAAATTTCAGATGCCGAGTAGTTGAAAACAACTGTTGATATTGTACAAATGACGCAAGTATGTAACATAAAAAAATAAGCATAACGGTATTTTATATTCTTCAAGAATACTTAATTGCATAATAAATTGTTGCGGTCGTTAGAGATTTGTTCAGGTAACTGATTTATAAAAAAGCAAATCCAGTTTCATAATTTTGAGTTGTGACTGCTTATGATTTAGTATGCGATATGTTCTTTATACTTACAACTGGCCATACGTAGTGAACAAATTTGACGATCCAATGGATATAATTTCAGATTCATGGGACATGCTAAGGTCAGTGAAATACGAATACTGTAAAGCACTGAACCATTTGGAAAAATACGTATGTAAACGTTCGGCATAATGATGTTGTGGAAATGACCCTCCTTTTCGTTGGAGAAGAACAGATCAGGCATCCATACACGATTGGCCTCTGTTAGAGTCAAATATTTGAGGCGACCTGAAAAAAAAGAAAGCAATTTATAATTTTTAACATACATTATTCTTGGGCACTATTTAAATATGAAAGACAAGTTAACTCAGTTCCGTCCAAAGCTAAACATATTAATTACTCGTTCAATTTTTCGTTTGCTGTACAAACTCTAAAAAGAAAATTTGTTGGCAATCATTGCCTATTACACAGATATAATAACAATAAAACGAAAATCTTTAGTAATTACAAATACATTCAGTAAAGTGCGTCTTTGACTCACGCACTAAGGGTTCCGTACGGACGCTAGATATGTAATACTATACGAACTTTAGCCTATATAATTGTATATAGTTTTGGAATTTTCATTTTCGCTTTTTTGGATTTTTTCAGTTTTGAGCGTTTTTTGAATTTTTAGTTTTTTTTAGTTTTGGTGTTTTTTTCGATTTTGGGGGTTTTTTAAGTCAGAAAGAATTTCTTAATTAATTGTTTTTTTCGCTTTTTTTTCTCGTTTTGGCGATTTTTTTTTGTTTTTTGCTTTTTTAATTTTGGCGAATTTTTGCGTTTTTTGGCGATTTATTTTAGTTTAAGATTTTTTTTCAATTTGGAGCTTTTTTTTCGTTTTTGCCGATTTTTTTCGGTTTTTGGCTATTTTTGTCGGATTTTATAATTTTGGAATTTTTTAGTTTTAGCGTTTTTGAAAATTTCAAGAGTTTGCCTCTTACAATACTAACTTTACAAATTTTAACGTCCTTATGTATAAGCAAAAAATGGCAGGAATTTAGCATAAGTGACGACATTGAACTAGGTGCTAACGAGTTCCTCCATATAATTTGGCATTAAAAATCAGCGCATAATGCAGTTTTTACCAACTATCAAATCCTACAATGATTTTTAATGTAAAATTTTAAGGCAAAACTCGTTGAGATCATATTCAACTTTGCCACTTATGCTAACTTCCCCTGCAGGAAATTGAACTGACACAATACTAGTCACGTGACCGTTTCCCAAGTGATAGGGACTAGTCCGAGTTCTAACACTTCCTATGAAGCGGACCAGTCACTTTTACATGGGAATGGCCCAGGATGGGATTAATTGATACTTTTTATGCACCTTGTGACTTGTCACTGATTTATCTCATAGGGACCAATTCCGTGTAGAATAATAAAAACTATATATAACATTTACAAATGAAATAATAAATTTATTTTTAAGCAGAAAATTTTTTGAGATTCGAACCGACAACCTCACGCATGACAGGCTTGCACACTACCCACTCAACCACAAGGCCACTCATGTTTCAAAAGTATAAATACCACTTAAGCTTATGTTCGTATATTAGTATAGTTGCAGGACTGGTTGCAGAGTCACATTGGAGGGAGCAATTAACATTATATTTACACTATTTGATAGGTCCATGTATTCAACCACATCGAACATGTTCAGTGCCGTTTACTACACTATTGCATCGAGTCCAAATTAAAATGGGCTCAAGATCAAGACGATACATCACGAAAATGCTGAATATGTAACCATACACTTCTCCGTTCTTTTTATAACACTCGCATTTTCTCAAGTCATAGGACGAGTACGTTTGGATCAATTATCACCAAATTTTCTGCTGGTTCAGTATGTATTTTAAATGGAAATTTAAAATTTTTTCGTTGCTCGTTTTTGAGTGTCCTTTAACTTTTAAGTCTCATGTATTTGATGTTGTAGCAGCCAAGGTTCTACTTACTCTGCCCAATTTTCAGGTCCGTAGCTCTTACGGTTCTTAAGAAAATAGCCCCTGTGACGGACAGACAGACAGACAGACACACAGACAGACGGATAGCGTAGCGAAACTAATAGGGTCCCTCTTCTCCTTTGGTGTACGGAACCCTAAAAAAAATAAAATAGTTTAGAAAATGATTTGTTTGTTTGCGTGTTACAATTGCAATCATGTTTTTCGCATTTAATTAATAGTAAGCAACCCCAGCGTTCGCATTATTATAAGTACTTTTAAAAAATATGTTTAATTAAAACTAAAAAAAATTAATAGTTAATTTTATTTACCAAAAACTTTCTAAACCTATAAACCTTTCTAATTTTTAATACTAAATTCTTTCTTTCTAAAATATAAAATATGTTTAATTTACAAAGTAAAAAATTAGTATTATTTAATTATTTTAAATGCAAAAAAAAAAATTTAATTTTCTCACCTTGCACCATATTTTTGATTTGTCTAATTTTTTAATACATACTAATATTTTTCTTTCTAAAATGTAAAATATGCTTGATTTATAAAGTAAATAAATTCAGTAAAGTACGACTTTGACTCGCACACGTAGAGTTCCGTACGGACACTACATACACTCAAAAAAAAACTAACTAAAACTTTGGAAAATTTTCTAAATTTGAATAAAAAAAAGTTGTCGTATGGCGCCAAAGCTGTTTTTTAGTTGAAACCAGTAAAATATTTTCTAAACTTCTACTTCATGAATGAACTAGTTAATAGTAATTATATTTTTATATTTGAGTAAAATTTTTCTAAAATTAAGTAAAATTTTCCCATAAAATTCGGAGCTTTGCAAAAAATTTTTTTCATCTTTGATCTCAAATTTAGTAAATTTTTCAAAGTTTTTTTATGTCTTTAATTCTGGTACTTTTTTTATTTTTTATTAAATTCTATACCACATGGTATGTTTTTTATTATACCTTCATATTCATATTATATTCTTAATTAATTCACCATACATACATATTAATTCCTTGAGAAGAGACAAGTATTGAACCAACAACCTTCTGAATGATAGGCAAGCACTCTAACCAATTGCCTAACAGGGCTGCCTGAATAAGCATTAAAATTTTTGAGTTTTAAAATTTTATTTTATTTTCAAAAAAATATATTTCAAGTTCAAATATTCCTCGGAAGAATGAAAAATTTACTTAAATTTTTTGCTTAATGCAAATAAAAAATATATTCTATAATTTAAAGAAAAAATACTTAAAACTGGTAAATATTTTTCTAAAATTTAGAATACCTTTTTATATCTTTCGAGTAAGTAAAATTTGATGAACTACTAAGGAGTAAGTCATTTCCTGAAATTTATTTTTTAATTTAAGACGAGATTGACTAGTTCTTAGGATACATTTTCCCAAAACTTTTAAACCATTTCCTAATTTTTGGTACATATGTATTTCCTTTAAGCAAGTAAACTTGTCCTTGAATGTGAGATTTTTTGTGTGTATTTTTGTGAACTATTTTTAAGGATATGAACTTTTAATTTTTTACTCATATTAAGTAATTTTTACTAGATTTATGTAAAAATTAATTTAAACTTAGAAAAAATTACTTAAATTTGGAAATTTTTTTTACTTAAATTTAGAAACTTTTTTTCCTTAATGATAGTATATTTCTTTTTTTTTTTTTGAGTGTATGTAATACTATACGAACTTTATCTTATATACTCGAATATCTGATGGAGACATTAAAAAAGTAAGTGCAGTCAAATCCCGATAATTCGTACTCCGATAAATCGTAATTCCCGATAATTCGTAATAAACTTTCGGTCCCTTGAAAAAACCTTGTTAATTCGTAAAATTTCCATACATTTTGGTCCCCTCGCTAATTCGTAATTTTTTTTTTTTTTTTTTTGAATAAAATCTTTGCCTCTTATAAATCGTAATTGTTTGCCAACTACCACTTATAATTCGTAATAAAAACAACAGAAACATGGAAAGAATGATTTTTTGTTTACCGTTTTTTTTTTGCGTGGGTTTTTGCTTCGGTTTGTGTGTCTGTGCGCACGCATAAAACTCTGTCGGTGTTACAAAAACAACTAAATATTATTTTGTATTTTATTTTTAACAATTTTTTATGCTTTTTATCGCTTTAGTAAATAAATTGAAAAACCCCGTTAATTCGTATTTATTTTATTTTAACCCCGTTAAATCGAAATCCCGCTAAATCGAAAACCCCTATAATTCGTGAGAAATGGCAGGTCGCTTAGGATTACGAATTATCGGGATTTGGCGGTACATGTTAAAATTTTATTTTTGGGTTTTGGGGCTTTTTCTTAATTTTGACGCTATATTTTTGGTTATTGGCGATTTATTTTGTTTTCAAGATTTTTTTTAGTTTTGGCGTTTTTTTTATCGTTTTGACGTTATTTTTCGATTTTTCCGTTTTGTTTATTTTTTTATTTCGGGATTAATTAGTTTCTATAGTTTTTAGAGTTTGACCTTTACGGTTTCCAAGATACAGCAAGTTGTCACAACTATATAATAAAAAATTATACTAACTAATTGAATATCCTTTAATTTTTGGTTTTATAAATGTCAGTGTTAATTGTTCTAGTCTGCATAAAAATACACTATATAACTGTATGTATGTATGTATATTAGATGAGGATAAGGCAACATTTTTTTTCGTTGCGCGCTCTAGAACACAATTTAATTTTTAACTGTCATATAAATTTGTTGCAGCGCCCAAAGTTTTAGATATTCAGGTTCGTAGCTCTGACGGTTCTCGAGAAAACAGCCTTATTTAAGATTCTATTTTCATACCCTGGAATCTACTCAATTAGCCGTTGTTCACTTTTTATTTTCATATTCGTCACCAGTTAGCCGAATGTTTAATTTATTTAAAGTATCTATATAGTTAATAGGCGAACATGTTTTTTGTAATCCCTATTACGCTGGTACCACTGCACCGATTTTAAAAAGATTTATAGGGTTTTAAAGGATTTTTTATACAGATGTGCAGAATCTATATTTTTATTGAAATCGGTTTAGTATTTTGGGAGCTATAAGCGTTTAAAGTTGCTACTACTACATGCAAACATATT
Organism: Tachina grossa; assembly: GCA_949987645.1. Lineage (NCBI taxonomy): Eukaryota > Metazoa > Arthropoda > Insecta > Diptera > Tachinidae > Tachina > Tachina grossa. The sequence goes on from OX465274.1 coordinate 58,701,013, forward strand.
ACACACACATTTATTAGCTTACAAGTAAAAAAGAAACAAAACATGAGTGTGTGTGTGTTTGTAGTATTTCTCTTGATCTAAAGCTAAGTCTAGACGATATGTTGAATCATCATATTTATGATAAAAAATTTGTTACCAGTGCCAACATATCGTGTAGACACTAATTTTTTTCAACATACGTATGCTTAACGACATATAAAGGGCATTTGTTAACGTTGTCAACAAACGTATTTCCAAGATTTTAGCATATCGTGTAGCCAGCATATATTTCGTTTCTAACAAATTTCCTATGTATGCTGTCAGATATGTTATTTGTTGAAAAGCCTATGTAAGCTTTTCAGCATACGGTAGCATATAGAATTGGTATTTTAACTCTGCTCAGGTATGAACAGTGTTTCCTAATTTGCCATTTTTAAAATAAAAATAACGTAAATATTAAAATAACAAAAATACTAGAACAAAAGCAAAAAAAAACACAAAAAAATCTACATTACGCGAAAAATATACTGCAGAAATGTTCATGGTAAATTCGGGTGAATAAAAAATAAGGATAATTAAAATTTCATAAAAAAAAATTTCAGGCGATTCTGAAGAAGACAATCAATCTTATTCCAGCAAACTTCGCAATAAAATAGACTTTTTGCATGCTTTCAGCCTCCTAAAAGTTTTGCCGATTTATAAAAATATTGGAATTTGTCAATTTGTCATCCCGCTGTTAGTAACTTTTTGCGAATTTATGTAATTTTCGCGATTTTTGCCGAATTTTTTGCATTCCTTACAGTTTTAGCGGTTTTCAATCCATATTATGACTTGCTTAAAATTTTGCCAATGTGTTGCGATTTTTTGCAAAGTTTTTAATAAAGGCGGCTTTTCGCGTGGTTTTTTTTTTAGAAGTTTTAACAATTTTGAAGAATTTAAAACATTATTAGACTTTGTCATCTTGCTGTTGTAGCTTTTTGCCAATTTCCGTCATTTCGCGAATTTATTTTTATTTATATAATACATGTATAATTGCACTAATTTTTATTAACCAAAAATATAATTTTTTGCACTGAAAGCGATAATTGAGAAAAAGAATTGTCAAAATTTATTTTATATCTAAGCAAATGCTCACATGACTCAACATATATATTAGAATACGAAATTCAACATATCATGTAGACACAAAAATTTTATGCTAACTCATATGTTGCATTATCATTTGCTGACATGTGTTGACTTCAAAAAAAATGTGGTACTTTCAGCATACTGTGTAGACGGATAACATATATGTATATATATGCTGACAGCAGGATTTGTTGTTATTTTAAAGCATATGAACATAAGCATACATTTGCTGATTCAACATATCGTCTAGACTTAGCTTAACAATTTTTCTCTTATTTGTTGTTGTCTGAAAGCCATAATACTTAAGGGAAGAGAGTTAAATAAATTGAATTAACTTGGTTAAAGGGATTTTGTTTATATTTTTTTAATTTCATGTACTATTTAATTATGTATGTAAGTTTGTGTGTGGCTGTGTTTTAATGAATTTTTTATGACGTTTAGATACATTTTCTTTGAATCTTAAATTATTTACATTTTGATTCTAGAATACGGACGAGTGTGTCGCCCGTTTGGTATATCTAGTTTTAATTAAAACTTGCATGCCAAAAATACGTTTGCTGTTCTTACTTACCTTGTATATCATCGAACTTTAAACGCTCATCCGTCCACTGTTCACGAAACGTCAGCTGCACACTGTATTCCTGTTAAGAGTTTTTGACGAACATTGTTGATGATTGATTGGATTCAAGGAAGAAGAAAAAATTAACGATTAGTAAAACAGCTTAAAGAAAGTTTAATAGAATTGAAAATGTTTTAATTGTGATTTATTTTTCTAGTTTTAAATGGGATTTTAGTGATAAAATTGTTCGAATCATTTTAGCGTTTTCATTAAGCAGTTTTGGAAAAGGGATTTAGAAAGATTGTTTTATGGTGATTTTCCGATTTTTTTGCGCAAATGGAGTTTTGTTTTAGATTGTAGTTAAAAATAAGAATTTTGGGTTTTGAAACTGATGCTGCGATTTAGTAAAACCGATTTTTTTAAGTCTTTTTGAAACTCCATATAAAAATGGAAAGTTTTTGTTGTTGTTGTGGTTTTTGATAAATGAGGCTGAGCAAATTTTGTGGTCTTTATAAATATTTTTTTAGTATATAAATATATTTAAGCATAGAGGGATTTATAGGTCTGATTGAATATATTCGATTTTATTTTTGTTAAGAAAGTTAGTTTGATTTGAAAAATGTCGCATATTTTTTGATTTTGATTCCTTAAAGAAAATGTTTTGTTAAAGATTTTCATTGGGTTAGTTTTCAGGTAAAAAAAGGCATGCCAAGAAGCGCATAGCAACAACTGTAATTAAATAAATAGATTTAATTAAATAAAAAACGCCTTATAGCATAAGAGTTTCATTCATTTAAGATTTGATAATTACAACTCATACAATGATTAAAAGTAGCCAAACAAGGAAAACAAGTACAAAAAAGGGTAATAAGCAAGCATTTGGTGGTTTATTATTAGCAGGCACGAATAGACAAAGACATACACAATTATTTTCTACATATATAAAATCAATTATTAACTAATAACATATGCAAATGCATATGTAAGGTACATATGTACATGTTGTATACATAAATATAATGCTTTATATAGTAAGTAGTGAAGCACATGCAGAGGAATAAGCGTGTTCGTTCGGTTCATTCACTTCCGGTCATTTCTCAAGAGACTTAATGCGTTGCATACTTATAGGTAAATAATAACTAATTACATTCATAACGATACATAGCAAAGAAGATTGAAAAGAAAAATTTTACACAATTTAAATAAATATACATACATATATACATAGATAACTTACTTATTTGTATATAGAATTCATACAGGAAATGTTTAAAGGAAAGAAATTAAAGCATAAACAATTTATCCTAGTTTACTATGAAGTTAGTATAATAAAATGATTAATGGTGTTGTTGTTGTAGAAAAAAATTTATGTAAGAACAAAATATATATTTAATACGCGTATATTACAGTCATTGAAATCCAACAGAAAGACATAATCAATTTAGGGCCTTTCCCACGATGTCTACAATGTTCGACTTCTCTCACAGTTACATTCGAAAGAACAACAAAATGTCAAAATTTGTTTTTGTTTTGATTGTAAGTGTACGACAGTTCGAACGCTGTCGATATCGTGGGACAGGCCGAAAATTTTTAAGATCTTAAGGAAAACGTTTGATCGGCAACTTCTATTGAAAATAACAATTAACGGCCTGTCCCACGATGTCACCAGAAATCGTTCGATCGACAACTTGTATTGCAAACAACAATAACATTAGAAAATTTGTTGTAGTTTTCAATCTAAGTATTCTATCGAACGATTTCTGGTGACATCCTGAGACATTCCATAAATAAAAAACTTAGTTATATAAATAATCGATCGATTTCTGTAGACATCGTGGCCTGTCCCACTGTCTATACGGTCTAGGAATTGTTTCTGTTGAGGAGTCATTATGACTGATGATTTCCATCAGTAATTTCAAAATAAATAATTTATGGCAACAATTGTAGTCCCTTCTTCGAGAAAACCCGCGATCAGGAAACCCTTCACGCAAAAGGGCGATGTTGATGGTCAGTAGGCGTAAGTTTTTTGTGTAACCAGAGGGCCGGCTTATCGATGTTGCGCAGTGAGAGGTTTTTAGCAAAAAAAAATTAATAAAAAAAATAATTCTGCAGTTTCTAAACGGGCCGTCATACAGCATTTCAAGACGTGTTACAAAGCTTAAGTTTGGAATTTGAAATTTATATATTTAAAGGGCAGAGCCAAAAAACACCAAAGTGGGTCAATTTGGGTTAATGAAAAATTCATGTCTATGTCAAATTGATATTTTTGATATGATAAAAAAAAATTTTTGCAAGTAAATTTATCTATACAAGAGCTAAATAAAAGTTTATTACATTTATGGATTTTCTTTTGCAGCTTAGGAAATATTCGAGAAAAAATAATTACAATTTTAAATTTTTTTTACCAACCTTGGTTCACTGTTTCGTTAATATAGAAGTCAAATCTCGTTCGATTAGCAAAAGGAAACTTTTTATGGACTTAAAATAAAATTTTTCATAATAAAAAAAAAAAAAAAAAAATTAGTATCAAAAGCACAATTGAGTTAAAAGTTCTATTCTATAGTTATTCCATTTTTCCTCGTTTTTTGCAGAAATTTTCGCAATTATAAACTTTTTTTTGCAGAACTGGAAACCTCATATTTAAACTTATTTAAAAGGTAATACTATAAGACATATTACAAAGAAATTTTTTGTTTACAATTTTTGTTATTCGCAATAGACCTATTTTTGTTATAAATATCGAATTTAAGACATGATGAGGGCGCGAAAAATTTTTCACGGGGAACAAATTCCAACTAATAGCAAGTAATAGGGAAAACAAAAAATTCTAATTGAAAAAGGGAGAAATTTCTCACGGAATTTTATTCATAATTGCCCTGGATATGTGTCTAAATTTTTTCAAAGGGATTATTTTCTTCCGAAGAAAAATAAGTCAAATGCAGTAAAAATACTGAAAAATTCCATTTTCGGGATTTTGCGAATTTTTTTGGGAATTGCCGGGAACTCAGAAGCAAATCTGATTTTTTTTATGAAAAGAACATAATAGAGCCATAAGGAAAAAAGATGTAGAGTTGAAATGCAGTATGGAAATATTTCCCGTAGGAACTACAGTTTCATTTCGGGTCTTGTTGCATTCAAAGATTTAGGGCCCGTACCAAGCCTTAGCAAAGTACTATACCTGCAGGAAATAGAATTGACACAATTGACTAGTGACGTGATCGGTCCTCAAGTGATATAAACCAGTCCGAGATCTAATACTTTCTATAAAGCGAACCAGTCACTTTTACATGGGGATGGCCTAGGATGGGGTTAATTGATACTTTTTATGCACCTTGTCACTGAACTATCCCATAGGAACCTAGTCGGTATATAATAATATAAATTATATACATATTAGTGTCCTGCACAAGAGTATTTATGAGACTTTTCAAGATATGAGAGATTTTTTCCAATACTTTACTACAGCGAAATATTCTAAAAGAATCGCTAAACAACACTGTTGGCAAGACAAACCACCGAAAAAAATTACTTGCCAACAGTGTTGCTTAGCGATTCTTTTAGAATATTTCGCTGTATTAAAGCATTTAAAAAAATCCATCATGTCTTGAAAGGTCTTATAAATAGTCTTGTGCAGGACACTAATACATATAATATAAATACATATATATATATAAATGCATTCCGACACTTAACTCTAACAATGAAAATGTATAATTTTTTTATTGTTACAAATGCAATTATATTTTATTTATAATCAGAATTTTTTTTTAGATTCGAACAAAAATCTCCTGCATGACAAACTTGCACAGTACCCACTCGACCACAGGGCCACTTATATTTCAAAAGTATAAATACCAGTTAAGCTTAGTTTAATATTTAGGTATAGTTACGGGACTGGTTCCAGAGTCACATTGGAGGGAACAATTAACATTATATTAACACTATTGGATAGGTCCTGGATTCAACCACATAGAACATGTTTAGTGCCTTTTACTACAATACTAGACCGAGCTAAATTGGCTAAATATCAAGACGATACATCAGGAAAATGGTGAATATGTAACCATTTACACGATATGTCTTTTTTCACCATACACTTTTCCGTACTTTTGGTAACACTCTCATTTTCTCAAGTCATATGACGAGTACATTTGGATCAATTGTCTGCAAATTTTTTGCAGGGATTGTAAGTAAATTTTTGACACTTCTGAGGTAAATAAAATTTCACTAACCTTGGGGCTAATATAGTTTTTGAAACAAGAGATAAAGTTTTGACAAGCAGCTAATAAGAAACATGGTATTATAAAAAGAAAAACCACCACAGTAGTTAGACTGTAAAAAATTAATTGTTATTTTAATTTGAGAAAATATTTTTTTGCTACAAAAATATTGTTTTATAAAAAAATGTCCTTTTCAAAAATTGTTGATAGCCGTCGGCTTGTAGACAATTTCTTTGCTTCGCCGCCGCATCAAGTTTTTCATGAGCTTCTTTCTGTGCTAAGACGAATTTATGAAAATTTTACATTGTTAAAAAAGATATTATATGGCGCAGCAGAAAAATTAAGTTTTTTCCCACAGGCAAATATTTCTTTACCATAGTACTCTTACTTTTCTACCGTTTGGCACACACTCTCATAATAGAATTTAATGGTGAATATTTTTTATAAATATTTTAATGTCTAATATCCACGTTAAAGAGAACTTTTTAGCAAAATTTTTGAAAACGGACAAAAGTATGCAAGACGTGTAAGAGTAAGGGGGCTAAATGTTCTGCAAAAAATTTTCTTTGTCGAATTTTACATAAAAGCGCTGAGCATATGCTACACTGTGCAAAAGGGGAGAAAACTCTTTTATAATAGGCTGAAATTTTATGTTAAAACAGCGATACAGGTAGGTATTTATTTGTTTTTGGACCTCTCTATCATAATCAGAGAGTATAAACAAAAATTGTATAGCTCTTTGCCATATTAAAAATACTTTTAATTTTTTTGCACGATTTTAATACTTTAATGATATAATGGATGTTTCAAAAAGTTTTTGAAAAAATATTTCTTATCAGTTGAAAAAGCTTTGTGAATTAAAGGAACCCGCAATAGTTGCATAAATCAATATTATGAAGAATTTTTGTTTTTTTTTTCATTAAAAAAAATTATAAAAAAAGCTAAACAGAAAAAATTATTCCCAAAAAATTTTCAAACAAACGTGTGTTTTGAAACATAATTTAGTTTCAGTAAATATTTTTTACTGTTCCAGTAAATTATTTGTTCCAATTTTATTTTATGTAAAAAAACTGTATAGAATGAAAATTATATATATAAAGTAAAATTTGTAAAAAAAGTTTTTAGATTTATTTTTTTTTATATTTAAATTTGTTATTTTCAGTTAAATTTATTTTTATATACTGTAAAATAATTTGTGTGATTTTTTTTAATTTTTTCAGTTAAATTTATATTTTATATACTGTAAAAAAATTTGTCTGATTTTTTTTAAATTTTATTTTATAGATATACAGGGTGGGCCAAAAGAAACCAAGGGGTGTAAAAGTTTAATAACTTTTTTGTTTATTAATTTTTTTTTTATTTTTTCTTTCAGATTATATAAACAACACTTGGAGAATTTATAATGAATGAAAATAATAAATGAAAATCAGAAAATAAGAAATGAATAAATGAAATCAACTTTATTGAAAATTTGATTATGAGTGATGAAGCTCATTTTCATTTGAATGGCTTTGTTAATAAGCAGAACTGTAGGTTCTGGGGTTCTCAAAATCCAAGAGCCATTCATCAACGCCAATTGCACCCCATCAGGTGTACAGTATGGTGTGGGATCACATCTGAAAATGTCATTGGGCCCTACTTCTTCGAGAATGAAGATGGAAGTGCTGTAACCGTAAATGGAGAGCGGTATCGGTTTATGATAGAAAATTTTTTACGTCCTGCTCTTGAAAACAGACCTGGTATGTGGTTTCAGCAGGACGTAGCCACTGCCCATACTGCCCGAGACACAATGGCACTTTTAAGTCAAATTTTTGGAGAGCGAATAATTTCTCGAAATTCGGAAATTATTTGGCCAGCGCGATCGCCAGATTTGACAGCACCCGACTATTTTCTTTGGGGTTTTTTGAAGGAGCGAGTGTATTTGAACAAGCCAGAGACAATCCTTGAACTCAAGGCAAACATTGTTGCAGAAATTCGAACGCTACAGCCACAAGTTTTGAAAGATGTTATGGAAAATGCTCTAAAAAGAGCCCATCAGTGCGAAGCTGAAAACGGTAGTCATTTAAGAGACATCATTCTTCATACTTAGTGTAAAAAAATTTCCATTTTGTATATTATATAATCTGAAAGAAAAAATAAAAAAAAGTTAATAAACAAAAAAGTTATTAAACTTTTACACCCCTTGGTTTCTTTTGGCCCACCCTGTAAAAAACATTTAATTTTTTTTTAAATATTTTTCTTTGCAGTTTTCAAACTTATTATGTTTGTATATTGTGATTCCCAATATAGTATTAAGAGTCTTACTATAAACATACGGAGTTTGTTAGCTAAATTAAAAAATTTTTTGGGTTGAAGTCTACTGACCAGTTCCAAAAGCGGGAACGAAATGCTTAACCATAAAAACAAGCCAATTTTTGAAAGTAAGAAAAAAATAGTTGAACCCTTCATTTGATTCAGTTATTTTTTTCAAATAAAACTTTTACAAATTTAAAAAAAAAAATTAAGAATTGTTATTGATTCAGTTAATTTATTTTCTGATAATACGAAAAATTTAAGTGAATGTGTTTATAAGTTATAAAAAAAATTTGTTGAATAATACAAAAAAATCTGCAAAAATGTTTTTCTGTTCCTATTAATAAATTTGACTGAAAATATTTTGAATTTCAGTTAGCTTTATTCTCTACTGCCATAATAAGTTAACTAAAAATAACTTTTTTTTCAGTTATATGTTTACAAAATTGTTATCAGAATCTACAAATTTCTTTGTAGGTCCGCATTCACACAAAAAATTTACTGATTCAATGAATTTGGTTGCTAAAAACGAAATTTAGTTTTTTCTGTGTAATAAAAACTTCATAAGTTAAATAATTGTTAAAATTTAAGTGAAATTATTGTCTTAAGTCGCCATGCATTAAATACTAAATAACATACACAGATTCATGCTTTTATAGAAAAGAAAATATAATAAACAAGTTTCATGTTATAAAACCGAAAGTATATGTATATTCAAAATAAGCATAATTTTAACCGAAAAAAGAGAAATCATTAAAATTGGTAAGAAAACAAAAAAAAAAAAAAATTAAGATCAGTTTATTTTTCAGGTTACGTAAGATGATTAAGATGCGCCTCAAAATGATAAGATCGCTGCAATAGTTTTCACACTGTTTATGGAAAATATCGCTAAATTGGCGGCTATTTGAAAGATAACCCTGTGCTAGTTAAAAAATTTAATAAATGAGGCACACAGCGGGTAATTAAAGGGTTCTTATTAACCCTTTAATTACTGGCCATAGAACCGCTAGTATGATTTTAATTTGATTTCCAAATATATTTCTGGGGGACCGTAGGTTAGGAAGAGTGGTGCTACGCATCTCCACTCAGACACCCAATTGGGTCCATTGTGATTGGGGGAACGTAGAAGTTGTTAAAAGTACAACAAAAATTACCTCCCTCCAAACCTAATAAGTTACATGGATATATAAAGACACAATGGGCTTTAATGTTATCTTTTTTTAAGTACCTTTAAAGTACATATTTACTTGTCTATAACTTTATTTAAATAATATCATTATTAATTTACAAATTTCTATATATCTTTGGCTCCCGTTAAATTTTGAAATTTTTTTCATGCCGGATTTTTTTGGATAATCACTTAATTAAGCTCATAAGATATCGGGCTTTCATTTTCATACGAACAATTTTATAATGGCTCTGCAATGAAACAGTAATTTGTTACGTTTTATATTGAAATGTTTTATGTAATCAGTCGGTTTTTTTATTATTTTTATTTTCATTCTTACAGACCGTTTCCACAATGCCATGAACAATTACTTCATTCCACTTCGGGACAAAAGTTGTATTGGCCATTATTAATAAATAGTTTCGTAAATGCATTCATTGGCTTTGTAGCAAATATGAAATAGGTCAAAAAAGTCCCAATTTGATTTTGAAATATATATGTGAATCGATAATATTAAAATCAACACATCAAAATACCATAAAAAATTCCGACTTTTCAGGCACAAAAGGGGCTAAGCTTATCAGCATCGATCATTTAATCAGAAAACTATACACTCGTCATCTTTATCCATAGTGCGATGGTAAAATTGAATGCTGATATTTGAAGTGCCAAGTGAATTTGCAACCAGCTACATCCTTTCAGGACTACCACAATGGAGCAGCTCTAGATAAATCTAAAAATTTCAGGGTTAAATAATCCAAATAATTTTAATAATACAAATTCGCCTTTTTTTAACGCTACAATTAATTTTTTCGATATGGAAAAAATAGTTATGTATGAAACTTATTAAGGACTGTTGGGTATTTAAATACCAATTTACATTATACATTTTTCTTTTGTCCTATTTCTGTTTACACTTTTCGAGCATTTTGCGACATAGAAAAATCTACATTCTGCCAGTATAGAAGATAAGGACATAAAGCAAAATATTTTGCTATTTTAATTTTTTTTCTGGGCCAACCAATCTCCACTTCTAAATACAAACGTAGATTGAAGCAATAATTTTTAATATGGGCATCATTAGAATTTTTTCTGCCATCACTTTTCTGCGCATTTAAAAATCCGCTAGGCAGAAATGGGTTAAGAAAGTAATTAAGCTTATTTAGAAAATAATTAGGATTTAGAATTATGGTAATCTGTTCGTTGTGTCGGCATCGGCCACTTATCGGTCCTGAGTACAATGCCCAGTATAGGGCTGCTAGGAATGCCTAGTGATTGTGAACTGAGATTTGACAGGAGATTCAATTTCACAATTCCACTAAGGGCGTAAGTCCCTCTGTGGATTCTAGAATGGAAGATGGAGTTGGTGCTGAAGTCGTTGGACCCAACGTAAAAATCTCTGTACCAACGGTACTTCAGGCGGAGATACAGGCAATCACCAAATGTGTTGACATTAATTTAAGCAGAGGCATTAGAGGTGCTTACATAGCTGTATTTGCTGATAGTCAGGCAGCTCTTAAGTCCCTCCTTTCATGGGAATTCCGTTACAGGCTTATTATAGAGTGTTTTGACTCATTACAAAAGACATCCATACGGAATAAGGTTTTCCTTTACTGGATACCTGGCCACAGCGAACATATCAGGAACGAGGAAGTGTATGAAGTGGCCAGGAGAGCCTCTACTGTTCCGTTTATGAGCTCAGAGCCGCTTTGTGGTGCAATGTGGTCGACCGTAATCTTTCTGATCAAAGTAGATGGTAGAGCAATTTTTATGCAGCATCATAGTGAACCTAAGCATTAATAATTTACGACTTGTTAGAGGTTTTCTTTCTGATCACTTTGGACTGAACTATCGTTTGTGGAAGATGACGAGACACACACACTATTTGCGAATGTTTCGTCTTGTGCAACAATAGAAGGCATATTTTTCATTCTTAATTTCTGTATTCAGATGATATAAGACGGGCATTTTCAATCTCCGTGCTGACTTTCATAAGGATTAAAAGCACCTAAAAAACGCAGTTTTATCCCAGTTTTATCCTGTTTTGTTTATCTTTTATATCGATATACATATGTATGTATATCGACTAAAAAGCACATCATCAATAAATATGCCTTCTATTTTTGATTTATCGCAAGCGACAAAAATAAAAGTTTTCTGGAGAAGATTTTTTTTTATAATATTTAAATATGTTTTACATACGTCAATTGTCGCCTGTATCTTAAAAGTTATAAAAAATTTTGGAATTTTGATAATTCTTTCTGAACTATGGGACAGTGGCCCATAAAATTTTAATTTCGATGAAAAAGTTTTTTTTTCTACATACCGCTTACGATTATATCGAAAATAGGGCTGAAAAATATTAATTTAGAGTGATTATGTAATATTGTGCTTATAAAGGGTGATTTTTTAGCAACTTTATTTTTGGCAACACTGTTTTGGCAACTCGACTGTTTTCGTTTATCATCGTACTTTTAAATATGCTCAGTTCGGTCTATAATTTAACCATGCATCGATTTAAAAATGAACAACGCTTGCAGATAAATAAATTTTATTATCAAAAATTCATGCTCGGTTAAGAAAGTGCATCCGTGCAGTTCTTTCATTTGATAGTCAGTTTGGGAGACCTTCTTATGAGGCTATTCGAAATCTTGTGACTAAATTTTACACCAAAATTACATTATTGAACATTAAACCATCAACACGAACACGTAGTGTGAGGAAAGAGGAAAATATCGCAGCTGTATCCGCCAGTGTTGTTGATGACCATGAATTATCGCTTCGGCGCCATTCACGGCAATTGGGTACCAGTTACTTTTTTTTGCCCAAAACGGAATAGCTGGACTTGGCTGACATGTGGTTTCAGCAAGACGGTGTCATATGCACACACACCACGCGAAACAATTGCCCAATTGAGAGGCGAGTTCGGTTCACCTTTGGGGCCGGTCATTTAGCCGCTTTAATCGTGCGATTTAATGCCTTTCGACTATTTTTGTGGGGATATGTTAAGGTTCGTTTCTAAAAGGGAAAGCCCGCAATGGTTGGCGCAATATTAAAGAATTTATAAGAATTTATTCGTGAGCTACTAGGCGATTTGATGGAGAAATTGGACCCAAAGTATGAACCATTTCAGACATATCCGCGGACAAGATTTACATAAAATCATCTTTAAACATTGAATTATATATGTAGATCGTTCTACCGACTCAAATAAAGATTTTATACATTTCTTTAAAGTCTGTATGTTGTTCTTTTTATAAATCAAATCCGAAAGTTCTTAAAAATCATCCTATATTAAGAAAATTATCGAACGCTAACTTAGGCTGGAAAACTAATGCCTTTGATGGAGTGAATTTTTGTGAGAACTCTTGAAAAGCGAGAATACAGAATCAATACTTTCGCTTATTTTATAATTTTTTAATTAAATTTTTTTTTGTTTTTTTTTTTTTGCAAATTATTGATTTAACAGAAACAATGTGCGAGCTTTTACAAAAGAGCTTTGTGCTTTCACACCAACGAGAGCACAACAGCCAATCATATTTGGACGACAACAATGCTTGCTGCTTTCTTCTCAAAGAAATAAGAACGAATTGCACAAGCTTTTGTCTCAACTGCAAATGTCAGAGTATTAATCAAAACTTATAACAAGTGGATATATCATTTTCATGCGCTCTTAACATCTTTTTTTTTAACAAATACAGTCATATCCCGATAATTCGTAATCGCAAGGGACCGGCCAATTCTTACGAATTATAGGGGTTTTCGATTTAGCAGGGTTTCGATTTAACGGGGTTAAAATAAAATAAATACGAATTAACGCGGGTTTTCAATTTATTTACTAAAACGATAAAAATGCATAAAAATTGTTAAAAAAAATAAAAATTTGTTGTTTTTGTAACACCGACAGAGTTTTATGCGTGCACACACACACACACACACAAGCAAAAGCATAAAATCATTATTTCCATGTTTCTGTTGTTTTTATTACGAATTATAAGTGGTAGTTAGCAAACAATTACGATTTATAAGAGGTAAAGAAGATTTTATTTGAAAAAAAAAATTACGATTTAGCGAGGGGACCAAAATGTATGAAAATTTTACGAATTAACGAAATTTTTTCAAGGGACCGACAGTTTATTACGAATTATCGGGAATTACGATTTATCGGGGTACGAATTATCGGGATTTGACTGTAGTATAAAATTAATTTTCAGTAAATAAAAGTCAATACCTGTTGTTATATTTACGGTTTTTGTTCAGTTAGTTGGATTTGAATTTCATAAAAATTATATTGCATTTTTTGAATAGTTGCAAAATTATTTCATGTTCAATTATTTAATTGAATTGGAGCAAAAACTTTTATGTGAATTAAAATAAGATTTTTTCTTTGCTTTAAATAGATTTTTAATTGCTGTGACTTTAACAGACATGACATGCTATTTTTATGCAAATTCATTTAAATCTTTTATTATAATTATTTTTTTGTTTAATTTGAGTGGCATGTTTTTATAGTGTTATGGTTCCTTGTTGATTTATACAATCAAAAAAAAAAGTAATAAATAAAAAATAAACTTTAATTTCAATTTTAAAAAATATAAAATTTAAATTTAAATTAATTAAAAAAAAACAAAAGTGGATGATTTAGGTGCTCCTAAGCTGGTTGTAATAATTAAATACATATTTTTTTGTTTTTCTTTTATTATTTGAACAAGAACTTACTTACAGTTTTAACTTATCTTAAGGTTTATATTTTATACAATTCAAATGTCAAGTTTAGTGTCAAGGATGCTAATAAATTGGAAAAACTTTATTAAAACAATATTTTTATAAATACAATATTTATTATTCAAGGTGTGTAATTTTTTTTAAAGTGTTTTTTAATTTTTACAGTTTATTAAATGCAGTGTCTATGAGTGTAGTAGCGTTGTTAATTAATTTCGCTGTTGCTTGTGTGGTAAGCATTTTCTTGGGCGTTAATTCTGTTTTGGATTATACACGTTAGTAAGTATATTACAAATAAAATAAAACCAAAATATAACAACAATATAAAACATAAAACAAAAAAATTAATTAATATTTCATTTATAATTTGATCGATTTATAAAGTGAGTGGGTGAGTGGCGTAGAATGCTTAAATTTTGTAATTTTTTTTTTAATCATATATGTCTATACATACTAAAAAAATAATTTACTCCTTAACAATATATGTATATGGAATACATAACAAAATTTATATATTAAAATTTTTTAAAAGAAGTATAAAATATTTTTAGCTTGCAATTGCTTAATTCACAAGCCTTTTGTGTAATAGTTTAAAGTTGTATTTGAAAATACAATTTTAAACAAAATTTCTCAAATCAAGAAAAATATTTGTAAAATATTTTTATTTTGAAAAATTTTATTTAAAATTGTCTTTTCAAATAGAAGTATAAGCAATACATTAAGGCTTGTGAATTGAACAAATATTTTCAAAAATTCTTTTTCATGTCCTCTCTTAAGAAAGTTACAAACAATTATTTATTCAGATTTTGCATATGAAGTCAATAACAATATAACTATGTCTATATTTCTTAACATATGTTTATTTTAAAAAGATATCTAAGGAATGAAATATAAAATAAGAAAGTATAAATTGTATGGATAACCCCTCTAAGCAATTTTCTATTCAATTTCTCTATAAACACTTGAAAAAATCACATCAAAAATCTATACGCAAGTCCCGAAATTCAAATTTAAAAATGTTCTAAGATTTTCGAGGTTATTCTTAAATTGTTTCTCTATCAAAGGCAAGAAAGTTGTTTTTTTTTTGGCAGGAGCCAGTATCTAGCCTAAAAGTAGTAGTACTGCAAAGGTCATGAGTAGTGGGTACCGAGTATGGATTATTTCGAATTGTTTTCTTCTAAATTCGGATGCTAGAACACATACTATTTAATGACGACTCAGACTATTATACTTTGTATTAAAACATGTCAAAAATTCAAATAATACGTGCAAGTGAGATATTGTGAATGAAAAATGTCATAAAGAATAGTAAATAATACGATACAAATTTGAAATCCCATAATAATTACTTCACCATTCTTTGAAATTTTTCTAAACGATAATACCTTTCATCTGATCAGAGTTGTAATTTTACAAAATCAAGTAATATATAAAATAAAAAGTCGTCTGTTTCGATGGCGATGCTATTCCGTCGTTTATGGTATTCATATGTCTGCGTCTTAAATCGGCTACAAATAGTGAATACGCTTATTGCATTGAATAATTTGAAATGATAATATAATAATGAAATTATCGTATTTTCTTTTACTTTGTCTTATTCAAATCAACTACTTAAACCGAAACCTATTTTCAAAGGCCGGCGCAACCATAGTGTGCATGCAACTGCTCTGCCGCTGGAAGTCAACGATTAAAGGTGCAATCAGGCGTGACATAACCATAGTCATAGAAAACAGGCATTCGAACCAAACTAATGGGCAACACTGTATTCGATTATAGGTGACTCGCAATAACGCCATAGCCATTACCATAGAAACCAATTGAATTTTGGTTTGTTTATGGCTATGGCATTATGGCCATGTCACGTCTAATTGTAGCTTAATGCAGGCATGTTAAGCCTCAACAGCTGTTTCCTTATACTTGTATGGTGTGAATAATAAAATGTCACTTTACGTTAGATTTTTTTACAGTCGAAACAAGTGCCTTTAGATTTTATTGTCGTAAAGTGTGATGAAAGTTTTTATACATGTGTAATAGTCTGAGTGGCAGCTAATTTGTATTCTATAAACTTCAACTTAGCATGTGGTTCAACATCCGAACTAACAAAAAACATCTGAAAACGACGTGGAAGCCAGAACATAGACCAATAACTTTTTCATTATAGTCTCTTTAAAAATGTGCATTAAAACAAAGTGTGTGTCTCTTGTATAATGCTAGGAACACAACTGGCACGTACAACACTTTTCATCCAAGACCACGAATTCATCGGTAAGAAATCGCTGTGTAAATTCGTCGTATAAAAACCGAAAATCGTATTATATATATATTTATCGATATATTTAATCGTTTGCATTAACGACCAACCAACCAACCATACACAGAAAAAAATATCATCGAAATGCAACCAACAAAACAAATTATTAACATTTAATTTAAAATATAACAATCATAATTGTTGATATAACAAATTTAAATTTTTGTAGTCAATTAAATTACTCAACAAAATTATTTGTTAAATTATATCATAATGGAATGCTCACATGTAGAAGAAACAAGAAATCGTATTTTGTGTGTATTCATCATTTGCGTATTTACTAAAGTGTTGCTCTTTAGCTGAGAGGTAAGTGAGTCAGTTTATTAGTGTTGATGTTGCCGGTTCAACTCCGCCCAAAGACGTTTAGTGTTTTTCGCAGACAAGCAAAAAATCATTTCGAGGATTGTGATTGTGTATAAAAAAAAAGAATTGTTAATATTACAATTATGATACAAAAATTCAACAATTCACATTGTTAATATAACAATAACTTTAATTGAGATATCTTTGAAATTTAACAAAAATAAATGTTGGAAAAAAATCAATTTCAACAAATTATTTGTTGATATATTTAATTGAAAAATTTTCAAGATTTTCCTTCAACTTACAATTTCGTTAATTGTATTTACAAAAATCGTTCTAGTTTCAAAATCAATTAATTATTTAATTGATATAACAAAAAAATTAATTGTATTTAGAAATAATTCTATTCTGTGTACCATAACCCAAAACAATAAAAAATTATTTTTAATAAAAAACATTTTTTCTTAGCTTTCAATTATTTATTAGAGCTTTTACGATCTAGCTTTATGCCCTGCAATAAATTCTGAAAGCTAAAAAAAATAATTTTTTATTAAAAATATTTCCTTCTTGGGTATGATGGTTTTGTTGGGTTGGGTTCGTATAACTTTGAAACGGCAAGAGCAAATTCAATATTCAGTTTTTAATTACTCAAAATTTATTCAAGTTTTAATAATTAGTTTTTTTAACTTCAATAGAAATTTCAAAAGTTAGAAAGCATTATTTTTAATATTTATGCTAAATTTACAAAAAAAAAATTCATAAATGGTACTTAAATGAGCAAAAAGCTAACCGAAATTATAATATCTACAAAGAAAAGGAAAGTTTAAACAGTTTTATGTAAAAAAAATTGGTTAAGTACCAAATGAAATCGTACTAATAGGCCGAGTAATGAAAAAAATTAAAAAACGGTGAGAAATCCCGATTTTTGGATTGAATTCGATTTTAGCGACCTCTAAACCTATTCCGAAAGAAATTACAAAAACACCTCACCCTATAAAATTTAAAAAAAAAGGTGGGACAAAGAAAAATATTTTTTTTTCGGTACACAATAATGATATGGATTTGAAACATAATTGTGCTGAGAGCATAATAAGCAACATATCACAAAGCTTTGTAAGACCAATAAGTGCCCATGTTTATGATTAAATTAGATCTTTATATCAAATTTGAACAAATATATAAAAAACTCTTGAGTAAAGATCCTCTTAATACATAAAATATGTTTAATTTAAAAGCAAAAAATATTTTTATTTAGTTTACCAAAAAAAATAACATTTTAAATTTTCCAACGCTGGAACCAAATTTTCGATTTTTCTGATTCTTAGCACTAATTTATTTCGTTATAAAATATGTTTAATTAACAAAGAAAAAATAATGATTTTACGTAGCCAGTTTTATATAAAAAAATAAGTTTTAATATTCCAGCTCTGGAGCTGAGTGAAAAGAACAACGTGAGTTTTCCAACTCTCGAATTTTCTGATTTCTTATACTAATCTATTTCTTTTAATAATATAAATTATGTTTTATTTATAAAGAAAAAGAAAAAATTAGTATTAGTAGGTTACTTTTGTACACTAATAAAAGTTAAAATTTTCCAACCCTGTAATCGTCCTTTTAATTAATATTTATTGTGAATATCAATTTAATTCTTACTGATAAATAAAATAGGTTTCTTTACAAAAAAAAAAAAAAAAAAAAAAAAAAAACCATAAATTGGTTCTAGCTCGCTAGTTTTTTATACCAAATAAAAAAGTTTAAATTTTCCAGCTCTGAAACCCTCTATTTGATTTTGCCGATTTTCAATACAAATCTATTTCGAATCATTTCTGATGCGCTAGTTCGAAACCGAAATATTTAGCGTTCCTGGTAGTTTCGGAAAACCGATTTCACGTACAGCCACACAGACGGACGAACAGACGGACATAGCTTATTGGTCTTTCCTATATATGAGGGCACATAATATATATACTTTATGGGTTGCATATTAATATTGTGTGAATTACACACGGAATGAAAAGCCTATGTATGTATATACATATATATATATATATATATATATATATATATATATATATATATATGTATATATATATATATATATATATAATAAATCTGTTGCGAATTCATTCGCAAATTTCGGCCTATACCATGATTCACAGAAAAAATTATTCCCAAAAAATTTTTAAACAAATATTTGTTTGAAATCAAACTTAGTTTCAGTAAATATTCTGTACTGTTCCACTAAATTAATTTGTACCAAAACACTGTATAGAGAAGAAACAGGCCACGACGTGTGTCGGCTACATTTCGGCATTTACGTCTATACAACACGATCAAACAAAATAAACAACAACTAAACAACAACAACCGCACAACAGCACGTTGTTCCTATCAACAAGCAAGATAAACACCAACACACTGAAATAACATTTTCTCTCAGCCGAACTATGATTAATTTAAATTTTTACAAAATTTTTATCAGAATTTACAAAATTATTTGTAGGACCGCATTCAAATAAAATATTTACTGATTCAACGAATTTGGTTACTGAAAATGAAATTTAGTTTTTTCTGTGTTGTGTGTATTTTCTTATGTACAAATATACACATATTTCATTTTTGTCGACGAATATTCGCGGCCGCTTGTCCCAGTTATGTTCCTAGTTCGCATATACTTTTAACTTGTGGTAATAATTTGATCAAATGTTGCAAAGAATATACTTATAGTAATTTGTCTTGACTTAGTGATAAATATTTATGTATTTACAGTTTTGCTATGACCTTATTGTATGATGCATTAAACACATTCATCACAGCCGGCTACACGAGCACACGACTTCAAATTCTGCTAACAGCATTTGTCGGCTCGTAGCCAGCTACTTAATTATTTTGGAGAAGGCAGCAGCACCATCTGCACCTCATACTTAAGTATAAACACATAGCCCAACTGCCACCTTCAAATATTTCGCATTTATAAAAATTAAATTTCTCTCTCCAAATATACTAATAAATATGACGTAAAATTATGAAAATGAATCAATTTATGCCTAACATCAATTATTGGATATTGTTTATGTGAAATAATATAAAATAATTGTACGATATCATTCATTCAAGATTTTGTATTGTACTGGCAACACTGAATTTTCTCATTGTAGCCAAAGAAATTGAAAGTAATTACAATGACAAAATCAGCATAGACAACAATCTGCCGCCCTGTTACCTTGCTGTCTTCAAAAGAAACATTCTCATATAAACATGTGTATTCTATCCTTGACATTTGGTAGTCGGTAGCTTGCTGTGGCGAATGTGTTTAATGCATAACATTCATATTTATATTTTTGTTAAAGCGGCAATCAATTCGTTTTTGCTTGACTTGACTTTGACTTTTCACTAAAAAACTTTAAAGGCCCCTTTTCATCCAGTATAAGTGCGGAAAGTAATTTTTGAATTAAATTATGAAAGAAGGTGCACGTTGAAAATCGGTAACAATGAAGGTAAAGAGGTCCTTTTATTGTTGTTTTGTGATGAGAACTGTCAAAAACACAAGAGAAAAAAACTAACATGTACTTGCATATTCTCTTGTATTTGAAAAGATGGTAAGAAACGGGTTTGCAGAATTTCGTTGTGGCCTTGGAAGTACAGTTGAAGACTCCTCACACGCAACACTTGGTGTTGGCCGACCAATGATCGAATGTTAGAGAGATTGAGAGGCCATACGCATCTCACATTGATCAGTGGTTTAAATTTTTAACGATCTCTTATGTATGAGAAAGCCTTTGGCAAGATGTATGTTACATTTGCTCGCAATCTACCACAAATTCAATCGTGTGTGGCGTTATTCAACCGCAATATGTATGAGTTTTTATGCCGTTTTGTAACCGTGGAAGAAACGCAGATCCACTGCAACATAAAAGAGACCAAACAGCAGTAAAAACAGTGAGTTTCTTGGCATGAATCAGCCCCAATGAATACCAAAGTGAGTTAATATGCTTTACTTTTGTTTTGCAAAACAATGAATTTCTTAAACCAACCTGCAGAAGAGTAATAAAAAAGTTTTAGTCAAGATATCTTCATGCGCCAATGGCTAAGCTTTAACAGTTTCATAGCCAAGCTCTCATGTCACGAATGCCAAAGTGCCACTTTAACATTAGATTAATGTTACCTTAATAATTAACTTCATTACTTAAAATATCCACCCATCATTTGATTATTTTTTCACTTATGCCAATTAAAAGTTTTCATAGAATTATAAAATGCCAATTTTAGAAGTGTAAAGAAAAATTAATAAATATCAAAATCAAACGAAAAATTTTAAAAAATTTACTAAAAATTTTTTGTGAAATTAAGTTGAACAGAAGTTCAAATAAAAAATTTTGAAGTAGAGGATTCCATAAAAAAATAAAAGTAATTGATTATAATCCATATAGACATTTAGTTATTAGATGTACTTTAATACAATTGTGTAATTGTGTTTCTTACAATTTTGTATTTGAAAGAAAAACAATCAAAATCAAGACTGAAAATGAAGAAATTTTGATAAATTATGAAATTTTAAAATTTGAGCACACACATTAACATTAAGTTCTTGTCATTTTACAAACAAATATAATTAAATTTGTACTACATATGTACATATCGCTCATATACTCAAAGAACGTCATAACTCAAAAAATTGGAATTTTTGAACTAAAGATGCTGAATTAATCCTCATATCATTATTCATATTGCGTAAAAATTGCATGCAAATAACTTGTTTACTCAAGTCTTGAAAGCAAGATATTTTAATTTTACATCAAGTTGGCTGGGTTGGGTGTAAATTGAAAATTTTAAAACTCGTTTTCTGGCAAACTAGTTTTTTTTTTGAGTTATGACGTTGTTTGAGTAAATGAACGATATGTATGTATGTGAAATTATTCATTTATTGTCACATTTTGTAGGTACGTATGTACATGGATAACTACTTATATATGTACATATGTCTATGTATGTATATATAATGTAAGCAAATATATAACCAATTTGAGTTAGTTTCATTTCATGTATAGCAATACATTTGCATTAATTCTGGTTCTAACTATCCTACATAATCAAACGGCTTTTTAGAAAATGCAACCCGAATCTAATGAAATTTATAAAAATTTCCAAAATCTTTGATTTCATTAAATCAGGATTGAATTTTCTGACTAGTCGAATGATGAAGTAGGATAGTGATAACCAGCCTTTAGAAATAACTTCATCAACGTCATCTTGCTTATTATTGGCTGACTTCCAAAGTATAATAATAAAGGGTCCGCCAGATAACTTTTTTTTTTTTTTTGAAAATGCTATAAAAAAAACTACTGAAGCTTCGGGTGTGTGGCACGTAGCGCCGTCCTGTTGAAACCAAATGTTGCCAATATCCTTCTCTTCAATTTTTGTGAACAAAAATTCGTTCAACATGGCCCGATAACGATCGCCATTGACTGTAACGGCCACTCCTTGCTCAATGGCCCAATTATGCCTCTGGACCAAAATCCGCACCAAACAGTGACTCGTTTTGGGTGCGTCGGCTTTTCAATGTATGCATGCGGGTTTTATGTGCCCCATACCCGCCAAGATCAAAATGAGCTTCATCTGAAAAGATGATTTTTTTTGGCAAAATCGGAATCTTCTGCAAGTCGATCGCAGGCCCACTTAGCGAAGCGAAAACGCATTGGATGGTCACTTGGCTCGTTCAGCGGAAGAATAAAACTAATTATCTGTCAAATCAATCATTAGCTAAGTGTTACCATTCATGAAATAAGCACTAGTTAAAAAAAAACCTTAAATGGCGGACCCTTTACAAAGTTTGAATACATTTCTAATGAAGTATTTATATCGTGTACATAAGAATCAACTTTAAAACTGATGTGCTGATTGCTTGTTCGCGCTCTTCTTAATACTGGTCGACGATGTTTTGAAAAGTTGTCTAATGTAAACATTTGTACTGCTTCGTTATGCATTAAACACATTCACCACAGTAGGCTACACGAACACACGACTTCAAACGACTAATTATTTTGGAGACGGCAGCAGCACCATCTGTACCTAATATAATTATAAGTATAAATACATAGTTACCAGTATTACCAAAAATAAAATTAAATTACTCTTTCGAAATGTAATTACTTATATGTCGTAAAAGTATAAAAATTAATCAATTTATGCTTTACATCAATTTTTGGATATTATTTTTGTTAATTAATATGAAATAATTGCACGATATCATTCATTAAAGCTTTTGTATTATACTGGCAACACTGAATATTCTCAAATTATCCAAAGAAATAGAAATTAGTTTAATTGGACTACAACGAAAAAATCGCCCTGTTGCCTTGCTGTCTTCAAAAGAATCACTCTCATATAAACATGTGTATTTTATCCTTGACATTTTGTAGTCGGTAGCCTGCTGTGGTGAATGTGTTTAATGCATTACACTGAGCTCATTTGTTGCAATTTTAGTTGAGCATCTATTCAGTTCATCGAAGACAGATAAGAAGATAACGAAGATGGAAACCATTGTATTTTCCTCTCTTGCACATAAACTAAAAAAATTGCTCAACTAAAATTGTAGCGTGTGAACCTGCTCCTTGTTTGCAGACAAGACAATTGATGTTTTGGAAGTCAGGGATTGTCATCGATATGTACATAGTTATATACATACTCATACATACACTTACATATCGTCACCTAAAATCCAAAAGGCCGTAACAACCAAAAAATTCAAATTAGACTTTTTGATTGATTATGATGTGATTAACCAAAATACATATTTTCCTAAAATTTTACTCACATATGTTTAAAAATATCGATTTTATTCATTATTCAATTTGGCACCTAACAAATATGTAAATAGTATTAAATGTATGAAGTTTTTTGTTTCTCCTGTAAAATAGTAAAAAGTGTACTTACGGCCTTTTGGATTTTAGGTGACGATATGTACATTAGGGTGATCGACTCGATTTTTCAACCGGTTTTAAAACCTGGTTTTTCACAATGCGGTTGTCAGTTTTTTAAAAATGTTGATTTTTCGAATGTCGAATAGTCCGGTTTTTTATAATTTAAAAACTGGCTGAGTCAAATACTTTTCGATTTATATATTTTGCAATAAAATTAGTTTTTACTATATTAAAACTTAGACCGATGTGTTCTGTTAATTTTCCCAAGTAGTTTTTTTTTTCAGTGTAAAAGTTCTAGGCGTTTTTTGAACACGGCAACACTTCTGAAACATGAAATTAAATAGAAGTTATTTTATGAAGCGGTAGCAGAGGCGAATTAAGTTGGCCTTACGGTATGCAATGGATGTCAAAATCCATTTGTAAAAAGTGTTCTTTAGTTTTTTTAATATTTCGCTTCATATTTTATATAGAGGGAGATATCCATATGGATATATGTATGTATGGACACTTCATATGTATATTATATTATATATGTACTATACATAAAACATATACATATGAAGTTAATTTTTATGTTTTACCTTTAATTTTTGTATTGAATTATAATATTTACATGAACTGTTAACTCTTTTTTTTAATAAAGCAATTTAAAATCAAAACTTTCGTATAATAATTTTCTTACTTAAAAAATCCGGTTGACCGGTTTTTCCTGAATTGTAAAAACCGAAACCGGGTTTTTCATAATGTCAAATATTCGAACTATTCGAAACCAGGTTTCAGGAAAAAGTCGAATAATCGATCACCCTAATGTACATACGTTAAACGTGCTTTTCACAGCACATGTTGAAATATTTATTTTTGAAATTTTATAATATTTAATAATACAGCATTATGGTTTTTATATATAATTTATATATGTATGTATGAATGTATACATACATAGAACATATCGCTCCTTTACTGCAACATAGACAGTTTTGCAGAAAATAAATTGAAAGTTTTTAATTTAAATGAAAGTCAATGAAGATAATAAAAATATCTCTTCTCTAATTTGCATAAAATGTTTACACAAGATAAAATATGATATAAAAAATCAGGGTTGTATTCTCAAAAAATTAATTTGTATTTCAAGTGTGCTTTAGACATAATAAGTATGGCAATTACATTCTAACATACACTTCAAACCCAAATTGCTTTTTTTTTTGGCATATGACTGTGTTCCATAAAGGAGCGATATATTTATAATAGTTTACAAGTATACAAAATAATTGTTTAAAAATAATCCACATTAAAATTTAATAATATTTATTATTTTTAATAAAGCATTTATAAACAGACGTATAGACAGTTATAAAGAGGAAGAGACAGAGAAATAGTGGAAGGCACAATTTGTTGATTGGATTACGAACAAGAAACAAAACAACAAAAATAACAAAATTATTAACGACGGCAAATAGTCCTTTCGAAAATATTTTCCTCTTCATTACCCCACATCATATATTGCGTATCGCCTAGATATTTAAAAAATATCTCCCAGTTGGTCGAATATTCTACAAAATTATTTGTATTGATAACACACACAGGTCAACAAAAAAACATGTTTTTGGAGTTTCTTATTTAGTTAACATTTTCTGATTATATTTATATGTACATTGAAAAGTAAAGAGAAACTCCATTAATAATAAATAAAGTTTGTTTTTGTAATTTATATAATGAAAACTAAATATATGCTGTTGTGGCAGATTTAACATATTTTTTGTGTCGCGGGGCTTAAAAATGTCATTCAAAAAGGGTAAAAACGACATAAAGCAAGGCGGATACTCTAACAGCCTGTTTTCCGAACAACAAACAACAAAAGAGCTTTCAGTTTCTCACACTCATAGAATTGTTTATGTCAAATTAATTAAAAATCAGTCTACATATTTATCATTTGACTTTAACTAAAATGTTATTTAATTTTTAATGTTAGAATGTGAACTGACTTAAAACAGCGAAAAACTATTTTTTTCTTTTGTTTTTTTACTATAAATTACAAAAAAATTTAATAAACGAAAAAATCTAAATGGCTTTTAATGGTAGATTGATTTAACTTTCACAAGAACGAATTTAGATTACCGTTTCCCTTGCTTCTTTAATTTTTCTGTGAAAGAATCAACACCAAATTCAGTATAAATAAACAAATAATTTTTGCTTTATTTTCCATAATTTGACTGTCAAACAAATCACAAAAAATTTTAGTATTGAGTCAAAATAAAGTAAAAGTTATAGAGAAAAAATTCTTAGTTCTCATAAACAACAGAAAATACGAAATGCAATGAAAATCTGTTTTAATGGGTAAATGGATTTCCAATTGAATGCTAAAATCAATTGAAAATTAAATTGCTTACCCCCTTATTGATAAAATTTAAAATTAATTTGAAATGGATTTTATTTAAAATTTTTCATACAAATTTTTTTTAATAGATATTAGCTTTGGTATTCCTTCACTGTAATAATTTTTTGAGTGTAAATTTTTGGTTATACCTAAAAAGCCCTTTTTATGTCAAAACGAAAGCTTTAGAATATGTTTTATAAAAATCAAATTTTAAACGTTATCGTTTATAAACGAAACATAAAAATGAAAGGGCTTATGTTTTCTAAAAACAGGCTGTAAATATCCGTCTTACTTTTGTTTATGGAATAGTAGAGCCGATGCACTTTGCTACCTCCAGCACTGATGGCCTCGACGGAGCAAGTTTCAAAAATAACCCATTGTGGAGTGTTTTTCCACTGCGTATAAAATAAGGTCTCATGACGCAGTTCATAAAAGCTCTTCCTCAAGACTCTGAGGCCTTTCAATATTTATAATAATTTTTCCCGAAACTTAAAGCTTTTATCTTCGTCGGTCCACAAATAAAGAAAATAATATCGAGTGAGAAATGTAGGCAGTTCCTGAAAACAATGAAAAACAAGCGTGGCTGAGCCATAAAACAGTCATCCATGGCTTCCTTGGAAACAAAAATGCTTGGAATTATAGAGAGCTTATTTCTAATGTGCTTGGACGCTTCAAAGTAATGAGTTTCAGAGTGTCACTTAAAGTGTACATGTTACAGCGCCCATGGATAAACTCAAAGATAACTTGGCTGCATATTCAAAAGAGCACGGGGAATGCTTCCACCAGGATATAAAGAACTTTGAATATCGGTATCAAGGACAATAGAATGAACTTTCTCATACGAGAAAGTTCTGACTTTCACAAAAGAAATGCCAAAAATATTAATTTTTAAAGTTTGTTTTACATTATTTTTTATATATTTGTATTTATTTATGTCGTCTCTTGTAATAAAAAAAATATATATATAATTCCTAACAGAAAGTTTCTTCCTACGTGAAGGCATAGGTCGTGTATACACGCAAAGAAAAGATATGGTTGTAGAATGGTTGAGAAAACAATATTATGTTCTCTAAAACAAATGTGTGGTCGTTGAAAACTAGTTATTGTTATTTTAAACATTTATTTCGTTACGATAAAACAGAGTAATGTTTGAATTTAATAATTAAATTATCACATCCATAAAAAAGTGTGATATGGTTAGAGCTTAACAATACAGTTTTGTTAAAAATTTATGACTACAACATAATTTGTATTATTATTTAAAAATAATATGATGTAAATAATAATATGACGTAAATAACATATAATATAATCCAAAACCATACTATTTTAAGTTTTAAAAAAAATCTTTTTCAGAAACATCTGTCAGTTCAGTATTTCGTTTTTAAGCTATCGATAGTGCACGGGTGGTGTAAAAAAAATTAATAGATAAATGAAGTATAAAAAAGGGTTGGCCAATAAAACATATATAAACATTTGTGTATCTCTTTATACAGACATTTATGTATGTCGTGTATGTATACATTTCTATATATACATTTTATTTCAACAATATTAAATTATTTTTATTTAGATTTTGACGCACAGCTGTTTCTACAATAAATATATGATTAAAAAATAAAATAGTATTATTATATTAAATAACACTGTGGTCGTATTTAACAATATTAATATAATATTAGAACATGGTATGGTGAGTCTCAATTATATTTTAGTCACATCTAACAATAGTGTTGTCATATTTACAATACTAAAATTATAATATAATTAACTCAGATAATATTATAATTAACTCAGATAATAATATTGTTAAAGTTTTTTTTGCTATTAACAATAATATGATTTGACTGCAACCATATAATTCAATCATAGCATGTTGCTGTTTGATTATGGTTGCCTCAACCATATTTTTTCTTTGCGTGTAGTCAGTCACAAAAGCTTTTTAAAATTCTGTTAATAACATCTTGGGCATATGGTCCAGTTACTCCGTGCATACTTGTGCAACCATATTCTACTAAATTTACTTTGTAGAATATGTAATAAATGAATAAATAATAAATATAATTCGTAACTTGTTTTCCTTTTTAATTTAATTGAAATTGAAAAATAGTGCTTTTCCATTAAACTCGAATTTGCGTTCTGGTAGCTACAAAAGCAAACTTTATCATATAAAAAAAATCAGAGGCACAGAATTCAGACTCAAAATTCATGTTGGCTTGAGTAATATGATTATGTGTACAAATCAAAAAAAGTTATGCTCTGAAAGATAAAATTTAGCACTGTTCAATTACATAAGCGGAGCATTTTTACACAATCTACCGCAGAATCGTATGAAAAGAATGATCGTCTGCCGATGTGCTAGAGCTCTGTACCAATAAAACTGAATTATTAATTATATATTTCTTAGCATTCTAGGAAACTCGTGCAGTTTTTTATTTCATCCTTTAATATACATATCAGCAAAGTTTCTTGGGGACTACCTGACAAACAATATATTTTGTTTTTGTAATTTTATGATTTTATCCTTGTATATTGAAATTTTTTTTTCAATTTTTTATGATATGTATTGTTTTTTTTTTAAGAGCAGTAACACTCAGACAATTAATGCCTACTACTATTACTAGGTGTTACCTTCTTTTTAGGAAAGGGATAGTGATAGAGGACAGGTGGTGAAGGAAGAGATAGAAGAAAGCTTCATTATTTTACAACTCTGCTTTTGCACGCTTTTTAATAATGCAGTGTTGCAGCACCTTCTGGTGCCAAATAAGGCATATTAAATTTTGCAGCTGTGCTTAGTAGCCATTTTATTGGTTATTTTACTTCGCCGATGAGTTTGCTACACAATACCGACGAAGGAGGGCGCTCTGATGTTACATTAGGATTAGCATTTGCTGAAGTCGGTATAGTTCAGTGACCAGTGGCTATGCCTTCATCACTTGAACTTTCCTACAACAACTGATGCAAAGGGACTCTAGTGCACATCAGAAAAATGCGTGGTGTTGTTATTTTAATGACTCTCGGATACAGAGATTGAACCCAGGATCTTCAGTTTTGTAGCCAACGTGCTAACTACTTCAGCCAACGCCACCCTCGCGTTACGTTTTTACCTTTTAAAAACATTAATTTTGTAGGTTTGAAAATTTGCAATTAAAACAAAAGTCACCGTTTATAATTATTATATCAAATCACAACACTTCATTACTCAATGCTTTTATTAAAAGATTTTAAGCACATTATGTTAAATTAATTTACTGCTAGAGTACCACGATGTTAACTTTAATATTCTCTCCACAATACTCGACTCAATTGACTCAGTCCTAGTGGATGCATCGTGCTTATTTTACTTTAAATCAACTACGTCCAATGCATATGCGCAATGTGCAAACTTTTATAAAGAGCTTTTTGTGCTTTCACACAGACGAGAGTACAACATCGCAACAACAACACAACAGACAGCAATGCTTGTTCTTACTTTGCAAAGCAACAATAAGAAATTTAAGAGCTTTCAAAGCTGTTAACATCAAATGCAAATATCATTTTATGTGTGTTTGGACGTAGCTGCTTTAAATAAACCTTCCCATAAAAAAAAGACCTGTTTTCATTAAAAGTTTATTTAAAAGTGTAAAATTGATGACATTTATTGGGAAAAAAATTATAGCCAGCTCTCTAGTTGAAGCATTTTTAATTTTTTCCGCAAAACATCTGGCTATAAATTGGCAATTTCTCCATCAATGCTAATTTTCAAGGCATGCAAGGTTCTTCTTTTGTTGTACTAAGTGCGAGGATTTAAAAAGTCCCAAAGTAATAAGTTTGATTTTTTTATATCTGCCAATCGTGAGAGTCAGTTTAAATCTCGCAAACGGAAGGTCACTTGACCTGAAAATCGGTGTTTCAAAATCTTCTTATTTGCATGAGTTGTGCCAGGAGTTGATTTGTTCTGTAAAAACCAACTATTTATGATTGGGACCAAATGCAACATTTTGCGCGGAAAAAACTTGCTTAGCATCTACGTTTTGCATTTAGGTTATTCTTTCACGGCAAATGCCGCACAAAAGAGTTGCTCTGAACGGATGAAATGGCTTGAATGTGGATTCTTTATGCTCCAGAAATCCAAATTTTGTACGTTAACAAAATCACTTCAGAAAAAATGGTTTTGATCGCCCATTACGATATTTGATACGAAAGCAGCCAGCAATTCTGAACATTTTTGGCATTGCAGGGAAACATTTTCAAAATTTTTCACCAAAAACTTGTTGCAACGAACGTCTGCTGATGCCGAAAGGAATAGCTATAGAGAAGACAGCTGGTGAAGGAAGAGATAGAGGAACGCTTCACTATTTTATAACTCTGCTTTTTGCACGTTCTTACTAATGCAGTATTGCAGCGCCTCTGGTGTCAATGAGGCATATTAAATTTTTAAGCTGTACTTAGTGGCCATTTTATTGGTCGCCAATGACTCTGTAACACAACGAAGGAGGGCGCTCTGATGGTACACTAGGATTAGTATCAGCTGAAGTCGGTACTAGTTCAGTGACCAGTGACTATGCTTTCCTCACTTGAACTTTCCTACTACAACTGATACAAAGGGACACTAATGCACACCAGAAAATACGTGATATTATTATAGAATGACTGTTGGATACCTGGCTCGAACCCAGGACATTCGTCGTTCTGTTGGTGCTTGTGGATTGTCTCTGCCGTCATCGGAAACAGTGGCGATGTGGTAGATCCAACGATAACGAATCGCTTGTTTGAGCAAAATGAGTCATGATGCATCTTGCGCGTCATCCTGTTTAATAAAAATATATTTACAGCCGTATTTATAATAATTATTAAGGCTTTATAAGGGCTTTTTATGAAAAACTTTGTATGAAAATTTGTTTTAATAATAATTTGTATAAATAATGTTGTTAATATTTACCAAAAAAAATTCATTTGTAGTTTATCTATAGTCTAGGTTAAACATACAGATTGAAGGAACTATCTGTTGTATTCCATTTCCAGTTTTCAAAACATCAATGCGAAAGTGTAATACATTTTGATGATGATGGGCAAAATTTTACTTTGAAGCAAATATATAAAAATACTTGTTTTAATGCTGAAATTGATTCTTTATCTGGCAATTAACCCATTAGCTTTTGCAGAGCGGTTAGAAAAGAATACACTTAAGTTGAAATTAATGGTAAATTACGTTAAGCTACTAATATATGATTTAGGGTAATGCTAAGTTAAATTAAAGGTAATGTCATAGTAAATGTTATGATATTTGAACATGAATTAAAATCTTAACAAAACAACTATGACATTCACCTTCATCAATTCGAATGCTATATAAAAATTTACAGTCAAAACAATAAAGGGTGACAAAAATATAATAATAGGGGAAGCACGCGTAATTTACACTGATATTTGCCATTTTGCTTTATTTAAAAAGTCCTTTGAAGGAGTTAGAAACTTTTTGTTATAGTTATTATTATTGAAAATCAGTTGAACTTTAAACAGCGTTGGTTTTAGTTAAAAGCCAGCTCGTGCTTAGTGACACTAAATAAATTCCTTTGAATGCGTAGAAAGAAAGCTTTCGCCTTTGAATAAAGCTGTGCTTTGTTAGTGTTAAACGCTTTAAATCTTTTTTTTTTTTTTTTTTTTTGTATTAACAGTTATTATTTGGATTTTATATATAAAAAAGATCTTGTTGAAAATTGTTAGCGAACTCACTCACCATTTTGTAATCGTCGATTTTTGAAATTGACCGTAGGAACATGTTGACATAAACATACGTGGGTAAATTTTCTAAAAAAATTAGGGGATTTCAAATTAAGTTTTTCTTTTGTACACATGTAGTTATTTCTCTCATTAGATAAACTTAAATGCTTATAGGATCCATTCCAAAGATTTCGTTAGTTGAGAGAGGAAAGGATATTACAATAATAGTTATAAATGAATAAAATTAAACTTAAAAGCGAATGATATAATTTGAGTTAAAATTACATTAAATAAATTAAAGTTAAATATAAAATTTAAATACCTAAAATTAATATTATTCCAGTAAAATATCTTGAATGGAGAAGATTGATATTATAGCGAATTATTGTTCTTTTCTGATGATAAGTATGTAATGAACGTGATGAAATTTGATATTGAAACAAAGAGATTAACTCACGAGGGCGACCCGGTAATAAGCCGATCTGATGAAGGAACTTTATATATAAATTTTATATATACATATGTATGTATGTGGTGAAAACACTTAGCGCTCTTATTGATCAAGTGGATTTCGTTTTGTTATAAGCTAGCTACTCTTCTTCTTTCACTCAAAAAAGGTCGCTTATGCCTACAAGTAATGCCTTCAAAAGATTATCCAGAACATTTTGCACTATAGATTAGTGTTATACAATGAGTACAGGTATAATTTGCTGACAAAATGAGCAACTCTTTTCTCTCTGTGATAACCCCGATAGCTAGGATAGAATGCATTGCAGGGAACCAGTCTTTCGGTATTTTTTTTTTTTGGCTGTAACTTAGGTTAGGTTAGGTCAGATTGAAAAGAGGGGCAATCAATATTGATCCAATTCTAAAAGAAACTGTTAGATTAGGAAGGCTGGTGTTGAAATATACCTGCACTTGGATGCATAATTGGGTTTATTTTGATCCCCTTCTATGTATTAGTACCAGTTAATAAAGATTTAAACCACTTTGTACCTAGGAAAACCTCTATTATCTGCCATTAAGCCAGTGAATTCATATGATGAAGCCTCTGATATCTTGTAGTTTGTACTTTGCAATATTATTTATGTTACCACTTAAATGTCAGCTCACCCATCTAAGCGTTACACCTCATGGTCTGTAATGCCAGTTTTTCAAATGCTGATCCTTGATCTGACCAAGCAGCGACCAGTCAATGCACCTATTAAAATTCGCGTCACCTTCCTATTTATATCCAGTAGTAAGTATTAGTCTCACTATATTTGTCCATAAGCAATTTGAAGGCTCTCATACCGTCACTAACTAGTTTTTACTTGACTTTATGTTCCTTTGACTACGGCCGTAGAATGTTACCTCCTCCTCCCTTTGAGCCAAATTTTTGGCTGCCAGCTTCGTTGAAAGAGAGCTAACAGCTCTCTGTGAAAGAAAATACTACAAACTATTGCAATTCATAAGAACCGGAGTTGCTAA
The DNA here is from genome assembly GCA_949987645.1 of Tachina grossa. NCBI lineage: Eukaryota > Metazoa > Arthropoda > Insecta > Diptera > Tachinidae > Tachina > Tachina grossa. Next base: position 58,734,162 of record OX465274.1, read on the forward strand.
TGGATGCTTTTTCACGATTGTGATAGAAATATTCTCGTTTTACTTTCGGGAGTAACAAATGACAAAAGCACTAGAGTTATGCGATACAGTAAAGTTTTGATATCACTGTTCCGTGAGCGTAATTTATAAATTACTGTTCTCTTAAGCATTGACCATGATAGTGATTTAACAGACTTGAGGTTTTCTTCTTAAAAATATTTCAATTGTTGTACAGCTCTTTTAAATATTTTACGAGAACAAAGCAACAAGCAACTATTTTCTAATTCTATATGACTGAAACACATTCACTAAAGAAGATTATCGACTGTAACCTGTCAAAATTAGAATACATGTGTATATGTATGTATATGAAAATACTTACATATACTATTATTGATTTAGCCTCACAATATATTCATTTCTCATATTCCATTTCATTAAAAATTCCCAATAACCCAAGTAGATAGACATGCGTACTGATAAAGTGCGTGGCTGCACAAAAAATTCGGAAATTTCCCGCAAGCTATAAAGTCTAGTTTAACTTTTTTTATTTTCAAAAGAAAATCTTATTAGTTAATAAAAATGGGAATTGAAAGTATTGAGCTTAAGCTCGATTAAGAAATTATTCTTAGTTAAAATATTTTAATTTATGTTGCAGCTATATTTACTGTAAAATCAGTAAAATATATTTTACACAAAGTAAAAGGCTGGTTTTATATCAGCTACGTCCAAGCCATATGCACAATATGCAAACTTTTATAAAAGAGCTTTTGTGCTTTCACACTGACGAGAGTACAACATCTACAACAACAACACATCAGGCAACAATGCTTGCTCTTAATGATTAAACAGAATACCGGCTTCAACACATTTTCCATACAAATTGACACAAAAAAACAGCCGCAGAAACCGGTCGTGAGATAGAATCTATTTTATTTTGAGAGCGTTTTTTCTTATACTCTCACATATCAATGTTCATTCTCACAAAAATGTTACCATACTTTCAATAAATTTCATACATTTTGTAAACAAAACTACAAGGAAAAATAAGCACAAAAGAAAGTAAAACAAAAATTAGAGAGCATTTGAAGTTACTGCCGTCGAAGTTATTATGGGCTTGATTAATTTGTCAGCGATTTTCCTGAAGTTGCAGACTTTATTCTGTTTCTACATTTACTTTGCAAAGAAACAAGAACACATTTAAGAGCTTTCAAAGCTGTTTACCTCAAATGCAGATATCAGTGTACGAGTATGTTTGTTTGGACCAGAGATTGGCAATGAATCATGTTTTCGCTATTCATACTGACTCATAAAATTTCAAATATAAATGAGCAGACATCATTTAAAATCAACTACTCTGAGTTACGCACGCTCACAGTAATATTGATGTATAAGTATAGGTTGCAATTAATATGAGTGCGACGTCGTACCACACTCACACACATAAATCACCTCAGTTTGATTTATAATTTCAGAAAAATACTTATACTACTTGCATTGATTTAACTCATTCAACTCATGCATATAATACAACTACAAGAGTATAAAGTGCATAAATAAACACATTTGTAGCCTCATAACCAGCAAACACATAACCTCATATTGGCTATTTTAATGTTCGTATACGAAGTTGGCTTCGTATATTATACTTATTTTGCATCTTCTATAAACATTGAGTTCAGGAGAGTCGAAATCAACAACTTCATAAATTCTGCTAACTCATGTTTTAGACTCGGCAGTTTTTCTTGAAGCAAGTCTGAGTTTATGGAAGAGAGAGGAGAGAAGAAAGAAGAGGGGTACTGACTTGCTTGTACAGAAAAGTTACTTCAATTCTCTTTTGTTATTTTATTCGCAGCATTAAAATAATAGGAAAATTGAACAAGAAACTGTCTGAGTGTAAACAAGCGAGCAGTTTTAAAAGAGAATTGAAGATAACTGCTTCAAGAAAAATTTCCAAGTGTAAAACATGACTAAGTATGAGTGCGATGAGAACTTTACACTTGTGAGTGAATATGATTCATAGACAACATTGCAATAAGTATGATTGCGCATAAGTACAAAAAATTATAAATCATGATTCAACTCTACTTACTTTTTCACGACTCATTGCGTTATATGAAAACGAAACTTTATAAAGAATTTTTTTAAATTTAAAGGATATTTTCCATTATTAATAAATAAAACAATATTGCACGCAAAAACTATTAAAATTAAATACAAAGCAGTGTAAAATTTATAATGACAAAATTAAATTATGCTCTTGCTTCTCTTCCTCTTACATATAATCTCAAGAGTTGAGCAACTAAAATTGCTGAGTGTGAACAAACTCTAGGTATATGACAGAACTTTATTTCAAGTACGAAAACAAATGAGAATGATTAACTACTGTATCGAGCGCAAAATTTAATATATTAAAGTTCCTCAAGTTATTCCAAATTTGAAATATAGATCAGGAAATTCATGAATCGCCTTCGTAGAGAGCAAATGAAATTTTTTTTTTTTTTTTAAAGAATGAAGATAAAAATGTCTGTATGGATCTCATTAAACAAAAAAGAAAAATAAAAAATAAATCAAAACAAAAAAATTTAAATAAACAAATTAAAAATTTTTGTAATTTAAATATTTTATTTAAAAAAAAAAAATTTTCTCATTATTGAAAAATGCATGCCACACATTTTAAATTTCAAACTTTGGTCTTAAAATGGAGTTTTTCAACAGTCGCGCTGTCTTGACAGAAATGAATTTTAATTCTAAATTATATAAAAGAATAGTTTGAATAAATTAAATGAATGAAATCAAGTTTTTATAATAACAAATTGTGTAACTAAAATTACGTCTAAAGCACATTAATTTTAATTAGTTTTCTTATTTATTTTTTTTATACATAATAATATAAAGTTTTCTGAAGAATGAAATGATAAATTCTCGAAACAATTATAATTTAAAATATAATCTTATTATGTTAGATATCAAATCACAGTTGTTATTGTTTATATTTGTTTTTTTAAATCATTAATATTTGCATACTCTATATTGCTTTTATTAGTATTTAATATAAATTTTTCATATATAAATTTATTAGTTTAGACATAATAACACAGATTTAGTTGAAAGACAAAATGTTAGAAAAAGAGAATGAAGAAAAATAAAAATAAAAAAAACTGTTGTATAGAGATCCAAACGACATTTTAAATTTTTTTTAGAAAGCAAAATATGTGTAAAAAGTAAAAGAAAAATAGAATATATTACAGTCTCATTCACGTTTCAAATCAAAAATTCTAATTAAAATGCCAATAGTTTAAACTAAAACTAAGTAATGCCAATATTTGCTAACAAATTTTATTTAATATAATTAATCTGTAAAGTAAAATACAAAATCAAAAAAGAATAATTTCGAGCTATAATTGTATGACAGTATTTTAAAATATGACAGCCCATGGCAAGAGATCTACAGATTCAATCTCATTGGTAGCACAGGTTTCTTAGAATATATACATTAGTGTCCTGCATAATACATCTTATAAGAACTTTCAAGACGTGAGGGATTTTTCAAATGCTTTACTACAGCGCAATCTTACAAAACAAACGTTAACAACACTGTTTGCAAGAAATTTGTTTCAGTATTGTAGGTATAAGAGTAAAGAAGAAAACACTTCGTGACGGAAGAATTTGTGATACTTGCTTCTTTCTACGCATGAGCGCGTGTACAAACGTCATGCATGTATGTGTGTATGATCTTTTATTTTTCTGCGCACATGCAAAGGCACACACATGCATTAACATTAGTTGTATGCGATTAATCACATAATAGCTTCCCTGCAGAAAGTGCGAATAGTGAAATTGTGGTGATTTACTAGTGACGTTGTCAGTAGTACTACTGACCAGGTGTACCCCAGCCAATGTAAACATCTATTGACATTTAACACTAGCTTCTCATTGAAAATCCACCACTAGACTGTAGCACTACTGACTAAGTAGTTCTTTTGGGACCACATGGAGACATTGGCACCAACGATTCACTAGTAAATTTTAGGGGCTCTAGTCTACAATATCGATATCTCCTCGCTCGTTGTCAATAGTAAGATTATAGTGATTTTCTGGTGACATTGTCAATAGTGCTACTGACTAGGTGTACGCTAGCCAATGTAATCGCCTATTGACATATAGGATTGTCATTGAAAATCTACCAGTAGACTTTAGCACTATTTTTTTACGACCAAGCAGTTTTGGCGAAATCGCTTGTTAACACTGATATACACGTACACCAATACATCCATCGTGCTTCGCTTATAGTACGACAGCATTTATTATTGGTTTAATATAATACATGCGACGTGAATATATTTAAAAATCATGACGTATTTACATTTAAAGACCTTTTACGCAGGTCTCTATTATACATATGCATGTGTAAGCAAATATTTGTAACTTGATAAGATTTCAATATCGCCGAAATAATTATATTATTATAAACATATTCAAACAGCTTTGAATTTAAAACAATTACCTGTAAAACTCTCTATCAAATATTTTATAGGACATTAGCAATAATAATTTTATTTTTGAGATGAATTAAGAAGTTCATAAACAAGAAAACTCATTGTGGCAGAATCTAAAAATATTTTGGAAATAAATTCTTGCATTAACCTAGCAAATACTTGTTAATTTTTTAAATACCAACTGTCAAGATTGGTCATAGGCAGAGCTGTGAACTTTGGCAATTATGCCATGTTAAATTTTTTACCGACTGTTATTTTTTGGTTTTTCATCTGAATTGATATAGTCCTTAATAAAATTTAAGCGGCAGATATGTACAGTTTTGTAATTATCTTCTATCATCTCATTCATTCTGTGGCTATAAGGAAAAAGTGCTTAAGTCATATTTAACTATTTTGCAGGAGAGCTCTTTTAATGAGATTAGAAGTGTAAAAAATAAAGGGTCCGTCAGATAACTTTGTTTTTTTTTTTTTGAAAAAGCTATAAAAAAAAAACTACTGAAGCTTCGGCTGTGTGGCACGTAGCGCCGTCCTCTTGAAACCAAATGTTGCCAATATCCTCCTCTTCAATTTTTGTGAACAGAAATTCGTTCAACATGGACCGATACGATCGCCATTGACTGTAACGGCCACTCCTTGCTCAATGGCCCAATTATGCCTCTGGACCAAAATCCGCACCAAACAGTGACTCGTTTTGGGTGCGTCGGCTTTTCAATGTATGCGTGCGGGTTTTCTGTGCCCGACAATTTTGCTTGTTTATATACCCGCAAAGATCAAAATGAGCTTCATCTGAAAAGATGATTTTTTTTGGCAAAATCGGCATCTTCTGTAAGTCGATCGCAGGCCCACTTAGCGAAGCGAAAACGCATTGGATGGTCAGTTGGCTCGTTCAGCGCAAGGATAAAACTAATTATCTGTCAAATCAGACATGAGCTAAGTGTTATTATTCACGAAAAAAGCACTAATTGAAAACAATAAACGTTAGATGGCGGACCCTTTATAAGTCGAAAGCAATTTTGCTATAACTTCTTGAAAAATCGAACAAACTAATTGAGATTTTGCCCAGGGGTATTTTTAAATTTGAAGATTATTAACTCAAAACCAGCTTATCTCAACTTAAGCATTTTTTCCTATTATTGGTGTATTTTAATATTTATATTGGCGCATAGTTGCATATTAACCCTTCACCTGATTATCGCACCAGGGTTGCATTTTACTTGGCCAAATGAGCACAACATTGGTATTTGTATCCGCCTAAGCGAATTGTGTTCACACAGTTTTCATATAAAATAAACGAATTTTTCAAACATTTTTGCAATCGTGTGATCTTACCTATAGTTGTTCTTGTTGCGCCATTGGCAAACAGTCAATTGCGAACTCATGCAAACTGTGGTAGAATTAGTTCTGTAAAGGCCAAAAGATTTGTAAACATTCTTTGGGCTTTCGTATAAAATTGTTGATATAACATCACGTATATATCGCACACTAAATCATAAACAGTCACAAGTCAAAATAATTCAGATTCTAAATAGTTGCAAATAACTTTAGATGCTGTACAAATGACGCAAATATGTAACATAAAAACAAGCATAACGATATTTTATATTCTTCCAGAAAACTGTCTTGCCAAAGAAACTGTTACGGCCGTTAGAGATTTGTTCAATTAACTGGTTTATAAAAAGAAACAAAACTACTTTGATAATTTTGAGTTGTAACTCTTTATGATTTAGTGTGCGATACGTGCACTGTCTAAAATATGAGGTGTGCTGCCATAAAAGCGGTCTTAACTTTTTAGGTCGAACCGACGGTGCCTTCTGTTGCCTAGTGGAGCCGAAAGTACCCGATACACAGTGGGGACTAAAAAAAAAATTAAATAATTTTGCAGTTTCTAAACGAGCCGCCCGATTGTAATAAAATATCACACAGCATTTGAGAATATGTCACAGAACAGAATAATAGTTTGTAATTTGGACTACATATCTTTAACGGGAGCGGAGCCAAAAAGCCCCAAACTGGGAAACCTAAAATCTGGTAAAAAAGATTTTTTGGATTTGTGGATTTTTTTTTCTATACAAAAGATAAAAAAATTTGCTACATTTATGGATTTTCGTTTACAGTTTCGGAAATATTCGAGAAAAAAAAAATTAATATGTTGACTTTTTTACCAAACTTGGTCCACTGTTCTGGAGAAGTCTAATATTGTTCGATTTAGAAAAGGAAACTTATTATGAATTAAGAACAAAATTTGTAACATTAAAAAATGTTGGCATCAAAAGCACAACTGAGTCAAAAGTTATACGCAATTTAAATTGAAATTTTGAAAAAAGTCGATTTTTCGTCGTTTTTTTTTTTTTTTTTTTGCAAAAAAAGTAGGTTAATTATTTTGCTATTATAAAAAAAATTTTGTAAAAGTACCAACCCCATATTTTTACTTATTCAAAAGGTTATGCTATAAAAAATATTAAAAAGAAAAAAAAAAGTTTTGCTTATTGAAGGAACCAGACCATATCGAAATAGACCTATTTTTTATAAATATAAATTTTAAGAATTTTTTTTCCAATTCCAAAAATTTCATCATGCAACCCTAAGGCATGATATGTTTAGTATCTGCGCCCGGCGAAAGATAAGAAGAATACAGAAAACTATTGAAAAATCGTATTTTTGGAATTTTTCTAATTTTTTTTGGGAATTGCCGGTAACTCAAAACAATTCTATTTTTCTTGCTCTCTGTGTATTAATTGCATCATTTTCCACATAAAGCCTAGTGCTCCGTTCGAAATTGCGAAAAAGTTTCAGCAAAATTGATTATTTAGCTTGAAATATTTTACATGTACTAAATGTAGCTCAACTCGCGGTTTTTTAATAATTTGCTCGCTTTTATTGCTTAAAAATATGCAGCATTGATAAAATTCCATTCGAAAAAATTACTGCTCATGTTGCTTCGCAGCTGAAACTAAGATGATGCCAGAATCATTTTGCATCGAAAAACATGCTGCCATATAGATTTTACGTGTGTTTCGTAATAAGAATAGGGGCCTAATTCCCGCATTCGATTGCGAGCGAGTTCTTACTCGAATGTGCGAGTTTTTTAACTTTTGGGATTTTCGCATTCGGTGTCGAATAACACATATCGAAATTTCTAATGACAGCATTCGATAACGTGCATACATTCGAATGCAACCGTTCGTGTTTTTATTCGCACGCAAAAAGGCATTCGAAATCATGTCTAACATAGAAAAAGCGAAGAAAAAGAAAATGTATGTTAAATATATGACTTATTTATTTATAAATGAATGAATACACAAATGTACGTATAAAAAAAATTACAAATTATACAAATTAAAGAATTTCAGTTGACTTTAAATATAACAAAACACACTGACTTTGCAAATGACGTTTTGCCTAAGAGTTGTCGGGGAAAATAAAAAAAAATCAACCAACTCTGGGAGCATCTAAATAACAAATTAACTGCTTCTGGTCAACCAATAAAAGAATCGAAAATGTGGCTAGTGCTCTATTCTCTAACTTTGCACTAATTTATTATTATTAAGTTATTAATAAAATTAAAATGAAAATAACATTTATGTATTCGTTTCTTTTTTCTGCATATACGTGTGTATGTACGTACATACATATGTTTTTGCACACATACATATATACAAACATATGCTTTTGCTTACAATTTATTCAGTGTTGTGAAATGAATTTATATGTAAATATAATTGCCTTTTTCCAACACTGAAACAAAAACTCGATTCGCTTGGTAGCGGGTGACATCATCGGAAAATTTCTTGCCATCGAAATTAATTTCTATTCGAATTCAATTCCGATCACGAGTGCAGGAATTAGGCTCCAGAGTACTACTTTTGCGAATTTATTTTGCCAATATTTCATCCCAAATACTTTTACATGTAGTTTGACAGCATTTCGCGCGAAATTGTGAACAGAGTACCAGGCTTAAACGAGCATTTTCAGACGAAAATATTGATATAGGCGAATATAATTTATAATTTTATAACAATTTGTGATCCATTTTATCAATATTTTCGACTGAAAATGCTGGTTTAAGTGAAAAATTATTGCAGAAACAGGGGATAAATCTCTTTAAAAAAAAATTTAAAAAAAAATTATTTTATTAAAGAAAAGACAGAAACAAAAAATCATGTAAAAAAACAAGTTCAAACATCCTTACTTCACGCCCAAATCGCGAAACCTATTTTGAAAGTTCTTTCACTAATGGAAAGTTACATGAACAGCCTCAAATATAGGATATTTTTAAAAACGATTCGGAACCGCTTTTTCACATTTAATATGGATCTTAAAACCGGTTTTTATGTATTTTTTTAAGTAATTAGTTTAGCGGAGCCGCGGGTAAGCTAGTTTTTTATATAAAAGCGTGTTCACTGTTTTTTTACGCATTTGTTGGCAGTGTAGTGAGGCCGTTTTGAATTCCGTTAATAAAATCGTTATTTTTTAACGTGTCCGTGTCCGAGCCTGGCAAACGTTGGCTTACCTTCAATAATTTGTTTTACCTATAAATTACTCCACACAGTGGTTATATGTTGGGTGAAAAAAAAAACACAAAAACCTACCGGATATTGATCCGAACTTGTGTTGAAAATTTCAGCTCCACAGCTGTTATAGTTCCAGAGATCATGCATTACGAAGAAACACACTACGATTTTATATATATGTGTAAAATAGAGTGAAACCTTGCTTAACAGATACCTCCCATAACCGGAGACCCCTAATAACCGGACAAGTTATGTGGAACCAAAATTAAAATAAAGGAAAGTGCACCACTCTCATAAGCGGAAACCTCTTATAACCGCATAAAAATACCACGACATTGAGTGTTCGGTTATGAAAGGTTTCACTGTATATAATAAAACCAATTACAGATTTTAAATGGCGATATTCTTATTATATGTATATGCCATCTTTTAGCGATCTGTTTCTACAAGCCGGACAGTCGACTTGAGTAGAAAATTTATATGAGTGATTTTCATAAAAAATTTTTAGACGAGTCGCCTGTCTGACTTGTGGAAACAGGGTGTAAATATTTAAAATATATATGTGCCGAGGGTGGCAACAGGACTAAATGCGCTACTGCTTGACGAGACATAAATCAATTGAAAATTAAGTTATACGCCACGGCTAAAATAACTTCAAAACTACTGTCATATTTTACAGCTTTTACAAAAAAAGTTGCTAAAATATTTTATAAAAAGATAACAACATAAAAATTTTAAACGAATTTTGCTTGAGTTTGAAGTGAAGTAAACTCCAAAATAAATAAAACTGAAAAACTTAAAAATTTTGTATTAATTTTATCATATTCTCTAACGTTGAAAAAGTGAATAATTAAAAAAGTATAAGTAACAACATCAATATATTTGAAACGAAATTGTAGGTTAAATAACAACACATCGAGGAGTCATTGCGGCAATACAGTCATAACTCAAAAAACTTGATTTTTGAGACATTATATATTAAAAAAATATCACTAAGACTCTTGAAAGAAAAATATAATTTTATTTTTCCATTTAGTTAAAAGTAAATTTAAAACTTTAATTTGGTCTTCTGCAAAACAATTTTTTTTTATTTATAACTCTATTGAAACAAAGGCTCGATATGTGTGTATATAAAATATATTATATCCTTTCTGAAAAATAAACTTGCTTTGTTATATATAAATTTTTTTTCTATTGTAGTCTTAATACTGTATTAGTAAATTAATTAAGATTAAATTTTAAAGTTAATTCAATTATTTGATTTCGACTTTTAGATAATGGTATCATAACTATTTTTGTAAAATAAATTCGCAAATATTTTTCTTTATTTTCACGTAAAAATTTATTAAAATTTATGGTGTGTGTAATAATAAATATAATAAACGCTTTAATAGATATAGTTTTTTGCAATTTATTTCTTGCATAATATTATTTACGATATATCGATTATAAAAGAGTAGACAGACAAAGAGAAAGAATGAGAGATATTAAAAAGATAGTAAAATATGTATAAATATTTTTTATGTATGTAGTTGTGGTTTCATTTTTTTTTATCTAAAGAATATTTTAGATTGAAGGATCGAAGAAAAAAATATTAAAAATTGAAAGAAGTATCGGATATTCTATGAACCTAGGTATTCAATTTTGATTTTTCAGGTGTTGAACTTTGATTTTGTCGTTTTTATATACGAGTATGTAAGTAAGTAATTAGTTTTGTTGGATACGTGTAATTAAGGAAATACATCACGCGGACATTTATCTACGTAACATAATGGAACTTCTTATACATCTTTCAGTAATTTATCAAAAACAGCTACTTTCCCCTTAAACAGTCTTGTAAGCGCGTCTTTCGATTTCCACCAGAAATACGTTTGGTTACAACTTTTATCAAATATGCTCAATTTTTATCAGAAATGTGCATAAATATTCAACTTAAATGGAGTATTTTTCCTTGTCGTCAAGAATATTCACAAAAGTAAATAAATGAGATGGGCTTCTAAAATTTAGAAATGTCTTTCTAAGCTGAATCCCGAACAAAATTTTTGTCCGCACAAAATTTATTTTATTAAGAGATTTTTGCCACACTATTCTCCAATTTTCTCAAAAATTAAAAATAGAGAAAAGGAAAAGGAAAAGATGCTTAAAAGTCGAGATAAGCTGATTTTGAGTTAATGGTACTTCCTCGACATGAACGCTTAAAAGTGGTCTCCTGCAAAACAGTAAAATATGACTTAAGCACCTTATCCTTATAGCCACAGAAATATATGTGTCGTTTATTGTAAAAGTTACATCACTTTTTTCCATATTTTTTAAAAAACACATATTTTTAGGGTTCCGTACACCAAAGGTGAAAAGGAACCCTATTGTTTTCGCTACGCTGTCCGTCTGTCCGTCTGTCCCTCACACGGTATTTTCTCAGGAACCGTAAGAGCTACGGACCTGAAATTTGGACACAGTATGTGGAACCTTGGCCGCTACAACGTGCGCGAGTCAGAGTCGCACTTTACTGAATTTATTTTAGAATAGTATCACATTCGATGTTATCTTTCGTAGTAACTAGAGCTGCAAACCTATCGATAGTACTACCGATAGTTTTGTTTTAAGTGAAATATCGATAGTTCTTTCCACTATCGATGCTATCGACAAAAAACAGTAATTAAAAGATTACAAATCGAAGTCGGTAAACAGTAGCCGACGGCAGCTTTGAAGCAAATTATCCGCACTTGCTTTACGTCTTCTGTATTTGTACTTATACATATATATATGAGCACACATGTAGGTAAATTTATTTATAACTCGAAATGTTATTCGACAAATAGTTGCAAAAAAAAATGTTCATAAATTCGATTTCTTCAAAACAAAGATAAATTTCAGTGTTACAGACATCGCGACGGTGGCCTATCGTCTCGGATTTATTTTAACAAATCTCCTGTTAACATACCAAACATGTTTTTATACGCATACCTATATATATTTTTATATACTAATAAAAATGTTGAGGACAGTGGATTTTTTCGAGCCAATGAAAATATTAACTATGCTAAATGTCGTTAATGTGGCAACATTTATAAAACCATTCGATACTATCAATAGTTTTACATAAAACTATCGAAACTATCGAATGGGGCGACTATCGATAGTCTCGCAGCTCTACTAGTAACAGTAAAGCAACTGGCAATTCCCCATAGATGGCGTTACTTGTTTTCTTTTTATTTTTTATTTTTTTCTTAAACAATAGCCCAATTCACAATTGCATCGTAGCATGTGAAAAATCGTATAGTATATTGATACTCACCACTAAGAATTGTTAAGTGGTGAGTATGCGAGAGTGGATCATTAAACCAGTGTCTTTTTGAATTTTTCGCCTTTTGGTTGAAATGGCAACACTGCTCCTGTCAAGAAGCAACTGTCAGTTGACTCCTGTCTAAATTTTAACAAGCTGTGTCATTTAATTTGTGTTTGGAAGCCGTTGAGAAAAAAACCGTCAATAAAAACAAGGAAAAGCTCGATAAATACTATAGGGAGTCCAATTGGGGACTCTGCACCATCGATTTCAATGGTAAAAAAGTGGTTTACTGACTTTCGTTGTGGTCGCACAAGTACAAATGATGCTGAATGTTTTGGACGGCCAATTGAAATGTTGAAAAAGTCCACGATATGGTGTTAGCCGATCTAAGAGTAAAAGTACATGAGATGCCACAGGCATTTCATATGACAGTGTGGTTTCAATTTTAAATGATCAGCTGGCTTTAAGAAAGTTGTCTGCAAGATGGGTGCCGCGTTTGCTCTCAATTGACCATAAACGTGTGACAACTTTAAAGGGTTGTTTGGAGTTATTTAACCGCAATCCAAATGAGTTTTAGCGGCGTTTTGTAACTGGATGAAACATGGAGCAGGGTAAACGCGCTCCACAATCCACATCGATTACCTCCAAAAGGGAAAAACAATAAAGGGCGAATATTATGCCAACTTATTAGATCGATTTAATGAGGATCTAAAAAGAAAGACAAAAAAAAAGTTATTTTTCATCAAGATAATACACGAGTGCACATGTGTGCAGTCTCAATGGAAAAACTCTATGAATTGGGCTACGAATTGGTACCGCATCCGCCATATTCTGCGAATTTAGCCCATAGTGACTACTTCCTATTTCCAAGCTTAAAAAAATGGCTCGGTGGGAAGAGATTTAGCTCTAACGATGATTAAAAGGAGATTGAGTTGAAAAATAATTTTTTTTTTTTGCAAAAAAAAAAGTTATATTTCATTCAAAAACTCACGGACTAAATGATCCGCCGATTGTAAAATCTATAATAAAATTTGTATGTGCCTGCATTTTATTTTGTTAAGGGATGACAGTTCGTAAAAATCGAACGTTCAGTTCTACGATCATGTATGCCACCATCTCAAATTTTATTTCGTATTGTGCGTTCACGTATGTCATAATCTGAAAAATGTATTTATATGTGAGAAGTTGTGCGTTCACGGATGTTCTCTGATTCGAAAAGTTTTTTTCATAGATTAAAAAAGCTAATTTTTGTTAAGTCGAACTACTCCATGTTCCCTGAATTCTCTTCTTGTAACTATTAAGAAGGTGTGAAAAGTACAAAATCTTTAAACTACTTGATTTTTTGCTGTTCTCAATTGATGGAAAATTTTACAAATTTAACAATATCATAAGCAACATAAGATGTTTGACTGTAGTGGAAAGTGTTGATCAAACAAAATTTCATTCGGTATTATGACAGGCTTTCAACGAAGATCGTCGCTATTGTGAATTTCACTCACTGTGATTGCTCAAAATATTGTCTCAGCTGAGACTGTATTTAAAATGAAAAAATATGCCCTAAGCCTATTTCAAGTACATATTTTAACATTTTGTACAATTTTAAGATTGTGTACTCAAGAATCATACAAACTAGAGATGATCGAAACTGTGATTTTTTTATAATCTTGCTTCTTTTGAACGTGATTTCTAAATCGCTGTTCTTTTAAACTGTGACTGTGATCACAGTTTAGCAGTATTTTGTTTACAGCAGTTCTACTAGTTTGAGAAAAATCTAATAAGAAGAGTAGTAGTGAAATTAAACAGTGACTGTGATTTTAGCACATTTCAACAAATAAAAAAATGTAAGAGCTGTACATATGTAGTTGCCAGAAAAGACGATTTAACACAATTTGACGATTTTTTGTTGACAAAAGCTAAAGGTATATAAAAAAAATTAATCTGGTAGCTTTATTTATTGTAAGGTAAGCATACATAGTTTGTATGAAAGAACTATATTTTGTTACTTAATAAATTCAGTCACAATTGTGATTAGGATTTTTCAATCGCTGTGAAAAAGTAACTAATACCTGATTTACATTAAGCATTTTTTTCATGAAATTAGTTGCATGAAAATTTTTTATTTGTCAATAGGAGGCCTGGAGGAGCAACTTAAATCAAAAAAGTTGTCAAAAATGCATCAGAGATTCATTCTTCTTTATAGCGCTGCAATTAGCAAATAGAAAAAGTTGCGTGCAACAAAATTCATGAAATTTCATGAAAAAATGCTTAATGTAAATCAGGTATAAAAAAATAATTTATAATTTTTAAAATTAAAAAAGAATCGCTTATTATTTAAAGTGTATTCTTTTTTACACAAAAAAGTACATGCAAAATGTCTTGCCAACTTTTCAAATGGCACTGCTTCCTTTATAGGGGACGTATAGTGTAATGCCTTCCACCAGTAGTGTGGGTGATTCTTTTTTAGAATAATAAGCACTACACTTTTAGAGAGCAAAACATAAAAAGAAGAACATCTAAAAAGCCATTAAGTCCTTAACAGTTTTTTACACTAAAATACTGAACCGAAATTGTTTATGGTGTTGCCAGCTTTTATATCAGTTTAACATTCAATACTTCATGTTCGAAAGCCAGCGAAGATCGAAAGTCGAATGCAGAATCAGTGTACACAGAAAAAGATATCATCGAAATGCAACCAACAAAAGAAATTGTTAACATTTAATTCAAAAATTAACAATCATCATTGTTGATATAGCAAATTTAAATTTTTGTAGTCAATTAAATTACTCAACAAAATTATTTGTTAAATTATATCATAATGGAATGCTCACATGTAGAAGAAACAAGAAATCATACTTTGTGTGTATTCATCATTTGCGTATCTAATAAAGTGTTGCTCTTTAGCTGAGAGGTAAATGAGTCAGTTTATTAGTGTTGATGTTGCCGGTTCAACACCGCCCAAAGACATTTAGTGTTTTTCGCAGACAAGCAAAAAATCATTTCGAGGATTGTGATTGTGTATAAAAAGCTTGTTAATATAACAATTATGATACAGAAATTCAACAATTCACATTGTTAATATAACAATAACTTGAATTGAAATAACTTTGAAATCTAACAAAAAAAAAAATAAATAAATTTCAACAAATTATTTGTTGATATATTTAATTGAAAATATTTTTAAGATTTTCCTTCCACTTACAATTTCGTTAATTGTATTTACAAAAATCGTTGTAGGTTCAAAATCAATTAATTATTTCATTGATGTAACAAAAAAATTAATTGTATTTACAAATAATTTTTTTCTGTGTAAGAACAAGACGTTAAACCTCAGCGCACCAAATAGACAGAGAAGTATGAACATACTTAAAACATATGCGGGACCTGAGTCTGTGTATACATATAAAGGGAATTATTAACTGTTATTTTAAATTACTTTTTCTAACTGATTCAGAAACACTTATCTTGGAAAATTTACTGAAGTAGCACCAAGAAAAATTTCTAAAATATTTGTGTATACAACCCGAGGCAAAAAATATTTTTGTTTCGTTCTTATAGCGTAATAAAATCGGCTTTTTGCTAACAAAGCTATTTCCGATAACTGAATAATATAAAAACGGCGAAATCAAAGTTTTATACCAAATCATCGACGATATACATAAATATTTATGTATATTCATCCTTTTTTTTTATAAATTTACAATTATTATTTATTTTGTATTAAATAATTTTTTTTTCATACAAGGGAACTTTTAATAAAATTTGATTATTTACAAAGAAGATTTAAAGAAATATTTAAGAAGAGTTAAACATTCAAAAAGAGTTCGTCACGCGTAACATTTCCTTTGCTGATTCGAAAGTTATCACAGAAGTTGCTGCTTGTTTTCTTTACATTTTCATAGTGAAGGTGGGACGTTTAGATGTTATAAGGATTTGGCATTACGCCAACTATTAGATAATGTATCTTAAGGTAACAGTTTCATTGTAGCGTTAACGGATTCGATTTTAGTTAAATGCCTTGGCATTTGAGAGGACGACGAAAATCGGGAAAAAATATTAAGAGAATTGAAGAGTTTTCACTCAATTGAAGTTGTAATTTATTTTTTTTTTGGTAAAATCGTTGTTTTTTCTAATTTGAAATGCGATACATTATCCAACGCGCACTTACCATGGTAACATCATCGATTTTAGAAATACTTCTTACGAAAATGTTGACGCGCACAACGGCTGGACCATCTGTATGTATACAAGTAATAATTAAGACAATAATAGATAATGCAAATACAAATTAATAGACGTAGAAAGTTAAACAAAAATTATTCATATACGTATTTTTTTATTTTTAATTTTTTAAATGATTTGGGGTTAGTAATATTAATAAGTTAAATAAATTATAACAGTTATTGTACTCCTTTTTCATACAAATGACATTTAACCTGTAATAGTGCTTTTACACTGAAAGTTAAAACCTGGTTTTAACGTTAAAACCATAAACACCTGATTTTGCTTTCACACTGCAAGTTTGTTAAATTCAGGTTTTAACTCACAGACTGTCTAATAACTTTGTTCAAAAATAAAATAAATATCCTGTTAAAATGCGTGTATTTGTTGTTGCATTTTTTCTGCTTTTTAATAACACTTGTTGGACATACTGTTCAACTGTTTTTGTTTGTATGAAAAACTGAGATATTTCACAATGCGCTCTAAAATGGAAATTATTTTATATTTTGTAAATAATTTTTTTTTAAATTATGGAACTTCTTATACAGAATGAAGAAGTGCTTGGAAATATTGTTAATAATATAAAAATGCACAAAGACATTATAAGATAAACCTTTTTTATAGGCAGATGAATGTCAGTCATATTGTCAATTTTCACTTTCCACAGTTCAATTTAAAATATTTTCGTTGTTTTCCTTCCAAAAACCTCTTTTTTCCATAATATTTTAATTATTGTTGCTGCTGCATTAATTTTTAAGTTGAACATTTTTCAAGCGCCATCTATTGTTATTCACTGGCATACCATTACCAATTGCTGTCGGTCATTTCAACTTGGCAGCACTGAATTTATCACAGCGAAAACAAGGTTGCATTTCATAAAACCAACTTAAAACCAATTCAAAAATGGTTTTAATTTGGTTTTAACAAAAACAATTTGTATGGTAAAACCAGGTTTTAACAGTTGGTTTTAACGTTAAAATCAACTTTTATTAAAACCATGTCAGTGTGAAAACACTATAAGGGCCATTTTCACAACTCAATCAAATGCGGCAAAATTAATTTGAGTCTTACTAAGATTAGTTCTAAAAATGTAATAATAAATATCTTAAGTTCTTCATAGTGCGTACATTGCAAACAACAGTGGACAAAATTATAGCATTAAATGATCTAAGAGAGTGTATATATAAGAGTTAATCGACAAAAAGTTTTAAGTGGGCCTTCTTATGTCGTAAAAAATGGCAATTTGTGGGGAAGTATCCTGGATAACGGCATTTAAGGCTGGTTTAAAAAATCTTCAATGACAGAATTGAAGCTGTATC
The DNA here is from genome assembly GCA_949987645.1 of Tachina grossa. Classification (NCBI taxonomy): domain Eukaryota; kingdom Metazoa; phylum Arthropoda; class Insecta; order Diptera; family Tachinidae; genus Tachina; species Tachina grossa. The sequence goes on from OX465274.1 coordinate 58,751,974, forward strand.
CAAGCCATTAACAATGGCATTGAACATTTTCCGATTGGACTTTAAATTGCCACGCCATATATAAAACTATCTCCTGTAATGTGTATGTCGAGCAGAGAAAACCAGTCGATACAAAAAATTTTGGATACTCCCGCACATCGGAAGCCTATATTCAAAACACGTCAATTTTAATTAGCTAACTTTTCAGTAGAGCTAAAAAACTAGTTAATTCATTAAAAAATTGTAAAAATAAATGATGTGCCTTCCATAATATGGTTTAAATATAATTATTTACTAATTTATAGGTCTGCAAAAAATATTTTATTTTGCACTGGTTTGTGTATTTTTATGAGATAGCATATTTTAGTCGATCAAAAAACAAATATTTTCTTAGAGTTAACATATTTTGTCGGAAAAAAATGTGATATTTTTTTTAATATATTTATTTTTTAATCAATTTGTGAAATCTTTTACTCAATACTAGATATAAGAATTGAAAAGATACAATAAAATGCTTAAAATACCTTAAAAAATAACATACGCCTGACTGAAAGCCTCTTCAATCTCGAGGTGGTCAGATTTAGCACTCTCTAACTCACTCTCTAGTGTAACAGGGTCACTACAAATTATCAATTTCGAAAGCTTATGTCATTGACTATAAGCGGTCCATACATAATGTTTCTATTCCACTAAAAGTTTAACGGCCATTTTCACAACTTGCCTTTAGCTAAAGGCAGGATTTTGTCTGCCCGATAAATGGCTTTGCATTATAATACCTTCATTTATTATTTTTTTATCCACTTAATATAATTATTATTGATAGTAATACTAACAAAAAATTTAAGTTATAATAATGCAAAAATATTTATCGGGCAGACAAATGATACCTTTAGCTAAAGGTAAGTTGTGAAAATGGCCCTAAAAGCTATACATACATTACCAATTTTTTTTTTATCGGAACCCCTCCGTAGTAATGTATTAAAAATTGCCATATCTCAAAAACTAGCCACAGGATATAAAAATCCTTACCAGATTCGTGTTCAGCATGCCAAATGCAATCAGATATGACAATTTTTTAAAAATATTGGAAATTTACATGGGAGTTAGCATTTATTTTCACCAAAAAAAAATATACTTTGAGATAGCAGAATAAGAAAAATTTATATAAAACAGGGGAAAAATCATTTTTTTGATTCGAAATTTATACTACAGATGAATATTGCATAGGAGAGCTATTTGCTATCGGAAACTCATTTTGACCAAATTTTAGTTGACGTGTTTTGAATATAGGCTCTCGACATATCGAACATATTTTATGCTAGTGCGTGTTGATATCCATTCATTCTCATACTTGCGTATACCCCTGCGCACTTTATTTCATACTTGTATGTACCGATGCGCATACTTCGTTACATCTCGCATATCTACGCATATCTATGGACATACCCATGACTTGCAACACATTCGGTTCTTAAAATATTTTTTAATAAGTGTTGCCAGAAATACTAGTTTATAGTTAATTAGGTACTAACATTTTTTTTTCAAACTATTTTAACACAAAATTAAATAAAAATATTTCACCCACATACACACTCTTCGCAGTCCTTAGACCTAAAAGCTTTATTAAATATTTACGGAAGTAATTTGAACGCGGGTATAAAAACACGTTCCATTTTAAATAGATCTGAGCTAAGAGCCGAATTAGTGGAAGAATGGTTTAACCATTCCTTGTTTGCAGTATGTCGCCAATTTTCATGATAAAACTGACTTTTTAGCCAAATCTTGGATTTTTATCATTTTACAGATTTTTAATTCATCTACCTAACTATTTGATGTTAGTGAATTTAAGCGAATTTTTGTCATTTTAGCATTCCTTAGATCTTTACGTATATGTTAGTTATTTTGGGGCAATTTATCGCGATTTTTTTATTTTTTCGAAATAAAAGTAATTGTTCCCAATTATTTGTTTTTTTTTTGTTGCAGTTTTAAAGATTATCAACCAGTATCATAATATGATATTTTTTTTATGCTACCAAGTTTTAGCGAATTTTCGATATGGTCGCAAATTTTTCGCAGTTTCTAACATTCGTTACAATTTTTTTTTAAATACATTTTAAGGCTTTTTCAATTAAAAAATTATTCGCGAATTTTCGCAACTTTTTTAAGTGAGATTGTTTTTGATTTTCAAAATCTACGGAGTTTTTTCGTTCACATTTTTTAGGTTTTGGACATTTTATAATAATATTCGCATTTTTGCAACTTCTCGCGATTAATATGCGGATCAAATTTTCGACTTATTGCTTTTTTTTGGGTTTATGGAATCAGCTTTAGGGGATTTTTTTATTGTTTTAATCCTTGCGAGCTTGCATAATTTTTGCAACATATAACATTTTTAATTGAAAGTTGCTAAAGAAAAGCCCCACATATTTAGGGATATTTTTTTATGAAATTGGTTGTATGAAAATTTTTTCATTTGTCAACAGGAGCCCTGGAGAACCAAATTAGATCAAAAAAGTTGTCAAAAATACTTCAGAGATTCATGTTATGTCTCTTCTCTAGCGCTGCAATTAGCAAATAGAAAATGTTTCGTGAAATAGATTTCATAAAAAAATGCATAATACATATACATTAGGTATATGCTAACCCCCATATTCACAAAAAATATTTTAGGTTTATTTCAGGTTTATTTGATAAATTTCCCATAGAAATATGTCAAATAAGCACTTAGGAAACCTTAAATATTTTTTATGAATACGGCCGTAAATTCATACACAACGATTTTTTTTATATACATCTGGCGTTTCTTGTGTGTCATTTGCCCAAAAAAGCGTGACCAACTAATTACTAATGAAAAACTGTTTGATTCAGACATGTATTTATTGATTTAAACAGTTTGCAATCATGCTGGATTCCATAAAATTGTCTATTAGTTATGTGTGAAACTATTTAACTTAATAAATACATGTCTGAATCTAAAAGTTTTTCATTAGTAATTAGTGGTTACGCTTTTTTTACGCTTGTGTGGCACATGACACACAGATGGAAACCCGGCCTTACATATTTGGTAACATTATTCATATAGTCATACTCGTCATTACATGCTTATGCGCACATGTCTTGATACAAATATCTATAGCACATTTGTTTGATCGAACCCGCACCTATCGATATACGCACTTATTTGTGTTGATATCTATAGATATTAATGCCTGTGTGTAAGCATGCTTGTTGATGCGAATGCGCTGATTTACACGAGCATAATTGTGCTGGCATAACATGCCAGTTTGTAGGTGAGAGAGGCAAAGAGAGTGGTTTTGCGGTTGGCATAACTTTTCAACCAGCTTCAACCCCGCATTAGCAGTATAAAACCAATACACACACAAATTAAAAAATAGCAAATGTTAAATGAATACTACAAACACTAACACACACACAGCTGTGTATACGAATACATTTTGTGCCAGATGAATTAGTCTCGTGTAATTTGGAAAAGAACAAAAATTGTGCGGCTTAAAAATTGTTCTCGTCTAAACTACCTCAATGTGCTATCATACTCATTGTCTCGTTGGAGTATCGATATGTATTGAGCATTCAAAAAGTAACTTTTTGGCTTTCTCTGATATCGAGTCGAATATTCGTGTACGAAAGCTTTGTCCGAGAATAAAGAAAACTTGCAAACGTTTACTTTAATCTAGTACAAAACTATCGTAGACAAATAGTTGACTCGATAACGCAATTTTACCCCAGAGAAGGACTTATAGAAAATAAAACCCGCTGAACCCAGCAAAAAATTTCAAAAAAGGTAATCGAGTTTGGAATTAAGCATTTTTGGTGGAAGCACTTCCCTACTGGATTGCCAACTTAATGATTTTAACAAGGCGTGAGACTAAAATAATCGATTCTTGAGAAGTACTTACATTTTTTTTATTTGTCAACATTTCACGTAATCTATTTCGTTTAAAAAAGTCATTCTCTTCATTTAGCAACTTGCACTTCATTTTTTAAATTTTAGGTAATGTGATTTGTAAGCGAGTACTGAAAATTGGCAATCAGAAAAGTAAGTCATTATATGGCAAGTAGTTCTAATGGTAACGTGTAATTTTTTGCTGGAAAGTTATTGATAACCATCTTAAAGAATAGTTTGCAGGCTATTGTTGGTGACTGAACCAATGTAAAAACTGGTTGGCTAGAAGGAGCCATTAAATGGGTTGAAGCAAAACTGAATAGTAAACTCCTCTAGCTGGTTTGTTCCCTTCACTTGATGACAGATTTGAATGGAAAAACTTTATCTAACAATAAGTGAAGATGGGCAATAAGCTTGATACTGCAACTGAACTTGAAATTAACACTTCAAATCTCAGATTGTTCTTACCAGAGCCTTTGGCTCCATTGAGATCTATCTACAGAGCAAGCTCATGGTTGCAGCATAACTCTGGCGATAAGGACAGGTATACTTCCAGCTGATCTGTCGCAGCACGGTAGTGCTACTAAGGTCATATTGAATATATGCTATAATTTTGTCCATTATTTTTGTTTTAATGTACTTTGATATACATATGAATATTGTATATAAAAAATATAAAACACAAGAAGGAATAATATTCAAAGCTTGGAACAGACCTTTTAGCAGCTGAGGCAAACCCAAAGCTGTAAATCATTTTAGAGTATACATATTTACTAGATAACTTTTTGTTCGTTGTTACACTATATAATAAAATGTTATGAAATATTGATAAACAACATAAACGAATAAAACTAAAACTTTAAATTATACTAAAAGAAAGTGTTAACTGGAAAGGAAAATATTTAAAAATATCAAAATCATCGAATTCTTAAAAATTAATTTGAGTTGGCTTTAAAACAAAACATGCTTTTATTTTTTAATTGTTTATTTTTTCAAATTGTTTGCTAGTAACTATTATTTCTCTACTAAAAGTTGGCAAAACACGATTTTTCAAACTTTATGTGTTACGTTATTTTTTTTTTTCAAATAAAATTATTGGAACTGTTTTCAAATTTTTACGTATTTTATGCAAGATTCTTGTATTAAATGTAAAATAACTAAATCTAAATAATTGCAACAAATTAATACTTAAAGAAAATAATCTGAAATAAAGCAAATATTAATTGTAAACTGCTGTTTTGAAAAGGGGCGTGAAAAGTTCTTGTTACATTTTATGTTTCTTGGTGTTCAAATAGAATAAAATATAAAATAATTATATAAATAAGTAGCAAAAATAAATATTAAACAAAGTTTTTTTTTAAATAACATTTTTTAACATTTAATCTATTGTTTTCAATTAAGAGAAAATAATAAGAAACAATTCATAACAACTTTTGCTTTATTTTCTTTTATTTAATAAATAACATTAACAATTAAAAAACTTGTAATTTTATATAATTCCCTTTTGATATGTATCTATAGTTTGTGTGTGTGTGTGTGTTGGTGTGGCAGTGTTTTGTTGTTTTAAGAGTGAAGATGATTCGCCGATTAGTCAATGTGAAGGATCAGGTATACATATAAGTTCTTCAAATAATCTTGACAGCTTCTCAAATTCTAATGGAGGAGAATTTTATGGTTGTCTAAGAAAACCATAAATATTTTGTTAAATATATATTTTTGTTAAGAATAATTCAAAAACATGCTATGCATATCTTTCAGTTCGTTTGGAGAGACAAGTATAAGTTTTATAACAATTGGGTTATTAATCGACTTCAAAAAAAGGAGGAGATTAACAATTCGTCTCTATTTTTTTTGGTGTGTTACTTCATAACTCGGTACATTTTAGACCGATTGTAAAAATTCTTTTTTGTTTTTGTCTGAGAGGTAATAGCTTCATATTTGTCTTATTTAAAAATAAGTGGGCGGTTACACGCCCACAATTTTTTTCTTAGATTTTATGCTACAAAACCTATAAAACACCTTTGGTTCTTGCAATTACACAATTTTAAATTTGAAAAAAAATGGGTGGCGTTTCGCCCACTAAAATTTATTATAATATTTCACGCGGTTCTACCGAACCGATTTTTACGAAACTTACCACGCACCTTGAGCTCCAAAATGCACACAATCCTCCTTTAAAAAAAATGGGCCCACTAAAATTTGTATTTTAAGTGGTTGTACTTTACCGATTTTTACAAGACTTAATACTCTCTGAAAAACACATAATCTTGCATTTAAAAAATTGGCGGAGGCACGCCCAATTTCCAGTAACTATTGTAACAATTTTTTAGTAAATGAACAAACCTATTAATTTCATCAATGCTTTTTATTCGTTAATTCGCAGCAGTGTTGCCATAAAGGAATTAGTTGCTTGTTTGGGACATGGTTTTACTTTTTTTTTATTAACCACCAAAATACAATAATTCCTTTTCTCCTCTTCTTATTTGTTTATAATTTGTAGACTTTAACTGTGTATATTCTGTAAGTTATAAATTCATTAACTAATCACTAATTTAAAAATATGTACCATAAAAAATAATTCTAACTGGCAACACTGCTCGTACATAGCATAACAAAAATACGAGAGCAAGAAATATGTAAAAGGGAAGAGTTTAAACTTTCTGCATTCAGCTGGGTAATAGACAAACGTAGTAAATACTTTCACTTTCTGTCTTCCTCCTAGCTAAGCTTAGATTATGGCAAGTAAACTTTGCGTGTCTAAAGGGGGTCTCCCCCAGGGGAGTCTGTTTTTGACTATTTTTTGCAGCGTCACCTAGAACTGCCCCTGAGTTCAAAAGACGATAGAGGTAAAGCCCTTGTGGTGGAACTTGGAGGTCTGACCAGAGGCTACTTCTGGTGCCACGGTTGCCGGTTGTCCGACAGTCGAGCTGCTTGGAGTGCTGAAATAAGCAAGTCGATTTCGTCATACCCCACGGTGTTAAAGGGATGATGTTGACTGGAGTAGGCACTAATACCTGGCGGCAAACTTGCACTCTTCTCGGCACAGTTACGTACTGTGCCGGCAATGGTTGATGAATTCTCTTGGGGACCTCGCTGTAAGTGTGAACCCACACACTGCAGCGCGAGAACCGGGAGAATAAACGTGGTGGCTATGTTTGCTACCAAAAACGCTGAGAGAATAGTCTTGGCTTCCCAGTGTTAAATCAATGCTAGTGGTAGGTCTGACGCGGTCAGCCAGACACTATTCTAGGTGCTGTTGCCATTCAACAGAAGCTGCTATGGGCACGGACATAGCAGCAGAGTTTAGATAGCTCAAATTACCTCAGCAAGGTAATTGAATATAGTACAGGGATAACTATATCAAAGATTGCAACCTATGTGCCTTAAAGAGTGGGCCTTAGGTTTATTCTAAAAGGGTGCATGGGGGCGATGGTCTGGCGTCTTACCTGCACCCGGTGCTTTGGCACCCGTGAAATAAGACCATAATGGCAGGTGCTCACGGAAAGCTATTGCTCATCTGTCTAAAGGGGGTGGTTATCATTACGTGCGACTTTTACTACCCCTCAAGCTTCACTTCATTTACTGGCAACAAACATGAGTCGTAGCTGATGTGTCGCAGCTATGTCACCCTTCGTCTAACCGGGCTCTTACGAAGCTGCGCCCGTTTCCAACAAAATAATAAATCAGCTGATTACAAGGCGACATATGCAGCTAGTGGCATTTGAAGTTGTTGTGTGTTCATGTAGCCTGCTGTGGCCAATGTGTTTAATAAATTATTATTAATAGAAACATTATAAATGATGCAGGTCATATAAGATCTTTCACATATCCTTAATGTCAAGAAAACTTGGGTGAAAAATAAAAGATTGACTATAATGCTTTTATTGCTGTGAAATTAATTAATACGAATATTTTTAATTGCGAAGAACACGTTAACGATTTGTTTTTCATACATATGAGTATGTACATATAATGCAGGGTACAGACGTTACTAAATTTCGAAATATGCTCCGCCCACGAATATAAAAAAATTTTGAATTATGTATACTTCATTAGTTCGACAGTATGGCACACGGTACTAATTTTAAGGCTCAGTTAGCCGACTGTAATGTAACTGCAACGCAAGAAACAGCTGATCGATATTTTTATATGAAAAGTAGGCTACGTTAGATTACATCTCTATAACAATTATCATTACTTTTCACATATCAATATTGATCAGCTGTTTCCTACTGTTTCAGTTACATTACATTACAGTCGGCTAACTGAGCCTTTAGACTTATACCATTTATCGTTACGTTTAGTAGTAACGTCTATACCCTGCATAAGAAGTGCTGAAGCTTACCAGACAGAATGAAAAGTCATACAACAAATTGCAAGAGACATGAGCATATACAAATATGAGTTTTTGAATTATTACTTTTTTAATCAACGTCATTGTGAACATGTTATCGATATTAGTATTTTAATTTAAATGTGAAGGCAAATGCAAGATGTGAGTGACAAAACAAGACAAGACAAGACAATTAACTGATTATTTAAAGAACTTTATGAATTTCTACGATTTCTTTTCTTTTTGCAGGGTGATTTAAATTTAGATTCAGTTTGGAAAATGCAAATATTGTTTATATAATATTTAAAGTTCTTATAATATGTTTAATGCAAGAAAAGCTCACTATTGTTAAATGAATTGGAAGAAAATAGCTACAGTTTAAATGAAATTATCTTTTGTTTTTATTAAGTTAAATATTTGCGTATCTAAGATAATAACAGGAGCAGAATAGTTTGAATTTCAAATGAGTTGAACTGAGTTTCGATTTAATATTTCTTTTTCAGATTTGTAATTTTTATGGAACTTTAGGTGAAACGTTTTGGGTCTTGTTTTAAATGTTTAATTTCAAATTTAATTAATGTTTGTTATGAATGCATGGATTTTGTTGAATTGGGCATAATTTTAGAAATTTAAGAATTTAAGGAAGGATGTCATGAAAGTTTTGTTCTTACATGGTAAAAATTAATTAGGGAGTTTTTGGGGGAGTAAGTAAATAGATTGATTGATTGATTGATTTGTTGGGAGTTTCTTTTAAGGGTCAGTTTTTTATTTGATTGATTGGTTATTGATTATAATATTAATAGTAATAATAGTAGTAGTAGTGGTGGTAGTGGTAGTAATAATAGTAGTAATAATAATAGCAATAATATTAAGGAGTTCAATTAAATAATTCAAATGGTGGGTATAAGCTAAACTTTGGTTAATCCAAAGCTTAGTGTGAGTTTAAATAAAATTGTTACTACAATTAAAATTTCACTACAACTTCTACAAATTGGCAATATTATTATTTTATTTTTAATTATTTATTAATCTTTATGTATATATATATATATATATATATATATAAATATATATATAATTTCATATATATATATATATATATATATATATATATATATATATGTATAATATTTATTTAAGGTTTATTTAAAATAATTAATTGCTGTCAGTTGTTGCAATTAATTATTTTATATACTATAGTTTAAATGTTGAATTCAATTCAACATTATTTGCAGCCATATTCATAATAAAAAGTTAGCCTCTCCTTATACCCTTAACTTCAGCGTATATTTCTTTGGGAGTGGCTAACTAAAATGTTTCTGGTGTTGCTGTTCGATTAATAAAAATGATACATTTTTCATTATTTGCAAGATTTTAGACTTAGCCACTCGTTAGCCAACAGTTTATTCAAATATTGACTGTCTTTTGACTAAAAACATCCCGGTTATAGTTAAAATCAACTCTAATTGTGATACTTTGTGAATGTTTTAATGAACGAATGAAAACTTATGTTTAAGTTGATCCTCGCTAACGTTTTTTTTTTGTTTTGTTTTCTTTATTGTCAGAATTTAGTCAAGAGTGAGCCAAGATTTTGAATTTTTCAAATTCTTATTCAGATTAGCGTGGATAATGAATGGATTGTTATTGATCAAGCCCTAAGTCAATGATATACTTTTCGTTTTTTTTTCTAATTTTTGTGGCAAAATTTTCATTATGAATTCGGCTGTTGTTTTCCGAGTTTTTGATTTTGTTTTTGAAATGTTTAAATGAAGCTTTTGCTTAGCCAAGACATACATACGCTATGTCGTCAGTTAAAATGCCATAATAATGTATTTTATGGTCGATTTGAGTGAAATGATAAAGAGGCGAAAGGTTGAGATGTAGATTTAATCAGTTGTCACTATCCAACTGAAAAATGTTCTCTTAAACATTGAAAATTCAGATCGAGTATCATAATCTTAGATTTATGATCAATGGGACAGGCAAACTTTAACCCTGCACTATCATACTTCGTCGAAATGACGACGCGCGATTTTATTTTCGATTTAAAACATATTTTTTGTGATTGTTTTTGTTTCGTTTTTCGTATAGCGTTAGCCGCAAATATCAGTTACTCGAAACTAATGTTGCTTTTTTAGTTTAATAAATTTATTATAAGAAACTACAAGACTTAATGGAAAAAAATGTGTAATATTTCATACAATTGATGCTATAAATGCTATGTTTTAAGAAAAAATGCCAATTGATAGAAGTCTGTGAAATGTTAATTTTACGTTAAACGATTAAAAGAAATATATGAATTTCGTTATATGATAATTAAAAACTAGCTAAATATCAATAATAAATCTATTTTCGTACTTATTTTTGCTCAAGACGTTTTTTATTGGCTCTTGAAATAGGTCGTAGTCGATTCGACGAAGTATGACGTTTGCGATATAAAAATTAATATGATATTCTAGGGTTAAGAAGAAAATTGTATAAAGTCATCCAACGACAGTGCAAAATATTCTCACAAGCAAAAACATTTTGCTTGTAATGATTTGCATAATTTTGAATTAATGGTCAAATAAAATTGTGTTACTATTATTGCACTCTGCAACGTTCTTTAAAACCAGTGTTCCTTAAAATCAATCCTAAATTTTCTTTAAGTTATTTCAATAGAAAACATGCTTCCTTCACAGTTTTATTTCAATCTTCCTTGGTATCTAACTTATCAATTAAAACGTGCTAAAGATCAGAACAAAACTAAAGCTATTTTGCTGACGAAATAAAAATATACTACATTATTGAATTCAGTCGTCGCACTGTGGCGTTTTTGATGCCAAAAGTGAGAATTAATTCGTGGAAAAGGACTGGGGGAAAAGAGGATTCCGCATACAGAGAAATTAATAATTATCTGCTATCTACAAACCTATAATAGCCAGAGGCTTCAAATTTGGTGTGATTTTATAAGCAGATGGGATATGAAGTTAGATGAAAACCTGACGCACTAGGTGCTGTAGAAGGGCGGCTCCCCCTACAAGGTAGTTAATAATTATGTCCTCTGCTTCTAACTTAAGCTTAAAGAAGTGATATTAATATATTTTTCAATATATTTTAATGAAAATTCATTTGAAGTTTAAACAACTTTTTAAGGAAAAATATTACTTAAACAGCTTTATTCTGAATCCTGTTCTTAACAATTATCATTATTGTATGTTTCCACTACGAGTTTAATCAAATGCTTCTCTTTCTTAATCATGTTTATGAATCGTCAACCAGAGATCTGCATGATTACGACTCAAACGGCATAGTTTTGCAATTTCTAAAATGAATATTGAGCTAGCACTTAATACTAAAAAAAGTAATCATGCTATGGCATAATTCATATCAATGAGACTATTATTAATAAATGCATGCCACTGCTTGCAATTTATATTTATTCATATGATTCACTAAAGCAATGAATCAGTATGATTGTTTTGAACATTTCTTAAAACCTCTTCTGACAAATATAATTTTATATTATATTATAAAATCATATAGCTAGGCATATTTTATTTTATAAATTATATTAATACGAGAAAAACTATTAATTAATATGCAATGTTTTATTAACTTAAGACTTCATGTAGTCAACGTGCTTTTGTGAGTTATTTGATTACTATATAAAACAATCAAACAACAGTAAGAATTTTTTATTTATTTTTACTAACAGCGCTCAAAAAAAGAGAGTGAGTTAACGACAGTCACTTGTTAGCAGAGGTAACTCTGCAAGCAATATCATTAGTACATATTGATGTTAAAGAACAAAATAAAAGCATTGTAAGTTCTCTGGTGTCAACCTATGTAGAACCGTATCTAAGTATTATGATACGGTGATCGTTACTAGATCCAACACGTCGCGCTGAGATATTTGATAAGGTCACTCAATCCAATATCGGATAAATCTTAAAGATCGTCTAGTACATGACTGACTAAAAATGTGTGTCTCGAGAGATGCAAAGCTGAACATTCGCAAAGAAAGTGGAAGATTGTGGTTTCCTTGGCAGAACTCATTATAGGACAGAACTATCCACTAGCATGTCTGCCGACCGCCCAGTGCCCCGTCATGAGTGCAACGTGCCTCGAGATGTCCCTATGGTTCCTATTTGTTAATTGTATTGAGCGCCTATCATTATAGAAATAGCATATCTTCTTAGCAGCCTTGCACGTGACTATATTGCGCCATCTACATTTAGCATTATAGAGATAGTGCTTGAATATAACGCATTGGAGGCATCCATAGCAGAGCCAGCTCTAGCCAGCTCGTCCGCCCGTTCGTTATCTAAAAAATTGATATGTGCTAGATGAGGTCAGACTGAGCACCTAGTCTATGTCCGCCTAGAATAGACGAAGTGATATATGATCTCAGGGATAGAAGCGCTGCTTGGCTGTCGACAAATTTACCACCTTTACCCTGTACCTTACTATCAATCATCACTCTAGCCGCTTCCCTTACCTCTAAAGTTTCAGTCTCAAATACTGTGGCTTTGTTGGGGGAGAAGAAAGGAGCATACGATACTAAGATCGTCTGAAAATACCCCAGAGCCGACACCGCAGCCCATTCCTGTATGGTCTGACGTTGTATTCTGTTACTATTGTGCCCCGTTTATTCGCTCCTGAATGGAATGAGAATTTTTTATACTTTATCAAAGTCCAGATGTGGCACCATGTAATCAATAGATGTCCTCAGCGTAAGTGCTTCGCAAGTAGATTCATAGTGAATCTAATTAACCCGCCCCCACAAATTTATATGGCTAAGCAAGTTGCTTCGCTCATGATTGGGGTGTGAAGCATGGATAGAGAGCGAAGCACGTATAGTGAAAACATACTATTATCAGCTGTCTAATTGATATCCCCCCAGGGGAGTCTATTTTGACTACGGGTGTGGCAACCCTGGGGCCCCAGCTGGGGTAATGTGGCTTTATCCATTGTCGTACCTTTAGTACATTATCCATAAAACTTATGTGTTACTAGCCGATCTCTGGTAAGAGGAGCAAAGGATGTTCACATATTTATAAAAGGAAGACAAGTATTGTATGCCCGTTGTTGTCAATTAGGTGCAGCGTCACCTAGAACTGCCCCTGCGTTTAAGAGAAGATAGAGGTGAACTTCGAGGTCTCACCAGAGGCTACTTCTGGTGCCACGGGTGCCGGTTGCCCGACAGCTGAGCTGCTAAGAGATAAATGCATTACGGTTGTCAGGATCCTGTGCTGAAAAGGTTTGTCGTTCTCCTATAGAGCGGTGCACATTTGTGTCAGATCGTAGTAGGCACAGGATTTTGGCGGCGAGCTTGCGTGGGTGGTTCTCGCTGCTCTGAAGTTTTGAGTGCATGTAGCGGTCGTCAGTTTCCTTTGCTAAAATGCCGAGTTCGTCCTACCCCACGGGATTAAAGGGATGATTTTGGTATGTGTGGAGTAGGCACTGGTTATTTGGCGACAAAGGCATGCGTTCATTATGGATGAGTGGTTAGCTGTGCCGGCAATGGTTGAGGAATTTTCTTCTGGACCTCGCTATGGTGTATACACAACACCATAGCGTGGCAGCCGGAGAATTATCATGGTGGTTGTGGTTGATACCAAAATCGCTGGGAGAATAGTCTTGGCTTCCCAGTGTGAAATCAATGCTAGCGGTTGGTCTGACGCGGTCAGCCAGACACTATTCTTTAGATAGCTCAAAGTACCTCAGCAAGGTACTTGAATATAGAACAGGGATAACTATATTAAAAGATTGCAACCTATGTGCCTTATGGAGTGGGCCATAGGTTCATTCTAAAAGGGTGCATGGGGCGTTGATCTGGCATCTAACCCACACCCAGTGCTTTGGCACACGTGAGATTAGGCCGTTATGGCAGGTACTCACGTAAAGCAATTGCACATCTGTCTAATTGATATACACAGAGAGAACACTGCCTACTAAATACCTCATAAAATGGAACAAAATTAATAAGAAATCTCTATGGTAAGGAAATCTTATTAATGTCATAGGGAAAACCTTTTTGAAAAAATCAAGAAGAAATCTTCTAGTTGTTATTAGGTTATCTTATTGATTTTTTCAATAAGGGTTTCATAAAATCAATAAGAAATCCCTACAAATCCCTATAGTTTACAATTTATAAGAAAACCTCATAGAATCAAGAAGATTTTCTCTATGGATTGTTTTTTTTTGGTGCCAAAAATAACGGAAATTGAGTAAAAAAAGTTGTGAATAATAAGATTTCTTCTTGATTTTATGTGGTTTTCTTCTTGATAAAATTACTAAGATTTACCACATAAAAACAATAAGGAATATCTGTGAAAAAATCTTCGCTTCTTTCCGCTGGGACACCCCTTAGCCTAAAAACGTTTCATAGAGAAAATCTTCTTGATTCTATGAGGCAGTTTTTTCTCTATATACATATCACCAACATCATTATTGACATGTTATTTTTTATCGCATAAAAAAGTAAATTTCGAAAAGTGGAGTTATTACTGTGTCCATATTGATGTCAAATAGTAAATTTTATCAATAAAGAAAAAATAAAAATAAAATATATATTTTTTTCCAAAAAGCTAATAATGTCTGTTGGATGTTAAAACTTTTTTTTTTTAGGTGCCCAGAGGTTGTGGGTTCAATTCAAGCTAATCGCTTCGCGGGTTGTGTTGCATGTGTTTCTTAAAAAAACAAATTAAAAAAGGAAATAATTTTCATGGTAATTATTTCTGAACTAGTATCCGTAAAGTACTTATGATGTTTGTATTCGTTGTTTGTTGGAATCGGTTATAGTTTTTTGAATAACAACTATGAGAGAGTACGAATTGCTACAATTAGTACTCATTCATATTAAAAGTAAACACTTAAGTATATTTTTTTTGAGTACTTATTGTCATGTCATGCTTGTCATTCATATCCTAAACCGTCTCTGGTATTGCATGCTACGCACACGATTTTATATGCACCACATAATCAGAAGTCACTGGATCTTAGGATGACCTGCTATAATATACTCATGAAACACACTGGCAACACTATCTTCTATCAAGTTTAAAAATTTGTGTGTGCTTAACGAAGTAATGGCTCTAGGTTACCATTAAGTTCTTTCGTAACCTATTAGCTTACACAGGAATTTACTTCTCTTATAAACAAGTTCCACAAACAGAAAAATATATTGTTGGACTAAAATTCAATAGTTTTTCTTTCTAATAAATACGGTATTGAAAGTCTTGCCTTAGCAAAAGCTTACATCGAAGATTTTAAAATGCCAATAAAACAACCGTTAAGTATTGCCAACGTTAAGTCGTCATCAAAATAAAAACAACAAAACGAAAGTGTGGTGAAATTATGCCGTGGTGACAATTGTTGAATTTCCTTAAAGTTTACTTAAACTTTAATAAAACTGCGTTTAAACTGTCCCATAAGAAACTGACCCTTAATTTGAAAAATATTTAAGAAAGAAATTGTTTTGATTGTGACAACTGTTTTTTTTATCTTTTAGATTTTCTGTATTATTTGATTTATTAATTTTTTTTTATTAATTTTTAATTTTTTTGGTTTGGTTTGCAATGTTTGCTGAGAAACTTACCATTTTAATGTCACTAATCGTCATAATACTTCGTACAAAAAGATTGATTCTGACTATAGCGGGACCATCTGTATGTATGTAAGTTGGTATTTATATTTTTTTTATGATTTTGAAAAAAAATTTCATATTTTGTTGAGTTTTTTTTCAAGTTTTGTTGTATAACATTGATAGTTAAGATTTTGTATATAATCTACATAAATCTTATGTATGACTATATACAATTATGCAAATTATTTTGTGGTAAGTGTGCTGCTCCTCAAAGTGATAAGGTCGACTATTTGATGTAGATTTTTTTTCATAAATTATAGATGAAGAGCATTGAATGGAAGTATTTGCTAGACTACTTGTTATGGTATTTATGATTTCTTTTTCATTTAATTTTATACAGCTAAATTTTTGTTACAGTGGCGGAAAAGAGTTGCTCTTTGAAATACACTGTGAAAAGGTCGCAAATGGAATCAAGAACCCTACAACTGTCTGTAAGAGGTTTTTTTTAGTCTTCTGCAGCCAACTTCACTTCTTATCACATTTCCAAAATTGGATTATCCAATGTTGAAGCGCTACCTCAGTGATCTTTGTGGTTGCTTCAAACAAAGTGTATGAGCATGAACATTTTTGAAAACAATGTTTGGTCTAGGCTAGTTATGAAGCGGAGTCTAGTGACAGTAAAGCATTTTAGCTTTCACTGTTAAGCGAATGGAGTGAAAAAGCGACTCAAAACAGTATTAAGTATTAAGTAGTCTAGTATTAAGAATATGTATGTAGTATAGTTGTAATATAAATTAAAATTTTCCAAATTGTGACCATGAAGTGTTTTAAGCTGGCAGAATCTTCAATGCTTTTGTATCAAATAAATAAAAGGCGACCTTATCACTTGGAAGAACATCTAATGTGTTACAAGTTTTTAAAATATATGTAAATAAAAGATGTTGTTTATAAATGACTTTAAATTGTAATAATTTTTTTAAGTGTTAAAATAATTAATACATAATTCATAATACATAAGCTAATGTAAAGTTATAATTTGCCTAAGGACTAGAGTTCATATAAAATAGACT
Source organism: Tachina grossa (assembly GCA_949987645.1). Taxonomy (NCBI): domain Eukaryota; kingdom Metazoa; phylum Arthropoda; class Insecta; order Diptera; family Tachinidae; genus Tachina; species Tachina grossa. The sequence continues at coordinate 58,768,830 of OX465274.1, forward strand.
ATTAATGTTAGAGATGAGTATGCTTTTCAATGTTACTTTTTGTTTAAAAATAAAATTTAAAAATTTTGTTCATTGTTTGTTTTTTATTTTCCAAAAAAATTGTTTCCTTTCGTCATATTTTTTATACTTAAATTAATTTGATTTTAGCCAATATTTACAATGTTAGTTGAGTTAGATATAGAAAGAAATAGATAAAAATAATAAAAATATAATAAAAAAAATATAATTAATAAAAATAAAAATCAATAGTACAAAAATAATTTTATTTTTAAATTATTAGTGTATTCATTAAGTTACTGATAGTTCCCTTATCTTAAGTTTACTCGAAAAAAAAACTTTAAAAATTAAAGTTAGTTTTATAATTTTCATATATTAAATTTGTGAGAAGTAATGTTAAGATCTTACCCGTTCCATTAATACCGGATGGCCTTATTCTGGCATCATATTTGCCTGCACCTAAAATTTGATCTAAGACTTTTTTCTCCTTTTCTCGGAAATTTATTTTGGCATTATTAGCTCTGAAATTATGATAGGTACGAACGTATAATAAGTATTTTTTTTTTCTTTTATTTTCTCTCTCATATGTTTTAATGCTTTTTTTTTAAGTGAGTATAAAAAAATTAACTGCCAGTTTATGGAAGACAAGTATTAAGTCTCGTTTGTGTATTTATATTGAAAACAAAAACCAATTTGAGTGGTTTGTTTTTGTTTTCAATATAAATAGGCTGTTGAGAATTTTCGCTTGTCTGTTGTAAACTGGTAAGAGTATTAAAAAGTGTTAAAGAATGGTAAATAATTGTATAAATACAATAAAAATGTGTATAAACTGCCGATATTCTATACTAAATATGTGCATACCCTCAACCTAAAAAAATGTATAGCATATTTTAATGTTACTTCCGAAGACTTGGTACCATCTTGCCCTGCTATTGAAAAAAGTGAATTCATAGTGTTAAGTTTGACCTTTTCATATTATGAAAATATTTCCAACCTCACAGCTCTTAAAAATCTAAACTAATTTCAAAGCTATTCAGTTCTTTTAGAACTAAATTTGTCCATTGTTTTATCTATCTGTAAGAATTTACTTCCAGTTAGCCTGCAATCAGTTCAAACACAGATGTGCCTACCACATCCTTTCTTTTCCAATAATGTCACAAATCATTTGATAAGCTTACGCAGGATTCATGCATCACACTTAATGGAAATGAGTGGAAATACACCACTGACCTGGCAAAGAGGGCAGCCAGCTTAGATAAGTTGATATTAGATCTCTGCGCAAGCATTCTTGAAATGTAAATAAGTCTTGTTTTTTTAAATGTATTCTCGTGGCATGTATTACACTAAACCAACAATAAATGCTGTCATATAATAAACGAATCACGATGGATGTATTAATGTGTTTACAAGCGATGTCGATGACTTCTGGTTCGTAACAAACACTCCAAATACGTGATACGTATGTGCTTGTTATTTTGCGTATTGTACGTGTGTGTGTGTGAAAGATGTAAATGGTAAGCAATTCTGTTTGTGTTTGAGGGATGATTTTTAAAGCAACCCTCTAGTCAGCCTAGAACCATATGTCTCTATGTCAATACTCTTTCTCCAGCGACAATTGCACTAGTTAAAATGTCGACAACTTTCCTTTTATGCAAGAGTAGAGATACGTTAGAGACAACAGTTGTAGTGTATTTCTATTGATATTGTCAATGAACGCGTCAATAGTTTGTTTTCTTTTTTATTATGCAATAATATTAAATAAATATATGTAGACGAGCGCCACTAAAACCTACTAGTGAATCTTTGGTTCAAATATCTCAATATCGTCATAAAAGAACTATCTTCTCAATAGTGCTAAAGTCTACTGGTAGATTTTGAATGACAACCCTATGTTATATGTCAATAGGCGATTACATTGGCTGGGGTATACCCAGTCAGTAGCATTATTGACAATGTCACTAGAAAATCAATATAATTTTACTATTGACAACGAGCGAGGAAATATCGATATTGTAGACCAGAGTCCCTAAAATTTACTAGTGAATCTTTGGTGCCAATGTCTCCATGTGGTCTAAAGTCTAGTGGGAAATTTTCAATGACAAGCTAATGTTAAATGTTAATAGGCGATTACATTGGCTGGGGTACACCTGGTCAGTAGAAAATCTATATAATTTTACTATTGACAACGAGCGAGGAAATATCGATATTGTAGACCAGAGTCCCTAAAATTTACTAGTGAATCTTTGGTGCCAATGTCTCCATGTGGTCTACAGTCTAGTGGGAAATTTTCAATGACAAGCTAATGTTAATAGGCGATTACATTGGCTGGGGTATACCCAGTCAGTAGCATTATTGACAATGTCACTAGAAAATCAATATAATTTTACTATTGACAACGAGCGAGGAAATATCGATATTGTAGACCAGAGTCCCTAAAATTTTCTAGTGAATCTTTGGTGCCAATGTCTCCATGTGGTCTACAGTCTAGTGGGAAATTTTCAATGACAAGCTAATGTTGAATGTCAATAGGCGATTACATTGGCTGGGGTACACCTGGTCAGTAGTACTACTGACAACGTCACTAGTAAATCACCACAATTTCACTATTCGCACTTTCTGCAGGGAAGTCCACACAACTAATTCATGTGTGTATGTATGTTTGTAAATGCATGACGTTGAATACGTGTTAGAGGCAAACATAACAAAATTTATTCGTCGCGAAGTACTTGCTTCTTTACCTCTTTACCTACAATAATAAAAACATTGATGTTCGGCGTTTGTTAAATGATTTGAAAAATCCCCCATGTCTTGAAAGTTCTTTTAAATGGCTTTATGCAGAGCTCTACTTGTCGTTAAGCACCACTTTGAATTAAATGTTATGGGCCTGTCATGCAAGTAATTTTTTTCTTTTTTAATTTGTAACAATTTAAATTATTTTGCAGTGGTATTGAGTTATCAATATCTGAGACTATGACTGAAAGATTTTAAATTGAAACAGATATTTTCACAATTTTTGTCTCTGATACTGCTGAGATAACATATGGTTGAAATAATTTCGGTGTTAGGTCACTAAGACACCCCGGTTTGTAAAAATTGTTTTGCATCATACTCTTAGGTTGAGGGTATTTATTTAATAAACATCGTATCTTTTAATTTTGTGGCATAAAATTGTTAAAGAGAATAATTTCGATAAATACGTATGTATGTATGTGCATAAAGTATTAAAAATAAAACAAAAATTAAAAGTTGGTGTGTGATGTGTGTTTTAACTGATTTAAATTGTTGTTGTGTTTTTTTTTAATAGGAAATATTATACAGCCGCACTTATCATAAAGAAATTAAGCATATCTCGTATTGTTTATCTGTTAGTAATTAATTAACTTTGTAAATTAAAGAATTCATATTCATATGATTTATAGCATTAAATTTTGAAATTTATACTTTTGTATATGATTGGCCGGCTGATTGTAAGAACATTTCAGATATGCTTATTTATTTGCTTTTGGGTAAATATGCAATAATTCCAAAATGTCCAATCCGACAAAAATTAAAAAAATTAATTAATTTCTTTGTGAACTCTGTGTTAGATTTTATTAACTCTTATTTCAAGTTATAGTTCAAGGAATTTTTTCATTTCAAAGCACTGCAGTTGTTTTCTGTTTCTTTAATAACTATTTAGATATTTTTGTTAGCGACCTGTACCACGATATCGAAAGAAAACGTTCCATCTGCAACTTGTATCGTAAACAATAATAAAATAGTAGCCCAATTCTCAATCTTGTGCAAATGGTATTGCATCGTAGCATGTGCAAAATGGTATAGCATATTGATACTCACCACTTAACAATTCTTAGTGGTGAGTATAAATATACTACACGATGTTGCATATGCTACTACTAATAACTGTTACTACCACTAATAACTGTAAAGTGGTGATTATCAATATACTGTAACATTTTGCACATGCTACGATGCAAGACCAATTCCACAAGATTGTGAATTGTGCTAATTTGTTTTTATTTTCAATATAAATACGCTGCCGAATGTTTTTTGTCGACATCGTGGCACAGTCAGTTAATGTTTTGGCGGCTTTTACACACACACAGCTTACTTTGCAAGGTCTTGAGCTTGTAGGAGAGAAGGGAATAAAAGAAAGTGACAGCCAAATCCTCTGCTCTCCCACAAACTCAAAATTTTGCAAAATAAACTTTGAGCGTGTAAAAGCCGTATTTCTTAGAATTAAATAAATTAGTTTGTATATTTATTTTTTATTTATAGACTTTATAAAAAGAACAATTTTGTACTTACAGTGATGCACTACATAAGCTGGCAAAATAAAATATCGCCCAAAAATAATGGCCGGTTCCCATTTTATTGTTGCAACTATGGATGGCGGTGGTGATATCTGGTTTATTGATGGTATGAAGAACGTCTGAATATGCGATTGAGTATTCCCAAACAGCTTTTTCTAAAAATATAAAAACAAAAAATACGACTTTATTTTTAAGGAATAGCGAGAGTTTTAAATATAAAATTTTTAAATAAAACTTGCACACCTTTCCTTTAAACTAGTACAATATTATGGTAAACTTGCTTGTCGTTTTAGCAATGATACCCAGCAAAAAATTACACATTACCATCAGAACTATTGGGTGTTTTTTTGAGGGGTATAGAACTTCGAATTGAACTAAAACACAAGAAAATCGTTTTAATGTCCATCAATTTGGCTTTATTGGAAGGATAATTTTATGCCATTAATGTTTAAATATGATTTCGGGCATGTGGCCGCCGCGGCTGGCTCGAATAAAGCCAATTCTACAGGTCCAATTTTCAACCACTTTTTCGAGCATATGGGGCAGTATTTTGGCAATAACGCCACGAATGTTGGCTTCCAAGTTCCCTAACGTTTCTGGTTTGTTTGCGTAGACGAGCGACTTCACATATTCCCAAAGAAAATAATCCAATGGTGTCAAATCACACGATCTTGGTGGCCAATTGACAGGTCCATTCCGCGAAATTATGCGCTCATCGAATGTTTCCTTCAATAAATCGATTGTGACGTGCGCTGTGTGGCATATAGCACCGTCTTGTTGGAACCACAACTCATCCACATTCATGCCATCCAATTCGGGAACAAAATAGTCGGTTAGTCGGCTCCAATCGCTGTGCACGGTGGCGAATCGATTCATTCGGGTCCTCTTCAACACTTTGCTCTACAGCGGCAATTGTTTCTTCGGTGCGCACTGTTCGACATCTCTGCGGATGCGTATTATCACATAGAGTAAACGTAGTGCGAAAACGATCCATGGTTAACCGAATTAATTGCTCTGATGAACGATTATGTCGACCATAAAATGGACGGAGCTTGCGGTAAACTTCGCTAACTGAACCATTATTTTCGAAATAAATTTGCACGATTTGCAAGCGTTGTTCTTTTGTCAACCTGTTCATGATAAAATGGCAAACCAAACTAAATATTAATCACTTGACAGCTGACAAAATGGCCGCCAGTTAAAAAAGTGATGCCAACTTAAAGTTCTATACCTCAATAAAAAACACCCTTTACTTGCCATATAATGACTTACTTTTCTGATTTCCAAATTTCATTATTCGATTACAAATCTCATTACCTAAAATGTAAAAAAATTATGTACAAGTTGCTAAATGAAGAGAATGATTTTTTTAAATTAAATAGATAACGTGAGCAAGTTTCCAAATAAAAAAGGTAAGTACTTCTCAAGAATCGATTATTTTAGTCTCACGCCTTGTTAAAATCATTAAGTTGGTAATCCAGTAAGGAACAGCTTCCACCAAAAATGCTTAATTCCAAACTCGATTACCTTTTTTGAAATTTTTTGCTGGGTAGCTTCCAGTGTTCATGTGTACTTTTGGGTCTACTTTAATGTATTCAATTTATTTTATGGCATTAAAAAATTTCATGTAATGAATTTTTAGTTTGGTAAATTTATCTGAAAATATAATCTTATGAACAATGTGTAAAACACAACAATTTTGTGCTTTTTTTTGAAATTTTTTTTTGTTGAACACCCATTAAAGTAAAATAAAAAGCTCAGTTTGAGTAGAATAAAAAGCTTTAAATGATGCTTTAAAGGGGGGGGGGGGGGGGGAGTGTAGCATAAACGTTATCACATTTCTGTTTGAATAAGCAAAATAGGAAATTGACTTTTATTTCGGCTCGAATAAAAATCAGAGACTGATTTTATTACGAGTACTATTCGAAAAAAATAAAAATGAGAAAATAACAATTAATTTTGCTCGAAAATATAAAAATAAAATAGCTATAATCTTTTGACTTTTTTTTACAAAAATCATAACTTTGACTGTCTTTAACAACTCATTTCCATCTCAACTGTATTATTTTTAATGAAACTATTTAGAGGTTTTAATCAAATTGTTTCGTTGTTTTGATGAAGTTATTTCATTCCATTGATGTCACGGTTTAATACATTTGACGAAGTTTTCATTAAAATAATTTTAATGAAACTTGTTTCATTAATCCAACGAAGCGTGACGTTGGTTGAATTTTTATGAATTTTTTCATGGGATTAATGTCGAAATTCATAGAATTATTTTGATTATTTCAAAAGAACGTTCATACGTTAATATGTACCGATACTGGATTCTGTAACTTTGCGAACCGAAAATCGTAATATTTATCGAAATATTTATTCGCTAGCGATAACGATAATGTGATTCTGTAATTTCTTTTTTACGATAGTATCCAGCTTTATCTTATTCGCCATTTAATTCAATATTATGTGGTAACTCTGTATAAAAAATGTGGAAATAAGCGAAAAGCACAAATAATAATAAAGAAAAACTCAACAACTTTGATTTGGTGACTTAATTTTTTTCTCCAACCGACAGCGAATATCGTTAAAATATGTTACTGAATAGCAAAGTCGATAAATTTTCGATACGATTATCGTAATAAAAGTTACTGAATCCAGGTACAGGTACAGGATTCTACATGTCGGGGCGAGGAAAATTAATACATTACTCATACGTTTGATGAGTACGCACGGTTGCCAGACTTCGTTTCAATCATGTGCAAAGATAAAATTTGTGTGGCTTTGCTATAGCATGCAACACTACCCCTAAGAGTATGCTACGGAAATTGTTGAGAAAAGTGTATTGTGTATGCACAGATGCCAGATGTCAAAATAAACCAGCTTCTTCAATGCTCAACAAGAAATTGTAATAAATAAAACATAAACATAAATAAGCAGAAGTACTTTAGTATTGATAAATTTAAAGAATTTTATAAACTACATTTAAAAAGTGGTGATTAGGGTTTGCAAATAATCGCAGATTTCCATAATCGCGATTACGATTATAAAATGTGCGATTAATCGCGACTATCGTTAATCTCGATTAATCAAGAAAATATACTATTATAATTTTTTCTAAAATCGAACTGTATGGGTTTAGCCAAAGAAATTTAATTATTTTATCTTAGGTTCGCGTTTTTATTTAATTTTTCAATTAAATTATATTTTTATATTGAGAAAATTTTAAAGCATGTCAAATGGAGTTCGTAAACGAGAAATTATGAGTATCAAAAATAATAAAAATTATGGGAAATCAATCTTTTGAAACGAAACTATTTCTAAGACGAAGTACATATCTACTTTCTTAATGAATTTATATCATTACCTGATTTACATTAAGCATTTTTTTCATGAAATTAGTTGCATGAAAAATTTTTATTTGTCAATAGGAGGACTGGAGGAGCAACTTATATCAAAAAAGTTGTCAAAAATACATCATAGATTCATTCTACGCTATTTTTTATATAACATTCTCTTTTATAGCGCTGCAATAAGCAAATAGAAAAAGTTGCGTGCAACAAAATTCATGAAATTTCATGAAAAAATGCTTAATGTAAATCAGGTACATTATGAATAAACAAGTTCATATAAAAACAGTATTTTTATACCGTTCTTTTATACGAAGTTGTTCATTCATCATGACATAAATTCATTATGAGCTGGCACTCACTTGTAACTTTATGCTTTTTTAGCATTTCTATGTTTTTTGTAATAATGCGAGGTCCCAAGATAAAACAAACTGCACTTGTCTGCCAACCGAATGAAAAAGATTTGTATCTATCGTAATGAAATTTTCGAGATATTACGAGGCTTTTTAAATAAAATTAGGAGAATATAATTAAATAAAATAATAAATTTAATAAGTGCTTAATTTGGATTTTAATTATAGTTTTGTCTTTTAATACTCGTACTTTTATTGCATTAAGGTGTGGGAAAATAAAACAGATACATATCGATTATAAATCGATTTTTGTATTTTGTATCTGAGTCTATTTGCTTATTGCATCGGAATTTCCAAAAAGCTTGTGTAAATTCTCAAATGATTTTTGAAAGAATGGTTGAAGTCTGATTTGTTAAAGCGCCAATGAAATGCAAACATATACATAGACATGTTTATTCCAAATGTATATATTTTGTACTAAAAATGTTAATTTAAATTTCTTATGAGTTTGAATTGCCCTCTATGCAAATTTTTCATAAATTCATTGTTTAAAAAAGGGAAACAATTTTAATCGTAATCGAGCGATTAATGCTTTCGAATACGATTACGATTAAAACGTACGATTAATCGCCATTACGATTACGATTATAATCGCTGTGCAAACCCTAGTGGTGGTAGTGCATTTACATCTGAGCGAAATCTCGAACTAGATTTTGATTTGTATGGAAAATCTGTTAAAAATCAATTAGATATTGCTCGCAATCTCGTACGTTGCAGATTTAGCTCACACGTACTAAATGCCCTTTAATATTCCAAGAGAGGGATTTGAAAACAAATAACTTCTGGTGTTTTTTCTAATATATTTCTAATATTCGTTGTGCTAAGATTTATTTAACCAAATATTTTATTAACTAAAGCTGGCGAGTTTGATAAAGAAATTAAATTAATTCTGCAGCACTTTTTTAAGTTATGATGTTGTGTAAGTAAATGAGCAATATATGAAATTTATGAAAGAGGGAACCATTCAGCAATTTTTTATTTGCAACAGGATTGAGTTTATTTATATCTTAGAAATAAAGTACCAGCATAGCACAAAAGTCGCTTTTCAAGCAGCAATGAGGAGGCGTGGCGCTTACGAATTTTTTCGATGCACGAAACCCATTTATTTGGAAAATGTTAAAAGAACTTACTTTGATGAGTGTAAAAAACTCTGTTGAGAGATTTTTTTTTTAATTGTGTCAAATTGTTAAATTATCTAAAACGTCATTCTACCTATGTCGAATTTTCCCTATGTATAGCATTAAACATATTCACCACAGCAGCCTACCGACTACAACCTGTCAAAAATAGGATACATGTGTGTATGTCAGCTACATACGTCCAAGCCATATGCACAATGCGCAAACTTTTAAAAAAGAGCTTTTGTGCTTTCACACCTACGAGAGCACAGTTCACACCGACGAGAACACAATAGCCAATCAGATTTCGCTAACAATAATAGTTGCTCTTACAGCCATCCCTAAACAAGGACGGAAAGCGGAACGTTTTTTTCCGCCGAGCTTTAACGCTGAAATGCCATACCTAAACAAAAGCGGCAACGTTATGTCAAAACGATAAAAACAGGGTTATGAAACACATAAATAAAACAACCCTGATTATTTTAACAGCCGGACGGACGACATTGTTGTTTGTGATTTTTTTACATAAATTTTTTTATTTAAATTAAAATAAAATAATAAATAATTTTGAAATAATTAGTTATTTAGAAGATTTAGGAAATTTGCAGGCAGAATTAAGGCAGAATTACCCGACTGTAAATGTAGAACTGTAAATGTAAATGTGTCAGCTGTTCGAATCTGTTGCATGAAAAGCTATGCTAATGCTTACCTGACTGAAATGGCACGTAAATGTAACGTCTGAACCTGCAGAAAATAGAATTTCATGACGTTACGTGACATTTGTAGACAGTAATGGGATCTATGTATATTGAATGAGAGTGTGGCACAATAGCCCTGATTTGGTACTTTTGTTTCTTTTAATTGTTTAAGCTTTTGAGTGGTTAATTTGTATACGTACATCGCATATATAATAAATTTAGTTTTCTAGCAAAGTTTTGTTTTTATAAAATCTAACCAGAGACTACCAATCGTATGTGTTTATTTTTTTTTTTTTAATATATATACAGATATGTACACGTACATATGTATGTATGAATATGTAAAATATACATAGATATATGCGTACAAATATTCAAGCGTACAAAAAACTATTTTTATTTAAAAATAATACCAATAAAAATAAAAATAAAAATAAAAATAGGTACGTATAATCATTATAATTATAATGATAATAAAAATATAAATATTTTTTATAATTATAATAGTTGTAATGTAAGTATGTATGTATGTATATACGGGTATGAAGCTGAAATTGTAATTTCACTAAATGTCAAAGTCATTAAAATGTTTGTAAGTATAAAATAATGATTTGATACCATTTAAATAATTTTGGTACTTTTTCCACACAATCAAAAATAATGTGAAGATGTTGAACTCTCATCAATGTTTCGAACAGCTGTTTTCCATTTTATTTGATTTTTTATACTGATAAACACCCAGCAAACAAAAAGTCCTGTAAATGTAACTATGTACATTTCAATCAAAATGATTTCCATGAATTTAAATATTATACATATGTATATGAACTTTCGCGTTTGACTTCAAATAACTCGCAATTTAAAATCAAAAATGCGTGTTTGCTGGGCAGAAAGCAATTACCGTGTATGTATGTATGTGTGCACAAAGAAGTTTTTTGTTTGTGTCGAAAACACATGACACGTTTTAATCATTCTATAAGCGCTCAAACGTTTACATTTACATTACATTTACATTTACCTTACATCTGCGATTTCTACAGTCGAGTAATGGAGCCTTAAGGCTCAGTTAGCCGACTGTAATGTAATGTAACTGTAACGTTGAAAACAGCTGATTGATAGTTTTGTATGAAAAGTAGGTTACGTTACATTACATCTCTATAAAGGCTCAGTTAGCCGACTGTAATGTAAAGTAACTGTAACGTAGGAAACAGCTGATCGAGAATTTTATATGAAAAGTAGGTTACGTTACATTACTACATCTCTATAACCATTTTCATTACTTTTCACATAACAATATCGATCAGCTGTTTCCTACTGTTGCAGTTACTTTACATTACAGTCGGCTAACTGAGCCTTTAAGGATGGTGGCCATCGTTCCCATATTTTTTTTCTCAAAAACCTTCAAGTCCAAAAAAAAATCTCTTTTTCTCATTAAAAAAAATCTTTTTTTAGTGATTTTACTCAAAATATATTAATATGCATTGATTTTATTGAATTCAAATTCAGGAAAAATTTATTTTGTTTCAAATGAACTAAGCCTACAAGAATAGTATCAGTCAATTGACCGGTCATTTGATCGGAAGTCATGCAGGATATGTTCATCATTGCGTAGAACAAAGTTTCTATAACATTATTGAGGGCCAAATGAAAAGTGTGATAGAGTTAAAAAATATATTATTGAGGGTACGACAACGTTTGCCAGGTTCAGCTAACGTATATGTATATATAAATATAATTTTTGTTTTTTTTTATTTTAAAAAATTCATTCAAAATACACAAGTAAATAAAAAATTTAAAATTAAAGATATAAATAAGCAAAAACAGAATAACCTAGGAGGTATCTAGCCCTCTTCACACATTTTCACGGCCATCTTGCTTTTTACAAATATCTACGACTTTGAAAAGAAATATGTATGTCTATATTAAATTAAATTTTGTGAATTTCTTTTCTTTACTATTGTTTTTAACCCCCGACTAAAAAAAGGGGTGTTATAAGTTTGTAGTGTGTGTCTGTGTGTCTGTGTATCTGTGTATCTGTGTGTCTGTCTGTGTCCACGTACAGGCCAAACGGCTGGACCGATTTTCATTTCGTTTTTTTCTGTTTGAAAGATGACTTGATCGAGAGGGTTCTTAGCTATGTTTGAAGAAGATCGGTCCAGCCGTTTAGAAGATATAACATCTTTTTTTAAAAAAAGTCGGGGGTTTTTTTAAATTTTTAATTTTTGTTATTACTTATCGTTTTCAACACTTATAAATTTTAGTTTTCGCAGACAGAATGAATTGTATTTTTTTAAATAAAACTCGAGTTTTAAAAGTTTTGGCATATGTATGTACATTAGATGTCCCATTCTAACATATATGCTAGAGTAGAGCAACTATAAATAATAAATAAATCTATCATCACTTCCGATCAAATGACTAGTGAATGTAAAATTGCTACAAATGTGTTAGTGAAAGAGTTTTGTTTGGCTTAGTTTCAGTCATTCCCCTACAGTCAGACTGGGGTCAAGTGTCTCTATGTCAACACTAAAACTCTAGTAGTAGTTACATTGTCTACAATTTCTCTTCTATTCGTCAGTATAAAAGAAAGAGAGAAAACAGATGTGGTGTATTTCTGGTGGATTTTGCAACAACTTGTCAATATACATAAATTTGTATGTACGCAAGGTATAGATATGTACCAGTAAAAAATGTCTGTTTGGTATGTCCGCATGCTCCCATAAGAATTATGAATTCACTACCTAGTCAATTGTTTTAGTGTTACTAGTAGATTTTCAATGACAAGCACATGCAAAAAGCCTATAGCACAAAGTATTGTACGGGGAATAATTGTTTAGTAGTACTGGTGACAAAGTCAAAAGCGACTCAGTACATTTTCACCATCGACATTTCCTTCAGGGTCATTTCTTGTAGGGAACAAACGTAAAGGTAAATAACACAAACTATTTACTGAATAGAACATGTGTAAGATAATTATATGTATGCACATAATTCATACGGAAAGAAGAAATATGGCTGTACTTTAGTCAAAAGGACATTAAACATTAAGAGGACATTAAGAGTTCCAAATATCATATTAATAAAAATCTTATTTTAACAAAGAAATCTTTTAGTCTTTTTAACATCCCAAAAAAACTTCGAAAATAAGATAAATCTTCACATATGGTAACGCTGATGATGGCAAACAAAAGACAATTGTTTTCTTTTGCAACTAACTTCATTGTGAAACGCGATGTCAAAATCGGATTTTCCAATAGCAAAGCCTTTCCGTCGCATTGCCGCCGCGTTATTTCGGTATGCTCCATACAAAATGTATGGACATGAGAACTTTTGACAGCTAAAAAACGCTTGCCGCCCTTGTTTAGGGATGGCTGTTAATTTGCAAAGAAACAACAACAAATTTAAGAGCTTTCAAAGCTGTTTACCACAAATGCCAATATCAGAGTATGTGTGTTTGGACGTAGTTGGTGTATATCAAAATTATTATTTTCACGACAACACGGCTACACGACAAGACCACTTTTGTGGCTGTAGCCAACTTATACTAATTTCTATTTTTGTTGGCGGCAATCAGAAAGTGCAGTGCTGCCAAATTAATACAAAATGTGAAATGAATTATAGCTTTATGTGAAGTATTTGAAGGTGGTACCACTGAAATATGTATAAATTAATTAAGTTGTTGGCTACATGGCTACGATTGTTACTAGCGCCATTTATAGTCGTGTAGTCGGTAGCCAGCTGGAGTGAATGTGTTTAAAACATGTGTACGTATGTGTTGTTTTTCACTTTTTTCTTTGCATGCTAGATTGCAAAAAGAGGTGAAGGCTATTGAAAGATGTAATTTTTTTGATGTTACAATTCTACGAAACTAAAATTTTGGTTGCTTTTTATGTTGAAATTGTTGTTGCTGTTGTTGTTGTTGTTTTTGCTGTTGTTGCTGTTGTTGTTGTATCTTTGCTAAATGTCTCGAGGGTGATGAAAATATTTTCATGAAAATGAACTGCTTTTAAGTCGAGAATGTTAAACTGATAAATGGTGATAAAAGCATATCAAAATTAAAACAGTCCAGTGTATCATACAAGCAATTTTTTCAAAAGCAGATGTGACACATGATATTTAAGAATATACATAGATAAATATATACATATATGTTTATTAAAGCTGCTATTTTTAATTTACATTTTCCAACTACAACTTGTCAAAGAGCTTTAAAAATCATATGAAATTAAGGGCCTAATTTTGTAAAACGCAACGCTAAATTTTGTATGTATTTTGTTTTTGTAATTTAAATTTTTTCCATATAAAATTTGACAACGCTTGGCGTTGCGTTTTACACAATTAGGCCCTAAATTACTTTCTTCAAGCGTCAAGTTGCACAAGCCAACATTTTAAATTATTGCAAAGTTTGACAGTTTGTATGTACTTACTCATCAGTATTGTCTTTTAATTGATAATATAATTTATGTTATTTTAAAATACCAAAAACACGAATATGTTAAACATTTATTTCAAGTACGAGTAGATCATACAAGAATATTCAATGTACCCTATGTTGTGTGTATGTTGCGGGTATGGCAACTGCTCGTAAATCCCATAAACTGACAGTATGTCATTTGGGAAAAACAAATTACCAGCCATTATAACCAATAATTGAGTATTTTAATTTTTATATTATTTTTATTATTTCATTATGAATTTCCTAATTACTTTTCGACTAACAGATAATTGGTTTACACACACACACTTACAATCACTCTGCTTTAACCAACAAACACTTAGCTTTAGAATGAAATTTAAATTAGAAAAACTGTTGACAACTTTTATTTGAAATACTTAAAATCATCATTAATTAAAAAATTAATAAGTAAGGTAAAATTAAACTGGTTCAAAAATATCTGTATGTAATTTGCAGATTAAATTTGTATATCCACTAGGATGCCCCAGTTCGTTTCAGTGCTAAAAGTTTTTATACTAAAAACTCAAGATTAAAATTTAGATTACGAAGCATTTTTAAATCTTGCCTACCAATATTTTAATGTGTTCAATTATTCTTAAATTATTTAATGATGCTAATATTATTTTTATTCTCTTATATTGCATTCCATTAAAATTTACGTTAAATAGCTGATGTTAATAACAATCTTTATCCAAGTTGATAGACATGGGTGCTGTTTAAGTGCGTGGCTGCACAAAAAAAATATCGTCATATTCCCCAGCTAATAAAGTCTAGTTTAAGTTTTCTTCTCTTCTTTAGAAACTCACAAAAAAATATTTCATTCAATTAGAATTGAAAATACTCAACATAGGTCCGATTAAAAAATTATCTCTGATTTAATATCACTATAGTTCTATTAAATTTAATATGTATCATTTTAGATTGTTTTCATAAACTTTAATGTACGCGGACAAAAGTATGAAATTCTTTTCCATACAAACATTTTCAATTAAATGTCTATAAATTTTACATAAATAGATATTCGTCGGTATTGTGTAGCAAAATCATTGGCAAAGTAAAATAACTAATAAAATTGCTACCAAGCACCGCTAATAAAATTTAACAAACCTCACACAGAGGCGCTGAAACTGTGCCCTAGCCCAATAATTGCATTTAATTACCTTAGTAATTAAGTATGTTGTATTGCTTGAGCCAGGGAAGGAAAATGACTTCTTGGATTTTGTACCAACTATGAAAATAAAATGTACTTTTTAGACCATGATGGTACCAATTTTTATTATTAATTAATAAAAAGACTCTTAAAAAAAATTTGTATAAAAATACAGAAGTTTACAATAAAAAACAGAAACTTAATACAAAAAAACATTAAATATTACATTCATAAAGGTACATTCGAAGATTCGACTATTATATTAGAGATTAAAATAAAACACACACAAAAAAATTAAATAGAGCATAGGCAAAATTAATGTTACTATATAGTGAAACATTGACATTTTGGAATTGTACCAAGTAACTCGCGGTAGTACCACGGTACCAAGAAGGTCAAAAATGTACCATAAAAAGTACAATTGCACCATGATTTCTATCCCTGGCTTGAGCAGTAGTTAGCCGAACGATATCCGAAAAATTTATATCGTCCGAATTATTTCATTAAACGATAGTTAGCCGAACGATATCCGAAGAACTGATATCGTCCGAATTATTTTTTATTAAATCGTAGCTAGCACTAATTATTTTTACTAAACCGTAGTTAGCCGAACAATATCCGAAGTATTTATATCGTGCGAATTGTTTTTAACAAACCGTAGTTAGCCGAACGATATCCGAAGCATATACATTGTCCGAATTATTAAACCGTAGTTAGGGATTAAAATATGATCCGAGGTATCTCCGAACCGTAATAAAACGACCACGTTACGAAGTGTATATTACCAGCCTTCGTTACCAGTCGTATTACAAATATCAATTAACAGACTAAGAAGCGACGTATTCGTTTCGTCGGGTATAAATCGTGTTCCACTTAGATTGGCACTGAGACCTAAGTATGGTGGCCACAATCACAAAGGATGCAGATCTTTGAAGAACCTGGACAGACTGAACGTGCTTCGCCTGGGAAACTGCGTTACAATTTACATTTTATACATTTTTTTGGTCGTCCGTCGTTTCCAAATAGGTTGAACTTACGCTAGTCCGTAAAAATAAGTTTCCCAAAACTTAGTTTTATTAAGATTGCAACGAAACAAAAGTAGTACATTACAAATAGATTCGGTCGGATGGATCTATCTATTACGGAAAGACGTTAAAAATCGAGCAAAAAGCAGATTTGTGGAAAATAATTCGCCACCTGCAGACAGTAATAGTTAGTAATAGGCATTCATTTCCTGAGTGTTGCTTTTCTTAAAAAAAATCGTATTCAAAAATATCATTTGAAATATTCGTATTATAATTCATGAGCATCAAAAATTGGCATTCGCCACATCACTAATAAAGGGTGTTTTTTAGAGTGTTACAACTTTTAGTAGGCATCACTGCTTTATTTGACAACCCATTTAACAGCTGATAGTTGCTTTTTGTTTAGTTTGCTTTGGAATTTCATTATGAATCTAATTACACATTTACATTTTTAATCAAAATAATTGTTTGATTTTTTTTTTTTTTTTTTGTGATGTGTAAACATCTATACGCTAGGGGGTAAAAATCTTTTTCACAATACAATCACAAATTTTGTGTGAGATGCACACCGCGTTGTCAAATCGGTGTGAGCTATATATGAGTGTATTAGTTTTTGAAAGAAGCAATACAAACGTATTTAAAATATTGTAAATACATAAGAATTTGCTGGTTTTTGTTTGTTTTATTTAACTTGATAATTGCTTTATTAGGGTTCCGTATACCAAAGGTGAAATTGATAATTGCTTTATTAGGGTTCCGTACACCAAAGTTGAAAAGGAACCCTATTGTTTTCGCTACGCTGTCCGTCTGTCCATCACACGGTATTTTCTCAGGAACCGTAAGAGCTACGGACCTGAAATTTGGACAGAGTATGTAGAATCTTGGCCGCTACAACAACAAATACATGAGAATCAAAAATTAAAGGGTGTCCCAAAACGAGCAACGAAAAATGTTAAAATCCCATGTAATAAACATACAATTGTATGTACATATATATATTGAAACTTGAATTTTGTAAAATTAGTGTATTTTTATACAGACTAAAACAAATAACACTAAAATTTAAAAAAATTTAAATTAAAGGGTGGTCCGTCAGTTAATGCAATTTTGACTATGTAATTTTGACAATTTGCTATATCTTGGAAACCGTAAGAGGCAAACACTTGAAATTTTCAAAAACAGTAAAACTAAAAAAACCGAAAATTATAAAATCGCCAAGCCAAAAAAAAAATCGCCGAAAAGAAAAAAATCGCCAAAATAAAAAAAAATTTCTAACACTAAAATAAATCGCCAAATTCGAAAAAATCGCCCAAAATCGAAAAAATCGCCAAAATGCGAAAAAGGCGCCAAGACCAAAAAAATTGTTTGTATGAAAAAAATCGCCAAAACGAAAAAAATCCCCAAAAACCGAAAAAATCTCCAAAAGGCGCCAAAACTAAAAAAAAAATCGCCCGAATGAAAAAAAAACGCCAAAATGAAAAAAATCTCCAAAATGGAAAAAATCGCCAACTTGAAAAAACGCCAAAAACCAAAAGAAATGCAAAAATATATATTTTATATAGCTGAAGAGTGTATTAAATTACATATCTACTGTTCGTACGGAACCCTTCGTGCGCGAGTCAGAGTCGCACTTTACTAAATTTATTTCTTTTGCGTAACATTTTCAAAGGTAAGCATAAATACAATAGCGGAATTCACTGTTGGCTGTTGCAGACCTTTATCATGGTATGATTGATGCGCCTACAGTATGATCTTGTGTTAGAACAGCTGGGTGCAATGTGAATATTATATGTAAGAAATGCGTTAATTTTTAAAGATTTATTTAATACTTTCGAAAGCTTTCGTGAGCGCTTAGCAAATCACTGAAATTTTGAAAACTTGAAGTGTTAATATGATAGTTTGTTGGCATGTCTGGAATATGTGTAAATTTAATGAAAACATTACAAAAAAAAAACTTTAATGGCCACTATGGTTTTGAATATTTGTTTTTTATGTTTTTGTTTGGTCTAAAATGATATTAATAATTAAATGGACTACAGGCGCCATGACAGCGTTATACAAAAACCAAAAATGCAACCATATGTACATACATACATATGTATGTATGTATGTGCCTTCATACTCGCACACATGTCCTTAAAATATATGTTTTAATGGAAATTTTTATTTATGTTTTTTTATTTTTTAATCTTTGTGCAGATAACAAAAATACAACGCTTGATTTTTTTTTAAGTTTTGGTCGCTCTATTTTTGATTTATGTTGGCGTGTGTGTTAAAATATTGTATGCATGTTTGTATTGAAAAATGTTTGCCTTACCCTCTGTTTCTACAATACGGACGGCCGACTTGAGTATAAAATTTATATGAAAAGAACTCATTTTTTTGAGTGATTTTCATAAAAATTTTCTAGGCGAGTCGTCTGCCTGACTTGTGGAAACTACACCTTAATCCTTGAAATGATCAATTGTCATGCAAATTGTAGTTTATCCGTCACTTGTTTATTTGAATTTTTGCATAAATCCATTGTTAAGGTTTTTTTGGCTGTTAAAAAAAAATCAGTTTTTATGAGTTTAATGACAAATTTCTATCAATTTGATTTTCAACCATTTCATTTAATTGTATAATTTTTGGTAAAAAGTTTTATTAAAAATTAATTGCCATAGATAATAAGGGATATGCTTGTAACGTTTTACTTAATATAAAACATAAATAAGTAATAAAAATTTTTAAGCTAGAACTTAAAATTTTAATTACGAGTATTTCTAAACTTAAGTTTCAAATGCGCAAAATTATATCAAAACCATCCGGTCTAGTTGTTATCATTCATAATATCCAAATAAAAAGCAGTAGGAAGCAAAAACGTACATATGTAAATATATATTGTTCTTCTATATCAAAAAATACGTTATTGGAGTTAACAATGCGAAAGGAAATTATTTTATGAAAATTAATTTTGTGTAAGAATTTTGTATAAAAGTCTTGTACACGTGAGAAATTAAATAATTTTTATGTCTTCATTGAGTTGCATGTTGTAAAACTGGCTTCTTGAGTTATGTCTGTATTGCAATAAAGGAGCGATATATAGTAGCTCTAAATTTTATGCTAAAAACCCGCTCATTGCGTTTCTCTTTGTCATAAAATTCATTCATTAAAATGCATTCATCTAACAGCACTGATGCTTTGAATTTATGTAAGTGTAATACTACTGTATATACTCATGTGTAGCCGAATAAATACTCAGATTATTTATATACTTATATGTATAATTGCAGCTGATAAAATGTATACATTTTACTTATAGTCGTTTGTGCTGAGTAATTTAAAGGTTGGGTTTTTACATTTTAAGCTAAGTTAGTTTGTTTGCGTATGAGTATGGTTTTTATTTTTAATTTTACGCACCAGAGGCCTGCGTAAACAGTGTTGAAATTTATTTTTTTAAATGTATTCTCGTGGCATGTATTATAGTAAAGCAATAATAAATGCTGTCGTATAGTAAGCGAAGCACTATGTATGCATTGGTGTTCTTGTATATGGGTGTATACAAGCAATGTAAAGAAGCCGTGTCTTCAGATGTAGATGGTAAGCTATTATAATTGTGTTTAAAGGAGGTTTTTTTAAAAAAAAAGTAAAATTTCATACATAAAATTATTCTAATAAAAATAGTACATTTTTTAATATCGACCTGTCTCGTCTAGACATTTTGTAATAATGTGTTTCCATTATACGTGCTTTGCTCTCTATTCAAGCTTCACATCACATTCATGAGTGAAGCCGCTTGCCTCGCCCATACAATTTTGTGAGAGCGAATGAAGTAGATTCAATCAGGGCAATTATGTAAAAAATCACGCGAGAAATTTCTCCCTTTTCCAATTAGAATTGTTTGTTTTCCATATCACTTGCTACAAGTTGGAATTGTTCCATGGGAGAAATTCCTCGCGGAATTTTTTACATAATTGCCCTGAATATGAATATTCTTGCGAAGCAGGTAAACTGTAATCTTTTCAAAATTTTATCGCAGTTTATCGCCAGTTTACCTGAAATAGCAACAAAACTAAATAAGTATATGTGTATGTGTGTGCGTGAACAAATAAAAACAAATCAAAAAAAAAAAAAACATAGATGTAAGTTTAATATAAATAAATTTAGTTTGAAATTTATTTGCTGGTGGTTCAGCGTTGTCTATATGCATTTCATTGTTGCTGTAACAAATCATCAGTAGACTTCAACCACACATTTGCAGTAGTCACAAACCTCTTATCTTATGCACAGACTTTCAAGAACTATTAGAGAATTCACAAATAATAATATTTTTGAAAATCACAAGAAAAATAAGCGTAGTAGGCTTAGAAACTAACACAAAAAAGCCAGCAAATAATTTATATTCGATTTGACTACTCAAAATGTGTGGTTGAAGTCTACTGATGATTTGTTACAGCAACAATGAAATGCATATAGACAACGCTGAACCACCAGCAAATAAATTTCAAACTAAAATAAACTTCTGACAATATGTGGAATAATAAATTTCTTAAATAATAAATAAATTTAATTAACTTATGAATAGTATAAAAAGAAAAAATAAGAAGGAAATTGAGGGATACCTTCAAAAGCAAGATTTTTGTATGTTTATGTGTGTATATAAGTGCGTATGATACGTTCAAATGCGCAGTGTAAACGGCGTGATTCATAAACATGAATCAGAAAACGAAGCATGTGCTTGAACTCGTAGTGGAAACATGGCATAAGAAAATTGAAAATTTAAGTTAAATCCAGCTGATCTGGCAAATTGTTTTTGAGCGCTGTATTTGTATTTTTTTTTTATATCATATCTCTCTAATTTTTACAATCTCATAAACTTTAGCAAATCTCATTTTATCACATGATGTTCCCTTAATTTATTGTAATAATGACTGCTGTGAATACTAAAACCCACTTACTTAATATAAAGAAATTGGAATAAAGCAACCACAACAAAACAGATAAATATAAAAAAAAATATATTAAAAAACTATACATGCTGGAAAAATCCAGCTTAATGGCACACATGACGCTTGACTTTATTTCATTCAGTCAAAATGAATAAACTAACATAAACAAATAGAATAAAATCCGTCTCTCAACACTTATGCACTCAATTTCACAGATATTTAAGTAGATAAACATGAAATTGTGAATATAAAATTTTTAAAAATAAATCCTAGACTAAAAATCAAGCACGTCATAAATATGGAAGTAGGTACACACATATGTAGAATATGCACGCATCGTATGTTTTACAACAAACTTAAATCCCATTAAAACAACAACATCAAAATGAAATAAGAAAAAAATGGAAAGCTGAAAGCTCACTTCAAAATCCAATCAACATGCATACATATTCATTTAAGTATATTAAGTTAAAAGAAAACTGGAATAAAACCAATTCTATTCGTATCATCTCACGTGCACATGTTGTCACATAATTTCAGCATCATAGTTTCTAAATTTTCTTAATATAGGTCTGCCAATCAATTAATATTATACTCGTATATAAAGGGTGTCCCAGCAAGAACGCAAGATTTAAATTTGGCGCCATTCGAAGTGTCATTGTTTGACATTTGATTAATTGTTATTGTTTGCTAGTAGCAGGTACCAGGTTAGTCAAAATGGAGCGCTACACGAATGAACAACGTATTCGCATTGTGAAATTGTTTTACCAAAATGGTGAAAGTTTTGCGGCTACAGTTCGCAAATTTGCGATCAATTTGGGTTCACAATAATCCTCCAAAAGAGTCAACTGTAAAGACATTAATGGATAAATTTGCCGAAACTGGGTCTGTTAGTGATTTAAAGACCAGGTCGATCGACCGAAAATGGCGCAGCTGTACGTGATGATGTCGCTCAAACGCAGGTCAAGCGCAAACAGTCAATGGTGTTCGGTATCGTGAAATGATAACCAGTTTTTTCGTGCCTAGAATTGAAGAAATGAATGTGGAGGGCATGTGGTTTCAACAAGACGGCGCCACATGTCATACAGCCAGAGAAACAATTCAATTGCTACATCAGTCATCTCCCGGTCGTGTTGTTTCGCGTTTTGGAGATCGCCTAGATCGTGCGATTTAACACCATTAGACTTGTTTCTTTGGGGTTTTTTGAAGTCGATGGTTTACGCGAATAAGCCGACGACGACTCAAGCCTTAAAAGAGGAAATTGGACGCTGCATTAATGACATACCGCAGCATTTATGCAAAACGGCCATTGCAAATTTCATTAAAAGATCGCGAGTGTGCCAGCAAAGCCGCGGCGGCCATCTGCCCGATTTGTTGTTCCACACATAACCTCATTTTGTCTACTTTACGATATAATAAAGTTTTACGATTTTTTTTTAAATATCTGTGTTTTATTTAAAATTTAAATCTTGCGTTCTTGTTGGGACACCCTTTGCAAATTACATTTGAGGCCATCAAGACAGAAGTAATGTAACCCACATGAATTAATTTAAACAATTTCTCTTTTTAATTATTCAATTGTTTTAACCTTACAATAATCTAATGTGTGCAAAAATGATTTTTCAGTTCCAATTTCTTTACAATACCAAAAGATGGTTTATTCTACTTTTTTTTGATAGCCGTTGATGTAAATAATGTATTTATCACGAGAAAAGCAAGAAAAAAATGAATATGGTTTATACCACTTCTGCGCTGATAGGCTCATTTATACTTGCATCCACTTGATATCGTTTATAAAAACAAACTTGCCAATATTAACAATAATGCACGCGTTTACAAACTTCTGATTTCCATAATCACATTAACTAATAAAATATTTCATTCTATGAAAACAAATGAAAAATGCGAAAAAGTCGAACGTTGTCGATATCGTGAGTCAGGCCCTTATATTTCGCTTTCCTCTCTTTCTGAAACACTTCAACTTCCATTTATTCATGCTGGCATTAATTACATTTATGATACAACAAATATTAATTTTTGTTTTAATTCTAATTATCAACATTATTTTTCTTTCAAAACTTCTGCTCGTCACAGTGTAGTGAATTTTCGTACCACCTTTTATGTATATACTAAAACTCAAAACTAAAAAGAAAGAATTGAGAACTTTTCGATATGAAAGTATGTCATTTATTTTCTCTGTTTTGCTTTTCTGTTCTTCTACTTGTTTCCTAAAACACAATTCACATCATGCAAATTATGTCCTTGCAAATGTGTGTATGTATTGCGTAAAAGTATAATTTGGGTTGCATTAGTTAATATTATGGATTTTCAGATGTAGTTCGTGGGTTATTTACTATTGAGTGGAGATACAAATGCTTTACAATCAAAAGCTTGCAAGAAAATTTTATTCATATCAAAAACATGGATTGAAATCATGGTACAATTGTACTTTTTCTGATGTATTTTGGATATTCCTGTTTAATAATATTTTAAATTAAAATTTTCTTGAAAATATACAAACAAAGTTCCTTAAGCAAAAACCTATTTGTGTAATGTATATATGTATGTGGCTTAATCCAAGAAAAAAAGAAAAAGATAAATTATATATATTTTATTAAATTTTATTTTTAGATAATTAAGTAGTAAACAAAATAAACAACAGCTGATTGGATAATTCTTGCAAGTAAAAATTTTACCAGCTATAACAAAAATTATTTTCTGTTCCTAAATTTTTTACTCTCTTTTGACGCTCTCTCCTTGAAAACTTTTTGTGTTAATGATCTCTTTCCAGTAACAATTGTTACAAATTCGTAACAAGTTTTTTTTAAATAAACACACCTATTATGTACGAGGGCGGATCAATAAGTCCGTTACTTTTTGAATAAAGAACAGTTTTATTTGCAAAACAAAAATTTATTTTTCAACATAATCTCCTTTTAACTCAATACACTAAAGGGCAGATTTTGTAAATAGAAACGCTTTTTTCGTTTCAAAATTTGTATGAAAAAAATGTTTTTTCAAACGAATTTTCGTTATTTTTCATACAAATTTGAAACGTTTGGAAACGAAATTTTTTACAAAATCTGACTATAAGTCAAACGTTTCTCCAGTTTTTGTATACCTTCCTAAAAATATGATTTTTCGAGGTCCTTAAAATAAACACTAATTTCATCGTTCGAGCTAAATCTCTTTCCACCGAGCCATTTCTTTAGGTTTGTAAATAGGAAGTAGTCTTTTGTGGCTAAATCCAATAGTCCAATTCATATAGTTTTGCCATTGAGACTGCACACATGTGCACTCGTGTACAGAGAAACAAGTCGACCGGCTCGAAGCCGACGGCGCGCCGCCGCCGGTTATTTTTCTGTGTATCAAGCCGCCGCCGATTGTATCGACTCGCATCGGGTCAAAACCAGCCGAAAATTTCTCTGCTCCAAAAGACAAATTTCGGAGAAAAAATTTTGAAAATCAATTTTCAGTTTCAATTTTTATTTTCTCTAAATTTTCATATGCTTATTTGAGCCGACGAAAATTCTCTCGGCGTGCCGCCGCTGGTCACAAAACTACTGCGCCGCCGCCGCCGATAATTTTGCCTCGACTTGTTTCTCTGCTCGTGTATTGTCTTGATGAAAAATAACATTTTTCTTGGCCATATGGGGTCGTTTTATTTTTAAATCCTCATTAAATCGGTGTAATAAGTTGGCATAATATTCGCCGTTTATTGCTTTTCCCTTTTGAAGGTAACCGATGTGGACTATCCCGCGGGCATCCCAAAAAACTGTTGCCATCACCTTATTGGCCGACAAACTCACCTTGCCCTTCTTCGTAGCAAGTTCACCCAGAGAAACCCATTATTTAAACTGATGCTCGGTCTCCGGAGTACATGTTTTATTCACAGTTATAAAACACCGCAAAAACTCATTCGGATTGCGGTTAAATAACTCCAATCTGCAATCCTTTGAAGTTGTCACACGTTTAAGTCTATGGTCAATTGACCCAATAAACCCAGCTGATCATTTATAACCGAAACCACACTGCTATATGAAATGCCTATGGCATCAAAAATCTCACGCACTTTTACTCTTCGATCGGTCAAAACCATATCGTGGATTTTTTCAACATATTCGGCTGTACTGGCCTCAATTGGCCGTCCAGAACGTTCAACGTACTTGTGCGACCACAACGAAAGTCAGTAAATCACTTGTTTACCATTGAAATCGATGGTGCAGAGTCCATAGTATTTATCTACCGAGTTTTTTCTTGGTTTGATTGACGGTTTTTTTTCCAAAAAAAAAAAAATAATGTTTAATGAACACACGAAATTTACTTTTTCTATTTTCTTCTCAAAGGCGAAGTAGTCTGTTATCAACGGCTGCCAAACACAAACTAAATGACATAGCTTGTTCAAAAATTTTGACAGCAGTCAACTGACAGTTGCCTCTTGAAAGGAATAGTGTTGCGGGAAATTCAAAAAGATACTAAGTTAATGATCCACCCCGTACATAGAAAAAAAATGTGATATAAAGATTGTAATACTTGTTGGTTTTATTCAACTCTTTTCAATTAAGTTTTCAAATATGGGCTTCAGGTACGCCTTAATCTTCACCAATTGAGTTGAAACTTTTTAGGTCACGTTATTTTTTGCCCACAGTCACCAATTTGAAGGATTAGACTGCACAAAATGTTTATTAATTATTTAGTACTAAATTAATGACAACGTTTAGCAAAAATGATACATACTAGCAAACACATACAGACCACATGCAAAGATACATATGTAAATACATACGAGTATGTACGTACATACATATGTGTTTTCGAACTATTCTTCGATTTGTGCAAATAATTGCACATCCGTTTAATATTCTCTTTTATGAACGCCAATAAAAAAAACTGATTCCTTTATCATCCGCAAAAAATCAGTTCAATTTTGCTACTTCCTATTAATTATGCCCTTGTGGCAGGTTTGATTGATTGCTCCCTTGAGTAGTTGCTAAGCAACAATAATGATGCCATAAATTGGCCAGCGTTTAAAACTAGTTGATGGTTGTTCAATGGTTGAGAACAATGAAAAATATTTTTTTTTTTAATTTTTTCATTTTAAATCAATTAAGAAAAACAATAAGAGTTTAAAATTGTTTAACGCATTAATAAAACCAAATTAATATTTTACTTATTAAGTAAAATATTTTTTTATTAAAAATACATTGAAATTGATTATTGAGGGGTTTAGCTGGATCCTATGCGCATTTCACTGTTGCTAATGCAGATCATCAGGGAACCTTTACCCAAAGCTTCTTAGAACAACTAGAGTTATTATATTATAAACTTTCATTTAAACAAATGAGAAGCTCAATAACAAATAACAAAGTTGAAACAAGAACTCAGTAATCAACATGTTTTTTATTTTCTTACTTTACCATTGCTACATTGGCTGACTTGTTTTCAGCTTCAAATTGTAGTTGTAAAAGTATGCAAAAGAAAATAAATTTAAATGACAACAACAACTATTTAAGAATAGAGTGTTGCCACACAAGTATTTTTTTGGCCGTGTGCAGTCAAGTTAATTTTAAACTTAAATTGTAACAATTCCCATAAAAAAACACTAATGAAAAACAATAAAGTTTTATTAACAACACGAACAGT
The DNA here is from genome assembly GCA_949987645.1 of Tachina grossa. Lineage (NCBI taxonomy): Eukaryota > Metazoa > Arthropoda > Insecta > Diptera > Tachinidae > Tachina > Tachina grossa. The sequence goes on from OX465274.1 coordinate 58,795,918, forward strand.
TAGAGCTAGTTTATAACATAGAGATAAACTCTGCTTGTCAGTTAACTGTAGTTTAAACTTAAAATTTTATTTTTCAGATAAAGATTATCTGCTTAGCAATCTAGGTTTAACCGAGCAACATTGCTCAGCTAAACTATAGTAAGAACTGTCAAATGATAAATATATGAAATAAATATTACGCAATTGAAAAAAAATTTACAAAAAAGTATAATAAATAAATATATTCATAGATAAATAAAATGGATCCAGAATAACTTGGATAGGACAATTGTGAGAAAAATCAAATAGATAAAAACACGTCCAAATCATTTTTGTGTGCATAATGAATTGGAGTTCTTGCAAAGACTTCACTTAACAAAGAGGTCTGTGTATGATGATTTTAGAATTAATTGGAAAGAAAGCTTATTTCGTTGGTTTTAACATTTTACGATCTTTTTAGGGTTCCGTACACCAAAGGTGAAAAGGAACCCTATTGTTTTCGCTACGCTGTCCGTCTGTCCGTCACACGGTATTTTCTCAGGAACCGTAAGAGCTACGGACCTGAAATTTGGACAGAGTATGTAGAACCTTGGCCGCTAAAACAATAAATACAATAAATTAAAAATTAAAGGGTATTCCAAAACGAGCAACGAAAAATGTTAAAATGCCATGTAATATACATACAATTGTGTGAACATTGAAATTTGTAAAATTAGTGTATTTTTATACAGACTACAACAATTAACACTAAAATTTAAAAAAATTTAAATTAAAGGGTGGTCCATCAATTTTGACTATGTAATTTTGACAACTTGCTGTATCTTGGAAACTGTAAGAGGCAAACACTTGAAATTTTCAAAAACGGTAAAACTAAAAAAACCGAAAATTATAAAATCGCCAAACCAAAAAAAAAATTGCAAAAATAAAAAAAAATCGCCAAAATGAAAATTCTAACACTAAATTAAATCGTCAAATTAAAAAAAAACGCCAAAATAAAAAAAACGCCAAAATGAAAAAAAGCCAAAAATCTAAAAAAATCGCCAGAACGCGAAAATGTCGCCAAAACTAAAAAAAATCGCAAAAATGAAAAAATTGCCAAAAATAAAAAAAATCGCTAAAATGAAAAAAACGCCAAAAACCGAAAAAATCGCCCAAGACAAGAAAATAAAGTGTAAAAACTAAAAAAAGAGCCAAAACTTTAAAAAATCGCCTAAAACCGAAAAAACGCCAAAAAACAAAAAAAAAAAACCAAAAAGACCCCAAAAACGAAAAAAGAAAACTATATATTATATAGGATGAAGTTTGTATTAAATTACATATCTAGTGTTCGTACGGAACCTTCGTGCGCGAGTCAGAGTCGCACTTTACTGAATTTTTTGGTTTTATTTTTGGAGCGTCACTATTTGTTAACTCCATTTCATTTAATTTTTTATTTTACAAAAATTCAGAATTAAAATAAATTTAAAGAATTGTCACATCGCTTTTTAAGTGTTGCCCTATTTACGTAAACTATTTTCAAGAATGCCACATCTATATTGAAAACAAAGTATGGCATTGACAACTGTTAATCCATCACTGAAAAACAGCATGGGCGGTTAAATCCCGTTTCACTTTGTTTCTTGGTTAACTCAAACGTATGTTAAACTAAGTTTAACTATTTAGTGAGAAACAAGCCCTTAAAGAGTTTGATTTTACAGGATTGAAGTTTTCATATTTGTTTGAAGCTATACCATTTTGTTTTCTTAATAAAACTTTATACTAAAAATGTTTGCATATTATTATATTTGCAATGAGTGGCCAAATAAACTAACTAAATTTGCTTAAATTTTTTGGTATATTTATTATTTTAAAATAATTCATGAGTACCTTTTTAATTACATTACTTGGCCCTGTTGCTTTTTATTACTTTTTACTTTTTGTTCTTCAACAAAAATTTACATAAATCCTTAAAAAAAATTAACGAAAATAGACTCATAATGCAATTACATACATCTGTCATTGACAATAATAATAAAAATAAAAAACAATTTTATATGTACATGTGTCCTTCATGAATATTTCGAAATTAAATTAAATAGTACAGCCGTATACCACAGCAAACTACGAGCAATAACAAGTAAGAAAGTGTTGTTTGGTTGCTTTGCATTCACTGGAATACAAACAGGTATTAAAATGAATTTACATAAGGCTAGAGTATAAAGGAGAAAATTGTGTATACGAATAAATTTTAATTTTAATTAACACTCTTTAGTATGATTAAGCACGTTACATTAAGAATGGGTAATTTTTTCCTACCATGTTTGTAGTAAAGATTAGTTCAAGTTTAATTTATATTAACTACGAAAAATTTCTTTTACATATTTACAGATATATTTTAATTTTTTAGTAATAATTGAAGGTTAGCCGCAAGTAACATTATAAGTGAAAAAATAATATTTTTTCAGGAAAGCACAAAAACGTAATTTAAAGCAAGATTGTTTTATGTAGCTTATCGAAAATAATGATAATAACCCAGCAAAAAATTACACATTACCATTAGAACTACTTGCCATATAATGACTTACTTTTCTGATTGCCAATTTTCATTACTCGCTTACAAATCACATTACCTGAAATTTAAAAAAATGGCGTGCAAGTTGCTAAATGAAGAGAATGATTTTTTTAGACGAAATAGATTACGTGAAATGTTGACAAATAAAAAAATGTAAGTACTTCTCAAGAATCGATTATTTTAGTCCCACGCCTTCTTAAAATCATTAAGTTGGTAATCCAGTAGGGAAGTGCTTCCACCAAAAATGCTTAATTCCCAACTCGATTAACTTTTTTGAAATTTTTTGCTGGGAAGCATTAACTTTTATTTTCGAATTTTTGTTACATTTATCAATTATTTTCGACAATTTCATTTGCATGATTTTGTTAGTTACATCTGGCATTTCTTGTGTGTCATATGCCTAAAAAAGCGTAACCACTAATTACTAATGAAAAATTGTTTGATCCAGACATGTATTTATTGATGGTTAAAAAACAAACTTTTGTTCTAGCAGTTTGTATAATTTTCGTTTATAAGGGCGCAGGAGGCGAAAAATCCTTCGATGCAAATTTGCATCATTGCGCATTTAGCTGTAGATTCAAAATCTAAAATTTTTGTACTTCAGTAGTGATTTAAATGGACAATTTTTTTGTTTCTTTTAAAAAACCAACGTATTATTTATTTATTGTTTATGAAATTTTACATATTTAAAAAAAAGATAACATTTTAATTTTGTTAATTTTTTATGAAATTTTACAAAGCAGTTTTTGGTTTTTGTTAGACATAAAGCTATCTTACTCTTGCTACAAATCAGTTTACTTTGGCCTTTACAACCCGGCAGCTTGCATCTTAGCCTATTTTCTTGGAATTCCGGTAAGTCACCCACATGATTGTGCCTGATATCTTCGGATGGTATAGCTGATGCTGGACCTCATTTTTGCTTTTGGACATGCAATCTTTCGACAGAAGGTGAATCATTGGTTCTTGGACGTTTCTATTTTGTGTTTATTTTTAGAAGTGTCAATGTCAGATCTTTAGGAAATTTTAATAGTGTAAGAGTCGCATTTCCTGTTGCTTGCTTATACAAAAACCAAGCACTTATAACTGCTAGGTCCAGTAGATGGTAAATTAAACGCATATACCATTCTCTGGTTTTCATTTTGATTCGGTTCCGCCCCATCATGCTGTCTAAGAGATTAACACCGCCCATATTTTTCTAGACAATATCTCTGCAAGCCTCCCGTGTTAAGAAATTTGTGGCGCCAAGTAGATTTTCCGGAATTTCTTGAGCTACATATATTTTCAGTTACATTTTCATCTTCACTATTCAAGTCGTTCATGGGATCCACAATATTTTCATCACCTAGAAGGTGCCCTAGATCTTCATTATTTAGAAGTTTACCTTCCATAATTTCATCTTCATCATCGGAGTCGTCTAGTCCATTAGAATCAAGCAAAATACGGAGAATATTCTCCTTTAAAAGTTTTTGATGTGTAGACATCTATACGCCAGGGGGTAAAAATTGTTTGGCTTTGACTCTTTGCTGAGATTTCTTTGCTGAGATTTCTTTGCTTTTTGCTTTTGCTTTGCATTGTAAAATCGGTGTGAGCTATGTATGAGTGTATCAGTGTTTTAAAGAAGCAATACCAAACAGAGAAACAAGTCGACCGGCTCGAAGCCGACGGTGCGCCGCCGCCGGTTATTTTTCTGTATATTTCCGTACACCAAAGGTGAAAATGAACCGTAAGAGCTACGGACTTGAAATTTGGACACAATATGTAGACATTTGGCCACTACAACAGCAAATACATGAGAGTTAAAAACTAAAGGGTGTTCCAAAACGAGCAACGAGAAATGTTAAAATCCCATGTAATATACATACATATACATATGCTGTATTTTTATACAGACTACAACAATTAACACTAAATTTAAAAAGTTTAAATTAAAGGGTGTTCCATTAGTTAATGCAATTTTTACTTTGTAATTTTGACAACTTGCTGTATATTGGAGACCGTAAGAGCAAAACTCTTGAAATTTTCATGAACGGTAAAACTAAAAAATCAAAAAAATATAAAATCGCCAAATATAAAAAAATTGCCAAAAACAAAAAAAAAATCGCAAAATCGAAAAAAGCACCATATTAAAAAAATCTCTAGGACTAAAATAAATCGCGAAAAACCGGAAAAATCGCCAAAATGAAAAAAATCCTTCAACAAAAAAATCGCCAATATGAAAAAATCGCCTAAATAAAAAAACCCCAAAAACAGAAAAAATCGCCAAAATGAAAAAACCCAAAAAACAGAAAAAATCGCCAAAATGAAAAAATCGCCAAAATGAAAAAAAAAATTGCGAAAACTGAAAAAACGCAAAAAGAGAAAAAAACGCCAAAACGAGAAAAAAGCGATAAAACTGAAAAAAGTCGTTTAAACTGAAAAAACTTAAAAAAGGAAGAAAGCTAAATAAAAAAAAAAAAACAAAACCGAATGTGCGCGAGTCAAAGTCGCACTTTACTGAATTTATTTTAATTGCAATGCGTACACAACAACAAGAACAGCAACAACTAAACGAAGAACAACAGGAATTAAAAATTAAAAAGTAAAAGTAAAGGCATTTACCATATACTGCAGTCAGTACCACTAAAGTTTCATAAAAACAAAAAAAATTTTACTGATTACTAAAATTTTTTCTACAATTTTTATAAATTGCCTAAATGATGTGCTATATGATGAGGTGCATTGAATTTTCAGTAATCAATAATGTCCATATTCATAATGAAATACTACCAAGTGGCTAAATGTTTTTCATACAAAAGTTTAAAAATTTGAATGAAAAAACTTTGCCACTTGTTACAATTTCATTATGATTACGGCCCTACTATTTTACTGGTAATGGAAATTAAATTTCATTAGCAGTAAAAACTTACTGAATTTTTTTAGTAATCAGTAAATTTACTGCTTACTGCAATTTTGAATGCAGTAAGTACATATACACATACTGCAGTGTGCCCATTTCTAACCAAATAAGTTTAATAAAACAAACAAAAACCAACAAATTCATATGTATTTACAATATTGAAAGTTTTGATACTTTAAATTAATTAATTTATAAAAAGATACTAAAAGCATAAGTACTTCCAACTTAAAAAAAAAATTTCATTACTAGATGTTTACACATCTCTGCTGTGATCGGACTCACATTGCTTTTTTTTTTGACATATCCTGAAAATCCGTTATATACGAAATTTTTTTATTTACTATCACTTAAATGCGCAGTGATGCAAATTTGCATCATACCGAAAATGTCTCCGGTATCAGTCAGCTGTTTCCAACTGCTGCAGTTATACTCCATTACAGTCGGCTAAGTGAGCCTGCATTAATCGTTGACTTCTGGCAGCAGAGCAGTTTCATGTAAGCCTTTGAAAATAGACGGCGCACAGTGGACCATTTCGCGAGATGGCGGTCATAAATATATAACTTTTGACTGGATTGGAATTTTGTATTGCGGTTTTTTTGTTTTAAGTTTTAGCTGATTTTTGGTACAAAAGCGAGGTACAAAAAATATAAGACATTTTGTGTCACATTTACAACTTATACTTATTAAAAACTTAAATTCTTTCAGAAAGTGCCAAACTTTGGTCCCGTTAAATTTTTAGAACGAAGGGCCAAAGGTTGGTTTTTGAAGAAGTTTGAGTTAAAAATTAGCTTATAAAGAAGCGAACATCCAAAATGCATACATTGTTATAAATGTTCCTTAGATAAAGAGAGTTTAATGAAGAAGACGTAGGTTTCTATTTGAATCCAAAAAAAAAAAAAATTACAAATATTGTTCGCAAAATTTTAATAAATTTGTAAACTTAAAAATTAAAATTACTATTATTTAAACAATTTTAGTATATATTTCTAAATATCTTTGAATTTCATCTTCTAGAAGTAGTTTAGCTTCTAGGTCTAATTCAATAGATCTAGCTTTCCATTTTTGTCGAATATTGGACATATATGGATCTGATGTGCATAATAAAATAGTAATCAAGTCTTCATTAGTAATTACAACATCTGAAAATTTTTCGTGTGCTGTGCTCGCGAAAGCACCCGTAGTCCTTGTTTCTTTTTTCTTGTGCTTCTTCAAACAGATCTCCTATTCGTAGCATATTGTATTGAATTATTTGTTCCCCATGGTACAAAATTTTGTGAACTGTGGATGGCATATATCTCCAAAAGTATTTTTCGTTGTAAAGTATAGCTGTTTTTTGGCGTACTCTCCAAATTTTTTAGAACTTGTAATATAATGTTGAATCGTCTTATTAGTTCCAACTCTACACCTGTAATAGATACTGCAGCTTCTGGATCTGGAAAAAATCTCCTTGCTGTATTTCCATCATTTGTGTTTCCTTCTCCTTACTTTGGCTGATCGATCATTATGCCTAATTCTAAATATTTTTCTTGAATTTGTTTTTTTCTTTGCTTTCTTTTTTCTTCATTTTCTTAAATTTTTCTCTCTGTTTCGCCTAAAGGACCAAAATCCAAATCATAACCTAATTTAAGAATGTGCTTCATAAAACGAATTCTAGAATGAAGAGGGAACAATCCGAATTCGTATGTAGCCTTAAAACTATCATCTTCAGGAATGGGATGGCTTAATTGACTTGATGTCCATTGGCATATAATGCAGCTTGACGATGCTTTTGTATCAGCTATAGCTTGTGCAACTTTTCCATCAATCATTGAGAGACACATTTTAAAACTTATTTCGATTTCCTGTTCATCTACTGTAAATAATACAGATTGAAGGACTTTAATTTGATCTTTTATCATTTTGACTTCTTCAGTTATGACATCTTTTGTTTCTTTTCTGAATGTAAATTTTATTGGTCTGCAATACTTTGTTGATGAGGGTATTTAATTTTTCCATATATCAATTTCTGTTGCTCTACTAGTTGTTGGCTCAAGGCCGGTATAACTTCTTGTTAAGCGCAATGGAACGAAAGATATCATAAATAAATCAGCATCTAATGAATTTTCGGCATTACACTGCTTGTATTGTCTCTGGCCAGAGGACCCATCACATCCCCACTTAGAAATTAAAGTAATGCTGCTAGTCCCAAGTTTTTTCAAACGATCAGTATCTAGTGTATTTAACAACCGTTCAGCGATCAGTGTTCAAGAATATCTTGCAATTTTATTTCTGCTGAAGAGGAAGTGACAGTTATAGCAGTTTGTGGAGGGAAGCATTCTTTTTTGACAGCAACTAAATCTCTATACTCTGGAAAAATCCCAGAACTCTTTTCATTGGTTCGCTTCCGCAATTCCTTATAGTGATTTTTAGTTAATTTTAAATCCAAAAATAGTGCTAACGCTTCTTCTGGAGTAAATTTCTTATCTTCATTTGGTGTAGGAATATTTTTCAAAATCCTATTTATGCGCCCTGGACTTGCTTCTATATATTTTGCATAATTTTTTTCCGGAATTTCCATTTTAATTTTAATTTAATAATCATAAAAAAACAAAAAAAAAATTCCCTAATTGCGGTATTCTTTTTAATTTTGTAGTTTCACCTGACGAGTGCTTGTTACATGCCTTTATAAACATGATAAATCAATTAAAAGAGCAAAGTATATTTGTGACCTGAATTATATAAATTTACTTTATTTTAAGTGGCAAGATATTTTTGTGCCCAACTGTACACGATTTAGAAATACGCCTATCCATCTTAAAACCGCCTGTCATAATAGCGGTTTGATAAAAAAAATTAAAATACTTCAAAAAATAGCATTACAGAAAAACATTTTTATAACTATTTTACTAAAATTTTGCAAAAAATTTTGACCTTGTATTAGAAAAATTATTCTGGTGGTCACGGTCGGATCGTCCCGGGTATACAATGGGGTATAGGCGTTTAGAGGAGAGTTTCGACTACAAAAAAATGCTAATCTTTTTTATTCCCTTTTTAGCTGTGGAAGTTATGCTCTGTTAAGTGGAAGAGTTTAGAAATATTTTGACCTTTTTAAAAGAATAAAAAAAAAAATTAATTTCTAAAAAATTATAAACACTTTACTTTTCTCGTGCTGAAAGCGAACAAATAAGGTAATTATACAAAATTTATTTCGATTGAATATCTTATAAAACCAAAAAGTTATAGATGTTTGAAAATCAAAAGCTTACTAAAAAAATTCTCATTTTAGCAAAATACTGAAAATGTCCGTTTTGAGTCACCCTGTTCATTGTGATATATGTAGTTGAAATAAAGTTTTAAGACTTCGGCTCCCGAGTTTTACTGGTTGAACTCTAACATTTCGAATGAACTTTAACATTTTTCAATCAGTGACCATAAAAATAAATGACTTTTGGCCGCCATTTCGTAAAATGGTCGTCCACAGTGCGGCGGTTAAAGTAGTCGATTCAAATAAGACAAAGAAAAAGAAAATGCGATAATTTTGTCAATTTTCAGACACGACTTACACGAAATATATTTCAATATGATAATTTTTTTCAATATTTATAGCCGGTTTAATACGAAGAAGTAAACCATTAACGACGGCACTGCATCGGCGTCGAAACAGACGGCTTGTCAGTTTGTTTATTACTTGATTTTGTAATAATGCAACTCTAATCAGATGAAAAGTCTTATCGTTTAGAAAAATTACCAAAAATGGCCAAGTTTTATACACGTTACTACAAATCGTACAAGTATGAAATTAGTAACGTGTATCTTGCTATCGTACTTATCAATTATACTTTGTAGTGTGAAAATCAAAAGTTGTTGATTTTTGTGGGCGGAGCTTCGATAGGTACGATAATAAGTATTGTGTTTTATGCTGTTGTACAGCGAAATTTCTTTTATGAAATGATGTGTTTCTGGGGCTCAATTTTAAAATTAGCTTTATGTAGCAGATATTTTAATTTAAAAAAGAACATAAAGCATTCCTTTCACCATTATCTACAACATGCAACGTGTGTATTGCCTTAAAAATTTTCTTTCAAACGAATTAGTATGATTTTTAGTAACGTGCATATTAAAACCGTACTACAACTCATAAGTAACGTGTATACCCTGCATTACGGGAAGTCAAATTTTTATCGTATTATTAACTATTCGTCTTGAAATTTTGCACTCACAAAATCAAAACAGTGAAATGAGCATAGTATCTAACTAACCTCACAATAATCAATTTCAATATGCTTTTAAGAAACAATCACTATTTTACAACAAGTTAAATATTAATTTTGGGGAAAAGTGCAAAAAAAATTTTAAAACTTAATGTAAAAGAAATTTCTGAAAAAGAACACATTATAAAATCTTTATAAAAAAGTGAATTTCCTTTTTTAGGGTTCCGTACACTAAAGGTAAAAAGGAACCCTATTGTTTTCGCTACGCTGTCCGTCTGTCCGTCACACGGTATTTTCTCAGGAACCGTAAGAGCTACGGACCTGAAATTTGGACAGAGTATGTAGAACCTTGGCCGCTACAACAACAAATACATGAGAATTAAAAATTAAAGGGTGTTCCAAAACGAGCAACGAAAAATTTTAAAATCCCATGTAATATACATATAATTCTATGAACATATGTATATTGAAACTTGAAATTTGTAAAATTAGTGTATTTTTATACCGACTACAACAATTAACACTAAAATTTAAAAAAATTTAAATTAAAGGGTGGTCCATCAGTTAATGCAATTTTGACTATGTAATTTTGACAATATCTTGGAAACCGTAAGAGGCAAACACTTGAAATTTTCAAAAACGGTAAAACTAAAAAAACCGAAAATTATAAAATCGCCAAACCAAAAAAAAAAATTGCCAAAAATTAAAAAAAAAATTCGCCAAAACGAAAAAATCGCCAAAATTAAAAAATAATTTCTAACACTAAAATAAATCGCCAAATTCGAAAAAATCGCCAAAATGAAAAAAAACGCCCAAATAAAAAAAACCCCAAAAATCGAAAAAAGATCGCCAAAACGCGAAAATGTCGCTTAAACTAAAAAAATTGTTTAAATAAAAATAAATCGCAAAAATGAAAACAATCGCCAAAAATAAAAAAAATTGCCAAAATAAAAAAACGCCAAAAACCGAAAAAATCGCCAAAACAAGAAAATAAAGTGTCAAAAATAAAAATAGCCAAATTTTAAAAAAATCGCCAAAACCGAAAAAAAGCAAAAAACGCCAAAACAAAAAAACCTAAAAGACCCTAAAAACGAAAAAAATGCCAAAACTATATATCATATAGGATGAAGTTTGTATTAAATTACATATCTAGTGTTCGTACGGAACCCTTCGTGCGCGAGTCAGAGTCGCACTTTACTGAATTTATTTAATTTAGTGTATTGCACTATTTCACTTTACTAGCATTAAAAATATCCCAAGTCACAAATTCGTTGCATTCTATTTTTAGTTTGTTGAAAAAATCCAATTAAATTCTGTTTGCAATTTAATTCTATTGTGAACGTTTTTTGCCACTGATAAGACAATGGACCATACATAATTTATGAATTTGTGTTGAAACCTACTTTTGAAATCTGTTTTCTCTCTAAGTACACAAAAATCAGCGTGCATTGATTAAAGTTTTAAGTGCAGTAATGTGTGGGAGTTTGTCCTCAATTTGCTGTAACTGTCACAAACTGCACAATAGCTGAAAAATTGTTAGTTGCAAACTAACAGTGTTGAATATAACATTGTTGGCAATAAAAAGGCCAAGTCAGTTAATGTGGCAATATAGTGTGGATGGAGTGTGCGTTTGAAGCTTTTGAGTACTTGCAAGTTCAGGTGCATGATAAAGGAATTTTTTAAATTATTTTTGTTTCTATGGAGGCCAAAATAGCGGCTAGCCTTTGTTATTACAAAATATACTTGAGTTGCCTCTGGTGGTGCTTCATATTTGCTTGTGCATGTTTGTGTATTTGTGCTTCTCCACATCTTGTAAACTGAGATAGTGAAATGTAATTTCATGAAACACAAGTTTTTAATTAAATTACAAATGTGCTTTTAATAAATACATTATTATGCCAGATAAAAGGGAGTATGAGGCACAGAGTAGATATTGAGAAACAATTACCATACAAAGGGCAAAATATTACAGCAGCAAACCTTTATGTCACAAATACAAATTAATGTCCAACTTAACACAATAATTTTAAAAAGTTACAACAACAGAAGACTAGAACAGCATTGACTATAAAAAATCTATTTAAATATTAAAATATAGTCCTGAAGAAGATGTAAGTATGGAGTATGTGGAATTGGGTGACTTGGTAAATTAAAGATAGTACTCACTATCCTACACAATCGTACGACTTTTGAAAAATGCAACCCTGTCGCTGCTTCTCTTACATTTAAAGTTATTTTAGGAAAATTTAACGATGTGCAAAGGTTGTTCATTTTCTTAAGGCTCAGTTAGCCGACTGTAATGTAATGTAACTGCAACAGTAAGAAACAGCTGATCGATTTTGTTATGTGAAAAGTAATGAAAATGGTTATAGAAATGAAATGTAACGTAACCTACTTTTCATATAAAAATATCGATCACCTGTTTTCTAGGTTACAGTTACATTACATTACAGTCGGCTAACTGAGCCTTTAGTCTATTGGTCGTAATATGGCAACCTTTACTGATAATTTTTGGCAATGCCACATGTCACGATTTTTTTCTTGCATTGAAAAAGTTTACGCTGATAAAATAAATAGCAAAATAATCACCCGATATATCAGATATTTGGTTACACTATAATAATGAATTTCAATGTTGACGATTTTTTTTGGAGAAAAAGCAATTACGGAACTTTGGCAATGTATTTTAGGCAATGCTAAGTAAAACATTTTCTTAAACGATTTTTTCATTGCTTGTTTTTTATATTTTTTTTCTATACCTTTTGAATTGTTTAAGAAAAAACACAAGAACTTTTTTCCAAGGACAGAAAAAATACCTTTCACCAGCCAATCGCTGAAAATCCAAAAATTAAGAGGAAAATTTAAAGGAAAGCGATTCTTCTGGCGTAGAACGATAACATTTCCTTGTGAACAATTAAAGATTCTAAAAATTTCCCCAGCCATGAAGAAAGTGGACACTCGCTTTTTAAACAAGCTGAAACGGAAATATATGTAGTGTATACACACAAAATTACTATTGAATATTTTTTCAATTGAGTGATTGCTTAGGAAAAATAATATATTTGATTAATATTTTAATTGAATAGACGTTTCTATTAATCGCTGCCCCATCAAAAAAAGTGTTATCAACAGAGCTTAACTCAGAACATAATGAAATGGTAAATAATTATTACATATTAATTGTATGTAAATAATATAACTTTTAATGCTAAAAATATTTCATTCAATAAGAATTGAAATTACTGAAATGGCCAAATAATTCTTCATCCGCATTCTCGGCAGGTGGAGTAACTGAATAATTAGAATAATTAGAAAAAAGTCCGATTACAAAATTATTTCTGATTAATATAACTTTTGTTTTTGTATGCAAAAATCGAGCAGTGTTTTCAATTAAAATACTCAATTAATCTCTCAATTGGTTTTTATGATTTATATACATATATGTATACATACGAGTATATGCAAAAAACGTAATTACTGCCAGTTCCATTATGTCGAAAGAAAAACTATGCGAAAGAAACCTATTTAATAAAATATGCTAACCGACCACACGTTGATCTCATAACCTGTTGTTCCAATTTTCGCCAATAAATAAAAGATTTTACTTTATCGAGAATAAATAAAATTCGTGTATTTGTTTGAAACCACCTTTATGGTATTTTTGGCGATATTTTAGTCACACATATACATATATTTATATACACACAGTTATTACAGGCTAACGATGTTACTAACTTGCTAATGACAAAAGAAAAAGTTTTTCCACTAAAACTAGGCACTTTTGCTTTATAGCGAATAAAATAATCATTTACCCATCGATTTTCATAATTGAGCGTTCATTTTATTTGTATTATATGTAGCTTTATGAATAAATAATAAAACGGGTAAATATTTGCCGTTTTTTATTTTTCGTGAAATTTTTAAAATAAACAATGCACAGAGAAAACAGTGCCTAATAATTACCTCATAAAATAGAACAAAATTAATAATTTTTTCCATAATGAAATCTTACTAATTTCATAGAGAAAACCTTTTTGAAAAAATCAAGAAGAAATCTTGTAGTTTTTATAAGGTTATCTTATTGATTTTTTTAATAAGGTTTTCTTCTTGATTTTATAAGGCGACCTCATAAAATAAAAAAAATTATGTCTTTCTTTATTCTTTGTGCTTTGCTTTCAAAGGAGACAAGTATTGAACCAGCAAACTTCTGACTGATAGACAAACACTCTAACCAATATGCTAACAAGCAGTCTGAATAACCATTGAAATGATTTTGCAAACATGCTTATACAAAAACGAAAAAGATCATGAAAAAAAATTGTATGTGTCTATTTATAGATATGAAATAACAACACCTCATAAAATCAAGAAGATTTCCTTATTAAAAAAATCAATAAGATGCTTTACACATAATCATAAAGGAACCTAATAAAATCAAGAAGAAAACCTAATTGAAAAAATCAATAAGATAGCCTAATAAAATCAAGAAGAAACCCTTATTGAAAAAAGCAATAAGGCAACCTAATAAAATCCATAAGAAATCCATATAGTTTACAATTTATAAGAAAACCTAATAGAATCAAGAAGTTTTTCTCTATGGATTGTTTTTTAGTACCAAAAATAACGGAAATTGAGTAAAAAAAAGTTGGGAATAATAAGATTTCTTCTTGATTTTATGTGGTTTTCTTCTTGATAAAATTAATAAGATTTACCACACAAAAACAATAAGGAATCTCTATGAAAAAATCTTCGCTTCTTTCTGCTGGGACACCCCTTAGCCCAAAAACGTTTCATAGAGAAAATCTTCTTGATTCTATGAGGCAGTTTTTTCTCTGTGTGTTATAATTTTTTTTTTAAAAAATTTTTTTTCAAACTTTTTTCTCAATAACTCCAGAAATAATAGTTATACAAAAAAATAATATTAGAACATTTTAAAGCAGGCATAATTTAAATTTTGCATACATATCGCATAACAAAATCGAGTACGTTGTTTCAAAATTATGGTACGATGAATACACTAACCTTTTCAAAAATCTCGTATTTTAGAAAAAAAAATTCTATAAAAAACTTATCCATAGAATCTGAAATAATGATAATAAAAAATAGTAGTGATCCATGGTCAGAAAATTTTTTTCCATTTGTTGCATAGTGTAATCCAAACAAAAGGGTTCCATAATATTTTGATGAATATTTTTTACTTTTCTCTACAAATAAAGAATAAATTGAAGAAATGTCAATAAAAACAATAATAATGTGATAAAATAAAATAAATTTTACTACACGAAAGCAAAATAGCAAGTGTTTGATTTTGACATAGTGTTCGCTTTGTTGAGGACTCTTTCGAATTAGTGGTATCAAAATCTGTATGAAAATATTTACGTTTTCTTGCTACTTGCCGTTCGAGTCAATGTTCGTACCGAAGTAAGATAGAGAAATAGGAATCAGTTTTCTTTCGCTTAGAATGCGAATGAAGACCCTCTTTCGAAAAAGTGGAAGAGGCAGTTAAATTAAAAAAAAAATTTAATCGTATTAATTTTACATGCGTTAAAAAAATATTAAAATGAAAAACAGAAATTCATTTTGTTCACTTATTTCTCAACAAGCAAATAAGAAAAAGAGATAAAAGCTTATAGACCAAATGTGGATAGTAAAGTTAGTATATTGGCGGTATCTGGGGTTCTATGCAAATGGTCTTGCGTATGTATATATACACACGTATTAAAGGGCTGTATAAACAGTCTTGAAATGCAAATACATCTTGTTTTTTAAATCCATTTCCATAATCGTAGCATGTGTTATAATAAACCAATAATAAATGATGTCGTTTAATAAGCATAGCTCCATGGATGTATTGAATGAATGAATGAATGAATGAAGATGATTTATTGATAAAAAAATATATAATAACATAAATATGTAATATAAAACATAATATTAAAAGATTTTATAAAATAAATCGTAGTAAGACATAACATGAAATGTTGTGTGTCTGATTGGCAAACTATTATAACTAGATTATTAACTACTTATTTTTAGGATAATAATACCTTTAATGAAATTCAGAGGGTCAACTCTGTAGTTCGAAACGAAAGAAAATGCTTTCGAATTTACATGCTATAAATATACAAATTCGAAAGCATTTTCATTCGATTCGACTTACAGAATAGACTCCCAAACATAATAAGATTCCTGTATTTTAAACAATTTAATAGTTCATAAACTTCTTCAGATAATAGAAATCTTTAAACGAGAAAATTTAAACGGTGACTGGTATATATAGGGCACCTTCCTATTAAATGAAGTGTGTTTTCCTATTCATTACGGATACGGAGTGAACAAATGTCAACACTGTTTCCATATATGTATAACGATTCTATCCCTTCAGAACTCCTGTAATAGAGAATGGCAATATTTACCAAAACACTCAAATAATGTCATGATCAATATTTATTGCCAAAAACAAAAGAAATTCATATTAACAATATTTTATTAAATATTTGCCAGAGTAGTTCTAATAAAGCTGGGTCTTAAGAACAAAGAAAGGAAAAGCTACAGAAAAGTATTAAAGCAAATAATGAAAAGAATAATATTGAGAGAATAATAAAAACAAGAAAAATAATATGGGGAAAAAACCACAACTAAAAGAATACATGAACATTCATATAAAAATAAAATTGCAATCAAATCATCATCACAATAATAGTAAAAATGAACGATGAGGCATTACCAGCTCAAGAAGCATTTTGAAGAAGCACTTAAGTATTTGGCAACAAATACGCCATCACACTGTAACAATTGGAATAATCAGCGCAACGCAAAAATATAATATGAAATTGCATTAACATACACAAACACACTCACTTACTCTGTTACACACATACTCATATAGACTTAATATTAATAACAAATTAACAAAATCGATTTGCTAAGTGGGGTGCCAAAAGACACCAGGGAAGAACAAAAAACAAGCGTCAGTTGACAATGAATTCAAGTAAATTGATGCGCATCTTATAAAAAAGGAAATATAAAAAACATTATGAAAATTATATTGCAATCTACTACATCAAGATGTTGCATAAGTTGAGAGTGAATGGGTGTGTGTGTTTCTGTAAGCAAATTACTATTTCATAGATTTGTTGCATTATTTTTATTTGTTTGTGAAAGAGCCATCAAATTTGTTGTTATAAATCGACTACGATACACTTTACAATGATTGTAATATGAAGTATTGATTTAGGGCGATTTTTTGAATGATCTGTATTAGCAACTGTGAAATATGCATAGGAACCAGGTAACTATTCAATAATCAATTTAAAATTCATGGGACACCGGGTAGGAACGTATTTCCTTACCTTTTACTTACCTTAGAAATTGCCTCAAGGAGGTCATATTTTTGATAAATTATATAGCGTTTGTATCATTCCAGACTCAGATCTATCCATGTTTTGAATTTCATCAAAATCGGATAGCTGTTTCAAAGAAAAAGAAATTTACTCTCTTACCTCCCCACGTGATCCTATTTTTTAAAAATGTATAGCCTTCTTTTTGTAGACTTAGATCAATCTATATTTTGAATTCAATAAAAATCGGATAGATTGTTTCAAAGAATTGAACAGATTTCCCCCTACCTCTCCTCGTGATTCTATTTTTTAAATAATTTATAGCCCTTGTCTTTTTTTGGAATCAGATGTATTCATGTTTTAAATTTTATCAAAATCTATTAGATATATTCTGAGAGGCAGACATTTTCCCCTACCTCCCTCGTGCTCCCAATTTAAAATAATATCTAACCTTTATGTTCATATAGACTTCGATCTATTTATATTCTAAACAACAACAACAACAACAACAACAAATAATAAACACGCCTTCGCATATGTAATATTGGGTAGCAGGACATCTTCTAAAAACGAGGCTAAAATCTCAAAAATTCCAAGAGTTCCTCGACACTTCCCCGGTAAATTACGACAACACTGAAAATCAAAAACATGCGCTGTGGCAGCACCATTATGATGATTGTAACAAATATTCGCCATAAGGAACTTATATTCAAAAAAATATTTTGCTGAATAAGTAAAATAATAATTTGCGTTTATTAGTGCATTAACAAATGTGAAACTTAATTTTGACTTAATTATTCAAAAAAAAAAAAAAAAAAAAAAAAAACAACAACAAATAATATTGTTGATTGAATGAAAACATAAACAGCTGTTTATGGTTATGGCTGTACTAATAGGTGAAGCAGCTATAATTATGGTTATGGCAATGGTTACGCTAATGGCATTATATTATGGCAAGTCTGTCGCGACCTTATATAATTAATTTCGGCACTAAATTGCCAAAAATAAATTTGTTTTCCTCGGATTAATATTTATAGTGAACAATCATATATACTTTTTATTATAAATACCACAATACTCGTAATCTTATCGTTTTGAAGAAAAGAACAAATAAAAATAAATAAGTATTACGATGCTATAAAAGCATGTAACTGCAATATTTATATGGATCATATACTCAAGCTACTAAAATATTCAACAATATATCGTTTTTTATATATTTGCTCTATTTCATTTTATATATAATTGTATTTGCTGTTGACAAAGTCAAGAATACTAAGTGGGTCATAAGTAGTATTCTGTCTGCAGATACTCACACTTTTATACACTTGCCTACAAACAAATATACAAACATATTCAAAATAAATTTGTGAAAGAAAATATGTACGAGATTTCAATATAATTTTATATGTGTATGTGTGTGTGTGTGTGGCGGATTGTAAGAAAAATAAATAAATCTTTTATGGTGAAAACTATAGAAGCTACTTGAAGAAGATGAAATATCAACATAAAAAAGCCCAAGAATATTAAAACAAAGGCAGCAAAAATAAAAACAATAACAAATACAACAAAATAATAGAATTTATATTTATGTTTATATTGCTCTTGAGATAAAAACCAAAATTTGCTTCTTTTTTTTTTTGTTTACAGCACTTGTAATAAATTGTTTCAATATAAAATGAACGCTGTGACGTCGTATACTTGTTGTCAAACAGTAAAGAAATTGCTTATGCGACCCATATTGCGCTAATGCATAGATTGTTAACTAAAAACTGGGGCCTAATCACGACATACGATATAGGATAAAATTGATCGAAATTTTTCGTTTTGGTATCACAGCAATCGATATAGAATAAAATGTGTCGTAATTTGAGATGATAGCATTAGATATCGGGTAACTATAGATATTACATCTCTCGAGCTGTCATTCGATAAGTCAGTTTATATCGTATGAAGAAAAACCAATTTGTTTAAAAGCGGCGAAAGGTATTTTATATATGCAAAAAGGAAAAATGTAAGCGAATTTTAATAGTATTTTTATGTTTTCTTTGTAAAGTGAAGTGTCATTTTTGTAGGACAAGTGCAAACAAAATAAACGGTAGACAAAAATAAATTATGGCAAAATTTATGGCCGCACATCCACAGTTGGCCAGAAACATTTTGCCAAATTGTGCCCAAGGATGTATTGTAATAAATAAGCTGTGGGATCAGCATTCCCAGAAGTTGAACGTAGCTGGCCCACCAATAAAAGACATTAAGTCATGGCGAAAAGTAAGTACATTTGTGCGTAACTTTTTGTTCTATAAACTTCACATATTAATGCACATATGTATGTATGTATTTATTATATGTACATATATACATATCTACATATATACTTATAATTTATTAGGTTTTTACTGACCAGAAGCATCAAGCAAAAAAAAAATTATCATCGAAAAAGAAAACGGGTGGAGGTCCTTTTGAGGAAATACGTTTAACGCCAGCTGAGGAGCAGATTATCGAGGCTGCTGCTATATGTGCAACAGTTTCTTCAATAAATTCGTTTGGTCTTCCCAAAAAAATAAAGAATTTAAACCTGAAGAACTTGAAGAGTTATTATTAAGTGAAAATAGTGACAATGAAAGTGTAGATATGGCATTTAAAATTAATGAAAATGATAATGATAATGATTGTGAAACTGAAGAAAAGAAGACTTATAAAGCAAATAAGAAATCAAAAAGTAGCGAAAGTAAATTAAATCTCCTCAAGTCTAATATTGAAACATTTGAAAAATCGCAAGACATGTTGAATAATAAATTCGACCAATTATTGAAATTAATGGAGAGATGTAACGAACTTAAAGAAAAATCAATCAAGCTGAAAGAGGAGGAACGCATTGTAAACTTGGAAATTAAAAAGATTGATTTAGAATTAAAGAAAATAAAATTGAAAATGTTAAAAGAACGAACATGCATTTATAAAAATACATTGTGAATTTTTATCGACTTTAAATTTTATTAACTTTTGTTTTGCACCTATTGAAAAACACTTTTTATTTAATTTTTTAAAGTACAAACCTAAAAGACTTGAATTCATTTTTTATTAATGTATTTATGTTAATTAGTGATACAAAACATATGTATTACATACATGTATTATTATAATAAATAATAAAATGAATTATTTAAAACGGTTCCTTAAAATCAAAATGAGATCAATTGGATTTATTTCTCCATAACGATAATTTTATATGATCTCTAACCCTTTGTCCAATTTTTGTAAGCTGTGTTTCATTGTTAACATAAGGTATAGTAGGAATAGTTTCAGCCACAGAATTAATTGTGTAATTTGGAACCTGAAAAAAGATACATAAATTGTGCAAGGCAACACATACGTTAACAAAATGTGCTATTTTTTCCGGACTGTACCGGCTTCTCCTTTCGTTGCACAAGATTTTCCATCTTGTTTTGAGTATACCAATAGACCTCTCTACTATACATCGGGCTTTGGAATGTATGTCATTAAAGTAAACCTCCATTTCTATACGGTGTTATCAGCCATGGTTCAAGAGGGAATCCGGAATCTCCTTTTGGTTAATTATACATTTGTAAATAATAAAATCAATATGTATATTTGTTCACCTTACCTAAAAGCCAAGCATTTCCTAATTTTTGTTATTGTAGAGTCCTTCTAACAAACTTTTTTCTGCTGAATGCTTCCACACAAATGAATCATGTGCTGCCCCACCGTATTTCGAGTTTATAGCCAAAATTGTATACTCATGATCACATATCTAAAAGAATTATTTTTCAATATTATTTCAAAAATGTATTTTCCAAGAGATTAAAGGTTAATTAATACCACCACTAGCATTAAGACTGTGATATCCCTTTCTATTAAAGAACATATGTTCATTTTTACTTGGCCTTTGTAGTCCTATGTGCGTGCCATCTACGCACCCAACAACTTTAAAGTAAATAATGAAAAATAATTTTATTTTATAAAAGTTTAACTAATCAATTATCCATAAAAGAAAAATAATTTTTATGAATGAGGCATAAATAATCTAGTCACTTAAGCAAACCTCCGGGAATCCCATATTTGTTGAAAAAGTGATCCATACAAGGTAAGGATTGCTCAGGCGAAAAATTAATAAATTTTGGGCAAAGTTTTGTTTCCATTTCATGTATAACATGGCTAACAATTTTGGACACTGTGCTTTGTCCCAGCCCGACCAAATAGTCATCTCCCACGCTGTGTTGGAAACTTCCACTCGCCAAAAGCGAAAGTGTAGCTGCTAATTGCAGCTTTGGCGGCACTGCTGTAGACATGTGCCCAATAAAGCTTAACTGACAAAGGACGTAATTGAACGCCTTTTTTGTCACTCTAAATCTAGTTTTAAATCTAAAAATTAAAACACACTCGTTTAAAAAGATTATAAAGCAAACAAAAAAATTATTTACTTACATATGTATGTATCTTACGCGGCTGCCGGCAATGAAAATATATCACTTGCATCCCTAATTTGTTTTCTAATACGTATAACACTACTTTTTTCCTCGGACTCTGATGAGGACAAATAAAAGAATATTGACGGATTTGTTATTAATAAAGATTAATTTTCCACAATATTAATTATCGCACAATTTCTTTAATTTTCTTCTTCTTACTCGTATTAGCACTTGTGTACATTAAACATACATATGTTATTAATGTATAGCATTTTCTTAAAAATTACGATTCGCTACGCATCGTATGCTTACTTGAAACGTATCGGAATATTCTTCGACGCGATAGTTCACCCGATATCTAATGCCGTGATTAGGCCCCTGTACTAATACGAAGGTTGCCAGTTTAGCCATTTTCCGGATATATCTAGGGACATTTTTTATTCATTCAGCCATAAAAATGGCTAGATTTTTTTATTCCTAGCAATTTCTTATTTTAATTTTTGTCATATTTTTTAAGACAATTTTTCGGCGTTCTTACTCGTATAATCTTGGTGTGAATTTACCTTTAATACTTTAAAATACAACAATCTCGAATGTTTTAGCCAATATTGACATCTTAGTGTTACCAGCAAAATTACATTATTTAGAATGTTTTATAATATGTCCGTCACTGCTGAGGAAGATGTCGAAATGTTACACGAAGACTTTGAAACCCTAATTGCCTCTAATTGCAACTTAGGGTAAAGATATTACAATGATATACATGTGTTAATTTAGTCAGAAGTTTGATTGAGAAGTTAATATTGGGGCAATATATTTAATATAAAATAAAAAATATAAACTAGTTATTTATTCACGTATTTATTTCAACAGATTGACCGAAAATCTATAGAAATATATGGCCTATTTCCCAACTGCGAAAGAAAACTTTCGACTTACAATTTATGTATATTAAAAACCACAATAAAATATGAAAATTTGTTTTTGTTTTCAATATTAATTGTAAGTCGAAAGTTTTCTTTCGCAGTTGGGAAATAGGCCATTAATATTTCGCTATTCAGCTTTTATTTTTTTCATGATACACTTTAAAAAGACTTTTAAGATAAATGAATTTCGTGAGATCAATTTGGTCATTTAAAAAAATATTGTTACGTTTACAGTATTACAGTATTGTTACGTTACAGAATGTTAGCAGAGTCTTCAGGGCAATGGGATGATGAGCACTGATTTATACCCTTTAAAAACTCTTTTCTGTGGACTAGAACACTTGCAAATAAAAAAAAAATGTTATTGGATGTACTTGAAACTCGTCACGCAGAGTTTTTTTGGGGTCTCTGATTACGAATCTGGTATTAGATTTTGAAAATTTAAAATGGCGGATCCAATATGGCGGACAATTTTTGGTAATATTATTAGATTTGCTTTAAAATCGTCACGCAGGGGTTTTCCGGGTCAACGATTATCATACTAAGGTCAAGCTTTCCAAATTCAAGAAATCGCGATTTTTATTAAGAATTTTGCGAATTCGATGAGGTAATGTCGGACAGATCGGTGAAATTACCAATAGGTCATTACTATAAAGAACTCAGTAATTGGGTAAAAAGCTGGACCAACTGTTCATGGCGAAGTAGGGAGGATTGTAGAGTCTCGAGGGGTTATTGGCCAAAACTTGAATCAGGAAGATCTAAGCTACTACTGGACATGAATAGGAAGGCGATGCGAATCATGATAGGCGTGTTGACAGGTCACTGCTCGGTCAGAGTAAGAACCAGCATTTGGGAGACTGGCACTCCAGATTTTTGTAGGATGTGCGGGGATGAAGAGAAACCAGAAGCCAGAAACCATTGAACATATTATCTATCATTGCCCGAAGCTGCAACGTCATAGGCTTAAATGGCTGAGCAGACGTTTCCATGAGTGCATTACTGATATCGGGAAGTGTAAACTAGAGGACATCAGGCGCTTTATCATGGGCATTGAGTGACTGTAATTAAAAATAAAACTAAAAATCAATTCAAAATGTATTTAAGTCAATTAAACATTTGTTTAAAACTTTTATTAATTACTAAGTTTAATTGACTCAAGTACATTTTTTTTTTGATTTGTAGTTTTATTTTCAATTACAGTTGTTTATTGCAAAAATAATGAATTTTTAAGAAAAAGTTTAATTAACTTAAAAAAGTTTTTAATTAATTTTTGATTTTTTAATTTCAATTAAAATTGTTTATTGCAGTAATATTTTTTTCTGTATATAAGATTAACCAACTTTTCCTGTCTTTTTTCGAGTAATGGTATAAATGTTAGCGTTATCAACAGGATAAGTGGTTATTGCTAAAATTTCCAAAATGCTTATTTTAGCAATAGGGGTCTCCACACCAAGTTTTATGATACTTGCTGATTTTGAAATAATTTTTGCTGCAATTTCGGCTTTAGGACACATAGTGCAGTGATGCTCTATCTGACCTGCCTTCGTCTTAGACATATGTACGTATATTTTATAAGTAAATGTAGAAGAATATTTTTTGCAGCAAATTCTAATAAAAAAGATGCTTTTCAAAGGTTATATGTGCAGCTCTTCCTGACTATGATAAATAGCACTTCCACTATTCACTTACATACATACATGCTAGCATAAAAAATTATATCTATACTCACATACGTATATACATAATAGTATTCTATTTTAAGTAACATTTAATTTTTGTTATCTAGTGCTACCACATTCATTTTGATGCCAATAACACTTGCATATTTCCGCTCATGAAAAGGTGAAAAATAAATGCAAATACAAAAAAGAAAAACTTTTAACAATATTGACATTTTCATTTATCCTTTTATAAAATGTCAGAGTTCAAAATAAATTAATTTAGATAGAATGAAGGATGGATGATATTTTGCTTGGCTAAGCAGAGCAAATTACAATTGTTTACAAATGAGTTGAGCTGCTGTTCGTCCATAGTTTCAATATTAAAATTGTTTGTTTTTTAATTTAATTAAGAATTTGCTATAAAATTGATGTATAGAAATATAAATAGAGTAAACAATAATACAGAATATGTATCTAAAAAAAACGTTTATTTTATTACTACTTTAATATATTTAGAGCATAGTGGCCATTAAAATATGAATAAAGGTTAAAATTTCAGAAGATTATTTGCGAAAAGGTACAGTGAAGCAAAAACACATGAAACTAATTGTAGCAACTGTGAAAAATATTTTCCACTTTTAACATATTAGGGTTCCGTACACCAAAGATGAAAAGGAACCCTATTGTTTTTGCTACGCTGTCCGTCTGCCCGTCTGTCTTTCTGTCTCCGTCACAGGCTATTTTCTCAGGAACCGTAGGAGCTACGGACCTGAAATTGGGACATAGTATGTAGAACCGCTACAACAACAAATACATGAGAGTTAAAAATTAAAGGGCGTTCCAAAACGAGCAACGAAAAATGTTAAAATCCCTTGTAATATACATACAATTGTGTGAACATATGCATATTGACACTTGAAATTTGTAAAATTAGTGCTTTTTTATACACCACAAAAATCGCCAAAAATTAAAAAAAAATAGCCAAAACAAAAAATCGCCCAAATTAAAAAAAAATTCTAACACTAAAATAAATCGTCAAATTCGGAAAAATCGCCCAAATGAAAAAAGCGTCAAAAACCGAAAAAAATCGCCAAAACGCGAAAAAGGCGCCAAAACCAAAATAATTGTTTATATGAAAAAAAAATCACTAAAATGAAAAAAAAATCGCCAAAATTAAAAAAAAAAATCGTCAAAATCAAAAAAAGCCAAAAACCGAAAAACCGAAAAAAATCGCCAAAACCGAAAAGACGCCATAATTAAAAAAACGCTCAGAACCGAAAAAACCCAAAAACGAAAAAAATGCCAAAACTATATTTTATATAGCTAAATTTCGTATTGAATTACATATCTAGTGTCCGTACGGAACACTTCGTGCGCGAGTAAAATTCACACTTCACTGAATTTATTCTGATTTTAATGCTTATTAATTTCATTATAAAATATAAAATATGTTTAATTGACAAAGAAAAAACAAAAATAAGTTTTATATACAAAAAAAAAGTTGAAATTTTCCAGCTCTGGAGCTGGGTTATATTTTTCTAAAAGATTAAAGGCCTTATCCAGAAAATATTAATTTTGGTTTACAAAACGTTTAACAATCAAATTTCCATAAAAAATTTGTTTCGTAAACCTTTTGTAAACCAAAATTATTTTTTCTGAATACGGCAGTAAAAATATTTAATATATAAAGAAAAAGAAAAAATTAATTTGAATTTAAATATTCCAATCTTGGAATTATCCTTTTAGATTTTGTGTTTTGTTACAACAGTTTATTTATTTTAAAAATAATAAATACGTTTAATAAATAAAAAAATATTTAAGTAGGTTACTAGATACTTTTACATGGCTAAATAAAGATTAAGTTCTCCAGCTCTGAAATCGTCTTTTCGATTTTGCTTGTTTTCAATACCAATATATTTCGGACAATTTTTGATACACCAGTCCAAGAACGAAGTATCTAGCTTTTCTGGGAGCTTCGGAGAGCCCATTTCATTAATAGTCAAATGGGTGGACGGACGGATAGGCACACATCGCTTATTGGTCTTCCCTATTCATAAGGACCCTGAATCAGGGAACGAAGCCGATACTGATTTGTCAGCAGCGGTGGCTGACCAAAAATATCATCGGCGGCGGCTAAAAGTCGACTTGCGCCGAAGAAATCTCGGCGGCGGCGGCTAAAAAATAAAACCGTCGGCGGCTAGCACAAATCGGTATTTTTTTTAAAGAAAAAGATATTTTAAATGAAAACTAACTAACATGTTACTGTTATAATAAGGCATTTCATGATAGATCTAGGGTTGTAAAGCCTATAGTACACGGCATGTAAAAAGCCACATGTATATGTGGCGATGACGTCACGGACATTTTCAGCACGTTGGTTGCATTTTTTAAAATTACTAGTAGTGGCTACATGCCGTAAAATTGAATTGAGTACAATTTCTGAGGCAGCAAATCTGTAATCATGTGAATATTTGCATGTACATACATATGTTGCTAGTACACGGCATGTAGCAAATGCAGCTTTCTGATGACGTCAAAATTACGTCAGAACCATATGCGCATGTAGTTTTTTACATGCCGTGTACTATAGGCTTAAGAATAATTTTGACGTTTTTCGTTAAATTCAATGTAAAAAATTGTTAAAATTTTTTTTTATAAATCCGTGGGAGATAAGCTACACTAAGCCACATCTTTTCAAAATACTTTTTTTATATTGTTGGAATCAGCAATTTTTCCTCTATCGATAGCTGAAATCCAGTAAGTCCTATGTTTCAAGAGATATTAGTACTGATCAAAACTATCTGGAAGGTAAAGAACACGAAGTCCATCTTAATAAGTAACGGTAGTACTATATTACGTAATCTTATTACCGAAATATTAGATATAAAAAAATTTTAGATTTATATAAAATATTTGGTGTAAGTCAAACTGTTAATCCTACTGAGATTGAACCATTTTCGTATTGTACATTAATATCGCCAAGGTGGCACAATACACATATAGGTAAACATCAAAAGACTTGATTTATAACATATGAAGCAATATTGTATAACGGTCGCTTTAGCCATTTTCCAAATGTTTTAGCAGTCTCCGGAAAAATTTTTAAGTTGTGACTTGGTGACCAAATAGAAATAATAAAAAGTAAATTTTATCCGAATCATTAAAATTTTCCAAAATAAACACTTCATTTAATTTTTATTTAAACCAAAGCGCAAATGATTGATGAATAGAAAGTGCAAAATGTGTTATAAAATAGTTAATAGATTTTTATATACACATTTAGTTAAAAGATGTGGCGTGATATCGCCACATTTGGCAGCCCTCCTTCATTTTTCAATTGTGAAGCTACCAAATGCTTTATTTTTCAGTGATATCAAATTGTTTATGATAAAAATCACTATTTTTCAAAGCACAATTAGTTAGTTATCATTACTGACAAAAGCTAACACATAATTTGCAAACAAAAAAAAAAACAAATTCTGATTAACAGAACGACTAAGCCGAAGCCAAAAATGAGCCGCATAAGTCGGCGGCGGCTGGGGGTCTTTGAAAATTGCCGGCGGCGGCTGTTAGCCGACTCACAGCCGATCGGCTTCGTTCCCTGTCCAGAATATAAACTGTGAGCGTTAGAACAACTAGAGTTATTGAAATAAGAACTCAGTAATCAATATATTTTTTATATTCTTATTATTAGTAAATTTTACGGTTAATAACATCGGCTTCACGGTACATTAAAAATTCAGCCACTAGTGACTGAAGAAATTGCAAAATACGCAGGCAAATCTCTAACTAAACTCGAATCACATCCTAAGCCGCTTGCTCGTAATATTTTCAACTTTTCTGGACACATCCGCTCAAAAAGGAGGGATACAAGGGCTCTACTACTCTCTAATGCACCATGGAGAGAAGTTATCATACGTACAATTTTGTTTTGCCTTCGTTGAATTCTCTTGACATTGGAAGCTGAAGCATTGTTGAATTCCGTAGCACCATATAGGTTTCAAAAGTGACTTGTATACCAAAAGTTTGCAATCTAGACTGAGAGTTGAATTTCTACCAATCAGCCAATGTACCTGAGTTAATTTTAGTTTCATTTGTGTTAGCTCAGAATCAATGTGGTGTTTCCATGTAAGCTGTCGATCCAGTTGTATATCAAGGCATTTTACATGTGAATGTTGAGGAAAAATTTGATTATTGATTTTAATGGGGGAACAAGTATCTTTTCGTAGAGTAAATGTTACCTGCGCACACTTCTGTTCATTTACTTTAATTCTCCATAAATTTAACCATAGTTCCAGCTGGGTAATATGTTCCTGAGATATCGGGATGCCTCGTGAGGGTTTGAGGCTGCATCATCGGCAAATACTTCTACTTCTTTTCTTCTTTTAACTTGAACCAATCTATGCGTTTGTTCAATGGTGCTATGCTGACTTCTAAAACCAAATTGATGGTCTGGTATGCACCCACTATTAATTAGAATTGGGGACAATTTTGTTTTGAGCAGTTTTTCGAAAAGCTTTGATATTGTTGATAGTAAAATGACTATCAACAATATGACTCAGCTTTGGTAAGATCTTTGCCCGGCTTTGGAATCATTTTGACCTTGGCAAGCTTCCAGCTGTGTGGATAATACTCTAGTCGTAATATGACATTAAAAATGAATAGTAAGATTCCAATTGCAGTGCGAGGCAGATTCATCAGCATCTTGTTACTAATTCCATCAATACCTGGAGCTTTCTTCAGGTTAAGCTCAGCAATCTTGCCCACTCACCGGTCGAAGTGCGCAGGGGTGGTTTAAACTCAAAGGGTCTTTTAAGCTTTTTAGTAGCGCGCCACAAGGAGTAATTAGATGCTGGTATGACATCGAGACTTTCAAGATAATTTCTAAGAGATGCAGTTTTCTCAGATGCAAGCAACTCTTGGAGTCGTTTCGTGCACTCGTTAAATCTAATTTTATTTTGAGGTGATCTGTGCTGTTGCCATTCCCTTCTAGCTCTTCTTTTTTCACGTACGAGACGTTCAATGTCTGTAGAATAAATTCTGTTAAACCCAGTCTGCGGATGGGAGGTAGTGGCATGTTCAGCAGCCTGTTTAATATTTTCGTTAAGATTGGCAATGTTAGATTCAATATCATCTGGTGTTCTCAGCTTAATATTGTCCGTACTCCGTACAATGACTACTAAGATATTTTTTGAATCCCATCCAATTAACACAATTGATCATTTCCATATATAGATGACGTAAGTCACTTCTTAGTGGGTTACAGATTGCTACGATAGTGGGAGAGTGATCGGACGAGAGATTTAGAGAAGCTTCAACTTTAACTAAACCCCTAGAGATATTTTTAATGACGCCAAAATCTATGACATATGGAATTTTTTGTATGTCAGTAGGCCAATAAGTGGGCTCCCCACTCGAAATGACGTCCAAGTCCATTTTTGCAATTGTGTTGAACAACGCTCGACCTCTGGGTGTACTAAGACGCGAAACCCAGAACGTACACGCAAAGAAAAGATATGGTTGTAGAATGGTTGAGAAAACAATATTATGTTTCCTGAAACAAATGTGTGGTCATCGAAAACTAGTTATTGTTATTTTAAACATTTATTTCGTTACGATAAACAGAGTAATGTTTGAATTTAATAATTACATTATCACATCCATAAAAAAGTGTGATATGGTTAGAGTTTAACAATACAATCTTGTTAAAAATTTATGACTACAACATAATTTGTATTATTATTTAAAAATAATATGATGTAAATAACAATATAATGTTATCCAAAACCATACTATGTTAAGTTTTAAAAAAAATCTTTTTCAGAAACATCTGTCAGTTCAGTATTTCGTTTGTAAGCTATCGGTATTGCACACGTAGTGTTAAATAAATAAATAAATAAAGAATAAATAAAAGGGTAGACCATTAAAAATATATAAACATTTGTGCATCCCTTTATACAGACATGTCAGTATGTCGTGTAAGTATACATTTCTATATATACATTTTATTTCAACAATATTAAATTATTTTTATTTAGATTTTGACGCACAGCTGTTTCTACAATAAATATATGATTAAAAAATAAAATAGTATTATTATATTAAATAATACTGTGGTCGTATTTAACAATATTAATATAATATTAGAACATGGTATGGTGAGTCTCAATTATATTTTAGTCACATCGAACAATAGTGTTGTCATATTTAGAATACTAAGATTATAATATAATTAACTCAGATAATAATATAATTAACTCAGATAATATTATAATTAACTCAGATAATAATATAATTAACTATGATAATATTATAATTAACTCAGATAATAATATTCTTAAAGTTTTTTTTCTATTAACAATAATATGATTTGACTGCAACGATATAATTCAATCATAGTACTAGTATGTTGCTGTTTGATTATGGTTACCTCAACCATATTTTTCTTTACGTGTAAGTTTTGCATTGTATTCGCCAGCTGCTACAAAATAAGGTCCAAGGGATTTGTAGAAATTTTCGTATTGATCCTTAGTGATTGAAAATCTGAGAGGGGAGTAAATTGATGATATCACGAAATTTTTACAAAAATGTTCAATGCCAATATTTGTTGCTTGTAGATGTTCTTCACAAATGTTGTCAGGAATATAGTGCTTAAGTCTTGACTTTATTAGAAAAGCTGATCCACCGCAAGCTCTTCCTCTACGGTTCTTTGTATCATATATAGTGTAGCCATAAATTTTAAAAAGGCTTCTCGAAGTCAATTTAGTCTCAGAGACCAACATTATATCACTATTTTTTTCCATGAGGAAGTGCTCAAGTTCATTTTTATGTTGGCGAATGCCGTTTGCGTTCCAGAAACATATTTTTAACATGTTCATGGTTTGTTAACTAATGCTTGAAGCAGTGTATTCTGCATTCGAAGCATTTCTTGCATCATGCTAGTCATATTTGTTGTAAAGTTTTTTATAGTTTGTACCAGATTATCATTCCTTAACTGAAATATTTTTAGAAGCTTTTTCACTCCAAATGCATTGAATTTGCTCTAATCACTATTTAAAATGTTTTTCCAGAAGTCTACAGTCTCAGTTTTGTACTTTATCGCGAATTCCACTCGATTCTACTGATCCACTTTAAATAAGATAATTTTGTTCTGTGTCACTATGCCATGTAGTCAATTTTTGTAGAATGCTATTCTAACTATACTGGCACCTAGTGGTTTTCCAAATGTCTCTTTGATATTTGAACAGCACTTGGGAATGGATTGGTTCTTACTTCTCGCACTACTACTCATACTTCTGTGCAACTAAGTCGTTTTGGTAGTCCGGACTGTGGTAAATTCTCTACCTTATGATGCTTCACATATTAAGTTATAATCTTATATAGTGCAGTGATCCCTTCACACGATTTCTCCAATTTTACGGAATCCTTTTTTTATATAAAAATGTGAAATGATTTCTCGCGTTTCGGTGGTGTTATGCTTAAACATTTCTCAAAAGTTTGAAGCCTGTGTTTGCACTTCTTCTAAGAAAATTTGATATGAAACCGCAAAAAAACATTTTCACTGCTTCCCGAAGCTTCGGTTTGCTAGATAAGTACATAGATGTTTTTCAAATAATTTTAGGTTTTATTCCGAAATATTTAAAGAAAAATCAGGAAATGGTGCAACCGTTTACTTTTTTTGACTCGTGAAATCATCAGTATTTTAAGATAAAGTGAATTATTAGCTTTTGTTTTCTTTTCGTTTACTGTTTATACAGAATTAAACTCTTATTACTATCTTAACTCCTAAAATACTATTAAAGTTTTTAATTTTTATTAATTAATATAATGTAACAAAAGCTTTTATACAAATAAAATAACTGTTTGCTTTCTTTTGACACTCACAGTATACTTTATTTGTCGCATATTAATATTATGCAAATTACACACGGTGTAATTCACCCTACGGTGAAGGGTATAATTAATAATAACACAACTCCAACATGA
This sequence comes from Tachina grossa, assembly GCA_949987645.1. NCBI lineage: Eukaryota > Metazoa > Arthropoda > Insecta > Diptera > Tachinidae > Tachina > Tachina grossa. The sequence goes on from OX465274.1 coordinate 58,827,880, forward strand.
GTTTCCCCTTAAAAAATTAATAAGCAATTTGGATAGGTATTAGGTACTTAGCTTCAGAAAAAAATATTAAAAAAGTTCCATCACGTCGCATTTTTTTATGAGCCTATCTAATATTTTCACGATGTAATGGTATACATTATATTTCGTCATAACTCGAATCCAGTGTGACTGACATTGACAACTAAAACACCATTGCGTAACTAAGAAAATTTGTTTCAAATCATCTTAATATAATAAACTAAAAAATCAATGGTTTCTTAGTTATTCATAAAATAAAGTATAAAAATTTATTTTTTTTTATAAAAATTTAACAATTTTTTTTTCTTCTAAAAGCTCTTAAAAAAATTCAAAACTGCAAAATATTAAACTTTTGACAAGTGCTCTTAAAGGTAAATGTAGGCTAAATATTATGAATATCGGCTAAAAATTGTAGACTTTATAATGTGTTCACTTTTAACTTACACTATCTAAAATGATGGGTACAACTTTTAGGCCCCAGATAAAAGTTGTTGAGTTTTTCTACTATTTTGAAAACTGAATTTACTTTGTATAACCTCTCACAAATATTAATTAACATATGTTTGTTCAAATGCATTTAGGGGAAATCTGAAACAATTTTTTGAGGGCGCACTGATTTTCGAAATCTTTGGAGGCCCATAAAATAATTGATCGCCAAAATCGCTAGATTGAGTATAGGTCTTTATTACCCTTTTGCAGTACTATAGAACTTATACTATCCAGTCCGTGTGTTCTTTCAAAAGTCTTCATTCATAATATTTTATATGACGAGTTATATATTAATTTTGGAAAAAATGCGATGAAAATATTTAAAATGGAAATAACATTATTTACATAAAAATAGGTCCAATGTATAAAAAATTTTAATTCTAAATTAATTATTTTTATTAATGTTAACAAATATGCCTCATAAAAATTTAAATTTTGTTTATATTATTCTAAATTCCTAAGAAAAAAATTAAGAGACAAAAAAATTATGAAAAATTCAAAAAAAATTGTCATTACATGCGCCTTGGCAGGTTTACAGCATTTTTCATCAAATAAACATTCAGATGCAGCAACAGTTGTTATTCAGTTTTATTTTTAGAAAATCTTAAATCCATTTTTTATTTGTTTATTTTAATTAGACATCTAGATTTATTTTAGTTTTTAAATTTTTTGTAGGCGAGAAAAGTAATAATTGTTTATTTAGATCATTTTTGACGAATAAGCATCTTTCAGCACTCAGCCGCTGAACAATGGGACTGGTTCTATCGGCAAAGTTATATTGATGCTAAGAAGTTCATTTTCATAGACATTTTTAATTTTATTTTATTTTCTAAAATTACTAAGGCAAAAATTTACAAAATTACACCCCCCGATACAAAAAAGGAAATTAATGCTTTACCTGTAAGAACTTGCAAGAAAATTTTATTAATATCAGAACCATGGATTGAAATCATGATACAATTTTACTTTTTTGTATTTTGAATAATCTTGTTTGATAATGTTATATATTGCAAAATTTGTAAATATCGAGATTTAATATTAAAGACCTTACACAGTTTCATGTATTATTTGCTATTTGTATGCATCTTTTAATTCTATTCTATTAACACATACAAAAATGCAATTTTCCATCTCTGATCAGATTTTATAAACAAACAAAATTCTTTTACCATAAAATGGTATTTGTATTGTATGTGGCTTAATCAAAGAAAAACAATAAATTAAGAAAATATGTTTTCCTTTTACATACGTGTACATATTTTTTTAATAAAGAAATGCACAATTTTTAGTTTTCCTTTTTCAGATATTTTTCAAATAATTTAGTTGAAAACAAAACACAGAACAGCTGTTTGGATAATTCTTGCAATTAAAAATATTGCTAGTAATAATTCTGTGGCAATAAGGAAAAAGTGCTTAAGTCATATTTTATTGTTTTGCAGGAGAGCACTTTTAAGCTTCCAAGTCGATTTTCAGAAATGTATGTCTTTTACAGTTAAATTGGGAAATTCTCTGCTAACCTTTATTTTTTTAAGAGAACATCATTCTACACACTATAAATAATACATTTGTGCTGAAATATACCAAAGTATATTTAGCTATTATTCCAAATGAGATTAGAAGTCTAAAAAATATAAGTTGAAAATCATAGTGCTATAACTTCCTTAAAAATCACACAAATTAATTGAGCTTTTGACCAGGCGTACTTTTGAGTATGCCAATTTTGGAAGTATCATTAACTTAAAACCAGCTTATTTCGAGTTAACCATTTTTTCCTTTTTGCCACAGAATTTGTAAGAATTTTTTTTTCTCTAAATTTTTTCCCCTCTTTTTTTCTCCCCTTTCAAACTTTTTATGTTAATAAATACTTTTCAGTTACAATTGTTATAAATTCGTAAAAAATTTTAGTAAATGAACAAACCTATTGTAATTCATTATACTCATAATTGAAAAGTATAAAGCATTTTTCATATAAATATTTCTCATTATACGATAAGTATTAGAAAAATTAAAATAATAAATCTCTTAAAAGTATTTTTTTAAGGCCCATGCACATAGAATCCGTCATACGTTAAACTTCGTCTTTTTCAACTGACATCAGAGTTGAAATACATGGTTTGTTATGAGATCTGCTGCACTCAGTGCGTGTCCGTCAACGCAAAGTACAAAAAATGGGCAACTTTTAAATTTTCACGTACTTTGAGTAGTTTGACAGATATTGGAGTGAGATAACATATTGGTGTAATCGAAGCCGATGCATTTTTCCTTTTTATTTCAGGGAAAAATCATCTTTAAATTTGCTATCTATCACAACAGTTGGCTTTTGGTGTTACCTATAATGCTATTTGAATTCTATAATAGCTTATATATATATTATATATATATATTATTATATTATAGTATATTCACTGCAGGAAATGGAACTGACACAAGACTAGTCACGTGATAGGGACCAGTCCGAGTTCTAACACGTCCTATGGAGCAGAGCAGTCACTTTTACATGAGGATGGGCTAGGAGGGGGTTAATTGATACTTTGTATGCGCCTTGTGACCTATCACTGAACTATCTCATAGGGAAATAATCGGTGTAGAATAATATTAATGAAAACTTATATTTTTTATTGGTACAAATGCAATTATATATTTTGAAGCAGATATTTTTGATGTGTAAACATCTATACGCTAGGGGGTAAAAATCTTTTGACTTTGATTTCTTTACTGAGATTTCTTTGCTTTTCTTTTACAGCATTGTCAAATCGGTGTGAGCTATATATGAGTGTATTAGTGTTTGAAAGAAGCTATACCAAGCAGAGAAACAAGTCGACCGGCTCGAAGCCGACGGTGCGCCGCCGCCGGTTATTGATGTGTAAACATCTATACGCTAGGGGGTAAAAATCTTTTGACTTTGATTTCTTTACTGAGATTTCTTTGCTGAGATTTATTTGCATTGTCAAATCGGTGTGAGCTATGTATGAGTGTATTAGTGTTTGAAAGAAGCAATATACCAAACAGTGAAATAATTCGACCGGCTCGAAGCCGACGGTGTGCCGCCGCCGGTTATTTTTCTGTATATTTCCGTACACCAAAAGTGAAAATGAACCGTAAGAGCTACGGACTTGAAATTTGGACACAATGTGTAGACATTTGGCCACTACAACAACAAATACATAAGAGTTAAAAACTAAAGGGTGTTCCAAAACGAGCAACGAAAAATGTTAAAATCCCATGTAATATACATACAATTGTATGTACATATGTATATATACTTGAAATTTTAAAAGTTAGTGTATTTTTATACAGACTACAACAATTAACACTAAATTTAATAAATTTAAATCAATGGGTGTTCCATCAGTTAATGCAATTTAGACTTTGTAATTTTGACAACTTGCTGTATCTTGGAAACCGTAAGAGCAAAACTCTTGAAATTTGCAAAAACGGTAAAACTAAAAAATCCAAAAAATATAAAATCGTCAAATATAAAAATTCGCCAAAAACAAAAAAAAAAAAAAAAAAAACGCCAAATCGAAAAAAGTACCAAATTAATAAAAATCTCTAGGACTAAAATAAATCGCGAAAAACCGGAAAAATCGCCAAAATGAAAAAAAATCCTTAAACAAAAAAATCGCCAATATGAAAAAATCGCCAAAATAAAAAAACCCCAAAAACAGAAAAAAATCGCCAAAATGAAAAAATTGCGAAAATTAAATAACCCAAAATGAGAAAAAAAAATGCCAAAACGAGAAAGAAGCGATAAAACTGAAAAAAAATCGTTTAAACTGAAAAAAACTTAAAAAAGGAAGAGAGCTAAATCAAAAAAATGATTAAAACCGAATGTGCGCGAGTCAAAGTCGCACTTTACTGAATTTATTTTAATTGCAGTGCGTACACAACAACAAGAACAGCAACAACTAAACGATCAACAACAGGAATTAAAAATTAAAAAGTAAAAGTAAAGGCATTTACCATAGATGAGTACTGCAGTACCACTAAAGTTTCCGTAAAAACAATAAAAAATGTTTAACAAGTAAATTTGTACTGATAATAATTTTTTTGGTGGTTTGTCTTGCCAACAGTGTTGTTTAGCGATTCTTTTAGAATATTTCGCTGTAGTAAAACGTTGGAAAAAATCTCTCATGTCTTGAAAAGTCTTACAAATGCTCTTGTGCAGGACATTAATATGGAAAATAACAAGCATACACAAATCAACAGTACTTCTTTTGAGTGTTTGTTACAGACAAGCTGTCTTGACTTCATCGCTGGGTAACACTGGTATACACGTACACCAATACATCCATCGTGCTTCGCTTATATTACGACAGCATTAATATTGGTTTACATTTCAAGACTGTTTACGCAGCTCTCTAGTGTTTTAGCAGTGAGAAAATAAAGTGTTTGATTTAATAAAAATTTTACATTTTACTAATTGCAAATCCTGCAAACTTTAAAATAACGTTTTTAAAAAGTAAAAACATAACAGTATTAAGTAAATTTCGATGAATTTTTGTTGGTCATACAAAATATTACTTTTTAATTTTAATTTTTTCACTTTGTGAGCACAATTTTTGTTCAATATATGTATGTACATATTTCAAACTACTAATTTTATATCATTGAATTTATTTTCATTTTTTTTCTGGGTATTCCTATTTAAGGGAATTTAAACGTATTCCCCAAATTCTTCGTAAGTTGACGAAGTAATTATCCTGAAACTACTGCATTAAAATTAGAATTAGATATTCTTTAGTGGGTGTAGACACGAATTGTTATTAGATTCAAATAAGTGAATATGTGCATGCTTTTTCACATCAAATATTCGACAGCAATTAAGTATTTTCGTGCCCATGTAATAATTTGTTTTGTTTTTAAATGACTGTAATTTGCATAAACGAAACTCGAATGAATATTTAGATACACCAGTCAAGCATTTATTTTTCTCTTTTTCAAGCAAATAATACATACATACATATGCACATACATACACGTGTATGTATGTAAGTATGTTAAATTGCAACACATGTTGGTCCAACGTATAAATTAATAACCCAGTTGGCCACGTCTTTAAGACATCTTTGACGATGGGTACAAGACAATGGTAAGTCGTAGAAGACATATTAAAGACAACTCCATACAAATCGTTGACGAAATTTTCATACAAATGGCGGCGAGGTCACACAAGACCAGATGAGCGACATTGTCGCTCAGATTGTCCTCAACAAGGCTTTATTGAAGACAAAACGTGTGACACTGTCGCTCAGATTGTCCTCAACAAGGCTTTATTGAAGACACAACGAGGGACATTGTCGCTCAGATTGTCCTCGACAAGGCTTTATTGAAGACAAAACGTATGACACTGTCGCTCAGATGGTCCCCAACAAAGTTTTATTGAAGAGAAAACGTGTGACATTGTCGTTCAGATAGTCATGAACGCCGATTTCTTTTAAATAGTCGATTAGAAAACTTAATCTACAGACGACATGTCGTACATGAATCGTCGAAGACAATGTCGTCTAGGACGATTTGGACAACTGGGAAACATAATTTATTTTTGCATGTTAGTTCATAATCTAAGCAATTGCATTTCAGGCGTGCATTTTTATTATGTCTTTGCAAGACATGCAAAATCAACATTAATTTCGATACAAATACATTTTGATAAATCAGGTTAAGTAAGTATAAGTTAAAAAGGAAAGCTAAATATTAACTTAGAAGTGCAGTTCATGTATTTATTTTGAAATTATATATATACACCTGGTTAAAGTAACTATTCAAAGTAACTATTCATATACTTTTTAAGGGCATGAAGTATTTAGTTAAAATTTTTTCAAAGAAAATCCCAAAGCTACATATATATTTCTTATATATTTCACGTCTTTATTAACTCTCTTTAGGTTCTTGCTTCATAAAGAAAAACACAAACACAATTCGCAAAGCGATTAGCTTGTCTGCGAAAAGCACCCATGGCCAAAGACTAACTAATTTGTAGTATAATAAATAAGATATATCTAGATGATAGGACCCAGAATGAAAAATGAGCAATGTCGTGCTCATTTGAAATTCAAAGGGTCTCTCTCTCAACAGAGACTTTCGAACTCTGCCAGTTGATAGCCGCCAAATATTTAGAGCTACTCTGTTGAATTATCTGTAATCTATTAATTTTTTTTTCAACAACATTAACTGGCAAATGAAAGAATTATTTCATCGAAATGAGGGCTCTGTGCGCTAAACGTTTCAACTCGCACGGCATTTTTTACGCCCGTCATAGTGGTCCTGCCGATATGATGAATACACAATCAACTCACAATGGTACGTCGACCACGACTTGGCTAATTTTCCTTGATGATCTGGACCGGCACCCGTACAAAATTCTTTTGACCCAGAACCTAAAGGAAATGACAATAGACAACAATGGGTGTTAGATGAATGGGTCCTAAAGCAGTGGTAAGCTGACTCTAATTTTCAAGCTGATGATACGTCAACAAACAAAATTGTCAAATTTGGGACGGTAGTCTTCCACATCCTATCCAAGGGTATTAAATTTACCCCGAAAATCTCACTGCTTATTGCTGATTTTGGGTTGATGGCGTCATCGGTCCACATTTCTAAATCGATCATTCTCAAATTCTCTTCTTCAGAGTTGGACGATACCAATAGACTTCAACCTAAAACTTTTGAAAATAAACTGAAAAACTTTGTATGCTTATAGTAAAACTCTTACGGCCGTATTCATAAAAAAGTTGAACAAGGTTTAAAATGCATATTACTTAAAAAACATAAACTCCCAATTTTTGATTTACTCAAAACGCTTACAATTTGACTTTTGAGCCTTATTTCTTTGCCTGCTATTTTGTTTTCTTTCTCGATCATTTCTCTTTGTTTGTTTCAATAATTCTGTTTTTAGAATTTATTCTTTTCTAGTTCCCTTCACGCTCTAAGAATAGATCCAGTTTATGTTTTTCTTTATTTTCTTCCCTTTTAGCATTTTTTTTATTTATCACATGCATTGAAAAAAATTGCACTTCAGAATTGTTGTGACAGGTGGGACTAAATACCATACGAAAACCAAACCAAAATTCAATTGAATTCTATGCTAAAAGATATGGCGTTATGTCGAGTCACCTATAATCAAATACAGTATTGCCCATAACTTTGGTTCGAACAGCCGTTTTTTATGGTTATGGTTATGGCACGTCTGATTGAACCTTAAGAAAATTTTTTTGAAATAGGTTTGAGCATTTACAAAAATTTTTTATGTATTTGTAACAATTGTTACTAGAAACTGATCATTAACTCAAAGGAAAGGGCGTCAAAAGAGAGAAAAAAATTTGGGGAAAAATTTCTACAAATTGGTACTAGTAAAATTGTATACTTGCAAGAATTATCTAAACAGATGTTCTGTGTTTTGTTATCAAATTAATTATTTGAAAAATATGTTAAAAAGGAAAACTCAAAAATAAGCATTTCTTTATTAAAAAAATATGTTCACGTACGTACATATTTAAAAAGATAGCATATTTTCTTAATTTATTGTTTTTCTTTGACTACGCCACATAAATACAATTTTATGGTGAAAGAATTTTGTGTGTTTATCATATCTGATCAGAGATGGAAAGTGGCATTTTTGTGTTTGTTAATAGAATATAATTAAAATATAATAAAAAATGCATGAAAGTAGTAAATAATACATGAAAATGTGTAAAGTATTTCATATTAAATGTCGACTTTTTCGTATCTGGGAGAGTAATTTTTTACTCTCTCGTTGCAAGTTTCTGCTAGGAAAGTAAATGAACACACCTATTATAAATTAAAAAACAACAAAAATTAAACAACAATATAGAATATTCGTAGATAACGGTTTCTAATAAAGATGAGAAAGATAATAAAAGAAATTATTAAATAAAGCTCAATTTTATAAAAAGAGAGAGCAGAGTTTTCAGTAAACGATCATTTTAAACCGTTTCCAAGTTGATAAAAATATAAAAATTTATAATTTTTTTAATTGTGCATAATTGTTATGGTGCACATCTGTTAAGCAAATTTTTATTAAAAATAAAAAGATAATGTTTTCGGAATTGTCCATATATGTACTATTCATAGCGTTCCTTCAAGTCGGTGCCAATTATGTCGGTAAATAAACGCGTAAATAAGTCAGTGTAGAATTTTCCAACCTTCTTGATACTGACTGCAAAAAGCACTATAGATTGCATTTATAAAAATATTAATTAATTAATTAATATTATAAAATTTAATTATTTATAAAAAAATATTTTTATTAATTAAATCTGAACTATTTTTAACTTTTATTTAGTCTTTACCCTTTGGAGTCGGTTGAATATTTTCCAATAATATTGTGATTATCTAAGATTGTCTTTATTAGGGTAGGTGACTTCATTATTTTATCTCTTTGTTTCTTTGCAATTACTTAAAATATTATGCCATTAAGCTAACTGTCACTTAAATTTAAGGTTGCACTTAAATTTAGTTTAATTTTTTCAGTGGTTAATTAAAGTTCTTATTAAATAACGTTGAAAGTACGCCAGCACTACAAAATTTTCCAGTATTATGGAAGGATTTTCAAACAACAGCTGCTTATTATAAATAAAAAAAGTTAGGTTATCAAAATGAAGAAAATTAAAATTGCATAAAAACACATGTTATTAAACAAAAAGAGCATCAGAATTAATTTTTCTATTTATTTTTCCATGATATGAAACTATATATGCAATTTTTTTGAATACGACCACATGATGTTCATGTACATGCTTTCAATACACACACAAGTACAATAACATATCCCTACAAACATTTGGAAGATATCTTACCCAGAAGATATATATCGTCACCTTAAAGGTGGAAGTACATAACACGCGTTCAATGCGCTAATGCGATACACGCGTCTGTCAAAAAAGTTGAAATAGTGTGTTTTCATAAGGCATGTTACATAGAGAAGTTCGCGACGCGCGTACCTCGCCAAAAGTTGAACATTCTTCAACTTTCACGCGTTGTATACAAAATGACAGCTAGTGTTGCCAGATTCATAAACTAACATACACAAACATGACTAGAAATTAATTTTTTTTATTAAACAATGGATACAAGAATGAATTAAAAGTTTAAAGAAAAATGCAACGTAAATGCAAAAAAAAAATAGCCGGCAAAGGATTTGAATTTTACAACTAAAAAAGCTTCAAAAGCGTGTTGTGTAACCTTCCATTTGTGTAGCGTTGAACGTTTAACAAGCCAGAAAAGCGTTGCCGCGTAACGCGTGGTATGTACTTCCACCTTAAATGTAAACGAACTTAACTACACTTTTATATTTTTTACAGGAGAAGCAAAAATCGTTAGATAGTCTGGCAATATCATAAATAATTCTATTAGATGATTATCTAGGAATATCACAGTCTTATCTTCTAGAAGTATTGCATTCGTTTTTCTTCGAAGTATCGCCCTGGCCGCACAATCTCTCCCGAAGGGAAAACTTTCGCAATATGAATATGATTGTTGCCGCAATAACATTTTTCTTCCAAGCAATACGATTTCGAATCATTTTCGTATTACTTTGCTTGTAGAACACTGTTTGCTCGTGTAACTTAAGTATAATTTAAATACACAAGGTTGGTCATTTAAATGTCTCTCAATTTTGTACTAAAAAAATTAATTCGGCGCTTAAAGATAAATTACATATAATTGAGAACTCAATTATTGGGCCTAAATGTGGTTATGCAGAATTTTAAATTTGCAGCTGATAAAACTTGTTTTTAGCTGGTGTTTTTACAAAAAAAAATCTTAAATTATTTTCTATTATTTAATTTATGTCATTTTAAAGCTATACACTGTGCTATTTAAAAAAGTATATTTTACCAACACTTCCCAGTAAAAAAAGACACTCCAAAGAAGTCATGAAAATGTAGAGTTTGCAGTCTGGAAGTAGTTCAAATTTCGATCCAATCTAATGATTTTTACATAGGGTTGTCATTGCAAGAAGTTCTCTTTTTCGATGCCTAGTCACCGAATTAGAAGCGATTTTAAGAAAAATTTCCTTTTTTGTGTTCTATGGTAATATTTTCATCTAGGAAAAACTTTTAAAAGTTACATATTTTAACAATTCGTTTCTTTTTATACGAATTTAAACGCGAAACAGTGTTTTCATGTAAATTTAAGCAAATAACTTCTAAATTTTAGGCCAAAATTTGTTCATAAATTTCTTTAAAAAAATCGATTTTTTGAAAATTTTGGTGAGTATTTACTAAAACTATGGAAAAACTACAAGGTTTTGTGTGATTAAAATAAACGTTTACTTGGTTTTCTGCTATCTATCGGCAAATTAAAAATATCGATTTTTTGGAAGCAATGAAAATGTGGTTCCTTCAGAATGACATTCATTTTTTTTTACTGGGTTTCATTTAAAACACAAGAATTTACTCTCCATCTCCAGCAATGCATCATCAAATATTCAACATTCATGAATACCTGCAAGTTATTTTAAATTCCCACATGTCTTTCTTACCACCCAACCCAATTCACCTTATTCAGTGGTGGACAAACACACACACACACACATACACATATAAATTTTCTACCACAAACTGCAAAATTGTGGTTGATCAATTTAAATAGAATGGAGAGAAACAATTCAAATTTAAATATAATTGAAAATTAAATTTAAAGACTTCAACATTTTAATTGTTGTTGTCTCTTTGAGTGAACGATGTAAATGTTTGAGAAAAGCAAATTAAATGTTACATTAAAATGCCTCTTAATCATTAGAACGCGTATGAATGTGTGAAAAACATTTGAAAATATTTTTTATTTGAATGAAATGTAAGTGACATAAATTCAACCACTGATTTTACCTTGTGCGGAATTTTATAAATTCGTTTTGTACTATTACAGCCCCCAAACATCAAAGTAATATTATTTAAAATAGTTTAGTTTAAAACTTCAAGAACTTACCTCAATTAAATTAGTTTTCCTTTAATTTTCCTATTTGTTTAAACCGCAGAATGTTTACCGATTGATGGGCTCAGTTGATGTCAATGTGAATTTTGTGGCAGCTGTTATTGTTGATGGTGACATTGGTGATAACAATGTTTAAATATCTTTTATACTTTTGTGTGTGAAATATTCAAATGTTTTTTTTAACGTAACCCCTTCTGTTTATTACTTGGACTCTTTTCTTTTGTTCATTTGTAATTTCAATAGCTAATTACATACGTTGCTGCTTTGGTGCAGTTATTGCTCGATTTTAAATCGTTTACAACATTTAAATTACGATGACAACTGTGATAGAAATTATTTTGCACAATATTAATAGAAATGTTGCACATATTGTAATTACTTTTAATTGTAATGATTTTTGTATAGTCGGGAGACCATCAGTATAATTACACTGATTATTGAGTGTGTTGTTGTGACTAATTAAAACACACGCTTGATAAAAATTTAATATGGTATTTGAAAGAATAACTTGTTTTATTCTGTAAATAAAGCGCACGAAAAAAATACACATTATTAGTTTTAGCGTTTTTTTTGCGGAGGTGAGAATAGAGATGACCACATGAGCCGAACACAAATAATAAGATGTTCCACACGCACCCCAAAAATTTTCTCAACACACAGAAAATCAAATTGAATAACAAAAATTATTTTTTTATATATTCAAATAAATATATACATATTTTTAACCCCCGATTAAAAAAAGGGGTGTTATAAGTTTGTAGTGTGTGTCTGTGTGTCTGTGTATCTGTGTGTCTGTCTGTGTCCACGTACAGGCCAAACGGCTGGACCGATTCATTTAGTTCTGTTTGAAAGATGACTTGATCGAGAGGGTTCTTAGCTATGTTTGAAGAAGATCGGTCCAGCCGTTTAGAAGATATAATATCTTTTATGAAAAAAGTCGGGGGTTTTTTTAAATTTTAAATTTTTGTTATTATTTAATTTCAGAACACTATCAACAAATTTGCGGGTGTTGCAAGTTTGGCGATACAAGATTTATTTTTTCATCAATTATACTAACTTTATATCAATTTTTCATTTCATGCACCAAATCTAGCAGATTTTAATTAAAATCTTTATGAAAATCTATACAGTTTACACGAAGTTTTTTTTTTGACATTTATGAAGACTTTTTATCCAAACAAAAAGGAAAATGTCCACAATTACAACAACTGCAATGTAGCTCATTCACACACCTTTTTAGGTAGACCGTAGCTAAATCAATCATCTTTTAAGCTGGGGTCACACGATTGGCACAATGTACCGAATTTCGTCTGCTCACTGAAATAAATTCATAAGTAACAAAGTAAATTTGCCTTATTTCTCAACTAACTGAAATATAATTACATAACTGCACCACACTGCATTAGTAATAAAGCCATATAGACTTATTCAAGAATTAATTAAGTAATAATGTCATTTTGTCTTATTAATTATGACTCTATCGCAGTGAGCCGACGAAAATTGGTACATTGTGCCAATCGTGTGACCCCAGCTTTACACAGAAACAAATAAGTTCCATTTTTGATAACAAAAATCCCGGTATCCAATAATTTTAATTTTCGAATTTTCTGTGATAAAGAAATCCGCTATATCAATAACAAAAATTATGAAAGAATAATATTTTTTTTTTCAATAAAATAAACATTTGAATTAATAAAATATCTTTATCTTTATTTCCAATTTAAGTAATTTTTTTATTAAAACTTGAGGAAATTTCGATATAAAATTTGTTTCATTCAATAAAAAATATCGTTGAAATTCTCGTAATTTTTAGCTTAATTTTATTTAAATCAATAAAAATACTATTTGAAATAAGAAAATTTTCAACAATTGCATTATTTAGTTTGATAAAATTTGTATTGAATTAAAAAATATAATTAAAATGATTTTTATATAAAATACCGAAGTACGTTTATTTGACACAATTAATGTCTTTATTTAATTTGAAAATTTGTTTTTTGGTTAAACATTATATATATATATATATATATATATATATATATATATATATATATATGCATTAACCCAAAAAATTTACGGTCTAATTCATAAAAAATATTTTGGGTTTATTACAAGTTTATTTGACAAATTCCCAATAAAAATATGTCAAATGCGTTTAATAAACCTGAAATATTTTTATGAATAAAGCAGTCAATAATTAGCTACAAAACTTCGTATGTTTATGGTAAGATTCTTAATACATCATCAAGAATCACAATATACAAACATCATAAATTTAAAAGCATCAAACAATAATCTCTATTAGAGTGATCGACTCGATTTTTCAACTCGTTTTAAAACCCGGATTTTTCACAATACGGTTGTCGATTTTTTCAAAATGAATATTTTTCATTATTAGTGTTTTTTATGGGAATTGTTACAATTTAAGTTTAAAATTTTTAAACGCACTAATAATCCCAAATTAATATTTTACTTATTAAGTAAAATATTTTTTTATTAAAAATACATTGAAATTGATTATTGAGGGGTTTAGCTGGATCCTATGCGCATTTCACTGTTGCTAATGCAGATCATCAGGGAACCTTTACCCAAAGCTTCTTAGAACAACTAGAGTTATTATATTATAAACTTTCATTTAAACAAATGAGAAGCTCAAGAAAAATAACAAAGTTGAAACAAGAACTCAATAATCGACATGTTTTTTATTTTCTTACTGTTTTTCTTACTGTTTTTCGATTGTCCAATAGTCCGGTTGTTTTACAATTTAAAAACCGGCTGAGTCGAATACTTTTCGATTTATACATTTTGCAATAAAATTAGTTTTTACTATATTAAAACTTAGAGGTGGTGGCAGGAGAATTAAATTGGCCTTATGGTGTACAATGGATGTCAAAATCCATTTGCAGAAAGTATTTTTTAGTTTTGTTGACATTTTGCTTCATATTTTATAAAAAGAGGTAGATATCCAGCTTATCCATACATTCATATGTATATACCATTATGGAATAAACTCCACATCATTTTTGGTATTTGAGGAAACTTGAGAAGAAATTCAAAAAATAAATTTTGCTCATATTTAAAGTGCTAACATGTTCTGGTTTTTTTCCGGTTTCCGGAAAAAGTCGAATAATCGATCACTCTAATCTCTATTACATGTATGTATGTATGTACACATACATACATACATACATACATACATACATATCTGTCGGCATTTACACGTATACAACACTATCATTTAGAATAAACAATAAAAATAGCAGAACAGTGCATTGCGTCAAACAACAAGCAACACACTTAAATAACAAATTCTTTCACCCGAACTCTGTTAAAGTTAAACTATGTGATATTTTAAAATGCGCGGTATTAATAAATATTGTATTAAGTTAATGACAAATATTATTGAAATTGATTTTTTTTTCGATAACATGGTTTTATTGAACCCCAGATATACCAAACGGACGACACAATCGTCCGTATTCTAGAATCTAAATATCAATAATTTTATTAAGATTCAAAAAAAAATTTATGTAAACGTCATAAATAATTCATTAAAGCACAGCCACACATACTTACATTCATACATATGAAACCAAAATCAAAGAATGCATGAAATTAAAAAAAAACATAAACAAAATCCCTTTAACCAAGCTAATTCAAGCTTTCGTACCATAAAAATAGGAGAGAGAAAATTGTTAGATCAAGAGAAATACTAACGGGTGTTTTTATTGAGGTATAGAACTTTAAGTTGGCATCACTTTTTTAACTGGCGGCCATTTTGTCAGCTGTCAAGTGATTAATATTTAGTTTGGTTTGCCATTTCATCATGAACAGGTTGACAAAAGAACAACGCTTGCAAATCGTGCAAATTTATTTCGAAAATAATGGTTCAGTTCGCGAAGTTTACCGCAAGCTCCGTCCATTTTATGGTCGACATAATCGTCCATCAGAGCAATTAATTCGGTTAACCATGAATCGTTTTCGCACTACGTTTACTCTATGTGATAATACGCATCCGCAGAGACGTCGAACAGTGCGCACCGAAGAAACAATTGCCGCTGTAGAGCAAAGTGTTGAAGAGGACCCGAATGAATCGATTCGCCACCGTGCACAGCAATTGGAGCTTTGTCCATCAACTTTATGGAAGATTTTGCGCAAAGATCTTGGCTTGCGACCTTACAAGATCCAGCTTGTGCAAGAATTAAAGCCGCGAGACCATGCAATGCGTCGTGATTTTGGTGTATGGGCCGAAAATGAGATTGATCTCGATGCTAATTTTCATCGCAAAATTTTGTTCAGTGATGAGGCTCATTTTTGGTTGAATGGCTACGTCAACAAGCAAAAGTGCCGCATTTGGAGTGAAGAGAATCCACATGACACCCTTGAGACGCCATTACATCCACAAAAACTGACTGTTTGGTGTGCTCTATGGGCTGGTGGAGTCATTGGGACATACTTCTTCCGAAATAATGCTGGAGAGTCAGTTACCGTTAATGGTGACCGGTATAGAGCCATGATAACCGACTATTTTGTTCCCGAATTGGATGGCATGAATGTGGATGAGTTGTGGTTCCAACAAGATGGAAACATTCGATGAGCGCATAATTTTGCGGAATGGACCTGTCAATTGGCCACCAAGATCGTGTGATTTGACACCATTGGATTATTTTCTTTGGGGATATGTGAAGTCGCTCGTCTACGCCAACAAACCAGAAACGTTAGGGGACTTGGAAGCCAACATTCGTGGCGTTATTGCCAACATACGGCCCCATATGCTCGAAAAAGTGGTTGAAAATTGGACCTGTAGAATTGGCTTTATTCGAGCCAGCCGCGGCGGCCACGTGTCCGAAATCATATTTAAACATTAATGGCATAAAATTATCCTTCCAATAAAGCCAAATTGATGGACATTAAAACGATTTTCTTGTGTTTTATTTCAATTCAAAGTTCTATACCTCTAAAAAAACACCCATTACAAACACAAACACAAACTCATGTTTTGTTTTTTTTTACTTGTAAGCTAATAAATACGTGGGTGGGTGGATGCATGTAGTAGTAGCAACTTTAAACGCTTATAGCTCCCAAAATACCAAACCGATTTCAATAAAGTATAGATTCTGCACATCTGTACAGAAAAATCTTTAAACCCATATCGGGCTATTACCGCCAAATAAGCTTAACCAACATGATTCTCGAAATTCTTTATTTTATAAAAATCATTAACTTCCCAGCAAAAAATTAGACATTACCATCTGAAATACTTGCCATATAATGACTTACTTTTTAGATTGCCAAATTCAAGTACTCGCTTACAAATAGAAAGCAGAGGCCTAATTCCCGCATTCGATTGCGAGCGAGTTATTACTCGAATGTGCGAGTTTTTTAACTTTTGGGATTTTCGCATTCGGTTTCGAATAACACATATCGAAATTTCTAATGACAGCATTCGATAACGTGCATACATTCGAATGCAACTGTTCGTGTTTTTACTCGCAAGCAAAAAGGCATTCGAAATCATGTTTAACATAGGAAAAGCGAAGAAAAAGTTAATGTATGTTCAATATTTGACTTACATATTTATTTATAAATGAATGAATGCATAAATGTAAGTATAAATAAATTCAGTAAAGTGCAACTATGACTCGTGCACATAGGGTTCCGTACGAACACTAGATATGTAATTTAATACAAACTTCATCCTATATAATATATAGTTTTGGCATTTTTTTCGTTTTTGGGGTCTTTTCGGTTTTTTTGTTTTGTCGTTTTTTGCGTTTTTTTCGGTTTTGGCGATTTTTTTAAGTTTTGGCTCTTTTTTAGTTTAGACACTTTATTTTCTTGTTTTGGCGATTTTTTCGGTTTTTTGGCGTTTTTTCATTTTGGCGTTTTTTTTATTTTTGGCGATTTTTTTTAATTTTTGCGATTTTTTGTCTATTTAAATTTTTTTTTTAGTTTTGGCTACATTTTCGAGTTTTGGCGATTTGTTTCAATTTTTTACGTTTTTTTTTATTTTGGCGTTTTTTTCATTTTGGTGATTTTTTCGAATTTGGCGATTTATTTTAGTGTTAGAATTTTTTTTTTTTAATTTTGGCGATTTTTTTCGTTTTGGCGATTTATTTTTAATTTTTGGCGGTTTTTTTTTTGTTTGGCGATTTTATAATTTTCGGTTTTTTTAGTTTTACCGTTTTTGAAAATTTCAAGTGTTTGCCTCTTACGGTTTCCAAGATATAGCAAATTGTCAAAATTACATAGTCAAAATTGCATTAACTGATGGACCACCCTTTAATTTAAATTTTTTAAATTTTAGTGTTAATTGTTGTAGTCTGTATAAAAATACACTAATTTTACAAATTTCCAGTTTCAATATACATATGTTCATACAATTGTATGTATATTACATGGGATTTTAACATATTTCTTTGCTAGTTTTGGAACACCCTTCAATTTTTAATTGTCATGTATTTGTTGTTGTAGCGGCCAAGGTTCTACATACTGTGTCCAAATTTCAGGTCTGTAGCTCTCACGGTTCCTGAGAAAATACCGTCTGACGGACAGACGGACAGCGTAGCGAAAACAATAGGGTTCCTTTTCACCTTTGGTGTACGGAACCCTAAAAAACAAATTAAAGAATTTCTAGTTGACTTTAAATATAATAAAACACACTGACCACAAACTTGCCAATTGGCAAATAATGTTTTGGCTAAGAGTTGTCGGGGAAAATAAAAAAAATCAACCAACTCTGGGAGCATCTAAATAACATATTAACTGCTTCTGGTCAACCAATAAAAGAATCTAAAATGTGACTAGTGCTCTATTCTCTAACTTTACACTAAGTTTTTATTAAGTTATTAATTAAATTAAAATGAAAATAACATTTATGTAGGTATATTCGTTTCTTTTTTCTGCATATAAGTACGTGTGTATGTACGTACATACATATGTTTTTGCACACATACACATATACAAACATGCTTTTGCTTACAATTTATTTAGTGTTGTGAAATGAATTTATATATAAATATATTTGCCTTTTTCCAACACTGAAACAAAAACTCGATTCGCTTGGTAACGAGTGACATCATCGGAAAATTTCTTGCCTTCGAAATTAATTTCTATTCGAATGCAATTCCGGTCACGAAAGCAGGAGTTAGGCCCCAGAAGTTGAACATATTCTTTGGATTTTAAAAGAAGACGTGAAAATATTACCAAAATAAGTAGTTATTTTAAATAAATTATAAATATTTCTAAATTGCCTACTTATTTATTTTAAACTAAAAAATAAGTACTTACATTTTGGAAAATAATTATTTAAATATAAGTGTTCTAAATATTTTTTTTTTTTTCATTTACGATTTTAATAAAAGTTCATCAATGAAAGCAATTGAAATTTTTCTAAATATAATATTTATAAGTAACAGTAGAGGCACTGATTGAGTTTATAAAAGAAATTTTACAAAATGGTGTATTTCGTAGTAAAACAATAAGTTCTTTTAAATTATTTAAATTTTTCTTAAAGTTATTATATGTATGTATATTTTATCAAACTGAGTTTTTAACCAAGACCTTCCATTTACTCAAACAACGGCATATTTAAAAAAAGTAGTTCAATCAAGAAAAAAATAACTATTTCCCACAACAGAAAATATAATTAATTCCTACAATAGACAACATAACTACTTCTCAAGAATCGATTATTTTAGTCTCACGCCTTGTTAAAATCATTAAGTTGGTAATCCAGTAAGGAACAGCTTCCACCAAAAATGCTTAATTCCAAACTCGATTACCTTTTTTGAAATTTTTTGCTGGGTTGTTATCATTTGCATTATCTGTCAAAATTTCATAGCCATAGGACAAACCGTTTCAATTTTATAGCAAAAACAATTTAAGCTTAAGTACACATTATATTTTGTTTACACTTTTTGTAACAGCGGCTTCTTACTTAAGCTAAAATTTTCTTTTGAAAATAAAACAAAATTTAAAAATATTATATAATAATATTTGAAATTCGTGTTTAATCAAGATGGAAGAGGTAAAAAAATATATTGTTCTAGTACATACATATGTACATATGTAAGTATGTGGATGCACTATAATGCTTTCTTCTAGAATTGTGTTCGGAATGCGCTTGTTCCATATAGCGACTTTGAAACATCTTCCACAATGGATATTGAAGAAGAAACATGTGTGGGGAAAAGAGGTTATAAGAAGCAGAGACAATTACCCAAAAGACTACAAAATCTTAAAATATGCGATAGAAGTGTTTTGCCTAACCCTTGTAGAAATAAAAAATGTGGAAATTCATGTAGCTGTAACTTTACAGAATCCGATAGAATACAATTAAATGAAAATTTTTCTGCTATTAGTAACAAAATGAGGCAAAAAAGTTGGCTGAATTCATGTATGAAAAGAAAGAGTCAGCATTAAAAGACGAAAAGGATATGAAAGCAGAAGACGGTATAGTTATAATTATGTCATTACTATTAATGATAATTGTTTTAAAGTGTGTCAGCAATTTTTATTAAAAACTCTACATATTTCTCAAATGTTTTTAAAGTCAGCTAGACAAAATTTAAATATATCTAACGTACATAAAAAAAATCCATTCCACATAATAATGCATTAAACACATTCACCACAGCAAGCTACCGACTACCAAATGTCAAGGATAGAATACACATGTTTATATGAGAATAATTCTTTTGAAGACAGCAAGGCCATGTTGACAGGTTGGTGTATATGCTGATTTTGTCGTTGTAGTCCAATTAAACTAATTTCTATTTCATTGGCTACAGTATTGCCAGTATAATAAAAAATGTTGAATGAATGATTTTGTACAATTATTTCATATTATTTAACAGAAATAATGTCCAAAAATTGATGTTAAGAATAAATTGATTCATTTTTGTACTTTTACGTGAAATAAGTACATTTTAAAAGAGTAATTAATTTTTATAAATGCAAAACATATAAAAGTGGCAATACTGAACTATGTATTTGTACGTGAATATTAACTGCAGATGGTGCTGCTGCCGTCTCCAAAATAATTAAGTACCCGGCTACGAGGCGACAAATGCTGCTAGCAGCATTTGAAGTCGTGTGTTCGTGTAGCCTGCTGCGCTGAATGTGTTTAATGCTTAAGTCTAATGAAGCTCACGTATCTTTATTAAAATCCTTCATTGAGAAATTGCCAGCGGTTCTCTCTCACTACTGTCGGAATAAAAGCAGTAAATTATATTTACCTCAGAAATTTCGGAATATAAAAGGCGTATATAAGTTTTATACTCAGCATTTGAAAACTATAAACAAAGAATCTTGTCGGCTGTCACTAAGAGTATTTTGTACACTCAAAATATTCCATGCTTAAAAATACGAAACATTTTTTCATAATTTAATTTTTGTTCAATAAACGAAGATTTTGTACATTTTACGAAAATATTTGTAGCATGTGCAGGAAAACAGATTTTGTAATTCTACGAATTTCGTTAAGTTACAAAAATTATTTCGTACAATTATTTTGTATATTGTACAACATTTTTCATTTATTTTATTGAACTTAAGAGAAAATAAAAAATATTTTATAAAATTAGAAATTTCGTAAAATAAACAAATTTTGTTTTGTTATCATTTTCTTTGCAGTACAAAATTATTCTTAAATCTATACAAGTTTCGTGAATATTACGAAAGAAAAATTTTTAAATGTAAGAATAAAAACTGTTGTTTTGTTTTACCTTTTTTAACATTTTCCTCGTTTGTTTTCCTGTCATTGTATACAAATATTGTATAAAAAATTATTGAATATATCCAATTAAAATAAAAAAATTTTGTAATAAAAAATTACTTTTTTTTATGTGTAAAACATCTATACGCTAGGGGGTAAAAATCTTTTGACTTTGATTTCTTTGCTGAGATTTCTTTGCTGAGATTTCTTTGCTTTTTGCTTTTGCTTTGTCCCTATTTACACTATGCAAGTCTTATTGCTAAGCTGATTAGTTTATTAGGAGAGAGAGACGGGGGGAAAGGAAACGTTTCTGTTCCCCTCTTCTCTCTCTCTGTGAAACTAATCAGCTTAGCAATAAGACTTGCACAGTGTGATTTGGGACTTTGCATTGTCAAATCGGTATGAGCTATGTATGAGTGTATTAGTGTTTGAAAGAAGCAATACCAAGCAGAGAAACAAGTCGGCCGGCTCGAAGCCGACGGTGCGCCGCCGCCGGTTATTTTTCTGTATATTTCCGTACACCAAAGCTGATAATGAACCGTAAGAGCTACGGACTTGAAATTTGGACACAATGTGTAGACATTTGGCCACTACAACAACAAATACATGAGAGTTAAAAACTAAAGGGTGTTACAAAACGAGCAACGAAAAATTTTAAAATCCCATGTAATATACATACAATTGTATGTACATATATACACTTTTATACAGACTACAACAATTAACACAAAATTTAAAAAATTTAAATCAATGGGTGTTCCATCAGTTAATGCAATTTTGACTTTGTAATTTTGACAACTTGCTGTATCTTGGAAACCGTAAGAGTAAAACTCTTGAAATTTTCAAAAACGGTAAAACTAAAAAATCAAAAAAATATAAAATCGCCAAAACGAAAAAAAAGCACCAAATTAAAAAAAATCTCTAGGACTAAAATAAATCGCGAAAAACCGCAAAAATCGCCAAAATTAAAAAACAATCCTTAAACAAAAAAATCGCCAATATGAAAAAATCGCCAAAATGAAAAAATCGCCTAAATAAAAAAACCCCAAAAACAGAAAAAAATCGCCAAAATGAAAAAAACCCAAAAAACAGAAAAAATCGCCAAAATGAAAAAATCGCCAAAATGAAGAAATCGCCAAAATTAAAAAAAAAAATTGCGAAAATTAAAAAAACCCAGAAAGAGAAAAAAACGCCAAAACGAGAAAAAAGCGATAAAACTGAAAAAATCGTTTAAACTGAAAAAACTTAAAAAATTAAGAAAGCTAAATCAAAAAAAATTATCAAAACCGAACGTGCGCGAGTCAAAGTCGCACTTTACTGAATTTATTTAAATGGCAATGTGTACACAACAACAAGAACAGCAACAACTAAACGAGGAACAACAGGAATTAAAAATTAAAAAGTAAAAGCAAAGGCATTTACCATAGATGAGCACTGCAGTACCACTAAAGTTTTAGTAAAAACAAAAAAAATTTTACTGATTACTAAAATTTTTTTCTACAATTTTTTTAAATTGCCTAAATGATTTGTTATATGATGAGGTGCATTGAATTTTCAGTATCACTAATGCCCGTATTCATAATGAAACTCTACCAAGTGGCTAAATGTTTTTCATACAAAAGTTTCAAAATTTGAATGAAAAAACTTTGCCACTTGCTACAATTTTATTATGATTACGGTCCTACGATTTTACTGGTAATGCAAATTAAATTTCATTAGCAGTAAAAATTTACTGAATTTTTTTAGTAATCAGTAAATTTACTGCTTACTGCAATTTTGAATGCAGTACATATACATATACTGCAGTGTGCCCATTTACTAACCAAATAAGTTTAATAAAACAAACAAAAACCAACAAATTCATATGTATTTACAATATTGAAAGTTTTGATACTTTTGATTAATTAATTTAAAAAAAGATACTAAAAGCATAAGTACTTCCAACTTAAAAAAAAAAATTTCATTACTAGATGTTTACACATCTCCTCTGTAATCGAACTCACATTGCTTTATCTACCAAGACAACTGGGACGAAGGACAAATCTCGTCCACGGCACAACAACGAAAAAGTAACATATCTTGTACTTGATAATTGGTTAATTGGTTGGATATTGGCTTGTGTAAAGAGAGATAAATTTGTTTTTCCGTCGTTCATCGGCGTAGGTTAGGAAGGGTGGTGATATGCCGCACCACCACTCGGAGACCGAATTGGGTCCATTGTGATTTCATCGGCGTAAGAAATAGAAATAAGTCTATCGCAGAGCTCGTCATGCACAATAAATATTTTTGGACGGTGGTGTGTTAATTTGCATATGAACAAATGTGTTTTATTATCTATGACGAAATTCGTTGTTCGTCCCAGTTGTATTCCCAGTTTAATTCGTAAGTTTCAGTGCAAACTATGTATGTATGTATGTGTATGTGATGTATGAAGAATACAGAGGCTGCAAAAATTCCTCTTAAATTATATTTTACTTTCCATAATTATTACAACCTTCAATTCCAAGAATTACAGATTTTTCCACAAAATTATTTTTTAATTTTTTTGCAGCTTTTTATATTTTACAGATTTTAGGTTTATACAAAATTTCGTATATTACACAAAATTTCTTTTCATTATTCACGAATTTCTTTTGTAAAATAAGCATTACGTTTCGTAAAAGTACAAAAAAAAATTTGTAAAAATACAAAATTTTTTTATTTGCAGACAAAATGTATTTCGTAAAATATACAAATATCATTTGTACTATCTACGAAGCATTTCGTACCGTAAAAACAACGAATATTTTCGTAAAATAAAACACATTTTTCGTTTATTTTACCTATGAAATATTTTGAGTGTAGTATTTTTAAAAACGACTTTCTATTTAAGCTTCCATCTACCTAAGAAAGATAAATGTGTCACATGTAAAAATTTTAAGAATTTAAATGACGAATCAAAAATTAAATTGCAATCAACATAAGAGTATCTAATGCACATGATGGATAAAGAAAATTCTAACAAGATTTTTTTGAAGGGCAGCAAAAGACTAAAATAAATTCATCGTTTTTATGTACAAGTTTCGATCTACAAAAAGTATTAAATACTCCCCCACGGAAAAGCTGAAAGTAACACTGTTCTATGCACGAAAATATGCATTTTACAACGAAAGTTTTTATGAAAGTGGCACCAGAGACGGTTAGTGTTTTTTGTGGGGAGAATGTGATGGAAAAAGAGACTGTAGCGAAATCTCAACAATTATTTTTCAATAAATATTGAAAATTTGTAGATGAAATAAAAACTCACTCGTATGTTAGTCGTTATTGTGACAGTTGTGCGGGGCAAAATCGAAATAGAGCTTTACTTGCCACTTTTGCTCATTTTATTTAAAACTCAAATTATATACAAAATATAAAAATCACTTATTTTTTGCCTGGACATACTATGATGCCCGTTGATTCTGTTTATAGCACAATTGTATCTTTTACCCGTGGTGCAACTGTTTGGGCACCAAGTGAATGGTATACAATAATATCTAACTCTAGGAATAATCCAAAAAAATATGAGTTTGTTGAGATGAATTATGATGATTTTTAAAATTGGAAAACATTTTCGCAGGCTTTGTTTCCCAACCCAACAAAAATTTTGTTTAAAAATTTACGCTCTGCCTTATTAAAAAAAAAAATAAATCGTCCATGATTCTAAAATATGGCTATTTGGATGACTCTGAAATAATTTGTTATGATCTAAATTCTATTAAGCGATCCAGGCGAAACACTGATATTGTTGGCAGTGGTCCAGTTCAATTACATAGCAATTTATTAACAATTTCTTCATAAAAGTACATGGATTTGAAAACACTTTGCGTCAATAAAACTATACCCAGCAAATTCCACACTGCATTTTTAAATTTCCAATATGATAAGTCTGTAAAGGATTCACTACCTGAAACCGATCAAGAAGACAATAATTAATAATTTTGAAGACACATTTACGTAAAAAACTGATAATAATACCTTGTGAAATATATCACTTTTAGAATAACGTACTTCACTTAATTTTTTTTGGTAAAGTTTTTCACAAATGAATTAATCTACATATGTATATGTATGTATGTAGTTGCACATTTCTAAAATAATTACTATATATTTATAAGAAATAAATAAAAGAAACAGAATACATACATAGAAAAACATAACATACATTTTTATTTTTTTAAATATTTTTTAGCTTAACCAACACAAACATCAGAAGTAGGTCGACAGGGTGACAGATGTGCAATTGTTTTACGTGAGTACCTGCCATTATGGCCTAATCTTACGTGTGCCAAAGCACTGGGTGTGGGTTAGACGCCAGACCAACGCCCCCATGCACCCTTTTAGAATGAACCTATGGCCCACTCCACAAGGCACATAGGTTACAATCTTTGAATATAGTTATTCCTGTTCTATATTCAAGTACCTTGCTGAGGTAATTTGAGCTATATAAACTCTGCTGCTATGTCCGTGTCCATAGCAGCTTCTGTTGAATGGCAACAGCACACCAACACCAACCACTAGCATTGATTTCACACTGGGAAGCCAAGACTATTCTCCCAGCGATTTTGGTAGCAACCACAACCACCACGATAATTCTCCGGCTTCCACGCTATGGTGTTGTGTATACACCTTAGCGAGGTCCCCAAGAAAATTCCTCAACCATTGCCGGCACAGCTAACCACTCATCCATAATGAACGCATGCCTGTGTCGCCAAATAACCAGTGCCTACTCCACACATACCAAAATCATCCCTTTAACACCGTGGGGAAGGACGAACTCGACATTTTAGCAAAGGAAACTGACGACCGCTACATGCACTCAAAACTTCACAGCAGCGAGGACCACTTACGCGAGAAGAACGCAAGCTCGCCGCCAAGATCCTGTGCCTACTACAGTCGATCATGCTTGATAAACGCCCCTTGAACACAGGAGGTAGGACGCACAACTATTTTAGCACAGAATCTTGACAACCGCAATGCATTTATCTCTAAGCAGCCCAGCTGTCGGGCAACCGGCACCCGTGGTACCAGAAGTAGCCTCTGGTTAGACCTCGAAGTTCCACCACAAGGGCTTCACCTCTATCGTCTTTTGAACTCAGGGGCAGTTCTAGGTGACGCTGCACCTAACTGACAACAACGAGCGTACAATATTTGTTTTCCTTTTATATATATGTGCACATCCTTTGCTCTGTTTGTATTCAGAGAAATAAGTTTTACGGGTAATGAGCCAAAGGTCCGTCAGTGGAAAAAGCTACATTACCCTAGCTGGGGCACCGGGATTGCCACACCCGTAGTCTATAAATAGACTCCCCTGGGGGTCGACAGGGTGACAGCAAAAAAAAAAGCTTAAGGAACAAAAATCACCGTTATTATGCTAATAAAGGGTATCCCAACAAGAACGCAAGATTTAAATTTGGCGCCATTCGAAGTGTCATTGTTTGACATTTGAACAATTGTTATTGTTTGCTAGTAGAAGGTACGAGGTTAGTAAAAATGGAGCGCTACACGAATGAACAACGCACTCTCATTGTGTAATTGTTTTACCAAAATGGGGAAAGTTTTGCGGCTACAGTTCGCAAATTTGCGATCAATTTGGGGTCACAATAATGTTCCAAAAGAGTCAACTGTAAAGAGATTAATGGATAAATTTGCCGAAACTGGGTCTGTTAGTGATGTAAAGACAACAACGCGCCTTCGACCAGGTCGATCGACCGAAAATGTCGCAGCTGTACGTGATGATGTCGCTCAAACGCAGGTCAAGCGCAAACAGTCAATGGTGTTCGGTATCGTGAAATGATAACCAGTTTTTTCGTGCCTAGAATTGAAGAAATGAATGTGGAGGGCATGTGGTTTCAACAAGACGGCGCCACATGTCATACCGCCAGAGAAACAATTCAATTGCTACATCAGTCATTTCCCGGTCGTGTTGTTTCGCGTTTTGGAGACCAGAATTGGCCGCCTAGGTCGTGCGATTTAACACCATTACACTTTTTTCTTTGGGGTTTTTTGAAGTCGATGGTTTACGCGAATAAGCCGACGACGACTCAAGCCTTAAAAGAGGAAATTGGACGCTGCATTAATAAAATACCGCAGCACTTATGCAAAACGGCCATTGAAAATTTCATTAAAAGATCGCGTGTGTGCCAGCAAAGAAGCGGCGGCCATCTGCCCGATTTGTTGTTCCACACATAACCTCATTTTGTCTACTTTACGGTATCATAAAGTTTCACGAAGTTTTTTTTAAGTCTGTGTTTTATTTAAAATTTAAATCTTGCGTTCTTGTTGGGACACCCTTTATTTATTTAAAATTCGTTGCGTTACTTATATTTAGCTTAGTAACACCCAAATATTAAAATTCAATGAATTAACTGAAATATCAGCGAAGATAATAAAAAAAACCTTCTCCTGTAAAGTTTTTTTTTTTTTTTGATTTTGTTACTTAAGCTTTTCGTGCGGTTATGACTCGATTTAATCTTTTTAAATTCGGTTCAGTACTACCAGCATAAAAGATTTTACAAAACACATGTTTGCCTATTAATTATATAGATAATTCTTGTCTATTTCTTTCTGTGTATATAAATTGTTATCCAGGGTAATAAAAATAATATAAAACTATTAGACTACTGACAAATTCGATTTCGTTTGGTATGGGAAATTTAGTAAAAATTAGCTAGATTTAGCTCGAAATCTCGTGAGTAAATAAGTAGATTTCGAGACAATCTTAATGGCACATTAATTAAGAAATTATCTCCAGATTAAAAAATCATTAAACATTTTATATTAATTGTGATAGGTGCAGCTCCGTCCACTTCTTAGAATCATATGTTGCGGCATTACAGGAGCTCAATGAGCATGCCAAGTTTTGTAGAAAGAGTTTGGGTGGGAATAAATGAAATTATTGTACAAGTGGCTATTCATTGTAATGTAATGTAATGTACATAAACCTCACACAACCAAATTGAGAACCTGTTTCTTCGATTAGTTATACATGATTCATATAAATCGTGAAGTTCACAGGGCGGTAAGGGAGTTTTTCATTTTTTATCTTCCAGTAGAATTATTAAGCGGAAATTCCTGCAATTAGTTTATTTAGGACCAAGTAAATGACAGAATTTTCTGCAATTTATCCGAATGTTTAATATTACTAATAAAACTTTATGGCACAAGTTTCAGAAATTTTACTTTTCACCGGAAACGTTTCACTTGTATTGTCTGTCGTTAACATTAACATTGTTTAACAAAAGGCCGTAAAGATTTAAAAGCTCGATTACCATTATGTCAAACACCATTTGTAGCGAATTTAATCTATGAAATTTTCCAAGAAACAATAGAGGTAGAAAATTCCAAGAGATTTTGGTACAATATGTATGAGATAAATAAACTTATGCAAATGAAAAGTTTATATTTGCGTAGTGCTTTCTTCAGGCCAAATTAGTTTAATTAAATTAATGTTCTTCAGCTTCCCTTTTCAAACTGTTCTCTTGCGTTTCATTCTCATTTTTTTTTTTGTTATTAAAACAAAACCTACATATTTTTTTGTTGTGTGAGTGTCTTATAAGCATAAAAATTTAAGCTACCGGCCATTTAATTGTGCATCCGTTTCGCGACTGACACAGTATCCTAGATTTAAAATATTAAACATGATTACATTTTTCATACTGTTTTTTATGTTTCCTATCGTACACTAACTTCGAAGAACAGACACTTGAAAAGATTTATAGGTTCGTAGGAATGTATTTTTACTTAAAGGCGCACGAAGAGAGTGAGCAAAGATAAGAGAGCACGATGAATATTGTGCCGCAGACTCGTGATTGCCACGACAAGTAGATGTCATAATTTTCATAAGAAAAATAAATATACTGCTTCCAACAATAATATTGTGAGGATAATTTAATTAAGGATTTTAATTATGAGCTGCAAAAGCAGCAAAGGGAAAAACACATGTGTACGTAAAAACTCTAGTCTGTCTTTATTTCTTAGCAGGTACATACATATCATCACCTAAAGTCCAAAAAGCCGTAACAACCAAAAAATTCAAAATACACTTTTTGATTGATTATGATGCGAGTAACCAAAATACAACTTTTCCTAAAATTTCAAAATGTTAAAAAATACCGATTTTATTCATTATTCAATTTGGCACCTATCAAATAAATAGTCTTAAATTTATTTTGTTTTTTTGCTTCTCCTGTATAAAAGTAAAAAGTGTACTTACGGCTTTTTGGATTTTTGGTGACGATATGTAATCTTAAAAATATGTTTATGTACATGTACAAGTTTATAATTATGGTCGTCTGTTTTTCGCTGCTCCTTTCGTTTTTTATGTTCGTGCCTACTTTCGTATGCTGTAAGAGTATGAGGGAATGGCAAGAAAAGTAAATGTGTGAAAGGAAATGCTATGCAACCGCCCATATATTTTTATTCGTTCGTATACAGACGAGTTTTCTTTTATTAATTTTTATATGTAGGACTTGTTTAAGCTCTTTTCAGGCCAACTTGTTCTCAATATTTTCATGTTTGTTTTTAAATTTTTTTATATTTCTCAATATTTTCTTTAACTGTTTTATTCTACATATTCGTTTCAGTTTTATCTTCATCTCCTTTTACAGCTTTAAGGTTATGTGCTTTTCTAAGCATTAGCTTCAACTGCATGATAAAAAAGTGAAATTTCGGTATTTGTAATTTGTACATAATTTGTGAGCAATTTCTAAAGGATTAAGTATATTTATAAAAGATTAAAAGCAGGTGTTGCACGAACTTCAAGATATCATTATTATTTCCTTTTTTCTTGAAGTCCTGTAAATAAGTTTTAATAAAAAAATCTCTTAACAAAAGAAAGAAAGCTTGAGAAAAATACTATAATAAGCTTACTAACGTAAGCTTCAAGCTTGAAAAAGTATTATAAATATTTGAAAAAAGTTTTCGTAACAATTGTAGAGAAATCGAAACGGAACCGTCGCGATAATATTACATATGTATAATTACTATAAGCTTATCCTTGCAATTGTATAATAAGCTTACGAAAATAATATTGAAATAAGAAGAAGAAAAAACAAAGGAATATTAACAACTTTGAAAGTTATTTGCTGGTGATTCAACGTTGTCTATGTGCATTTCATTGTTGCTGTAACAAATCATCAGTAGACTTCAACCACACATCCCGAACAGTCACAAACCTCTTATCTTATGCAGGGACTTCCAAAAACTATTTGAGAATTCACAAATAATAATATTTTTGAAAATTACAAAAGAAAAATAAGCTTAGAAGGATTTCTAATTGTATAAAGGTGTAGAAAAATAGAATAGATTCATATCGGATATAAATTATTTGTTGCGTTTTGTATAAGTATCTAAGCCTACTACGCTTATTTTTCTTTTGTGAGCAATTCGGCTATATGAAATGAAGTTTGAAATTGAAGTTTGAAGAACTGATTTACTCACTTCCATGATGCTTCAAAATTATTTCTTATATCAAAAAATCTATATATTTAAAAATTTTAAATATACATATATAAATTTTTACGTTTTCGTTTCGTTCGTTTAAAAAAAAATCATATTTACATATATGCATACATATGTATGTATACATACACACAATAATTTTATTTTTTGTTAAATTTGTACATAGTCCCAGTGAGCGGGCGATATTGATTATGAGGATCCAAGAGAATTTTAATAATTCCAGCTTCAGTCATTTTTATTGGCCGATTTCGTGTAATTTTTTTTTTTTTGAGTTCTGAAAAATTTCCAGGTTTTTTCCCATAATTTTCACAAACATTGCTTTGCTAACACCAATTTTTCTCCTATGCATTCTCGAAAATTGAATTGATATATCTTTCAGTCAACTTTAGCTTAATTTTGTTTATTTAATAACTCTAGTTTTTGGTATTTTTCTTCTTATTAAGCGGCAGCAATGGCTCATTAAACATTTAACAGACTCTGCTATTAAAAAATGCATTTAAACAATATTCTAGACTTTTTGAAGCGACATCAAAAGGAAAAGCAATGATTGTAGCTGGAACCTACTAACTGCAAAAACCACATTTAAACTTGCTCTGAGTGGCTGCTTAGCAGAGCTGTAAAAGATTGCAATCAATTTAATTGCAATCACTTGATTTCACGTCACTGATTTCTAATTTTTTGATTGCAATCATGATTTCAATTTGAAATCATGAAAGCAATTTACTATTTTGATTGCAATCAATTTTTTTGAAATTAATTTATACATCAGTTAAATCTTAATTGCAATCAAAATGGAATCAGAATCAAAATAATCGTTCTCTTCAAACGAAACTCCTTCTTCTAGAAATAAATCTGATTCTGATAATTTTGAATTGCCAATAATGGTAATTTTTTTTTGAAAAATGTTTTAAAATTACTGAACATAATTTTTAACTGCAATCCGATAAGCTTTAAATATTTTATAATATAATCTACTTTGCGGGAATTTTTTTTAATGTTATGTTTGTTATCACTTTTCCCAATAAAGACACGAAATTAACATTTTTATTTTCACTTTTCCGCTTAAGATTTGCATTAGAATTTGTTGGTTTCCACCACAAATTTAGTGGTTTCTACTAAAATCTGGGGCTTTTCACTATTACTATGGAGGATCCTATAGCCCGTGCATTTTCAGGACACAAAGGTCAAAACCGCAAGCTTAAACTCAACATCTCTAAGCACTCTAAAATATTTTATTGAATGCTACCCCTTTAGATTTAATTTCAGGCAAATTGATTGAAATCCTATGATTTCAACAAAAATTTGATTGCAATCAAACTGATTGCAATTAAATTGATTGCAATCAATGATTTCTAAAAAAAAATGATTTCAAAATTATTGCAATCACGAAAGATTGCAATCTTATAATGATTTCATTTTGAAATCTGAAATCATTTTGAAATCAAAAGAATGAAATCAGTATGGCTGAAATCAATTTGATTGCAATCACAATTGATTGCAATTTTTTACATCTCTGCAGCGTAGCTTGAATTTGTAATACGATCTCGTAAACCAATCCTGAGCATTGCTTTCGCTAATTACTATATCTTTCTTTGTTTGTACAAAGAAAGAACAAATCTGTCTATGTTATAAATTAAATCAAAATTACTTCTAAGTTTCAGAGAGAAGTAGAGATTTTTCCACTTACCACCCTCATAGACCTAGCACAATATAAAAACACCAAAAAAAAAAACACTTCATTGAAAAAAAAAATAAACACAACTTCCAATTTTGTTTTTTAATTTTTTATCTATTTGTTGTTGTACTATACACTTTGTTCATGTGAAATATTTAAAATGTCAGATGTCATGAACCAGCAGACCGAATAAAGGAATTCAAATGAAACATCTATATAATAGCCCGAATATGAATTCCGTGGAGCCTAATTATAAGATAACATCAAAAAATGCACTTATTTCTATATATTAAATTAAAAGAAAAAAAATCACAACTATACCTGCCTAGACAAATTTTTTATGAATTATTTAAAATTAAAATAAAAATGGTTATGACATTAATAACAACTTTTTAATATTATTAGTGCCAAATTTTATTTTTTTTCTCTACATATGACTAAATTTTTATAAAATGGACTTAATTACCTATTAAATTATCTTTATATTTGTAAATATTTAATGTTTTAAGCCAGCTACGTCCAAGCCATATACAGAATGTGTAAACTTTTACAAAAGAGCTTTTTTTAAACTTACTTACATTTTTCTGAAAAAGTTATTATTTATTTAATCAAACTGGTTTTTTAATCAAGATCTTTCATTTACTCAAACAACGGCATATTTGAAAAAAAGTAATTTATTTTTCGCCTAAAAAAAAGTAGTTCCATCAAGAAAAAAAATAACTATATCACACAACGAAAAAAATAATTAGTTCCTACAATAAACAATATAACTACTTCTCAAGAATCTATTATTTCAAGTTCAGGCCTTGCTAAAATAATTAAATTGGTAATCCAGTAAAGAACAGCTTCCACCAAAAATACTTAATTCCAAACTCGATTACCTTTTTTGAAATTTTTTGCTGGGATGTAGCTGTTTTAAACAATGAAAAAATAGCCTCAAATATATTCGTATTGTCAAATTTACCTTTTCGCATATAAGTACGTATGAGTAATATATTATTCCTAATCAGTATTACTTGTACATCCTCATATGCAAAAGGGTAAATGGGGAATCAATTTGACAACACGAACTTATTTGATCCCAGCAAAAAATTACACATTACCATTAGAACTACTTGCCATATAATGACTTACTTTTCTGATTGCCAAATTTCATTACTCGCTTACAAATCACATTACGTAAAATTTAAAAAATGAAGTGCAAGTTGCTAAATGAAGAGAATGATTATTTTAGATTTAA
The DNA here is from genome assembly GCA_949987645.1 of Tachina grossa. Taxonomy (NCBI): domain Eukaryota; kingdom Metazoa; phylum Arthropoda; class Insecta; order Diptera; family Tachinidae; genus Tachina; species Tachina grossa. Next base: position 58,861,456 of record OX465274.1, read on the forward strand.
CAGATTACGTGAAATGTTGACAAATAAAAAAAGTAAGTACTGCCCAAGAATCGATTATTTTAGTCTCACGCCTTGTTAAAATCATTAAGTTGGTAATCCAGTAGGGAAGAACTTCCACCAAAAATGCTTAATTACACACTCGATTACCTTTTTTGAAATTTTTTACTGGGATTCTTTATTTCTCATTGTTTGAAACAGTACATAGTATGTATATTTTACCACTTCATAGGCAATTAAGTGCACTTTAAAAATTTTTATAAAAATGTTTTCCTTTATCAATTGAAACAGTGTTTTAAAAGATCACTGTTTAGACCAATGATGGACGTATATATAAAAAATCGTAATATTTTGCACAAATTTTAAACCCTGGACCTAAGAAAAGAAAAATGTAAAGTTTTTTTTAATATAATGCACAATATATCTCTGAAAACAGATTGGCTAGAATAATAAAAAAGCTATATTTGTAATGAGCGCACAAAAGTACAGAAGGATAAATTATTTTAGTTTAAAACTATTATAATAAAAAAATTTAAGGACTAAACTAAAAACACACGACTTTTAAGGACCTTGCAACAGCAAGATATCCTGGTATCATCCCTACCATATCAAATTATGCAATATGCGAAATTCATTTTATTTTTATACATTATCTTGGTAAGTTTATTTTGTACGATATGCCTCCTTCTAAAACGCTGAAGTTCTCATAGATAACAGATAATTCATGCCCCTATCACGGTTTTCAACTTTTAAAATAGTTTGGTTGGGATTGATATATTATACTATATGAGAATTCATAAAATAATAATACTTTTAAAAATCAAAAAAGAAAAAATAAGCTTATAGTTTTTGAAAGTCTATGCATAAGGTAAGAGGTTTCTGACTGTTTAAAATTTGTGGTTAGGGTCTACTGATGATTTGATTCAAGCGCCAATGAAATACGTATATAGACATGCTAAACTACCAGCAAATAAATTTCAATTGTTTTGTATACACTTCTGACAATATGTCAAATAATAAATTTTCTTTAGATTTACTTTGTTAATATTTTATGTTTTAAATCTAGTTTGTTATTATTTTTAATGTTTTAAGGGCCTAATTTTGTAAAACGCAACGCCAAGCATTGACAAATTTTATATGGAAAAAATTTAAATTACAAAACAAAATACATACAAAATTTGTCAAAGCTAAGCGGTGCGTTTTACAAAATTAAAACAAAACAATTAAAACCATTGAATTTTGCTTTATGCTGACCAACATAAATTCCTTAAACATACGATTATTAATAAATAAAGTTCTTATATAACAGTACAGTGGTGAGCATTACTACACACACATTATACATTGTTTATAGTGGTCAGTATAAGTCAATGATGTCAGTTTCATGGCACAATTGTGCAAACTAAAATCACAATTCCCTTTCATTTAGTCGTCAATGAAACAGCGACGATAACACATGCGCAGCGGGCGTATTAAATTCTTTATAGATACAGTGAAAGAAAAAAAGTGGTATGCGAAAAATATTCTATGATCAGTAATGCTTTTTGCGACATTCAATGTATTTTATGTTAAAAAACTTTTAAGAAAAGAAATGAATATATATTAAAAAGACATTTTGGTTTTTTTTTTTTGGAGCAGCTTCACTAATATCATTTAATATCAAAACTTAAAAGACCAATAACTCGGAAAATATTGGTCGCAGCCAATTTTTTTGTTTCATTTCTTCTTCTTATTTTTCAAGTTTCTATCAGATAAGCTATTTAAAAATTTATTTTTGGAATTTCTTCACAGTTTCCTATGAACAGTTTACAGCGCCGTAACTCGGAAAATATGGGTCGCCCGCAACTTTTTTATTTAATTTTTATTCCTTATTTTTTAATTTTCTACTATATAGACTCCTTTTTATATATTTTGAGCTGCTTCACTAAGCTGCATTTGTTGCAAATATTTATTTTTTTCGATGTACTTCAGAGACGAATGAGACAGCTTTTCTCACACATACAACTATAGTTTTATTTTTGACACCACTGGTATAAGTGTACACACATACTACAATAGCCATACTCCTCATTACATAGGTATGTATGCGCATACGTATTGATACGAATATCTATAGCACATTAGTTTGATCGAACTGACACCTATCAATATGTGCATTTATTTGTGTTGATAGCTATAGATAGGCATGCCTTTATGTAAGCGTGCTTGTTGATGCGAATGTGCTATAATACTCATACTCGTTGGAGTATCGATATGTATTGAGCGTTAAAAAAGTAACATCTTGGCTTTCTCTGGTACCTAGTAGTGCGTTGCATATAGTTTTTATAAAACTTATACACTTTGTCGTGTAGATTGAAAGCACTCAATTTCTATTTCAGAAAGTGTTCCCTTTTCTGTTGCTATTATGAATATGTTTAATTTTTAGGTTTTGGAAAAAAATTATCTTTAATAATTTTGAAGATTTATGTATATATTTGGTAAAAAAAACCTTGAATATAAAAGGCAGATATTCTAAAGAAAATAACTCAACAATAGTAGCAGTTAGAGTTAGTATTAGACTTTGTTTTTGATTTTATTCACCTCTATCAGCGTACTTTTTTCATCTCCTGATACCAATGTCTAGCAAGGTGAGATATAAAATTGCTATAAACATAGATTTGAAAGTGAACACCCAGAGAAACAACAGCTCAAAGTCAATAAAAACCATATTGAATTAATAAGTAACATTAACGAAAGTCTAGTCATGTTAAAATTTCTTATTTCAATTTGAAAAGATATTAATTTACGGTATTTATTTATTTATTTTATTAATGTTTAGGAGTCGCACTCAAAAAAACTTAACAAAGCTTTGAAAAGCAATGTTAAGTAAAGTTGTATTAAAAAAAAATTATTATATCAAAATTCTAAAGTAGGCACCTACGTTTGTTAAGACTACTTTAAGTTGATATTTTTTTAAATGTGTATTTTGTACCACAAATATTTTTGTTAATATAGCACATATTGATTCATGTTACATCTGAAAATGAAGCTAGAAGTGCTAGCTCTTATTTTAAATTTATTATTTTTGTCATGTGATGGAAACATCAATAAATTATCCAACTGATTCGAAATACATAGCAAAATCCATAAAAAAATATTATTATTATTATTATTCATTTATTTAATCTACAGAATAAATTCTAAGACTAAATTTATATATATAGGCATTGGCTACTTTGGCCATCAGCCCAAAAAATTATTAAAATAAATACAATCAAGGTGTATCTAACTAGGTGGCAGCTTCAGCTGATAATTTTTTGCTCTATGAGCTTTGTAGCTGAAGAATGTCAAAAACTTGGTTTTAGTACAATTATTTTTGTGCTTTTGACATTCTTCGGTTCTTTATACAGCTTTGGTTGCCGTATTTTTGTATAAAAAATCCTTACGCAGTCACTTGTATAATTACACCATGAATACAAGTATACAAAAATGTTTTAGTGATGTACATTCAAACAAAACGAATCGAATAAAATAAATTGAGATAATTTTTCTATGTTCATCATATTTTTTTACTTTTACTTCATAAAAATGTTTATCTGTTTTGCTTCCATGTGAGAAGCTTATATTTTTTAAATTAGGTTGCTTAACTTCAAGATAATGAAAATTTATTTAATAAAATAAAAAATTATTTGAATACTCGAATGAAATTGTATTCGATGTTGTACAGCGTAAGCTGAGAAATGGTTGTTGAACACGGTGGTGTTACCAGAATTTATTAATAAATCACAAAATAATTAAAGTTGTCTTTTGAATAGAATTTCTTAACAAAGCAATATTAGCCTTAGAGTGCTTGGTAACTGCTATGAACTTTAAAGCTCAAGCAAAATATTTTTTTGAATAAGGGGGCAAGTATTTCAATATACATTTTCTATTAGAGCTGCAAAACTATCGATAGTCGCTCCACTCGATAGTTTCGATAGTTATATGTAAAACTATCGATACTATCGATATTATCGAATAGTTTTATAAAAGTTGCCACATAAACTACATTTGACTCGAAAAAAATCCAGAGTCCTCAACATTTTCATTAGTACATAAAAATATATCAAGCCTTTTTTCGATTTTATCGTAAGCGGCATATTATCGAAAATATACTTTTTTATTGAACTTAAAATTTTATGGACCTACCCATGGTTTAGAATTATCAAAATGCGAAAATTGTTGATAACTTTTAAGACACTAACTGTAAAGTTTTATCGTAAGAGACGATTGGCGGCCGTCGCGATATCAGTACCACCAAAATTTATCTTTGTGTCGACGACGTTGAATTTATTAAGATACTTGTGACTACTATTTATCGAATAACACTTGGATTTATAAATAAATTCATATACATACATATGTATGTATTTAAGTACTTATGTATACAGAAGCAGGGATGCGATGTCATATTTACAAATTGTACTAACTTTCAAAAAAATTTTAATTTTTTCAGTACGATTGTACATAATTCCTTATTTATATTTTTTTAATACTTGTACTTTTTAACTAACTAAAAATCAATTAACAAAACGCCAGAAGGTGCACAAAGAATATTAGTTGCTGGGATCTGAATATAAAAGTAACATTTACGATATACTACGTTTATAACCTTGTTTTTTATTCGATTGTTCACAGTCGATGCAAATAGTCGGCTTCTCCCCTTGGTACGAAAATAAAATTTCCACATTTGCAGATGAATTTGGAATAAATAACATTCCTCCAGCAATTCTTTAAGTACCGGAAAACATCGTTTGATTTACTTAATTTTCTAACACCTTCGAGCTAAAGATTAACCCCCTTGTGCAAAAAAATAAGTGAACGTTAAAACCGGTTTTTCTATGGAAATTTTTTTTAATGTACACTTCAAGCACGCATTATTTTTTGCATAAGGGGTTTAATATATTTTAATGCTATTTTTGGCATGTAAAATTAAAGAAAGAGATTCCAGTAGTGCTAAATGGGTCATTGCGGTGCTACGGTACTTTTGGCATTCAAATAGCGCTAAAATTATACAATTGTACCAACTTTTCCATCGCTGTACAAAAGCTTAAATCAACTACGGATAATTTGCTTCAAAGCTTCCGGCTACTGTTTACTGACTTCGATTATTTTTACTCTTTTAATTACTTGTTTTTTTTGCCGATAGTATCGATAGCGGAAAAAACTATCGATATTTCATTTACAACAAAACTATCAATACTATCGATAGTACTATCGATAGTTTTGCAGCTCTATTTTCTATTGTATTGAAAGTTATTTAATTAATGTGACGCGTTCTTATTTTTAAGTTTCAGCCTTTCCCTAAGTGTACGCTCTAAAATTAAAACTAGCGAAAGACGTTGATTTCTTTTGCTGAAAGTATTTCAAAATAGACATTGAATTGTATATAATGTGCATTAAAGGATTAAACGAAAAATAATTAGAAAAGAAGTGCAAACATCAATCACACATTTTCTTATCTTCTTTTTTTGTCATGCTTTTAATTTACTTTATTATATTTCTTAATATCAAATATTGGTGCAAAAAAATAAAAGTATATTTCCTTACAACAAATTGTGTATACAATTGAAAAAAATACAGCAACTTTTTCCCTGCGTCACTATTTGGTCGTCAATCCCGCAAGTAGTGCTCAAATGCAAAATAACGCAAGTTTTCTGCAAAGCTTAAAAAGTTATAAATACGTATTTAAGAAAAGCTTTAGAAACTAACGGCATTAAATATAATTAAAAACTAGCATGAGTTTAGCACAATTGTCAAAATTAAACATGGCCTTGACGAGTTTTGCCATACACTTTTACTTTGAAAATCACACTACTGAAACGCAAAACTCTCTAACTAACACTTTCATAATTTTGGAAGAGCAGTAAAAAAAGTAATAAATATGTCATCCCTATTATTTTGTGGGGAGGGCTGATTTTTTTTCTTTTCTTTTTTTTTAGTAATTTATCTTGGTGAAATACATTTGAATTTATAAAAAGTCTATATCCCATTTTTTGTTAGTTAGACCCAAATTCACAGTTAATAGTTAACTAATAGCAATAGTTTAATCAATAATATCTGATTCACAGCTCTTTGTTTACCATTAGTTAAACCACCAAATGTCATTGGTTAACAAATAGTAAGACAACATCTGAATCGTTGCAAACTTTATTAGTATTGTTGTTTTGTGAAAAATTTTATACAGATTTCACAAATACGTTGTCAAGCATATTCTTTGTATTTAGCTTTAACACATTGTTTTTGTTTATTTTCTATTAAATTTTGGTTTTCCCGAACCAATTTCAGCACTAATTCAATATCTTGCACGGTAAAGTTATACGAGCGAGCACTGTTTTATAAATTTTTAAGAAATGATATAAGAAATGTAAACAAAAACCATATGCTATAGCAGAGCTGCTAATACTGAAACTTAATAGATTGAAAGGTTTACCTTTCTTTGCTCATATTAAGAACTTTAGTTAAACAATACACTGTGAATATGAGGTATTAGTTAAACAATAGTTATAATTTTAGTTAACTAATAATTAACTAATGACTGTAAATTGGGCCCTTAGAGCGTTTTGCATTTTAGTTGACGATATGCAACACAAAAAACCATTTCAGACGAAAAAGTGCAAATGTTTTCAAGTATAAAACAGCTGAGTTTTTTGTTTTGTTTATAAAATAAAAACAACTGAACTCCCGCGCTGGCAAATTTTTAAAGCGGAGGCGCCGCCGGACACTAAAACTACATACATCAGATAAGTTTAAAATTTAAAGTCTAAATTTTTGTAAAATTGGTATAAAGTTGAATGCTTTTGTCTCGTATGTACATATATATTTTAGAGACAGCTTTGACATTAAAATTTTGGCTGCAGCTTACTTTACCGAGCCATAACCGCCAAAAAAGCTAAGTGACATATATTTGGAATTTCGTTTTTTGACGAAAAATCTATTACCTACGCTCGTAAATAATCCATTTTTTGTCAAAATATGTAGTTCGAAAAATGTTTCGTCGTTTTTGGCACATTTTTCGGCCTTATTTATTCATAGCGAACTTTAATATTTCAAAAGTCAACTGTTATAATATATTGTTTAAATGTTTAAACATAAATCTTAAAGAGTGATTTCCGCTATAGTTTATTTATTAAAGCAATTTCCTGCATTGTAGTTTTTTATACATAGTACTTTAAGAAATAACAATTTCGTTAGTTCTAATGCATGATTTAAACTTCATGGAGGTTGTGCAAACTCATTCCTGAAAGTTTGAGGATATCGGAAAACTATCAATCTAAATTTGGTTGATTTATTGTTAATTGAACTATTTGCAAAATTAAATGCATGCATACAAACGACATAAGTGTCAAATATCATAATTACTACTGCTTTTATTAAAACACATTTTGAATATGGATCAACGACTAGCAAGATTGCAAAAGCTACAAAATAAAGCAATGCGCTCAATTCTAAAATTTAATCGATTCACGTTTAAAACTAGATAATTAGCAATACTACCCACTAAAAAAAACACTCCAAAGAAGTCATGAAAACGTAGAGCTTGCGATCCGTTCTAATGATTTTTACATAGGGTTGTCATTTCCAGAAGTTATCTTTTTCGATGCCTAGTCACCGAATTGGAAGCGATTTTAAGAAATAGTTCCTTTTTTGTGTTCTATGATAATATTTTCATCTTAGAAATATGGTAAAAAGTTTTATATTTTAACAAGTTGTAACTTTTTGTACGAATTTAAACGCGAAAAAGTGTTTTCATCTAAATTTAACTTAATAACCTTTAAGATTCAGGCCAAAATTAGTTCATAAATTTCCTAAAAAAATTTTTTAAATTCTGGTAAGCTTTTTCTAAAACTACTTCAACTTGGTTTTCTACTAACTATCGGCAAATTAAAAATATCGATTTTTTTGGAAGCAATGAAAATGTAATTCTTTTAGAATGACTTCCATTGGTTTTTTTTACTGGGTGTAGTTGAAATTCTGACAAATATTAAAAATACTATTTATCTATTTAAATAAAAATAATAATATTCAAAAGCACTCATAATTAATTTTATATTCGTGAATTTATTCACAACATAAAAAAAATTAACATAACAAAAATTAAAAATTTTAAAAACCCCCCACTTTTTTCAGAAAATATGTTATATCTTCTAAACGGCTGGACCGATTTTTTTCAAACATAGCTCTCGATCAAGTCATCTTTCAAACAGAAAAACTTAATGAAAATCGGTCCAGCCGTTTCGCCTCTACGTGGACACAGACAGACACACAGATACACAGATACACAGGCACACAGACACACACTGCAAACTTATAACACCCCTTTTTTTAGTCGGGGGTTAAAAATCATATATATTGAACTTAAATGCACATATCCCGCTTGGTCAACAAATACTGTTTTAACTCAAAATTCTAATATTTTAGTAGAAGGCGAAAACTTTGGCGTTACCTTTCAAGTGAATTAAAAAATCCAGATACATCATGGACTATTTATCTATTACATTTGTTCAGTTATTGATTACACTGTGCTACAGTGAAAAAACACACGGACTTGACAGTATAGGTTCGATTCTACTATCAAAAGGTAGTGAAGGTTTATACTCAGTTGGACAATTTCGAAAATCAGTGCGACCTCAAAAATTAGTGTCATTAGTTTTTGGCTACCATTATATGGAAATAATGTACCTGCGTCTACCAAACAAATCTTGTAGACATTTTATGTAAAAAAAAATATATCTTAGTGCACTTTTTTTTGTAAAAATAATGGAAAAACTCATTTTTACTGCTTTCAGAATAACCGACAGGGACTCCTAATTTTTGGCTAAAGATTTAAACATTTTTTGTAGAAAGTGAAAATTTTTCCATTTCATGTTAATACTCGTACCATCTTGCTGTATATATCGACGGCTTAATATAAAAAGGGCGTATCTCAATTTTTTTTTTTTTTTGGAAATGGCGTTATTGACGTTTTCTGGTAGTCAACGTATAATTACATTCTCCTTCAAAAACAAAGTAAGTAACAATTAAAAATAAAAGATTTATTTAATTTAAAAAAAATTTTTCTTGCATGTAAATGCTTTAGTTTTTATTCATTTTTTTCCTTCTCCTGTAAAATATCGAAAATTCGAGTTACGCCTTTTTTTATTAAGCCATCGATAATCAACATATATTGATTGCCTGAAAGGATTATGGAAAAATCCCTTTTATTTTCAAAAGCTTTCTCGTTAATGCAGTCAAATTAATTTTAAGATAAAAACACACAGAAAGATTATTCCCAAAAATTTTTCAAATATGTGTTTGTAGAGAACAGTTATATATTTTATTTGCTTTTTAATTTCGGTAAAAAAGTTTTGTTGCATACAACAATTTATTAATTGAAAAAATTAGAGGTTTTTTTCAAACATATTATTATTTTTTATATGACTTAAATTGAACAAATTAATATTTGATATTTAATTCAGATAATTTTATGTTAGAATTGGAAAATAAGTCTTTTTTTCAATTAGCACTTTTGACTTTAAGCTGAAACTCGCACTTCATTTATAATATACTTTTAATATCAGCTCAATATTTCGTTCATAAAAAAAAATGTTAAAACATATAACTAAATTTTAACTTTTTTTACAAAAACTTGAAAGTTCACTAACTTAAACAAATTTGCTTTAGCAATCTCACTTAGATATTATTAGGGTATTCTTGAACATGCTTTCTTTTGCTCTCTTTTTGTTTTAATATCTTCTTTTTCTATTCCAATTAACTTTGACAGAAAAAGTTTTCACATTCTATTTTTATATTTGTCCTTTAAAAATTGAAACGTCTTGTCCCAGCGAGCTTACGATGCGTAATAAATTCCACAGCAGCAGCCTTTTTGTAAAGTTTACAACCTCCAATATGCTGTATATTGGAGGTTGCAACAATAATAAAAAAAGTAAAAAAATAAAACCAGCAACAACTTTAATGACGAAAACGTTGACAACGGCGATGAATAGAAAACCAACTGGATTTTATGGCTTGAAATCTCGGTGAAGTATGCTTCACTAAAAACACATAAAAAATAAGCAACTAAAAAATATATAAAAAGTTTTTTTACATATTTTTAAAAGCACATACACCGCTTAAGCCTTAACAACACGAATACACTCACACACACACACACACACACACACACACACGCACACACTCACATGCACACTTTTCTGTACGCATTACCATGCAGAACAACTTGTTCATGTTACTTGTTTGTTTTTGTAGTTTTGTGTGTTTCCTCTCTTGGAACACGACTCCCATTAATATTTTTACTCGTTTCCTGTTCTATCCTCTTTTATTTTAATTCCTATTTTTATATTGCATGTGGATTTTTCTTTTTTCAATTTTATTTTTAAGTTGCTCTCTTAACGGGTTTGCACTCTGTGATTTATTCCATTTTTTTACTCTCTTTTTAATTTAGGTTCGTTTAAGAATATGCTCACGTTTTTCGTTAAACTTTATTTATATAGACTTTCATACGTAAATTCCTATATTATACATGTATCCGTAATATACATACATATCTTTACATATACAAATGCATGTATGTAGAATGTATGTATATACATATACTTTTGTCACAGGTATTGGTATTATTTTTATGTTAAACAGGATCAGGGTGTGGTGAGTACATGTATTTATTAAAACTTCAAGTCATGGCATATACAAAAAAAAAGGTTTAAATTTTCTTTTTTTAACAAATTTTTTTTTTCAATTTATTTTGGTATACTACCTTTTTCTAGCTTCTTGCAAAAATATATAGATGCTAACAAAAGGATATAAATTTTTTTTACTTCATTTCTTTTGGTCTGATTTTTTCTTTCTTTAATATACTTTATGTATGTATATTAAAACTATGAAAAAATTTTAGCAAATAATAACACGATTCTCTATATTTAAGGTATGTTTTAGTATATTTCATAAAACAATATTTTAACAATTGATTATAATTCCTTTATAATTATTCACTTATAATTTTTTTTCTTTTGCAAAAACTTAAGCACTTAATCACTTGAACCGTTTTGTTAACAACCGTACACGTCAACTGTCTGCACCTAACTGAAAATCATTGTGCAGCATAGAAAACTATTATGTTGCTTGCTCACAGCATCCAAATGCTGAAAAAGCCTTCATAAAGAATGGCAAAAAGTTTTGTTTCACTGAAATGTACTCTCTGTCTCTCGCTGAAAAACAAACCGAAACATGCTCATGGGAATGTAAACATATGAGCACACAAATCAGGGTTCCCAGTTATGTTCTAGATTTTATCCCAGTTTTTTTAAAGTCATTCATATAACAGTAGTTTGCATCTCGAAAAATCCCCAATGGGTTGTTCTTTTTATTAATCCAATTGAAAAATATATTATTTATATACATATACTTTATTAAATGCATTTGTATGTATATTAGAGTGGCCGTTAGTTGTATGGAGAATTTGTTTTGTTACACAGTAGCGATAAGTTGTGGGGGAGGGGGCGTTCGGCCCTCAAAGTTGGCACTCAAGCCCATATATTCAATGGATTTTTTTTAGTTTTCTTTTGACTATATGTATATGTATGAAATAATTTAATATATATAAAATCTTATTGTACATGCCTAATATAAATAATTTCCATATCAATATAGTTCTGAGATTTGTTTGGTTATTTTCTTCATTATTTTATAAAATATTAATTTTAGCAAAAAACTTTTTTTGAGACTAATGTTATTGACTAGGAGAGCTAAACTGTTGTCATATATCATATATCACATTCATATGCAAAAAATTACATTCAAAAATTGGCTTGAGAGTCAACTTTGAGGGGCGGACGCACCCCCTAAAACACAACTTATCGCTATGAAATTTTTTGTATTTATTTTTACATAAAACTGAACCGATTTGGGGGGTGAGAGCATAAGAAATCCAAAAAAAAAAACTAAATAAAGTACACTCTAATGTATATATGTATGTATGTATGCTTTTATATTATCTCCAACGATTGGCTGCCTAGAAATGAGATTGCTCCCTGAAGATAACAAAATTAAAGCCATAGCAGATTGTGATACATATTGTATCAAATAAGAACTTGGTCGAATTTTTGATTTCAGTACTTTTGATTCCAGTTTTTGCAAAAATCAGGTTCCTTTTTTTAACCTTTTTCTGAACTCGGGTAAAAAGACTGCCGGAAAAGGTTAAAGAAACTTAAAAGGGGATTGTCAAAGTGTATACAAATTATTGCCCTTTCAAGAAGGGTTATGTTTTTTGCGCGTTTCATGTACATATATATGTCTGTAAATTTCTTTATTACCACTTATCTCCCAAACGGCTACAATCATTTCGACAATTAAGGTATCGTTATATTTGTCTTAAGCACCCAAGTGTTCTTAGAAAAGTGTTCAAAAACAAAAAATAAAGTTGCGGATTTTTATCGCAAAACCGTAACACTTAAAATTTTTCTTAAATAATGGAAATTAAAAGGGGATTACAAAAATATATACATATAAGTTTTGTTTAAGTTTAATTAGATATAAAAAAATTTATAGTTCCTTGATAACTGGCTAGGATCTGTCATAAAATTATGTAAAAAAAATTCAAAGAAACCTATTAAAATAAAGGAAATTAAAAGGAGATTATAAAAATATAAACATAAAATTTATATATATGTTTGTTCATACACTCAGGGAAAAGCTGCATCTTAAAAATAAGAACGCGTCACATTAATTTAATAATTTTTAATATAACAGGAAATGTATATTGAGACACTGATAAAAATGAATAAATTAATACTGTAAATTAATATTTTTCCATATTGAAATAATAAATTTCAACATGACTAGAGTTACGTTAATGTTTCTCTTTAATTCAATATGGTTTTTATTGATTTTAAGCTGTTTTTTCTCTGGGTGTAAGAACAAAAGGAAAGAAAAAATAAACAAGTCCAGTAGTGCGGAACATAGTGACTTTTACATGCGGAAAGCATTAAAAGTCGAATCTTCAAATCTGCTAAATAGTGGCCCCCGACTTTAAAATTCACTATATTCCGCACTACTAGACTTGCTTGTTTTTCTTTACAGTTATTTTTAGGTAGTCGGATTTTTGGGTTTTTAAATTAATTTGTTATGAGAAGTTTTTTTTTTTTTGCTAAACAAATTTAATTCAAAGTTATTAGTCTGTTAGATTTCTATTAATGATGAATGTGTCAGTTGGATATAGCAGAGATACATAAAGTAATGGACTAGAGCTTGATGTGTGTAGCCCAGCCCACCTTAAAATATACACTGCCGTGTCGTTATAAAAGCTCCATACATGCACGAAGTTAAAATATAACGTAAAATTTAGTGCGTGTGACGTACAATATTTTTCTAAATGCACAAATAGGTTACGATCCACTAAGCCGAGGTATATAAAAGAGAAGATTAATTTTTTATAGACTTTCACAAAAGCCTTGCCGAAGTGAAATGTGCTTTCATAGTTTCAATATCGCTTTGGTTGAACAACTTTCATCTAAATTTTTAATTTGTAATTTTGACATTTAAGGTCATAGCCCCATTTCACAGATTAAAATTTCGGATTTTTAGAGGGATTTTCTGTGTTCTCACCTATATCAACTTGTGTAGCAAATTAATTAATTAATTTTATGAGCTTGCCCCGCCCACTTTTTTAACTCCAGATTTTGCTGTGTCCAGGTGTCACGATTTATGTAAATTTTCGTAGGAATAGACTAGAAACATATAAATAACAGAATAGCTCTGCTAAGGCGAAATATATACATTAAGCAAAATATTAAAGTTTTATGGACGTAATTAGACTGACTTTTACGGACAAAAATAAAAGCTTTGCATAAGTCAATGCAGTATTTAAAAAACTAAAGTCGAAGTAGCAAAAGTCGTAAAATTTTTATTTTTCACTAATTTGGCCTCTTCCAACTGTTTAAAATGAACCAATGCTTTTGCTTGTGGATATGGACGAAAACAACAGTCGCAGCGGAAGCAAAAGCAGAAAACAAATTATGAACAACTGCGCAGCATTTTTAACAGCCAACTATTTCAAAGTCTTGAATTTGATTTGCTGTTGCTTTTGGTTAGTTTCGGTAGTAAAAGCATGAAACATGCAATGATATGAAAATCATTTCAGGTTTTTAAATACTGGTGCAATATATATGAAAAATTTCAATACAATTTTAGGTTTTCAGACCTTTTTTTAGTTTGTTTTTCAACTTGTTCTACTTATTTTTCAAATATTAGCTATCTAGCTATAGCTAAAGTGGTTCATAATACTGATGATTGAATACTCGTAAGTGAGTGTGTCTTAAAATATGTAATTTTTGCACATCTGTATCTCTAGAAGCTTTTATTGTAAAACTTTTACACTTCGCCTATTAGATTACCTTGATGAAATTTTTTTGTGAATTTTAAAACTCTCAGATTTAGTGGAACAAAGTTATGAGGAGAATAAAAACGTGATGAAAGGATTTGTGTAAAAATGCACATAAAATACGAGTATTTTAAAGCAAAAGCATCGCATGTTTAGTTAATTATGAAGTGACAGTAAAAATGGAAAGCAATATCAGCTAAATGGCGGCCACGCTTGCGCTTGCCTAAACAATTTCTTTTCATGAAATTTCCATCACCAATAAGCACATTTGCGGCTTTATGTCCTCGATAGCTTCACGAATTCCATCTTTGAAGTCTTGGCAGAGGCCTTATATTTTACGCAGCCCCAAAGAAAAAAGTCTAAAGGCGTTATATCGCAAGATATCCGTGGCAAATTGTAATCGCTTATTCGCAAAATTACACGAGCAGTATCCAATCAGCAGCATTGTCAACTCGCTGCTTTTCCGGTACCGAAGTGAAATCTTATAAGGACTCTGTTGATGCCGATTTGCATCAGCGAAAATTGCCACCAAACTACCGTCACTTCCATATTCAAACATATAAATTTAAAACTGTATGAATCTATTTAAGTCTAAAATAAACAACAGAATATTCTTGAATGTGGTTAATAATTTGCTCATATAAAAAATGGTCTGAAACAAAAAATACGTGTTGTGAAATCCATGAAATGCTGTAGTATGTCCAGATGTTAATAAAGTTGAAAAGACTACACACAGAAAAATTGCATAATAAAATATACGAAAACGAGATTAATTTAGTATTTTTCAGCAATGATTTTGATTCATTATACATATTTCAAATTGAAATAACGTGACTTTGGTACTGAAATAACACAATAAAACATGTTGAATCAAAGTTGTTTCACGTTGAAACATCATGAATTTAATTTAATTAAAACAGTAATTATATTTTATTAATTATTTAACTTACGTCATTGTGAATATTGGAACTGCATCAGAAAAATTTTAGTATTATAATTGATTTGAAATCAAACTTATCGCGTGGTAATCAACGCGCTGACCGCGCTGAAAGTAAGCATATAAGAAAATTATATATGTCAAGAAAAAAAACCAAAAACTACGAACCTACTATGGCTGGCATGCAGGATTCGAACTTTCGACCCTCAGACTATAAGACTAGTACACTGCCTACTAGCCAGTAGAAGGAAGTTTTCGCTGACAATGCGAAATTTTTCGTCTATTTATACAACACGACATAAAAATAAACAATACCAACAAGTCACACATCTGCGCACAACAGTCAATTTTTTATACAAAATACGCTTTCAAATGTACGCTTTCATTTTTCATACCGAAAATCAAATGTGCTGTACAACAAACATTTTTCATAACAAAAAATTAATACATCTATACATGGTATATTTTTCTTATGGATAAATTACATGGGCTATATACCGTAAATTTTAAGTACCAAAGAATTAAATGGGCTTTTAATTTTTCGAACCAAAAAATTAAAAAGGTTATGCATTGTAAATTTTTCAAACAGAAAAATTAAATGGGCTATACATCATACATTCTTTATACCAAAATAAATAAAATATTGTATTGCACTTTTTTCATAGCAAAAAAATTATTTATACTATACACCGTATACTCTTGATTTAAAATAATTAATTGAGCTATAGGTAGCAAAATAAATAAATAGGCTATACTTCGTACATTTTTCATATAGAAAAATTAGATGGGCTATACATCGTACATTTTTCATATAAAAAACTTCAAATGGGCTACACACCATACACTTTTCGTATAGAAAAAGTAAATGGAGTACACCTCATCCATTTTTCATACAGAAAAATTAAATAGGCTATACGTCATAAATTTTTCATATGGAACAATTAAATATGCCGTACATAATACATTTTTCATATAGTAACAGAAAAACGAATACACATCGTACATTTTTCATATAAGAAATTCAAATGAGCTATACTACATACCTTTTTCTATAAAAAATAATAAATTACGCTATACTTGGTAAATTTTTCACATAGAAAAATTAAATGGGCTCTGCATCGTACATTTTGCATACAAAAAAAAAAAATTAAACGGGCTATATGTCGCACATTTTTCAAACAAAAAATTAAAGATTAGATTTGGATCGTGCCTACACTCAGGTCAAAGTAGACGATAATTCGGCAAAAATACTTACCCTAAACACGCACCGCGGTCGTTTTGAAGTTACCCGATTGCCATTCGGAGTTTCAACTGCACCGAGCATTTTTCAACGTATAATGGAAGGCCTCTTAGGGAATATAGAGGGAGTCGTCGTCTATTTGGACGACATTCTGATAGGTGGCGCCAGTAAGGAAGAAATGTGGACTCGAACACAATTAACTCTGAAGCATATAAAAGAGGCGGGATTGAAGCTAAAGAGATCAAAATGTATTTTTGCGGTAAACGAGTTAACATTCCTGGGGTTCCATATAGATGGAAATGGAATCCGACCAACAAATGACAAAATAAAGGCAATTTCTCATGCACCGGAACCGACCAACTTACAACAGTTGCAAGCATTTTTAGGCCTAATTACATTTTGTGATAGATTTCTCCAGAATAAGGGGCGATTGCTAGAACCTCACATCATGCCAGATGGCCAAGAAGCACCTATAGCTTTTGGATCAAGAACCCTACAGCCAGCAGAAAAGAACTACGCGCAATTAGACAAGGAAGCCCTCTCGATAATTTTCGGCATAAAAAAGTTTCACCAGTTTTTGAGTGGCCGAGAGTTCACCATATTTACAGATCATAAACCTCTCGTGGGGCTTTTCGATCCGAGGAAGCCAATATCACAACACATCTCGCCTAGGATGTTGCGGTGGTCACTGATGTTGGGTGCCTATCAATACGACATCAAGTATAGAGAGGGAAAGAAATACCAGAACGCAGATGCTTTGAGTCGGTTACCGATAAATCACGATAGATTGAGGATTCCAGATATTCCCGAAATTTTGTATTGTGGCGAAGGGGAAAACCAGTTTTTGGTAACTTCCCAAGAAATTGCACAACATACCAGAAGGGACCCGGTGCTGGCTCAGGTACTAAAACACATTCAAAATAAAAGTACTAGTTTTCCCGATAATGCAGACCAGTTCAAACCATATTCCACCAGAATAAATGAATTGTCGGTAAGCAACCAATGTTTATTATGGGGTGCTCGTGTAGTAATTCCAGAAAAGCTACGCCGCCGGTTATTGGGAATGCTGCATGAAGTGCATCAAGGCATGACCGCTATGAAAGCCATAGCATGAAGTTATTTTTGGTGGCCAGGTCTTGACAAGGTCATCGAGATGACAGCCAGACGTTGTTTGAAATGCGCTCAGAACAGCAAATACCCTCCAACAACAGCAGCGAAACCATGGCCAACAACTTCAAAACCCTGGTCCCGATTACATATCGAATCGACTATGCCGGACCATTTATGGGTATTAACTTTCTAATAGTGGTCGATTCGTATAGTAAGTGGATAGAGGTGAAAATGACCAAGAATACCAGCTCATCAAGAACCAGCGAATTGTTACGAGATGTTTTTGCAACCCATGGTATACCGGATACTATTGTCTCCGATAATGGACGGAATTTTGTATCAGATGAGTTCAAATCATTTTTAAAATCAAACGGTATTACCCATATTCGCACAGCACCGTACCATCCATCCTCAAATGGGCAGGCAGAAAGAGTAGTGCAAACAATAAAAAACCACCTGAAGAAAATGCCGTCAGCGAACATGCAAACGAATTTGGCCAACTTATTGTTACGCTTTCGTACAACCCCAACAGCGAATTCAAATGAAAGTCCAGCCGAAATTTTGATGGGTAGGAGACTGAAAACTCTTTTGGACCTCGTATATCCCGGCTATAAGCCAAACAAGCAACTAATTGAGCCCGAAATGCCAGTTAGAAGTTTCAAGACTGGTGATGACGTGTGGTACCGAAATTTCGGAAAAGGGGTGAGATGGTTACCCGGAACCATACAGACAACAGGCGCCCGTAATTATGAAGTCATGGCGGGTGGTAGTATCCAGGCAAGACATATTGACCAGCTACGAAATCGAGTTTCTGACACACATACACCTACCGGGAATGAAATTCCATTACAGCTAGTTTTGCGTACTGAGGAGGGCGAAATACCTGCATCAACGGCATCACCAAGCCAGGGAGTGAGGGAAAATGAGCCGGGTTCGGGTGACTCTTCAGCAACACTCATTTTACCAGATCCGGAGCCAGATACATCCAGATTTTCTGAACAGGCTGCAGCACTTCCGCGCACCGTAAGAGCAAGGAATGCTCCCAAGCGGTATGAAGATTACTTGATGGGGGAGGAACTGTTGCATAGTCAACAATGAATTGCTTTTACGAGTTTTTTCTTAATGAAGCTGTTGACACCACTAATTTTTGACAGTCATAGTTTTTTACCTTCTTCATTTTTGAACCACCATTTTATTATAGAAATTTTCTTTGGTACAACTTTAAATCATTTATATTTAACTCTTATTATCTTAAAAATAAATACTTGAAGTCATTTAAACAATATGCCAGTCTATTAATGTAAATGGAAACAAGTGGCGAGGTAAGCATTCCGGTGGATAATAAAGAGTTAACAGTAAGCGACATGTTATCTAAAATATACTTTTTTATTGCAAATAAAATTTTATGGGCCACCCATAGTTTAGAATTATCAAGATGCCAAAATTGTTGATAACTCTTAAGATACAGGCTGTGAAATTTTATCGTAAGCGACAATTTACGTACAAAAACATATTTGAATATTTTAAAAAAGCCTTCTCCTGAACAATTTAATTTTTATCGCTTACGATAAAATCGAAAATAAGGCTTGATAGGTTATTTTGAATTTTTCTTATAACTTTGGTATTTTTTACCTGCAAAATTTTGTACATATATGTAATATAAAAAAAGTAATTTTGAATTTTTTGATGATACGTTATTTGGATTTTAGGTCACGATGTGTTTGTGCTTTGCAAGAATAACGACATAAATTGAGAAAACAAAAGTTGCAACAGTGTCGAAATTTTTTTGTTGGAATCTGCTAATGAATTAAAACAATTTATTTTTAACTTCGCTTCTAGGCCGATAGCCAATACTTGCATATTATTTTCTTTATTTAGCTTATTGTGTTTTAATTATAATATATATAAATACATAAAAATAATCACCCGTATTTCGTATGTCGAGTCAAATATATGTACGTCTACGAAAATTTTGTATTTGATTAAACAAAACTTGTACAAGTTTTCTTTATTCTATGACAAAATTTTCATAGAGGAATATTCGAATCGACGTAAGCAATACGAGTATAGCTTTCCGCTATAAAAATTTAATGATCGTACCCGAATTTTAAAAAATCGGGTTTTCATCATATTTTACCGTTTTGATGTCCAAGAAGTCGTTTCTGGATATTTAAGCATTGACGACCGCGCAATCAAGTTTTATATAATAACTCATATTGAATTTTTTTGCATAATGAAAAAATAGCTGGGGATACATATGTATGTATTGTCTAATTTATTCACCATTTTACCTTTTGCATATAAGGACGTATAAGTAATAAGGTTAAATTATAATATATTACTCATACGTAGTCGTTTCCAAAAGTGTAAATAGTGAATAAATTTGACAATGCGAACATACATATGTATTTGAGGATATTTTTCTTAATATTTAAAAACAATAGGTATGGACAAAAACACTAAAAATTTATTGTGCATGTCATTTCTATTTTTATTAACCCCCGACTAAAGAAAGGGGTGTTATAAGTTTGTAGTGTGTGTCTGTGTGTCTGTGTATCTGTGTATCTGTGTGTCTGTCTGTGTCCACGTACAGGCCAAACGGCTGGACCGATTTTCATTTAGTTTTTTCTGTTTGAAAGATGACTTGATCGAGAGGGTTCTTAGCTATGTTTGAAAAAAATCGGTCCAGCCGTTTAGAAGATATAACATCTTTTCTGAAAAAAGTCGGGGGTTTTTAAAATTTTTAATTTTTGGTATTTTTATTTTAATTTTAATTTTATAAAATCGTTTAAGAAAATCTTAAGTTTGATATAATTAATTAGCAAATTGCTTTAAATACTCGAAAATTTTAAATTATTCAATTTAATCTTCTATAATGACCTAACTTTTTGAATGGCGAGTGCACTTTTTACTCCGAATTAAAGTAAAAATAAAATTTAACATATATATCACATAGATATAGAAAAATCGGTATAGTATTTATTTCTCCATTAATCACTTAAAAAATTACTATTTTGAAGCAATGTTGGACGAAAAGTGCAAATATATAGTAATAAAGAATTTTTTAAATTAATTTTTGAGGCATATTATTTAC
The DNA here is from genome assembly GCA_949987645.1 of Tachina grossa. Classification (NCBI taxonomy): domain Eukaryota; kingdom Metazoa; phylum Arthropoda; class Insecta; order Diptera; family Tachinidae; genus Tachina; species Tachina grossa. The sequence continues at coordinate 58,882,229 of OX465274.1, forward strand.
AATATTTAAGAAAAAGTTTACTCCTTTCAAAAATCTTTAGAAGATTTTTAAAAAATTTAACACTCTATTTTCGACTAAAAAAAGTAATTGCATAAAGTCTAACTTTAGACACTTGTCATAACTTTACAATTATTTATTATTATTTTGTTACTTCTATATAGTTAGTATGTTTTGTTTTTTAATCATTTTCTGAGGTATTACCTAAGATGCTAGCGAAAAACTGAAACCATTCTCAAATTATACCATGTAAAACTTATATTAAACCAGTGAAAAAAGTTGGTAGTAATTATTGCAGAACTATTTTTCTCTACTTCCAAAGTATCAAAAAGTGTGCAATTTTAACTTTGTAGGAAGTGGCTAGTAACAATATCCAGACAATTAATTATAACATTTTTTAATTATATAAAATATATTGATTTAAACGAACTTTTTGATATTCGGTATTTTCATTGTTGGTGGGGACTTTTTCCCAGCTTTATAAAAGTAATAAGTAATTAGTTCCCTCGCATTCATTAAAGAGATCATACAAAATATCAGATTTACTTAACAACTTAAACATGATTGCCATTTTAAAATTATTTTCAGATATTTGTCAGACATTTTAATATTGTCAGTTGTGCAGAGCTTATGCATCTGACAATGACATCATTTTCAGAAATTTTGTGTTTAAAACAAAAAAGGAAAGTGTAATCAAATATATGCATCCAAAACCATTGCAATTGCTTTTTTATGGTCCATACTAATTTATATATTTACTGTTTTGCATTTAACACAAGCACAAACAATTTATAATTCAAAATTTCTGTACTTTAAGTCTGGCAACAACATATTTAAAAATTTTTGCATACGACAACCGTGTAAACTGGCAATTTTTCACTAGAGATATCCCTCAGATAAATTGCCAGATTTTCTCAAAATATTAATACTGGCAACTTTTGATTGTTAGTAATGTTCAGCACATTGTAAGATCTAACAATCATCTGTAGATAGCTTAAGCATTGTAATTTCTCTTCAACCGCTTGGCTATCAAAAGGGCGAAGAACATATTTGTATTTGATGCGCTAAGGTTTAAGGACAGGCACTGCGATGCCAAATGGACCTTTTGCGAGACAGATCTTAAATTAATCCAAGCTTGGTGTTACATTTCTGAATGAGAACTCTAAGGAGTGGTTCAATTTGGAGAGCACACGAGGAAATTATTGGGTTAAAATATTTTTAGTTTCATGTTTTTCTATACTTTAGTCACATTTTTACAAGTGCTTTTGTTACAAATTCAAACAGTGAACAAAATAAAATAATTGGAACGAAAAATTTTATGAAAATTTATTTTAAAAAGCCTTTATAAAGTTTTAATAAGTTTTATAGATAAGGCTGTAGGATATTTATTAAACAGTTTTTTTTAACATTGCCTCATTTCATTCAGCTCTATTCATTAAACTTATATATTTTCAATCATATTTTAATTAGCTTGTGCCTTTAAATAAATACCTGTTAATTTTAAAAATAAAAACTTTGAAATGCTGTACATATATCTTAAGATTATTTCACTCATTCAAAAGGCACAACCAACATACACACAACCAACACACACACACACACACACACACACACATCATTGTATGTTCATATATTCATTGTATGATTTTTATAGTTTTAAATTGTAAGGTAATTATTATGCGTAAGTGTGTGTCTTATGTCAAAGAAGGTTGACATTTAAACCGATTTTAAAGAAAAAAGTTTTAGATAAAACTTTTACTTTATGTCTAAATAATTAAGAGGTGCTTTAGACATTTAAATGAATTAAAGATTGTTTGCTCTTCCTCTTGTTAATAACAAATTGCTTTGAGGTTTTCTTTGTACGGTCTAAATACGAGTACATATGTACATACATACATACATAAATACATACATACATGCATACATATGTATGTATTTTTAAATCAGAGTCATTCGTGTGAAATCTTATAAAGGCTTTAAGATTGTAATAAAAGTTAATTGAAAGCGTCGCAGTTATGGGTAGTTCTATTAAATTAAAGAATAAGTAAACAATTTAATTAATAGTTAGTTAAAAAGTAAATTAAATACAGTCCACTCTTGGTACTTTTAAACTCGCTAATTTTTTTTCTCCCTTGAATAACATTTCGTTGGTTTAGTCCACTTTTTATGCAAAGTAAGTTTTTAATGTGGAATAATAGAGTAACTCAAAACATATAATTTCCAAAAATTAGAATGTTGTTGTATTAATTGCTGTTATGGAGTGTGAAGCAAATATGCTAAGTCAAGAAAATATAAAAACAAACAACTGTTAAGTACAGCGGAAAACAACCTGCATCTAGTGCACTTGCATTTACTTATTTGCTATAACTTTTTAGGTTAACTTAAAATAACAACATTTAGTTTCAATAAATTTAAACAGTTTTTTTGCCACTCCTGAAAAATTAAAAAAAGGAATTAGCATATTTGTCGACTAAGCGAACGATATGAATAACAATCTTCACACAACTTATACTTTGGCTTTTTAACTCATTACCTTAACGTTGCGATGTCATTGGGGACAAGTACTTACAACATTGGATTACAAATAGTAATTTATATATGGGAAAAATAGAGTTACCAATATGTGAACGGATCCTTAACTAAAAATATAATTTATGTTTTCAATTCATAATTGAAATAATTTAAAAAATTCAATTTAAAAAATTATTAAAATATTCTTAACGATTCAATTAAAAAAATAATTAAAAAGTTTAAAAAACAAATTAAAATATTAATTGATATATTGAAAAAATCCAACAATAAATGCTGAATTTTAATTCAACTATTTATAACGAATTTTAATTAGGAATAATCTCATAATCGGGCTTAAGTTCAGTCAATTTTAACTTTTCTTCTCTTCTTGAAAAAATCACATGACTTAGTAAAAATATTGTATTCGCTAAGAATTGAAGTTACTGAACTTAAGCCCGATTAAAATCCAATAATATCAAAATGTGTATAAAAATGCAATATCATATAAGATTTCCAAAACTTTAAACATTTTTCTATATTACAAAAAAAACTAATTGATGCATCGCATTACCTTTGAAGTTCGAATGGTACGTAAAATAACAATTAGCCGTGTTTAGTATTTGATTGGATTATAAAGAAAGGCTACGATATTTTCCACATACACTAACGCAATATCATTTGTATCGAGCCCCGAATACCGGCAATGTATGTATAAAGTTTACCATTCCTGCTTAGAGCCGTATCCAAAAAAAAGATTAATTTGAACTTCAAGTGTTCTTTTGTAAACATTTTTCTGGAAGTTTTGTTTTAACGTACACTTCAAGCTCAAATATATTTTTTTTTTTGATGCGGCCATTAGTCTATAAGGTTCTGCTTCTTGAAAACTAAGAGAACCAAATGAATTGAATTTCTATTTTATTTTAGTATTTTATTTTTTTTACAACGCATGCCAAAATTTTTACGAATTAATATACAGGGTGGCTGATAGGGATTGCCATTCGGTTTTAACCGAAACCTAAACCGCGGCTTTTAACCCATAAAAACCGAAACCGAAACCTACAAAAAAGCGTCGGTTTTTAAGTTTTATTTAACATTATTATCTTAAAAATACAGCAAATGTACTTTACATTGAAGACTTTTTTACATTAGTAAGCATTCTGTAACAATGAAAGGTAAGAAAGTTGTAAAATTTTAAGAAAATTATAACAATTCTTCGCAGGAAGAATTGTAATCTGTTATCAAAAAAACTCTAGCAGATGTAAAGCAAAAAGACGATAATTTTAACGTTCTTCGACAAGAATTTTTACTTAAAAAAAGAACAGCAAAACAACCAACATATTATTGCTTCACAAGGCAATAATACAATAAAGCCCTCTTCAACTGAAAGTGAAATAGTGTTTTCTGTCGCACACCCTTACGATTACAAATTTATATCATACATAATATATTTCTGTATTAGATATTGTGCCAAACAAGAACTTGGTCAAAATTTATATCTCAAAACTTTTAATGGCCGAAATTTTGGATAGGAACTTGGCCGTTTTTCACATTTATGTTTTTGTGAGGATCTGATTACTTTTTGAAAAGATTTCTATAATAACACTTTTTAAACTTAAAATTTCTAGTGTATTTTATTTATGTCTATTTATGATCACTGAGCGAGTTGAAAATGGCAGAGTTACATAAAATAATGGGTAAGAGTGCGATGGGTGTTGAATTGTTGACTTTAAAAATGCACCATTGTGTCGTTACAACGGGTCGCCAATGTGTATGCAATTTGGTAAGAGACCACTGAAAAAAACATGTAAAATACAGCGTAAATTTTACTGGGCATGACCCCACCTATTTTCTCAATATATTTACATGTTAAATAAAGTCTGCTTAGCCGAAGTACACAAATCAAAAGGATATGCCCAATGTGTATGCAAAGTTTCAATAGAGTAGATGGTGCTTTTAATTTTTGGATTTTTCGATTGAGTAAATCAATTAGGACTATTTGTTTACAAAATGTCAGCTTTCTATAGTATAATATTACGTAAAATTTTCATGAGCCTGGCATCGCTGACTTTTATATCTGCTAGTGCTTATTGTTCATGCAAAGTTTGGTATTAAAAAGTTAATAAGAAATACTTGAGTATTAAATTAAAAACTGCTAAGTCGAAGTACCTGAAAGAAAAAGCTAAGACTTGTGGGTGAAGTTACGGCTGCTTTTCAAAATAGGGATTTTTTTTTGGATAAGTGCAAAATGTATGTTAATTTTGAATTTGAAGTGCTTGTTTCCGCCCTCTGATAGCAACTTCTGGGTTTTCAGATTTTTCTTAGTGATCTCTTATCTAGATTTATTTGTGTATCAAATTTAAGCTCGCTGGTGCGAATTGGAGTTTTAACGTCGTGGCCCCGCATACCGGGTAAAACTTTTTGGTTTTAAGATTTTCCCATTGACTTACGCAGCTACACTTACTAGTGCATAAAATGTCAGCTCTCTAGCGCGAATTATATCTTAAGATTTTATCAGCATTAGCTCTCCCACTATTCCTAACTCAAAATTTTGTTGTGAGCAGCGCTTATAATTCATGCTAATTTTCTTGTAAAATAAGCTAGACCGATGTAGATTAAACACAAGGCTAACATTTGATGGGAGTGATCACGTCAAATTTTTAAGGTGATGCAAGATTTCACTAAATTGGCTTGAATTAAAAGCTGTATATTCAGTATTTAGTTCAAAAATTTATTAGCGTGGCCCCGCGAATTCGGGTTAAATTTTTTGGGTTTTCAAATTTTTCTAGTTTGTTTCTTACTTAGACCTGAATATCAAATTTCAGCTCCTTAGCGCAACTTTTAATTTTTAAGTTTTATGGGCGCAGTCCCGCCCCTTTAACTAAAATTTTCGGGCTTTTAGATTTTTCTAGTTGGTTTCTCACCTAGACCTACTTGTATATAAAATTTCAGCTTCTTAGCGCAAACTTTTAACTTTTTTAATTTTTATGGGCGTAACCCCACCCACTTTTCCAAAGTCAAAATTTTTTTGGGTCAGTGCTTATTATTCGTGTCTAGTTTCGTTACAAACGGATAATAATAGCTAGATAAATGGTATATCTAAATATGCTGAGCCGCAGTTCATTAAAATGAGGTTTAAATTGTATGGGCGTGTCAACGCCCACTTTTTTAATAAAAAATTTATAGCATTGCATTACCGCAGTATATATGCCGAATTTCAATAAAATAGCTTCCATGAAGCGCCTTAGATTATCATTTTTAATTCTGACCTTTATGGGCGTAGCCCTGCCCTCCTGGCTGAAATTTCCGGGTCTTCAGATTTTTTTTGTGTTATTTCTCACCTGTATCGAATTTCAGCTCAATAGCACAAATTTGAATTTTTATGGGCCTAACCCCGCCCTCCTGGTTAAAATTTTTGGGTTTTCAGATTTTTCTGGTTCATTGCTCACCTAGATCTTCTCGTGTACCAAATTTTAGCTCTCTAGATATAGCGGAAGTGCTTCATCAATTTGATGAGTGTGTCAGTGGTCAGTGGTCAGTGGTCTCAGTGAGTATGTCTTAAAATATGCACTTTTTGCACCTCTATATCTCCGGAAGCTTTCATTGTAAAACTTTCAAACTTCGCATATGAGGTTATATTATTCTAATTATGGTTTAAATATCATAATTTTACGATTCCGGGGAACAAAGTTATGAGGGGGTAAAAACAGCTCGAATGGCTTCGTGTAAATACACACACTGCGTGCATTGGCCAGAACTTGGCCTGGCGCACTGCCGTGCGCCTAGATTCCCCAAATTTATTTAATTTGAACGTGCAATGAAAACAATGCAAATTTTTTGACATTTTAAATATGCCTTTATTTTGCATCAAACAATCATTCAAACGGATGCTGTTTACATGGTACATGTACTAAAATCCTGCTAGCAGTCGTAAACTTCAAAAAAGAATTACAAACACCTTAGCTAATAATTCAAAACCTAGCTAGGGCTTTTCTTCTACCATCATAAGCTTTCAGATTTTGGATTTGAAAAATTTGAAATGATTTTGAAGTTGAAAAATGTGCTACTGTGTAATAATTTGAATTGAGTTGTATATTTTTTCCCCATATAAAATATCAAAACCAATTAAAAGATTAATTCATCATTTTAATTCAAACAACGTGGCGCACTTTAAAAAACTGATCGATTTTCACACATAAAAACAAAACTTGTTTTCTTTACATAAAATTAATGTGTAATAGTTGTTTACCATTTCATATTCACAGAAAAAAGTATTCACCAAGTAATATTTTCAATTAAGAATTTAATTGATTCAATTAAATTTTTAATTGTATTAATTAATTTTAGTGAAAAAAATTAATTGCTATTATCAAACTGTTTTTAGGTGAAAATTTAATTAATTTTTTAATTGATATTACAAATATTTTAATTAATATTACAAAATCATTCATATTACTTTTTTGTGTGTTATTATGAGTTAAGATCTGTTGATAACACTTTTTTGATAGAGCAGTAAATTCAATTAATATAAACATACTAGCTGAGCCCGGCAAACGTTATCGTACCTTCAATAATATATGTTTTAACTCCAAATTACCCAACCCTTTATTTGGGTTAAAAACAAAACGAAAACCTAACGGGTATTGACTCGAACCTGTGTTGAAAATTTCATCTCCACAGCTTTTATAGTTCCAGAGATCATGCGTTTGGAACAAACACACACCACGATTTTATATATATATATATAGATATTCAATTAAAATATTAATCACAAATATTAATTTTTCTAAGCAATCACTAAATTGAAAAAAAATTAAACAACAATTTTTTCTGTGTGTTGTATTCATGAGGACTCATTCATACCTTATGGGGTTGCATATGAATGTTGTGGAAATTACATACGAAATAAGAAAACTATACATACATATGTACCATGATGATTTTTGGTGAAATTAATATGACAGATTTTAATGGTAAGTTTCCATTAATAAGGTCTATGCTACTGCCCAGTATTGTTAAATTTTCCATCAGTCTTTTTTTCTAACTTTAACTCTGATATGTTGGCTGTTTTTGACAACCGTATAATAATTTTACACAAAGGAAATGCCTGTTATTTTATATTACTCTATTTTTTATACATCTTTTTAATGGCTTTTACTTACGACCTTATTCGTAAATACTTTTGATTTATAGAAAAATGTTTGTTATAAGCCCTTTACAGCTCAAAGGAATATTTTATACACCGTTATTGAATAAGGCACCTTATTGTTTCTCTCCCACCTTCTGGATTTGAATAATTGATAATCACACTTATTATTTTGAGACCGTTTGTTTGCAGCCAATAATTTTGTGCGAAGGAAAAACTTTTGCAGGGTGTACCACTCACATTTCTTGAAAATTATTCTCAGTTATCTTCATCAAGGATATCTTAAGTTTAGTATTTAACATAATATTTACAAATCCTTCTAAGTACTTAATGTTTGTTTTATCATCTCATTCATGGCTTGCCATTGTATCATTTTATGAAACGCATTCTTAATACTTCAATGATATTTAATACCTAAAAAAAATACTACCAAACTTTTAAATATATCCAAACAGGCGTCTTGTATTTTATTTTTTGCAGCAATCTAAACAAATGACCATGGTAATTTCATTTCTTTTAACGAAAGACAAATGCTCATATAGATACATATCGCTCTTACGGCCCTTTTCATAATATACGATTAAAAGCTAACAGCGACTTTAACGGCAAGTTTTGCATGAAGAACTTGCAGTTAATGCTTACGTTAGCTATTAATCATACATTAAGGGGGTATTAACTCAAAATTTTAAAATGTTCAGTAGAAAATACTCATCAGTTGTTAGAGAAGAATATTTATATCAATAATCAATTTCAATGTATTTTTAATCAAAAAAAAAAGCAATGTGAGTCCGATCACAGAGGAGATGTGTAAACATCTAGTAATGAAATTTTTTTTTTGAAGTTGGAAGTACTTATTCTTTTAGTATCTTTTTTTAAATTAATTAATTAAAAGTATCAAAACTTTCAATATTGTAAATACATATGAATTTGTTGGTTTTTGTTTGTTTTATCAAACTTATTTGGTTAGTAAATGGCACACTGCAGTATATGTATATGTATATGCATTAAAAATTGCAGTAAGCAGTAAATTTACTGATTACTGAAAAAATTCAGTAAATTTTTACTGATAATGAAATTAACTTTGCATTACCAGTAAAATCGCATAATAAAATTGTAGCAAGTGGCAAAGTTTTTTCATTCAAATTTTGAAACTTTTGTATGAAAAACATTTAGCCACTTGGTAGAATTTCATTATAAATACGGGCATTACTGATTACTGAAAATTCAATGCACCTCATCATATAACAAATCATTTAGGAAATTTATAAAAATTGTAGAAAAAAATTTTAGTAATCAGTAAAAATTTACTTGTTAAACATTTTTTATTGTTTTTACTGAAACTTTAGTGGTACTGCAGTGCTCATCTATGGTAAATGCCTTTACTTTTTAATTTTTAATTCCTGTTGTTCATCTTCTAATTGTTGCTGTTCTGGTTTTTGTGTACGCATTGCAATTCAAATAAATTCAGTAAAGTGTAACTTTGACTCGCACACATTCGGTTTTGATAATTTTTTTTTTTTTTTTTTTTTGATTTAGCTTTCTTCCTTTTTTAAGTTTTTTCAGTTTAAACGATTTTTTTTCAGTTTTATCGCTTTTTTCTCGTTTTGGCGTTTTTTTTTTCTCATTTTGGGTTTTTTTACTTTTCGCAATTTTTTCATTTTGGCGATTTTTTAATTTTGGCGATTTTTTTCTGTTTTTTGGAGTTTTTTTAATTTTGGCGATTTTTTCTGTTTTTGGGCTTTTTTTATTTAGGCGATTTTTTCAGTTTGGAGATTTTTCCATATTGGCTTTTTTTTTTTTTTTTTTTTTTGTTTAAGGATTTTTTTTTCAGTTTGGCGATTTTTCCGGTTTTTCGCGATTTATTCTAGTCCTAGAGATATTTTTTTAATTTGGTGCTTTTTTCGTTTTGGCGATTTTTTTATATTTTATTGATTTTTTAGTTTTACCGTTTTTGAAAATTTCAAGAGTTTTGCTCTTACGGTTTCCAAGTTACAGCAAGTTGTCAAAATTACAAAGTCAAAATTGCATTAACTGATGGAACACCCATGGATTTAAATTTTTTAAATTTAGTGTTAATTGTGTTAGTCTGTATAAAAATACACTAACTTTTAAAATTTCAAGTGTATATATGTACATACAATTGTATGTATATTACATGGGATTTTAACATTTTTCGTTGCTCGTTTTGGAACACGCTTTAATTTTTAACTCTCATGCATTTGTTGTTGTAGTGGCCAAATGTCTACACATTGTGTCCAAATTTCAAGTCCGTAGCTCTTACGGTTCATTTTCACCTCTGGTCTACGGAAACATACAGAAAAATAACCGGCGGCGGCGCACCGTCGGCTTCGAGCCGGTCGACTTGTTTCTCTGCTTGGTATTGCTTCTTTCAAACACTAATGCACTCATGCATAGCTCACACCGATTTGACAATGCTGTGAAAGAAAAGCAAAGAAATCTCAGCAAAGAAATCAAAGTCAAAAGATTTTTACCCCCTAGCGTATAGATGTTTAAACATCAAAAAAAAATATTTTACTTAAAAAGTAAAATATTAATTTGGAAGTATTAGTGCGTTTAAAAAATTTTAAACTTAAATTTTAACAATTCCCATAAAAAAACACTAGTTATTAAATTGACTGCACCTGGTCAAAAAAAAACAAATACTTGTGTGGCAACACTCTATACTTAAATAGCTGTTGTTATTACTTACATTTATTTGCTTTTTACATACTCTTAAGCCTACAGTACACGGCATGTAAAAAACCACATGCGCATGTGGTTATGACGTAATTTTAAAGTCACCACGATGCTACATTTGCTACATGCCGTTTACTAGCAACATATGTACATGTGTATATTAACATGCTTACATGTACATGTACATGCTACATGTACCACATAAGTATTTTGGAACAAAAGTACTATAAAATGGCATGTAGCCATTACTAGTATTTTTTAAAAATGGAACGAACATGCTGAAAATTCTCGTGACGTCATCGCCACATACGCATGTGGCTTTTTACATGCCGTGTACTGTAGGCTTTACAAATACAAGTTGAAGCTGAAAAAAAGTCAGCCAATGTATTAATGGTAAAGTAAGAAAATAAAAAAACATGTTTTTTATTGAGTTCTTGTTTCAACTTTGTTATTTGTTGTTGAGCTTCTCATTTGTTTAAATGAAAGTTTATAACATAATAACTCTAGTTGTTCTAAGAAACTTTGGGTAAAGGTTCCTTGATGATCTGCATTCAGGCGGTTTCAGACTATAATAAAAGTACTAATATTTTTGACGAAAATGTTTCCCTGATCTAATTTCTGTTTAAAAAATTTCAAAAAACAATAACAACTCAACATGTCAGAGTTGCATTTTCCACAAAAGTATTAGTACTTGCATTATAGTCTGAAACGGCTTTTAGCGACAGTGAAATGCGCATAGGATTCAGCTAAACCCCTCAATAATCAATTTCAATGTATTTTTAATAAAACCAAAATATTTTACTTAATAAGTAGAATATTAATTTGGGATTATTAGTGCGTTTCAAAAATTTTAAACTGAAGAATATTTATGTTTTGAAAAGAGTTACAACTTACCCTCATACCTAAATAAGAGCGGCAAGCGTTACGTTAGCAACAGGATACGCATTTTTAGTGCATTTGAATGTAAAAATATTTTTTGATTGTACTGAAAAGACGTACCCTGCTGCTAAGGCAACGCTTTCCGCTCTTGTTTAGGTATGATGGTAAAAAAAAATTTTAGCAATTTTATTACAAAATTAGTCACATTTCGAAATAAAATCAGCCAGGTAGCTGAAATTTAATAGCAGTGGTAACTAAATACAATTGTAATATTTGAAAAAAAAGTAGTTCAGTGTGTCACAAAACTGAAGAGGTTCCAAATATATAAATTAATACCCTGAGCAACAATTAGTTATACAAAGCTTAAGACCATTCACAATTACACTCAAATACACAGTGTGGTCAAGGCAATACAGAATCGAAATCGGAATTGAAATATATTATGTTAGCAGTACTTTAAGAAAAGAAAGTAAGTTTCCAGCTCACTTGGATCCAATTAGCAGGTCCCTTTATGTAACCTTAAAGTAGGAAGGGGATAGTGCAAGTGCAGGTGGTGAAGTGAGTGATAGATAAAAAATGGGAAGCTTATTTTATTTGTTCGTTTTTACAACTCTGCTTTGTACGTTTTGTTAATTTTTATGGCATCGTTTCAACAGTCTTACCATTGTCGTTTTGTTCTTTTACTAATTATACACATGTTAGTTAGTTCCGTTCAACTATGTGTTGTCAGAATATTTACAACTAACTTTGGTGTTATTTGTTCATTAATAATTATCACATGTAATTTGGCTTAAAAAGCGATACGAACTTTAGCCTGTTAAAATTATAAATATAGAAACAAATGGAGTTCTTCGAATAAGAATTAAAATTAACTAAAATTAATAGCCATGGGCCTGTGGCAAAAATTAAATAAAAAAATATACTTAATAGTAACAAACCAAAAAAGTTTGTCTTAAGTATAACAAAAAATAAGCAAATTAACTAACATGTGTATAATTAGTAAAAGAACAAAACGACAATGGTAAGACTGTTGTAAATATAGAGATGGTAAAATTGAGCTTACAATACAAAAAAGCTTTCAGCAAATTGAAATGCGATGAATCAAACAACTCACATATTCCATTTGCAATAATGCTAAGTATATAAAGCAGAAATCTACATCAACTGACACCACACACAGTGGACCAAACACAAAAGAACGCTGATGATGAAGGTTTAGTGGCCTTCGAAAACGGCTGGCTGTTCCGTTCAACTATGTGTTGTCAGAATATTTACAACTAACTTTGGTGTTATTTGTTCATTAATAATTATCACATGTAATTTAGCTTAAAAGCGATACGAACTTTAGCCTGTTAAAATTATAAATATAGAAACAAATGGAGTTCGAATAAGAATTAAAATTAGCTAAAAACATTTTTTTTGTATCTCGAAAGCCTGTCGTGATAGAAAAACACCAATTACAGATTCAAATTCAGCCCACCAAATTACTCTAAGAAGGATATTTGGTTGCTCAACTCCAAAACCTTTTTAGCTAGTATTATTTTAAGAAAAATTTGGTTTGTCCGCTTTGCCAAGTTGGTCACATTAAAAGCTTGCTTATCATCAACAAAATAAAACAAGGAATGCTTTAGTGTCAAAGCAATTTTAGTAAATAATTTTCATAGATTAACTAGAAATTCTACATTTTTATTAAAGAGGAATGTATTGTGTGTTTGGAAGAGTCGTCGGGTGAAGGCTGCTAATGCTAACGAAAAACAATGTGGGTGGTGGCAAAAAATTTTGTCTAAAATAATAAGGAACAATAATTCGATTTGATTGAAATTAGAGTATCCTTATATTTTCAAATGACAAGCAAACAAAAAGAAGTTAATGTCAACAGAAAATCTTCCTAGGAATTATCTACTCGTAGTATCAATTTCCATTGCTAACAGTCGAAGTTGATGAAAATAGTTTGTTTTTCTTTCACAAAAGGTTTTCTCTACATTGTATATTGTGTGCAACAAGAATTTTTGTTTTGATTTAAGGATTTCTTTTTAAGTTTCAAAATGTTCGTATGGGAGTGTTTATTGTTTTTCTTGTTGCGAAATTTGATAGTTCTAGTGCAGCAGTATTATCCAAATTATGATAATTGTGGGCATAAGACATGTTATGCTTGTAATTATATATTTTTTTTCGGTGTGGGTATTTAAGGATTAAATACAATAATAATATTATTATTATTACTTATTTTTACGAAAGGAAAAAGGTCAATAGCTTTTTACCTAGATTTACAAACACACATACCTCACATGCTAGATATCAATATATTAACAACAATAGAACTATTTGGGAAAGTGTCGTTGACAGGCAAACATAAAAAGTAATTTACCAACTTAAAAAGGGAGCTAGAAAACAGATTAATAAGGGTCTTATGCAAAAAAACTTAATAAAGCTTTGCCAAGCAATGTTAAGTAAAGTTGTATTCTAAAAAAATTATTGTATAAAAATTCTAAAGTAGGCACCCACGTTTGTTAAGACTACTTTAAGTTGATATTTCCAAAATGTGTATTTTGTACCTCAAATATTTTTACTAATATACCACATACTGATTCATGTTACATCTGAAAATGAAGCTAGAAGTGCCTGCTCTTATCTTAAATTTATTATTTCTGTCATGTAATGGGAAACATCACCAAATTATCCAACTGATTCGAAATACATAGCAAAATCCATAAAAAAAATATTAAAATAAATACAATTATACAAAAATGTTTTAGTGATGTACATACAATCAAAACAAATCGAAAAAGCTGGATATTCAAATACTCGTTTCATTCGAATAAAACAGATTATGATAATTTTTCACATTTTTTTACTTTTACTTCATGGTTGTGTTTATCTGTTTTCCTATTAAGTCAGAAGCTCATATTTTTTAAATTAGGTTGCTTTACTTCAAGATAATAAAAATTTATTTAATAAAATAAAATAAAAATATTTGAATACCCGAATGAAATTGTATTCAATTTTGTACATCATAAGTTGTTAAGTGGTTGTTGAACACGGTGGTGTTACCAGTATTTATTATTAAATCACAAAATATTTAAAGTTGTCTTTTGCATATGATTTTTTAATAAAGCTATGTTAGCCTTAAAGTGCTTATCAACTACTATGAACTTTAAAGCTAAAGTAAAATATTTTTTTGCATAAGGGGGTAAATCTTTAACGGGTCATTGCAAGTGAGTTGAAATACTTTGTTCCTTAATAAGCTTTAGTAAATGAAAGAAAATTACCAGTCATAATTATGTGCTCTTTTTTATAATATGCCTCCATCTCTGTTTGTGAGTTTAACAGAGAGAAGAAAGTCTGTCCGAAAAAAGTCTATGCAAAGTTTCCGTTTTCACTTTGCAAATCTTATTGCTAAGCTGATTACTTCGTAGGGAAATGGGAAAAAACAAGTACTCAGCTTCATGTACTGTCAATAGGTGTTTCTTTGTCGTTCATTTTGTTTAAAAAAAAGCACACATGCATGCACAAAACTATATGTACGTTAAGACATGTTGTCAAAAAGAAGACTTGAATTGTGAGGACGCCAATGAAAGTTCAAAACAGAAAAAGTGATAAGCTTAGCAATTAGACTGGAGAAGTATGAATTGAGACAAAGATTAAAAATTTAATGTAAAGGGATAATTGATTGGAGAAAAAAGAAAAAAGGTTCAAGGAAGAAAATGAAAGATCAAGCAACGGAAGAGAATGCAAGTCAAATTGTAAGCATTTTGAGTATATCCAAGATTGATAGTTTAAGTCCATACAGAATCTCTGGTGCCTCCAATAAGTACAGGTTTACTTTTTATAAAAGTAAAAAGTTTTTCATCTTCAAACTTTAAAATTTTTTATACTAGGTCACATCCGTCACTTGAAGAAAATGTGACCGTCACATTTTCAAAAATTTATTTATTTTAAACTAGTTTTTTTCCAAATCACCAAAAAAAAATTAAAAACTTTTTATGCTACAATTATTGTGTGTGATCTAAGAGAGATTTCACAAAATATATCCCAAAAGTAATAATTCTGTAAAATCCGAGATTTTTAAGGACTTGCCGGTCAAAACTTCTGATGGCAGAAATATTGTTGTACCAGTATCAACACATTACAAATTCTATTTAGAATTAACAGACTTGAGAATCGCACACTTTTTTTAATTATAAATTGTATGTCTTATTGTTGAATTAAAACATAAAATATAAGTATTATGGTCACACCCGTCATATTAGAACTATACCCTTTAATAATAAAAAAATAAAAAAAAATTTTAAACTAATACATATAGAATAAATGGTCATTCTCTTTAGTTGCTAATCAGCAAAACAATAAAATCCGTTTGATTTCCAGAACCGACAGTGTTTGGGCAATAGTATAATACTTTTTATAGAAAAAATTATTTCTCAAATCAGTGAACAGGTGACGTAACTAATCCGCACAAAAAGTTAAGGCTCAGTTAGCCGACTGTAATGTAATGTAACTGTAACGTAGAAAACAGCTGATCGACATTATTATATGAAAATTAGGTTACGTTACATTACATCTCTATAACTATTTTCATTACTTTTCACATAACAAAATCGATCAGCTGTTTCTTACTGTTGCAGTTACTTTACATTACAGTCGGCTAACTGAGCCTTTAAGAACATCTTCCTTTTTGGCGTGGCGTTGGCTGAAATAGTTAGCATGTTTATTACAAAACCGATAGTCTTAAGGCTCAGTTAGCCGACTGTAATGTAATGTAACTGTAACGTAGAAAACAGCTGATTGATATTTTTATATGAAAAGTAGGTTACGTTACATTACATCTCTATAACCATTTTCATTACTTTTCACATAACAAAATTGATCAGGTGTTTCTTACTGTTGCAGTTACTTTACATTACAGTCGGCTAACTGAGCCTTTAGGTTCTAGCGCAGTCTCCGACAGTCAGTAAAAAAAATAACAAACACTACGCATTTTTCTGATGTGCATTAGTGTCCCTTTGTACCAGTTGTTGTAGGAAAAGTTCTTGTGATGCAGGCGTAGGCATTATCAGATCGCCTTCCTTCGAAGGTAGTGTGTAGCAGAATTATCGGTAAAGTAAAATAACCAATAAAAAATTGCTACTTAAGACAGCTTCTAAATCTAATACGCCACATTTGACACCACAGGCGCTGCAATCACTGCATATTAAAAGCGTGCAAAAAATCAGAGTTGTAAAAGAATGAAGCTTTCCTCTATCTCATCCTTCACCACATGTCTTGTCTTTCACTATCCCTTCCGTATCACACTCTCCTACTAATCTTCTCTTTATCTTACAGGTAGCACAAAGGCATCATTGTATTGGACCCAAGTGAGCTGGACTCTAAATTTTAACCTTTCTTACCAGCAGGCTGTTAACCTAACTTAACCTTCCTTTGGAACAATACGAGCAGAAATTTTAAATAATTTAAGTTTAAAACTTTTAAACGCACTAATAATCCCAAATTAGTATTTTACTTATTAAGTAAAATTTTTTTTTTATTAAAAATACATTGAAGGGTTTAGCTGAATCCTATTTCGTCCACGTCGACGAATTCGTCGCAAAGAATTTGCTGCGTAAATTCGTCGTGTGAAACACAATAACGACGAATTTACTCAGCGAATTCGTCTCTAATATTTTATAAAGTTGGTTATTGCCAGTGTGACCATATTAACTAATTTTCGGCTAAATTTAGCTCATTTCTTCTGGATTTAGCTTTAAAATTTTTATTAAGCTCTTCGCTTCTTTTTTTAGCTTTCTTAAAAACGGATTTAGCTTTTTTAGGCTTTTTTTAATCCAAATTGCGTATTCTCTAAAAATATATGACAGACATACGTGATTTAGCTTAATTTTATTTTAAAATTTTGTCACACTGGTTATTGTGTATGTAAAGAGAGTGAGAGAAAATTGTTTTTTCGTCGTTCGTCGGGGTACAAAATAGAAATAAATTTATCTTAGAGTTCGTCACGCACGACGAATTTCATTCTACGGCGGTGTTATATTCATTTTCATATGAACAAATGTGTTTTATTTTTTATGACGAAACATCTTTTTTTAAGCCATAACATCTTACCTCAACTTAGATTTTTTCGGTAGCTACATCAATATTAAAATATTTGAGCATAAAAACTTGTATACACTTAAGTCCAATAACTAACGTCCCATCCAAATTATTCTTCGTTAAAAAAAAACTTATATTTAACTAAGCTTTTAAATAATTATCGTATCTCAGGTTTTCCGCATTTTTCAATTTAACCTAAAGCACTTATGTCGACTTACCATCAATAAAAATTATTTTGCCTTTCAATATAATAGCTTAAGTGCACTTTAAATTTTATTTTTCTAACAATGGATTTTTTCATAACATCTTAACTAAAAAGCAGCGAATATTAACTAATAAAACGTTTTCGTTTTTATAAAATTAACAGTTTTGTTCTAAATAACTGTGCATCTTTTTCGGAGGCCAAAAATTTTATATAAAAACCAAACACAATTAATTTGAGACAAAACCCTTAATATCTCAAAACATGAAATTTCGACTTAAGCCATTATAATTTATTGGCACAGATATATTTTTGCCTGCTCACAATGAAAAATTTTATAATGGCACAATGTTGCCACATTAAAATTTTAAGATATTTATTGTGAATTCCCTAACTGTGTTACATCGTTGCCTCCTCACAGTGAAAATTTTAAGACGGTACAGTATTGCCACATTAAGATACTCATTGAGAACTCCCTATATACATATGTATGCTAATAATTTTTTAGTTAATGCAATACAGTTTCGAAAACACTGACATATTTCGTGACTTAATTATTTGATCAGAACTTTTATAGTCAGCTTAAGATATGAGCCATTCAAACAGGATTTAGAATTTGAGGATGTAGTCAAAGAAATGATAGATAAAGAATAAATATTCTTAGGTATAGTTATCCAGTGATAAAACTTGGAAGTAATTATATATTCAGGAACTAATTTTTCTCTACTTCCAAAGTATTGATAAGTGTGTATATTTGACTTCTCGGGAATCGATTATTAACAACATTTAGAAGAAGATGAGAAAATTATTTCACTTCTGTAAAATTTTAGATCGATGATTTGTAGTTCTCTTAAATACTTGTGATATGGCTTGATTTTTCAGGAAAATTAAATCCACTTCATAGAGTATTACCTTTTTATTTAAAACAAAATATATATTTATTTAAAAGAAATTTAGGGAAAGGAAAAACATAAAAAATTAGGTTAACTTGACTTTATAAAATTTACTACAAATTCACTAAATATGACTCAAAAGAGGGAACTTTGAGCAATGGCAACCCTATATAAAAAATCATTAGAAACGATCCAAATTTGCACTTTTTTCGGATCGCAGGTTCATGATCTTATTGACATACTTGGCAGCGCAAAAGCAAAAGGAGACAACTTTTGATATACCTGTTTTCTTATATATTAAAGTGAAATGTATTCGGTACTTCTTTGTTATATTAATTATGGAATTATTTTATGGTATACTATTGCACATGTTTATTGTTAACACGAGTATTTATAGATTTCTTTATCTCTCTAGCTTTAAAATTTTAAATCTTTTTACTAATTTTAAGCACGGTTGCCAGAAATGCAGATTTATCTGGATTTTGCAGATTTTTACCCTCCAAAAACACAAAATGCAGATTTGAAGATTTTTGGCTTAAAAACGCAGATTTTTCAACTCCAATTATAGTGAATTTTTTCCATTTTTCCGAATTCTGCTACTACTTCTTCATCTGATATAAAATGAACTTATTCTGATTACACAGAAAAAACTAAATTTCATTTTCAGTAACGAAATTCGTTGAATCAGTAAATATTTTATTTGAATGCGGTCCTACAAATAATTTTGTAAATTCTGATAAAAATTTTGTAAAAATTTAAATTAATCATAGTTCGGCTGAGAGAAAATGTTATTTCAGTGTGTTGGTGTTTATCTTGCTTGTTGATAGGAACAACGTGCTGTTGTGCGGTTGTTGTTTATTTTGTTTGATCGTGTTGTATACATGTAAATGCCGAAATGTAGCTGACAAACGTCGTGGCCTGTTTCTTCTCTATACAGTGTTTTGGTACAAATTAATTTAGTGGAACAGTACAGAATATTTACTGAAACTAAGTTTGATTTCAAACAAATATTTGTTTAAAAATTCGATTTTGCAGCCCTAAATTTATTCAAAATGTAATGTCTTTACCACATTCCTTTGCAAATGTCGAAAGAATTTTCAGTTAAGTGAACTTGAATAAAACAAAGCTTCGAAGTCCTTTGGATATTTATGCAACAAATTAAATGACTTTTTGTGTAATTTTTTATATATCTGATTTCTTTTCTCATTCATTTTATATTGTTTGCGCATATATGTAATATACATGTTATCTATAAAGAATTTTTTTATTTGTTTGTTGGTTAAAAGCATTTCATTTCTCCTGAAGAAAGATGGGTTTTCACACGCAAAGTTTAATTTGCATAGTCTTGAGTTTGTTGGACAGAAGAGAAAAGACGTATTATTCTATAATCTTTTTCTTCAGCAAACTCAAGACTTTGCAAAGTAAACTTTGCGTGTGAAAAGCCAAACTCATTAGTAGACTTCAACCAATGTGGCAATTAATTGTAAAAAGGTAACTTGTAAAGATTTTTGCTTGAAGCTTTTAAGCTTATTCTGCCATATTCATAAAAAATAGTGTTGGTTTACAAAAGGTTTACAAGATAAATTTTGCATGGAAATTTGTTTGTTAAACGTTTTGTAACCCAAAATAATTTTTATGAATATTACATATTATGGTTGTGTACGTAATTCTTAATAACATATTGATGGTCGTTCTATAAACGTTTGAAGTTTTTTACCTTATTTCAAACAATTTTTGGTTGAAGTCTGCTGATGAGTTTCTCAAGCAGAAACGAAATGCAAATTTTTCATACATTAAAGGTTTATATTCATAAAAAAATAAAATGTGCTTGAAAGTTATTTTAAGAACATTTTTCCTAAAAACTTTAAATAAAATACATTTTAGGCCTGTTTTAAATTTTACAAATATGGGTTAATGAAAAAATATTTATATTACAAATGTACATCCATATTTATATAAATTTTTTTAAATAAAATATAAAAAAGTTGTTTTAAAAATTTCTTTGAAGATTTTTTGAAGATTTTAAAAATAAAATGCAGATTTTGAAGATTTATTCGTTAAAAATTGTTAAATTTTGCAGATTTTATGCTTAGAAAATCTGGCAACACTGGTTTTAAGATATGTTCTTAGGGGGGTTGGTGTAAAAAATCTCAAACATAAAAAAAAAGAAAATCATACTCTTGTAGAATAGTCAAACAAAAAAATACTTGATAACTAGAGAAAATTAAAAATGTTTGCAATTTTTTATATTATATTCGTATTATCTTATTTTTAAATGATCGTTTTTGTAAGAACTTAATCTTCTTCAAGATAATAAACTACGCATTCAAATCAACTTATTCATAAGCAAAGATGTGACAGACAAAATGATGGGGTGGTGCCTACAGGGCAACTGACGATGATTATTGTAGTTAGCTAATGTTGTTTATTTCCCGATTTTCCAATTCAGAGGGTGTGTGAAAATTCACCAACATTTAATTTACTTTGTTATTGTTTATTGATTCTTCCAGGAATTCATTTAAATTCTTATTCAATTTTAAATTGTCATGTGCTAAAGTAAATATTTTCTTTTCCACTCTTGTGTGCTTAATTTTTTGACGCGTTATTGTAGTCGTTGCAATCATTATCAATACCATTATTATCGTTGTAATTATTTATTTGCAAGTAATAGAAAGAAATATCGTTGTTATAAAAATAAAAGTAAAATTCATAAACATGCATGTACAGTACACACATATACACATGTATAATTATTACTTAAATATATAAAGGGTGTCCCAACAAGAACGCAATATTTAAATTTTAAATAAAACACAGATATTTAAAAAAAATCGTGAAACTTTATGATATCGTAAAGTAGACAAAATGAGGTTATGTGCGGAACAACAAATCGGGCAGATGGCCGCCGCGGCTTTGCTGGCACACACGCGATCTTTTAATGAAATTTTCAATGGCCGTTTTGCATAAATGCTGCGGTATTTCATTAATGCAGCGTCCAATTTCCTCTTTTAAGGCTTGAGTCGTCGTCGGCTTATTCGCATAAACCATCGACTTCAAAAAACCCCAAAGAAAAAAGTCTAACAGCGTTAAATCGCACGATCTAGGCGGCCAATTCTGGTCTCCAAAACGCGAAATAACACGACCGGGAAATGACTGATGTAGCAATTGAATTGTTCCTCTGGCTGTATGACATGTGGCGCCGTCTTGATGAAACCACATGCCCTCCACATTAATTTGTTCAATTCTAGGCACGAAAAAACTGGTTATCATTTCACGATACCGAACACCATTGACTGTTTGCGCTTGATTTGCGTTTGAGCGACATCATCACGTACAGCTGCGACATTTTCGGTCGATCGACCTCGTCGAAGGCGCGTTGTTGTCTTTACATCACTAACAGACCCAGTTTCGGCAAATTTATCTATTAATGTCTTTACAGTTGACTCTTTTGGAGCATTATTGTGACCCCAAATTGATCGCAAATTTGCGAACTGTAGCCGCAAAACTTTCACCATTTTGGTAAAACAATTTTACTATGAGAATGCATTGTTCATTCGTGTAGCGCTCCATTTTTACTTACCTCGTACCTTCTACTAGCAAACAATAACAATTGTTCAAATGTCAAACAATGACAGACACTTCGAATGGCGCCAAATTTAAATCTTGCGTTCTTGTTGGGACACCCTTTATTTATACCCTTAACCAAAATATGGTAAAAGGGTATACATAGGTTTTTCATTCCGTTTGTAATTTCCACAATATTGATCAGCTACCCATAAAGAATGTATATTCTGGACAAGCGATGTCCGTCTGCCTGTACGTGAAGTCGGTTTTCCGAAACTCTACCGAAAACTAGTTATTATTATTTTTTTTTATTAAATAAACTTATTTTATGCATCAGTATGAATGAAATTGGTATTTTTAATAAACAAAAAATTTAAAAAAAATTAAAAAGACGTTTGCAGGGTTGGAAAACTTTAGCTTTTTTTCTTATACAAAAGTAACTTACTAAAACAAATTTTTCCTTTTTTTCTATAAATTAAACATATCTTATATTCATAAAAGAAAGGGATTAATGTAAGAAATCAGAAAAACAAAAAGGATGATTCCAGGGTTGGAAACTCTACAATTTTTGTGATATATAAAATTAACTACCGTAAATTAATTTTTTATTTATTTTTATTAAATAAACTTATTTTATACTTCAGTACGAAAAAAATAGATATTTCAATTAAAAAAATTAAAAAAATTAGAAAGACGTTTCCAGGGTTGGAAATCTTTAACAAATTAAACATATCTTATGTTCTTAAAAAAAAGAGATTGATGTAAGAAATCAGAAAAATCAAAAAGTATGATTCCAGGGTTGGGAAACTTACACTGCTTGTGATATAAAAAATTAACTACCGAATTTTTATTTTTTTATTTTTTTTTTCATTAAATAAACTTTTTTTATACTTCAGTACAAATAAAATTGGTATTTCAAATTAACACATTTTCTATATTTTTTTAAGAACTACTAGATTGGTATAAGGAATCAGAAAAATCTAAAATGATCATTCTAGGGTTTGAAAATAATTTTTTTTTTGTAAAAAAATAGTTAGGTTAAATTATTTTTTTCTTTTTGTTTATACTTTATGTATGTGCTTATGCATGCATCTCTATACTACATAAACGCACTAAGGTAAAGGGTATATAAGATTCGGCACAGCCGAATATAGCACTCTTACTTGTTCAAATTGTTTTTGCTGCAAAACTTACAAATACGAGTGTGAACATATTGAATTTTGTGTTCTGCTCTCCATTCTTCGAGAAAAAAAAAGGTCTTTGATTGTGAGCTTGGTTGGTTGTATTTTTTATTTTGTTCCTTTGTTTCTACAGCATTTTTGTATATATGCTTCAAATTACAATGGTTTCCCTTCATTCTTTTAGTTATTTATTTATTTGTTTTTGTGTTATTTTGATTGAGTAGATTTCTTTATTTTTCTGTTAAACTTTTATGTTGTTTTCTTTGCCATATATCTAGTGAATATGTCGATGCAATAACAATAAAAAGCAGTAGTTGCACATCATAAGTTTGTAGCATAAGTCCCAATTCACACTATGCAAGTCTTATTGCTAAGCTGATTAGTTTGTTATGGTAGAGTGACGGGGGGAAAAGCAACGTTGCTGTTCCCCTCGTCTCTCTCTCTCCCTGAAACGAATCAGCTTAGCAATGAGACTTGCATAGTGTGATTTGGGACTAAGTGAACGAAAAATTTAAACACAGAAAAATAAAAGCAACAATGTAATGAAAATAGAATTCTGTGTCAGTCGGTTGCTTTTGAAAGATTTTTTCTTCTGACTTTTTTGTTTTCTTATTTTCTTTTTTGATTCTGGCACACACACACACACACAAACGCACACAGAGAGAAATACTTACCCATTCCCACATTTATAAAAATATAAAAAATATTGCATACGCTAAGGGGCGTATTTGCATGTATGGGTGTTTATTTTTTGTTAATTGCTTTTATTTATGTTTTTCTTTCGCTTCACTTGTCCTTTTGTGTCTCTACTAATATTCTGCTACATGGACGTGTTACTTTTCTGCTCGTTTGCTTAGAAAAAACCTGTTCTAAAATATAAAAAAATTACACAAATATTTGTTTTATGTTGAGGATTTTTGTAAAGGTATTTGCAGCACGTGTTAAATACTAAACACGTTGTAGAAATATGCAACAGACATCGACTGACTACTGGTATGTACAACATTGTGTAAATATATAGATGAATAAATTATAAGCGCACACACTGCGCTGCCAGAATTGATTTACTAGAATTTAGGTATTGTTTTTTTATTTTTTTTATAGAAAACTTAACTTCAAGATTTCATTTAATAAATTCATCAAAACTAAAAACAAAGTTTTGTTTCATAGTCAATTGGGTAGTAAAATTTCCGCATACAAGTTAAGCGTTCAGTTAATTTTTAAGTGCTAGTCTTGTAGAGTTATATCAAAAATTAATGACAAAAATTGTTAAATCTTAAACAAAAAAGTCAATTCAATTGCTAATACGGGATTTACCCTATGACTTTTTAATGTGACTTTTCTAGAGTTTATTGACAAACGGGGGTACAAAGGCGATCAAAGGGGTAGCAACACAAAAGAGAATTAAAGAAAAAGGCAGGGGAAAAAGTCGTCGTGTAAATCCCGTATAAGAGTCATTTCACACTACGCCTTTTTAGCCTGCCTTGTATTGACAATTTTCTTTTAAACCCCCTACGAAAAGTCACACACATTTACATTAAGGCTTTTTTATTTATGCCTTTTTGTCATTTATATAGACGTTTAATGCTGAGAGAACGAAAAAGGTAAAGAGAAATGTCATAAATCCCCTCGCCTTTTGTTCTAACCCGCAAGCTTTTCACCCCCTCTCACCAATAAACTAGAAAAGCCTGCCTGCACAGGCAAGCAGAAAAGGGAGAGTGTAAATTGCGTCTAATACAAAAATATTCAGCCTTAAAAAAATACAACACTGTGTACTTTTTAATGGCTTGCGCTCACCTCTAGTGTGTAAGCAATTGCCTAAAGGTACCAAAAACAAGTACATGTTCGAATTTTGAACAAATTAAAAAATGCATTAGACATGTTTTCTTTGAGAAAATAATTTGGAAAAAAACACTGCTCTTATGTATATTAGTTTAGGCTGAAAAAATGTACCAAAAACAATTTTTGTGCGTTTTAGCTCTCAAAAGTGCATACATCGAAAGTATAATTGTACCATGAGATGAATCAAGAAACCAAGATTGCGCATTGCTCAGGTCCGTTATTTTATTTTCTGCTTGTGACGTAGACATATAATTTTTGGTGTAAACAAAGTACGTATATAGAATGTGCTCTCTCTCTCTCCCTCACACACTTTTTAAAACAAACATACGTGTGTATTCTATGATGACGTAGATGCGCAGTAGGCAATTTTTATGTACGGCTGAGTACGAAATTTTATTTTTCTGATTCATGGTTTTAACACTCTAGCAAAAATATATAGGGAAATTTTGAAAATTCAGAGAATGATACTCGTAGCATTTTCTCTATTATCATTGTTATTTCTTATTCATTGAATGTAAATGCTGCAATACACTCAAACTAATTATAATTGAGATTAATAGTCTCGTTATTCAATCATGATTTCCAACTGCAGTTTCATAGCAACAAATAAAATAAAATTATGAAAATCAACTTAATAGGACAAATTAAAAAGACTTTCGTTCGATTCTAATTTAATATAAATTGCTTGTTGAGGTATTTATGTCTAGAATAATTCCAATTGTGTGCAAATATGTGCTGCAATTTATTTCAGCAATAAATCACATTTTCAACATTCAAGCTCCAATTGCAAAGCAAAAAAAAATATTAATCTTTGTTGTTCAATTGTTATCTGAATGCGTATCGTATATCTGGGACTGTACAGTGGGCATGCAAATAACATGTGTTTGAATAATTTTTCTTTTAATTTTTGTCCAAACAATTGTAGCATAAAAACAACTTCAGTTGCATTTCACCAATTCTAAGCAATTGCAATAGTGCCAACTTTTTCATCACTGTGCTGCAAGGTGTGGCTGTGCTTGTGCATTTGTACTAAAATACACTTACTGTAGCTTCTACTCATAAGTGAATATATATGTATGTATGTATTATACATCTGCAGAAGACCACTTACAAGAACTTTTAAGATGTGAGAGATTTTTCAAATACTTATAATACAGCGAAATCTTCTAAAACAAACGCTAAATCATACTGTTGGCAAGACATTTGTTTCAGTTATTGCAGGTATAGTAGTAAAGAAGAAAATATTTCGTGACGGAAAAATTTGTGATGCTTCTTCATGCGCATGGGCACGTATACAAACGTCATGCATGTACATACCCTGCAAATAGTATTAGAGTACGTGGTCCAATCTAGATGAAACAGACTAGTTAAATCATGGTCCCATGTAATGCAGTCATGGATCATGTCGTTTTCATACAAGCATTCAATGCTGTACGATAAGTGTTCGTGTTTAAACGAATATGATCGTTCTTCTTAGGCACTCAAAACTTGTATGCGAGTAGTCTATAACTGTTCCATATGGAGTAGTTTTGGGGTTAGTCCGAAGTAATTCAAAGTTGGACCATGTGGTCCAACCCTAGGACATCGCAATGTTAAATCGGCCACCTTTTTTTTACATATATTTGGAGTAGTTTTGTGGTACTCCTACTCCTCTTTGGACTAGTCTTTACATGCATCTATGGACTAGTCACATTATTTGCAGGGTACATCTTATACACATACTCAAACGTACAATATGCAAAATAACAAGCATACACCCATCAAAACTACTTCTTTTGATTGTTTGTTAGGAAGAAGAAGTCTTCGCGACATCGCTTGTTAACACTCATATACACGAACACCAATGCTTCCATCCAGCTTCGCTTATTAAACGACAGCATTTATTATTGGTTTAGTATAATACATGCCACGGGAATACATATTTACATTTTAAGACTGCTTACGCAGCTGTCTAGTATGTATGTATTTGTATTTCTGTCCTTTAGTAGAATTGTTTAACAAAATCAAGAACACAGTGTTTTTAATACTCGATTATTTTTCGGGCGATTAAACAACCAGCTTTTGTTTTACAAGGAGCACGAGCAAAAATGGCATTTATTTTCATACATTCTTTCTTGGAATCGAAACTTTATTGTTTGTGCATACATATACATACATACATACATACATACATATCTATATCACAGAATGCAATGGGAAGCTTGAGTGTGTGCGTTATGTATGAGAACTGGTGTTGTTATCAACGTTGCCAAATGTGGATAGGGATGAAACGATACCACTAAGGTATCGATACTTTTACTTGACACGGTATCGTTTCAAAAGTATCGATTCAGTATCGAATAAAAAGCATCGATACTTACTTGTATCGGTCAAGTTCTTTATATGATTTTAAACAGTGAAAACAAAAGCAAATACACACAGTATACACACATGTATGTACAAAAGACGGGCAAAAATTTGGTTTTGGGTTCAGCACATTAAAATCACATAGCAAAGTTCTTATTCTCGAATGTTTTCGACATCTCGTATTTTCGGAAAGAAATATTTTGATGAAAACGAAAAAAAAAATTGATTTTTAGAAATCATTAAAAACTCAAATTTATGTACATATTTTCATCTTCTTACATAGAATATGTAAGAGCTTTAATTCAAATTTTTAAAACAAAAACAAAACAAACAAAAAATAACATAAGTATAATCTATACAAATCTAAAAAATTAAGGTAAAAACATCGTTTTCATAGAACACAGCAATAAAATTCATATGAGATCGTCGTAATAGACTTGAGACAGTGATTGTTGCACCAGCTTTCGAGAACAATCTTTCACATGGCACGGAGGTGCCAACAATGTGTAAATACAAACGTGCCTGCTTATATAACATTGGAAAAAGAGATTTTAAATCATCCAATTCTTCTAGAGGATTGGCTTTTAATGCGCAAACAGGACTAGACAAATATATTGAGACCTCATCTGTTTTTAGATTAGCGCGATGCCGCTTTTGGCCAGTTGCAAGATTTTTGTGGTGTAACCAAAAATCAAAGTCTTCGTTAGGTGCTTCTTCTTCTTCTGATTCACTGGCTGACAATGAAGTGTCTTCCCTAATAATATTTTTCAATTTTTGAATTGCTCTCCCACACGCATTTGGATCCCGAAAGTGGAGATTTTTAAAGCAGACATCTAAAATGGTCGCAAACGCTGTTTAGGTATTGTATTCTATCATACCAAATCTTCTGCTGCATTCACTAAAAAGTTTATTTTGTAACTGTGTGACACATTCTATCGATGAAGAAAAATTTTGTAGCTTTGATGTGAGACAATTTATCACTGTTATAATCTTCGATAAAGTCACATAATTCTGGCCTGAAGACTCCTTAGTGACATACTCAAATGGTTTTAACAACTGGATTATTTGTTTTAGTATTTCGAGCTCGTGGCCAGTCACCATTTCAGGACTACCTATGCTAGCTTCCAGCTTCTATAAATCTATCTAACATGTAATATAGGGAGTTCCAGCGGGTCTTAACGTCCAAAATTAATTTTTTTTTGTGCATCCTTCTGGTACCCCCATATCTATCTGAATTTTTCTAAGCTTGTCCGATTGAATTGCACTGTTTTTAATCCATTTCACAATTTCTCTAACTTTTTTAATAACATCAGTAACTGGAGAAGAAGAATTCATTATTGCTGATTCAACTATTAAATTAATAGTGTGAGCAAAACAAGGCAAATGCTTTGTGTCTCCTAGAATTTTCTTTACCGCGGCAACCATATTAGTGCCGTTGTGTGTAACAGCACATGTAATTGAATTCAATGGAATTCCCCAATCTTCTAAAATACCAGCAAATATAGTGGAAACATACTCGGCTGTATGATTAGATGTCAGTTGTCTTGTTGCAATATTGGCGCTTGTATATGTTGTTTTTTCTAAAAAATGTATTGTAACACCCAGAAAACTTTTTTCAGTCAT
The DNA here is from genome assembly GCA_949987645.1 of Tachina grossa. NCBI lineage: Eukaryota > Metazoa > Arthropoda > Insecta > Diptera > Tachinidae > Tachina > Tachina grossa. Next base: position 58,911,191 of record OX465274.1, read on the forward strand.
AGTTTCAGTCCATATGTCGAGCGTGCAACAAAATGCAGTTGCGTTTGTTATTCGTTTAACATACTCTATTTTCGCACTGTCGTATTTGATACAGAGCAACTTTTTAAAATGCATTGAAGAAGGAACTTTATAACAGGGTGCTAGCCCCTTCATCAGTTTTAAAAAACCTTCTCCTTCAACGACATTAAATGGCCTCATGTCACTGCATATAATATATAAAATACACATATTTATGTTATTACATATTATGCCAACTTCTGAAACAATGAAAATGATTACATATGTAGAAAATAGTATTTGTAAGGTATTGTGGTACTTACCTTTCTGTGAAGATATTTTTTGGAACGCCGATTTTATTGTAATTGGCGGGCTACCTGTTGCGACATCGGAATCATTTTCTTTTTGCTTTCTTCTTAAATTGAGAATCCATTCAGATTCTTAGAAGTATACGTACAATAATATTTGTAGTAGTACTTACTTTGAAATATTTTCATCGCCAGGAGCGGTATAGTCGGGATGGCATTTTAAATGTTTTTGCAAATTCGATGTGTTGCCGCAATAACGCACACTCTTAAAATATTTTTTGCAGCTCGCAGTTCTACCATCCTTTTTTATATAGTATAACCACACACTTGATTTGGGGGGTCCCATTTTCACGAACTCACTTTATTTATTTATACATATATTAAATATAAGTTTACTTTAATACGAAGAAATTAAATTTTGTTAAATGGCGTGATGTTCAATATTATTGCGGCCAAAAGGAAATGAGTATTTTTGACCGATACGAGTAATTTTTACCGATACCTACTTGGTACTCGGTAGCTAAGTATCGATACCCAAATTACTTGGTTTTTAAGAAAAAGTATCGAGTACTTACTGGTATTTACTCGTATCGTTTCATCCCTAAATGTGGACTTTGATAATCTGTTTTAACAGTTTTTTATGAAATGATGTTATTCTTAAGTTTTATTTTTTTGCATTTGTTTTCCTTTTAAATATATTTTTCAACTTTTATTTGTGTACTCAGCGTATGAGTTTTGCAAAAGAAATTTGAAAAATTGTGAAATGAATACTTAAAATATTTTTAAAATGTTTGTTTTTGGGTTCCATATCCTTGGCACGTTGTGCTATTTTTGCAAATCTGATAAAAAAAAATTTTAAATGCGTAAAAATAAAACTCAAGAAAAATAGATTTGACTTCAAAAATAAATACTAAAATTATGGCGTTTTCTTTTCTGGAAAAAGTGTAACATATTTTAACTTTTTATTCAAAAAAATACAATTTAGCGTTCGTTTAAAGAAACAATTCAAGTTTGCAAGGGATGATATAATAATTTCTAATAAAATGTATGTGTCAGAAAATCATTTTATTGCGAATTTTCATTGAAAAGTGTAATAAGTGTAACATTTTTTTCCAGAAAAGAAAATGCCATTAAATATGTATTTATTTATTTATACATATTATACAAAGTAAATTTGCATAATATGGTGTTGCACAAATATGGGCAGAGTAACTACACCATATGCCCAATATGTTATTAACAGCCTGTTTTTCGAAAATGAATAAGTGTATACGTTCTTTAAAATAACGAATGAAACCATGTTTTCGTTTTTAAAACATTTATTTATTTTGATGTGTGTGACAACAAAAGAGCTTTCAGTTTTTCACACTCATAAAATTTTTTATGTAAAATTAATTAAAAATCAGTCTACATATTTTTCATTTGACTTTAACGAAAATGTTATTTAATTTTTAATGTTAGAATGTAAACTTACTTAAAACAGTGAAAAACTATTTTTTCCTTTTATTTTTTACTATAAATTACAAAAAATTAATTAAACGAAAAAGCTTAACGGCTTTTTCTATAAGCGGATTGATTTAAATTTCGTAAGAACGCATCTCGACTTCCGTACAAAGCAAAGATGTTTCCCTTACTTCTGTGAAAGAATCAACACCAAATTTAGTGTAAACAAATAATTTTTGCTTTATATTCCACTATTTAACTGTCAAAAAAATCACGAAAAATTTAAGTATTGAGTCAAAATAAAGTAAAGGTAATAGGAAAAAAAATTTAGTTCTAATAAACAACGGAAAATACGAAATGCAATGAAAATCTGTTTTAATGGGCACATGGATTTCCAATTGAATGCTAAAATCAATTAAAAATTAAATTGCTTATCCCCTTATTCATAAAATTTAAAATTAATTTGAAATGAATTTAATTTAAAATTTTTCTTAGAAAATTTTTTTAATATCTAATGTTCTTTGTATTCCTTCACTGTAATAATTTTGTGAGTGTGAATTTTTGGTTATACCTAAAAAGCTCTTTTTATGTCAAAACGAAAGCTTTAGAATATGTTTTATAAAAATCAAATTTTAAACATTATCGTTTGTAAACGAAACATAAAAACGAAAGGGCTTATGTTTTCTAAAAACAGGCTGTAAGAATATTTTAAAACAGTTTTGTGACTGCAACGTGGTTATTAAAGAAATTCCACAAAAAACCGCAAGATTATACGGTTATCCGTGGCAGATCAGTCAACCAGTGCGAGTAAGACGAAAAATTCTCGAAGGCCAAACAGCACACACAACCGCACTTAAGAAATAATTACGATGATGCGAGAGCTGTTCTTCAAGCCAGAACTGCTTAACGACTGCTAAAATTAAATATAATTTTGATTCAGTTTAATAAAATATTTTTTAACTATAATGGTCAGGTTAGGGCCGAGTTTACATCTGTGTGGCATGTTCCCAAAAAAGCGTAGCCGTTAATTACTAATGAAAAACTGTTTGATTCAGAAACGTATTTATTAAATTAAACAGTTTCATATAAAGCTAATAGACAATTTTATAGAATCCAACATGATTGGAAACTGTTTCAATTAATAAATATATGTCTGAAGCAAACAGGTTTTCATTAGTAATCAGTGGTTACGCTTATTTGGGCACATGACACACAGATGTAAAAACGGCCTAGGAAATTCTATATTTATGTACTTATTTATGCGTTCGAATCACATTATATTATTAAACTTAATCTAACTTATTTCTAACTTTTTATCGGCTATTTTTGAAGTTTACTCAATTTTTTCTCTAAGGTAATTTTTATTTTTTTTAGGGGCATAAACGTGAACAACTTTACAAAAATTAGTGTCCACCCACTTTTATGAACTCAAAGTTGCGTCATGTATGTCCCAAGTTTCGCAAAAATCGGTCAAGTAGAAATGCGTGAAATATAATATTAATCTTTAATGCACATGGCCCGCTCAATTTTTCGCACACAAAATTATTTCATTCTAAGAGTCGAAACTGTTTGTCCAGATTCGTGGTAATCGGATAAGTATCAGTACATTCCATTTAATACTAGCCTTTCATGGGCGTAGACCAGCCCCTCTTTTTAATGCTACTCTGATCCTTTTTCAGAGCTCAGAGGTTGTGCAAAGTTTCGTAAAAACAAATAGAAACTCATGGAGTATAATACGAGTATCAAATTTTAAAGAGCGTAGTCCCACCCTTTTTTAAAAGCGAAGTTGTATATTTTTAAAGTTTCGTAAGAATCAGTGCAAATAGAAAGCACGAGAAATATAATATCAAATTCTATTAGACGTGGCACCGCCTTTTTTTTAAAGCAAAGTTGTGCATTTTTTAAAGCTTAGAGTTGAAACTTTCGAAAAAATCGGTGCAAGTAGAAACCTTGTGATAAATAACATAAAGTTTTAATATTCCTCATTTCTTTAACTTCGAGATTGTCTCATTACAAGAGTTTCGCAGCATTCGGATAAGCTCTCTCAGACAAAAAAAAAAAAGAATTTTTTAAATCGGTCTAAACCTGATTATGGAGTTATGGGGTAACAAACATAAAAAATACAAATGAATTGATAAAACCTGCTCCAATTTTGAAGTCGGTTAAAAACATTTTACTACTAGAAATATTTGTAACAGCATTTTTTTCTGAAAACAGTTTTATTTTCGATATGGACAGTTTTTCCCTCAAACTCGTATGGCAACATTTTTTGTGTTGGCGTTATTGGCAGCATATACACGAACACACACGCGCACACACAGAAATACTACAGAAAAATGGCACATGAAACAATTGGTCTATTTGTAAATCGCTATGAAAATTTAGTGCTTGATCAGTGTTTTCAGTTTAGCGAAAATATCCCCAAATAAGGGATTTTTACCCATTTTTTTTTAAGCATGTTGACTACAAAACCGAAGGTCCTGGTTTCAAACCCGGTCTCCAAAAGTCAGTAAGAAAGTTCAAGTGATGAAGGCGTAGTCACTGGTCACTGAACTATACCGACTTCAGCAGATCCTAAACCTAATTTAACATCAGGGCCCCCCACTTAGTCAACATTGTATAACACAAAAAACACAACTTCAAAATTTAATACGCCTCATTGACACCAGAGGCGCTGCAACACTACATTATTAAAAACGTACAGAAAGGAGAATTGTAAAAGAATGAAGCTTATGACAACAATATTTTCTAATTATTAAGAAACCCCTTTATATTTAAGTTATTTAATTCTTTTCATGAAATTGTTTTATTGTTTCGATGAAATTATAGCACTGCATTAATTACACTGTTAAATTAATTTGATGAAGGTTTCAATAAAATAATTTGAACGAAACTGGTTTCATTAATCCAACGAAGCGTGCCGTTGGTTGAATTTTAATGAATTTCTCATTAGATTAATATCGAAATTCATAGAATTTCTGCCTTAAATTCTTTCAGTGTAGTAAGAGTAGTAGGCAGTCATTGCTGAAGTATTGCTTCTCTTTAAAAGAATAAAAAATTGTGCTTATCAGCCGATGTATATACATATAAATGATTATATATGTGTGACAGCTGCCAAAATTTAACATGGCGGCGAAGAAACGTCCTTCCCCAGCAAAATAAAATTCTGACTTGGAAGCACTCATAACTGTAGGAAACCATGTATAGCTTACTTAATAACACAAAATTTGAAAATGCTTCTGAAAAGCATTAACGTAAGCCGGGCTGTCTAAAAAAGTAGAAAAGATAAAACTATAAATTGCAAGCCAGTAACTTTTGCATTTCAGTACACAAACATTATATATTATTACTGATGTTTTATGGGAATTGTTACAATTTAAGTTCAACATTTGTGAACGCACTAAAAATCACATATTATTATTTTACTTATTTAGTAAAATATTTTTTTTATTAAAATTGCATTGAAATTGATTATTGAGGAGTCTAACTGGATCCTATACTCATAAGCAATAGTGAAATGCTTGTGTCTGTTTCAATAACAAGAATGTGTTTTTTGGGTTATTTAAAGATTAAAAAATTTACATAAATATGAAATACCTAAAATATATGTAACTGGGAACCCTCTGCTGGATAAAATTTATGCCAAGATATTTTGTTTTCCAGATCGCAGGTTGTATAACGACGACAGTAACATGAATGGCAAAATAAAAAACAACAATGTTAACAACAACAGCATTGAGTAGCAGCAGAAGCAGTAACATCGACATGATTGTTTGTTGTAAACAGCCTCTTGTTCTGCTTTTTTCCATTCTTGGCCTACAATAGATTATACTCGTAGTTCTTGTTTTGCATTCTTCGTTTTTCCCCCAATTCAACGTATGTTAAATATTTGTCCAACTTTTTTGTTTGTTTAATGTTGTTTTCTTTTATTTTGTATATTGTATTGTATATTTACTTTTATTTTTCACCTCTGAAAACGAAATTGTTGGCACTATTTAACTTTACAACAATTGTAAGAACAACAATTACTGAAATTTTATTATAACAATACTTGGTAGATTATAGCCCATTATCTCATTTAAACATATTGAAAAATATTGCAGAAATGCACTTGATAGCCAAAAATACATTTTTTATCTTAAGTTCCCAGCAAAAAATTTCAAAAAATGTAATCGAGTTTGGAATTAAGCATTTTTGGTGGAAGCTATTCCTTACAAGGCGTGAGACTAAAATAATCTATTCTTGAGAAGTACTTACTTTTTTTATTTTTCAACATTTCACGTAATCTATTTCGTCTAAAAAAATCATTCTCTTCATTTAGCAACTTGCACGAAATTTTTTTAAATTTTAGGTAATGTAATTTGTAAGCGAGTAATGAAAATTAGCAAGCAGAAAAGTAAGTCATTATATGGCAAGTAGTTCTAATGGTAATGTGTAATTTTTTGCTGGGTTTCTTTATGGCGGCAAGTAATATACATAAATCATTTGGACAAAATGGTAAAGATACGGTCGCACTTGTCAAACATTTGCCAAAAACAGCGTAATTCTAAAGAAAAATTTTTGAATTCGGACAAAAGTTTGTCAATTTAAAGAGTATGTAATAATGTTGGTTTCTATGACATTGTCTATTAGTTGTGTTCGAGACTGTTTAATTTGATAAACAAGTGTCTGGATCAACAACTTTTTCATTAGTGCTTCTTGGTTACGCCTTTTTGGGCAATTGTTTGACAAGTGTGACCGTACCTTAAGAAATCCACAATTCTTAAATTAAGCTTAATTTATTAAAACAAATGTTTTAGGTTAGTTTCTTTCTCTAGAAAGAAGAAAATAAACGCTATATTGTAAATATTTTTCAGGTGGCAAGGACTGGCGCTACTCTTAACACTTAATATGAAAATTAGCGATCAATTCATAAGTTAAAATTATGGTAAGTATGGGAAATTTCCGGTTCTATTTATTATGTAGGACTATTTACAAGTGAAATAATTTTGACAGTATCGCGGATAGTAGTGGGTTATCCTGCTTACTGCTTGGTGTAAAACGGGTACAAATTTTTACTTCTAGTACTTTTTTCATTTTTTGATAAACTTCCTATAAATATATTTTATATCCATCTAAGTTTCTTTTTGAATGCGAATGAAGTCGTTGGAAGATGTTTGTATTTTAGAAACAACGTGTAAGTTTGTATGTTTGCCACTGGTTTAAAAAATATTCCAAAAATATTTTCAAAAACCTGTATATAAAAACAGAAAGGGCTTGAAAAACGGGGCATTCATCCTTACACACGTGGGCGTTGGCAGAAGTAGTTAGCACGTTGACCACAAAACCGAAAATCCTGAGTTCAACCCCTGTATCCGACAGTCATTAAATCTGTGGCAAAAAGGAAAAAGTGCTTAAGTCGAGATAAGCTGATTTTGAGTTAATAGTACCTCCGTAATCTGCATATTTGAAAGTACACCTGGTCGAAATATCAACTAATTTGTGTGATTTTTGAGGAAGTTATAGCGCCATAACTTGGGATTTATCGTTTTTAGACTTCCTATCTCATTTGAAATAAATGCTTAATTTAGATTATACTTTGGCATATTTCAACTTAAATGTATTACTTATAGTGTGTAGAACGATGTTTGCTTAAAATAAACTTATTTCTGAAAATCGACTTGAAAGCTTAAAAGTGCTTTCCTGCAAGCAGTAAAATACGACTTAAGCACTTTTTCCTTATTGCCACAGAAATAACAATACCATGCATTTTTCTGATGTGCATTAGTGTCCCTCTGTATCAGTTGTTGTAGGAAAGTTCAAGTGATGAAGGCATAGTCACTGGTCGAGTTATACCGATTTCAGCGGATACTAATCCTAATGTAATATCAGAGCGCCCTCTTTCGTCGGTATTGTGTAGCAGAATCATCGGCTATGTAAAATTAACCAACAAAATGGATACTAAGCACAGCTTCAAAAATTTAATAGGCCTCATTTGACACCAGAAGGCGCTGCAACAAAGCATGATTAAAAAGCGTGCAAAAAGCAGAGTTGTAAAAGAATGAAGCTTTCTTCTATCTCTGCCTTCACCAAATATCTTCTATCACTATCCCTTTCCTAAAGAAGGTAACACCTAGTAATAGCAGTAGGTGTTAATTGCCTGAGTGTTACTTCTCTTTAAAAATAAAAAAAATAAAAAACAATTATCAGTGAAAACAAAATTTCAGTCAACAACTTTTTCTTTGATTCATTAAATTTCTTTATTGACTGAAAAAAAATTCAATAGACGTGCATACAATTTTATTTATCAATAATGCAAGAACCGTCATCACAGAAAATTCAAAAAAAAATTTAATGAATCAGCGATTTTCGTATTCAAATATCAAAATCATTTTTTTTCTGTGTATACCTATTTTTATTAAATTTGTTGAACATGTGAATTATTATTGGCTGCTTTGTTTTCCAAATCCACCTGGATACAAATCGTTAAGTGTTCAGTTAAAGCACATCCTCTTTTAGCAGAACTCAAGGATACAGAAAAAAATGATTTTGATATTATATTAATTAAAATACAATCAATTACAATTACCACTACAAACAATATTCGCTTTTGAAAAAAATATAATACTGTGCACTTTTTCGTGGCTTGTGCTCAGCTCTAGTGTACATATATAGATGCGTCATCCCGTGTGTAATTTCCACAATATTAATATGCGACACATAAATTACATAATAAATATATACATATATGGGTGTTTCTACGTTAAGAGGCACTATCGACGGCTACATCAAAAATCGTATATAATTTGGAAATTTTGCTGAAATATCAAACATATATTTAATAATAAATAAAGTATACTTTTTTTCAAATAAATTGCAATACCAAAATTAGCTTAGTTTAGTCATAACTTCATGTTTACCAAGAAAAAAGTATCTACCCTGGCCTGTCCCTTTACTGATCCGTAACAAAATCTTTAAAATTTTACACATTACTACTTCAATAAATCTCTAATCGTTGTAGATTACATAAAGTAGTATAAACAACAATGATAATTATTTAAAAAAAAATCTCAAATTAGTTTTATATTCTATTAGAAAATATTACGCAGTTTTTGTGCCTCATAATTTAAGTCTCTCTCCTCCCCTGCACATTTTTCGTCTGTTTAAAAATGCCGCCAAAATGCGTTGACGTTGAAAACTTTAATAGCAGGGCATTTGTTTTGAACTGAATTTAACAATAAACATCGCTCGAGCCACTAGTGACCTATCATTGTCCCGATAATTCCACCACGCTACTCCTCGAACGTGAGGAAGTGAGATAATCACCCATATTCTATTTGGCGTCGGAAACATAACACGACGACGTTTTTAATGTTTTTTGACAAATCGGTATTCCTGTAGATAGTATTGCCATTTATCGATGACTGTCAGCAAATGTTTGATATTCTCTAAGAAAAATTGATTTTGATGTTGCCGTTCATTTTGTCGTCAGTGCTTTTGATGTCGTGTTCTGTTGTGTGAACTTGAAAAATGATTTAAATGGTAAAAAAGTGAAAATAAGAAATATCAAAGTAGATATAAAAATGTAAATATTTATTTGAAAAAAATTCTTAAAAAAAGTGAAAATATAATATGTATATACCTAATTTACATTAAGCATTTTTCATGAAATTTCATGAATTTTGTTGCACGCAACTTTTTCTATTTGCTGATTGCAGCACTATAAAAGAGAATGTTATATAAAAAAGGGCGTAGAATGAATCTCTGATGCATTTTTCACAACTTTTTTGATATACATAAGTTGCTCCTCCAAAACAAATAAAAAATTTTCACTGAACTAATTTCATGGAAAAAATGCTTAATGTAAATTAGGTAATAGACAAAATTAAAATGACTAAGCCCAACCAATTTGAAAAGCTTGTGCAAGAGTTGAAAAACTCCTTATTTTGCTAGAGGATTCCACAGGGGTAGTGTTCCTAATTATTTCAAGGTACAGTAGGAAAGTGTGCGACTGCACTAAATTCTCTCGGTTCACCAATTAAAACTAGTAGTGGATGGCAAAATGTAAGGTAAATAGTGTTTTGGGAAAGTATACTGTATTATAAAATTATTTTTACAGGTCTGGCGGGACTTGAGGTTTAAATTAAAAAAAGGCTGCAAACAGCAACAGCAAAGTAGCTGGAGGCGGGGTATATAAACAATTAGCACTGAGTACCTTTGGAGGAAACTCCAATCTCCAATAAACGTTGATCTGATCCCTTTTGTTTCAAAAATTAGGCTCTCTTGTATCCAATAGATTCCTAAATGATGTTTTGCTTAGCCGAAAATAACTTTAAAATATTAAAAGGATGAACATTACTCATTATTTTCCAAAAACATCCTTGGGTAACTGGAAAATGCATGACTTTTGTCGGAGAAATCTTACTTTCACTATTAAATTTTTTTATTTTCATCGTCCCAATAGGAAAGAAAAACATTTTGTTTTAATTTATTTACAAAGCTTTTAATTATTCAAAAACACTTTTACCAAAAATAGTAAACAAAATGAACCAGCTGACTCAAATATTGGATATGTGTATTGTATTTATCGATAAACAGGCAACGTCGTCATAACACTGTTAGGGAATACAAAGTTAGCATTGATGTTGTGTTATATTGATGTTGTTTCAAAATTGACGACGATGTTGCCGACGCCAAATAGAATAAAGATGATTACTTCTTTCTTTCTTGAACCTGTCGATGAACCACTAATAAATTATGGACAGGGTGACCGATGACATTTTTCAAAAAGTGGCACCAAATAGGGGATTTATCAAAAAAAAAAGGGGCAAAATTAAAAAAACAGAGAAAACTGCACTAAACTTTTTATTTTTAATGTATTTTCATATAACTCACCCTAAATAAAGGGCGTCAAAAGGTGGCAAGGCAGTCGAAAAAGGGGAAACGCAGTCGCAAAAGTGGCAAATTGCCACTTTAGTCGGTCAAACGGTCACGCTGATTATGGAAAGTCAAATCAGATTGTAGTATCTTCTCAGTCTTGTTATCAGGCAGCTTCCGAGAAGGCATGCCTGTTTGTAAACGAACATCCATCAACATACAAGTAAGGACAGAGGATTTTTTATGCTTTTAACGAAAGTGTTAATGTCTTTGAAGAGGCGTGATCTCAATCGTTATATTTTTTAACGTTTGTGTTTATAAGTAAAAGTTCTTATGTAATTTTAAAGTTTTTATCAGAGCATTGGTGCTCTATATGTTTTTGTAATATCACATTGCAAAATATGTGCAATTAAATAATTTACTTTCTTTCGAGTACTTTTATGTTATTGTAGAAAAAAGATGTTATGTTATTTTTGTAAGCAGATACTAAGTATTTTTGCTTTCGAAGTTTAATATCTAATTTAAGTTGAACAAAATAGACTATATGGAAATTATAGTCTAATATTTTTTTGTTATAAACTATCACCAAATAGTGATTAATTAATTACGAAAATAATGTAATTTGGCTTACAATCAAATCATAAAACTAATAAACATTTTGAAATTAAAATGGCTTTATTGTTTTTTGAAATATTCCCCTTGATGATTAATACACTTTTGCATTCGTTCGAACCATTTTTCATAGCAGTTTTTCCATTCCTCTTGAGACACCTCCAAAACATGGCTTTTGAACGCCTCAACTGCTTCTTCGGTGCTCGTAAATCGTTGACCACGCAGTTTACCTTTGATATTCGGGAAGAAGAGGAAGTTATTGGGTGCCAAGTAAGGACTGTACGGAGGATGAGTCATCAATTCGATGTTTTGACTGCTCAAAGATTCAATTGTTTGACGAGATGTGTGACACCTCGCATTGTCAAGATGAAGAATGATTCTTGTTTTGGGGGTTAATTTTACGAATTTCTCCAAAGACTTCCGACAAACAAATGGTCGTGTACCACTCAGAATAGACAGTGCTACGTTGCTCAAGCCGCAATTTTTATTGGATATAGCTCGTCTTGGAATACCTACACGGTCGATTGCTGTTTTGTTTCCGGCTCATAAGCATATATCAATGATTTGTCATCTGTCACGATTTTATACACGTCTTTTTAATAATTTCCACCACTTGACGCGAGCGTTTTTTAAAGCGATTCATAAATTATGGAGTATCCAATGAGAACAAATTTTTTACATGTATTGAAGGTATTTTTTTTTTTCTTTCAGTTAATATTTTCATTATGGTAATGAAGACAATGTATGCAATATCTTTTCTGAAAGCAAATATGTATTTATTTAGAAAATTATAGCAATGGAAATTTTTTTATTTACAAATTTCCCATTTATCTTGGTTTATTTTGACGTTGGCAGTAGTTGTGAACTGCCAATTCGGCCCCAATTAAAATTGTTAAATTGTTGCTGAAATTGTTAAATTTGGGTAATTAAAATTTGAAAATTGTTAAATTCTTGGAAATTTGTGTTTTTTTGTTTACATAAGGAGTTTTTTGTTTACATTAGGAGTTTTTTGTTTACATTAGGAGTTTTTGTTTACATTAAGTGTATGTCTGTCTGTCGGTCTGTCTGTCTGCCTGCCTGACCGTGGGAAGTTTGTGTGTGGAATATTTTGTGTGAATGTATTAAGGCGGTTCATAGTATGGCGGTTTTTATGTGTGTATGTGACGACGGGGAAAATCATGAAAATGGTTTTTCCTAATGCTGACGGAAAATCATCTAATGATTTTTCGTAATTCCGAAGGCAATGCATGATAATTTTTTCAAATGCCGACGGCAATACATACTTATTTTTCCTAATGCCTACGGCAATACATAATTATTTTCAAATGCCGACGGCAAAACATGATTATTATATTCTCCTAATGCCTACGGCAATACATAATTATTTTCAAATGCCTACGGCAATACATGATTATTTTTTTTTTCAAATGCCGACGGCAAAACATGATTATTATTTTTTTCAAATGCCGACGGCAAAACATGATTATTATTTTTTTCAAATGCCGACGGCAAAACATGATTATTTTTTTCAAATGCCGACGGCAAAACATGATTATTATTTTTTTCAAATGCCGACGGCAAAAAATGAATATAATTTTTTCAAATGCCGACGGGAAAATGATTTTTCCTAATGACGACGGGAAAACGTGAAAGTTATTTTTTCTAATGCTAATGTAGGTGTTGCTAGACTGTGGGAATTTTAGGCTGACCGTGATATGAGTGGGTGGCGTTGTTGGCGTAATATGTAACCATAGGAAATTGCGGATGTGTCTGTCTGTCTGTGAGAATTTAGGTGAAGGTTTGATTGGCAGGGGGCGGGGTTTAGTTGAGGTAGATCGATTGCGTGTGTAGTTGTGTGTGAATGTGTGTGTGTGTGTGTGTGTGTGTGTGTGTGTGTATGTTTGTAGGAATTTCAATGTGTGTATTTCTGTAGGAGTTTAAGGCTGATTGTGATTTATGAGGGGTGAGGTGTTCTAGTAATATGCAACCGGGGGAATCTGTGTGTTTGTATGTCTGTAGGAGTTTAAGGCTGACCATGATTTGGGTGGGCAGGGTTGTTGACGTAATATGTAGCCATGGGGATTTGTGAATGTGTCTCTCTATAGTAGTTTAAGGTTGATCGTGATTTGAGGTGGGTGAGGATGTTGTTGAGGTAAATTGGTTATGCGTATGTATGTATGTATGTATTTTTGTAAGAATTTAAGATGATTGTGATTTATTATGGGCGAGGTGTTCTTGTAATATGTAGCCGTGAGAATCTATATGTATAGACGTCTGTAGAAGTTTAAGACTATCTGTAATTTCAGGTAGGTGAGAGTGTTGTGTTGTTGAGATTAATCTTATATATTGTATATGTATGTATGATCATGGGAATTTGTGTATGTATATCTGAGGGAGAATTTAAGGCTCGTCATGATTTGCAAAAGGTGGGGTGTAGTTGAAATTTTCTTGGATATTTCTTATATGAATTCTGCTATGTGTGTGTATTTGAGCTGGTATTTATATGTAGGTAGAAATAAATTGTTTTCAACATCGACATTTGGTACTATAAAATACTATCATATATCTGGACTTCCCTAATCCTAGTATGCTTTTATACTTACGATTGCTTTATATTTTCTCATTCTTAAATTTGTCTCGCGTTGAAGTCGGTCTGTGTGAAATTTGTTTATATTACAGATTTTGTTTATTTAACTACATTCGTCTTCTTTGACTGAAAGAGTTATCTACACACAGAGAAAAACCAACTTGAAATCAGTAAGAACCATGCTGAATTAATAAGAACCATTAGCGAAGGTTTAGTCATATTGAAATTTCTTATTTCAATATGGACAAAATATTAATTTACAGTATTCATTTATTAAACTCATTAGTTTGTAGATATCTCAATATACATTTTCTATTATATTAAAAATTATTGAATTAATGTGATGAATTCTTATTTTTAAGCTGCAGATTTTCCCTGAGTGTATGGATTGTTTATATTTGCATTGTGCTTTAACTAAACGACGCTTCATATATTTTCATGATGTAGATCTAATAAATACTTAAGCATTGATAAGAAATTTGATATGTATACATACATATCTACAAATTGATTTTATGTATGTATGTATGTATGTATGTATGTATGTACATATATATGTACATACAAATAAGTGTTCAACTCAATCTTTGAATACATTTTTTATTTTATTTTTTGTCATGTGATGTCTGTTGTTGGTGAAATTAAAAACATTTTAATTTTTATCTGCGTTTACTTAAAAGTTTGTGAGGATTTTCTGTTGTAAGTAAAACTGAATTCTTGAAGATATGTGCTTACATACTCTATAGTAATAGTAACTATAATAGAAATATTTCTTATACTTAATTTACAGTTTTTTAAGGTATAGGGTATAAAATTTTTTCTAGCTATAGCCTTCTACATTTATTTTGGAAAGCTTGCTTTGCTTTTTGAAAATGTATAAACATTTTTAAATGAAACTGATCCGGCACTCCAGCTTAGGTACTGATAGTTTTTTTTTTTGTTGTTAGTTAACTTACTTATTTTTTATTTTTTATTGATAAACATTGGAAATCAAAAGGGAGTTTTATATTGTAATTATTATTTTCATAATTGTTGAAAACAATCGCTGCTTTTTGTTTGTTTTTTTGCGATGAAATCATTTGAATTACTTTTGCAACTTTACGCGTTTATAAAAATTATGTTATTTTCTATATTTCTTAATTTATAAGACTTTTAGACTTTGTCCTTTAGGGGTTATATATTCTATTATACGATTATGAATAAGAATGCAGTAAGCTGATGTATTTGCTTACTGCTTCAAATTAAAATTTTATTAAATTGAATAAAAGGAGTTTTTTTTTTCTTAAACTCTGATGCAGTTAGAAGCGCTGGAGATTCTTTCATATAACAGCTTTTTTGAAATTTTTGATACATAGTATAATATAGAATTGGATAACATTTATTTTTAATTTTTATGTTAAGAAGTACGGGTATGAGACTGAATTTAAATGTACTTTTAAATTAGTTAAATCATAATGAACAAACATATTTTCTTCTTTAATAGCGATCAACAGAAAACGAACTCGTTTTCATATAATTTAGGTATACCCTGTCGACGGCTCCTCTAGGATACAAGATGACTTTGTATGACGAAATTTCTGTTGCTTTATACTGATAATATGTTTACATTAATAAGATACATATACATATGTTTATTTTATGAACGGTGAGCACCTATGGCTTTTATTTAATGTTCTATATGACTTTTTTTTTCATTTTATTAAAGTTCAGCGTATTGTATATATATTTCTGAAATGTTTGAGTGTGTTTTGTGTGCCCATCGGGCAGAGTGTACGTATTAGTTGGTCAGTCAGTCTCTATTTTTATTTATTTTTTTTTTCTTCTAATGTGCCACTCCTTTTTCAGATTTTACTACTTGGAATAGAGAATTTTTGTCTAATTTTTTGGTGGGTATATACATTAGGTATGTAGAAATTAGTTTAGATACAAAGAAATGCATGTTTAATATATTTACAACTATTGTATCAAATCGATCTCAAATAACTCAGTTACCTCTACCAGCAATTCACCGTTGGTGTATTCATAAAGTGTTAGAAACAATGAAATATCTATGTTTTGAGAGAATTTTCCCCTCAAGTATTTCCACATGAGGTTTGAGGGGTCAATCACTGTCGCATTCATATGTAATGATTATTCACTTAAAAAACGTCATCATCACCATCAATCATCTCCGTATACAATACATTCATGAGTTGGGTTGATCCAGATACAATTGCTGTCTCATCACCTTCTAACAGCTTTATATATTTTGCTAGTATGCATGCTTCTATCGATAGTGACGTAAGAGTCCGAGATGTAGAGTGTTACAATTAAAAATCTTTACTATTAGAATTTACCAGTTCGCTCTTTTGAATTTTTACAAAGTAGATACATATGTATGTATTTCATTGACCACAAAATCATAAAATTTCTTTGCTTACAAAATTGTATGACGTGAGGATTTTTTTTTTTTTTAAATTATACATGCTTCGGCATGCTTTCATTTTTTTTCTATAAATTTATGTAATACTCATAAAGATACAGATATAAAGTAAGATCTGTTTACTGTACATTTTAAAATTTATGCATGCTTCAGCATGATTCTAGTTGAAGCGTATATTCATTCACTAAGTTTGTTTGATACTTATTCATACACATGTACATTCTTAAAGATTGGATATCAAAGTCCAATTTCCGTAGTTTATCTATATTTTCTAAAGATCTGATAGCTAAAGAAATAAATAGAGTGAAGATCTTCTATAATAATCCCATTTTCATATTGTAAAATTTTGCGTGCTAGCGCTTTCGATGGGAAAATATACATACAACTTTATAAAAAGTGATAATATGATGTGCTGCTGAATATTGCACTATGTTATAGTTCATTTTAAACACTGAAGTTTTAGCAATATTTCATTCAGACCAACAAGTTTAGAGAATTCCACTACATTTAGTTAATTATCTTTCTTAAGACCCATCATTCCTAATCAATCCTACAAAAAACAACACAAACTAGATTTTTCGTTTTAATTTTATTTTTATTAAATTCAACATTCATTCTTCAAATTACTTTATACTATATTAAGTAGCTTTTCCTCATTTGTTGAGTTGACTTTAATAGGAGACATTTTAATGGTACGATGAACTTTTCTATTGCATGCATTGAGTAAATCTTTATACATACCAATCCACTTATATGAACCATTAAAGCTAATTCTTTTCACATCATACCTTTCAATGATCTATTAAATCATTCTAATATTGATGCTTTCATATTAAGTAATCTTTAATCTTCTATTTATGTATGAGTTTTCCCAAGTTTTTATTAAAAAATTCTTTAGAATCATCTGTTTGTAAGTTTTTTGGTACCCGTACCACTTCAAAAATATTTTCTTTCCATTGCCTTGGTTTTTAGAGTGCAGCTTTTATTTTCAGCTGTACTTTGAGAATGTGTCAATTACAGTCTTCAAAAATCAACAATTTCTATTTTCTGTAGAATAGTTCTACATTTCACCTAACTTAGCTCCATAAAACATCATATATTCCTGTCATTACATCTCTACAAGCACAAACAGTTGTTGAAATTTAATATGGACTTCGTTAACTAAATTCCTTTTTAAAGACATTGAATTGTTTCACAGATTTTTTCGAAAGTGTTGTGATCTACATCTTGCACTTTCAGCTATTTATACTAACATGTAGTTAATTTTCTAATCTATATATTTAACCCTAAACTCTTCAATTTGTTTTTAATTATTTACTTTTTAGAATTGCTTTTTCAATTTTATAACTGTCTTCTTTCTCTAATTTTATTTCACGTTGTAGTTCCTCAATTTGCATTTAAATATATTCTTGAATATTAATGCTTTAAGCTATATTATTAATTTGTCTTGTATTTTATCTTCATTCAGTTTAATGTAACTATCAACAATAGTTTGTATCTAATTCATTTATGCCTTCCAATACTGATAAGTCAGTATAAATGTCTTCAGAATTGGAAGTCTATGAGTAAAATCATCGTCATCATCATTCTCAGTATTAGCATCATTAAATATGATGGTATTATCAAATATTGTTCCTTCTACTAGTTTCTTTTGGGGTACTTGTCTATATCTTGAGTGAAGGTTTCTCAGGCTTTAAACTTGTATATTTTCAACTTCTGTCTTGATTTTACTTTCTTCTTTCATAAGAATTCTTTTAATATTTTTAGAACTATTTATGAATTCTTCTGCTATAGGTTTAAATGTATCTTTTAGTTGTTCACTTGTATCTATTTCACCAGTTTTTATACTACGAAGCTTTTTCTTCAACACATTTCTTGTCAACACCAACTGTTTTAAAATTTTCTCATCCAGGGCAAATAACAGGTATCAGCAATCATATCAGCTTTTCAGGAGCTGGTCTGGTTTTCAGATCAGCTTTTCAGGACCTGGTCTAGTTTTCAGATCAGCTTTTCAGGACCTGGTCTGGTTTTCAGATCAGCTTATCAGGACCTGGTCTGGTTTTCAGATCAGATTTTCAGGACCTGGTCTGGTTTTCAGATCAGCTTTTCAGGACCTGGTCTGGTTTTCAGATCAGCTTTTCAGGACCTGGTCTGGTTTTTAGATCAGCTTATCAGGACCTGGTCTGGTTTTCAGATCAGCTTATCAGGAGCTGGTCTGGTTTTCAGATCAGCTTATCAGGAGCTGGTCTGGTTTTCAGATCAGCTTATCAGGAGCTGGTCTGGTTTTCAGATCAGCTTATCAGCAGCTGATCTGATTTTTAGATCAGCTTATCAGGTAACAGATCAGGCTATCAGGAGCTGTTCAGATTTTCATTTCAAGATATCTGAGTCAGATTTAGTTATCAGTGTACAAGTAGCTAGCCATTTATAACATTTATATACATGAAGTTTAAAGTCAGATGAAATACGAAAAAGTAAAGTTTTATCTAGTAAAATTATTTTCTATAACGATCATCGTTTAATTCACTATCTTTGCTTATAATCAAAAATCCATATTTATCCTTTCAACATGCT
This sequence comes from Tachina grossa, assembly GCA_949987645.1. Taxonomy (NCBI): domain Eukaryota; kingdom Metazoa; phylum Arthropoda; class Insecta; order Diptera; family Tachinidae; genus Tachina; species Tachina grossa. Next base: position 58,929,990 of record OX465274.1, read on the forward strand.
TTTTATTTTTCTCACCTAACTTAAACATTAAATATACATTATGATGATCTCTTATTAAATGTTTGGTGATTCTGGTGTAAGTTTTACATAAGTAGAATGAATCAACATTCTTATCTCTCCCCATACAAAAATATGCTTCCCATACGCATCATCGTTAAATATCATATTGGAATTACTTTGGACTGAAATAACAGATTCACTATCGGTAAATTTTGTAATATATTATTATTTTAATTGATGTAATTAATTTCTTCAGATATTTATATCTGGGGTGATATAACGATTTTGAGTATAAATAAATGTTCTCAAAATTTAAGTCCATTAGGACTTTCTAGCAAGCCAATCATAGCGTTTTTTTATCGTAATTTGACAGGTCAACTATTGTTGCACGAATAGAATTTGATATAAGGGAACTATGATTTATTTTTGAACTATCGTTCGATGAATCATCAATATTTCGTACCAAGAATTATTTATGTTGTTTTGACTAAGGGTATGAGTCAATATTTATAAAATCCATTTCATAAATATCAGCTCATGCTCATAGTCAAAACAAAGTATGCTTTAAGTGTTTAAAACCGCTATTACCATAAAAATGGTGGTTTTAAACACTTAAAATATACTTTGTTTTACTAACCGCATTTTATAACTAAATGCATTTCATAAATATTGACGCATACTCATAATCAAAACAGCATAAAAATATCCTTTGTTTTGACTATGAGTATGAGTCATTATCTCTTATTATAGAAAAATAAAATAGTATGATTATATGATATCAGAAATCATGTTTTCTAATATCATATAACCATACTATTTGATTCTTTCTATAATAATAGATAATATTTATGAAATGCATTTATTTACAAAATGCGATTAGTAAAACAACATAAATATAGGATGGTATGAAATTTTGATGATTCATCAATATTTCGTACCAAGGTATTTTTAGGTTGTTTTTACTATGAGTATGCGCCAATATTTATGAAATGTATTTCATAAATATTATCTCTTATTATAGAAAAATTAAAAATGTAGCTATACGATATCAGAAAATATTTTCTGAAATCGTATAGCTATATTATTTTATTTGTCCTATAATAAGAGATAATGGCCCCTACTCATAGTCAAAACAAAGAATATTTTAAGAGTTTCAAATCAGTATTATCATACAAAATACTGATTTTAAACTCTTACAGCATTATTTATAAAATTTATTAAGGCTTTGTAAAGGCTTTTTAAAACAAATTTTTTATAAAAATTTTTTCTTAAAAAGTCTTTATAAAGCCCTAATAAGTGTTATAAATAAGGCTGTTAAAATATACTTTGTTTTACTAACCACATTTTTGTAACTAAACGCATTTCATAAATATTGATGCATACTCATAGTCAAAACAAAGGATATTTTTATGCTGTTTTGATTATGAGTGTAGATCATTATCTCTTATTATAGAAAAAATAAACTAATGCAGCTATACGATTTCAGAAAATATTTTCTGATATGGTATAGCTGTATTAGTTTATTTTTTTATAATAAGAGATAATATTTATAAAATGTATTTAGCTACATAAATGCGGTTAGTAAAACAACCTAAAATACCTTGGTACGAAATATTGATGATTCATCGAACGATAGTTCAAAAATAAATCATAGTTCCCTTATATCAAATTCTATTCGTGCAACAATAGTTGACCTGTCAAATTACGATAAAAAAACGCTATGATTGGCTTGCTAGAAAGTCCTAATGGACTTAAATTTTGAGAACAAGTAGTATGTTTATGGTGTTTCGTTATCAAAAATCCCATACATTTTTGGGATCATGCAGAGTTGGAAACATGGTGTAAGAAATCTACTGGTAGTAAGTTATATGCAAGCATTTCGAAATGCATTTTCCATCCCTGAATGTTATTTCTATTAGGGCGGATCCGATCGCTGAGCAGCTTCGGCAACTGGGCTGGCACGACTTGGCTTGGCTTGGGTTGGCTTGGCTTGGCTTGGCTTGGCTTGGCTTGGCTTGCCTGGGTTTGGCCGGGGTTTGGTCGGGGTTTGGGTGGGGGTTTGGGTGGGGTTGGTTAGGATTTGTATACTAATTTTGTATGAGAAAAGTAACAACGATGATATAAGTGCTACCCTATTGTATTGTTGTTCTGTTGTTAAAAGTTCTGTTGTGGTTTTTTTTTTTTTCGTTGATATGTATGAATGTGTTTGGTATGTAGCTACAAGTTTTTAAAATTGTGTGTAATCAGATTCGGTTTCTGTTGTAGTTTTTTTCATTGATGTATATGAATGTGTTTGAAACAGTTGATTTAAGTCGGTATTTTAGTTTCATCGATCGGTACGCTACACAAAGAGAGTGTAGTGTTGTTTCCATCCCTGGAAAAAGTGTATTTCTTGGCGCGTTAAGATTTGTGGTTTTTATATTTTAATAATATTTCTTGGCGCGTTAAGATTTGTGGTTTTATAATTTCTTTGTATTCGCTTCGTCCGTGGGTGGTCAAGTTAATTGTTTGAAATAGATTTCTTAATGTGTGAAAAAAAGTTTAATTGTTGGCGCGTCTAGATTTGTGGTGTAAAATGTATGAAATATTTAGTTTAGTGCTTTTAGTTGGAAGAAAAAATGTAATAGAAAAAGGTATATTTAAACTTGTTTGTGGTTCTGCAAATATATGAAAAATATATTTCTGATTACGAATTTTTGAGAAAAGTAACAACGATGATATAAGTGCTACCCTATTGTATTGTTGTTCTGTTGTTAAAAGTTCTGTTGTGGTTTTTTTTTTTCGTTGATATGTATGAATGTGTTTGGTATGTAGCTACAAGTTTTTAAAATTGTGTGTAATCAGATTCGGTTTCTGTTGTAGTTTTTTTCATTGATATATATGAATGTGTTTGAAACAGTTGATTTAATTAAATTGTTTGAATACTAAAGCTTGACTCTAACCATACACAACAAAGTTGATTAGAAATAAAAATCAAAACAATACTATTTATGTATATATGTATATTTTATTTGTTAATTTGTTTGAAAATTTTATTATATAATAAAAAATAGTAAAAAAATAAATCTCATATTTCATATATATATATATATATATATATATATATATATATATATATATATATATATATATGTATAATATTATTGAAGTTCATCTTTATTGATCCAAGAATTATGTTGATTGGAAAATCCCAACCATTTTACGTACGCCTGGTGTCCCTTAGTTTTAATAACATTTTCAATCAAGTATGTATTTGGAAAATGTGTCTTTAATAGTTCATGTTCATAGAATCCACCAACAATCGGATTCATTTGATAGTCTTCCAATAAATAAGTAATGGGGTTTGTGTTCTGTAAGGTACGAATTTTAAAAATTTCAGTTGTCCAGTTTGGAGTATATCCTTTTGAAAAAATATGTTTATATTTGCTAATTCGAACGTGATCTCCAACTTTTAGTTTACCAAATTTATATATTTTGGGATGATTATAGACTTGTTTTAGTATAGAACTTTCATTTTCTGTGTTAACAGACTTTGGCGTCATTCCAATTGTTCTATGCTTTTTATTATTATATTGATTAATTAAATCCTTGCATATATGTATCCATTGATAATTTCCTTGTAGACTAAAATTTTTCCACATCATTCCTTTTAGTGTTCTATTAAATCGATCTACAATAGACGCTTTCATGATACTATATGTAGAATAGTGGTTGATATTATGTTTTATCATCAAGTTTTGAAATATTTTATTATAGAACTCTTTACCATTATCGGTTTGCAAGTTTTTTGGAATTCTCTTTAGCGAAAAAATAGATTGCATAGCATTGGTTATATCTTCACTACTTTTAGATTTTACGGGTACAGCCCAAGCAAACTTTGAAAATGTATCTATAACTGTTAAAATAAATCTATAGCCTTTGTTATATTTTGAGTAAGCACCCATTTCAACAAGATCTGCTTGCCAAAGATCATCAATTCCCTTGATCACCACTCGACGTCGAATGAAATTTCTACGGGCTTGCTTATGAAGCTCCTGAACCACTTCTTGTCGCTCCATTTCTAACGTCTATCTTACAGATTACATCAATTTAAATGCTGCTGATATTGAATTTAAATCAAAAACGATTTACATATCTATGTTTTAATGGTTTGTAATGAGCTTCGTTTTTTCATTTAGACGTTCTTCAACTGAATCAATTTTGTGATTAAATAATGATTTCATTTCATTTAGTGATTGATTGAGATTATTTAGTATTATACTTTGATCATATATTAATTTACTTAAACGTGTTTCTACATTATCAAATTTTTCTGTAGTCAACACGTTTTGTTGTTGTATTATTTCGTTAAAACGATCCTCCATTTCCTTAATTCTCTCCATATACATTGTATCCAGTTGTTTCTTTATTTCACTTAAATAACTTTTCATGTAAATTTTGTTTACAGCATCGTTTTCCAATACAGGACTAGCAATATTTTTTATTCTCCGCAAGTTAAAGTTGAAATTACGATCACTATCCAAATGAATCTTGAAATGTTGATTTTGGTATCTTGCAGATTTTTCAATATAATGTCCAAACTTATCGATAGGCATTTTATGAATATGAATTGTTTGTACATTTTTAAGTCTATTTATATAATAATTTTTGCTTCTCTCAATTCCTCAATAATTGATATAATTTCATTATTATGATTTGAGTGACCAGCTGTTGTTGATGAAATCAAAAGACGCAATCTATCAACCAATTCATTAGGATCATCCCAATAAACATAATTATGGTTTTTTCTATTCAATTTCATTAAACCTTTTCCCTTATGAATTTTCTGTTGTTTAAATAGGTTTTTAATAATCGTTGTATATTTAATTGAACGATTTCCTTTAATTTGTCCATTAATACTGTTATTTCGTTTATGGACATTAGTCATCTCCAATATTTGTTTATAATTATTTAAATCTGTTTTATTATAACTGATTGGGTTCTTATAAACTAACAATTCATATAAGCCTGATGTGAAGGGCCATTGTAAATTACCTACAGTAATATTGGTTGAATTGAAAGCGATGGGTTCATTACCCAGTCTCCATATTTGATTTTTATCCTTATGAGGACCATAGGTTTTATCATATATATTTAAGTTAACTTTTGATAAATTATATTGAACACTTTCATTGGGATGTATTGCAATGGTGTTATCATCATCATTGCTATCATCCTCATTATCAACATTATCATTATTATCATCATCATCATCATCATCATAGTCATCATGATCATTTTCATCATCAAATGATTGAAACGTGTTTGAACTTTTCTCGATTTTCTTGTTATTAGAGCTTGGAGAAAACGTGTTATAATCAAGCTTACTCTTTTTATATGGTGTACTGAAGGCAACTTTATTATTCTCAAGATCATGTTTAAAAGAGTTATCCGGATAGTTTTCATGTTTTATAATGTTATTATTATTATTATTATTAGTTGATTGAACTAATTCTTTTAATGGTTTTGATATTGGTTTCAATGTCTTTTCCAACAATTCATCATTTGCAATTTCTCCAAGCAAAATATTCTTATATTTCTTTTTTAAAATATTTCGAGTTTTAATAAGATTATTAACTAGATTTGTGTTCATATTTATAGGTTGAATTAGAAACAGATTCAAAACAGATCAGTTTAGCAGTTTAGCAGTATAGCAGTATAGCAGTATAGCAGTATAGCAGTATAGCAGTATAGCAGTTTAGCAGTTAGCAGTTTAATAGTTGAGAAGCTATTAGTTTAATAATTAATCTTGTACTGATTTTAAAGTATCTGTAATATTTCTTTTATAGCTTTATAAATATATCGAAACCTTTTCTATATCGACCATTATTCATAGGATCATCTTTGTTAATAACTAGAAAACCATATTTTTCTTTCCAACACTCGGTACATAACTCATGAAATGTTTTCAAAGTCATATCAGAACCAACATGATCATTGTAAATATGCTTAATATTCATTGCATCCTGTTTGAAAATTATAATCATATTAGCATTATCGCGAATCAAGTGTTTTGGTATACGTGTATATGTTTGACATAAATAAAAACTATCAATATCTTTATGACGACCCATACAGAAGTAGGCACGTACATGATTTTGTTTCTCACAAGCTATATCGTCGAATATAAATACTGAATTTGGTTTAACTTCGTCTGGCGATAGAACATCATCATTATTGGAAAATGATGAAAAATTTATCTCCTTAATGGGTTTAATTAGACTTTCTAAGTACTTATATTTCGGTTGTTGTGTTGATTTTGAATATAAGTAAATATTTTTAAATTTCAATCCATGAGGACTTTCAATAAGACTGATCATAACATTTGTTTTTCCGCAATTTGATGGACCCACAATAAGAGCTCGAATAGAATTCGGTAGTAATGAACTATGACGAATTTTATTTGATGAATCGAGCTTTGATTCGATATTCCTTACATTAATCCTTTTATGTTGTTTAAAAAAACGCATTCTGAAATCTAATGATAACATAATATATAAACCAGTCTCTTTTATTTGTTTTCAATCAATTTAATTTCAACCTTTAATCGATAAAGTATCAATAGATATGACAATCATTTATAAAAAGTTATTCAGTCGCCATCCATCCTTCATTGGTAAAGGTTTTCTAAATAAAATAATTAATAAACTTCCCATTGAACTTCATCTACCCGTTATCAATTTTGCGGACCTGGTACAAAATTAAAGAAACGTTTAGCTAGAGGTGATCAAGGAATCAATCCATTGGATACTGCTTGCAGAGAGCACGATATAGCATACTCAAACAATAAAGATTTAGAGAAAAGACATATTGCTGATAGAATTTTAACTGAAAAGGCTTGGCAAAGGGTCAAAGCAAGCGATAGTAGTTTGGGTGAAAAATCAAACGCTTGGTTTGTTGCTACTGCAATGAAAGCAAAAACAAAATTCGGTATGGGTAACGTTATTAGTAAAACTAAAAAGTCGTCTCCAGTAAATAAACATCAACTATTTAGACATGTATTGAAAAGTGCAAGAAAGAATATAAAAAAAAGTGAAAACTTGAAAGATGCTATAAAGATTTCACGAAAAGTTGTAAACAATATTTTCAAGGGGAAGAAAAAATCGTTAATAAAAACACCTCGAATAATACCGTTACCAAAATCTGGAGGTTTTCTTCCACTTGCCCCTATATTTGCTGCACTGGGTGCACTTGGTGGTTTAGCTGGTGGTGTATCTGGTATTACAAAAGCAATCAATGCAGTTAAAAATGGAAAGGAACAGCTGACTGAAGCAAAACGACACAATAATACAATGGAAGCCATTGCGATGGGAAAAGGCATGTTCTTAAAACCATATAAAAAAGGACTTGGATTATATTTAAAACCTTATCAACAAAATTTTTAATGAAGCTACCTAAAAGAGCCCTTTCTGATGTAGACTTGAGAAAATATGCAAAACATATTCCAAATTTTAGAGGTGTGTTTATGTGCAACACTCTTCCAAGCAAACCATTTAAAAAAGAATGTGGAATAATCAATCTGGATACTTCAAAGGGACCTGGCACACATTGGGTAGCATACTGGAAAAACAACAATCAAATCGAATATTTTGATAGCTTTGGCAATTTGCAGCCACCAAAACAATTAATAAAATATTTAGGAAAAAACATTAGTTATAATTATGATAGATATCAAAATTTTAATACAATAAATTGTGGTCATTTATGTTTAAAATTTTTGTTTTCGAAACTAAAGTAAAAAGAAACTATAAATGTTTTAATAAAATACATCGGTTAAGAATTAAAAAGATCTTGTTTTATTTATATATATATAAAAAAATTTTTTTTCATTTATTAAAAAATTTTAAAAGAAATATTATAATTAAATAATTTTTCTAATTTCGCTTGTTAGAGGTGAGTATTCGATTAAGCGATCATGAATAACTAAACAGTATGCTGATGTTTTTTCTGGAATTGGTTTGTTTGCTTCAGTATCAAATTCAATTCGTACATCAATAGGTCCAATTTTAACAGTTTCATTTTGATGTGAAACATCAACAACAATAAGCGGTGCGTAAGACTTGTAATCGTTAACATCTAGCAATGGTTCAGGTTCTCGCATGTAAAAGCTTTGTTGAAATTTTGCATACATATTATATAGTACAGAATACTGGCCATTTTCAAAACGATTATTTAAATCGTCATATGGATATGACTCTGAGTTTAGATATACTTTTAAATTAGAGATATTACAATGGTCAAATATATTTCCTTGTTCTTTACTTTTCTCTTTTTGTAAACCAATTATAAGAAATCGTGGTCTTTCGTTTTGTGGAGAAAGCTTCACATTCCATAAAACCTTTGTATTCGTTGGTAGTGCAGGATTTACATGACAATCCCAACTACGAAATGCAATTGGTATAGAATTTTTGCTGTTGATTATCTTAAACATTTCCAATTTTGCAAAGTCTGATAGTTGAATATGCGGCATTTTCCATATTATATCCAGAATTGTTAATTTCAACTGATCAGTTGTATTTGTAGAATAATATGATCTCTCATCGGATGTAGAACGTTGAAGAATGAGCTCATGTTTCGAATTTAATAGTATTTTGTTATAATCTTCAGCAAACCCCATCAACATTTTCAGAGGTATACAACAGCTAAAATGACTTTTTTCTAAAACAAAAGTTTCGTTAAGACACCAACCAGCGTTTTTTAGTGTAGCACTTTCAGCCTTATTCAATGATACAAAATTTTTCATGGTGGATGAAATTCCAAGTTTGCGTGTACGATCAACTTCAAAACCATTAATTTCATAACGAATTTCATCAAACAAATATGAAACAAAGTTGTTTTTAAATTTCACATCTATAGCTGGAATCTCTTTGTTTGCTTCCGTCTTTACTATAAAGCCATGAATGTAAATCATACTCTCACTTGGTAAGACAAAGAGATCCTGATTTTGAATTGGTATACGAATTTCATCATTGTTGTTGAATGATTTTAGATATGGAGAGTAACTATGATATTCTCTTTTTACAATACTCTCATCATATAATACAGAATACTTAAAATCATTAGGATTTAATCTTCAACCATGAATGAAATACTAAATGTCCTTCAAAAACCTATATATGATGAGAGTATTGTAAAAAGAGAATATCATAGTTACTCTCCATATCTAAAATCATTCAACAACAATGATGAAATTCGTATACCAATTCAAAATCAGGATCTCTTTGTCTTACCAAGTGAGAGTATGATTTACATTCATGGCTTTATAGTAAAGACGGAAGCAAACAAAGAGATTCCAGCTATAGATGTGAAATTTAAAAACAACTTTGTTTCATATTTGTTTGATGAAATTCGTTATGAAATTAATGGTTTTGAAGTTGATCGTACACGCAAACTTGGAATTTCATCCACCATGAAAAATTTTGTATCATTGAATAAGGCTGAAAGTGCTACACTAAAAAACGCTGGTTGGTGTCTTAACGAAACTTTTGTTTTAGAAAAAAGTCATTTTAGCTGTTGTATACCTCTGAAAATGTTGATGGGGTTTGCTGAAGATTATAACAAAATACTATTAAATTCGAAACATGAGCTCATTCTTCAACGTTCTACATCCGATGAGAGATCATATTATTCTACAAATACAACTGATCAGTTGAAATTAACAATTCTGGATATAATATGGAAAATGCCGCATATTCAACTATCAGACTTTGCAAAATTGGAAATGTTTAAGATAATCAACAGCAAAAATTCTATACCAATTGCATTTCGTAGTTGGGATTGTCATGTAAATCCTGCACTACCAACGAATACAAAGGTTTTATGGAATGTGAAGCTTTCTCCACAAAACGAAAGACCACGATTTCTTATAATTGGTTTACAAAAAGAGAAAAGTAAAGAACAAGGAAATATATTTGACCATTGTAATATCTCTAATTTAAAAGTATATCTAAACTCAGAGTCATATCCATATGACGATTTAAATAATCGTTTTGAAAATGGCCAGTATTCTGTACTATATAATATGTATGCAAAATTTCAACAAAGCTTTTACATGCGAGAACCTGAACCATTGCTAGATGTTAACGATTACAAGTCTTACGCACCGCTTATTGTTGTTGATGTTTCACATCAAAATGAAACTGTTAAAATTGGACCTATTGATGTACGAATTGAATTTGATACTGAAGCAAACAAACCAATTCCAGAAAAAACATCAGCATACTGTTTAGTTATTCATGATCGCTTAATCGAATACTCACCTCTAACAAGCGAAATTAGAAAAATTATTTAATTATAATATTTCTTTTAAAATTTTTTAATAAATGAAAAAAAATTTTTTTATATATATATAAATAAAACAAGATCTTTTTAATTCTTAACCGATGTATTTTATTAAAACATTTATAGTTTCTTTTTACTTTAGTTTCGAAAACAAAAATTTTAAACATAAATGACCACAATTTATTGTATTAAAATTTTGATATCTATCATAATTATAACTAATGTTTTTTCCTAAATATTTTATTAATTGTTTTGGTGGCTGCAAATTGCCAAAGCTATCAAAATATTCGATTTGATTGTTGTTTTTCCAGTATGCTACCCAATGTGTGCCAGGTCCCTTTGAAGTATCCAGATTGATTATTCCACATTCTTTTTTAAATGGTTTGCTTGGAAGAGTGTTGCACATAAACACACCTCTAAAATTTGGAATATGTTTTGCATATTTTCTCAAGTCTACATCAGAAAGGGCTCTTTTAGGTAGCTTCATTAAAAATTTTGTTGATAAGGTTTTAAATATAATCCAAGTCCTTTTTTATATGGTTTTAAGAACATGCCTTTTCCCATCGCAATGGCTTCCATTGTATTATTGTGTCGTTTTGCTTCAGTCAGCTGTTCCTTTCCATTTTTAACTGCATTGATTGCTTTTGTAATACCAGATACACCACCAGCTAAACCACCAAGTGCACCCAGTGCAGCAAATATAGGGGCAAGTGGAAGAAAACCTCCAGATTTTGGTAACGGTATTATTCGAGGTGTTTTTATTAACGATTTTTTCTTCCCCTTGAAAATATTGTTTACAACTTTTCGTGAAATCTTTATAGCATCTTTCAAGTTTTCACTTTTTTTTATATTCTTTCTTGCACTTTTCAATACATGTCTAAATAGTTGATGTTTATTTACTGGAGACGACTTTTTAGTTTTACTAATAACGTTACCCATACCGAATTTTGTTTTTGCTTTCATTGCAGTAGCAACAAACCAAGCGTTTGATTTTTCACCCAAACTACTATCGCTTGCTTTGACCCTTTGCCAAGCCTTTTCAGTTAAAATTCTATCAGCAATATGTCTTTTCTCTAAATCTTTATTGTTTGAGTATGCTATATCGTGCTCTCTGCAAGCAGTATCCAATGGATTGATTCCTTGATCACCTCTAGCTAAACGTTTCTTTAATTTTGTACCAGGTCCGCAAAATTGATAACGGGTAGATGAAGTTCAATGGGAAGTTTATTAATTATTTTATTTAGAAAACCTTTACCAATGAAGGATGGATGGCGACTGAATAACTTTTTATAAATGATTGTCATATCTATTGATACTTTATCGATTAAAGGTTGAAATTAAATTGATTGAAAACAAATAAAAGAGACTGGTTTATATATTATGTTATCATTAGATTTCAGAATGCGTTTTTTTAAACAACATAAAAGGATTAATGTAAGGAATATCGAATCAAAGCTCGATTCATCAAATAAAATTCGTCATAGTTCATTACTACCGAATTCTATTCGAGCTCTTATTGTGGGTCCATCAAATTGCGGAAAAACAAATGTTATGATCAGTCTTATTGAAAGTCCTCATGGATTGAAATTTAAAAATATTTACTTATATTCAAAATCAACACAACAACCGAAATATAAGTACTTAGAAAGTCTAATTAAACCCATTAAGGAGATAAATTTTTCATCATTTTCCAATAATGATGATGTTCTATCGCCAGACGAAGTTAAACCAAATTCAGTATTTATATTCGACGATATAGCTTGTGAGAAACAAAATCATGTACGTGCCTACTTCTGTATGGGTCGTCATAAAGATATTGATAGTTTTTATTTATGTCAAACATATACACGTATACCAAAACACTTGATTCGCGATAATGCTAATATGATTATAATTTTCAAACAGGATGCAATGAATATTAAGCATATTTACAATGATCATGTTGGTTCTGATATGACTTTGAAAACATTTCATGAGTTATGTACCGAGTGTTGGAAAGAAAAATATGGTTTTCTAGTTATTAACAAAGATGATCCTATGAATAATGGTCGATATAGAAAAGGTTTCGATATATTTATAAAGCTATAAAAGAAATATTACAGATACTTTAAAATCAGTACAAGATTAATTATTAAACTAATAGCTTCTCAACTATTAAACTGCTAACTGCTAAACTGCTATACTGCTATACTGCTATACTGCTATACTGCTATACTGCTAAACTGCTAAACTGATCTGTTTTGAATCTGTTTCTAATTCAACCTATAAATATGAACACAAATCTAGTTAATAATCTTATTAAAACTCGAAATATTTTAAAAAAGAAATATAAGAATATTTTGCTTGGAGAAATTGCAAATGATGAATTGTTGGAAAAGACATTGAAACCAATATCAAAACCATTAAAAGAATTAGTTCAATCAACTAATAATAATAATAATAATAACATTATAAAACATGAAAACTATCCGGATAACTCTTTTAAACATGATCTTGAGAATAATAAAGTTGCCTTCAGTACACCATATAAAAAGAGTAAGCTTGATTATAACACGTTTTCTCCAAGCTCTAATAACAAGAAAATCGAGAAAAGTTCAAACACGTTTCAATCATTTGATGATGAAAATGATCATGATGACTATGATGATGATGATGATGATGATAATAATGATAATGTTGATAATGAGGATGATAGCAATGATGATGATAACACCATTGCAATACATCCCAATGAAAGTGTTCAATATAATTTATCAAAAGTTAACTTAAATATATATGATAAAACCTATGGTCCTCATAAGGATAAAAATCAAATATGGAGACTGGGTAATGAACCCATCGCTTTCAATTCAACCAATATTACTGTAGGTAATTTACAATGGCCCTTCACATCAGGCTTATATGAATTGTTAGTTTATAAGAACCCAATCAGTTATAATAAAACAGATTTAAATAATTATAAACAAATATTGGAGATGACTAATGTCCATAAACGAAATAACAGTATTAATGGACAAATTAAAGGAAATCGTTCAATTAAATATACAACGATTATTAAAAACCTATTTAAACAACAGAAAATTCATAAGGGAAAAGGTTTAATGAAATTGAATAGAAAAAACCATAATTATGTTTATTGGGATGATCCTAATGAATTGGTTGATAGATTGCGTCTTTTGATTTCATCAACAACAGCTGGTCACTCAAATCATAATAATGAAATTATATCAATTATTGAGGAATTGAGAGAAGCAAAAATTATTATATAAATAGACTTAAAAATGTACAAACAATTCATATTCATAAAATGCCTATCGATAAGTTTGGACATTATATTGAAAAATCTGCAAGATACCAAAATCAACATTTCAAGATTCATTTGGATAGTGATCGTAATTTCAACTTTAACTTGCGGAGAATAAAAAATATTGCTAGTCCTGTATTGGAAAACGATGCTGTAAACAAAATTTACATGAAAAGTTATTTAAGTGAAATAAAGAAACAACTGGATACAATGTATATGGAGAGAATTAAGGAAATGGAGGATCGTTTTAACGAAATAATACAACAACAAAACGTGTTGACTACAGAAAAATTTGATAATGTAGAAACACGTTTAAGTAAATTAATATATGATCAAAGTATAATACTAAATAATCTCAATCAATCACTAAATGAAATGAAATCATTATTTAATCACAAAATTGATTCAGTTGAAGAACGTCTAAATGAAAAAACGAAGCTCATTACAAACCATTAAAACATAGATATGTAAATCGTTTTTGATTTAAATTCAATATCAGCAGCATTTAAATTGATGTAATCTGTAAGATAGACGTTAGAAATGGAGCGACAAGAAGTGGTTCAGGAGCTTCATAAGCAAGCCCGTAGAAATTTCATTCGACGTCGAGTGGTGATCAAGGGAATTGATGATCTTTGGCAAGCAGATCTTGTTGAAATGGGTGCTTACTCAAAATATAACAAAGGCTATAGATTTATTTTAACAGTTATAGATACATTTTCAAAGTTTGCTTGGGCTGTACCCGTAAAATCTAAAAGTAGTGAAGATATAACCAATGCTATGCAATCTATTTTTTCGCTAAAGAGAATTCCAAAAAACTTGCAAACCGATAATGGTAAAGAGTTCTATAATAAAATATTTCAAAACTTGATGATAAAACATAATATCAACCACTATTCTACATATAGTATCATGAAAGCGTCTATTGTAGAACGATTTAATAGAACACTAAAAGGAATGATGTGGAAAAATTTTAGTCTACAAGGAAATTATCAATGGATACATATATGCAAGGATTTAATTAATCAATATAATAATAAAAAGCATAGAACAATTGGAATGACGCCAAAGTCTGTTAACACAGAAAATGAAAGTTCTATACTAAAACAAGTCTATAATCATCCCAAAATATATAAATTTGGTAAACTAAAAGTTGGAGATCACGTTCGAATTAGCAAATATAAACATATTTTTTCAAAAGGATATACTCCAAACTGGACAACTGAAATTTTTAAAATTCGTACCTTACAGAACACAAACCCCATTACTTATTTATTGGAAGACTATCAAATGAATCCGATTGTTGGTGGATTCTATGAACATGAACTATTAAAGACACATTTTCCAAATACATACTTGATTGAAAATGTTATTAAAACTAAGGGACACCAGGCGTACGTAAAATGGTTGGGATTTTCCAATCAACATAATTCTTGGATCAATAAAGATGAACTTCAATAATATTATACATATATATATATATATATATGAAATATGAGATTTATTTTTTTACTATTTTTTATTATATAATAAAATTTTCAAACAAATTAACAAATAAAATATACATATATACATAAATAGTATTGTTTTGATTTTTATTTCTAATCAACTTTGTTGTGTATGGTTAGAGTCAAGCTTTAGTATTCAAACAATTTAATTAAATCAACTGTTTCAAACACATTCATATATATCAATGAAAAAAACTACAACAGAAACCGAATCTGATTACACACAATTTTAAAAACTTGTAGCTACATACCAAACACATTCATACATATCAACGAAAAAAAAAAACCACAACAGAACTTTTAACAACAGAACAACAATACAATAGGGTAGCACTTATATCATCGTTGTTACTTTTCTCAAAAATTCGTAATCAGAAATATATTTTTCATATATTTGCAGAACCACAAACAAGTTTAAATATACCTTTTTCTATTACATTTTTTCTTCCAACTAAAAGCACTAAACTAAATATTTCATACATTTTACACCACAAATCTAGACGCGCCAACAATTAAACTTTTTTTCACACATTAAGAAATCTATTTCAAACAATTAACTTGACCACCCACGGACGAAGCGAATACAAAGAAATTATAAAACCACAAATCTTAACGCGCCAAGAAATATTATTAAAATATAAAAACCACAAATCTTAACGCGCCAAGAAATACACTTTTTCCAGGGATGGAAACAACACTACACTCTCTTTGTGTAGCGTACCGATCGATGAAACTAAAATACCGACTTAAATCAACTGTTTCAAACACATTCATATACATCAATGAAAAAAACTACAACAGAAACCGAATCTGATTACACACAATTTTAAAAACTTGTAGCTACATACCAAACACATTCATACATATCAACGAAAAAAAAAAACCACAACAGAACTTTTAACAACAGAACAACAATACAATAGGGTAGCACTTATATCATCGTTGTTACTTTTCTCATACAAAATTAGTATACAAATCCTAACCAACCCCACCCAAACCCCCACCCAAACCCCGACCAAACCCCGGCCAAACCCAGGCAAGCCAAGCCAAGCCAAGCCAAGCCAAGCCAAGCCAAGCCAACCCAAGCCAAGCCAAGTCGTGCCAGCCCAGTTGCCGAAGCTGCTCAGCGATCGGATCCGCCCTAATAGAAATAACATTCAGGGATGGAAAATGCATTTCGAAATGCTTGCATATAACTTACTACCAGTAGATTTCTTACACCATGTTTCCAACTCTGCATGATCCCAAAAATGTATGGGATTTTTGATAACGAAACACCATAAACATACTACTAGAACATTTATTTATACTCAAAATCGTTATATCACCCCAGATATAAATATCTGAAGAAATTAATTACATCAATTAAAATAATAATATATTACAAAATTTACCGATAGTGAATCTGTTATTTCAGTCCAAAGTAATTCCAATATGATATTTAACGATGATGCGTATGGGAAGCATATTTTTGTATGGGGAGAGATAAGAATGTTGATTCATTCTACTTATGTAAAACTTACACCAGAATCACCAAACATTTAATAAGAGATCATCATAATGTATATTTAATGTTTAAGTTAGGTGAGAAAAATAAAAAGCATGTTGAAAGGATAAATATGGATTTTTGATTATAAGCAAAGATAGTGAATTAAACGATGATCGTTATAGAAAATAATTTTACTAGATAAAACTTTACTTTTTCGTATTTCATCTGACTTTAAACTTCATGTATATAAATGTTATAAATGGCTAGCTACTTGTACACTGATAACTAAATCTGACTCAGATATCTTGAAATGAAAATCTGAACAGCTCCTGATAGCCTGATCTGTTACCTGATAAGCTGATCTAAAAATCAGATCAGCTGCTGATAAGCTGATCTGAAAACCAGACCAGCTCCTGATAAGCTGATCTGAAAACCAGACCAGCTCCTGATAAGCTGATCTGAAAACCAGACCAGCTCCTGATAAGCTGATCTGAAAACCAGACCAGGTCCTGATAAGCTGATCTAAAAACCAGACCAGGTCCTGAAAAGCTGATCTGAAAACCAGACCAGGTCCTGAAAAGCTGATCTGAAAACCAGACCAGGTCCTGAAAATCTGATCTGAAAACCAGACCAGGTCCTGATAAGCTGATCTGAAAACCAGACCAGGTCCTGAAAAGCTGATCTGAAAACTAGACCAGGTCCTGAAAAGCTGATCTGAAAACCAGACCAGCTCCTGAAAAGCTGATATGATTGCTGATACCTGTTATTTGCCCTGGATGAGAAAATTTTAAAACAGTTGGTGTTGACAAGAAATGTGTTGAAGAAAAAGCTTCGTAGTATAAAAACTGGTGAAATAGATACAAGTGAACAACTAAAAGATACATTTAAACCTATAGCAGAAGAATTCATAAATAGTTCTAAAAATATTAAAAGAATTCTTATGAAAGAAGAAAGTAAAATCAAGACAGAAGTTGAAAATATACAAGTTTAAAGCCTGAGAAACCTTCACTCAAGATATAGACAAGTACCCCAAAAGAAACTAGTAGAAGGAACAATATTTGATAATACCATCATATTTAATGATGCTAATACTGAGAATGATGATGACGATGATTTTACTCATAGACTTCCAATTCTGAAGACATTTATACTGACTTATCAGTATTGGAAGGCATAAATGAATTAGATACAAACTATTGTTGATAGTTACATTAAACTGAATGAAGATAAAATACAAGACAAATTAATAATATAGCTTAAAGCATTAATATTCAAGAATATATTTAAATGCAAATTGAGGAACTACAACGTGAAATAAAATTAGAGAAAGAAGACAGTTATAAAATTGAAAAAGCAATTCTAAAAAGTAAATAATTAAAAACAAATTGAAGAGTTTAGGGTTAAATATATAGATTAGAAAATTAACTACATGTTAGTATAAATAGCTGAAAGTGCAAGATGTAGATCACAACACTTTCGAAAAAATCTGTGAAACAATTCAATGTCTTTAAAAAGGAATTTAGTTAACGAAGTCCATATTAAATTTCAACAACTGTTTGTGCTTGTAGAGATGTAATGACAGGAATATATGATGTTTTATGGAGCTAAGTTAGGTGAAATGTAGAACTATTCTACAGAAAATAGAAATTGTTGATTTTTGAAGACTGTAATTGACACATTCTCAAAGTACAGCTGAAAATAAAAGCTGCACTCTAAAAACCAAGGCAATGGAAAGAAAATATTTTTGAAGTGGTACGGGTACCAAAAAACTTACAAACAGATGATTCTAAAGAATTTTTTAATAAAAACTTGGGAAAACTCATACATAAATAGAAGATTAAAGATTACTTAATATGAAAGCATCAATATTAGAATGATTTAATAGATCATTGAAAGGTATGATGTGAAAAGAATTAGCTTTAATGGTTCATATAAGTGGATTGGTATGTATAAAGATTTACTCAATGCATGCAATAGAAAAGTTCATCGTACCATTAAAATGTCTCCTATTAAAGTCAACTCAACAAATGAGGAAAAGCTACTTAATATAGTATAAAGTAATTTGAAGAATGAATGTTGAATTTAATAAAAATAAAATTAAAACGAAAAATCTAGTTTGTGTTGTTTTTTGTAGGATTGATTAGGAATGATGGGTCTTAAGAAAGATAATTAACTAAATGTAGTGGAATTCTCTAAACTTGTTGGTCTGAATGAAATATTGCTAAAACTTCAGTGTTTAAAATGAACTATAACATAGTGCAATATTCAGCAGCACATCATATTATCACTTTTTATAAAGTTGTATGTATATTTTCCCATCGAAAGCGCTAGCACGCAAAATTTTACAATATGAAAATGGGATTATTATAGAAGATCTTCACTCTATTTATTTCTTTAGCTATCAGATCTTTAGAAAATATAGATAAACTACGGAAATTGGACTTTGATATCCAATCTTTAAGAATGTACATGTGTATGAATAAGTATCAAACAAACTTAGTGAATGAATATACGCTTCAACTAGAATCATGCTGAAGCATGCATAAATTTTAAAATGTACAGTAAACAGATCTTACTTTATATCTGTATCTTTATGAGTATTACATAAATTTATAGAAAAAAAATGAAAGCATGCCGAAGCATGTATAATTTAAAAAAAAAAAAAATCCTCACGTCATACAATTTTGTAAGCAAAGAAATTTTATGATTTTGTGGTCAATGAAATACATACATATGTATCTACTTTGTAAAAATTCAAAAGAGCGAACTGGTAAATTCTAATAGTAAAGATTTTTAATTGTAACACTCTACATCTCGGACTCTTACGTCACTATCGATAGAAGCATGCATACTAGCAAAATATATAAAGCTGTTAGAAGGTGATGAGACAGCAATTGTATCTGGATCAACCCAACTCATGAATGTATTGTATACGGAGATGATTGATGGTGATGATGACGTTTTTTAAGTGAATAATCATTACATATGAATGCGACAGTGATTGACCCCTCAAACCTCATGTGGAAATACTTGAGGGGAAAATTCTCTCAAAACATAGATATTTCATTGTTTCTAACACTTTATGAATACACCAACGGTGAATTGCTGGTAGAGGTAACTGAGTTATTTGAGATCGATTTGATACAATAGTTGTAAATATATTAAACATGCATTTCTTTGTATCTAAACTAATTTCTACATACCTAATGTATATACCCACCAAAAAATTAGACAAAAATTCTCTATTCCAAGTAGTAAAATCTGAAAAAGGAGTGGCACATTAGAAGAAAAAAAAAATAAATAAAAATAGAGACTGACTGACCAACTAATACGTACACTCTGCCCGATGGGCACACAAAACACACTCAAACATTTCAGAAATATATATACAATACGCTGAACTTTAATAAAATGAAAAAAAAAGTCATATAGAACATTAAATAAAAGCCATAGGTGCTCACCGTTCATAAAATAAACATATGTATATGTATCTTATTAATGTAAACATATTATCAGTATAAAGCAACAGAAATTTCGTCATACAAAGTCATCTTGTATCCTAGAGGAGCCGTCGACAGGGTATACCTAAATTATATGAAAACGAGTTCGTTTTCTGTTGATCGCTATTAAAGAAGAAAATATGTTTGTTCATTATGATTTAACTAATTTAAAAGTACATTTAAATTCAGTCTCATACCCGTACTTCTTAACATAAAAATTAAAAATAAATGTTATCCAATTCTATATTATACTATGTATCAAAAATTTCAAAAAAGCTGTTATATGAAAGAATCTCCAGCGCTTCTAACTGCATCAGAGTTTAAGAAAAAAAAAACTCCTTTTATTCAATTTAATAAAATTTTAATTTGAAGCAGTAAGCAAATACATCAGCTTACTGCATTCTTATTCATAATCGTATAATAGAATATATAACCCCTAAAGGACAAAGTCTAAAAGTCTTATAAATTAAGAAATATAGAAAATAACATAATTTTTATAAACGCGTAAAGTTGCAAAAGTAATTCAAATGATTTCATCGCAAAAAAACAAACAAAAAGCAGCGATTGTTTTCAACAATTATGAAAATAATAATTACAATATAAAACTCCCTTTTGATTTCCAATGTTTATCAATAAAAAATAAAAAATAAGTAAGTTAACTAACAACAAAAAAAAAAACTATCAGTACCTAAGCTGGAGTGCCGGATCAGTTTCATTTAAAAATGTTTATACATTTTCAAAAAGCAAAGCAAGCTTTCCAAAATAAATGTAGAAGGCTATAGCTAGAAAAAATTTTATACCCTATACCTTAAAAAACTGTAAATTAAGTATAAGAAATATTTCTATTATAGTTACTATTACTATAGAGTATGTAAGCACATATCTTCAAGAATTCAGTTTTACTTACAACAGAAAATCCTCACAAACTTTTAAGTAAACGCAGATAAAAATTAAAATGTTTTTAATTTCACCAACAACAGACATCACATGACAAAAAATAAAATAAAAAATGTATTCAAAGATTGAGTTGAACACTTATTTGTATGTACATATATATGTACATACATACATACATACATACATACATACATAAAATCAATTTGTAGATATGTATGTATACATATCAAATTTCTTATCAATGCTTAAGTATTTATTAGATCTACATCATGAAAATATATGAAGCGTCGTTTAGTTAAAGCACAATGCAAATATAAACAATCCATACACTCAGGGAAAATCTGCAGCTTAAAAATAAGAATTCATCACATTAATTCAATAATTTTTAATATAATAGAAAATGTATATTGAGATATCTACAAACTAATGAGTTTAATAAATGAATACTGTAAATTAATATTTTGTCCATATTGAAATAAGAAATTTCAATATGACTAAACCTTCGCTAATGGTTCTTATTAATTCAGCATGGTTCTTACTGATTTCAAGTTGGTTTTTCTCTGTGTGTAGATAACTCTTTCAGTCAAAGAAGACGAATGTAGTTAAATAAACAAAATCTGTAATATAAACAAATTTCACACAGACCGACTTCAACGCGAGACAAATTTAAGAATGAGAAAATATAAAGCAATCGTAAGTATAAAAGCATACTAGGATTAGGGAAGTCCAGATATATGATAGTATTTTATAGTACCAAATGTCGATGTTGAAAACAATTTATTTCTACCTACATATAAATACCAGCTCAAATACACACACATAGCAGAATTCATATAAGAAATATCCAAGAAAATTTCAACTACACCCCACCTTTTGCAAATCATGACGAGCCTTAAATTCTCCCTCAGATATACATACACAAATTCCCATGATCATACATACATATACAATATATAAGATTAATCTCAACAACACAACACTCTCACCTACCTGAAATTACAGATAGTCTTAAACTTCTACAGACGTCTATACATATAGATTCTCACGGCTACATATTACAAGAACACCTCGCCCATAATAAATCACAATCATCTTAAATTCTTACAAAAATACATACATACATACATACGCATAACCAATTTACCTCAACAACATCCTCACCCACCTCAAATCACGATCAACCTTAAACTACTATAGAGAGACACATTCACAAATCCCCATGGCTACATATTACGTCAACAACCCTGCCCACCCAAATCATGGTCAGCCTTAAACTCCTACAGACATACAAACACACAGATTCCCCCGGTTGCATATTACTAGAACACCTCACCCCTCATAAATCACAATCAGCCTTAAACTCCTACAGAAATACACACATTGAAATTCCTACAAACATACACACACACACACACACACACACACACACACATTCACACACAACTACACACGCAATCGATCTACCTCAACTAAACCCCGCCCCCTGCCAATCAAACCTTCACCTAAATTCTCACAGACAGACAGACACATCCGCAATTTCCTATGGTTACATATTACGCCAACAACGCCACCCACTCATATCACGGTCAGCCTAAAATTCCCACAGTCTAGCAACACCTACATTAGCATTAGAAAAAATAACTTTCACGTTTTCCCGTCGTCATTAGGAAAAATCATTTTCCCGTCGGCATTTGAAAAAATTATATTCATTTTTTGCCGTCGGCATTTGAAAAAAATAATAATCATGTTTTGCCGTCGGCATTTGAAAAAAATAATCATGTTTTGCCGTCGGCATTTGAAAAAAATAATAATCATGTTTTGCCGTCGGCATTTGAAAAAAATAATAATCATGTTTTGCCGTCGGCATTTGAAAAAAAAAATAATCATGTATTGCCGTAGGCATTTGAAAATAATTATGTATTGCCGTAGGCATTAGGAGAATATAATAATCATGTTTTGCCGTCGGCATTTGAAAATAATTATGTATTGCCGTAGGCATTAGGAAAAATAAGTATGTATTGCCGTCGGCATTTGAAAAAATTATCATGCATTGCCTTCGGAATTACGAAAAATCATTAGATGATTTTCCGTCAGCATTAGGAAAAACCATTTTCATGATTTTCCCCGTCGTCACATACACACATAAAAACCGCCATACTATGAACCGCCTTAATACATTCACACAAAATATTCCACACACAAACTTCCCACGGTCAGGCAGGCAGACAGACAGACCGACAGACAGACATACACTTAATGTAAACAAAAACTCCTAATGTAAACAAAAAACTCCTAATGTAAACAAAAAACTCCTTATGTAAACAAAAAAACACAAATTTCCAAGAATTTAACAATTTTCAAATTTTAATTACCCAAATTTAACAATTTCAGCAACAATTTAACAATTTTAATTGGGGCCGAATTGGCAGTTCACAACTACTGTTGGCTGCTTAAGTATTTCAGTCGTTATTAAAATATTTTGCTATCATCTTAAATATATAAAAATAAAATTATTTGAATAAAGTTTTATTCATATATTTTTCTAA
Source organism: Tachina grossa (assembly GCA_949987645.1). NCBI lineage: Eukaryota > Metazoa > Arthropoda > Insecta > Diptera > Tachinidae > Tachina > Tachina grossa. Next base: position 58,953,551 of record OX465274.1, read on the forward strand.
TTTATCATTACAACAACAAAGCACACCTGCTTGCAACTAAAGAATTATCTCTGTTCCAAAATGTTAACGTGTGACTTAGAGCATACATTTACCAGCAGTTCATTACTTAATTAGATAAAAATAATCTTTCATTTCACATTATCAAATAATAATCCTAAGTCCTATAAAATTGTGTTATACACTCGTATTAATTTAATTTTGCTGCCACCAAATTTATTTAAAAAAAATACATATAAAATCCTTACAAACTGAACGTGGCCAACTATCACTATGTTATGCAATATCGTGAAAACAAGACAATAGATTTTCATTCTGGAACACTGGCACAAGCGATGACGACAAAGAAATAGTCGAAAATTACACAAAAGTCGAAAACGTAAGTCCAGTAACATTTTGCAATTGAGTGTTGCACAAACAACTTGTTAAATATTGTAGAACGTCAGCAAATTTTCGAATGACCAGCATATTCAAACCGACAACGCTTTGGTATGTTTTCTAAAAGTTAGGAAAACAACGTTTAAATGTCAGCTCTAGATTTCATGTTATTTTTTTTTTCTTTTTGGGTTCTTTTCATACTTTTAAAATTGTTATTGGAACAAGTGGCACTCTGCTTATATATCTATACATATTTACGCTTCTACATCTATACGGCACAGTGGAACATCTAAAATTATATGAAATATATACTTGAAGTAGCTTAATGGAAACTTTTGGCTTTTCATGAAAATTACAGCTCATATTCCCAAAATCAATCTCATATGCACTTGCATACATTAAGGTATAAAAGAAAACTAAGTACTCTGTCGTTTATGAAAAAATATAATACTTTTATTAACGAGTTTCCACCATAAAAAATGTATCGTAACTATGTACTCAGATAAGACAAGAAAAAGATCTGGCAATCAATATCGAACGAAATTTCAAAAGGCTTTACTAGAGTTAAATGAAAACATTTTAAAATTTAGAGAAGTAAAAAATTTTTTTTAAAATCTGTATGTACTAGATATGTATTTTAAAAGATGTGATTGAAATCTTGTCAACATTACTTTTTTCATAAAACATACATACACACTTTTATTTAAATATTTAATTTTTATTTAAATAAACAAATAAATTAAATTATAAATTATTAAGAAACAGTCTGCAAAACTACATCAAATTCTTTTATTGGGTATACATATGTGAATTCTAACAGTAGATTTTTCATAAAAAGCTGCCCTATTTGGACTATCAAAAAATCGTAAATTTTGAGGAAAAAATCGTCACTAAATCGACACTAAAAATCGTCAAAATGACGATAATCGTCACATCTGGCAGCCGTGCCTGCAAATAATATTAGACTCTGTGGTCCAATCTAGATAAAACAGGCTATTTACATGATGGACGCATGTACTGAACTCACGTTAGAAAATATTTTCACTTAAATTTTAACATTTCCCATAAAAAACACTAATTATTAACTTGACTGCTCGTGGTCAAAAAAATACTTCTGATAGCTGTTTTGACAACAATTCCCATAAAAAACACTAAAAATTTAATTTTATTTATAAATAAATTCAGTAAAGTGCGACTCTGAATCGCGCACGAAGGGTTCCGTACGAACACTAGATATGTAATTTAATACAAACTTCATCCTATATAATATATAGTTTTGGCATTTTTTTTTCGTTTTTGGGGTTTTTTAGGTTTTTTGTTTTTTGCGTTTTTTCGGTTTTGGCGATTTTTTCAAGTTTTGGCTTTTTTTTTAGTTTTGACACTTTATTTTCTTGTTTTGGCGATTTTTTTCGGTTTTTGTCGTTTTTTTATTTTGGCGATTTTTTTATTTTTGGCGATTTTTTTCATTTTTGCGATTTTTTTTTATTTAAAAATTTCTTTTAGTTTTGGTGACATTTTCGCGTTTTGGCGATTTTTTTTCGATTTTTGGCGTTTTTTTTTTCATTTTGGCTTTTTTCTCATTTTGGCGATTTTTTCGAATTTGGCGATTTATTTTAGTGTTAGAATTTTTTTTTTAATTTTGGCGATTTTTTTCGTTTTGGCGATTTTTTTTTAATTTTTGGCGATTTCTTTTTTGGTTCGGCGATTTTATAATTTTTGGCTTTTTTAGTTTTACCATTTTTGAAAATTTCAAGTGTTTGCCTCTTACGGTTTCCAAGATATAGCAAATTGTAAAAATTATATAGTCAAAATTGCATTAACTGATGGACCACCCTTTAATTTAAACTTTTTTAAATTTTAGTGTTAATTGTTGTAGTCTGTATAAAAATACACTAATTTTACAAATTTCAAGTTTCAATATACGTATGTTCATACAATTGTATGTATATTACATGGGATTTTAACATTTTTCGTTGCTCGTTTGGGAACACCCATTAATTTTTAATTCTCATGTATTTGTTGTTGTAGCGGCCAAGGTTCTACATACTCTGTCCAGATTTCAGGTCCGTAGCTCTTACGGTTCCTGAGAAAATACCGTGTGACGGACAGACGGACAGCGTAGCGAAAGCAATAGGGTTCCTTTTCACCTTTGGTGTACGGAACCCTAAAAAATATATATCAAGTTCAAATATTCCTCGGAAATATGAAAAATTTACTTATTAAAATTTGTTTCAACGTTAAAGCCAACTGTTAAAACCTGTTTTTAACATGCAAATTGTTTTTTGTTAAAACCAACTTAAAACCATTTTTGAATTGGCTTTTAGTTTGCTTTATTAAATGCAACCTTGTTTTCGCTGTGGTAAATTCAGCGCTACCAAGTTAAAATGACCGGAAGCAACTGATAATGTTTATGCCAGTAAATAAGAATTGAAAGACTTTTTACTTTAAAATGAATGCAGCCGCAAGAATAGTTAAAAAACTATATATATACAGAGTGGCGCAAAAATAACCTCTTGGTGGTGATCAAGGATGGCTTGAGCGTATGTTAGACGCGATTGGCGGTCAGCAGCTAACAGCTGATGCACCGTCTGGACTTTGTACGGAAACAGCTTCAAATCTTGTACCAAAATTCGCTGTAAAGACCGTCGACTGATACCCATTTGCGTGGCACGTCGTCTGGTCGATGTCGATGGCGCTTCCATGACATACCTGGCTACAGCAGCATTATTCTCTGCAGAACGGCTACTCCGGGGTCTGCCACGCCTGGCAGCATCTCGTGTTGTGCCAGTCTCTTCGAGGCGAGCGGCTAAACGTCGCAGTGTTTCACCAGTAGGCGTTGGACGGCCAGGAAATCTGCGACGAAATTCACGACCGATTATTGGTCAAATAAATAGTCACCAATATTCCTCGTTCTGGAGCAGTGTAGCGTAACATTGTTTATTAACGTGTATTTCGCATGTGTTTACTACACAAATCTCAAAACAGAACTGACATTAGGCGCCAATCGCAAAATTTATAGAATTTTCTGATAGGAGGATTACTTTTGCGCCACCTTATATGTATATAAAATAATTTCCATTGTGAAGTTTCTGAGTTTTTCATACAAAAAAAAAATAATTGTTGTACAGCTTATCAAATAAGTGTTATAAAAAGCAGAACAAATACAACAACAAATACACACATTTCTGAATGAGATTGATTTTGTTTTGAGCAAAGGTATTAGCCACTCACATGCATGCATATACATACGTATACACATAACTAAACACATACTTATGTACATGTACTTATGTAGAGGATTTTTATCTTAATTTCATATAAAAACTTATAAAACTTTGTTTGCCACTACTTTTTAAAAAATTTTTCATAAATTTTTCCATTTGTTTAATTTTTAGGTAACTGTAATTTTTCTTCGTAATTGTTTATTTTTCAAGCAGCTGATGGATTTTGTGTTTGCCCAAACTAGCACGAAGAAAAAGTACGGGCTGTTTCGTGCAAGAAGAATAAGAAAATTACTTTCACAAAACTTCTCTCATTTACACAATTTTCGAGTACGGGAACGCTTTTCGTGCAAATTGGGATCCCGCGGGATCCCAATGTAGAGTAAAGAAACACACCTAGTGATTTGAAACCTGGGGCCTAATTCCTGCACTCGTGATCGGAATTGCATTCGAATAGAAATTAATTCCGATGGGAAGAAATTTTCTGATGATGTCACTCGCTACCAAGCGAATTTTTGGTTTTAGTGTTGGAAAAAGGCAAATATATTTATATATAAATTCATTTCACAACACTGAATAAATTGTAAGCAAAAGCATATGTTTGTATATATGTATGTATGCCAAAACATATGTATGTACGTACATACACACGTATATGCAGAAAAAAGAAACGAATAAATAAATGTTATTTTCATTTTAATTTTATTAATAACTTAATAATAATAAATTAGTGTAAAGTTAGAGAATAGAGCACTAGCCACATGTTCGATTCTTTTGTTGCTTGACCAGAAGCATTTAATTTGTTATTTAGGTGCTCCCAGAGTTCCTTGATTTTTTTTTTTATTTTCCCGGGACAACTCAGACAAAATATTATGTATTTGCCAAGCCAGTGTGTTTTGTTATACAGGGTGGGCCAAAAGAAACCAAGGGGTGTAAAAGTTTAATAACTTTTTTGGTTATTAACTTTTTTTTATTTTTTCTTTCAGATTATATAATATACAAAATGGAAATTTTTTTACACTAAGTATGAAAAATGATGTCTCTTAAATGACCACCGTTTTCAGCTTCGCACTGATGGGCTCTTTTTAGATCATTTTCCATAACATCTTTCAAAACTTGTGGCTGTAGCGTTCGAATTTCTGCAACAATGTTTGCCTAGAGTTCAAGGATTGTCTCTGGCTTGTTCACATACACTCGCTCCTTCAAAAAACCCCAAAGAAAATAGTCGGGTGCTGTCAAATCTGGCGATCGCGCTGGCCAAATAATTTCCGAATTTCGAGAAATTATTCGCTCTCCAAAAATTTGACTTAAAAGTGCCATTGTGTCTCGGGCAGTATGGGCAGTGGCTCCGTCCTGCTGAAACCACATACCAGGTCTGTTTTCAAGAGCAGGACGTAAAAAATTTTCTATCATAAACCGATACCGCTCTCCATTTACGGTTACAGCACTTCTATCTTCATTTTCGAAGAAGTAGGGCCCAATGACATTTTCAGATGTGATCCCACACCATACTGTACACCTGATGGGGTGCAATTGGCGTTGATGAATGGCTCTTGGATTTTGAGAACCCCAGAACCTACAGTTCTGCTTATTAACAAAGCCATTCAAATGAAAATGAGCTTCATCACTCATAATCAAATTTTCAATAAAGTTGATTTCATAAAATTCTATTGTTCTGGTTCTCTGTTCACTTGTGAACCTCTCCATTATAAATTCTCCAAGTGTTGTCTATATAATCTAAAAGAAAAAATAAAAAAAAATTAATAAACAAAAAAGTTATTAAACTTTTACACCCCTTGGTTTCTTTTGGCCCACCCTGTATTTAAAGTCAACTAGAAATTTTTTAATTTGTATTTTTTATACGTACATTTGTGCATTCATTCATTTTTAAATAAATAAGTAAAATATTGAACATACATTTTCTATTTCTTCGTTTTTTCTATGTTAAAAATTATTTCGAATGCCTTTTTGCTTGCGAGTAAAAACACGAACGGTTGCATTCAAATGTATGCACGTTATCGAATGCTGTCATTAGAAATTTCAATATGTGTTACTCGAAACCGAATGCGAAAATCCCAAAAGTTAAAAAACTCGCACATTCGAGTAATAACTCGCTCGCAATCGAATGGGGGAATTAGGCCCCTGAATTTATCAAACATGCAGTGTGAACGCAAGATCAGCTGTTTATGGTTTTTACGTTAAAACCAGGTTTCAACTTTAGGTGTGAAACAACATTAGATTTTTTGCTTAATGCAAACAATAAACAATTCCTATAATTTAAAGAAAAAATACTTAAAACTGTTAAATATTTTTCTAAAATTTTGAATAGCTTTTTATATCTTTCAAGTAAATCATTTCCTAAAGTTTATTTTTTGACTTTAAACGAAATTGACTAGTTCTTAGGATACAATATCCCTTAACTTTTAAACTAGTTTCCAATTTTTGGTAAATATTTCCCTTAAGTCAGTAAACTTGTCGTTAAATGTGAGATTTTTTGTGTATTTTTATGAACTATTTTCAAGGATATGAACTTATTATTATTTACTCATATTAAGTAATTTTTACTATATTTTTGTAAAAATTTACTTGAAAAAATTTAGAATTTTTTTGCCATTTTTTTCTGTGTGCAAGAAAGAAAGTTTTATTTATTACGCAAGGAAACTTTATGAGGCACTGTCAGCCCGACCGAAGGGCAATAGTGCAAGACAACGTTATTACGCAGGAAAAGTTTGCAAGGCAGAAAATCTTTATTAAGAGCTCGTTAACCAAACGTTGCTGCTTTTGAACTGTACTGTATTGTTAGCACGTTGGCGCTAAGTGTACCAACGTAAATGTATGTTTTATTTTTTTATAAATTTAATACAATAAACAAAAAATATGGTACTAGCGAAAATAATTACACGCAATAATTTTTGTAACTTAACGAAATTCGTAGAATTACGAAATCCTGGAACCTACTCTGTAATTCGAAACGAAAGCAAATGCTTTCGAATTTATATGGTATAACCAACAAACAAGAACAAATTTGAAAGCATTTTGTTTCTTTTCGAATTATATATTAAACTCCCCGCTTTTCTGAACAAGATACAAATATTTTCGTAAAATTTACAATTTTTTATTTATTGCACAAAAATTATATTACGAAAATAATTTACGTATTTTTAAGTATGAAATATTTTCAGTGTAGTAATAGCAGTAGCCATTCATTGCCTCAGTATTACATCTCTTTATTGTAAAAAAATATTAAAATAATTTAAAACATTATCACACCTGATTGTATATTACGATATTGTATAAATACGATATATACGTATACGTATACGCTTTTAGAATTTTAATACGTGAGATATAATTACTTTCATCATCCCACTGTATTCCTGACTCTACTCTAAACTCTTCTACTAACAATTTCATATTAACGTACAGATGTTTGTATACATACATACTTGTATGTACTACATACATTCACATTTCTGCTCTCCGGTTTTCTTGGATGAAATACGGATTATTTTTAAAGATTTTTCTGCAATTGGCTCAATGCCAACTGCTGATTTGATATTGATGCTGGTTATATTTCTACATAGTTTTGTTAAACCATTTACTTTATAGAATAAACCCCTCTACAATCTGACAGCATGTCATATAAAACTATTTGATGTTAATACGTAGATATGTGTGTATGTATGCGCGTTAGTGTCCTGCACAAGACCTTTTATAAGACCTTTCAAGACATGAAAGATTTTTCAAATGCTTTACTACAGCGAAATATTCTAACACAAACGCTAAACAACACTGTTGGCAAGAAATTTGTTTCGGTTGTTTGTCTTGCCAACAGTGTTGTTTAGAGATTCTTTTAAAATATTTCGCTGTAGTAAAGCATTTGAAAAATCTCTCATATCTTGAAAGATCTTATAAATAGTCTTGTGCAGGATACTAATGCGCGTACATTCTCGTTTTTGTACATACATAAGGAATTAAATAGATAAATGAGTTTAAAAATATGAGTTTGGTTCTGATGCCACTAACCATCCCTGACCTTATTGTGGTAATTTAATACTTTTAATTTCAGTGTTGAAATTTCGTTAAAAAAATTATTTTTCTTTTATTAAAAAGCACCGTTTATTTAGTGATTTTTTTTAAATATTTTGCTTATGAAGTAGTAAAATGGATTAAATATTGTAGATATGTAAAGGGTGTTTTTTATTGAGGTATAGAACTTTAAGTTGGCATCACTTTTTTAACTGGCGGCCATTTTCTCAGCTGTCAAGTAATTAATATTTAGTTTGGTTTGCCATTTCATCATGAACAAGTTGACAAAAGAACAACGCTTGCAAATCGTGCAAATTTATTTCGAAAATAATGGTTCAGTTCGCGAAGTTTACCGCAAGCTCCGTCCATTTTATGGTCGACATAATCGCCCATCAGAGCAATTAATTCGGTTAACCATGGATCGTTTTCGCACTACGTTTACTCTATGTGATAATACGCATCCGCAGAGACGTCGAACAGTGCGCACCGAAGAAACAATTGCCGCTGTAGAGCAAAGTGTTGAAGAGGACCCGAATGAATCGATTCGCCACCGTGCACAGCAATTGGAGCCGACTAACCGACTATTTTGTTCCCGAATTGGATGGCATGAATGTGGATGAGTTGTGGTTCCAACAAGACGGCGCTACATGCCACACAGCGCACGTCACAATCGATTTATTGAAGGAAACATTCGATGAGCGCATAATTTCGCGGAATGGACCTGTCAATTGGCCACCAAGATCGTGTGATTTGACACCATTGGATTATTTTCTTTGGGGATATGTGAAGTCGCTCGTCTACGCCAACAAACCAGAAACGTAAGGGGACTTGGAAGCCAACATTCGTGGCGTTATTGCCAACATACGGCCCCATATGCTCGAAAAAGTGGTTGAAAATTGGACCTGTAGAATTAGCTTTATTCGAGCTAGCCGCGGCGGCCACATGCCCGAAATCATATTTAAACATTAATGGCATAAAATTATCCTTCCAATAAAGCCAAATTGATGGACATTAAAACGATTTTCTTGTGTTTTATTTCAATTCGAAGTTCTATACCTCTAAAAAAACACCCTATATATGTATTTCCTCGATAGTTTAGATAATGATATATCGACATTAATTTTCTGACATCAAGTTAAATATATTTTTGAAGAAAATAGATTTACGAGGGAAGAGGAGAGTTAAATATTTATTATATTGCTCACGCAATTGAAAAAACACGATTAATTTAAAATTTTTAGTCAATGAGGAGTTTTTTTAAATTACCACATCTAACATCAATTATATTTACTAATAAAAAATAACAGCCAAACAAATTTTATTGTGCATTACACAATTTCAAATTTAATTCGCATAAATTCATTTTAGCTTCTTTTTTAAAGCATTTTATTCAAATATATTAAAAAAAAATTTAATAGCAACGAAAAAATTAAGTGGCATAACTTGAAAATTTTAAATTTTTTCACAATAGCTGCTTTTATGAGCAAACTTGCGCGTGTAAGTTTATGCAGTTCATATGAAATAAATTCTTTTGTATGCACCAGATACTGCGAAAAGAATTAATTTACATCCGTAGCAATAAAATGACTACAAAATTGATAATGCATATACAAATCACGACATACATATGTATGTACATATAATATCACGGTGATTTCAAAAATTTAATAAAAGCTTAATCGCTGCTTTTATAAATTGCACGATTTATAACATTGGAAGCTAAAATAAAATTTTTATATTATAAATGACAAAAGCTTAAAATACAACAATAACGCACTAACAAGTCAGCAATTAATAGTTTGTTTTTGAAATCACGTGATTTAAAATTACCATAGTTTTCAGGACAGGGGCCTAATTCCTGTACTCGTGAACGAAATTGCAGGAAATTTTCAGATGATGTCAGTCGATACCAAGCGAATCGATTTTTTGATTCAGTGTTGGAAAAAGGTAAATAAATTCATTTCACAACACTGAATAAATATGTTTGTATATATGTATGTGTGCAAAATCATGTGCATGTACGTAGATACACACGTACATATATGCAGAAAAAAAGAAATTAATATACATACAAATAAAACTGTAAATTGTTGCCATATTATTGTTTTTATTGCTACTTACCAATACAGAAAAATATTCACGACTAAAGCGCTATTTGCAAATAAAATTCCTGAGGTTGCCACACTTGCACATGTTTGCGAATAGAAAACAATAAATTGGTAAATATTGCACAAAAAAACATTGGTAAAAGAAAATAATGACAATAAAAACAAATTATTATATGTTATATTAAACATTTACACAATTTTTTGTGAACATAAGTAACATTTCTAAAGAAGTGCTACCAAGTTTTTATACATTTATAATAGCGTATAAACAGTGAGTTAATTTATAATTAGTGTTTTTTTATGGGAATTGTTACAATTTAAGTATAACATTTTTTAAACGCACTAATAATCCCAAATTAATATTTTACTTATTTAGTAAAATATTTTGTTATTAAAAATACATTGAAATTGATTATTGAGGGGTTCTTAGAACAACTAGAGTTATTATGTTATAAACTTTCATTTAAACAAATGAGAAGCTCAACAACAAATAATAAAGTTGAGACCAGAACTCAATAATCAACATGTTTTTTTATTTTTTACTCTACCATTGCTACATTGCTACATTGGCTGATTATTTTTCAGCTTCAAATTGTAGTTGTACAAGCCGGAAAATATCAGGTAATTACTTTTGATTATTGAGTATCCTAAAAATTTTGCAAATACTCGGTGTACCCACTACTCAATAATTTGCGTGAGTTGCTTACTACAACATCGCAACTCTTTTAACTGGAATTTTAGAATGCAAATAGTTTCCCATCAGTGATGGGAATTGGAAATCTTGATTTCGTGCCAAATCTGCTTTTAAATAGTGCCAATATCATTTGAATAGTGCCAAATCGCTTTGTATATAATTTTAATGTTGGCACTTGATGTTCATTAAAACTATGGTTCTTGAATGATAATTCATTGTGTTTATAGCTAAAAAAAAGCTTACGAATATCACAAAAAACACAGTCTAAAATTAGTTGTATATAAACATTAATACATATCGAGACCTATTTTGAGCGACATGTAGTAAAAAATTAACTTTTTTTTATCGAAATAGCAAAATTGTTGATAACTTTTAGAAAACAGGCTGTAAAATTTATCGTAAGCGAAAATTAACGTACATATATGTACTCGTAAGAACCTCCTCCTAAATCGAAAATAATAATGCTCGATATGCATCATATATTAATAATTTGTACTTGTTTACAAGAAATACAAATATAAAAAAAATTTTAAGTTATAGTAATGATTTTTAAGGACATACTTAAATACTATAATAACCCTAAACTAATTTAGATGATAAAATTACTTTTTCTTGTTAGATGTACATATATACCTAGTGACAGTTATATAATTAGAGTTTGTAATTTTTTTATGGTTAATATACTCTCGAGTTAGAGAAATTCGTGCACGTTAAAAATATTCACCCCTATTCTGCGTTTCGATTACATTCCCGCATTCAGTTACGCACGGATCGAAAAGAGGTATTCTGCCAAAAAAAACTGAATCGAAAGAAAAAGAAGAAGAGAATAGTATGTTTAAACCTGCTGCTTTGCTATGAAACGGGTGAAATAGGAACAGAAAAATTAAGCAATTTTGCAAAATTTTTAGCAAAAAGTTAAATTTAGTGCAAAAAAACAGTGATTTAACATTAAAACAAATAATAATTAAATATTGTGAACATTTTCATTAAATAAGCTGTTGCCAAGTTAAGTACAAAGAGCTAAAAAAACGAGATAAGCAAGAGGTATTTGTGGCCAAACTTTTCCAGTCTAAAGAATCCTGTCGCGCCGGAGGTGATATTTTAATTTTTTGCACATAATTGTAACAAAAAAATGAAGTTTATTTGTTCAGATTAGATTAAATCCGTAGACAACATCGTTTTTCGTTGCCATTAAATAGGTATGCCAACTTTTTATACTGTTCTACCTGTAATAAACTAAATAAAAATCGCATTTCAGTACAGAAAGACAAAAAAAAACTGTTTAGTTCCTTAATTAAACCTTCATTCATTTAATACTTCCATTATTTTTTGAATTAATCACTTTTTAAAACTAAACAAACAAAAATTGAAAACGCTACGCCACTAAAATAACAACTTACAAAAACGTAGTTACGATCGAAATGCAGAATACATAAAATCGAAAAAGAAATCGAAGAATGGAATGCAGAATACCAAAGTTGCCAAACGGAGAAACTTTCGATTCGAATCGAAACGCAGAATAAGATAATTGTTAGCTATTTATTTTAATCAAACAAAGATTCTGTCGGTATAGTGGAATTTGTGTTGCTTTTTTGGTTCATCATTTTATATGCATTACGATTATACCAAGATATATTGTTAGACTTCAAAAATTTTTACCATGTGTTAAAGATGCTAAAGTTTATAATTGCAGTCCATTTAACATTTTACTTTTCATCAAATTTTGAACTAAAAATATATTTTCCACGCTTGATGAAGAGTAGAGAATAAAAAGAATACCTTGATTGACGATTCGATAAATATTACTTAAAAATTGTTCATTGAAACTATTGTTTACGTCTCCATGTCTTCCAAAAACTCACTCTTGAATTCTATAACTTTATGGTGGGAAAATTAGTCTTTGATTATTTATAGTTAAATTTCAGTGATAATTTTGATCTATGTATATTGTCAAAAAATTTCTACATACATAATTGACAAAATAAAAAAGCCCTTTTAAAATTAAATGTAGTCTCACGTTCTTAGATTACATTTCGATAATTTACTATTTCAAGGACATAAGATAAAAAATACATTTTGCTTATATTATCCATTAAACTATTTAATATGAATTAAGTTTTATCATTGCATTATGACTGAAAATTTTATAATGTGAAGAGATATTTCAAGGGGTCCCACTGTTAAAAGACTCTATCTGCAACAACTTGACCAGAAAACCAACGGTTTTTGGAATACTTAAGAATTTCATAAATTTCAGAGTTGAAATATTTCTAAAAATTTATAAAATCATTTCTACGAGATGAGCTGTTACAAACAAATTTATATATTCATTTTAATAATTCGTCAATGTCTCTGGACAAACCGTTACTTTTAACTATCAGAACCGAACAGTTGTCAGCCTCAAATCCTACTAAAGGCTCAGTTAGCCGACTGTAATGCAATGTAACTGCAATGTAGAAAACAGCCGGCTAACTGACCTTTAAGTTTTCATTACTTAGAAACGTAAAAAAAACAAGAATAGTACTTATTACTTATTAAGAAAAGTAAAAAAGTTTCCATATTTAATGGACAAAAAGTGCCAGAAAAGGAGCGAGAGTGCCACAATGCCAGGCAACATTCAATAGTGCCAAAAATGGCACAATTGTGCCACGTTTCCCATCACTGTTTCCCATTGCAAACATCTGAGTTATTTTAACTTTATTTCATTTCAATAAAATAACAAAACGTAAAACAAGTTAACTTTGTTTTATCCTCTTAAAGGTAAGTTTTGTTTGTATTCAGATATACCATGTACGATATACATATTAATAAAACTTTTACATGGACTAATTAATGTTGGTTTTCCACTTTTATGGAAATAATAATTTAATGAAAAAAGATAACTTTTGCTTCCATTTATAGTTTTCAATTGAAACGATAAAATTAAAACAAAAACTATAAATTTTATACACAAAAACAGAAAATAAAGTAAAATCATCGACACAATAAGGGCAATCATGAATAAAATTCCGCGAGAAATTTTTCCCGGGGAATAAATTCAAACAATAGCAAGTAATAGGGAAAACTAAAAAATTCTAATTGGAAAAGGGAGAAATTTCTCGCGGAATTTTATTCATGATTGCCCTGAATATGGAATTTATATTTTTAATTAATGAGTTTCAATTACTTCGATATATAATTAAAATATGTATATTGAATTGGATTAAACCAAAGTACTCGTACATAAAAATTCTCAAAAAGGGGGCATTATTCCTTACAATTTTACTTCTACAAATTTTTACATAAAGAACTAAAATGAATATACATACTTTCAAATGGGTTTTCATAGTAATTAATTCCTAAAAATATATCCCCTTCACAATTTAGAATTTTTTTAATCAACCACATAAATAACTGAACTTTATTAACTTTCAAATAATTATGGGCAACTAAAGCTTGCCATACATGAAATGTTTTTTATGGGCTCTGTAGACGATGAAATAAAATCGCGCATCAGTGAATGTAGATATAATAGTATTTTATAAACCCTTTATTAAGCCTTAATAATTTTTATAAATAAGGCAGTGCCCCTGTGGCTGAGTGGTAGCTATACTAGCCTCTCAGTCCAAAGGTCGTGGGTTCGATTCCCGCCATAGACCCTGGGAATTTTCTGCAAACAAACTAATCGCTTCGCGGGTGTGTTTGCTACAAAAAAATAAAGATTTATTATGTTCACTAATATATTCGTCAATTATGGTTTTATATATTTTCCTTATACTTACTTAGTTGTAATCCAATTAGAAACAAAATCCGTATTGTATACATTTTTACCAACAAAAATAATACGCATAATTATGTGAAAAATATTTTCATATTTTTCTCAGAAATAATTTTTGTAAGTACGTTTTGTCTTTTATTTCCATTTCAAATCCTTGAATTCATTTCATTGAATATTTTTTAATTAATCTAAAACTAAATTTAGCACAGTGCACATAATATCCATTGAAGGCTAAAAAAATATCTTTACACTGCACAACAAAATCAAAACTTTTTTTTTATAAATAACAAGCTTCTAATGACCGAGTTTCAAAGTTTAAACATTTTATATCAATATTGACAATCGACGTAAAAGCATGAAACGCTTGCGTTTTGCTTACGAGGAATATTTTAACCCTTTGGGTGGGTACCGGTCTTTTTTTCATTTTCAGAAAATGCGCAGAAAAACTAGTTTTGAATGGGGATAAAACGGGATAAAATATTCAGGGCTATCATGAACAAAATTCCACGTGAAATTTTTCATGGGGAATAATTCCAACTAATAGCAAGTAATAGGGAAAACAAAAAATTCTAATTGGAAAAGGGAGAAATTTCACGTGGAATTTTATGCATGATAGCCCCGATTATAAAAAAAAATCGCTATAAAATTCTACTGCAAGACACAAGTTATACGATGATTTAAGAATTTAATTCTATTTCAAGGGTCCTTCATACGATGATTGTTTTTCCATGTTTCTGAGGTTCAATATTTTAGTACGCAATCGGTTAATATCCTTTACTTAAGGTAGAATTATTAAAACCGTATCGTGATGTTGCGTGTCAGCTGACAAAAACTGTACCATATACATACAATGCATGTTACTAGTTATAAAATATGTGGTTGTAGCACTGATGACGTAGGAATCTGCAGAAAACAGGTTTTTCTGTAGCGAATGTCAAAAACGGCGCATTTAATGCCAGATAAAAAAAAATGTGCTGTGCAAACTGTTACATTTTCTATAACTTGTGCACAAAGTTGAACGATACGGCAAGCTGTAAAGTAGAATGATACGATTTTACTAATTCTATAACTAAATTGGTATATAAAATTGTGTAATTTTATAAAAATAGAATTAACTTTTATTTTATAAAAAAAAATATTACGTTTTCATTGACCGTAAAATATTTATTACTTTGCCACTTTAGTTCATATCAAGAAGATGTTGTCACATTGAGATGAACGAGAGTGAAATAAAGCATGAAAACACAGAAGGGAGTAAATTAGACGTGCCATAGCCATATTGCCATAATGCCATAGCCATAACCAAACCAAAATTCAATTTGTTTCTATGGTAATGGCTATGGCGTTATGGCGAATCGCCTATAATCAAACACAGTAGTGTCGCCTATAAGTTTTGTTGCTATTTTCTATGGTTATGGTTATGGCACTTCTGATTGAACCTTAAAGAGAAATATGAAAAAATACCAAGAACAGAAAGTGTTTTTTTTTGCCCTCTTGCTTCTCTACACCGTTCGCCAACAAACACTAAAAATCGTGTTTCAAGAAAAGCGGAAAAACCATTGTATGAATTATATGAGACCCAATTTAAAGGATGAATTAAACTCTTTAATAGCGAGGTAGAAAATAAAATGGGATATGGTGTATTTCTATTTCCTTTTGTATTAATTTTCGCTCTTGTTTTAATGCTTTATTCTTTTCAGATTGAATATTGATTTAAAGCACACTTTTCAGATGTTACCTCTTGCGGCTCTTTCCTGTTTCAAAACGTCTATTTTGTAAAGCTCCGAGAAATCTAATTATTTGGAAGGAACAAAATTGAAAGACTCTGGACTAAACATGTATGTATTATGCTTAAAGGAGACTATATCGATAAACAAAACTTTGTTTTGCGGAAAAACTTTTACTTTATGCAGAAGGCATGCAGGTACTATCAAACTGCCCTCGTGGTATAATTTTGTGACGAATATTAGTGTGTCACATTTGAACGTATGAAAAAGTACCTTTAAGTGTCATAGTGTCATTATTTTTCCTTTTTTTAACAAGATAAGGAAGATTCGTATGGCGAAGAAAATAGAGAATATATGCGATGACCCCGTATGATTTAATATAAAAGTGCTGAACACACCAAATTTTACTTGCAAGCAAAGGCTTCACGTTTTCAAGTGTTTAAATGTTCAATTTGACGTGCGGTAAGTATAACCATACAAAACAGCTGTTTGAACCAACCTTATGGGCAACACTGTATTATAGATGACTTGCTATAATAAAGTAGAAATTTATCACAGAAAATTTGGCAAACCAGTAACTTTTGCATCTGAGTACACAAAATTTGTATATTATTACTTCTGCCAATAATATTTTCTGTGACATTGTCTATAACTTATGTATGTTTTAAACTGTTTAGCTTAACGAACACGTATCTGAATCAAAACATTTTTCATTAGTATGCAGTGGTTACGCTTTTTTGGCCAAATGTTTGCCAAGTGTGACTGTACTTTAAGGCAAGAAAATTAATGGCTTTTTGGAAGCTCAATGTATTGCTTCTAGCTAGCTCATACTGAAGATAAAAAATGCCGTATTCATGCGCAACAGCAAGTGATTCTGTAACATTATCTCCCTTACAAAAACGCTTCTGGGAACCAGTAGTTTTTGTTTTACCCAGCATTTTGGTTTTTCTCCGTAACTATAAACAGCTGTTTGCTAATTAGACATACATACATATTTGTTTTATGTGCTTTTACGTTTTTAATTTGCTGGATTGTTTGGTAAGTTTTGATTTATATTTTTGTTCTTTATTTATTTGTGGAAGCCGTGCACTTTTGAAATGAATAAATAAATGAAAACATAAGCAGCTGTTTATGGTTATGGCACCACTAATAGGTGAAGCAAATGTATTTATGTTTAAGACAATATTTATGGCAGTGACATTATGGTATAGCACATCTTCTTATACTTTAAAGCAGGTAACTTCAACCACTTTTATGTACAATATATAAACGTTTGTATATTTATGTTTGTCCCGGTTCACACGTTTCAACTTTTGTTGCTCAACTCGTAATTCAGCTCTAAGAAAGATGGAGACGGAAGTACAAATATTTCTTTTTTTCTTACAGCTGAATTACGAGTTGAGCAACAAAAGTTGAAATGTGTGAACCGGGACTTTGATATCCTCTGTCAGGATCTGTCGTTGGAAGCTTGCTATTTTGTTCGGTGTTGCACAGTGTTATTGGTAAATAACTTAATTTATATGAATTATAAATATGTATGTATGTATGTAAAGGGTGTCCCAACAAGAACGCAAGATTTAAATTTGGCGCCATTCGAAGTGTCATTGTTTGACATTTGAACAATTGTTATTGTTTGATAGTAAGGTACGAGGTTAGTAAAAATGGAGCGCTACACGAATGAACAACGCATTCTCATTGTGAAATTGTTTTACCAAAATGGTGAAAGTTTTGCGGCTACAGTTCGCAAATTTGCGATCAATTTGGGTTCACAATAATACTCCAAAAGACTCAACTGTAAAGAGATTAATGGGTAAATTTGCCGAAACTGGGTCTGTTAGTGATGTAAAGACAACAACGCACCTGCGACCAGGTCGATCGATCGAAAATGTCGCAGCTGTACGTGATGATGTCGCTCAAACGCAGGTCAAGCGCAAACAGTCAATGGTTTTCGGTATCGTGAAATGATAGCCAGTTTTTTCGTGCCTGGAATTGAAGAAATGAATGTGGAGGGCATGTGGTTTCAACAAGACGGCGCCACATGTCATACAGCCAGAGAAACAATTCAATTGCTACATCAGTCATTTCCCGGTCGTGTTGTTTCGCGTTTTGGAAACCAGAATTGGCCTCCTAGCTCGTGCGATTTAACACAATTAGACTTTATTCTTTGGGGTTTTTTGAAGTCGATGGCTTACGCGAATAAGCCGACGACGACTCAAATCTTAAATAAGGAAATTGGACGCTGCATTAATAAAATACCGCAGCATTTATGCTAAACGTGCATTGAAAATTTCATTAAAAGATCGGGTGTGTGCCAGCAAAGCCGCGGCGGCCATCTGCCCGATTTGTTGTTCCACACATAACCTCTTTTTGTCTACTTTACGATATAATAAAGTTTCACGATTTTTTTTTAAATATCTGTGTTTTATTTAAAATTTAAAACTTGCGTTCTTGTTGGGACACCCTTTATATGCATAAAATTTTCAAAAAGTTAATGTAAGTGATGGTCTTATTTTAACTTATAAGTTTAAACAATGATTTTATTCTTAAGTGATAATAAAAATAAAATAAACAGAATGAGATGCATTTCAATTTGAGATAAATAAAAATGAGTGGCTTTAAGGAAAATTAGGTAACTTGGTATAAGTACAAAGAGCTTTTAATTGAAAACAATAAAATTAGCACAGATTGAGGCAAGCACCAAGGTCTTTTAAAAGGTTGAGATAAGTGGATTTACGTTTTTTAATTGAATCAAGTGCTTTAATCCACCGAGCGAATACCATTATTGCGTTGAGATAAAACAGAATCGGGATTTTTCAATTCCATGGCTAATTTGTAACCCAATTCTGGACGGCGATCTCTACCCTCGGCCATAGCTTTAACCTTAATGTAAAAATTTTGTTTGCATAAGTTCAAAGAAATCTCTATAAATATCTCATAAGGACTTTTACCTCATTCGAATGCACTACAACGCCATCATTGCTTATCACCTTCTCCTTGGTATGCTCGATGTCATGGAAATCTGTACCCCGACAACAATCATCAATCAATATGGTGCGATAGCCTACGGACAAAGCATCTACCGCCGTAGCACCCACACAGACATCATAGGCCAGACCACACACATAAATATCAGTTGTGCCCTTCATTTTCAGCTGGGCATTGAGTGTGGTATCTGACAGCTTCTTGTTGTCCCAAAATACTGAATAGGAATCTACTTCGGGATTGGTACCCTTGTACACTTTAACGCCATTATCCACCACCTTCAAGTCCTTGTGTAGTTCAGCACCCCAAGAGTCTTGTACACAGTGGCGCGGCCACAGACGCTGTTTCATGGGTGGTGGACCAGCAAATATAACGGTATCAAAAACTTGCGCTGTGTCTGCATCAACCTTGGCGGGGAAAAAGAAAGTCATAAACTCATATATAAAAATCTTTTTCATACTTACTGGTGAATTTTCATCCAATGGCCTCATTTTGACATTGTCAATAAATGACACATGATCACTTGGATGCCAGTCCAGGGAATAGAAGACAGCATCAAAATCAACAGTATCCAAAAGATTGTTAATAGGTTCTAATATCTGAAGAAGAAAAATAAGGAAATTTTTATTAATTTAATTCCATGACTGATTGATTGTTAAGATGATACATTTTTGAGAAACATGAAAAACTCTTTTTCAAGAAAAAATTTTTTATTTATTTATTTATTACACATTTTACAAAGTAAATTTATTAGAATATGATTGCACAAATATGGACGGAGTAACTAGACCATATGCCCAAGATGTTATTACCAGAATTTTAAAAAGTTTTTCTGGCACGAACTATGCCTTCACATAGGAAGAAGCTTTCTGAATGTAGAAAAAATTAATTAAGTAGAATGGAATAATCTACATACTGTGCCACTACATATGTATGTATGTAGATTTGTCGTTCGGAAAATATCCAGGATTTATGGCGGGAATCGAACCCGCAACCTTTGGACTGACAAAGTAGCATCGCTACCACTCCGTCATAGGGGCACCCTACGTATAATCATAATTGTTGCGCAAACAATTCATAAGCTCACTTAATTTCTCTCAAGCAACGCTGACTACAATCGATTCCAACATACAAGAGCATCTCTACTTCGTTTATACGAAATACTAAAATACCCTACAACTACAAATAAAAAATCACATGTGTATCAAGTAGTGTTGTCATTCGAACAAAAATTGTTCGAATATTCGAACAACTTTTTATCATTTTTGTTCGAACGAACAAAAATATTCAATTTAGAATAAAAAATTATATTCGAATCATTTTTGTCGAATATTCGAACATTCGAACAATTTCCTTAATTACTATTTATATATAAAAAGTATTTCACATTTCATTACTTTTTAATTTGTTAACAATATGATATTAAGTAATCAAATTACTCCAAATTATAAATACTTGTGTAAGCTTTGTTTGTATGTACATACATAAGTATGTATGTATGTATGTACATACATAGGTATGTTCGCTTAACTCATCTTTTTTCTTTTTGGGAAAAGGCAATGCTTCTTCTAGAAAAAAAAACTGATTTTCTCTAATCAAAAGCGTTAAAAATCGAATTATTGAAGGACGTAAAAAAAGCATTAAATACCAACTTTTTAAAATACGTCACAAAAAGAGAAAAAAATTTATAAGTTTGTAGTGTGTGTTTGTGTATCTGTTTGTTTTTACGAGTCCACGTACAGACCAAACGGCTGGACCGATTTCGATTTAGTTTTTTCTGTTTTAAAGGTGACTTGATCGAAAGTGTTCTTAGCTATGTTTAAAAAAAATCGGTACAGACGCGTAGAAGGTATCACATCGTTTTTAGATATATTCTGTTAGATCTGTGTGTCTTTGACACCGTAGCTCCCGAACTGCTTGACCGATTTTAATCTGCTTTGTTTTCGTTTGAAAGGTGACATGATCGTATATCTTCTAATTTATACTTGAAGAAAATCGGTCTAGTCGATTGGAAGTTATCTTAAATTTTCTATATATTAATTCACTCTCTTCTTTTTTGAGGGGTATAGAACTTCGAATTGAAATAAAACACAAGAAAATCGTTTTAATGTCCATCAATTTGGCTTTATTGGAAGGATAATTTTATGCCATTTATGTTTAAATATGATTTCGGGCATGTGGCCGCCGCGGCTGGCTCGAATAAAGCTAATTCTACAGGTCCAATTTTCAACCACTTTTTCGAGCATATGGGGCCGATGTTGGCAATAACGCCACGAATGTTGGCTTCCAAGTCCCCTAACGTTTCTGGTTTGTTGGCGTAGACGAGTGACTTCACATATCCCCAAAGAAAATAATCCAATGGTGTCAAATCACACGATCTTGGTGGCCAATTGACAGGTCCATTCCGCGAAATTATGCGCTCATCGAATGTTTCCTTCAATAAATCGATTGTGACGTGCGCTGTGTGGCATGTAGCGCCGTCTTGTTGGAACCACAACTCATCCACATTCATGCCATCCAATTTGGGAACAAAATAGTCGGTTAGTCGGCTCCAATTGCTGTGCACGGTGGCGAATCGATTCATTCGGGTCCTCTTCAACACTTTGCTCTACAGCGGCAATTGTTTCTTCGGTGCGCACTGTTCGACGTCTCTGCGGATGCGTATTATCACATAGAGTAAACGTAGTGCGAAAACGATCCATGGTTAACCGAATTAATTGCTCTGATGGACGATTATGTCGACCATAAAATGGACGGAGCTTGCGGTAAACTTCGCGAACTGAACCATTATTTTCGAAATAAATTTGCACGATTTGCAAGCGTTGTTCTTTTGTCAACCTGTTCATGATAAAATGGCAAACCAAACTAAATATTAATCACTTGACAGCTGACAAAATGGCCGCCAGTTAAAAAAGTGATGCCAACTTAAAGTTCTATACCTCAATAAAAAACACCCTTTATTAGTGGAACACAGAGTTCTTAACTTATACTACAGCATCAACTGCGGCAAAAGTTCTTAAAATTTTTAAGTTTTGTTATTAATATTTCTAAATCTGTTATTGAAATGATATGTTTTTCGTGTGTAATGAATAATTTTTCGTTTGTTAATAAAAAAAATTAAACTAATACACATACGTGTCGAGTTTTGCAAACTTTTTAAAGACTATTCGAATATATTTTTTTATTGTTTGTTCGTTCGAATATTCGAACAAAAGTACAAAATTATTCGTCTGTTCGAACAAGAAAAAAATCATGAAATTTTATTCGAACAAATATAAAAGACGAATAATTATTCGTTTAATTATTTATTTAATTATAATTAACAACACTAGTATCAAGCACATTGACTCTCTGTCATACTTATAGCCTGAGTATGCTTATACTCAGGTCTTCGATATATAATCGGACAAAAAAAAAATACATGCCTGATAGTCGGGATATTTTTTCATCATTCGCCACCATTTATACACATTTTTGTATTAAAAATGGAATGGAAAATGTATGGGGCGTGTGTGCACAGAAAAAATTATTCCCAAAAAATTTTCAAACAAACGTGTGTTTTGAAATGTAATTTAGTTTCAGTAAATATTTTTTACTGTTCCAGAAAATTATTTGTTCCAATTTCATTTTATTTAAAAAAAACTGTACAGAATGAAAATTATCTATATAAAGTAAAATTTGTAACAAAATTTTTTGGATTTATTTTTTTATATTTAAATTTGTTATTTTCAATTAAATTTATTTTTATATACTGTAAAAAAAATTGTCTGATTTTTTAAAATTTTTTGTACAAATTATTTTATAGATTTGAAAAACATTTTATTTTTATTTTTTGAAAGATTTTAGTTTGCGGTTTTCAAACTTATTATGTTTGTATATTGTGATTCTCAATATAGTTAGTATTAAGAGTCTTACTATAAACATACGGAGTTTGTTAGCTAAATTCAAAAATCTTTTGGGTTGAAGTCTACTGACGAGTTCCAAAAGCGGGAACGAAATGCTTAACCATAAAAACAAGCCAATTTTTTAAAGTAAAAAATTCAGTTATTTTTTTAAATAAAACTTTTACTAATGTTTTTTTTTAAATTGGTAAGAATTGTTATTGATTCAGTTAATTTATATTCTGATAATACGAAAAATTTTAGTGAATGTGTTTGTAAATTATAAAAAAACTTTGCTGAATAATACAAAAAAAAATCTGCAAAAATGTTTTTCTGTTAGTTTAGTTTGATATTTAAGTTACTCTATTAACAACAATTAGTAAAGATTTATTTGGCCGCCATCACAAATTGCGGTGTTAATACCAAGTGGTAAAAATAATTAATTAAAAATATAAAATTAAATAATATGAATTTTTATTTAATGTTGATTAATGAGTGAAAATAAATTGATTTAAGATAATAAAATGAGATCAAATAGAAACATTTGACTTTTCAATAAATTCAGCTAAGGAAAATAATTCCTCCAAAGGTTCATTGGAAAAAAAATCTTTAAGATTCGAGAAATTTATAAAAAAAAACCGCGAGTTGGGCTACATTTTATCAGTTATCAGAATCTACAAATTTCTTTGTAGGTCCGCATTCATACAAAAAATTTACTGATTCAATGAATTTGGTTACTGAAAACGAAATTTTGTTTTTTCTGTGTGGCTGTTTGAAAATATGCTTTATGTGAGTATGTAAATAAAATAGCCCTGTATATAAGGATGTGTAGCTGGTTAATAGTCAGAGTATTTTTATACTCATGCGTGTGATTGTAGTTCACACAGTCTATAAATTTTAATTATAGCTTTTGTACTGCGTAATCTAAGAAAAATGTGTATAAACAGAGTTTTTAAATGTTTATAATTACACGTATTCGATTTTTGAATGCGTGTGTTTGCATATGAGCGTGGTTTTTTATTTGTAGCTGTACGTATTCATAATTGTTTGACCGTCAATACTCAGAGTACTTGAAACCATACTTTTGTCATTCTCTGTTATGTATTTAACACGTACATCGGTGAAGGATGTATAAGATTCGACATTCTTATTTGTTTTAAGAAAAGTTTACTCTAGCCTTTATAACTGCCCCAAGGGCTCAACTGATTGGCTTAACCGTTTCTCTGAAGGATTTCTAGATATCACGCCTGCACTCTAAACCTCAACTCCCTATGTCCACTCCCCCCATATATTACGTATAGAGTAGTCAAATGCATAACCAACCACACCAAATATCTTCTCAAGTCAAATATTTTATTTATTTTACTAAAACAATTACTTGTAGATAGTCTTGGCAAATTTCATTAAAGGAAATGAATAACATTAACTTAAAGTGCAAAATATATGCAACATAATTTATAAACTTAGAAGTGTAAAACATTTGTGTATCAAAAGCAAAAAAATACACTTTTTCACATTTAAAATAACATGCGGAAGCGATGTAAGCAAAAATATATCCTTTTCCTTAAAAAAAATTTAATACTCGTATAACGTACAAATAAATAAATACAATGACAAAATACACAACTTGTACCAGTCTCGTTTGAAACTTAAATTTTGTAGAGGGGAAGTTACACAAATTTCGTTTCTAAATACAAAAATTATTCCAACACATGCGTTCTTGAAATAAGTTTGTCTGGGAAGAATTTTTGTGATATTAATACATTACAGACTTAACGCAATGATAAATATATACACGTCTTTATATTTAAAAACAATTGTTTGTCTAGCAATTTATATATTGAATATGCAATATATCAAGCTCCTAAATTGCTTCTACCTCTTCTCTGCTTGATGTCTGGCTTTTATCAACAAATGTATGTATGCTTGGAAACTTTCGGCATTATATATCAGTATCTATGTGTATTAGACTGGTCCCTATTTTCGAAAAGTCACAATATTTAATATATGACCCTATTAAATTGTTGCTTTCAACTATTGCACCATTGTGTAAAAATTGCAAGTTGATATTTAAACTTCGGGAAACTAGAGTGATCCTTATTTTCGAAATGTAGCTATATTTAGTTCGAAAACCTCCTAAATTTTTCCTTTTAACAAAAAAAAAAAAATATTGTATAAAAATTTCAACTCAGTATAAGTTCAGGATACAGAGCTAAAAATCCGCTCTAAGAGAAGCAAAATATAAAACCGACCCCACTAATTCTTTCTTCCCAAAAAATGTTTTTAATATACCAACTCCTTATCTCCACTCCTTACGGATGTTTTCATACAAAAATAACATTTCTTATAAATGTTTAAGAAATTTATTATTCGACATATTGTCATAAGTATATTTATTAATTTCAAATTTATTCGCCGATGGTTCAGCTTTGTCTATATGCATTTCATTGTTGCTGTAACAAATCATCAGTAGACTTCAACTACTATTCAAAATGGTATAAAATAGTAATAATAAATTTCAAATTAATATTTCTATAAATGTTTATTTAATTTTTGTATGGGAACACCTTTAATTTTTGCATGGCATATTTTGAAAAAATTTTGGTGACAAAGAAGTAGTGAAGGTAGGTGTTACATTTTACTAAATAAAATGTCATTTAAATTACCGCCTCTAGATTGGTGGCAGCAGTTGATGCAGTTTTCGACCACTTTTTCGCACATTTTGAGCGGTATCTCGGCGCTAACTTGACAAATATTGGTTTTCAATATTTGTGATTTGAACGGGCTAAAGTTCGTATCGTAATTATTAATGAACAAATAACACCAAAGTCTGTTGTAAATATTCTGACTAACAACACATAGTTGAACGGAACAGCCAGCCGTTTTCGAAGGCCACTAAACCTTCATCATCAGCGTTCTTTTGTGTTTGGTCCACTGTGTGTGGTGTCAGTTGATGTAGATTTCTGCTTTATATACTTAGCATTTTATTGCAAATGGAATATGTAAATTGTTTTGATTCATCGCATTTCAATTTGCTGAAAGCTTTTTTGTATTGTAAGCTCAATTTTACCATCACTATATTTACAACAGTCTTACCATTGTCGTTTTGTTCTTTTTACTAATTATACACATGTTACTTAATTTGCTTATTTTTTGTTCTACTTAAGACAAACTTTTTTGGTTTGTTACTATTAAGTATATTTTTATTTAATTTTTGCCACAGGCCCATGGCTATTATATTTGTTCTATATTTGTTCATTAATAATTATCACATGTAATTTGGCTTAAAAAGCGATACGAACTTTAGCCCGTTCAAATCACAAATATAGAAACAAATGGAGTTCGAATAATAATTAAAATTAACTAAAAAAAAAATTGGTTTTCAAATTTTCGAACATAAGGAGATTGTACATGAAGACACAGTCTTGGGAGTAGCCATACTAACGGCGTCATATCGCATGACCTTGGTGGCCAATTGACGTCGCCAAAACTTCCTCCCATTCAATAAAGCTAAAATTGGTAATGGTGTGTGGCTTATGGCATCGTCTTGTTGAAACCACATATCATCCAGTTTATAATTTCGAAAATCGATTATAATACGTTCACAGCGCTCTGAATTAACGTAATTCGGATTACCTGCCACAATTTCTCTAACAGTAGCGATATTTTCGGCAGTGCGCAAATTGCTATGATGCAGAAGCCTTACTGCATCTTTAATACTTTGAGTCTCTTAAAATTACTTTATAATATTGTCAATTCTATGCACAGTAGGTAGATTATGACGACCATAATCACCCCATAATGCTCGAAAAGTGGCCACCACTTTGGAACCACCACTATTGTAGTTGTTAAACGATCCATATGCGTAAATTGCAAACTTTAACAAAATAAATGACATTTCAGATGACAAATAAATGCAAATAACAACAACAGCTATTCAAGAATAGAGTGTTGTCACATAAGAATTTTTGACCTGGTGCAGTCAAGTTAACAATTAACAATTTCAGTTTAACGTTTATTAACGCACTAATAATCCCAAATTATTATTTTACTTATTCAGTAAAATATTTTTTTAAATAAAAATACATTGAAATTGATTTTGTAAAAAAGTGTGTTATATTCGGGCAACGTTCTGCGGGCTTCATTTAATTTACGATAAGGACAATTTCTGGAAGAATGTGTACGTCAACAAACAAAATTAGGTACCAATCCACATGAGATCCAAGAGCGCACAAAGCATCCCAAAAAACTGGATCGGTCCATATATCTTTGAGAACGATGTTAGCCTGTTCATCACCGTCAACGACGAGCAATAATTACCATTTTATGGTAAAAATTTAATCATATGGATACCAACAACATCTGGTTTCAATACAAATGCACTACGTTTCACACTGCATTGGATTTTCTGCACCAGCCATTTGCGGGCATGGTCACCCCACGTGGAGGTAATATAAACTGGCCACCAAGATCGTGCGATTTGACCCCATTAGTTTTTTTCTCGTGGTGTATGCGAATAAGCAGGTGTATGCGAATAAGCAGGTGTATGCGAACAAGCTACAGACCACAGCGGCTCTCAAAACCAACATAACTCGGAAAAATTCAGCCTGATTTATACGCCAGAGTCATAGAAAGTTGGATATTTCGAATGCCGTCTACCCAGAAAACTTCCCGGGGGATCTATTAGTAGATTACGAGTGTTGGCAATATCGGAGCCCCAGCTGGGGTAGTGTGGCTTTTTTCAGTTGTCGTACCTTTGGTACATTACCTGTAGAACTTATGTGTTACTACCCAATCTCTGGCAATAGAGCAAAGGATGTGCATATATTTATAAAAGGAAAACAGGTCTGTTGTTGTCAACCAGGTGCAGCGTTATCTGGAACTGCCTCTGAGTGCAAAATACGATAGAGGTGAAGCCCTTGTAGTGGAACTTCGAAGTCTGACCAAAGGTTACTTCTGGTGCCACGAGTACCGGTTGCTATTCTAGGAGTTTGGTTATATGTAGCGGTCGTCAGGATCCTTTGTTAAAAGGTCGATTTCGTCCTACCCCACGGGGTTAAAAGGATGATGTTGAGCAGTGTGGGGTAGGCACTGGATATTTGGCGGCACAGGTATTCGTGCAAGCTCTGATGAGCGGTCGAGCTGTGCAGGCAATGGTGAGGAATTCTCTTGGAGACCTCGCTGTGAGTGTAAGTAATTACATTTGCAGCGTGAGAACTTGGAGAATTGTACGTTGTGGCTGAGGCTGCTACCAAAAACGCTGGGAGAATAGTCTTGGCTTCCTAGTGTTAAACCAATGTTAGTAATTGGCGTGACGCCGTCAGCCAGACACTATTTTAGGTGCTGTTGCCATACAACTGAAGCTACTATGGGGTTAGAAAACTCAAAGTACCTTAGCAAGGTACTTTAACGTAGTATAGGGATAACTATATTCAAAGATTGTGCCTTGTGAAGTGGGCACATAATTCATTCTAGGAGTGCATGGAGGCGATGCATCGCATTGGTTGGCGTCTTACCTACACCCAGTGTTTATACCTTCGGGAGATAAGGCCGTAAAGGCAGGCGCTCACGTTAATTTGAAACATATCACCCAGAGAAGCAGTGGTAGACATTTGAACAGTCTTATATTCCACACATAATGAATGGCATCTATAGGTCTTTCAAATGAATAAAAAATTTTGATGATATCTCACACACACTTTGTTTTATTTAAATTTAAAGATTGGAAGCGCTCAAAGAAAGAACCTGTTGAAAAATGCTGATACTTTTTCACACAAATCTGACCGATATTTTTATGTGCAAAGTAGGTTACGTTACATTACAACTCTTTAACTATTTTCAATAATTTTCACATAACAATATCAATCAGCTGTTTCCTACCGTTACAGTTACATTCTATTACTCTCGACAAAGATGTGCTATATTGTGGTGAAAAACAAAAAGGTGACATATTTTGATGAATAACACAAATGTGCCAATTTTTTATTAACCCTAGAAAGATAACGTTATTTTTTTATACGTTAGAGATAAAGATACGTCTGAAGAGCGTATGATTTCTTACATCCTTTTAAGGACTTAAAACTTTTAAATGGGCATATGTATTATTGAGATCATTTATTTATTAAGTTTTCTCTTTGATAACAGAAACATTTGGTAAGTAAAAATAATAATAAAAAGAAATAACGATAAATTCAATAGAGATAAAATATTAGCATAAAATAAACAGCCTTTTCCAAAGGACTCAAAAATAAGCATAAAAAAAATAAAACAGTATCTGTTTTTTAAATTCATTTAAACATCGATACACAAAAGTAGTTTTTCTAAGCAAGGAAACCTTTTTATTATATAATTATATGCACGTGTTGCAGACTAGGTTTTTATGTTCTCCACATACGGGTGTTAGACACTTGACACATAACATTTTCGACATTCGTTGAATTTTGGAGGGACAAAACCCACATTATCTTCTTTTTTTAGTAATGGATTGATCTCACTATTATTGAAATCATTTTCGGCCGTATTGCCAACTAAATTTTGAATGCTATCATGCAATAATTTTGACAAAGTGGGAGTTTAAAGCCTCATTTGCATCCAAGGTGTTGTTAGGGACGAGGAAATTATCTCCGAAATTATTTCTTCAGTAAAAAACCTATCGAAACATAAAACTGGATAGTACAATATTTTGTTACCGAAGTCCTACCAGCATTTTGACCCCTTGAAGTAGTCCAGCAGTGTCTACTCTTGCTTCTCAAAGTAGCTTGAGGGAACTGTATTATCCGTTCAAAAGTCGTAATAGCTTAAATGGACTCATTGATCTCATCTGTTTCAGAAGAAGTAGTAGCTTGAATGGGTTGGAAGTTTTCGATGACCTCGCATGTTTGTATAATATCGTCTTCAACATCAATTTGATCATCGTCCTCCAGGACTTGATTTTCTGTTTCACTTACAGTTTCAGATGAAACTGAGTCACCTAAAACACTCTGCAATAAAGCACCAATTTCTCGATCACATAATCCACGCTTATGTGCCATTGTTAAAAAAAAATTGAACAAAAGTTTGTTAAATTTCCTACGTATAAATTTTAAGGAAAGTAAGAAAACGATCACACAAAAGATAACAATTATGGTTTGTAATTTCAGAGAAATAAGATTAACTTACCACACGAAAACAACCACCACTAGCAAGCTGCTGACAACGACTGGGAATACTAAGCATAGAAACTTTCTCTCATAGCAAAGGAGTGAGATAGACTATAAAATTAAAAAGATGTACGTCTGTGAGACATACCTTATCTATCTAGGGTTAATATAACAACTTCCATCCTTGTAGAAAAATATATCTATTTTTTGAAGTCATTATTAAAAAACAACTGCATAGACACGCGTTCAGCCATGTAAAAGGAAATATTATATGTAACTTTTATTTTTATCTCTCCGGCTCGCCCATAAATAGTATTATCATCTCCATTATTTGGCACAAAAAAAATCTATTAGTCAAATCTTAAGTTCATCTCATAATAGTAAGTAAAAAAAAAGTACATAATCTACTAAAAACTCAAAACAAAATAAACTTGCCTCATGTCCTTTTTGTTGCGCACTGCAATTACTTATATCCAGCGAACCACTTATAAAGTCATTTTGTACATCAACAATGAGGAACGCGTTCACCGGCCGTACAATCTGCAACAAAAAAAAATCAGCGTTAATACAAAAAATAATCAACAAAAAGTTACAACCACATAAGTTTCTTCTCTCATTTTTCTTTCCCTGAAAACTTTTTCTCAGTCTTTAAGCTTGAGGGGAAATAATCTTATAAAAATGTACATTAACTTTTTACAACTTCTCATTTAAGTTTGCTGCTTCTCTACTTTCTTTCTTTCTATACTTTCCCACAGACGGAAATAAGTTATAAGCATGAATAAAGATGAGATAAAACCAAAATTATGTAAAAGAAATTATAATCAAGGTAAAAAGAAGGAAGACGACTTACCAACAGCAAGAAAAAAATCAAAATACAACAACAAAAGCAACAATGTCATTGTAATCATTTTAATATGTAATCATTGTAACGTCTGCACCCACTTGACCTGAGATTCAATAAAAACGAATGCTCACTAAATCGAAGAAATTTCAAAACCAAGTTGTTCGATATTTATTCGCAAATTTAAAAAAAAAATCCTATGTTCGCTAAAGCTTCGGACTCTCAATAGTTGCTCGAATGTGTGAGGATAGTCAAGTGAATGTGTGCTAGTCTGTTAGTCTAAAGGTATCAAGTTCGAGCCATGACAGTATTGTAAGTTAAAAAATAAAAAATAAAAACTCGTACCTACACATACTTATATGTTTAATAACGGAAAACTAGAACAGAAAAAAATTTGCCACGAATATGTGCTGGTCTTTTAGAGCGGAGTTAGGTACCATGTTCAAATCCTGCAGCGCAAGTTGAGGAATTAAAAAATAAAAGCAAATAAGTTAAAATGAATAAATTTAGAAATAAAATTAAATACTTTTTCTGCTGCCTTTTTGCGATATCGAAATTAGTCCGATATCCTCTCATTTTTGGCATTGTTAGCAATCCTACGAAATCGAATGTTTTTTGGAACAAAACTGAATGACAGGTGAACTTTTTTCGATTCATTTTTGAGTGTCATTCTCGATAGTTTTACGCGATAAATGTTCGAGATATATTCGAAATCGATATCATCAACGAATGTTTTGGTTAACTGGGCATATACATACATTCTTACATATTGTTGCTGCCAGCCAGTTTCTTGTGCTTCGAAAAGCGAGCTTTGAAGGAAAAACTTTTCGTTGTAGTTTCAATGCTAGGAAAAACACTAAATTCAGGCTTGCAATTTATGTTTTCTTTACTGTTGTTGTTATTATGAATTTGGAAGGGTGTTAGACCACAAAAGTAGTTCTAACTAAGGAAGAAAGGGATTTTCGTCAAAAAGTGCTTGATTTTGGAGCACAATAAAATTGTGCAAGAAGTGTTAAGCCAATTGCTTTGTTTTATTTAAAAGGAGTCTTAACATATGCAAAAGAGTATCAGAAATCTTTCACCTAAAATGGTAAAGGGTATATATAGGCCCAGCAAAAAATTACACATTACCATTAGAACTACTTGCCATATAATGACTTACTTTTCCGATTGCCAATTTTCATTACTCGCTTACAAATCACATTACCTAAAATTTAAAAAATGAAGTGCAAGTTGCTAAATGAAGAGAATGACTTATTTAAACGAAATAGATTACGTGAAATGTTGACAAATAAAAAAAATGTAAGTACTTCTCAAGAATCGATTATTTTAGTCTCACGCCTTGTTAAAATCATTAAGTTGGTAATCCAGTAGGGAAGTGCTACCACCAAAAATGCTTAATTCCAAACTCGATTACCTTTTTTGAAATTTTTTGGTGGGGGTTTACCATTCCTTGTGAAATTTCCACAATATTAAAATATAAAGTATATATTTTCTAGGTCCTTATGAATAGGGAAGACGAATAAGCCATGTCCGTTTATCTGTACATGAAATCGAAATCGTAACTCTTAAATATTGGACTGGTGTGTCAAAAACGATCCAAAGTAAATTGGTACTAAAAATCAGTAAAATTAAAAAGACGGTTTCAGAGCTGGAAAATTTTAACTTTTTTGCCATATAAAAGTAACTAGCTAAAACTAATTGTTGTTTCTTTGTTAAAAACACCTAATTTACACTTCATTCAGTAAGCATAAAATGTGTATTGAAAGTAAAAAAAAAAAACTTAAAAAGACGATTCCAGGGTTGGATGAACTTTTTTTTTGTATATATAAAAGTAACATACTAAAACTTATATTTTTTTTCTCTAACAAATAATTAAACTTAATATGTCAATAAAATATAAAAGGATGAGTACAAAATTGGAAAATTTAAAAAATTTTTGGTATATAAAAGCAACTAGCTCAAATTAGTTTTTTATTTTTCTTTAAAAATTAAAAAAAAATGTAAAAGGATGATTCCAGAGTTGGAAAATTTAAACTTTTCTTGTTATATAAAAGTAACTAGCTCAATTTAATTTCTTATTTTTCTTTAAAAATTAAATATATTTTATATTTTAGAAAGAAATATGTAGATATTTTTTTTCTCACAAAAAAATCTAAAAAGATGATATCAGGGTTGGAAAATTTAACCTTTTCTTGTTATATAAAAGTATGTAATTAGCTCAATTTAATTTTTTATTTTTCTGTATGAATTAAATATATTTCATATTTTAGAAAGAAATAGATTGGTAATGAAAATTAGTAATATAGACAACAGCTGCAGTTTTGAAAAATTTAAACTTTTTATATATAAAAGTAACTAAACAACACTAAGTTTTTCTTTGTTAATTAAACATATTCACCCTTATCGGGAATAAAAGTTCACGTGAAAAGTGTTCCCTTTCCCTAAAATTGTGATCGCCAATGTTTGCGTTGTTGTTGTGTTAGTAAACTATTTTCTAATTTTGTTCACCATATTTTTGTTCACGGGAAATATTTCACGTGAACAAACTGTTCGCCTTTTATTCCCGATAAGGGTGATTGCCTCGATTATCCATAATGGTCGGGACCGGGAGCATTTTGGATATTCGATTTTCCCGAGTTCTTTAGTTTTTTAATTTTTTATTCATATTTTTGTATTTAATTACATATCTTTTATATCTGTTAGTGTTTAAACAAAACATATGTAAATATGTACCATAAGAAAAAATATATTTTGGCTGAAAACAGTTGCGTGCTTGCAATCCCGGATCGATGGACAAAAGGAAAACAATTAATAGAATCACGGATAAACGAGGCCTTACGGTATTTTATATTTTAGAAAAAAAAATTAAATTAGTATTAAAAATCAGAAAAATCAAAAATATGGTTCCAGGGTTGGAAAATTTAAACTGTTTTTTGATATGTAAAAATAACTATAAAAATTTTTTTTTTCCTTTTTAATTAATGGTGAGCAGAACTGGCACTGTGGGATGAACCGAATGAATAATATTCCCTGATACAAAATTTGTTTTGTAAACCTTTTATATGAATCAAAAATATTTTTATAAACAATACTGAGTACACATTTGGCATTTCTTTTGTTGTCATTTTGTTGTGCTATTTTCAAAATGTGTCCCACAACGAACCAATACACACTATTGCGATGTCACAAAATGCAATAATGTGTGCCCAGCTTAATGCTTCCAATGCTTACAATAAAATACAAATTACCCTAAAAACATTAATTTAATGGCTGGATTTCCATTAGAAAACTTAATATTTATATACTTTTTGTTGTAAAAAAAAAACCTTTACACCATTACTGCAGAAGTAAAAGTATGAATGAAGTCTATTCAAAATTATTCTTGTGCCAGTGTTAGAATGTTATAGTTTGCTTGTCTGTCTGTATGAGCAAACTTTTAACTTTTGCCCAAGTAAATGATTAGCACAAACTTTGACAAAAATTTATAAAGCGGAAATTGCTTTAACAACTCCCTGCATAGACATACGCTTGACTTGCAATCACTTTAGGTTAACAAATAAAATTTCATTTGCCAAAAAAATAAATAATAACATTTTTCTGTACCCTTATACATATATTAAAAAGGTTAAGGAAAAACCCAGCGGTAAAACTCAGAAGACCTTCTTGGTACAGGCCTTATTAAAGGACTTTTTCGCATAAAATATACGATACACATTCCACACTCGCTTCTATGAGAAGGGAGAAGAGAAGGAGTAACATGTTTTGATTTGTTTTTTTTTTACCAAAGCAAAAACATAATCATAATCCATAATCTCTGGCGAAAGAAGCAAGAACAGAAGGTCCGCTCCGCAATGACAACGCGTGTAAAAAAAGATATGAATATGGATGGAATGGAGCGAGCAGGCCTTCTACATCCAAAAGAAGGCGTAGAAGGATGCCTTCTAGACGGCATCCCTACTTATTCTAGTTCCCGCTGGGAATTTATTATTTTCGGTTAGCATCAACCATTCGACAATATATAAAAAAGTCATTCTTAGCAATTACAAAGTTTTGTGAACTGTTCACACTATGTACAGTAATCCTGCTGCAAGATAAGCATTAATTGTTTGTTGCTGTTTGAAAATAGAGGTCTGCGTAAACAGGCTTGAAATGTAAATACGACTTGTTTTTTACCCGACTGCGCAACGCAAAGAAGGTTAAAATTGTGTTTATCAGCCTATGTATGAATGTATGCATGTAAGGTGTGTTCTTTGCGGCACTATATAAACCGAACGTGTGGACTGATTTTGATGATTCTTACGTCATTCGATTTGTCTTAATCCCGAGAGTATCACTCAAGATATGTCAGTTGACAAAATTCAATATGTCGGCCAACTAGGGTTGCCAGTAGGGCTTGTTTTGGCTGGATTGTCCCGCTTTTTAAGTACCTGTCCAATTTCAAGCTAAATTAAAATTTGTCCAGCTCAAACAATTTTCCCAAAAATGTTCTTAATATTTATTGCCTTAAATTTCTAACGATATTGCTGTCTTCACACAGTTTATAACCAATTACCAAAAGATTTGTAAAATGACAAAATATGGTCCTACTTTTTAATGATAATTGAAAGTAATGAATAAGAAAATTTACGAAAAGTTGTATGTTTCGTCCCTTCAATACCAGTTATTAAAGCATTTTGTTAAAGAGTTTTTAGTATCTTAAGCAGTTTATACAAAAAAGAAAGAAATCGAATGTCTTTCGATCATTTTAGAGCGGAAATATCCCAGCAAAAAATTTCAAAAAAGGTAATCGGGTTTGGAATTAAGCATTTTCGGTGGAAGCTGTTCCTTACTGGATTACCAATTTAATTATTTTAGCAAGTCCTGAGACTAAAATAATCGATTCTTGAGAAGTACTTACTTTTTTTTATTTGGCAACTTGTTCACGTAATCGATTTAATCTAATAGAATCGTCCTCCTTGTACATTATTTTTTTTTAAATTTTAGGTAATGTGATTTGTAAGCGAGTAATAAAATTTGGTAATCAGAAAAGTATGTCACTATATGGCAAATAGTTCTGATGGTAATGTGTGAGTTTTTGCTGGGATTAATAAGAACTATCTTAGAGGAATCTTGCAAAAATTTTCAAAGATTTCTTCAAATACCTAAAGGTTTGGAATTAGCAAAATACAAAATATATGTGGTAAAAAAATAAAATTGGGCTGTTGAGCTCAACAGTTGTGAAACTGTTGACAACCGTTGGCCCCAATAGTTACGTTTTAGAAACATCTTGATGGAGCACAACATGTTGACTATAGGTAGCGAAAAAATGTTATGATGGAAAATCACTCAACTGTTGAGTGGAGCGGAACTACTCAACTACGCGTTTCTAAGATAAACACTCAACGGTTGCGCAACAGGTACGTCTTATGAATGCACTAATTTTTATTAAATTTTTATCATTTTTTACACCAATGTACAGACAAATCAAATCGTTTTTTTTTTTTTTTGTTTTTTTTTGTGTCTTTTTAGTATGATTTTTTTCGTTATTTAATTTTAATACATACAGCTACGATCAAAATAATATCAGCACAAAAAATATGGACACCTAACGTTGAAAAAATGGACACCTAACGTTAAAAAAATCGAACATTACCAATAAATAAATTGTTTTGTAGACAATTTATCTAGTTAATAATATCATCTATTCTATAATAGATTATAGACTACGATGGTCGAACTGGAAAATCAAATTATTTTAATTTATTTTTAAGATACCGGTTTGTCAATTTTTTTATATCTCGCTTTTTTTAAATAAATAATTATGTATGTTTAGTACTAATCTAGTTGACCACCCGTTTTTCAGCCCTTTTAATTTTTTACCTTCAATTTTTTTTTTTATTAGCTAAGGAAATATTTTTTGCTTATTTCTTTTTTTTATTACTCTAAACAAAGATATAACAAAATTAATAAACAATGAAATTCTTCCTTAGTAATGTTTAATGTCAAAATTAAAAGGACTGAATAACGGATTTCTCTAACAACACAATTCTGGTTATACAATCTGTTCTAGATAGACGAAAACAAAAGCTAGATAAATTATCTACAAAACACTTTTTATTTTTTTCGTAATTTTCGATTTCGTTTCAAAGATAAATCCTTTTGAATTTTAACGTTAGATGCCCATATTATTTCGTGTTACTATTATTTTGATCGTAGCTGTACATATATACATATGGATAAATGAACTGAAAAAATTTAAGTTTAGTTTTATTTGGCTATGTTAATATTGTATTATTATTGTATTGTTTTTAATATTGTATTATTATTTAATTGCATAACAAAATAGTAACTGTTCTTTCACGAAAATTTTATTTAAAAATGTCCAGCTTTTTTTTAATAATACCGCTTTATTTAATTCAAATGTCCAGCTTTTTGTTAATCTCAATCTGGCAAGCCTACGGCCAACAGACGTTTGAGTTTGAGTACGTTTGAGTGTGTGTGTAAGATTTAGATGGTGAGCTATTATGTGTTTAAGCCCCGTTCAGACTATTATTATACAAGTATTAATACTTTCATCACATTTTATGATACAGAAATCTAAATACGTTCGTTGCGACTGTCAAAAAATCTAACATAAAATCACATATTGTGTTCAGACCATCACACTTCAAATAAAATATGTAATACAAGCAGAAAACAAAACAGCTGTTCAATGAAAATGTCTGTGCTATTTATTGACTGTAGGTGGGTACGTGCCGGCAAATTTAAGAAAAGATATTACAAAAACGAAAAAAAATTACTTCTAAGAAATATACTTCCATACGATTCACTTATTCAAAATTTTGAGCCGATATAAAAATGAAGAAACATTACATCAATGACGACACGCTATCGGCGGCCAAACAGCCGACTTGGAAATTTGGTTTGTGTGAAAATGCAACCCTGATCTAATGAAAAGTATTATTGTTTAGAAAATTTTCTAAAAACAAAAAAGTCTTATGGGATGTCAAAATTTTTATCGTATTATTTGCCACTTTGATGACATTTTACGTTCAGACTATTACACTTGCACGTATTATTTGAATTTTTGACAAGTATAAATATAAAGTATAATAGTCTGAACGCTGCTTTAAGGGTGGTTTTTTAAAACAAGCGCACACAACTAATGTTAATGCATGTGTACGTTTGTATGTGCACAGAAAAATAAGAGATCATACACACAACGTGTGTGTGTATGCACATGCATCAAGTTAGTATGAGCGCCCATCCGTATACAGCAGCAAGCATCACAAATTTTGTTTCGCAATAACTGAAACAAATTTCTTGCAAAAAGTGTGTGTTTTAGACTATTTCACTGTAGTAATAAAGCATTTAAAAACTTCATCATGTCTTAAAAGTTCTTGTAAGTGGTCTTGTGCAGGGGTATATCTCAAAACTATATATATATGTGTATCAGTGATGCCAGAATTCCTTACCAAATATGGCTAAATGTTGACAAAAAAAAGTGGCTAAAAAATGGCTAAAAAATGGCTAAAAACTAGCTAAAAAATGGCTAAGCACCATCGAATGCAAAAATCATGAATTTTAAGCAAAAATAAGGAGGTATTCATATATTATTTTTTTAAAGCGAATTGAAAACATTTTTTAAAGTAAATAAAAACAATAATTTGAAGTAAACTCGTAAATAAAACTATTTTCTTCAGGTAATCAAGAAACAATCATAAAACTGCGCATATAATGCAAACTTCCACTACTTGCAGTACGCCTTCTATTCATTTGTACATTCTGCTATTCAGTCTATAAATTTTTTTATTTTCACTTGTGTTTAAAATTAGTTAGTTAGTTTAAAACGCACCAATAATCCCAAATTAATATTTTACTTATTAAGTAAAATATTTTTTTAATTAAAAATACATTGAAATTGATTATGGAGGGGTTTAGCTGGATCCTATGCGCATTTCACTGGTGCTAATGCAGATCATCAGGGAACCTTTACCCAAAGTTTCTTAGAACAACTAGAGTTATTGTGTTATAAACTTTCATTTAAACAAATGAGAAGCTTAAAAAAAATAACAAAGTTGAAACAAGAACTCAATAATCAACATGTTTTTTTTTATTTTCTTTACCATTACTACATTGGCTGACTTTTTTTCAGCTTCAAATTGTAGTTGTACAAAACGACCAAAAATTAACCCTTTAATAACAACACTCGATATATGCATTAAAAAATTTTAAATTTAACAAAACATTCGCTAATTGCTTAAATTTAGTTCAGTTGGTAGATTTAAATTCAAAAAATCCCTTCATTATCATTAATTTCATCAACAGTTCAGTTGTTTTCATACAAATGTTACTTACTAAAAAGAGTCATTACTGGCAAAACGCAAAAAATCGCACTTTAAAATAAATTGCAAATAACTCATTGATTATTACTTAATTTGTACTTTAAATTTGAAAGGTGTCAAATGGGATCAAAAGTTTTGAGGGCCTACATAAAGTCAGTGCTTATGATAAATTATACCGTTTAAGCTATACCTCATTATAATGAGTTATTTTAAAGCATAGCGATATAAATTTGAAACACTTTTTATAAAAAACATGTCGCTTTATTTTCCATTTCACAGCAATGAGTTAATACCAACGCAGTTCGAGAAAATCGCATTTAAAGTTGGCCGATTTCTACTGAACTCAAAAGTTTATTTTCAGAAGAACTTAAATCTATTGACTTAGATGCAAAAATATGCGACAGTGCTTAATATTTTCCGAAAATTAAAATAACGTGTCTTTATTTTAAAGTGTTGACAATTAAAAACAACGAAAAAAAAGTAAAATGTCACTTTTGTTTTTATTACTTTTGCAGAGAAAAAGTGATCATTTGACCTACTGTGCAGTGTGGTGAAAACACTATAACAATGAAAATGAAAAAACATATTCGGCAAAGCCGAATATAGCACCGATTTCATGTACACCTTTTACCAACGTATGTATTTGTAGTATAAAGATACATACATATGTACATACATACATACATATTTGTTTTTTGATAAAATTTATAATTTTTTGTTATAGTGCAATTTTTAGTAAGTGACTTCTCGGTTTTTTTCGACTACAGAATTTGCGTGAGTAAACCCCTTCCTAAAATATAAAATATGTTTAAAAAAAATTATTTTTGGTTATTTTTTTATCCAAATTTTTTTTTTTTCAATTTCCAACCCTAAGGGCAGTGATGCCAACTTTTGAGACTCAAAACGGGTAAAAATTTTTGAAAAATGGGCTAAATTGAAAAAATATTCAAAAAAAAAATATATATATATTAGCCGATGGCCTTGGCTGCCAGTGCTATCAATGTATATATTAATGTTATAATTTTAATATCAAGTAAATAAATAAATAAATAAAAAAAAAAAATAGTAAAATTTTTCGAAAAAGCGCGAAAAGGCGCTAGTATTAAAATGTTTCTGTTGGAAATGAAAACATCAAATCAATTTTTGTAAAGTAATTTATTATAATATAAATAACTATCATGAGATCAACACATACATAGCTTTAGAGCTTCAATATTGTACATATTTTATTTAAATTTCATATTACATTTCAATAAGGTATGTACATACTTAGATTAAATATTTAGCATATACATACATATATAATAGAAATATATATACATATGTATGTTTACATAAGTGAATACATTTAAAATTGGCCGTTATTAAATAAAATTTCGATTTCTCGCTCTTCGAAAAACATACATTATCTGTTTTAGGCTGTACTGAATAACTTTCAAGGCACAACAAATTTGAAAGAAATAAACGATTACTCTATATTATTCTTCTTTTTTAAATTGGTAAAGCAATATCGACATTTTACTCATTTTATTTTGCTATATTAAAGGAAGAAAAAGTTCGCAAAAGTTTAAATGTAGCCATATCGAACAAAAACTAAAAAGAGGCTAAAAGGGCTAAAAGATTATTTATTGTACAAAGTGCTAGGTTTGCGCCTTTTTTTATTTGGGGCTAAAATTTTTTTTCTCGTTTTGACTGACTGAAAACGGGCTAAATCTAGCCCTAAAAGGGCTAAGTTGGCATCACTGCCTGGGCCAATTTCACCAACTCTATTTAAATTTCAATTATTATTTAAATGCCGATTTGCCTGAACTTTTGTTTGGAAAAATTACTTTTATATATGAATTGATATTTAAATAAGTTGGTGAAATTGGCCCTAAGACCATAATTTGAATTTTCTGGTTTTAATACGAGTACTAGTTTATTTATTTCTAAAATATAGAACATATCTAATTACCAGGGAAACCAGAAATATGCTCTAAAAAAAGTGTTTTATGCGCATTCAACATGCACTAAAA
This sequence comes from Tachina grossa, assembly GCA_949987645.1. Classification (NCBI taxonomy): domain Eukaryota; kingdom Metazoa; phylum Arthropoda; class Insecta; order Diptera; family Tachinidae; genus Tachina; species Tachina grossa. The sequence goes on from OX465274.1 coordinate 58,994,647, forward strand.
GCTTGAAAATATGCACTAAAAACTCAAAAATATCCTCTTGAAAATAAAATAAATTGGTTTTTTTGTCAACGAAGATAAATTTTTCATTTAAAAATTCGACAACATTTGCATATAAAATAAGACAGAAATAAAATAAACAAAAAAAGCAGACAATAAAATGATTAACAAAGAATAGCTGCCGCATTAAAAACAATAATTTAGGATTGAAGTGCACGTTAAAATAAAATTGCAATGTACATTTTGACTAATGCAAATAATACAAATTAATTTTTTTTTATACTCTCGTAAAAATTTAACTTCAATTTCAAGAGATAATGAAATAAGAATTAAAATTTTGGAACTGTATTTTGGATAAATCAGCCAAGATATATTTTATAATTTCATGGCAATAAACAACAAAATATTGACCTAGATTTTCAAATAAAAATCATTGCCTGTCACATATAAGTAAATTTTTAAACATTGACAATGTTCCTTCAACGTCTACTGGTGTAATCGGGGCAGAGTCTGTCACAACTAGCAAACCCAAATTTTTATTTAAACTAACTTCCATATACTACATGGAAGATTGGAAATGAGATTTAAATGGCGAAAGCTAAAAATAAAAATTTTTACCAACAGATAAACTTGTAAGCATATTAAAAAAAATTCATAAAGTATCAAAATATGCCCTAAAAGCGTAAATTATGCCCTAAAAAGTAGAAAATATGCTAAAAATATGCGTTTAAGACTGATATATGCGAAAACATGCTTTAACGGGTAAAATATGCAAAAATATGCACTAACAAATCGATGCCAAAATTCATAAAAAATTCTGAAACTGATATATATCTTATCCTTGCATTAATACGTCACATAAGAAAAAACATGCAATTGCATATTTGCGGTTTCCCTGTTAATTACCAAAGAAATAACTACACTCAAAATAAAAATCAATCCATCCGTACTTAAATCAATCAAAAGCGGTGTCATAAGTACGGTAAGTACGGATTTACTCAAATCAAGTACAAAAGACTTAATTCAAGTACTGACTATTCAAGAGCTAAATACTTAATTTGATCCATATATAATCCCGATTCCGTACTTGAAATAAATCCAAAACCAGATTGGTTTCAGAAAACCTGAGATAGAATTAATTTCAAAATACGTTTGATTCAAGAATTTCTTTGTTGATTTAATGTGAATCCGTTTTTTGAAATACTCCCAAAACGAGATTGATTTAAGAAAATCGTAGATTGAATTAATCTAAAAATGGTGATGATTTAATCCCGAATCCGTATTTCAAATAATCCAAAAACGAGATTCATTTAAGAAACAATTAGATTGAACTAATCTCAATATGTTCCTGTTTTAAAAAATGCAGCTTGATTTTTTGAATAAAAATATTTAATATAATTTTTAATTAGCTTTTTATTGAATTTCTATGGTAATAACAATTAAATTTAATGCAAAAGACCAAAAGCGGGTATTGTTTCCCTTACGTCGCTCTGTTGCATACATCACTAACAGTGTTGCCAAAAAATTATGACGGAAGAATGCTAAGTGAGTCCAAGATGTATGTATGTTCTATGGAAGAAAAAATACTAGATTTTAAATTTATATAGGTTATTTGTTGAATGCTTTTTTACTAAATAATAATAGGTACTTGGCCTGCACAATACTGCATCTTTATCATCAATGAATAAATTATCTGTTTTGCTCTCAAATATAGCCCACGTTTCTAAGCTGATTACAGTTATAATCGTCATCGCTCCAAAAGTGCAACCCCATCAGTGCTCTAATCGAAACTATGTCATTAAGAAGCTAGGGGCTCTTGGTCAGCTAGAGCGATAACATATTTCTGAGTCCGGTATTACAGCAAGTTGGGCAAAATAAAATAATTTCAATGACAACTTATGAGGCATGCGTTGCAGAAAGTTTTCGTACCTATTACTATTTCTTACCTAATAATATTACATATTATGTAGATATGTACGTATATGTATTTATATAGTATAAAAAAACTGCAGATTAAAATATACTTCTATATATAAATCTTTCACTGACATTTTCATAATGTTGACAAAGTGTGTATTTTTTTATTATTTGCAAAGACGTGAGCAGAAGCGTTCACAGACGTCAATTTCTGTTGAGCAACTTATAATCTTATTAAAATTGAAAGAGAAGATAATTAAAATGGGAACTATTATATTTTTCTCTCCCGCTTATGAACTAAAATGTTGCTCAACTAAAATTGCCGTGTTTGAAACGGGACTTGTTAAAAACAATACGCACAATCAATAACAAAAACTCATATTTTTACTTACTCTTTAAATAGAAACAGCTTCGCAATCTAAGTCCCTCAGAAGAATTAGCAGTTTGGAGTCGTCCTTTTTCACTTTTTGTCTTATTTATTTATTTATTAATTTACATTTTAATATTGATATTATAGTTTTATTTTGTTCACTTTTATATTATTAAAAACACTTTTGCACACGAGAAAAATCAACCGCGCCTAGTCACTTTTAAATAAAACATTTTCCGTTAAATAGTACAATTATTATTTTTATTTTATAATATTAATTTTTTCATTTTATTGAATTACAATCACAAGCACACTAACGAACTTGAAATTTTTTGGTTAAAAGGTTTATTATTCTTCTTTTCATATGTGTAGTAAGTACACAAAATCGTACTTTAAATAAGTTTTTTACTCAATTTAAGAACTTTGTAATTGGTTTAATTTTTTTTACATAATTTAAGCTCTTCATACTCAATTCAAGAAACTCCAGGATTGGTTTTCTAAAGTAATCCTGTTTTCGGTTTGTTTTAAGTAAATGTAAGTGCTATTAGTACTTAAATTTTTAAGTATGATTCGTACTAAAAGTAAGTAGAAAAAACTTAAATTTAATACGGCTTTTTTCTTTCTGTGTAGCTTCATTTAATTGGTTCTTATCAACCAGAAAATGTTTAAGTTTTACAGGTCTGGAGCTATGTTTTTTTTGTAATTTTTATACCAAACTATTTCTTTCTAAAACATAATGTATAAATAATTTGTAAGCAAAAAGGAAAAAATTATTTGACCTCGTTACTTTTATATACAAAAAAAAAATAATTTTCCAACCCTAGAATCATAATCTTAGATTTTTTCTGATTCCTTATACCAACTAGTAGCAGTTCTTAAAAAATATATATAAAGTATGTTAAGTGAACAAAGAAAAAAGGTTATTAAAAAATTGCTTTATTTATTGTTTTAAACTTTTTTTCTGGATATTAACAGAAAAAAAGTTAAAAATTTCCAGCTCTGGAGCTGTTTTTGTTTTTATAATTTTCTACGCCAAATATTTCTTTCCAAAACGTAAAATATATATAATTTATAAAGAAAAAGAAAAAATTAATTTAATTTATAAAAAAAAGTAAAGTTCCCAACCCTGGAAACGTTTTTTTTATATTTTACTAATGGGTGTTTTTTTATTGAGGTATAGAACTTTAAGTTGGCATCACTTTTTTAACTGGCGGCCATTTTGTCAGCTGTCAAGTGATTAATATTTAGTTTGGTTTGCCATTTCATCGTGAACAGGTTGACAAAAGAACAACGCTTGCAAATCGTGCAAATTTATTTCGAAAATAATGGTTCAGTTCGCGAAGTTTACCGCAAGCTCCGTCCATTTTATGGTCGACATAATCGTCCATCAGAGCAATTAATTCGGTTAACCATGGATCGTTTTCGCACTACGTTTACTCTATGTGATAATACGCATCCGCAGAGACGTCGAACAGTGCGCACCGAAGAAACAATTGCCGCTGTAGAGCAAAGTGTTGAAGAGGACCCGAATGAATCGATTCGCCACCGTGCACAGCAATTGGAGCTTTGTCCATCAACTTTATGGAAGATTTTGCGCAAAGATCTTGGCTTGCGACCTTACAAGATCCAGCTTGTGCAAGAATTAAAGCCGCGAGACCATGCAATGCGTCGTGATTTTGGTGTATGGGCCGAAAATGAGATTGATCTCGATGCTGATTTTCATCGCAAAATTTTGTTCAGTGATGAGGCTCATTTTTGGTTGAATGGCTACGTCAACAAGCAAAATTGCCGCATTTGGAGTGAAGAGAATCTACATGAGACCCTTGAGACGCCATTACATCCACAAAAACTGACTGTTTGGTGTGCTCTATGGGCTGGTGGAGTCATTGGGCCATACTTCTTCCGAAATAATGCTGGAGAGTCAGTTACCGTTAATGGAGACCGGTATAGAGCCATGATAACCGACTATTTTGTTCCCGAATTGGATGGCATGAATGTGGATGAGTTGTGGTTCCAACAAGACGGCGCTACATGCCACACAGCGCATGTCACAATCGATTTATTGAAGGAAACATTCGATGAGCGCATAATTTCGCGGAATGGACCTGTCAATTGGCCACCAAGATCGTGTGATTTGACACCATTGGATTATTTTCTTTGGGGATATGTGAAGTCGCTCGTCTACGCCAACAAACCAGAAACGTTAGGGGACTTGGAAGCCAACATTCGTGGCGTTATTGCCAACATACGGCCCCATATGCTCGAAAAAGTGGTTGAAAATTGGACCTGTAGAATTGGCTTTATTCGAGCCAGCCGCGGCGGCCACATGCCCGAAATCATATTTAAACATTAATGGCATAAAATTATCCTTCCAATAAAGCCAAATTGATGGACATTAAAACGATTTTCTTGTGTTTTATTTCAATTCGAAGTTCTATACCTCTAAAAAACACCCGTTACAAATTTTATTCGTACTGAAATATAAAATAAGTTAATTTAACCAACAAATCAAAAAATTTTTATTATCTAGTTACTTTTATATGGCAAAATCAAGTTTAAGTTTTCCAGCTCTGAAACCGTCTGCTCGATTTCGCTGATTTTGAATGCCAATCTATTTTGGACCATTTCTGATACACCAGTCCAAGACCGAAGTGTCTAGCTTTTCTGAGAGCTTCGGAAAACCGATTTCACCTACACCAGACGGGCGGACGAACGGACGGACAGACGGCCATGGCTTATTCATCTTACCTATTCATAAGGACCCAGAATATATATATTTTATGGGTCGCATATAAATATGACAAACCTATGTATACCCTTTTCCATTTTTGTTAAAGGTTATAAAAATTAGAATTGACCCAAATACGATTATACACATTTATGTATGTACATATGTAAATATATGTGTATGTATTACCCTACCCCATTTCGTTATTCAGAGAGTTCAAATGTAATAAAGTGCGTACATAAGACTGTAATCATTAGCCCAATTCACAATCTTGTGCAAATGGTCTTGCATTCTGGCATATGCAAAGTGGTATAGTATATTGATACTCACCACTAAGAATTGTTAAGTGGTGAGTATCAATATACTATACCATTTTGCACATGTAACGACGCAAGACCATTTGCACAAGGTTGTGAATTGGGCCATTCACTTTAGAGCTCATCTTTAATTTTTGTCAAATATGAGTTTACTTGCATGTGTGAGATTGTTTTATCTGCACACATGAAAAGACGAAACAAGTCAAGATAACTTTATAAATGTTGCACAATAATCATGTCTATGCTTAAGGACATTCGTAGATGTGTATATGTCTGCATATGTATGGGATAGTTTATATAATAATGAATGGAGATTTGTGAACCGCCTTTCCTTTGTAGGTCGCCTGGAGGTGTTAACACATATTTGTTGTGTTCTGCTTTCTCTATTCAATTTATTTTCCAACATTGAAATATGTTTATAATATCGATTCAATTGCGTACTCGTATGCAACTACTAGAGATAGATTTTTTTATTTAAATTTTATAAGTTGTAAAAATCACTTGTCTACGAGTTCGTTTAGGAGAATCTTGAAAAACGATAGACAAATTTTAATGAAATTTGCTCAATAAGTATGGTTTGGTACGTATTGAGCGGTGGCATACATAGTTTGGCAAACGAAACTAATGCGGTTGTCAATATCTATTCCATTAGTTTGCTTCTTCAATGATTTGTTTTGAAATATTTACTCTTATCGTGGTTGGCGTTTTTCGGCTCTTACTACGACGTTTTTGTAATATATTAAAGAACACCGCAGCATATGTTCTTTAATCCAGGACGAAACTGTCGCAGTCGAAGTCGAAGTCGAATTACGCCAACCACGATAAGGCCCATTGTTTTATTTATTTGGTTATTTATAATTTGCAAGGCACAAAATGTTTGAATATTCCAAGAACAACAAGTAATGACTTGTTTTAAGCACAAACTCTATACCGTCTGCATTACTTAATAGCAGTTATGTAACAACTACAAAGCAAAAAAAAAAAAATATTATTCTCAGCGCGATGTATAATACAGGTAGTCCCATGTTCAAACTCTATCGAAGGCATTCGTTTTTAAGGGTTCCGTACAACAAAGCTTGTTTTCGCTACACAGAAAAAATGTTTCCTGCAATAAACACTTTTAATTGAATAAAAAACCAAGAACAAATTAAAAATGTAGTTGATTCAATTAAACTTTTGTTTAAAAATTTAATTTAATTAAACTTTTAATTGACTCAATAAAATGTTTAATTGATTTTTGGGTTTTTTTTTAAATTAATCGTGTTTATTGTAGGAAATTTTTTTTCTGTGTACGTTGGCCGTTGGTGTGTCAGTCTGTTCGTAAAAGCTACCGGCCTAAAATTTTCACAGCATATGTAGACTTTTGCCGCAAGAACAACAAATATACGAGGGCGGAATGAAGCACAGTTTTTTTTTACAAAATAAACATTTATTTTTCAACATAATCTCCATTTAACTCAATAGACTTAGTCCAACGTTTCTCCAGTTTTTATATCTTTTCCAAAAAATAGGATTTTACGAGGTCCTTAAAATAGGCATTTGTTTGATCAATAATTTTATCGTTGAGCTAAATCTCTTTCCATTGCAAATAGAATGTAGTCACTAGATGCTAAATTTGGAGAATATGGTGGATGGGGTACCAAGTCGTAGCCCAATTCATAGAGTTTTGCCATTGAGACTGCACACGTGTGCGTGCATTCGTGCATTATTTTGATGAAAAACGAATTTTTTTGGCCATATGAGGTCGTTTTCTTTTTAAATCCTCATTAAATCGGTCTAATAAGTTGGCATAATATTCTCCGTTTATTGTTTTTCCCTTTTGAAGGTAATCGATGTGGGTTATACCGCGTATATCCCAAAAGACTGTGGCCTTTTTTGGGAGCAAGTTTAGACTGTTGCTTGGTCTCCGGAGTACAGTAATGGATCCATGTTATTAAGTCGGTTTCTTTTTGTATTTTCCGCCTTTTGATTGAAATGGCAACACTGCTCCTGTCAAGAGGCAACTGTCACTTGACTCCTGTCTAAATTTGAACAAGCTGTGTCATTTAGTTTGTGTTTGGCAGCCGTGGATAACAAACTACCTCGCCTTTTTAGAAGAAATTTGAAAAAATTGAATTTCGAATGCTTGTTAAACATTATTGTTTGCGACAAAAAAACGTCAATCAAACCAAGGAAAGGCTCGATAAATGCTATGGGGACACTGCAAAATCGATTTCAAAGGTAAAAAAAATGGTTTGGTGACTTTCGTTGTGGTAGCACAAGAACAAATGACGATGTACGTTCTGGACGGCCAATTGAGGTCAGTACACCCGAAAATGTCGAAAAAATCCACGATATGGTGTAGGCCAATCGAAGACTAAAAGTTCGTGTTGATTGTTGACTAAGTATATTGAGTTAAAAGGAGATTATGTTGGAAAATAAATTTTTGTTTTGCAGAAAAAAAAAGTGTTTCATTCAAAAAGTCACGGACTTATTGATCCGCCCTCGTATAAGAATAAAAACTGTTGCTTTGTTTTACTTTTTAATATTTCCTCCCATCTATTTCCTGTCATTGTATAATTAGACAATATTCAAGGCACATTCACCAGGTAGTAGCGGAAACGCAGCTGAGCTATTTTTTTTTATAAAATTATAGTTCATTCGAAGCTTCAAAAATTGTTTACGAAAGAGAATTAAAAAAAATGTTAAAAAATTTTCAATGTGAAAAATATTTTATTAAAAAAATTCTTTTGAAACAAACTTAAAAATATGAAAAAACTATTAAAAAATTGTGAAAAGTGCCTAAACGTTGCAAATTTTGTTAGTGGTAGCTGCCGTGAAGAAATTTTTTCAAATTTATGTGAATAATTTGCATTATTATTATTTTACAACAAATACTATTTTTTATATTTTGGATCAACTAAAACCCATGTTGTTTTTTTTCATTGTTGTATTTTTTCATTGTTCTTGTAATCCTGATATTACCTGGAAATAAATGTGCCTTGACAATATTTTATAAAAAATTATTTGTAATAAAAAATTTGTTTTTGGTTTATGCTAGAAAGACAACTGGAATGAACGACTAATATCGTCCGCGGCACAACAACGACGAATAAGTAACAGATCATATAATTGATAATTGGATAATTGGTTATTGTTTTTCGTTTTTCATCAGCGTAAGAAATAGAAATAAATCTATCTATCGCATAGTTCGTCATGCACGACGAATTTCATTCAACGGCGGTGTTGTGTTTATTTTCATATGAAAAAATTTATTTTATATTTATGATTTGATCAGGCTAAAGTTCGTATCGCTCTGTAAGACAAATAAATATAACACCAAAGTAAATATTTTAGATATTCTCACTAACACATAGTAGAACGGAACAACTAGCTGCCCTCTAGTCAGCTTAGAATCATATGTCTCTATGTCAATACTCTTTCTCCAGCGACAATTGCACTAGTTAAAATGTCGACAACTTTCCTTTTATGCGTGAGTAGAGATACGTTAGAGACAACAGTTTAAGTGTATTTCTGGTGATATTGTCAGTGAACGCGTCAATAGTTTGTTTTTCTTTTTTATTATGTTGTGCAAGAATATTAAAAAAATATATGTAGACGAGGGTCACTAAAATCTACGAGTGAATCATCTTTGGTTCAAATATCTCCATATGGTCGTAAAATAACTACCTTCTCAGTAGTGCTAAAGTCTACTGGCAGATTTTGAATAGCAACCCTATGTTATGTGTCAATAGGCATTTACATTGGCTTGGGTACACCTAGTCAGTAGCACTATCGACAATGTCACTAGAAAATCACTATAATCTTGCTATTGAGAACGAGCGGGGAAATATCGATATTGTGGACTAGAGCTCCTAAAATTTACTAGTGAATCTTTGGTGTCAATGTCTCCATGTGGTCCCAAAAAAACTAGTTAGTCAGTAGTGCTACAGTCTAGTGGTAGATATTCAATGACAAGCTAATGTTAAATGTCAATAGATGATTACATTGGCTGTGGTACACTTGGTCAGTAGTACTGGTGTGGTTTCGAAGGTCACTACACCTTCATCATCACCGTTCTTTGTATTTGGCCCATTGTGTGTGTTGTCAGTTGATGTGAGTTCTGCTTTATATACGCAACTTTTATTGCAAATGGAATATGTGAACTGTTTTGATTCATCGTATTTCAATTTGTTGAAAGATGATTTGTGATGAAAGGTCACTTTTCCATCTCTAAATTTACAACAGTCTTACCATTTTCGTTTGTTCTTTTACTAATTATGCACATGTTGGTTAATTTGTTTATTTTTGTTCTACTTAAGACAAACTTTTATGGTTTGTTACTATTAAGTATATTTTTATTTAATTTTTGCCACAGGGTCATGGCTATTGATTTAAGTTAATTTAATGGAGAGAGGTTAGGGTCGCCTTCATACCCAAAGCGGATAAAGCAAGCCGCTCAAAGCCGAAGGATTTCAGGCCAATCAGTCTTTCTTCGTTTCTTTTGAAAACTTTAGAACAACTGATTGATCTGCAGCTAAAGAACGCAATTGATACCCGCGTCATTAGTGGAGCTCAGCATGCCTATCGAAAAGGCAAGTCTGTTGAGAGTACTCTTCATGACGTGATTGCTATTATAGACAGAAGACTGCAGCACAAAGATTACACACTGGCTGCATTCTTAGACATTGAGGGAGCCTTTAACAACATAAGTATAGAGGCTATTAGGGAATCGCTGGTGACACTTAGAATTCAGAACTTTCTAGTAGCAGAATCAACAACTCGACTATGGGAAGGCGAAAACTGAGGAGATTAGTGACAAAATGTACATCACAGGGAGGAGTTTTATCACCTCTATTGTGGTTGTTGAATACAATTCCTAGGTTCACCCGAGCGGACGGAAGATAGTTGCACATGAGGATGACGTTGTTTAATTGGTAACAGGAAAGCTTCTTCCCACTATCAGTGAAGTCATGCAGTCGGCGTTGTGCGATCCATCCTCTTGAGCCAGCAGTAAAGGACTGGGAGTCAACCCAGAGAAAACCGAGCTAGTCCTCTTTACCAGGAGATACAAAGTAGAAAGCTTTGTGCTACCTAGGATGGGAGGGGTGGAGCTGAGACTAGCAGAGGGAGCTAAATACCTGGGTGTTTTCCAAGATAGCAAGCTTTCTTGAAAAAAAAAACACGCTGGAAAGGCTAAAGAAAGAGCTCAATACCTACTACGCATACAGGAACTCTATTGGAATGAGCTGGGGTATGCAACCGAAGGTAGTAAACTGGATTTACACATCGGTTGTCAGGCCGGTTATTTCCTATGGTTGTTTGGTATGGTGGGAGGCATTGAGGAAGGAGATTACTACATAAGGTTAAGAAGTGAACCTCGCGGGGCATCACATGTGCTCAGAGGAGCACACCTCAGGTTGTCTTGGACGTCATTCTTCATCTACTTCCTATAGAGGACTTCTAGTGCTCCTTTGACTCGTAGAAACAGGTTTGGTGAGGACAGGAATAACAGGTCACACATCAATCTTAAATGAGATCAGTTTTAGTGATCAGGTATCCGTAACCCCTCGGTTTATGGACTATCAGATCGCTGAAATTGATTTTAGTAGAACACCCTCACTGGTAATTCTGGATAGGGACTATTGGGTCTTTATGAGGGCAGTGTAGTGTTTACAGATGGATCAAAATGGGGGAAGGCACAGGGGCTGGTGTCTATAGCCTGGGAACGAACGTTTGTAGTTCTTTCAGACTGCCAAATGAATGCAGCGATTTTCAGGTTGAGATCTTGACGATCCTTAGGCCCACGGAGCTAGTGGCCAGGAATGTAGCTGAAGATGAGAAGGTGACCTTTTACGTCGACAGCCAGGCAGCACTAAAAGTTTTGAAGGCACACAAAACTTGTTAGTGACTGTAGGAGAGTTCTCAACTTGCTTTTGGATAAATATACCCACGCAGAAAAATACAATCGGGATAGCGTTGGCAAAGCGTTTCCTAAGGTGGTTCGAACGTTGGCAGAACATCACAATTTCTAATTTTGGAGTGTTGTGCCAACACACAAATGATAACCTCATGATGGGGTTGGCCAACTATTTTTTAACGTCGTTGGCTAAACACTTTGAAAACCACAATTTGATCAGTTAACCATCCTATTGTTAACAAATTCAAAAGTTATGAAATGTAAAATACTTTTTATACAAAGTAATCAAGGATATCGTTCGAATATTCGCAAAATATTTTCCAATAATTTTTCATTATAAATTGAAAATTTTTATGAATATTCAAATAATTTTTATTCGAATGACAACACAACTTGATACCCATGGCAACATCGGTTATTTAAAGAAATACACATGCATACTTAAGTATATGAAAAAATTTTGAGAAACGTACCCATCTATTACTCCCAAAACATTGTGTTTAATTTCTCCAACTCCAAAAAAAAAATACTTTTTCCCTCAATTTTATGGAATTTCAAAAGAACATTATTACATCAACTGACTGGTTGATAATTTCATATACAACATCACTCGAAAAGAACGATGCAAAAAAAAGCAATAACTTTATCAACAATGATATTCACATATCAATGTCACATACAATTTTATCAACACATTTGCATATTAAAGGCGCAAAGAGGAGTAACAATATAAATTTGTACGAGAGTATTTACTTGGATTAAATTGCAACATTCATATTTTCTAGCCCACATCATTGTAAACTGACTATCATACGTAGCAACTCATAACCAGGGCTCGGATTTCGATGATGTTTTTTCTTTTCAAAAATGCAAAACATTTGAAGCTGAGTAAAATCAAGTACATACATACTTATGAGATTTCGAACTAAATCTAGTAGATTTCCCATACAAAGCAAACTCGAAATCTACTTAAAATCTTAGTGATACAACAACGGGGTTTTTCAAAATTGTACTAAAAAAAAATTTATAATTTATAAAATTGTATAGATTTTGATAAGGATTTCAAATGAAATCTATTAGATTTTGTTTTTTTTTTCAAAAGTTATACACTACTAAACTTGAATTTTTTCGAAAATATGGGGGTTGAAAATTTATTACATAGCACCCTAACTACAAATTGTACAGGGTCTGCACATACTGTTTATTAATAAATTTAGTGAAGTGCGACTTTGACCCGCGCACAAAGGGTCCCTTACGGACACTAGGTATGTAATTCAATACAATTTTTAACCTATATAAAATATAGTTTTGGCATTTTTTTTTCGTTTTTGGGTTTTTTTCGGTTTTGAGCGTTTTTTTAGTTTTGGCGTTCTTTAGGTTTTGGCGATTTTTTAGTTTTGACACTTTTTTTTTCATTTTGACGATTTTTTCGGTTTCTTGGCAATTTTTAATTTTGGCGATTTTTTTTAATTTTGGCGATTTTTTTCATTTTGGCGTTTTTTTTTCATATAAACAATTTTTGAGTTTTGGTGCCTTTTTCGCGTTTTTGTATTTTTTTGGGTTTTGGCTTTTTTTTTTGTTTTTTTAATTTTGGCGCTTTTTTCATTGAGGCGATTTTTTTTAATTTGGCGATTTATTTTAGTGTTAGAATTTTTTTTTTAATTTTGACGATTTTTTCGTTTTGGCGATTTTTTTAAATTTTTGCCAATTTTTTTCGGTTTGGCGATTTTAAATTTTTGTGATGTATTAGTTTTACCGTTTTTGAAAACTTTATTTCAGATAAACTATGACAATTTTTTTTTTCAATTAACATAAGTTTTTTTACTTTTAGCAGCTGCAGCTATAGTCATACAGGATGGGCCAAAAGAAACCAAGGGGTGTAAAAGTTTAATAACTTTTTTGTTTATTAATTTTTTTTTATTTTTTCTTTCAGATTATATAATATACAAAATGGAAATTTTTTTACACTAAGTATGAAAAATGATGTCTCTTAAATGACCATAGTTTTCAGCTTCGCACTGATGCGCTCTTTTGAGATCATTTTCCATAACATCTTTCAAAACTTGTGGCTGTAGCGTTCGAATTTCTGCAACAATGTTTGCCTTGAGTTCAAGGATTGTCTCTGGCTTGTTCACATACACTCGCTCCTTCAAAAAACCCCAAAGAAAATAGTCGGGTGCTGTCAAATCTGGCGATCGCGCTGGCCAAATAATTTCCGAATTTCGAGAAATTATTCGCTCTCCAAAAATTTGACTTAAAAGTGCCATTGTGTCTCGGGCAGTATGGGCAGTGGCTCCGTCCTGCTGAAACCACATACCAGGTCTGTTTTCAAGAGCAGGACGTAAAAAATTTTCTATCATAAACCGATACCGCTCTCCATTTACGGTTACAGCACTTCCATCTTCATTCTCGAAGAAGTAGGGCACAATGACATTTTCAGATGTGATCCCACACCATACTGTACACCTGATGGGGTGCAATTGGCGTTGATGAATGGCTCTTGGATTTTGAGAACCCCAGAACCTACAGTTCTGCTTATTAACAAAGCCATTCAAATGAAAATGAGCTTCATCACTCATAATCAAATTTTCAATTAAGTTGACTTCATTTGTTCATTTCTTATTTTCTGATTTTCATTTATTATTTTCATTCATTATAAATTCTGCAAGTGTTGTCTATATAATCTGAAAGAAAAAATAAAAAAAAATTAATAAACAAAAAAGTTATTAAACTTTTACACCCCTTGGTTTCTTTTGGCCCACCCTGTATTATTTATGAAAGCTGTTCATATTTTTTTATGTTCATAAAATGCATGAAAAATGTTTACTATTAATGAAAAATTTCTTATAAATGAAAATTTTTTATAAGTACCCACTATTTAATTATGAATTTAGTCTTAAATGCTATGAATTATATTCATAAAAATGCTCATATGAACTGTTCATAAATATAATGAACATTTTCATACACAGTATTAATATTTCTTAAATTAAATTTTCTTTTTTAATTCCCTACATTTTGTTAAATCAAATTCATAAATATTATGAAATATTTCTATGATTTAATAATTAATTTCTTAAAAAATATATAAAAAAGCTCATATTATTTATGTAAGAAATACCTAAATTCTATGATATAATTCACCATTTTCAAGAGATACATAAGTTGTAAATTATATGTATGTAGCTATTCATTATAAATATGAAAAGGGTCATAATATTTTACAAACCGGTTTGATAATGTTTTTTTTTTAATGCCAATATATGAAAAAATTTCCAATATTTATGAAGTTTTTCTTTGAAATTAAAAAATTTTTAAACAGATCAGATTTTAACAGAAACTAACGGTATAAAATTGTTTAGTGGTGGTTGGTATGCCATGTGTTAGAATAGTAAAATGTATTAGTTCCTTATTTAACACATTGAAAATTATAAAAGTATGTATACAAATTTTTAATGTTGCGTCGGCGTGCATTGTGTGAGCATCATAAAAACGATAAAGAAATTTTATGGTAAAAAAGTTTATGAAGATTTAAAATAATCAGTATCTTTTGTCACCAAATAAATGTGCTGGAAAACAATCCAGAAAATTTAGTGTTGCTGATTCAGTGGGAGCATTTGCAATTTTCGGAAATTCGCATGAGGAAATAGAAGATAAGCTTCGTCACATTAGTACAACAAAACAATTTTTACAACCCCGTATTTTAATAATATGTGATATTCAAAATATGAAAGAAATTTTTGTTTATGTTAACGGCGTTCGCTTTAAAACAATGTATATTATACATGCTTTAGATGTATGCTTTAAAATATTTTTTGTTTTTGATTTAAAATATCCCGAAGAAGGTTCATTTTTTTGGATTGTTATTGAACACTTTTTTTACAAAATGCACAATTCCAAAGCCAATATTAAAGTTTCTACACTATGTAATGAATTGAAGTCATAGTTTTATAAACTAACACATACTATATGTATACTAAATTTAATTTCAATTATTTTTAAAACAAACAATATATGAATTTATTTTTAATTTATTTATATAACTATAATCTGAAAGACTTATTAAAGTACTTGATACTTAAAAACCATGTATAAAAAATGTAATTTATATGCAACTTTTCTTTAAGAATTTTATATATTTAAAATTATATGCTTAGGGGTAAAAACTTAAAATAAAAACCCAAAAGTTCATTTATATTATGCAACTTCTCATAAAATTCTTAAAATTATATGTATAATAGCTAAACATTCATAAAATAAAAACATAAAAGTTCATATATATTATGAAACTTTTCATAAAAATCCGTGATGCATTTTTATTTATACTATGTACAAATAAAACAGTATTTTTCATATTTACGAAATAGTTCACAAATACTAGGATTTGAACATTGGAAAATTTTATATGAAATATTTCATTCATGTAAAGAATTTTTTCATTTATTTTATGTATTTTTCATAAATATTTCATAAATATTGCTCATAAATATTTTCCCACTATTTTTTGTTTTTATTAACTTTTTCATTGATATTATGAAAAAGTTCCTAAGAAACACCAAAAACGTTCATTGGCAAATTTTTCATAAAATATTCATAATTGTTATGAACTTTTTTTTGTGTGCCACTCCCACTACTGCGAATATTTTGATCTAATTTTTTGGTTAGCTTAGTTTTGAAATATTTCAAAAAGATTTCTTAAGGTTCTATTTCAAGAAAAAATTTACACTGAAAGATAAACACAAGGGAATGATCCGCTTTCATTAATACAACCACAAATTTCATTAATAATATGAAATATTATATTATATTGATGCAAATTTCATTAATGAAATTAAACCTTTCTAATGCTTAATATTTTTCCTTTCGTAGTATCATTAATGTTACTAAATAACTTTCATTCGAGTAATGAAAACCTTAAATACATGTTTTTTGAAGAATTCATACAAAAAAAAAAAATATTTCAAATTGATTAGGTGATATAAAAGAAGATCAAGGTTTCAAACCGCAATTGTAATTAATCTAGAGTTGTGGAAATTATAGTTTCGTTGCAACTTTAATGAAATATTTATCGAACTACAATAAAGAAACCTTCTTGCTGCTGGCTAGTAAGTAGTGTGCTGGCCTTGTAGTCGGAGGGTCTCGAATCCTGGAGACCAGTCAAACTTTTATATAACATTTTTATGTTAAATGTTAAATTAAATAATGTTGAATTAATATATCATTAATGATGCTATATACATATTTAGTGTGAATCTAAAAAATATTTAAGGTTGTTATGGCTGCAGCGCTAAGCGCGTTGACTATCACGTGGTGAGGTCCAAGTTCAAATATTGGCCGGGGAAGCCAAATTATATACATACAAATATTTTTCTGATGCAAGTTCCAATATACACACGTAAATTAAAGAATTAATAAAATACAATGACTACATTAAATTAATGAATCAGAGTCATTACAACAATGAATTATGTTGTTAAACACAATGGTACGATATCATCAAAAAAAAATGATATCTTACGTACGTCTCGTCTCGTGTCGTTACAGTAATGACCCAGTCGGATTTTTATTAGCCAGCTCAAAAAATGGGTGACTTTTTGCTAACTCATTTACAACTAGCTTCTGAACTAACTCACAAATGATACAGTTGTGAGTCAGTTGTTTTTTGCACAACTGTCTTCTTCCCGATAAGTATTGAACTAACTTTAAGCTTACTTAAAACTGATGCAGATATTAGTGAGTTGTTTTTGTACAACTAACTTCTTCTCGATAAGTTTTTAGCTAACTTTTAACTAACTCAAGGCTGATACAGATATGAGTCAAAGTTCAGAGAGAAGATGTCAGCATAAAATTCATGTTTATAACAACTCTGTGCCGTTTTTATATTTTATATGGCGCGATGGCAAAGTGTTAAATATGATGGCTGACAAACAAAGTGATCACGGTTCGATATCCGTTCTCGTTTCTTAAAAAATAATTTAAAATTGTTTAAACTTTAAGCTGACTAAAAAATGTTAATAAATAATAACCCAGCAAAAAATTACACATTACCATTAGAACTACTTGCCATATAATGATTTACTTTTCTGATTGCCAAATTTCATTACTCGCTTACAAATCACATTACCTAAAATTTAAAAAAATTACGTACAAGTTGCTAAATGAAGAGAATGATCATTTTAGATTTAATGGATTACGTGAATATGTTGACAAATAAAAAAAAGTAAGTACTTCTCAAGAATCGATTATTTTAGTCTCACGCCTTGTTAAAATCATTAAGTTGGTAATCCAGTAGGGAAGAACTTCCACCAAAAATGCTTAATTCCACACTCGATTACCTTTTTTCAAATTTTTTGCTGGGAAGCTAAATCATAATTAACTAAAAATAAAACTTTCTTTTTATTATTTTTTTATTTGGCACAAGCTAACTCATAATGACCTAATTCATGGTTAGTTCAAAACTGATGCACTCGTCCTGCGGCCACGCAATGCTAAAACTGATCACTTTTAACATGTAGGATGAGTGCTAATTTTAACCACCTCTGACTAATTTTTGGCTGATAATTCAAAAGCTTTGAGTTAACTCAAATTCCTACTGGGGAAATGCTTTCGTGATACACATACATGGAAAATAATTATAATACAATGAAATAGTTCGTTAAAAATATGTTAAACTAACAACGTCACTTCATTGTATAAACTAAAAAGTTTCATTGAAATCATTACATTTTTCATTTAAAATATAAAAATGTATGGTGCTTATGAAACAATTTTCGTAACGAGAATGAAGCATTGCATTGGTTGAAATTTAATGACAAAATCATAAATATAATGTAAAAAATCATTGCATTTGCGAAGGATTTTCTCTTAGTGTAGTTTCGATTCTGAACCACCGTGCGCCGTGTTGCCTTGCTGTCGTCAAAATAATCATTCTCATATAAACAAGTGTATTCTATCCTTGACATTTTGAAGTCGGTAGCTTACGGTGGTGAATGTGTTTAATGCTTATCACTATCTTCCATAGCGTTGCTATTAGAACATAAAAAAATTTTCTGGAAACAATTTTCATCAAATTTTATGATTAGGTATAAAATTTCTGTGTGTAAACCGGAACTAATAGAATTTTTCAATCTTTTTTTTTAAATTCACTAAAATCCGAGCCCTGTTCATAACACTGAGTACTCGCACTCATTGCAAAGTATTTATAGGCAAGTGTGAGTGTGAGCGTATGTGTGCAAGCAATAACAGAAATAAGAACTCCCTAAATGACATTTGATGGTCCTCCAATTAAAGTGAAGATTAAATTAGAAAATTTCTAGAGGATTAAATGTAAATCGATTTTATAACACTTAATTTGCAGTTAGCCAAGTATGTGTGGTATGGTGTGATATATGACATTATAAACTGGATTGTCAGAAATGTTCTGCAATACATACATACAAAAGTGCGTATGTATGTACAGTAGTTTTCGCTTATAGTCACATTTAAAATTGCACAGAAATTGTGGACTATATCGCTAATGTGACTATAAGCCTAATTTTTTTATATGCCACGCAGAGGTATATAAAAGAATTTCCATACAATCCAATTATGTCAATTACAAAAGAATGTTGTATTTAAAAGGCACATTTGTGTGGCCTTTTATGCAACAATGTTTTGTTCTGAAGACATGTTCTTCTACTAAACAGTAGATGGAGGTTGAAATTTAGATTTAATTTTTGGTTTATGACGTAAATAAATAACTAAAAAAATCTGTTGAAAATTTTTGTGACTATAACGCGAATTGTTTGCATACAAATTTGGATTTTGACTACCACAAAGTTGGTGCATATATGTCAAATATGACTATATAGTAAATGGACTATATCGTCAACTTTTTGAATGAAATTAAGTTCAGAAGTCACAAAAATCATTATTGTCATTAATGTGACAATAAGCGGTAGTGACTATAAACGAAAACTACTGTATGTGCATACCTATGTATATGAGTGTTTCGGAAACAATATGTATAGCAGTTTATAAAGCTTGGATCACACGATTGGCACAATCTACCAATTTTCGCCGGCTCACTGAAATAAATTCATTTGTAACAAGGCAAATATGCCTTATTTCTCAATTAATTGAAATATAATTACATAACTGCACCACACTGCATTAGCAACAAAGCCATATAGACTTATTCAAGACTTAATTAAGTAATAATGTCATTTTGGCTTATTACTTATGACTTAATTGCAGTGAGCCGACGAAAATTGGTACATTATGACAATCGTGTTATCCAGGCTTAACTGACATAAGTGTTCAAACACCATCAGAGCGTATTCAATTGTTTTACACAAGAGTAAGTAAAATAAATTCAGTAAAGTGCGACTCTGAGTCGCGCACGAATGGTTCCGTACGAACACTAGATATGTAATTTAATACAAACTTCATCCTATATAATATATAGTTTTGGCATTTTTTTTCGTTTTTGTGATCTTTTCGGTTTTTTTGTTTTGGCGGTTTTTGCGTTTTTTCAGTTTTGGCGATTTTTTTAAGTTTTGGCTCTTTTTTTAGTTTTAACATTTTATTTTCTTGTTTTGGCGATTTTTTTCGGTTTTTGGCGTTTTTTCATTTTGGCGATTTTTTTTATTTTTGGCGATTTTTTTCATTTTTGCGATTTTTTTATATAATTTTTTTTAGTTTTGGGGACATTTTCGCGTTTTGGCGATTTTTTTAGATTTTTGGCTTTTTTTCATTTTGGCGTTTTTTTCATTTTGGCGATTTTTTCGAATTTGGCAATTAATTTTAGTGTTAGAAATTTTTTTTTAACTTTGGCGATTTTTTTCGTTTTGGCGATTTGTTTTCAATTTTTGGCGATTTTTTTTTTGGTTTGGCAATTTTATAATTTTCGGTTTTTTTAGTTTTACCGTTTTTGAAAATTTAAAGTTTTTGGCGATTTTTTTAAGTTTTGGCTCCTTTTTTAATTTTGACACTTTATTTTCTTGTTTTGGCGATTTTTTTCGTTTTTTGGCGTTTTTTCATTTTAACGATTTTTTTAGTTAATTTTAATTATTATTCGAACTCCATTTGTTTCTATATTTATGATTTTAACAGGCTAAAGTTGGTATCGCTTTTTAAGCCAAATTACATGTGATAATTATTAATGAACAAATAACACCAAAGTTAGTTGTAAATATTCTGACAACACATAGTTGAACGGAACAGCCAGCCGTTTTCGAAGGCCGCTAAACCTTCATCATCAGCGTTCTTTTGTGTTTGGTCCACTGTGTGTGGTGTCAGTTGATGTAGATTTCTGCTTTATATACTTAGCATTATTGCAAATGGAATATGTGAATTGTTTTGATTCATCGTATTTCAATTTGCTGAAAGCTTTTTTGTATTGTAAGCTCAATTTTACCATCACTATATTTACAACAGTCTTACCATTGTCGTTTTGTTCTTTTTACTAATTATACACATGATACTTAATTTGCTTATTTTTTGTTCTTTGTTTGTTACTATTAAGTATATTTTTATTTAATTTTTGCCACAGGCCCATGGCTATTAATTTTAGTTAATTTTAATTATTATTCGAACTCCATTTGTTTCTATATTTATGATTTTAACAGGCTAAAGTTCGTATCGCTTTTTTTATTTTTGGCAATTTTTTTTCCTTTTTGCGATTTTTTTTATTTAAAATTTTTCTAGTTTTGGCGACATTTGAGCGTTTTTTTCGATTTTTGGCGTTTTTTTCATTTTGGCGATTTTTTTCGAATTTAGCGATTTATTTTAGTGTTAGAAATTGTTTTTTAATTTTGGCGATTTTTTTCGTTTTGGAGATTTTTTTTAATTTTTGGCGATTTTTTTTTGTTTGGCGATTTTATAATTTTCGGTTTTTTTAGTTTTACCGTTTTTGAAAATTTCAAGTGTTTGCCTCTTACGGTTTCCAAGTTGTCAAAATTACATAGTCAAAATTGCATTAACTGATGGACCACCCCTTAATTTTAATTTTTTTAAATTTTAGTGTTAATTGTTGTAGTCTGTATAAAAATACACTAATTTTACAAATTTCAAGTTTCAATATACAATTGTATGTAGTTATATTACATGGGATTTTAAAATTTTTCGTTGCTCGTTTTAGAACACCCTTTAATTTTTAATTCTCATGTATTTGTTGTAGTAGCGGCCAAGGTTCTTCATACTGTGTCCAAATTGCAGGTCCTTAGCTCTTACGGTTCCTGAGAAAATACCGTGTGACGGACAGACGGACAGATGGACAGCGTAGCGAAAACAATAGCGTTCCTTTTCACCTTTGGTGTACGGAACCCTAAAAAGTAGCTAATTTATGGTAATTGATTGATACGAAAATCGTTTTTCTTCTGACAAAAAATTTACAAACGTACAAGCATATCGTGCCTATCGACTATCATCAAAAAAAGAAGTCCAAAATATGTGCCGCTTAAAGTCTCAATCAAACGTGACATAACCATAGCCATAGAAAACAGCCGTACGAACCAAACTAATGGGCAACACTGTACTTGAGTATAGGTGACTCGTCATAACGCCATTACTCTCACCATAGAAACCAATTGAATTTTGGTTTGGTTATGGCTATGTCACGTCTAATTTAAACTTAAGCTATTTTAGCGGTTATGGCTCGATATATGCACGTATAAGTATGCTAGAGATGGGCGCGTGTTGTGATTTTTTTCCGTGACACGAACACACACGACTCAACACGATGATTTCGCTACAAAAAATCTGATTTCGTGCGTGTTCGCTTCGTTTCGTGTTAAGAAAAATTGACACGAAAAACACGAAACGGTTTTAGATGTAAAATATGTATGTATGAATGAATTTCCAGTAGAGAGAAAAATTTAATATTTTGTAGCGTCAAACACACAACTCCATCATATTATATGGGTGTCTGAAGCTTAAAGTTCTGTACGTAAACCGATAGCATCAGCTGTGGTGGCAAATAGTATCAGCTGGCAATGCAGTGCCAACTCGGTGCCATATTTTTAAAAGCGACTCTTGAATAAAATCAATTAAATTTTCTGATCTTCAATACCATACCAATAATATTTCGTGCGTGTTGTGCAGTATCGTGTTGACAAAATTTTTCGCGTGCGTGTTTCGTACGTGTCGAGCGTCTTGATATTCGTGTTCTTGTCGTGTCGTGTTGGAAAAATTCGACACGCGCCCATCTCTAATACATTCATCCATCTCTTCTCTAGCATTCGTAGCAATAAAGTGAAATAATTTTCCAACCCATATTTAAGTAAAAATATATATATTTTTTTTTAATTTCTTTTCCTGACATCGAAAAAAGCTTTATACAATAGGTCTGTTCATTTGCTTTCCCAGCAGAAATTAGGAACGCGAATATGAAAAAGTAAATGAACGTAAAAACTTGCAAGAAAATTTTATTCACATCAGAACCATAGATGGAAATCATAATACAATTGTACTTTTTCTGATGTATTTTATTTGATAATATTTTTTTGAATAAATTTTTTTAGAAATTGACATTTAATATGAAATTCTTTACCCAGTTTCATATATTATTACTATTTTTATGCATTTTTCATAATTTTTTAATTTTATTTATTAACAAATACAAAAATGCCACTTTCCATATGTGATCACATATAAGTCTACGTCTACACCTGATATATTTTTATCATGACAAATGTCAAATTCCATATAGAAAGAGTCAACATAAAAAAATTATTTTTCAATATGAAGTTTGACTTTTGTTATAATAAAAATATATCAGGGTAAGAAACAAATAAAATTATTTGACATTAAAATTGAATTTATATGGTTCAATGAAAGAAAAACAATAAATTAAGATACTCATAATATGCTTTCCTTTTACATACGTATTCATGGTTTTTAACAAAGAAATTCTAATTTTTCAGTTTTCCTTTTTCATATATTTTTTAAATAATTAATTTGAAAAAAAAAACACACAACAGGTGGTTGCATAATTCTTGCAAGTAAAAATTTTACTAGTAATAATTTGTAAGAATTTTTTTTGTCTCTCAATTTTTTCTCTCTCTTTTGACGCGCTCTCCTTGCAAACTTTTTGAGTTAATGAACACTTTCCAGTAACAATTGTTACAAATTCGTAACAGTGTTTTAGTAAATGAACAAATGAACAATATTCTAAAAAATTTATGATTTGACATATGGTCATTAGTCTAACCCAATTGAAATTCATACAATATCTTAATCATAAATCACATACCGTTTTAATCCATTGATTCCAACAGAATTTGAATTCCTCTCTATCTATATGGCCATCTTCATTTGTATCAAATACTGAAAAAATTTGCTCTAAACGATCATCCGCCAAGTCATAGATGTGGCCTCTGTCGTTACGAAATAAAGCCCGACAGATCAGCGCAAATTCAGATAAATTCAGGCGATCATCGCTGAAAATTAGAAGAAGAAAAATAAACTTTTATTAAAAACAAAACTTACAACGTACATATATGCACGAGATAAATCAACTATAGTGCACAGTGGGGAGAGAGAAAAAATAGAATACAAAGGTTCTCATTCAAACTTTTTATAGTTACATAATAAAACAGACAAAGTAGGCATAAATGAGATTTTGGAATTCTTAATAATATTTTATAAATTCTATTGATACAGTCTCAGGAGTGGCATTGTCACTTCTCAGAAAGTTAAATTTCTTAATATTCGTGTGGATATTTCTTGTCATTTTAATTTTCAAATCTTATTTGAGAGTCCTTGAAAACATGTTCGCCAGGAAATCAATTACCTATTCCGAATGATATTAAAGCCGATAACGCGTCCATATAAATACCGCATCCAAAAAGTAAACAAACTTCGTATTGATGCATTTTGGAAGTCGGCCTTCTCTTTCATTTTATAAAAACCGGCTCAGTAAACAAAATTCTATTCACTTTAGTAACAACCAATCAATCAATAAATGAAAGATTTTTCTTTGAGATTGTAATCGAATTTCAAGAAACTATTAAAATTAAAATTTCTTATTTCAACTTTTTTCCGATTTTGTCACACATTGTTTTTAAGCACAAAATAATTTAGTGCCTTATTTTTTAAAAATATATTACTTCGGTATAAAAAAGTTTATAAACAAATTTTGCATGGGAGTGGGGTTTTATAAACTCTTAATAACCGAATTGTATTTTTTTTATAAAGAAATACTTTCTTTAGTCGAGTTGAAGTATTTTTATATTATTTCTTGGAAGTGTCCCAGATCTTTAAAAAATCTGTAGCATTGCTCAAATTTAGTAACTCATTTTTATAAAAATAAAAACTTAAAATTGTATATATTTTAAATACATTAATATAATATATATTATATAATTAATAGGCGAACATGTTTTTTGTAATCCCTTTTACGCTGGTACCACTACACCGATTTTAAAAAGATTTATATGGTTTTAAAGGATTTTCTGTACAGGTGTGCAGAATCTATAGTTTATTGAAATCGGTTTAGTATTTTGGGAGCTATAAGCGTTTAAAGTTGCTACTACTACATGCACACAAATTACACACGCATTTATTAGCTCACAAGTAAAAAAGAAACAAAACATGAGTGTGTGTATGTGTGTGTGTGTTAGTAGTATTTCTCTTGATCTAACAATTTTTTTCTCTTATTTGTTGTTGTATGAAAGCCGTAATAGTTAAAGGAAGAGAATTGAATAAAGTGAATTAGCTTGGTTGAAGGGATTTTATTTATGTTTTTTTTAATTTCATGTATTATGTAATTATGCTTGCATATGTATGTATGTAAGTTTGTGTGTGGCTGTGTTTTAATAATTTTTTTATGACGTTTAGATAGGTATATTTTTTTCAATCTTAAATTATTTACATTTTAATTCTAGAATACGGACGAGTGTGTCGTCCGTTTGGTATATCTAGTTAAATATAATAATACAATAATTATTGTTGCAAATATTTTTTCTTAGATATACATAAATATATACATATGTATGTATGTATATTTTATTTAAATATTACATCGTTCAAGTGAATATATTTTTCATTACAAATTGACGCTCTGTTCCTACAACACGGACGTTTGACGTGGGTAGAAAATTTATATGAAAAGCACTATTTTTTTTTGAGTGATTTGTATACAAATAGACGAGTCGCCTGCCTGACTTTGGAAACAAGGTATTAATTAATATATTTTTATGGAATTTTATGTTTCACGATTTGTTTTAAATGGTTTTTATTAAGAATTTTTTTTAAGAGAAGCAACACTCCGTCAATTACTGCCCAGTAATACTGCTAGGTGTTACTTTCTTTAGGAAAAGGATATTGATAGAGAAGACAGGTGGCAGAGGAAAAGATAGAGGAAAGGTTAATTTTTTACAAATCTCCTTTTTGCACGTATTTAATAATGTAGTGTTGCAGCGCCTCTTGTGTTAAATGAGGCGTATTAATTTTTTTTTTTTTTTTTTTTTTTGAAGCTGTGTTTAGAAGCCATTTTAATGCTTATTTTACTTCGCCGATGATTCTGCTACACAAGAAGGCGCTCTGATGTTACATTAGGATTAGTATATGCTGAAGTCGGTGTAGTTCAGTGACCAGTGACCAGTGACTATACCTTCATCACTTGAACTTTCCTACAACAACTGATACAAAGGGATACTAATGCACCTCAGCAAAATGCGTGGTGTTGTTTTTTAATGACTTTGACGGTGACCGAGTTCGAAACCAGGACCTTCGGTTTTGTAGTCAACGTGCTAACTACTTCAGCCAACGCCACAATTACAATTAATGCTAAAAGGAAATTTCTTTTTAATTTCATTTCTTAAAACTTTCTGATAGTCCGTACATTAACATTAACATACTCAACAATTACGCGTTGCTAACACATTTTTTTTTTCAATTACAAAAACATTTTATTATTATTAAATGAGCAGGTCCCTGGAGACGATCAAATTAACTCATCAATCACATATGTAGTTGTGTGTGTGTGCTACATGTTAGCAAAATAGTTTTGAGTTTTTACTTGAAGGCTGCCTATTTTATCATCTCCAACTCTGATTGACCAAAAAATTGTTGTTAATCAATTCTCCCCCAGGGGAGTCTATTTTTGACTACGGGTATGGCAACCCCGGGGCCCCAGCTGGGGTGATGTGGCTTTTTCCATTGACGTACATACCTTTGGTACATTACCCATAGAACTTATGTGTTACTACCCGATCTCTGGCAACAGAGCAAAGGATGTGCACATATTTATAAAAGGAAGACAGGTCCTGTTGATGTCAGTTAGGTGCAGCGTCACCTAGAACTGCCCCTGAGTTCAAAAGACGATAGAGGTGAAGCCCTTGTGGTGGAACTTCGAGGTCTGACCAGAGGCTACTTCTGGTGCCACGGATGCCGGTTGCCCGACAGCCGAGCTGCTTTGAAGTTTTGAGTGCATGTAGCGGTCGTCAGGATCCTTTGCTAAAATGCCGAGTTCGTCCTACCACATGGGGTTTAAGGGATGATTTTGGTATGTGTGGAGTAGGCACTGGATTTCTGGCGACACAGACATGGGTTCATCTCGGATGAGTGGTTGAGCTGTGCCGGCAATGGTTGAGGAATTCTCTTGGGGACCTCGCTATGGGTGTATACACAACACTTTAGCGTGGAAGCCAAAGAATTATCGTGGTGGCTGTGGTTGCTACCAAAATCGCTGGGAGAATAGTCTTGGCTTCCCAGTGTGAAATCAATACTAGTGGTTGGTCTGACGCAGTCAGCCAGACACTATTCTAGGTGCTGTTGCCATTCAACAGAAGCTGCTATGGGCACGGACATAGCAGCAGAGTTTCGATAGCTCAAATTACCTCAGCAAGGTAATTGAATATAGTACAGGGATAACTATATCAAAGACTGCAACTGCAACCTATGTGCCTTGAGAAGTGGGCCTTAGGTTCATTCTGAAAGGGTGCATGGGGGCGATGGTCTGGCGTCTTACCTGCACCCGGTGCTTTGGCACACGTGAGATAAGGCCGTAATGGCAGGTGCTATTGCACATCTGTTAATCAATTCTCCTTCGAACGAAAAAAGTTTATATTGCATATTATTAATCATTGCCATAATTGTCTTTACCGTTTAATCTCAATTCAAAATTTTCATACGTAAATTTCTGAATTTATTTTTATAAAATTTTTTCTTCAGAATTTTTTTTGTTAAGTCTTTTTCATACTTTCTAACAACTCTGCACAAGTCGTCAATAACAATAAATCATCATTCGATGACGACATGCTTTAACACGAACTCTACATAGTCAAAATTAGAGCTCCTTGATGTTAATTGATGCATCGTAAACATCGATGTTTTGGTTATGATACATCGAATAAATGCCGATGTATCGTATCATACGATGTTAATCGATACATCGATGTTTTCATTCGATGTATCGAAAAGGCAGAGGACTTTTTGTATGTATTAATGCTTGCAACTCGTTTAATGTAGCGATAAAAAACCCCTCCAAGAATGACTTTTAAAACGTTATTAAAATTTTAAAATTGTTTTAAAATCGCTTGATGTAACAACAGAATACTAAAGGTATTCTTTGTCAATTTACAAAGCGTCATCGAAGCAACAGCGTTATTTTACAGCATCCAAATATATATATATATATATATATATATATATATATATATATATATATATATATATATATATATATATATATATCTATGTATTTATATATATATATATATATATATATATATATATATATATATATATATATATATATATGTATATATATATTTCGCAAAATATATTTTTATTGAGAAAAATTTTTCAAAATTTTCTTGGTATTGTATGGTAATGATCAGCAATGCAAGTTATTTTTCCTTATTTGATGTTAAAATCAATAATATATTTTTCTTAAAATTACTGTTACAGAAGGTTTTACATACCTAGTGAAAGTTATATCACCGCATTTTAAAGTTCCAAGTAGAGCTAATGTGACTCGTTGGGTTGATAAATAATATGACGTTTTGTCAGAAACATTGAAAACTAAATTACACACAATAGAAAATATTACTTTGACAACTTACATTTGGTCCGATTTGCAAAGCTTTAGAAGTGGCCTTTGGAGAAAGAAGCACATATCGTGCTTTGCACACATGCTTTTCTTAATCCTTATGAAATTTTAAAATCGAATTTTATTTATTTAATAAATTTTCTTGGTTCCAATTAATCAATACGATGCATCGTTAACATCGATGTTTTTTTAAATCGATACATCGAACAACATCGATGTGAATTAATAATGAATCGAATGAGAAGAAACATCGATGTTTTTTTACGTGAGTGGCTCTAGTCAAAATACAAAATCGCGATTGACATGTTTATTTGCATGTCTTTTTTTAAACGAAATATGCATGTCACGCACATATAAACTGATTGACGGGTTGATTTGAATGTCTGCAGGGCCCATTATATTAAATTCGAAATATTCTATATAGGCTTTATACACCTTTGATATATTTTGTAACAATTATGATATAGATTATAATATCATAACTCCAAAAAACTAATTTTACAGAAACCGAATTGGAAATTTTCAAAATTACACACAAGCGAGGACAAAACTAACATTTTAAATTTCTTCAGGAGTAATTTCTTAATCGGCTTAGCTTCAGCTAAAGTCTAAGAAAATCACATGAATTAATAAAAATATTTCATTCTCTTAAAATGTTATTTCTGATTAAAATTAATTCTAATTAAATTTAAATATTTATCATTTGAATTTTCTCTCAAGAATTTACTACAACAGATGTTTTGAAATTTTTACACGATACATATAAAAACAATTATGAGAATCAAAAATTAAAATTCTTGACTTATTACATTATGGTAGCAAATGAGCTTTATGTAAAAATATCTTCCAGTCAAAGAAACACAAATCTTAAAAATTCAATTTATTGCGTTCTTTTTATAAAGCTCCACAATTAATTTTGCATTGGACAACAGTTATTTTGTCATACACTTCTCGAATTGTTTTTTATTTTCACTTATTAAAGAAGGAAGTTTCATATTTAAAAATCTTTATATTATATTATATTTAGATGAGGTTTTTTTATTAGTTAAAATAGTTACAAAAATTAAAAATAAATAATTACATTTTTAAAGAATTAAATTTTTAATTGAACACTGAAAGAACTGAAATCTGGTTTCAACGAAAATTATACACCATACATATTCCTAGTTATGTATTCAAAAATTCTTTTAAAGTTGTTAGACAATTTTCTTTTTTTTTTATTACACATATAACACACCTTTAAGACACGCAAAGTTTACTTTTCAAATTCTTAATTCAGCTTAAAGACAGACGGAAAGTAATTTAATTAATTAAAGTAAATTTCAATTATTCAAAAAATTTTTATTCAAAAATATTTTTCTGTAAGTATACACTTATATATGTGTATATATTATTTGTTTTTCACATCAACAACAGATACTTTAAAATGTCAAATGGAATATCAAGTAATTTATAATTAACATAAGCAAGGGAAATAACCAAGCCATAAATTTTATTATTTAAAATTAATAAAACAAGGGAAACTACCGAGTAATAAATTAAAATAGTTAATCATTACATAACATGATGTTAACAAAGTGCTTGAATAATTTTTTTTTATCATTTAAATAATAAAAAAATAATTAAATTGCTGCTTAGGAAAATAAAAAAGAGAAATATTTTAAAAGCAAAAATAAACATGTTAAATGCAGTTGTACTTACCCATCTTTGTCGAATGCGGTGAAACAGGCATCCATGGCTGAGCCGTTTGGATCTTCAATAACGATTGGCGGTGTTGGTGAGTCCATGCTTCAATTTAAAACAATTTGCAATTGCAACCGCGTATTCATGCACGAACATCAATCGAAATGTTTTAAGGGAATGCTTAAGTTATTTTGGTGTTTGTAATTTTATTACTTATTTTTTTAATAACTTCAAAAAAGTTAGATTGGCGTAGCTAAAAAAGGAAAGGGAAATTAACACACACACAAAAATTGTGGGCAAGAACAAACAGTTTTATTCAAGGGTAATAAAAACGCACACACTTCAACTTTCTTTTATAGAGCAAGTTTAAATAAATTTTTAAACACACACTTACACTCATGCACAACCAGCCGCCCACCTGTCAAAAACTCAACAGGACTTATTTCTTACTTATTCAGAATTAAATCACTTGCTTAAACAACCCTGAAGGAAATGTCGATGGTGAAAATGTACTGAGTCGCTTTTGACTTTGTCACCAGTACTACTCTACAATTATTCCCCATATAATACTTTGTGCTATAGACATTTAGCATGTGCTTGTCATTGAAATTCTACTAGTAACACTAAAACAATTGACTAGATAGTGAATTCATACTTCTTATGGGAACATGGCGACATACCAACCAGAAATTTACTGGTACATTTCTATACCTTAATTTATGTATATTGACAAGTTGTTGCAAAATCCACCAGAAATACACCACATCTGTTTTCTCTCTTTATTTTATACTGACGAATAAAAGAGAAATTGTAGACAATGTAACTACTACTAGAGTTTTAGTGTTGACATAGAGACACTTGGCCCCAGTCTGGCTGCAGGGAAACGACCAGTGATGCCAAGTTAGCTATTTTAGAGCTAGATTTAGCTCTTTTTGATTGTTTCTAACTCGAAATTTTTCCCTTTAGCTCTTTTTTTTAAGTGCTAAAACAGCTGTTTTCAATTGTGGAAACGGTAGGTTTGGCATTTTTCGCATATTATAGTAAATTTTCCCGTTTTTACCCTATTGTTCCATATTTGAGACATTTAAATTTTTTTCAACTATGTTTTTTGCAAATGCAGATCCTTTTTTTTTTTGTAAATAACCCTTTTTATTATAAAGTGTTCGTTTCTGAATAATTAGCAAAATTTTGACAAATTATTGAAATGGATTCTTACTGCCAAAAATATAGGAAAGCTTGGCAATCAAATTCCTTAAAAAATGCCTGCTTAGCGCTAAGGTCTAAATTGTTAAGAATTTAAATTGTACCTATTTACAACTACTATCTTCAAATAAATAAAAAAAAAAATTCCACGTTTAAAAAATGTATTAAATTAACAAAAGATCCATCTAAAGCTTTGTGCAGATATTGCAATTCAATTATGAAAGCGAAATTAAATACATTCATAGATTCAAAACGGAAAAATCTTAAATTTTTAAATTTGGCTCTTTTTAGCTCTTTTTGACTACTCGGTTGGCTCGTTTTGCCTCCAAATTGTTGGCATCACTGGAAACGACCCATTTCTCCTTCTCTTTACACATATGTATATCTATATCTCTCTCTCTTTCTGTATTTCACACACACACACCCCCCCACACACACAAACACGTTTACTCACAAATTTTTACAATTTAAAACAGCGGGTGGCTTTAAACTTATTTTTCATTTTGTTTTTGGAGGCCTTTTGTTTTTGCCAACTTTTCAGTTTTTCAACCAACATGAAAGCAATGTCAAAACCAAAATTTTTTAAAGTGCTGCAGCGAAACACAATAACATGATGATTGCCTGGCACACAAAAACCTTTCCTATCCCGGCAAAATTATGACAAAATATGTCAAATCCGTGAACGGTTAAAACTCAACTGCAATGTATTTTAATGGGCTTCCCCACAATAACTGATTATCAATCTTGGAAAGTGATTTTACATTGACTACGATTACTGTGACTGAAAGCAAAAAATCAAAATACAATAACAAACAAACAAACAAAAAACTAACGCGATGAAAGCTTCTATATTGAGTTTATTCATGCTTCATAAAATTGCATGGAAATTAAAAACAATGGGCCATAAACAGTTTTGCTTTCGAAAATAGTCACTACCCAGCTAAAAAAATATGTATGGAGCATATATGATATCCCAAATATGGTTCGTATCCGAAAAATGAGGGTACATGGGCATATATGATTATATGTATTCATACATTTTCATACATTTACATATGTATGTGTAAATATTCCCTCTACAGTATGAAAAGTTCATATTTATACTCTCTTGATTCACAAAAGCGCACTGCTGTGCAATAAATTAAATTACTAAAATTACTTTTTTTAGATTTTGAGAAGGGAAGTTATATTTAATGAAACATTTGTTTGGACAAATAATGAAAAACGAACTAAAAGTCATTTCATTCATCATTTTAATAGCCCATTCAGGCTGACACGAAATTAAGTAATTTCAAGCTCAAATTACGAACGAAATGAAAGGTGTTTATGCAGATACTGAATGACAGTTGACTTGATTTCGCAAACATCTTATTCACTGCTGCAGACATTGAAGTTCTTTTTTCAGTTGAATAAATTCTTTGTTACACTTATACACATTTTTCTTTAAAAAATTTTCATAAATGTAATAATTATCAATCTTTTCTTAATTTAATATTGAATGTCAAAATTTTTATTTCTTTTAATTGTTGTTTCTCATAGTTGTAAATTTACTCATGTTTGAAAAAATGTAGTTTTAGTACAAAAACAGAGTTGTATCTTGTAATTTCTTGTTAATTTCATCGAAATTAAGTAAAATAAGTTAATTTGGAAAATGTCAAAATGTATGGGAAATTACTTAATTTGAGCTTGATTTCGACCGAAATCACGAAATTGCTTAATTTGGTGTCAGCCTGAATGGGCTATAAGTCAAAGGGTGAATCAATTATTTAAAAACACAAAGCTCATATTCGTACATAATAGCCCATTCAAGCTGACGCCAAATTAACTCATTTCATGATTTCAGTCGAAATCAAGTTGAAATTAAGCAATTTCCCATACATTTTTTGATATCCCAAATTAAGTTATTTTCCTTAATTTCGGCGAAATTAACTTGAAATTAGTATGCACATACCTGTTTTTGTTTTGAAGTTCCTTTTTTGGAACAACACATATACAACTTTCGGTATAAAAAAATAAGTTCAATTGTTTTAATAAAAATATAAAAATTTATTTTATAAACATATAAAAGGATTTTGCAGAAGAAATACTATTAAAGAATAATGTCTTGCGGCCAAAATAGTGCGAAATTTAAAAAAAAATATAAAATAGAAGATAAAGTAATGCAAAATATCAGCCAAAATCAGGTCAAACGTAGTATAAACACTTTTAATTTGGTAAGTGATTTCGGCACGAAATTAGGTAATTTTGGTGCAGCCTGAATGGGCTATAAAATTTAATTTAAGAAATCAGATTAAAAACTTATGCAATTAATTATAAAAGAAAAAATAATCCGTCTAAGAATAGTTTTCAATATAATATTTAGCAGTAATATGAACTTTGTTTCTGTTATTTTCTATAAAATTAATGACTGGATGATCCTTTTGATTATTTGATATATTAAATAGGGACACAATGTATAAAATTATGAAAGAATGTTTTTTTTTTTTTGTAACAAAAGTTTTTCTTTTTTAAACGTTGAGGGCACGCATATCAACTTTGCATACCGTATGTATTTTCTAATGGATTTCCAATTCACCAGTGATAAAATTCCAACCTTTTTTGATTGCAAAAACGATCTTATGTGAGATATCATGTATGCATACATTCTTATATGGCTGCATATATTAAATCATTTCTATATATGGATCCATATATCGTTGGTCTCAAGTAGAAAGGCCCTAACTCAAATTGTAACTTTACAGGAGAAGGTGAAAACATAATAATGCACACTACAACTGCATGTAGAAATGGTTTGTTCAACTGCTTTTAAAAACGTTAATTTTTAGGGTTCCGTACACCAAAGGTGAAAAGGAACCCTATTGTTTTCGCTACGCTGTCCGTCCGTCCGTCTGTCCGTCACACGGTATTTTCTCAGGAACCGTAAGAGCTACGGACCTAAAATTTGGACAGAGTATGTAGAACCTTGGCCACTACAACAACAAATACATGACAATTAAAAATTAAAGGGTGTTCCAAAACGAGCAACGGAAAATGTTAAAATCCCATGTAATATACATACAATTGTATGAACATATGTATATTGAAACTTGAAATTTGTAAAATGAGTGTATTTTTATACAGACTACAACAATTAACACTAAAATTTAAAAAAATTTAAATTAAAGTGTGGCCCATCAGTTAATGAAATTTTGACTATGTAATTTTGACAATTTGCTATATCTTGGAAACCGTAAGAGGCAAGCACTTGAAATTTTCAGAAACGGTAAAACTAAAAAACCAAAAATTATAAAATCGCCAAACCAAAAAAAATCGCCAGAAATTAAAAAAAAAATCGCCAAAACGAAAAAAATCGCCAAAATTAAAAAAAATTTCTAACACTAAAATAAATCGCCAAAATGGAAAAACGCCAAAAACCGAAAAAAATCGCCAAAACGAGAAACTGAAGTGTCAAAACTACAAAAATAGCCAAAACTTAAAAAAATCGTCAAAACCGAAAAAACGCCAAAACAAAAAACCGAAAAGACCCCAAAAACGAAAAAAATGCCAAAACTATATATTATATAGGATGAAGTTTGTATTAAATCACATATCTAGTGTTCGTACGGAAGGAACCCTTCGTGCGCGAGTCAGAGTAGCACTTTACTGAATTTTTTTTACACTATTGCAATAAATTTGTACGACGAGGTGTATTTTATATATATATATATATATATATATATATATATATATATATATATAATTCATACATACTCATATATTTTACTTATATACATTCATATAACTATTAAAAATATATGGAATATATATAATTTTTTTAGCTGGGTAATTAGAAATAAAGCACAAATTATGCATTAAACACATTTAACACAGCAGACTACCCTGCAGAAAGTGCAAATAGTGAAATTGTGGTGATTTACGAGTGACGTTGTCAGTAGTACCCCAGCCAATGGTATCATCTATTGACATTTAACATTATCTTGTCATTGAAAATCCACCACTAGACTGCAGCACTACTGGCTACGTAGTTATTTTGGGACCACATGGAGACATTGGCTCCAAAGATTCACTAGTAAATTTTAGGGGATCTAGTCTACAATATCGATATTTCATCGCTCGTTGTCAATAGTAAAATTATAGTGATTTTCTAGTGACATTGTCAATAGTGATACTGACTAGGTGTATTGAGAAGGTAGTTTTTTACGACCATATGGAGATATTTGAACCAAAGAATCACTATTAGATTTTAGTGACCCTCGTCTACACGTATATATTTAATATTATTGCACAGCATAATAAAAAAGAAAAACAAACTATTGACGCGTTCATTGACAATATCAGCAGATATGCACTAGAACTGTTGTCTCTAACGTATGTATATCTACTCGCGCAAAAAAGGAAAGTTGTCGACATTTTTACTAGTGCAATTGCCGCTGGAGAAAGAGTATTGACATAGAGACATATGGTTCTAGGTTGACTAGAGGGTACCGACTACAACCAGTCAAACAGAGAATATTTATATGTGTGTATTTGAAAATAATTATTTTCACGACAACATAACCACGACTATAGCTGTCACAAAATTAGGTTGTTGTCAACACTAATTTTTTTGCTGTAATCTAGGGATGCCAAGCGGGGAATCCCGAATTCCGGGATTTGGCAAATCCCTGAATTTTGTTAAAAATTTTTATGTAAAAAAATTTTTATAAATTAAAATTTTCGCTGTTTTTATTGTACTTTTTTTTTAATATTTAAAAGTCCCATACAATTTTATATGTGCAGTTTTAACAATTTAATGACTATTCCTGACAAATTCCTTATAAATTAATAACAAGAGCAAAATAAATTAACTACTTTCTTACGGTTATTTTCATAAAGGTTGCTACAATAGACAACTAAGAATTATTTTGAAAACAAAAAGATACATATCGCACTTTATCAACAAGAGGGTATTAACTCAAAATTTTAAAATTTTCAGTAGAGACATTGCCACTATAGCCTGGTGGATGTGTGTTAGTCTGTTAGAATGGAGGTACCATGTTCAAATCCTGCAGCGTAAGTCAAGATATTAAAAGAAATAAATAAGATCAGTAAGTTAAAATAAATATAAAAAAATAAAATTAATTTTTTACTTTTTCTGCGGCCTTTTTGGGATATCGAAATTATTTCGATACCCTCTCACTTTTGAGATTGCTAGCGAAACTTCGAGATCGAATGTTTTTTGGGACAAAACTGAGCGACAGATGAACTTTTCGATGCATTTTTGAGTGTCACTCTCGATAAAAACTATCGAGAGTGACACGATACGATAACCATAATTGTTCGAGACATATTCGAAATCGATATCAATAGCGAAAGTCTTGGTCAACTGGGTCATTATTCGCCACCGTATACAATAATGGAAATTTTGTGGGTGTGTGTGGATGCTTGAAAACATGCTGTATTTGTATGTGTAAATAAAATAGCCCTGTATATACGCTTATATAGGCGATTAATAGTCAGAGTATTTTTATAATTGTGCGTCTGATGGTAGCTCACACAGTCTATAAATTTTAGTTGGTGTGCTGCGTAATTTCAAAAATGTGTGTAAACATAGTTGTTGTATGTTTATAGTTACACGTATTCGGCTTAAAATTAATGCGTGTGTTTCCATTTTGCATGGTTTTATTTTTAGCTGCATGCATTCATAATTGTTTGACGGTCAATACTTAAAGAGTACTTAAAGGTATACTATATATATATATATATATGTATATGTTTTTGGGAATCGTAAAATCATTGCCGATTCCGAGTTTCTCAAAAAAAAGTTTGTTGGATTGATTTTTGTCACACGGTTCAATATGTATCACTATAACATTAATATGTAAATATTTAAATGTACTAATTTATGTACTAATTTGAATGTTTATTTAACTGCTCACATTTGTCTCTCAACTGTAAATTTTCTAAACCGAATTGAAACCAAAATAAAGGTGCATATTTATAACCGTTTATCTATAACTACGATTACAAATAAATAGTTATAATAATTGCGTTACTATGCCACTAGATATTTAGAAACTGTACCCCAAGCCTCTTTTGTTCGCATATTTACTCACACATACACACACACATAAACTTAAATACTCAAACACACACCCACCTACTTATTTATTCGTTTACATGTATTTTAAACTTATCCACTGGATTTGTGCTTCTATAATTTATTGAAATAACAAACCCCGCTGTTTTCAATCAACTATTTCGAACCAGAAATCGGTTGTCATAGTAACAACCACGTTATGTGGCTGAAAGAGCTACGGGTTGCCTTAAAACCCAAACACACACACAAACACACATCTGATTATGGAATGTTAGTAGATATAACAATGATTTTAAGGTAAACGCTGTAAAAATGTTTAAAGTTTTTATTAGAAACTAATTTTATGAAAACAAACAAACATTTAAATTCATTGTTTTAAATACAAATCCCAAATTGTTTTTTTATACAATTTATTTAACGATTTTGGGAGTTTTTTTTAAGTTTTGTGTCACCATCTAATGATTGTTATAGTTTATACTAAACTGTTTCCATATTTCTGTGACAAAAGGGAAAAGCGCTTAAGACGAGATAAGCTAATTTTAAGTTGATTGCAGCCTAGTAATTATACCCTTCGCCAAAAATGGTATGAATAAATATCGAAGACGAATAAGCGATGTCTGTCCCTCCGTCTGTCCATCCATCCGACCGTCCGTCTGTCTGTACATGTAATCGGGTTTCCAAAGCTCCAAAAAATGCTAAAGACTTCAGTCTTGGACTGGTGTATCAGAAATGGTTCTAAAAAATTGAAAATCAGCAAAATCAAAAATATATACGGTTTCAGAGCTGGAAGTTTTAAAATTTTGTTTGCCATATAAAAGTTAAGATCTGAAACTAATTCTTGTATTTTTGTTATTTAAAACTATTTTATGTTTCAGTTCCTAATTATAACGGCCGTTTACACAATGTACAATTAAAAACTAACATGGACTTTAACGGCAATTTTTGTATAAAGAACTGTAAGTTAAAGTTCACGTTAACTCTTAATCATACATTGTGAAAAGGGACGTTAATTAGTATTAAAAATCAAAATAAATCAAAAACACAATTCCAGGGTTGGAAAATTAATTTTTTTTATATAACACTAAGAAGAAATTTATTACTTGACATATTGTCAGAAGTGTACATACAATAATTGAAATTTATTTGCTGGTGATCAAGCATATCTATATACCTACATACGTATATCATTGGCGCTTCAACCAAATCATCAGTAGACTTCAACCACAAATTTTGAAGAGTCACAAACCTCTTATCTTATGCTTAAACTTCTAAAAACTATTTGAGAATTCACAAATAATAATATTGACCACCAGCAAATAAATTTCAATTATATAACACTAACCTACTAAAACAATTTTTTTTTCTCTATAAATTCAGCATATTTTATATTTAGAGAGAAATATTTTGCTTAAAGAAATCAGAAAAACTTAAAAGGATGATTCCAGGGTTTTAAAATTAAATTTTTTTTGTACATAAAAGTAGCCATTCAATTTAATTTTTTTCTTTAAAAAAAAAAGTTGATGTTTTAGAAAGAAAAATAAAAAGCACATCTCCAGAGCTGGAAAACTTAAACTTTTTGGCACATAAAAATAACTAAATAAAACTATTTTTTTTCTTTGTTAATTGAATACATATTTACAAAAGTATTAAATTTCAGAAAAATTAAAAAAAAATATATATAGTTCCAGCGTTGGAGACTTTAACTTTTTTTTTTTGTATGTGAAATAAGCAAAATAAATTAACATATTTATATGTATATTACAAAAGTTTTTACTCAATTTTAATATGGAAATCTCATTTAATCATAAAGGGTGGCAAAAAATGCTTATCTGCTTGTTAAGAAAAAGTACATGAAATATATATATAATTAAATTTTAATGGGCGTGACTCCACCTATTTTTTAAATGCAATATTGTGTCTTTATTAGAGCTCAAGGTGTGTGGTAAGTTTCGTAAAAATCGGTTAAGTAGAACCACGTCTAATATAATAATAAATTTTAATGGGCATAGCCCCGTTAATTTTTTTCAACTTTAAAATTGTGAAATTACAAGAAACAAAGTTTTTTGCTAGGTTTTGCAGCAATCAATTAAACTGGGACCAATTGGATTTTAAAATCGGTCTAAAATGTACCGAGTTATGAAGTAACAGTGTCAAAAGAAATATACAGACGGATTGGTAAGCTCCCCCTTTTTTGGGGTCGGTTAACAAAAAACACTTATTTTTATAAATATCTTTAGAACTTTTTCAGAATAAACTAATGTAAAATGTTTGAAAATAATCACAAAGGGCTTATGCCAAACGGTAGCAAAGTACTAGTGTAAATACATTTTTGACGCAACAGATACATTTTTGACAAGCAGCAAATAAGAAGACATGGTATCATAAAAGGTAAAACCACCGCCGTCGCCCAATACATAGATTTCTACGTCTCTTAAATGCAGTTAGACTGTGAAAAATGCATTGTTTATTATAATTTGCGAAATATATATATAATATTATATTATTTTTTGCTACAAGAATATTGTTTTATGTCCTTTTCAAAAATTGTTGGTAGCTGGCGGCTTGTAGTCAAATTTTTTGCTTAGCCGCCGCAGCGATTTTGTCATCAGCTTCTTTCTATGCTAAAGCGAATTTTCAAAATTTGACATTGTCGAAAATGATATCATTTGGCATAGCAGAAAAATGAAATTTTTTCCCCACAGGCAAATATTTTTTTACCATAGAACTTTTCTACCGTTTGACACACGCCCAAAGAATCAAAAATAATTTCTGAAAGCAGTCGAATTATTATAGCTATTGCTATTTATGGTGCGATACAGGAGTTAGAAAATGATTTTCGTAACAAAAATATTCGACACTATTACAGTTATAAATTTATTTTTGTTTTGATTTCTTTGTATATACTTAAAAGCAGAGTAAGAAAATAAACGAAACAAATTGTTTGATTTTGTTTTGTTTCGTTCTTTGATGTGAGTAACAACCAGCGTGACCATATTAGCTTATTTAGGGCTAAATTTAGCTTATTTTTTGGGATTTAGCTGCAAAATTTCTATTTAGCTCTTAGCTTATTTTTTAGCT
Source organism: Tachina grossa (assembly GCA_949987645.1). Classification (NCBI taxonomy): domain Eukaryota; kingdom Metazoa; phylum Arthropoda; class Insecta; order Diptera; family Tachinidae; genus Tachina; species Tachina grossa. Next base: position 59,034,953 of record OX465274.1, read on the forward strand.
TTTTTCAAAAACTCATTTAGCTTTTTCAGCCGTTTTTTTAAATCTAAATTGCATGTTCTCAAAAAATATGTTAAAGACATAAAAAAGTTATAATAACAAAATTTAAAAATTTTAAAAACCCCAACGTACTGACCAAACGGCTGTACCAGATTTTCGTCAAGTATAGACAAGATCAAGTCACTTTTCAAACGACAGAAACAAAATTAAAATAGGTCTAGCCGTTTTGGGAGCTACAGCGTCAACGACACACAGATTCAGCTAAATATATCTAGAAAAGATGTGATATTTTCTAAACGGATTGGACCGATTTCCTTCAAATATAGCTAAGAACAACTCTTGATCAAGTCAGCTTTCAAACTAAATCAAAATCGATCCAGCCATTTGGTATGTATGTGGACATACAGATACACAGACACACACTACAAAATTACAATAACCCTTTTTTGGTCGGGTGTTAAAAATGATAATTTGTTAACATTTAAAAATATAAAATTTTTTTCATTGGAAAATGACTTAAAAAATACAAAATATAAATTGCTTATTTATAAGAGAAATTGAAAATTTATATATAGAGGACTTTTATTGCAATTTTGGAGTTGCAATGGCAAAAGATAAATAATTAATATTACTCATAAGACTTTTAAAGAGTTCCTTTGACTTGAGTTGAACGTGCATTCAGCGGCATGAATTTACTTAAAACAAAAATTAGAAATAGATTTAAAAAAGGTTTCGTATTTTAGTGTAAATTCTTTTACACTTTTGAAGACTGGTTAAGCTTATTTTGGCAAGTTTTTCTTTGGTTTTTCCTTAAACTCAAATATAATAATGAATAAATAACTTAATAAAAAATTATTCAATATTTTTTTTTCAAATAATAGAAAAATATGTTTGTGTATTAACGTTATTTTAGTAATAAGAAACTATTTCAAATTGATCAAAGAAGTCGAAAAAAGTTTAGCTTTATTTTCTGGCTTCAAATTTAAATTTTTAGCTTATTTTAGCTCTTTTTCAAACGTGATTTAGCTTAATGTTATTTTAAAATCTGGTCACACTGGTAACAACAAAAGCAAACCAAAAACATTGAGAACGATTGTTCAGTTTGTTTTTGTATTGTTTTTGCCATTAGCACAAAACAGAGAACACAGCCGATCGGCTGTAAGCCGGCTAACAGTTGCCACCTGCAACAAACAATATATTAATTTAATCGTGTGCCGATAGAAAAGATTAATGGGAAATAAATGGAAACGTTTTGAAATATTTGCGGCGAATTTGACATCATCATATAATATAATTTTATTGTTTAAGACGAGTTTTCTAAGAACTAAACACAACCGTTTACATTATATTTGAGATGTTTAAGGTTGACGTTTTGTCAATAAATTATTGTGTTTGTAAGAAATTTCGAACAATTATGTTTTTTATTTGCTTTATTATTTTTAAACAAAAATGTTTTTGTAAATAATATAATATTTTTTAAACAATTATTGTGTTTCAAATAATTTTTTTAACGTCCCGCCATTTAATAACAACACAAATTTGCCAGAGTTATCAAAAACGCACTGAACATACCACATTTACGTGTTAATCGATGAGTTTATTTTTAAGACTTTTTATTTGAGATGCTAAACAAAACAAGTCAATGTATGGTGAAATATCTAAAAATTATTGTGTTTACGCTCTTAAAGACGAATAGGATGTTAAACACATATGTAAGTGTGAACATAGTATTATGCAGCTAACGTCCCTTTTCACAATGTCTGATTAATAGTTAACGTGAACTTTAACTGACAGTTCTTCATACAAAACTTGCCGTTAAAGTCCCTGTTAACTTTTAATTGTACATTGTGAAAAGGGCTGTAAGTAGCAATTGAGGGTGGTGTTGGCTGAAGTAGTTAGCACATTGACTACAAAACTGAAGATCCTGCGTTCAATCCCTGTATCCGACAATCATTAAAATAACAACACCACGCATTTTTCTGATGTGCATTAGAGTCCCTTTGCATCAGTTGTTGTAGGAAAGTTCAAGTGATGAAGGCATAGTCACTGGTCACTGAACTATACCGACTTCAACAGATGCTAATCCTAATGTAACATCAGAGCGTCCTCCTTCGTCGGTATTGTGTAGCAAAAATCATCGACGAAGTAAAATAACCAATAAAATGGCTACTAAACACAGCTTCAAAATTTAATACGCCTCATTTAACACCAGAAGGCGCTGCAACACTGCATTATTAAAAAAAGCGTGCAAAAGCAGAGTTGTAAAAGAATGAAGCTTTCTTCTATCTCTTCCTTCACCACCTATCTTCTATCACTATCCCTTTCCTAAAGAAGGTAACACCTAGTAATAGTAGTAGGCATCAGTTGCCTGAGTGTTACTTCTCTTTAAAAAAAAAAAAAAAAAAAAAAAAAAAAAAAAAAATGCTATAACCGGGTGTCCTAAGACACCTCTCTTTTTTTATTGCTTTTGATTTTTTTTTTTTTTTTTTTTTTTTTTTTAAATTAGTTTATCGTAATTTCCAGATAACTGTTTGATTATTACTAATGGTAATCAATTAGTCATCAGAAATTCTTTAAAAGGGAATTATATACATAATCAGTACAATTATTTTTAAAATGTATTCTAATTGATTCGTAATCGAATTTAACAGCTCTGATATACTCCATACGTACTTCGGTGAAGATACCCTTCACGCTACTATATTCGGCACAGCACTCTTACTTGTTTTTATATTTGAAAATACTACTGGGCAAAATCTCAATTGTTTTGTGCGATTTTTTCAGAAAATTATAGCGCAAATTTTAAATTTTCTGACAATTTACGCTAAAAAAAGTTTAAAAAATCTTCATAAGGTAAAGATAAATACAATAATAGTTTTATTTCTTTATCCCCATATACATATAAATACATTCTTGTATCGTCGCGTTGTTATTGGTTTGCCGCACAGTATATTAAGAATATATTATTACTGCGGCAAACCAGTAACCCCATCCGATGATATATATACAGATACATACATATATGTACATGTTGTGTATTATATCTGAATATTTTGTAAATATGGTGCCCAGTGAAAACATTTTTAAAGAAGAATCTACTGGAAACGAATAGGCAGATAACATTTTTGAGTACGCGGTTTTAGTCAGAAATTTGTGTGTGATTTATAAGGACAAATCTCCAAATATGGTCCTTTTTGATGCCAGCATCTAAAAATATGCTGGGACACTCACGTAACGTAATATTAATGGCAAATACAATTTCGAATGGTTCACCGAAATACAAATCCCTCTTTGCCGCAAAACAGTTAATGAATCTATGCCAGTGTTTATTTAAGTATTACTCTTATTGTACTCGTAAATGAAAAGTGAGTTAAAATTTGTTTCATTATGTTGAATGTCTATTGGGGGCTTATTTCATATTTTAAATTGGCTTTTATTTCATATGAAATACTTAAGTCTCTAAAAATTAGGGTATTATTTCATTTCTGTTTGGGGAGTTATTTTATTTATTTGGGGAACTATTTCATATATAAAATCGGGGACTTATTTCGTGGGGACTTATTTCATGCCGACCAAGAATACACTATATCAGTTAATAAAATTCAATTCATATTCAAAATTTGTAATTATAATACTCAGGTGGTAGTTAACCAACCTTTCTACTAAAAAAAATTAGCTATATCAAGTCAAATACTCAGCTACTCACTAGTATGCACTTAGACATAAGAAGAATTCCTTAACTTGTGAAATTAAGTGGAACCGTGCGCGACTTTAACTTTAGCTTTTAAATGCTAGGTTACTTTTGTGGTACAAAGAATTTCACTTAAATATAATTTTACCTTACAAAGGGGCATGCATTTGTTATAAATTCATACGAGTACATAGAAATTTGCAAACTTTATGTATACGTACTCGTACATACGTATATTAAGTGCAAATAAATAATTTCCTCTCTTTTGTGGCTATGGCAATAAAAATATTAAGTGAAAGGACGAAAGTAGGAAGTATGCAAAAATTGCATACATAAATAAAATGTCAAAGTTCAAAAGGTAACACAGCATTTTTTTTTTGCTTTATATGAATCACAAACAACCTAACAAATATATTCAATTCAACTGAATACAATTCTGTGGCAATAAGGAAAAAGTGCTTAAGTTATATTTTACCGTTTTGGAGGAAAGCACTTTTAAGCGTTCAAGTCGATTTTCAGAAATTTTTTGTTGCAACGTTAAATTTGGAAATTCTCTGTTAAGCTTTATTTTTTAAGCAAACATCGTTCTACACACTATAAATAATACATTTATGCTGAAATATACATAACATAACATAAATTAAGCTAGTATTCCAAATGAGATTAGAAGTCTAATAAATATAAGTCGCAAGTCATAGTGCTATAACTTCCTGAAAAACCACACAAATTACTTGAGATTTTGACTAGAGGTACTTTCGAATATGCAGATTACGGAGGTACCATTAACTCAAAATCAGCTTAACTCGACTTAAGCACTTTTTCCTTTTTGCCACAGAATTTTTTATTAAAGTGGCAATACACATACAGTGTGATATATAACTTTATATATAACTGCTGAAGGTTTCAATAAAATCATCAGTTATTGGAGGAAATCGAAATCAAGACACAGATCGATAGCTGGATAGCTGGAGGTGTAACAGTGAGTAATTTTAAATTCACGCTCATATGAATGCAAAGAAGACTCACGCACAAAAGGTGGGTACTCACGGAAGCAATTTTTATTTATATACCCATGTACATATATACATTAGAGTAACATTAGAATGTATAAAAAATGTAAACTTTGGATTTTCGTAAAAACAAAGGCAAATTACTGTAAGACTTACGGTTCAGTTAGCTGACTGTAATATAATTTAACTGCAACAGTAGGAAACACCTGATCGATATTGTTATGTAAAAAGTAATGCAAATAATTATAGATATGTAATGTAACGTAACCTACTTTTCATATAAAAAAATCGATCAGCTATTTCCTACGTTGCAGTTACATTACATTACAGTCAACTGACTGAGGCTTGACAGCATTTTTCACCCATTCTATTTAAATATCAATTTATAATTAAAAGTCTTTTATTTATTGAAAAAAAAATATATGAAAAACAACTTCTAAATATGAATTGATGTTTAAATAGAATTGGTGAAATATGCTCTCGATCTAAATCGGACTACTGCAGCCCGCGGCCTATTAAGATCAAAAATCAAATATTGCAAAATTCGCCCATTGACAAACAATTCGTTAGAAATGCTGCTAATGTTGCACTGATTCTTCGGAAAATCGGCGAGAGTGTTTTTTGGAATATATTCAAAAATTTTTGTTGGACTGTTGACTGTAGGTCAATCAATCACATTTTTTCAAAAATATATCAAAATAAATCATTGCAAAAATACTTAATGAATGAAAATATTACGCTTTTTACACATATTTTTTAATTACAAAATATATATTTAAAAAGGGCGATTTTTAGCCACACTGTGTTTGGCAACTCAGAAAATTAACAACGCTTGCAAATTATCAAATTTTATTGTCAAAATTCATGCTCGGTTAAGAAAGTATATCCGTGCACTTCTTTCATTTTATGCTCAGTTTGGGCGACCTTCTGATGCGTCTGGTTAGAATCTTGTGACAAAATTTCGCACCAAAATTACATTATTGAACATTAAAACACAAACACGCACACGTAAAGTGCGGACAGAGGAAAATATCGTAACGGTATGCGAAAGTGTTGTTGATGACCGTGAATTATCGATTTGGCGCCATTCGCAGCAATTGGGCCTCGGTTACTTTTTTTGCGCAAAATGGAAAAGGTGGAGTAGGCTGACACGTGGTTTTAGCAAGACGGTGCCACATGCCACACATCACACGAAACAATGGTGAATACTTTATTTCAAATTTGGCGCCGGTCAATTGGCTGTCTAGATGTGCTATTTAACGCTTTTAGACTATTTTTTGTGGGACTATGTTGAAACTATGTCTATAGGAATAAGTCCGCAACGTGACGACAATATTGAAGAATTTGTTCGTGAGATACCGGCCGATATGATGAAGAAATTAAGCCAAAATTGCACCCAACGTATGAACCATTTCAGACATATCCGCGTTAAAAATTTACATGAAATCATTTCAAAACATTGAATTATATAGATCGTTTTACCGACTCAAAAAAAGATTTCATAGGTTTCTCTAAATCTTATGTGTTTTTTTAATCCTAAAGATCTTAAAAAATCACTTCGTATATACCAAAAAAAAAAGGTTACAATTTTTCACGTCTGGAGCTGTTCTATAATTTTGAAATTTTTTAAACATAACTCTTTCCTTCTAAAAGATAAAATATATTTGATTTATAAAGAAAAAGAAAAAATTAATTTAACCTAGTTACTTTTATATAAAAAAGATTAAATTTTCCAACCCTGGAATCATCCTATCAAATTTTTGTGTTTTGTTATACTAATCTATTTATCTTAAAAATATAAAATATTTATAGAGAACATTAAAAATTTATTTTAGTTTGTTACTTGTATATACCTAAAAAAAATAAATTTTCCTACCCCGGAATATTTTTTTTTATTTTTTTTAATAGCAATGTAGTTCTTACTTAAATATAAAATGTGTTTATTTAAAAAAAAAATAGTTTCAGCTAGTTACTTTTACATAGCGAAACAAAGTTGAAATTTCTTAGCTCTGAAACCGCCTTTACGATTTTGCTGATTTTCAATAACAATCTATTTCGGACAATTTCTGATACAAGAAGTCTCTAGCTTCTCTGGGAGCTTCGGAAAACCGATTTCACGCACAGACAGACGGACATCGCTTATTCGTCTTCCTTATTCTGAGCTATATGGTTTGAATTCTTTGTAACCTTTATAAGTAATTATTATTCTTTCTTTTTTTCAGCATTTTATGAAGAAGACTTGGGGAATTAATTGTGAATCATTACACGATCGAACAACTTAAAAAAATAATTGAATTTTATTTTCCAAACCAACAGTCTATTGTGACACACCGTGCATATCGTCTAATTTTAATATGCTCATTGCACCCACAGCGCCAGCAATAAACCATTTGATTGGAAATTTTAGTCAACATGGGTCTGTAAGAACCCTTACTGGTGCCGCAAGAACACCTACCGTGTACACTGGTCAAAATAGCGAACGTGTAAGGGGGAGCGTGCAGCATAACTAGTCCATCAACATCAACAAGGAGGCGTTCGACATCAACAAGCAAAACTGCAGGTTTTGGGCTACGGAAAATCCAAGATTAGTTCATCAGCGACAATCACACCCACTTAAGTGTACTGTTTAGTATTGTGTATCCTCCGAAAGGATAACTGGCCCAAATTTTTTTGAAAATGAAAGTGGTGTATCAATCTCTGTCAGCGGTGGTGCATATCGGACGATGTTGGAAAACCTATGGAAAACCATCCAAACTTGTAGTTTCAACAAGATGGAGCCACAGCACATAATGCAGTTGCCTCAATGGCTTTGTTAAGGGACATATTCGTCGAAGGCATTATTTCGCGCACAAGCAATTTTAACTGGCCTCCACGTTCACCAGATTTCTTGTGAGTGTACATTAAAAAACCAAGAACCATACTCCAACTAAAAACCAACATTCGAAATGAAATTATGGCCATTACACCCGAAGTTTTGCGAAAAGTTATGGAAAATATGCTAAAAAGAGTACGTATGTGGGAAGCAAAAAAAAAATGGACATCACTTACAGGATATCATTTTTCAAAGAAAATTGCAAAAAATTCCCCAGTAATATACTGTATTTAAAAAAAGCAATGTGAGTCCGATCACAGAGGAGATGTGTAAACATCTAGTAATGAAATTGTTTTTTTTTAAGTTGGAAGTACTTATGCTTTTAGTATATATTTTTTAAATTAATTGATTAAAAGTATCAAAACTTTCAATATTGTAAATACATAGGAATTTGTTGGTTTTTGTTTCTTTTATTAAACTTATTTGGTTAGTAAATGGGCACACTGCAGTATATGTATATGTATATGCATTAAAAATTACAGTAAGCAGTAAATTTACTGATTACTGAAAAAATTCAGTAAATTTTGACTGATAATGAAATTCACGTTGCATTACCAGTAAAATCGCATAATAAAATTGTAGCAAGTGGCCAAGTTTTTTTCATTCGAATTTTGAAACTTTTGTATGAAAAAAATTTAGCCACTTGGTAGAATTTCATTATGAATACGGGCATAACTGATTACTGAAAATTCAATGCACCTCATCATATAATAAATCATTCAGGCACTTTATGAAAATTGTAGAAAAAAATTTTAGTAATCAGTAAAAATTTACTGGTTATTATTTTTACTGAAATTTTAGTGGTACTGCAGTGCTCATCTATCGTAAATGTCTTTACTTTTACTTTTTAATTTTTAATTCCTGTTGTTCAGCGTTTAGTTGTTGCTGTTCTTGTTGTTGTGTACGCATTGCCATTTAAATAAATTCAGTAAAGTGCGACTTTGACTCGCGCACATTCGGTTTTGAGCATTTTTTTGATTTAGCTTTCTTCCTTTTTTAAGTTTTTTTCAGTTTAAACAATTTTTTCAGTTTTGACGCTTTTTTCTCGTTTTGGCGTTTTTTTTCTCTTTTAGGGGTTTTTTTCATATTCGCAATTTTTTTCATTTTGGCTTTTGTTTTCTTTTTGCCGATTTTTTTTTTGTTTTTGGGGCTTTTTTAATTTTGGCGATTTTTGTCTATTTTTGCTGTTTTTTATTTAGGCGATTTTTTCATTTTGGCGATTTTTTGTTTACGGGTTTTTTTAAATTTTGGCGATTTTTTTGTATTTTGCTGATTTTTTTTTCATTTTGGCGATTTTTTCTGTGTTTGGGTTTTTTTCATTTTGGCGCTTTTTTTCATTTTGGCGATTTTCTTGGTTTTTCGCGATTTATTTCAGTCCTAAAAATTTTTTTGGTGCTTTTTTCGTTTTGGCGATTTTTTAGATATGGCGATTTTATAATTTTTAGATTTTTTAGTTTTACCGTTTTGAAAATTTCAAGAGTTTTGCTCTTACGGTTTCCAAGACACAGCAAGTTGTCAAAATTACAAAGTCAAAATTGCATTAACTGCTGGAAGACCCTTTGGTTTAAATTTTTTCAAATTTTAGTGTTAATTGTTGTTGTCTGTATAAAAATACACTAACTTTACAAATTTCAAGTGAATATATTATGTACATACAATTGTATGTATATTACATGGGATTTTAACATTTTTCGTTGCTCGTTTTGGAACACCCTTTAATTTTTAACTCTCATGTATTTCTTGATGTAGCGGCCAAATGTGTACACACTGTGTTTAAATTTCAGGTCCGTAGCTCTTACGGTTCTCGAGAAAATACCCTGTGACGGACGGACGGACAGACGGACAGCGTAGCGAAAACAATAGGGTTCATTTTTACGTTTGGTGTACGGAACCCTAATAAAGCAATTATGTATCAAGTTAAATAAAACAAACAAAAACCAGCAAATTCTTATGTATTTACTAGTGTTGTCATTCGAACAAGAATTGTTCGAATATTCGAACAACTTTTTATAATTTTTATTCGAACGAACAAAAATATTCAATTTAGAATAAAAAATTATTCGAATCATTTTTGTCGAATATTCGAATATGCGAACAATTTCCTTAACTACTTTATATAAAAAGTATTTTACATTCCATTACTTTTTAATTTGTTAACAATATGATAATCAAATTACTCCAAATTATAAATACTTGTGTAAGCTTGTTTGTATGTACATATATAAACATACATATGTTCGCTAAACTTATCTTTTTTCTTTCTGGGAAAAGGTAATGCTTCTTTCATGGAATTAGAAGGTGTCTTATAGTTTCTGATAAAGAGATTAGAAAAAAACTGATTTTCTCTAATCAAAAGCGTTAAAAATCGAATTATTGAACGACGTAAAAAAAGCATTAAATACCAACTTTATATCTGTTTGTGTTTACGAGTCCACCTATAGACCAAACGGCTGGACTGATTCTGATTTAGTTATTTCTGTTTGAAAGGTGACTTGATCGAAAGTGTTCTTAGCTATGTATGAAGAAAATCGGTCCAGCCGCTTAGAAGGTATCACATGGTTTTTAGATATATATATTCTGTTAGATCTGCGTTTCTTTGACGCCTTAGCTCCCGAACTGCTTGACCGATTTTAATTTGCTTTGTTTTCGTTTATACTTGAAGAAAATCGGTTTAGTCGATTGGAAGTTATCTTAAATTTTCTATATATTAATTTACTCTCTTCTTTTTTGCGATTCTGCTACTTCAATAGTATTAGTGGAACACAGAGTTCTTAACTTATACTACAGCGTCAACTGCGGCAAAGGTTCTTAAAATTTTTAAGTTTTGTTATTAATATTTCTAAATCTGTTATTGAAATCATATGTTTTTCTTGTGTAATGAATAATTTTTCGTTTGTTAATAAAGAAAAAAAAATTAAACTAATACACATACGTGTCGTTTTTTGCAAACTTTTTAAGATTATTCGGATATATTTTTTTATTCTTTGTTCGTTAGAATATTCGAACAAAAGTTCAAAATTATTCGTCTGTTCGAACAAGAAAAAAATCATGAAATTTTATTCGAACAAATATAAAAGACGAATAATTAACAACACTAGTATTTACAATATTTTAAATAAGTTTGTATTGCTTCTTTCAAACACTAATACACTCATATATAGCTCATACCGATTTGATAACGCGGTGTGCATCTTACTCAAAATTTGTGATTGTATTGTGAAAAAGATTTTTACCCCCTACCGTATAGATGTTTACACATCAAAAAAAATTATAATAATCGCTTAAATAAAAAAAACATAAACCATTTACACCATATAGCTCATTCTGCGCCACCCTGTAGTATCTGAAGCGATAAGTGTAATTGTTGTCGATGTGTTTATAGAAACACGTTTATACAGGGTGGGCCAAAAGAAACCAAGGGGTGTAAAAGTTTAATAACTTTTTTGTTTATTAATTTTTTTTTATTTTTTCTTTCAGATTATATAATATGCAAAATGGAAATTTTTTTACACTAAGTATGAAAAATGATGTCTCTTAAATGACCACCGTTTTCAGCTTCGCACTGATGGGCTCTTTTTAGATCATTTTCCATAACATCTTTCAAAACTTGTGGCTGTAGCGTTCGAATTTCTGCAACAATGTTTGCCTTGAGTTCAAGGATTGTCTCTGGCTTGTTCACATACACTCGCTACTTCAAAAAAACCCAAAGAAAATAGTCGGGTGCTGTCAAATCTGGCGATCGCGCTGGCCAAATAATTTCCGAATTTCGAGAAATTATTCGCTCTCCAAAAATTTTACTTAAAAGTGCCATTGTGTCTCGGGCAGTATGGGCAGTGGCTCCGTCCTGCTGAAACCACATACCAGGTCTGTTTTCAAGAGCAGGACGTAAAAAATTTTCTATCATAAACCGATATCGCACTCCATTTACGGTTACAGCACTTCCATCTTCATTCTCGAAGAAGTAGGGCCCAATGACATTTTCAGATGTGATCCCACACCATACTGTACACCTGATGGGGTGCAATTGGCATTGATGAATGGCTCTTGGATTTTGAGAACCCCAGAACCTACAGTTCTGCTTATTAACAAAGCCATTCAAATGAAAATGAGCTTCATCACTCATAATCAAATTTTCATAATAATTGATCTCTGGTTTAAATAATAAAATTCTATTGTTCTGGTTCTCTGTTCAGTTGTGAACCTCTCCATTATAAATTCTCCAAGTGTTGTCTATATAATCTGAAAGAAAAAATAAAAAAAATTAATAAACAAAAAAGTTATTAAACGTTTACACCCCTTGGTTTCTTTTGGCCCACCCTGTATAAGGAATGTGCTTGCGTTACATTATATTATAATTATGTTACGCTGTGTAATTGAAGAGAGTGACAGTTTTACGTGCCGAAATACTTTCATGGCATGCTATAAATTGTTTCCCTTTATTACTAATCGGCCGTATGCTTTTAAAGAATGCAGTACACGGTATGTAAAAAACTACATGCGCACGCGGCTATGACGTAATTTTGATGTCATCATTGGCTACATGCCGTGTACTAGTAACATATGTAAATGTAGATAAACACATGCTTACACATATGATAAACTGCCTCTGGAAATGTATCCGCTTCGGCTAAACGTATCACATTTGGATTTTGGAACAAAAGTAATATCCAAATTTTAAAGCATGTACTTTTTAAAAAAAAAAATGTAAGAATAATTCTGATAATTTTTGTGAAGTTATAAACACATGCGCATGTAGCTTTTTACATACCGTATGCTATAGGCTTAAGGAACTCTTCTTTAATCGTTTAACAAAGTTAGGTATGTGTTGTCAATGACACCATTAGCGTAAAATTTGTTATATTAGAACAATTATTTTTTTAAAGGTATGAGAATTTTACTAAATAAAAAAGCCAAGTTTGCATACATCTGTTGTTCGTGTGTAATGACAGTTATTTGCTACTCTAAACAAAAACGAAAAACGTTTAGAAAAATTAATTAAATGTGTTAGTATATTATAGTATAGTTAGTATGTAACTATGAATACATAAGGATAGATACATACATATCGTCACCTTAAATGCAAAATAACGTATTGTAACGTGACATTACAATTACCCTTACCTAACACTTACATTTACATTTACTTGTATAACTTACATATAAACCAGCTACTAATACCCCCACCGAACATACATACACTGTTGCCATAATTGACGATTTCTCTGCATTTTGACGATTTTCACCTCTCAAAATACACTAGTGACGATTTTAGGTCCAGAAATGACGATTTTTCTAAATTTAACTTTTTTTAGTATTGCATTTTAGAGTTGGTTTTTTGTTATGATATGATTTTTTTGTGTTCAAAATGTAACCCCCTGTTTGTGTAAAGCAGCCCATACACGATTCAATTCAATTTTCAATTGAGTCGGTTGTTGTCCAAATCAAAGCGTGTATGGCTTTGTCAATTGATTAGTTTGGCAGTTGTCGAGTTGGTTGAAGAAAAATCAAAAGATTTTGATAAGTAAGTTTGGTAAGTTTTCTTTTATAAAGATGAAATAAGGTGTAACTCGCCGACTTTTCAATTGCTGAATCAATTTGTCCATTGGCTTAAACGAGTAGTTGCAACTTATCATCAGCAATAGCCACTTTCCTCCGAAAACAAGTATTTTTTTTATGGTAAAAACTCGGATATTTTTCGATCATTTGCTTTTGGGAATTGGCCACGGGTTTGCCTGTTTTAGTTTTCTAAAATCATACGATTTCAAGTCGATCGGTTTACAGAACAGCCTTTTAAAAATATGTACTTTAATTAAATTTGGCTTTCACAATAGATATCGAAAATACAGTTAGAATTATCAAGTATGAGTGTGCAATTGTACTCGTATATTTAAAAACCTTAAGGCCCAACTATAATATGAATAAGTTGGCTTAAGCTAATGTCAGAATTGAACGAAAAGTCTGTCAAATGTTTAAACAATTCAGATGTGACTTTTAGCTGGCCACAATGTACTTACATGCACTTAAGTATTCTTTAGCCACAGCTGCACATCTAGGTATTGTCAATAATTTTGTATTAATTTTGTTTCTTCTCATAACTCATAAATGAATGCAATTCAATCAAACTAATCTATTAAAAATTCACATATAAATATATCCGTCACCTTATTACTTGTTTTATTTGTTTTGGCTACTAAAAAGTACAACAGTGAATATACATAAGTAAATACATGTGTATGTGTGTATATGTGTATTGCAAAACAAACAATGAAAATAAAAGTTTTGCTTTATTTTCTGAGTTTAAAATAAGAAGCAATAAAAAAATATTTAAAATCAATGAATATTTTCTGCTGCTGCTTGTTTGAGTTTAAAAAATGCACAAACAGTTGTTTCCTTACGGAATGTGCGTTCAGTTTGGCACTTTACTTAAGCAAATGACATTTGACGAAACTTGACGAAAAGTTTGTTAAGTACATTATAGTTTCCCACATGCGTTTTATATGTAACCGCACAGTTGCTTAAGCTAGCTTATTCATATTATAGTTGGGCCTTTACACAAATGAAAAGATTCATACCAAGGTGTATGCTTTTATATTAAGTTTGACACATAGGAAATACAATCTTGTTTAATGTGGTAGAATCTATAAGAAAGTTGACTTTGAACAGAAAGGGGCAAAAAGGGGCACAAAATAATGCAAATGATACTAAAAGTGAATTTAAAAGTAAGGGACATAAAAAGTGGCAAAGCAGATGAAAAGGGGGCAAAATGCGACTTTAGTCGCACAACGGCAACGCTGAATTGGAGTACGATTCTTTCCTTGTAACTTATGCACGCATAGTAGTATGTGTAAACCGTAGTTAGCCGAACAATATCCGAAGAATTATATTGTTCATAATATAGTTAAAACCGTAGTTAGCCGAACAATATCCATAAAATTATATTGTTCGTAACATATTTAAAGCGTAGTTAGCCGAACAATATCCGAATAATTGTATTGCTCTTAATATATTTAAGCCGTACTTTACCGGGTCAATACCGAAGGATTATATCATTACAGGCATCTCTAAACCGTAATTAAACAACCAGCTTACGAAGTGCACATTATCACCCTTCGTTAAGAGTTGTATTCCGAATAACAACTTACCGGCTAAGAAGCGATGTATTCATTTCGTCGGGTACAAAGCGTGCGCGTCTTAGGGTACAGAAACCTAAGTACTAGGGTGATCGATTATTCGACTTTTTCCAGAAACCGGTTTTCGAATAGTTCGAATATTTGAAATTATGAAAAACCTGGTTTCGGTTTTTACAATTCAGGAAAAACCGGTCAACCGGTTTTTTTAAGTAAGAAAATTATACAAAAGTTTTGATTTTAAATTGCTTTATAAAAAAAGGGTTAACAGTTCATGTAAATACTATGAAACAATACAAAAATTAAAGGTAAAACATAAAAATTAACTTCATATATTTATGTATAGTACATAAATATTTATATATAATATACAGTTGAGGAATAAACTCTACATACAACCATAATTTTTTTGGGTTTGTGGAAACTTGGAAAGAAATTCAAAAAATTAAATATGCCAATATTTAGGTTGCTAATAAATATGTTTATAAAAAAATAAAAAAATAATTATAACACCTACAGTAGCAAAAATATGAATAATACATAGGAGAAAAGTCTACATATAGGCATAAAATACATGAAAAAATACGTGCAAAATGTTTGATGTCGTCAACTTGTTTGAAAATTCTGTGATTTCCGGTACCAAGCCGTCAACAAAATGGCATCTAAATTTGCTATTTTTTGTATAAACATATGCATATATTAGCAACCTAAATATTGGCATAAAAATTAATTTTTGAATTTCTTCCCAAGTTTCCTCAAACCATAAAAATTATGGTTGTATGTAGAGTTTATTCCTTAATGGTATATACATGTGAATGTATGGACAAGGTGCATATCTACCTCTATATAAAATATGAAGCAAAATGGCAACAAACCTAAAAAACACTTTTTGCAACTGGATTTTGACATACATTGCATACCATAAGGCCAATTTAATTCGCCTCTGCTATCACGTCATAAAATAATTTCGCTTAAATTTCATGTTTCAGTAAATGTTGCCATGCTTAAAAAAAGCGTAGAGCTTTTACTCTAAAAAATACTTGCGAAAATCAACAAAATATGCAAAATGTACAAATCGAAAATTATTCGACTCAGCCGGTTTTTAAATTGTAAAAAAACCGGACCTTTCGACATTCATAAAATCAACGTTTTAAAAAAACCGACAACCGTATTTTAAAAAACCGGGTTTTAAAACCGGTTGAAAAACCGAGTCGATCACCCTACTAAGTACGCAAGTAGGACAACAGAGTGGTGGACAATTTACAAAGGAAGCAGACCTTTGAAGACCCTGGACAGGCTGAACTTACCTCAGCTGGAAAATAACAGCCTGGCCCACGATATCGACAACGTTCGACTTGTCGCACACTTACATTCAAAACAAAAACAAATTTTAATATTTTGTTGTTGTTTCAAATGTAAGTGTGCGACAAGTCGAACGTTGTCGATATCGTGGGCCAGGCTGTTAAACTGCATTACAGTATCATAAAAATATTTAAAATTGATATTTTTATCATTGATTACGATTCACTACATCATATTATAAATGTGTACAAAATGTCCAAAGTCTTATATAAAAAACACAAAAGTTATAAGCAAAATTCAAAATAACATTTCGAGCTATAACCGCACAAAAAGCTTAAAGCTATGTACAGACAGTTGTCAGATCTTACAATATTGCCAGTAAAATGTGCTAAAAATTTCTTACAACCGTGTGAACTGGCAATTTTTGTCAGACGTCGTTGCCAGAAAAAGCATTGTCAGTTAATTGCAAGACTAGCAGCTGACAACAAATTGTCAGACATCTTACAATCGTGTGAACACATTGTAAAATTATTGGCCAGATATTTGTCAGACATTTTAATATTGTCAGATGTGCGAAGTTCATGCATCTGACAATGGCGTCATTGTAAGATAATTCTTTCTATGGGCAACACTGCACACGCTTGATTTTAAAGAAAAAGTTTATAATAAAATATATGCAGACAAAATCATTGCAATTGCTTCTTTATGGTCCATAATAATTTATACTTTCACTTTTTACATTTAACACAAACACAAACACAAACGATAAATATTTAATGATGGCCAACAAATGGTTTAAGTCTGGCAATGCATAACAACAGATTGAACAATTTGTGCATATGACAACCGTGTGAACTGACAATTTTTCTACTGACGATTTTGTCAGATGAATTTATTGTCATACAACCGTCTAGCAATAAATTGTAAGATTTTCTGACATCCGTGTGAACTGACAAGAAATATTGTGCTGGCAATTTTCGATTGCCAGTACATTGTCAGCACATTGCCAGATCTGACAATATTGTAAGATCTGACAATCGTCTGTACATAGCTTAAGTAACAAAAACAAAATTTTACAGGAGAAGGTTTTTTTTAATTATCTTCGCTCTTATTTAAGTTAATTCATTGAATTTTAGTATTTAGGTGTTAAATATAAGTAACGCATCGAATTTTAACGAAATATTACCATAATAACGGTATTTTTTGTCCCTTAAGCTTTTTTGCTGTCTCCCTGATAACCTAATGTGTATATTTTTGTGTTGGTTAAGCTAAAAAAAAATTTTAAGCAAAATTAAATATCAGTTTTTTTTACCTAAACTTGTCTCCAAATTGCTAAATTATTGTCTTCTTAATCGACGCCATGTAGTGAATCTTCTACAGACTTATTACTTTTCGAATTAAAAAGTTCGCTATTAAATTTGTTGTGTATAGTTTTACCGACGGAAAGTATTTCCAAGTCCGTATACTTTTGTGAAGGCATTTTTAATAAATTGCTACGTACCGGAACAAATTTAAATCATAATAAATTGTTGCAGAGTTATCCAAATAACCATATTTAAGACTTATAGGTGATTTTTTTCAAGTTGGATAACATAGTCTTTAAAACAATGGTAACTCACTTCAATACAATCATATTTCTTTGATTAGGCGTAGAATTGAATTGAATGGGCCTTATCGTGATTGACTTCGACTACAAAAAGTTTGTTCTAGATTAAAAATAATGTATTTATTTTTTTTTTTTTTTTTGTTGGAAGAATTCTAATGACTTGTTCGTGAAGTTACATAATATATACAAGTATGTATGTACGCAAATTTTTTATGCGAAAATATGTTTTCCTCTATCGTCTAAATTTGTGTGTAGTTTTGTTGAGATATACTCAATGGGTCACGAGCTGTAGAATAATTTCCAAATACATAATAAAGCTTATAATAAACTGGTATGTGATGCTTCATTCTTATATTATTAGATGGTACATATTTTGTCCAAACGTAATGAGGCTATATAGTATACAGATCTTACCTTATAAAATTATAAAAATGAATTATAATTATGTATCACTACCTATTTTTTAGCGCAAGCCGTTGAAAAAGTATTTCCAAAAAAAAATTAGTTTCATAACGTTCGCAAATTCCGCAAATTTATGCATCTATTCAGCAGTTCTGCCAAGTTTTACTGCGTATGCGTGATTAACTGTTGCACATGCTTTGCAACTGCTCAACATCTATGCATGGTTGACATTTTTGAACAAACTGCAAACAATTTTAAGTTGGAAAGTAATTTTATTTAAGAAAATTTTGATAACAAAAAATAACAATTTTCTTTTAAATTATTGGAAAGAAAATCAAAGCTGTTATTTCTTGTAAAAAGACAATTGACCGTAAAAGGAAGTCTACTAAAATGAAAAAATACCAAGATTTTGTGTTTCAAAGTTGTTTTCGAATATATCAATCTTATTTTTTATTTTTTTTGTTAAAAGACGAAAAATGTCATTTAAATATCAAAATACATACAT
Organism: Tachina grossa; assembly: GCA_949987645.1. Classification (NCBI taxonomy): domain Eukaryota; kingdom Metazoa; phylum Arthropoda; class Insecta; order Diptera; family Tachinidae; genus Tachina; species Tachina grossa. The sequence continues at coordinate 59,053,465 of OX465274.1, forward strand.
ATGTACATATATTCAACTCATACCTGATTTACATTAAGCATTTTTTCATGAAATTTCATGAATTTTGTTGCACGCAACTTTTTCTATTTGCTAATTGCAGCGCAATGGAAGATAATTTTATATAAAAAAGAGCGTATAATGAATCTTTGATGCATTTTTGACAACTTTTTTGATATAAGTTGACCCTCCAGGCCTCCTATTCAAAAATAAAAAATTTTCATGCAACTAATTGCATGAAAAAAATGCTTAATGTAAATTAGGTATTATTGTTCCACTGCAACTTATTGTATCTTAAAATAATTAATTTACTGCGCCATTTGCAGATATTTGCGGCAGGTATGCCGTTTACATGCATTAAAAAACGCTTGACGCTAAACAGTGCTGCCAAGTTATGCATTTTTGAACGTTAGATGCCCGTGATGCTGCAGATGTGCACTATAAATGCTTTTACGAACGTACCCATAGTTCATTTTAGGTAATTTTTATGGGAAAATTATGTAGAGGAAAGATGTTGTGGTATTTATTCTAAACAAAAATGGATACAAAAGTTTTTCCGAAAAACGCCGCATTTAAAAGTTATGCTGCCAAAAGTGTTTATATCCAAGATAGGTTATTTTTTAGGCGAAAAATGCAATGCGCATGATCAGTATGCACGCTATTAGTGCAATTTTTACACATATGTGATTTTTATAGCCGGTCTACTGGAAACTACTGGTGGAGCGAATAAAATAAATATTTTCCGCAATTTGTATGGTCTAATAATGTGCATTCAAGTTTTTTATATGTGGGTGAATAAATTGCTATCAGAAAAGGCTGATCTAGTTAATTATTTTAAAAATAGATCATGTATGTAATATCCCAGCAAAAAATTTCAAAAAACGTAATCGAGTTTGGAATTAATCATTTTTGGTGGAAGCACTTCCCTACTGGATTACCAACTTAATGATTTTAACAAGGCGTGAGACTAAAATAATCGATTCTTAAGAAGTACTTACATTTTTTTTACTTGTCAACATTTCACGTAATCTATTTCGTGTAAAAAAATCATTCTCTTCATTTAACAACTTGCACGTAATTTTTTGTAATTTTAGGTAATGTAATTTGTAAGCGAGTAATGAAAATTGGCAATCAGAAAAGTAAGTCATTATATGGCAAGTAGTTCTAATGGTAATGTATAATTTTTTGCTGGGATTGTATGTTTGCATATACTTCATACGAAGTCCATGGAGGGTATATTATATACGGCTAATCCGAATATTATATCATACTTGCTTTATTTTCAAAAGGAAATTTTAGCTTAAGTAACATGTTGCTGTTACAAAAACTGTAAGCAAAAAATAGTTTGTACTTAAGCTTAAATTGTTTTTGCTATAAAATTGAAACGGTATATCCTATGGTTATAAAATTTTGACAAATAATGCCAATGATAACAAGTTAATGATTTTTATAAAAAAAACGCATTTCGAAATTTATGTGGGTTAAGTTTCTTTGGCGGTAATGGCTCAATATGATCATGTGCATGATTTTCTTAAACAATATCATCCTTCCATCACTCATATGAATTTAAAAATTACCGAATATTTATTTTCCTGTTTTTAATTGAAGTAAGCATTAACCCAAAAATAAATAATATATTACAAAACCAATATTAAGGATGACTATCAGTTTCTAACACAAAGGACTACCAGAAATTCTGAATGTATTATACTAAACCAACAATAAATGCTGTCGTACAATAAGCCAATCACAATGGATAAAGTGATGTTAGTGTATATGAGTGTTTACAAGTGATGTCGCGAACATTTCTTGTTCGTAATAAAGTGACCACACCTGATGATTTTATATCATAACACATATGTAATATGACGCCGGCAGAGCAACTGTAATTTTTTCATTAATATCAACACAAAGGTGTAAACGTTGATGATTTTATATCATGATGAATCAAATAAATATTTCAAAAATACTTTCCAAAATTATCTAATTTTCGTGTTGTTTAAATTTTGGTCACACATAATTGCTAGATAAATAAACGTTATATGCAGAGTAACATATAGAATGAAATTTCATATCAAAATGAATTTATCAGGCCGTGAGCTCTGATGATTATATCATAACGCTGCCATAATATTAATAAATTGATACGAGATGAATTTGCATCATGATATCAATTTGACTTTCATCATGATATAAATTCATCAGGTATGGACACTACTTAACAAACACTCCAAATACTACAAGATGAAGTATTGTCTTCACCTGGTTACAAATACTGGTAACAACTACATAACGTGATGGTGCTGTCACTCCAGATTTTTTAGATTTTCAGTGTTGCCGTAATTTCTCCCGGGATTTTGGGGACTTAGCTTAGCTTAGTTTTTGGTAAAATCCAATATGGTTTGTGTCTTTGCCAAAAGGTTCGTCGTGACTTGGATAATAGGTTCATGGAATTGATAGCTGAAGATGTGCCTGCTAAAATAAAAGAGCATACGCGCAAAACTTAGAGCATACGCGCAAAACTTATGTGTGTACATGCATGACCTTTCTATACGCGCCCATACCCAGAAAAAAAGCAAACATCACAAATTCTTCTTCCATTTTGCTTCTTTACTTCTATACCTACAATAACTGAAACAAATGTCTTGCAAACAGTGTTGTTCAGTGTTTGCTTTGAAGACTTCGCTACAGTAAAGCATTTAAAAATCCCTTATGTTTTGAAAGTTCTTTTGAATGCAGCGCTTTAGTATGTACCCTGCAGGAAATCGAACTGACACAAGACTAGTCACGTGACCGGTCTCCAAGTGATAGGGACTAGTCCGAATTCTAACACTTCCTATGAAGCGGACCAGTCACTTTTACATGGAGATGGCCTAGGATGGGGTTAATTGATAGTTTGTATGCATCTTGTGAATTGTCACTAAACTATCGCGTAGGGACCTATTCGGTGTATAAATTACATATAAATGTCATTTCGACATTTCAATGTAACAATGAACACTTATAAACTTTTTTCATTGTTACAAATGCAATGAAATTTTATTTTGAATCTGAAAATTTTTTGAGATTCGAACCGACAACCTCGTGCATGACAATCTTGCACACTACCCACTTAACCACAGGGCCACTCATATTTCAAAAGTATAAATGCCACATTGGACGGAGCAATTAACATTATATGTATTTACACTATTTGATAGGTCCATGTATTCAACCACATCGAACATGTTCAGTGACGCTTACTACAATACTAGACCGAGTCTCAATTAAATTGGCTCAATATCAAGACGATACATCACGAAAATGTTGAATATGTAACAATTTAAACGACATGGCTTTTTTCACCGTACACGACTCCGTAATTTTGATAACACTCGCATTTTCTCAAGTCATAGGACGAGTACGTTTGTCACCAAATTTTCTGCAGGGTATATAAGTACATAAATATTTGAATTTGAATTGTAAGTGTTAAAGAGTAAAAAAATTAGATTTGTTTTTGTTCCTATCATCCAACCAAATATTAGAACAATGCAATCGAAATCAATCGTTTCTCTAAAGTTGAACCTCAGTAGATTTAAATTTTTGAAATAAGCAATCAATTGTTATTGTTTGCTGCGTATAAAAATAGCAAAAAAAAACTTTTTCTTTTAATGTTTTTAATAACAAAGTGCAGCGCGGAAAATGCGAGTGCTACAACAACAATAGGAAAAAGTTTTTAAAGGTAAAGAGAATAATGAAAAAATTTTCATGTCGTGATGATAAATTGTTATTTTTACTGCATTATTTGAACCAAAAAGGATATAAAGAGTTAGGAAAATATTTACCATGAATGTTTTGAGCATTTTTTTACAATTACTAGTTCAAGTATGCACAGTGGGATTGAGTGGAATACTGTTATACACAAACATTAAATATTTTGAAGGTTGAATTTCAGAGGTTGGTAAATTTTATAAAGAAATTTCCAGTTGCTAGTACGGACTTTCAAAAGAAAAGCACACGGAATTTTCGAATTTTATTATCTCAGGGATTTTATAAATATAAGTGGAGACTTCAGTCGACTAAAACAAAAATTAATGTTCATACAATTGTCTCGTCACGGAATTTTTTCTAATTTTCATAAAAAATTCTGACTAATTTTTAGTGGTTTTGTGTGTTGTAAATTCAACTTGTACACAAAAGGCTACACGTTTATTTTTCGGTGTAGAAATAAATGAGAATTTACAAACGTGAAATTCCGTATGAATTCTGTACTGGGTTTTAGGTGTGACCAGACTATTATACTTTGTGTTATTACAAAAATGCAAGTAATTCGTGCAAATGCGATACTGTGAATGCAAAATGTCATGACTATTTGTAAATAATACGATAAAATTTTGACATCCCATAAGGCTGGACCATGTTTTGAAATTTTTCTGAACGATAAATCTTTTCATTTGATTAGAGTTGCTTTATTACAAAAATCAAATACTCGTAATAAACAAATAGACAAGTCATGTCATGTCATCTCGACGCCGATGCCGTGCCGTGCCGTCGTTCGTGGTATATTTTTTCAACTTAAGCTGGTTCTAAATATTGAAATTGTTTATCGTATTGAAATATATTTCGTGTAAGCCATGTCTGAAAGTTAAGAAAATTATTAATACCCAGCTAAAAAAATATGTATGGAGCATATATGATATCCCATATATGGTTCGGATCCGAAAAATTAGGGTATATGGGCATATATGATTATTATATATATTCATACAGTTTCCATACATGTGTGTGTAAATATTCCCTCTACAGTATGCAAAGTTCATATTCATACTCTCTTTATTCACAAAAGCGCACTGCTGGACAATAATTTAATTTACTTTTTTTAAATTTTGAAAAGAGAGGTTGTATTTAATGAAACATTTGTTTGGACACATAATTCAAAACGAAATAAAAGTCATTTCATTCCTTATTAACCCCCGACTAAAAAAAGGGGTGTTATAAGTTTGTAGTATGTGTCTGTGTATCTGTGTGTCTGTCTGTGTCCACGTACAGGCCAAACACCTGGACCGATTTTCATTTAGTTTTTTCTGTTTGAAAGATGACTTGATCGAGAGGGTTCTTAGCTATGTTTGAAAAAAAATCGGTCCAGCCGTTTAGAAGATATAACATCTTTTCTGAAAAAAGTCGGGGGTTTTTAAAATTTTTAATTTTTGTTATTTTAAGTAAAAAGGTGAATAAATTATTTCAAAAACACAAAAATCATATTCGTAGATAAAATTTAATTTAAGAAATCAGATTAAAAACTAATGCAATTAATTATAAAAGAAAAAATAATCCGTCTAACAATAGTTTTCAATATAATTTTTTCAGTAATATGAACTTTGTTTCTTATCTAGAGAATTCTTTTATTTTCGATAAATTTAATGACTGGATTATCCTTTTGATTATTTGATATATAAAAATCATACAAGAATGGTTTTTTTTGTAACAAAAGTTTTTCTTTTTTAAACGTTGGGGGTACGCATATAAACTTTGCATACCGTATGTATTTTCTAACGGATTTCCATTAGAAAATACCAAGCTTTTTTGATTGCAAAAACGATCTTATGTGAGATATCATGTATGCATACATTTTTATATGGCTCCATATATTAAATCTTATTTCTATATATGGATCCACATATGAAGAGCTTCATAATTAAATTTCCATATATGAGCTCATATGTTATAATACATTTCATATATTAGTCCATATATTAGTTCATATATAATAGTTTTGCCACGTATAATCCCATACATTTCCATACATGAATTGATACATATTCATACATATATAGTTATATACATTAAAAATATATGGACCATATATAATTTTTTAAGCTGGATATTTCTTTTTTTTCATCTTATTTAAATCAACTATTTTAATCGCCGTCTTTTTTCAAAGGCCGACACGACCATAACTTGCATGAAACTGCTCTGCCGCCGGAATTCAATGATATTAATGTAGGCATGTTAATCCTCAACAGCTGATTTGTTTCTACTTGTGTTTATAATGTAATTTAAGGTGTAATGGTGTGAACACAAAATGTTAAATTACATTAAATTTTTTGTCAGTCGAAACAAATGTCTTTAGATTTCTTTCTACATACATAATAGTCTGAATAGCTCTTTTACATTACTCTGATGTAATCGCGCACAAGCCCAGTAACTTGCTGCAACTTTGTTAGTAATTAAAGATCGAAAAAGTAATACACATTTAGTAATATTGGTTTGAAAACACCATTATACATCTCTGGTCATACATTTTTAATTTTTTGTTAATTCTCCTAATGACAAATAACGACTTTAGTTTCATCATGTAGAGCATTCCAAGTAATTAAGGATATTCTAATTTAAGCTCTCCGTAGATTATATTTTATTGAATAGACTTTTGTATACTAGAACTCTGCCTAAATATTCTTGAAATGTAAACTCGTCTGGCTTTTTAAATGTATTGCCGTGTCATGTATTATACTAAACTAACAATAAATGATGTCGTAACTATAATAAGCGAATCACCATGGATGTAGTTATGTTCGTATATCGTCGCTGTTTTAACTATCCGACCTAAGTGACATTTTTTTGAAAAAAAAGTTAAGTCCTCTACTAGACTTTATAAGTCATAACCAGGGAAATCAGAAATATGCTTTAAAAAAGTGTTTTATGCGCATTCAATATGCACTAAAAACTTAAAAATATGCGCTAAAAAGTCAACAAATATGCTCTTAAAAATAAAATAAATTGCTTTATTTGTAATTGAAAATATGTATATTTTTAGTTCAAAACTTCAACAATATTTGCATATAAAATAAGACAAAAAAAAAGTAAAAAAAGAAAACAAAATTAACAAAGAATAACTGTGTTTGAAATGCAGGTTAAAACAAAATTACCATAAAAATTTTGACTAAAACAAATAATAGAAATTAACTTTTATTTAATGCTCTCGTAACAATTTAACTTCAATTTAAAAAGATCACGATATCAGAATTCAGGCTTTTGAACTGTATTTTGGATAAATAAGACCAGATTTTTATTTATATTTTTTATTTGCAATAAATAACTAAATATTGACCTAGAATTTCAAATAAAAATCGTTTCTAAGTTTCTGTCAATGTTCCTTAAACCTTTACTGGGAACAGAGTCCGTCACAAATAGCAAAACTGAATTTGTATTGAAACTAACGTCCATAAAACTGCGTGTATAAGAAAAATTTATACACTACATGGAATATTGAAATAGAGATGGCAAAAAAAATTTTACCAACCTCTTAACTTGTAAGCTATTAACCGAAATAGCACTTTAAATTTGTTTTAATCTTTAACTTTTATTTCGAAAATGAAATTTTAATAAGTATCAAAAAAAATTGTATAATCTTTTTTTCGGAATGAGATGTTAAATAAAAAAATTCTATAAAGTGTCAAAATATGTCCGAAAGGCGTAAACTATGCTCTAAAAATTAGAAAATATGCTAAAAATATGCCTGTAAGACTGATATATTCAAAAACATGCACTAAAGGGTAAAATATGCAAAAATATGCACTAACAAATCGATGCCAAAATTCATAAAAAGTTCTGAAACGGATAAATATCTTGTCCCCGCATTAATACAAGAAAAAATATGCAATTGCATATTTGCGATTTTCCTGGTCATAACACACATTGTCTACAATTTTCACGACTGTAAGCATTACTTTTGTGCCTATATAAGTAAAAAGATTTCTGACGCAGCCATAAGAATGAATGTATAAAACAACCATAAAAGCTGCTCTCCTGTTAAATTTTTAAAATGTTACTTAGGTCAGTTAGTTAAAACAGCGACGATATATGAGTGTTTACAAGTGATGTCGCAAACACTTCTTGTTCGTGGAGTATTTCTTACTCCAAATACTACAAGAAGTAGTGTCACCACTTGGATTTTTTTTATTTTCAGTGTTGCCGCAATTTTTCGAAGAAGTGCCAGGAAACTCCTGGGATTATGGGGATTTTAGCTTAGTTTTTGAGAAACTCCACTATGGTTTGTATCTTTGCTAAAACGTTCGTGATTAAATAAGTTTGTATACGCTCCCATGCGTAGGAAAAGCAAACATCGCATTTCTTTGCTTCTTTACTTTTATACCTACAATAACTGAAATAAATGTCTTACAAACAGTGCTGTTCATTGTTTGTTTTTGAAGACTTCGCTAAAGTAAAGCATTTGAGAAACCCCTCTTTTCTTGAAAGTTCTTTTAAATAGTCTTATGCAGGGCTCTATTGCATACATACATACATATTGAGCTTTATTTTCGATTTTATCGTGAGCGACATGTTATCGAAAACAGACTTTTTTATTGAAATTAAAATTTAATGGGCCTACCCATAGTTTAGAAATATCAAAATGTCAAAATTGTTGATAACTTTTAAGATACGAACTCTAAAATTTTATCGTAAGCGACAATTTACGTATGTAAAACAAACAAAATAAAAAATTTAATTTTGTGTCGCTTACGATTAAATCGAAAATAAGGCTCGATATGTTCGTCTGCAGTACATGGCTATAATTTTTTATTTAATTCGATTTTTTTGCTTAAAATTAATTGTCAGCATTCTGATAAAATTGTGTGTGAAATAAATATAGACATAAATGTGAAAAAAAGGAGTCTTGGTCGCCAGCGTTGCCATAAAGTATCACTTTTGACCTTTTTTCGTGCCAATAGCACTTTTTATGACCCTCAGAAATTGGACGAAGCATAGTCTATTATATCTGGTGTTGGAAAAAGTGCTGTTCGTCCATTTGGCGATATTCTGTTCAATGGTGTCGATCATTTTACCATTTTGGTCGATAGAAAAGCCAATAAATTGTGAAAATATTGCAAAAACTCTGACACCGAAATCCCTGATTCCAAATGCAAATTATTTCTGGGAGTATCACAATTAAAAGTATATGTGTTTTAACTTACTTTAATCTTCAATCTTAATAAAACTTTTTATAAATAAAATTTAAATGTGATTTTTCATTACTTGCAAACCGGCAAGACCGTCTAAAAACAGTCTTTACTATTCTTTACCTGGCATTCGTTCCTAATATTTTTTCACCTGTAAATTAAAACTTACGGTCCTTTTGACTATATCCACTTTAAAGAAAAATTATTACTTTCATCCGATCATTTTTACGATCTGGCCAGTTAGAGGGTTAACATTGATTTATAATTAAAGTATCTTAATTAAATTTATTTTAGTCTAACGTATTTAATTGTTAAAATTCCTGATTGTTTTTTTTTTTTAATTGGAATAAATGTTATTTTTTTGTTTACAAAAAACTTGACCCTATTTTACTATCAAATGCCCTTTTTTGAGCATTTTTTTCTTAAATGCCCTTTTTATGATATTTTTTTTTAAATTTTCAACGGCAACTCTGTTGGTGGCTATCAGACAACTTCAGTCGTGCACCAAATTCTAGTTTGAAACAAAATCTGGAAAATGTATTTTGTAGCCCGTTTCCACACTGGCTCACTTGGCCATAGTCACTTAAAACGGAGTCACTGACGTTAATAGCTTTGTGACAATTCTTTTCCCTCTAACGATTAAATATGATTTTTTGAAAATCAGCATATTGTACCTGAGTACAATATCAGTTATTGCACAATAATATTGCAAATGTGTGGGTACCTTTACATAGCTGCTTCTGGCAAAAACATTAGTTTTTTCTGTATTAAAAAAAATTACTATTAAATTTAAAAAAAAAAACAACACAAAATCGCATTGTATCTTTCATACACCTAAACAATTACCTTTAGTATCAGTAACGTACATAAATACATTAATAAATATTTTGAAAAAGCGTGTGTTTATACATAAATGTTTTTTTTTTATTTGTAGAGCCAACTTCCGTTGGGTGTGACTTTCAATATAATTTTTTTACGACTTTTTTCATATCAATTTTATGTCCGTATGCTGAAGCCGATCAGTACTTTGCACAAATTTGATTTTCTTCCAGCCTTTTTGGTTGCTGTTGTTCTTCGTTCCTCCCATAAAGAAAAGTTTAAATGATTTTTAATGTTAAAATTTTTCTTTTGTATGCAATTTTTATGTGTTTTACTTACATACGTGATGAATGCGTATCAATTTAATACTCGTAGAACTCGAATTCAAAAACGTGATGGTGGATTTTATTAGATTTTTATTCCTTTTTGTTTTTTTTTTGCCTTTCCATATCAGTTGCATAAATGCATGTACATACTTTCAATAAAAAAAAAACAAAGATAAACCGATGTAATTTAAAATTAATTTGACTGCAAAGAAAATGTACAAAGCCATCGAAAGCGTGTTTAAAAGGAATAATTAACATAAAGTGTCATTCCAAATATTGGAATGTAAAGAAAATTAATATATTTTCTAAGTTCACAATCACATACATATGTATGTATGTATATACATATCGAGAGCCTATATTCAAAATAGGTCAACTCAAAAAAGCTAACTTTTCAGTAGAGCGAAAAAACTAGTTAATTAACTCATTATCATCTTCCATAAGATGGATGGTTTTAATATGCTTTATAGGTCTGAAAAAGACAATGTCATATAGTGCATTTTAATTCAAAATTGATAATTTCTTTACATATGACCACGCCTATACCGTCCACCATTTGTTGAAATAAAAGGAAAAAAATACGTGTGGCACTCGGGGACTGCCGCGGTAAAGCTATTGCTTAGCATTTTTTTATCAACTTATGCAAATTTATTTTTTTAAATAAAAAACCTACGAATTGTCTGTTTGTTTGCGTTTATCATTTTTTGTCAACCACAATTGCTCTTAAGTACGCCACATTGTGTTTTCTGACATGTAAAAATCTGTTCTAGCAATAATGTATGTTAATGAAATCAATAGCATACTTTAGGGGTTAACATACACTGGGCGATTCAAATAAAAATAGTCTTAGGTTTTTTTTCGTTACGGAATTTCTTGATTCGGTCGACAGCCTGCGATAAAAGCTATGCAATAGCTTAAAAATATATTTTCCCACATTGAATTCAATGCAACAATAAGTACGCACAATAACATTCCATTAAATATTTTTATATATTTAAAAGTTTTTTTTTTATTTTCACTCATAGTGCAAGAAATTGCCAAAAATGGCCCAACTTCTAGACCAACATTACCGTTGAAAAATTTCAAAAAGGGGCACAAAAAGTTGATTTTCAAAAAAAAAGTTACACAAAAAGAGGATTTCTAAGAAAAAAAAAAGCAATGTGAGTCCGATCACAGAGGAGATGTGTACACATCTAGTAATGAATTTTTTTTAAGTTGGAAGTACATACTGATGCTTTTAGTAGTTTTTTTTTTTTAATTAATTAATTAATTAAAAGTATCAAAATAAATAGGAATTTGTTGCTTTTTGTTTGTTTTATTAAACTTATGTAGTTAGTAAATGGGCACACTGCAGTAAATATGTACTGCATTAAAAATTGCAGTAAGCGGTAAATTTACTGATTACTGAAAAAATTCAGTAAATTTTTACTGATAATGAAATTTAATTTGCATTACCAGTAAAATCGTGGGGCCGTATTCATAATAAAATTGTAGCAAGTGGCAAAGTTTTTTTCATTAAAATTTTGAAACTTTTGTATGAAAAACATTTAGGGCCAATTTCACCAACTTATTTAAATATCAATTCATATTTAAAAATAATTTTTCCATACAAAAATGAATCAAAATCTACATTTAAATATGAATTGATATTTAAATAGAGTTGGTGAAATTGGCCCTTAGCCACTTGGCAGAATTTCATTATGAATACGGGCATTACTGATTACTGAAAATTCAATGCACCTCATCATATAATAAATCATTTAGGCACTTTATAAAAATTGTAGAAAAAAATTAGTGTTCCGTACATTCGGCTTTGAGCATTTTTTTTGATGTGGCTTTTTTTTCAATTCAATTCAATTTAATTTATTAAACAAATTTAGATTATAAGCCTATAAGGCCCAATTAATCCAGCTAGATATTATAATACATTGTGGCTATCATTAACAATTTCATTACTAAAAATATATAAGTATAATTTAAGAAGCTTAAAATAAAAATTTAAAAAAAACTAATATAAGTCCCCCCACTTTTGCACAAAACATTGAAGCCGAATAAAAAATACTCATGCGGTACATTATAGTTCATATTTAGACTTTTCCTTTTTTTAAGTTTTGTCAGTTTAAACGATTTTTTCAGTTTTGTCGCTTTTTTCTCGTTTTGGCGTTTTTTCTCTTATTTTTTTTATTTTCGCAACTTTTTTAATTTTGGCGATTTTTTTTTAATTTTGTGATTTGTTCTGTTTTTGGGATTTTTTTCATTTCGGCGATTTTTTTCTGTTTTTGGGGTTTTTTACTGTGGCGATTCTTTAATTTTGGCGATTTTTTTGTTAAAGGGTTTTTTTCATTTTGGCGATTTTTTTTTTTTTTGGGTTTTCGCGACTTATTTTAGTCCTAGAAATTTGTTTTAATTTGGTGCTTTTTTCGTTTTGGCGATTTTTTTTTTTTTGGTTTTTGGCGATTTTTTTAGATATGGCGATTTTATAATTTTTTGATTTTTTAGTTTTACCGTTTTTAATAATTTCAAGAGTTTTGCTCTTACGGTTTCCAAGATACAGCAAGTTGTCATAATTACAAGGTCAAAATTGCATTAACTGATGGAACACCCTTTAATTTAAATTTTTCAAAATTAGTGTTAATTGTTGTAGTCTGTATAAAAATACACTAACTTTACAAATTTCAAGTGTATATATATATATGTATGTGCATACAATTGTATGTATATTACATGGGATTCTTAAATTTTTCATTGCTCGTTCTGCAACACCCTTTAATTTTTAACTTTCATGTATTTGTTGTTGTAACGGCCAAATGTCTAAACACTGTGTCCAAATTTCAGGTCCCTAGCTCTTACGGCTCTCGAGAAAATACGCTGTGGCAGACGGACCGACAGCGTAGCGAAAACAATATGGTTTATTTTCACCTTTGGTGTACGGAACCCTAATAAAGCAATTATCAAGTTAAATAAAAAAAAACAAAAACCAGCAAATTCATATGTATTTACAATATTTTAAATAAATTTGTATTGCTTCTTTCAAACACTAATTCACTCATACATAGGTCACACCGATTTGATAACGTGGTGTGCATCTTACTCAAAATTTGTGATTGTATTGTGAAAAAGATTTTTACCCAATAGCGTACACACAAAAAAAAATCATAGGTAATATTTCCTAAAATAATGGTATAATTTTAACTAAGTGAAAGAAAGGGTAGAATGACATTTACAAAATTTTTTAGGTAATTTGACAAAAATTTTAGTTGATTTTTATGTTCGAAAAATCAACTAAAATTTTAGTTGAAACTCCTTAACGACTAGGTAAATTCATACTTTTGTTTTCTGTGAATTATCTAAATAGAAAAGTAAATTTGTACATATATAATGCGGCAAATTATCATTTATTTTAGTTAATATAACTATTTATAGTTCCATAATTGTCATGGATTTAAAGAATTTTTGAATTTCTTAAAAAATTTATTATTTATTTATTAATTTATATATTTACATACATGTACATGTTGTTACGTAAAAATGTTCCTACAGGATTAAAGCAAAGAACTATCTGGAAGTATTTAACTAAAGCACTAAACGTACACACATATTTACGTGCAAACACTATAGCAACAACCAGGGTGACCGATGACATTTTTCAAAAAGTGGCACCATATAGGGGATTTATCAAAAAAAGGGGGCAAAATTAAAAAAAAACGAGAAAACTGCACTAAACTTTTTATTTTTAATGTATTTTCATATAACTAACCCTAAATAAAGGGTGTCAAAAAGTGGCAAGGCAGTCGAAAAAGGGGAAACGCAGTCGAAAAAGTGGCAAATTGCCACTTTAGTCGGTCAAACGGTCACGCTGGCAACAACAATAATTGTGTACATAGCTACAGACATACGCACATACAAATAAAAATGCGAGCACTTATGGTAACCACCCTGTACTACCAGTAGCACACCGCATTGCCAACATAAGAGTCGTTACTTTGAAATTCAAAAAAAAAATGGCCAATCGAATTATCTACAAACGCCTAGAAACAGCAACATGAATTTTCTCGATTGTGCTAGAGGACTGTTTGAACATCTGGCTACCAATAGTAAATGACAATACAGAAGGCGGCATGTATAGATGCCATGACTAATTAGACATGTTATTACGCCACCTATCGGGCGAACATTCGAGAACTGGTTGCTGTACTATAAAAAGTGGCAGCATGAGCGAGAACAGATCAGTGCAAGGCAAATTCATAACAGGTTAAGTTGAAAACACAGCTGATCTATTTTTTTGTGCCCAATTCAAGGCGAATTCATATAACTGTTGGCTCGTATGTCAAAAGTTGTTTATATATACAGACCTGCGCCGGACAATTTTTTCGGCGACGCCAGCTCTTAGAAGAATTGTCGGCGGAAGCTGATAATCAAATAACATGAAATACAAAATTTAAGATAAAAAATAAATAAAAAGTAAGTAAAGCAGATATTTACGTGCTGGTGGTTAAGCATTATCTATATATTTCATTGGTGCTTTGCCAAATCATCAGTATACATCAACCACATATTTTGAACAGTCAAAAAACCTCTTACTTATGCGCAGACTTTCAAAAATTCCTGTATCAAAAACTATTTGAGAATTCACCCTGCAAATAATTTATATTCGATATAAATAGGTGTATTTTATTTTTCTACACCTTTATACAATTAAAAATCCATTGGATAGCAATAAAAGTATTTATAAGGCAAAATGAAAAATAAAGTATAAATTTAACATTTAAGAAATTTATTATTTGAGATATTGTCATAAGTTTATTTTCATTGAAATTTATTTGCTTGTGGCTTAGCATTTTCTATATATTTGGTTGGTTCTTTTCCAAATCATTAAGGTACCAACAGACGACATGTTTTTTACATGTGTTTTTAAAGTTTTCGACTCGTATGTTTTTCTTTATGCTTGTCAATATTGGTTAATTTACATAAGGTTTATAATTTTTGGTCACAAACGTACATGTAGTATCACTTCTTCTTTTTCAGTACATAAATATTCACGTAGTTTGTTTTATATATAAATGGCTTGCAGCCGTCAAAATATTTTTGGTTCCGTCGCTGTAGTATTGGCGACGCAAATTTGCTTTTTTAATTTTTTCTTTTTTAAACAAGACGTTGAGGTTGTATCTAAAAATCTATACATTTTTGGACTTATTTTAATAAAACGACAACGTTAAATTAAAAAAAATATATAATTAATTTGTCTTGCAAAATACTTCATTCAGACGGCTAATGATAGTCCACATAATCAACCGCCGACGAATTTGTGCTGCGCATGACATAGACATTTGGAGCTGTATGTTTAACATAAGAAAATAGAGCACGCTCTATTTCAAATAATGTCTTATGTTTTTTGTCATGTTTTTTACACGAACAATGTTTTAAAGGTAACACACGACATGTTTTTGTTTAAATATGTAAATTCTGGCACATAGAATGTGAAAAACATGTCGTCTGTTAGTACCTTTAGTAGACTTCAACCATATATTTTGTTAAAGTTTCTAAGCCTATTACGCTTATTTTCCTTTTGTGATTTTCAAATATATTATTATTTGTGAATTCTCAAATAGTTTTTGAAAGTCTGTCCATAAGATAAGAGGTTTGTAACTGTTCAAAATATATGATTGAAGTCTACTGATGATTTGGCAAAGCACCAATGAAATATATAGACAATGCTTAGCTACTATCAATTAAAATAAACGTATGAAAATATGTCAAATAATAAATATTTTTAAATAAATAAAATAATTATTAGATTATATTGTACATGAAGAATCGGCGGCTGTTTTTCAGGCAACATAAACCAAACTTTTTCCAGCGGCAGCGTAGCTGACTAAAATTATCGACAGCTCGGCTCAGCCGGTTGTAAGCCATCATGGCCTAGATCTCTGCTTGAGTAACTTCAATCAGCTGTTTTTGACATACGAGCCTCCAAGGCAACAACAAAATACCATATTGTTTTTATTGTTTGTATTTTGTTGTAGTATTAACTTTACCTGTCATGAATTTGCCTTGGATCAGTGCTAATCAGAAAGTAGTCAAGTTAAGACCTCGTTGAAAGTGAATAATATCGATAAAAAGTAGTTAAGTAAAGACAAGTTGTATTTGCTTCGTTAAGAATAGCAAATAAAAATTGTGTACTATTAATTTTTATTTTTGAGCAATCAAAAGAACTCACACGTTTAATAAAATTTAAACGTAACAATATATAAAATGAAAAATAGAAAATACCACGAAAATAAAACATTTGAAGGCAATACTAGGAACACAACTGGGACGAACGATGAATTTTTCGTAGCGAGCTTTTCCCATAAAAAATAAAATACATTCATGCATATGCAAATTAACACAACACTGCCGTCGAACGAAACTCGTCGTGCGTGACGAACTCTCCGATATATTTCAGCACAAACCATAAGCAACTTTATGAATTATAAGAGCTGTTATTTAGTCGTCGTTGCTGTGCTTCACACGACGAATTTACTCAGCGAATTATTGTCGACGAATTCGTCACCGTCCACGAAATTCGTCGTTCTTCCCAGTTGTGTTTCTTGCATAAGACCAAGTTTGCCGGCAATCGTAAAGCAGCTCTGAGTTGGTGGAGACCATTAAAACTTGGGATGGGGATCTTTCTATACGAAGGTATAGGTCGTCTGCAGCTTCCGAAGGAATCACCTATGTATATGCAGGATACAAGCAAGAGAGAGGACTTTTGCATTTTTTTTTACATAAATTTAAAAATTTTAAAAACTTAATGTATACATACCTTTTTTTACTTTTGACAATAAGATATAAAACGTTTCAATAAAAATAATTTCGAAAAATATATGTACATATGTATGTATGTACCTTATTGTAATAGTTTATATTAACTAGGAATTTAGGTAATGTGCAATGTACAAATTACCTAACTGCATAGTTAATAAAACCCAAGTTTTTTACTTTCATATAAAAAAAGTTACCTATGCAAGCTTAGTTAATATTACCTCTTATATTTTTTTGTGTGTATAGATGTTTACACATCAAAAAGGGACAACTTTGAAATCAAGGAAAATTAAAGAAACAAACAATTAAAACAAATTTCTCATATATAAAAAGTACACAAAAATTCATTTTATGAGAACTCATATACATATTAGGTTTATTCCCACGTTTTATTTGCAAGTAAAAATTCTAACTTGTGGCAGAATGAGGTTTTACTTTCTGTTCTGTTACGAATCAGCTGACTCTTTTTTGTTTTTTGGAAATCTTACACAAGTCGTTAGTTTTTCTGATTCGTTCTGTTCTTTAACTTTAAGAATTTTAACTGCCACTTCCACTATGTCGAAAGAAAAACTCTGCGAAAGAAACCTAGTCGCTCGAATTCTAATAAATTTTCATTCCACTATGTCGTCAGCTTTCTTTCGCTTGTGATTACGTATGTCATTTTTTTGGTTTACGTGTTTATAAATTAAAGTAATGCCAATTTGTAAATTTTAAGTATTTCTAGCGATTTTTTAAAACGTACTAACATTTACATGAAAATAAATACAACCATATTGAACAAGGAAAAAGAATTCAACAAAATAGTTGCACAGCAACACCAAGTTATTACTGTTTTGCTTTACAACTATATTCGTTTTGTTTAAAATGTGCGAGTACTTTTTATAATAAACATAAAACTATAATCAAAACAAAAGTGTTCAATAATATTTTGATGAATATTTTATGACTTTTCTCTACAAATAAAAAATAAATTGAAGAAATAAAAATAAAAAAATTATAATGTGATAAATTAATAATTTTACAAACTTGATTGAATTCTTTGCGAATAAATTTTACTACACGAAAGCAAAATAGCTTACATAGTGTTCGCTTACATTTCCTTGCGACTTGTCGTTCGAGTCAATGTTCGTACAGAAGTAAGATAGAGAAATGAAAATCAGTTTTCTTTAGCTTAGAATGCGAATGAAGACCTCCCAGCAAAAAATTAGACATTACCATCTGAACTACTTGCCATATAATGAAAAATAGGAATCAGAAGTTGAACATATTCTTTGGGTTTTAAAAGAAGACGTGAAAATATTGCCAAAATAAGTAGTTATTTTAAATAAATTATAAATATTTCTAAATTGCCTACTTATTTATTTTAAACTAAAAAATAAGTACTTACATTTTGGAAAATAATTATTTAAATATAAGTAGTTCTAAATATTTTTTTTTTCATTTACGGTTTTAATAAAAGTTCATCAATGAAAGCAATTGAAATTGTTCTAAATATAGTATTTATAAGTAACAATAGAGGCACTGATACGAATAAAATATAACCCACTTCAATTGAGTTTATAAAAGAAATTTTACAAAATGGTGTATTTCGTAGTAAAACAATAAGTTTTTTTTAAATTATTTAAATTTTTGTTAAAAGTTATTATATTTATATTTAATCAAACTGAGTTTTTAACCAAGACCTTCCATTTACTAAAACAACGGCATATTTAAAAATAGTATTTCAATCAAGAAAAAAATAACTATTTCCCACAACGAAAAATATAATTAATTCCTACAATAGACAACATAACTACTTCTCAAGAATCGATTATTTTAGTCTCACGCCTTGTTAAAATCATTAAGTTGGTAATCCAGTAAGGAACAGCTTCCATCAAAAATGCTTAATTCCAAACTCGATTACCTTTTTTGAAATTTTTTGCTGGGCTTCTTTCGAAATAGTGGAAGAGGCAGTAAGTAATTCTAAGTGACAGCATAAGTAAAGGCCCAACTATAATATGAATAAGCTAGCTTAAGCAACTGTGCGGTTACATATAAAACGCATGTGGGAAACTATAATGTACTTAACAAACTTTTCGTCAAGTTTCGTCAAATGTCATTTGCTTAAGTAAAGTGCCAAACTGAACGCACATTCCGTAAGGAAACAACTGTTTGTGCATTTTTTAAACTCAAACAAGCAGCAGCAGAAAATATTCATTGATTTTAAATATTTTTTTATTGTTTCTTATTTTAAACTCAGAAAATAAAGCAAAACTTTTATTTTCATTGTTTGTTTTACAATACACATATACACACATACACATGTATTTACTTATGTATATTCACTGTTGTACTTTTTAGTAGGCAAAACAAATAAAACAAGTAATAAGGTGACGGATATATTTATCTGTGAATTTTAAGTTAGTTTGATTGAATTGCATTCATTTAGGAGTTATGAGAAGAAAAAAAATTACTACAAAATTATTGACAATACCTAGATGTGCAGCTGTGGCTAAAGAATACTTAAGTGCATGTAAGTACATTGTGGCCACCTAAAAGTAACATCTGAATTGTTTAAGCATTTGACAGACTTATCTTTCAATTCTGACATTAGCTTAAGCCAGCTTATTCATATTATAGTTGGGCCTTACCCTGCGTTTACACATGCAAGTACCTTGCATGCAAGCTCTGTGTACGTATTATCAACGAAAATTTCGCACAAATGCCCGACTGTCTTGCAACTTGCATGTTTGCCTTTTAGTGCAGAGTTGTCAATAACATAAAAAATTTCAATTTTAAGGGAACCATATAGTGTTGAACTTTATTCGTATTGTTTCAATGTTATTTATGCCTAAAAAATTAATAAACTGCTCGATTTATGAATATTTAAGAAAAAAAATTATTAAATTAGCTTTTAAATGTATTTAAAATTAGTAAAAACTCATATAACATTACACTGAAATACAGTTAATTTCTACTAAACTATTAATAGGGCAAAACTGTTAGCTAACTTTCCATTTACTTGCTACAAGTTCAACAAGTCACTGTCTTGTAAAATTCCTTGGCAGTTGAGTTGGAAGTAGACTGCAAGTGCCGAAAGTGTAGATGTGTTAGTAAAAGAGTTTGAGTATATTGAGTTTTTCGACCTTGCACTTGCACGTGTAAGCCCTAGGTTAAAATAAAAATTGTGATTATGCTTTTAAAATTTAATTTGCATCAGAAAAACATAAAATTATATTAAAACATAAAAATGGACGAACTCATCACTTCAGTGGAAAACTGTGCCCGTTCTGCTCAGAAACAGGTAATAAGTTATAACATAAAATGCAACTATTAAAATTTAGAAACCGAACGGCACAGCACAGAACATCAACAGAAAGTAAAGAATAATGAAGACTTTTCTAACTCACATGAACAATTGCTGATTACGTATAAAGAAAAAAAATTTTAATTTGTGTGAATACAATTCTATAATGCCGGCTAGTTGAGTATTTGCAAATACAGTTTTTATTTACAAATAAGACGAGTATAAACGTAGTATAGATGGCTACTAAATACAAAAAAAAAATCATAAAATCTATGATAATAATGAAACACTGGTGAAAATGTGGCATTTGATATTGATCGAAATTCCGATAGAAAATAAATGGAAATTTCGTTCGATATTGAATGCCGTATTTTGCCTCAGTTCTTAAGATTTACAAAATATTAAAAAATACATTAATAAATTTTTAGGCATCTTTTGGGGCATATCACTTTTTTACTTAAAAACCAGTATAATTAAAAAAATTTACTTAATCATTTAAAGTCTTGATATAAAATTTTAAACTTCGATTCTGAAGAGGAAAATATATTTATGGTATTATTTTTATGCATAATGCATACTTATTAAATACCTTAAATATCATTTCTTTTGAAATTGTGCATGTATATTTATTAATAAGTTCTTCACTTACAGTCCATTCTTTCAAATCGTTTTGAAATAAATTTAAGGCAGACAGCATGGACAGACAAGTGTCTATTTGAAAATTTTTTAGCAATGCTAATTTATGTTTACGCATTTTTTTTTTTTTTTTTGGTAAATTTTTTTATAAAGATGAAACTGATTGCAACTGCTGAATCTGGGTATGGTTTTGCGTTTAATTTGGCCAACTTGTCCATTAACTTAAACGAGTAGTTGCAATTTATCATCAGTAATAGTCACTTTCCTCAAAAAATAAGTATTTTTTTGTGGTAAAAACTCTGATATTTTTAGATCATTTGTTTTTGGGAATTGGCCACGTGTTTGGCTGTTTTACTTTTCTAAAATCGTGCAATTTCAAATCGATCGGTTTACAGAACAGCCGTTTAAAAATATGTACTTTAATTAAATTTGGTTTTTACAATAGCTGTCGAAAATACAGATAGAATTATCAACTATGTATGTATGTTTTTATATGAAGTTTGACACATAGGAAATAAAATCTTGTTGAATATGGTAGGATCTATACGAACCTGCGTATATTTATTGTTAAAACAATAACGAAAGTTGACTTTGAACAAAAAGGGGCACAAAATAAAGTAAATGATACTAAAAGGGGATTTAAAAGTAAGGGGCATAAAAAGTGGCAAGGCAGTTGAAAAAGCGGCAAAATGCGACTTTAGTCGCACAACGGTAACGCTGCTTACGGGTTGCTGTTGTAGCACCCGCTTTACACTGGGCTGCGTACTTATGTTAAAATGGCTTTGTTTTTTCTTTTGAGTATTATCTAATGATAATTAATATTTTCTGAGAATAAGGGGTGTTTACCACACTTTAGTGGAATCTTATTTATTCTATGTCCGTAATGAGGTTCCATTCTTCATTTTGTTGAAAAAATTTTCAAAATCGAACTGGAATTTCCGGAGATTACCTCTTACAAACATATAAACATACAAACATAGAAACATACAAACTGTTCTGCTTTATAATGTTAGTATAGATATACATACATACATATCGATGGCTTAATATAAAAAGGGCGAATCTCAATTTTTTTCGAAATGGCGTTTTTAACAATTTCTGGTAGTCAACATATAATTAAATCCTCCTTCAAGAACGAAGTAAGTAACAATTAAAAATAAAAGATTTATTTTATTTAAAAAAATTTTTCTTGCATGTAAATGCTTTAGTTTTTATTCAGTTTTTCCTTCTCCTGTAATATATCGAAAATTCGAGTTACGCCTTTTTTATATTAAGCCATCGATATGTAGGTAGATAATAAAAAAACGCTTAAAATTTTAATTGAATTTCATACTTAGATAAAATAATATAATTTAAAAAATTTTCTTTAATTGGAATTCTGCAAATACAGTTGTACGCGAAAACAAGCACTTTTTTAAACAAACAAACAAAATCATACCATTCCAATTGATATAATGAGGCTTTAATAATTAAACAGTTTAATTTTCCTCACTAACTGATGTATGTACGTACGTGTATTTTAGAATGACTTCGATTTTGCATTTGGTAATATTATAATCAAAATAATTTATTTTAAAAATGTAACGGTCGTTGTTTATTAACGACATCTAGCGGCGAGTAGTGCACCTAACGCTAACCAACATACAAAACGCATGGCAACTAAATTCCATTCTTTTAATTTTACTGACACAAAATGACCTCTTCATTTTTCTCAAGTTTATTTACAAATTGCACACGTTTTGAAATTACTTATCTATGCAGAAAAGTTTTTGTTGTCTTACCATTTTATCACCATGCAAAACAATAAATATTTATTTTTATATTTAAACTTATTTTAATAGAAATTCACTTCTAAACAACAAATAAATTGAAATTCACTTTTTGCTGTTTTCATATGCAGGGAAAGCACCCAGATTTTTTCTAACTAAAATCCCCAAATCGAAAATTTTAATCCCAAAAAGCTGTTTATTTTTTCCCCAAAATATATTTTATTCTCTTTTGTACAAATAAAAAAAGTAATATGAAAAAGTTGTGTAACATAAAATAAAATTTTGTAATGTTAATTAAAAACAATTAATAAAATATTCATGAGCAAGCAAATTGATATGTACTATCAATTAAGGTTTTCCACCTGAATTAATTGAAGCAATTAAAAATTTGATTGAATCACTTACATAAATTCTTATATAAAAACTAGCTGAGCCCGGCAAACGTTGTCGTACCCTCAATAGTTTATTTTTTAACTCCAAATCACTCCACTACTGTGGCCACTTGTTGAGTTAAAAACAAAACGAAAACCTACCGGGTATTGATTCGGGCCTGGATGGAAAATTTCAGCTCCACAGATCTTATAGTTCCAGAGATAATGCTTTAGGAACAAACACACACTATATATGTATATAGAAGATATTGATTCGTGAATACTTTTTTGTGTGTAGGTATAATATAATAATATAAGTTATAGATTTAAGATGCATACAAAACTTCGTTTCGAAAAAAATTTAATCGATAGGATATATTATATCTGCCTTATTCATAAAAAATATTTCAGGTTTATTAAGCGCTTATTTGACATATTTCTATGGGAAATTTGTCAAATAAGCATGTAATAAACCTAAAATATTTTTTATGAATTAGACCGTATATATATATATATGTATGTATATGTCCTTTATTTATCTTGTTGAAAATGTCATTTAAATATAAAAATAAATTTGAGAAAAAAAATAAAAAGTTCACTTTAGGAACATAGGGCGCAGCCGATCCCAAGCCCGGTTGAGAAAGGACGTGGGAAGTACTTGTTGTCCTGAAGGGCTGAAAACGTCACAAGGAGTAGGAGGAGGACCAAAAGAAAAGAAAAAACATTTCCCTCTGAAGTACCAACTACAAAAAATGTTGCCATTGACCTCTGAAAAAAAGGTTGTGCTATGGGTTGTACACGGAAAAAAATTTATTACTGAAACGATAGGATATAAAACAGTTCATTATTTCTATAAAAAACTGATTGTTTAAATTACAGTTTTGGTATGTCTTCACGGAAAATTAAACGTGTAAAAATATACTCGATATATACAACTCAAGCGATTTTTTTATAGTCTAGGCTATAAACTGTATTTATATCAAGTTTATTCAAAACAGAAAAAGTACCAAAAGAACAAATTTTTACCCGTTTTACTCCATAAAAAGTACTCAATAATTTAATATTGACTATATGCTTTATAATTCCATTAAATTTAAATTGGAACAAATATTCAAGTGACCAATTGTGCTAGATATTTGCACAATCTATACTCAAAAACATGCAAATTTTTACATTTATAATATTAGTGGGATAACACCCAAAAATTTGTAAAAATTAATAACAAGACATAAGAATATGAAATTTTAAAAATTCCATCACTGGGTATTGTTTAAGTATTAAATTTTTTTTCAGTTGACGAAAAAATTATAAATTCTTTGTAATAGATGAAAATTTAGCGTGTTTTTCATGTTTTCTTGCCTGAAAAATTAAAAAACCTGTATTTTAGTTTCTTAAACGTGAAACCTGAAATTGAGGCAGAACCGCTTACTGACCTTAAGAAATAAAACAATTGATTATAATTTCAATAGAAAAACATCCTTTAGAAGTTCTGAGGTTTTCAAAACAAAATTTTAACGCCCATTTTCCAGGGAAATTTCTGTAAAAGAAACTTCTTCAAAAAATTTTAAAATCCGAAAGATTTTTTTCCCCCATTTGCCAAAAAAAATTCCAACTTGGGAATAAGTCCCCAAGTCTGGCAATACTTTACACCGGCATTTTAATGTATGAGCTTTCGACCCTGAACTTCGTCTCGTAGAGAGAACCAGGGTTGTCAGATATGGCCATTTCCCGCCAAACGTGGCGATTTTTCAACTTGCTTGGCGTCTAAATTTTTGACTAGGCGACATGGCAATTTTTCTGTTAATAAATAAATTTGAAATAATTTTTCTCGCAATAAATAATTTTGGAATTCAGGTAAATTAGTTTATTGAAGGAGTAGAATCAAAAATAAATTCTAGAAAAACTCGTCTGCAAGAAATTAAAACCATTCGATTTTGATGAGCTTTCTTATATTAATTAAAATAATTAAAACATCTTGAATTTGGATAAAAAAAATTTCGAAGAAATATTTTTTGGCGATTTTATTTCTTCTATTTTTGGCGATTTTCTGCTAAATTTGTATGCAATTATTTTTTAAAAATTTATATTAAAAAAATTGTTACATAAGAAAAATTTATTATCAAATACTCGTTTATTTAAGAAAAACTGCATAAAATTAATTTTGACTGCTTTTGGCGATTTTGAAAATAAATTTGGTGAATTGGGTCGAAAAAAAGTCTAGCAACCCTGGAGAAAAGTGCGCATGACGCCATAAGAGAAAATGTGAATAAGATTTCTCTTACTAAAATAATACTATGAAGAATAGTGTTGCCAACAACATTACGAATATAATCCTAATTATGGATTGCATGATTATGTACACAAAATCTATGCACTGATTAAAAGTATGTTTCCACCGACTTTAAATCCAGTAGATTTAAGCAAATTTCTTCGAAGTATTTCCACCGAACTTGTGAGTGATTTGATGTTCGAATTTTCGTAATAAATTTAAGTACTTACTTTAAAAGCTGGGAGCAGCAGCTCTAATTGAATTATATCCATATGTAGTTGACATTTAAAATTAATTATATATTCATTGATGTCATTTTTTTGAAATTGTCAATCACTGTAGATGGATGACCCAGGGATGGTGTTTGTAATTTGAAGAGCAACGCAGGGTTGCACAGATAAATCCAATTCGAAAAATAATATTTTAGACATTATTTAAAATAAATCAACTACTTTGCCATATGCAAAATGTATGGTAAATCATGTCTAAATTAACATGATTTGCTCAAATCACTATGGTTTGACGAAATCATAACGGTGTAAATATATCTAATATAACAGAAGGTGTTTTTATAAGTGTACAACTTTTGTTATTTTGAATTGATAATATAAACTAAGATTATGTATTTTGAAATACAAAATTTGGCTTTATTCGAATGGTAATAATGTAAGGCTGAGTTTACATCTGGCATTTCTCTTGTGCCATGTGCCCTAAAAAACGTAACCACTAATTACTAATGAAAAACTGTTTGATTCAGACATATATTTATTGATTTAAACTGTTTCCAATCATGTTAGATTCTATAAAATTGTCTATTTGTTATGTATGAAACCGTTTAACTTAATAAATACGTGTCTGAATCAAACTATTTTTCATTAGTAATTAGTGGTTACGCTTTTTTACGCTTGTCTGGCACATGGCACACAGATGTTAACCCGGCCTAAGAGCCTATTGCATGAACTTATTTAAATATCAATTCATACATAAAACTAATTTTTCCATACAAAAATTAATGAAAATCGACATTTAAATATGAATTGATTTGTAAATAGAATTGGTGAAATTGGCCCAAAGTACGTCAAAATAATACAAAAAAATCTTTCGATTTTTCTGGCGATTTCACGATAGGAATATTTTTCAGAGTAATAAACATGAATTTTTATAATCACCGACGAACTTAAAGAACTTTCTCTACCCATTTTGATTTGGTTTACTACTTTCACGAGCTTAGATTTTAATATTAACCCTGCACCGTCATCCTTTGTCAAAATGACGGTTCGTAATTTTATTTTCGATTTAAAACATATTTTTTCTATTTATTTTGGTTTAATTTTTCGTATAGCCGCATTCATATACATATCGCTCATTTATTCACAGAACGTCATAACTCAAAAATGGAATTTTTGATATGTATATGAATGCAGCTATACGAAAAATTCCATTTTTGAGTTCGTAATGCAGAATTAATTCTCATATCGTTCTTCATATTATGTAAAAATTTCATACAAATATCTTATTTAGTGAACTCTTGAGAGAAAATTAAATTTTTTTCCATTATGTTCTGTGTAAAATGAAAATTTGAAACTCGTTTTAGGGCAAAGTGGTTTTTTCGAGTTATGACGTTGTTGAAATAAATGAGCGATATGTAGATACGAGTACTTCCTATAAGACTCTGAAATTCATGCACAACTATAAAAATATTGGATCATTTATGTGCCACGGTCTACATATATATACAGTCGAATCCGCTTTAGCGCAACACACTTTAGTGAAAAAAATCGGATTACTGAAAGCGATGAAAATCCCTGCACTGATTTTAAGCGCAGCTAGTCTTATTCACTTAGCTTTAGCGAAACATCGCTTTACTGAAAATATCGTATTACTGAAAACCAAAAGCAAGCACACAACTACGTTTTGTATGAAACTTACTTCGCTTTAGTTAAAAGAAATAAACAATGACAAATTTATTTATTAGAAATCGATTGCATAACTTAAGGCTGAAAAAATTGTGCTTGTTTTGTCCGGTTAAAAAAATTAAATGGCAAAATGTATATGTTCTTTTCGCTCTAGCGTACTTTATTGTATTTTTCTATTATATTGTCAATGCAAGTGGCTAGACATTTACTGATTTTAAGCAGCACGCTCAACTGTAACAAATTTCAGTAATCCGCACTACGTTTTATTGAAAAAAGCGGATAACTGAAAAAACTGTGTTTTGGTTATTTCCAGTAAAGCGGAGTCGACTATGTATATAAGGGAGTTTTGGAGATTTCAAAAGTATTCCCCCATTGGAAATACCGTAAGGAGATACGATTACCCTTCAAAAACAAAAACAACTTAGCACATCGATTCTGAATAAAATTAATACACATCAGGGATGACAAATGAGAAAACTAATTTCGTACTAATTAGCTTTTAAAATTGTACTTTTTCAACCCCAATAGTACTAGATTCGTTTTTAGGGTTCCGTACAACAAAGGTGAAAAGGAACCCTATTATTTTCGCTACGCCACAGGATATTTTCTCAGGAACCGTAAGAGCTACGGACCTGAAATTTGGAAGAAGTATGTAGAACTTTGGCCGCTACATTAACAAATACATGAGAGTTAAAAATTAAAGGGTATTCCAAAACGAGCAACGAAAAATGTTAAAATCCCATGTAAAATACATACAATTCTATGTACATATTGTATATTGACACTTGAAATTTGTAAAGTTAGTGTATTTTTATACTAAAATTTTAAAAAACTTAAATTAAAGGGTGTTCTATCAGTAAATACAATTTTGACTATGTAATTTTGACGATTTGTTGTATGTTGGAAACCGCAAGAGGCAAACTCTTGAAATTTTCAAAAACGGTAAAACTAAAAAATCCTAAAATTATTAAATCGCCAAACCAGAAAAAAATCGCCAAAAACCAAAAAACAAACGCCAAAGCCAAAAAAGCACCAAATTGAAAAAAAATTCTAACACTAAATCTAAAAAATCGCCAAAATGGAAAAATGGTCAAAACGAAAAAACACTAAAAACTGAATAAATCGCCAAACCGCGAAAAAAGTGTCAAAAATAAAAAAAATCACCTACATATATGAAAAAAAATCGCCAAAGTGAAAAAAATCGCCAAACTGTAAAAACGACAAAAACCGAACAAAATCGTCAAAACTAGAAAAAAATGCAAAAACAACAAAAAGCGCCAAAACTTTAAAAAGAAATCGCACAAAAACCGAAAAAAAAACGCCAGAACTAAAAAATCGCTCAAGACCGAAAAAACTCAAAAACGAAAAAAAAATGCCTAAACTATATTTTATGTATGGTAAAGTTTTTATTGAATTACATATCTGGTGTCCGTACTTCACTGAATTTATTTTGTGTTTTAACCGTTTTTTATATTTTAAGTACATGTCGCTCATTTACTCAACTAATGTCATTACTAAAAAAAACTAGTTTGCCAGAACACAAATTTAAAGTTTTCAATTTATGCTAGGAACACAATTGGGACGAACGACGAATTTTTCGGTGTGAACTTTCGTCATAAAAAATAGAACACATTTGTTCATATGAAAATGAACACAACACCGCCGTAGAACGAAATTCGTCGTGCGTGACGAACTCTGAGATATATTTATTTCTATTTTGTACGCCGAAGAACGACGAAAAAACAATTTTCTCTCACTCTCTTTACATACACAATAAACAGTGTGACCATATTTTAAAATAAAATTAAGCTAAATCACGTATGTCTTTAATATATTTTTAGAGAATACGCAATTTGGATTAAAAAAGGCTAAAAAAGCTAAATCCGTTTTTAAAAAAGCTAAAAAAAGTAGCTAAGGGCTTAATAAAAATGTTAAAGCTAAATATAGACCAAAATTACCTAATATGGTCACACTGACAATAACCAACTTTATCAATTATAAGAGCTGAATTTGCTGAGTAAATTCGTCGTTATTGTGCTTCACACGACGAATTTACGCAGCGAATTCTTGTCGACGAATTCGTCGACGTGGACGAAATTCGTCGTTCGTCCCAATTGTGACTGAATGAAAAATTTAAATTTTGTGTTTGTTTTAAAAAAGCTCAAAACTCAGTAAATGCATATCGTTGGTCCGAAGTAAAAAGGTCCTAACACAAATAATTGTTATTTTACAGGGGAAGGTAAAAACACAATAGAAACTGTAATACTCTTTCTGTAATATTTTTATATAACTGATTGTAAAAGCGTTGTTTTTTAACCTATTGCATAAATTTTTGTGGCGAGGTGTGAAATGTACTGGAATCACTAAACAACTCAATTTGGTAACAAATACGAGTTAGGGCATTTCAACTTTTGAAAGCTACGGAAACATTAGCTCATCCAATTAATATTTTATTTATATTATCACAATTTCCATTTAGTCTCGCAATTTTTTAAATAGTACCAAATGATTCACGGGTATACCAAAGTACATTTAGGGTTTGAATGGTACCAAAAAAAGTACAATTGTACCAACTTTATCATATCTGGTACACATCCATACATAATTTTTTTTTTTTTGCTTACCGAGAGCGCAAAAGTTCCCTGAGAACGCCATATGTATTCAACAGCCAACATGTGAAATCCCGTAAAAAAATTAAAGCAATAACAACTACACACCAAATTTATTGTTGTAAACAAATTCTCACACTTGAAATAAATAATAATAGAAACGACACCAGAATGCAAGTTGGTTTCATAACTATGAATTTTCCCATTAATTTCACCACTTAAATAATGATATCGATTTTGAATTAATTTTATTAACAATTTACTATGTGTCAACAATTTTTATAATTAATTACGTAGTACGCATTCTAGCGATAAGAATGAACACAACAATTAGAAACAAATATTGCGCCAAATAATTTTTAACATTCGATACCCATCTATGTACGTATGTATGTAATAACTCATAAATTATTTTTATTTAACTTTCAAATTGTTGTTAGTATTTATGTATGTACATGTATTTTGATATATTTCTTTTTGGTTATACCACGGATTGGATTTTGACGCGATTATTTCGCGACGCGAACATAAACAACTTAAATACTGCCGCAGATTAGAAGTGTCAGAACGTTTGAAAGACGCAAAGGTTTCACCAAAACTAACATGAACTTTTGAGTTGCAAATACACTGAAGCGGCATAAGTGATAGACGGAACCCTCATACCTAAATAAGAGCGGCAATCGTTGCGTTAGAAGCAGGGTACTCATTTTTAGTACATTTAAAATTTAAATGTAAAAATATTTTTTGATTGTACTGAAAATACGTACCCTGCTGCAAACGCCACGCTTTACTCTTTTATTTAGGTATGAGGGGAAGTGAATTATGCCCATTTTTTCAGTTGGTAATCAAACCTTAATTATTTTTAAGTTCTAATTAAATACGAAATTGTGTTTTTGAGTGCTTATTTAAATAATAATTAAATGCCCAACCTTGCGAAATTAAACACTACTTAAGTTTTATGATTGTACCATATGTTTTTATGCGTGTGTGTGTTTACTGAAAACATGCACATGAGCATCATGCGGTCGTATTAAAAAGAATTTCGTTAAAATTTCATAAATATATAACATATACAGTACAAAGTTTCATATCATGGAATAAAGTAATATAAGAAGGCATTATGATGTTCTTTTGGTCTCATAAAATGAGTTTTTATGCAATTTAATTTTCTACATGTTGATAACCTAACTTTTTTGTTTATGTTAAACAGCTGCTGTTTGAAAAGCCTTCAATAATACTGGGAAATTCTGCAGTGCTACCGTACTTTCAACGTAATTTAATAAGAACTTTAAATAACCACTGAAAAAATGAAATCGTATTTAATTACAACTTAATTTTAAATAAAAATTAGCTAATTACGTACTTAATTTTTAAGTTAAAAACTGGGGGTTAGTGTGCGTTTGTGTGTTAACCCAGCTAGCCAAGAGCTGTTTAATAGGCGATGGTGTTTAATATACAACCCCTAAACGAATCTTCTGCTGATTAGTTGGAGAGTGATATTGTAGCAATTATGTTAAACTCTCTCTTATAAATCTTGCAATGCATGATGCAATTATACTAGGTACATGCACGACTACAACAAAAATACAAC
Source organism: Tachina grossa (assembly GCA_949987645.1). NCBI lineage: Eukaryota > Metazoa > Arthropoda > Insecta > Diptera > Tachinidae > Tachina > Tachina grossa. The sequence goes on from OX465274.1 coordinate 59,084,794, forward strand.
ACCAAAAATACATGTATTTTGTTGGTATAAACAAACGTATAATTGTCAGAAACAGATGCCTTTTGTTTTTAAAAATAACAATTAGGGGCTGTCCATATATTACGTAACGCTGTTTTTCCCGATTTTTTACCCCCCCCCACCACCCTAGTAACAGGTTGTAACAAAACTGTGAACCCCCTTCCCCCCGGGAATAACGTAACAATGAGATAAAAAATAAATTAAATAGTTAAAAGTTTTTATTAAAAAAAAATTAATTTAATTTATTGCTTTATTAAATTCATTTGTTAGACTAGCACAGTGCGTAGACAAAAATTAAATAAGCTTACATATGAACGTACTCCATATATTGGCGAAACTATTTTTAAATTTCTTCCCAAGTATCCTCAAACTCCAAAAATTATGGCTCTCTATAAAGAGCTTATTCCTAAACTGTATGTATGCATTAGTGATGTGTATTGGAATTCCAAAACATTCGGACGTTTCTAGATATTCGTATTCGTTTAAGAAAATATATAAAGAAATTCATAAATCCAAAACGAAATTTAAATGAATGGTACACAAATATTAGTTTGTAATAACTAAAAAGGAAATTCTTTTTTATTTTTTGCTATGCGTTGTTTGCCAAATAATCTGCTATAGTTTTCCGTATTGATGACTGAGCAGTATTTGAAACACCAAAAAGAGAATTGGCATTAGCCTTGCGGCCGCTTTCACTAGTTTCTATAAGTGAAGTCGTCGTGTATTTCAGAGCTTAAAGATGACACCGTTTGGCCATCTTCAAATCAACGCAAAATGTGCGTGAAACAAAAAAAAATATATCTTGGATCAATAAAGGTTGCCATGGTGAATTATATTTCATTTTCTAAAAGAGAACATTTTTAACCCGCTTTAAACATACAGATTGTTGGGATATCAAATGATTCAAAATGATGTCAATTACGAAAGATGTGCAATTTTTCTTTTCTTGATTTCTGTCCCTTCTACAACATTACATTTTCAATAGATATTTGCCCATTAAAAAAAATATACCTTAAAAATACCTTAAAATTAGGGGGCACAAAATCTACTTCCTAAACGCATTTCAATGTTGTTTTCAAAATATTTTGTTTAAGTTCTGTTGCATAAAAAACTAAAATAATATCCTTATGAAAATACGTCTATGTATGCAAGTTTCCATTAACACATCTATCAAAACTTAAACATTGTAGCCTCAAGTTGACCAAAAAAAATGTTAAAACTAAATAATTTGATATTGTCATGTACATATATGGAAGAATATATTTTTTGAAAGGACACTTTTTTGTAAATGATAATTGCAAGAAACCATTTCCTAAACTTCTGCAAATACCATTTCCTTCTATGTATTTGATGGATTTAATGTTAATATATGTTGCAGTTTAATATGGAAAGAAGTTTTTATGTACATACATATATTAAGAATATTTAAGAATGTAAATGGATAAAGAAAGATGAGGAATTCAGGGACCTAATTCCTGCACTCGTGATCGGAATTGCATTCGAATAGAAATTAATACCGATGGCAAGAAATTTTCTGATGATGTCACTCGCTACCAAGCGAATCGAGTTTTGGTTTTAGTGTTGGAAAAAGGCAAATATATTTATATATAAATTCATTTCACAACACTGAATAAATTGTAAGCAAAAGCATATGTTTGTATAGGTATATGTATGTATGCAAAAACATATGTATGTACGTACATACACACGTATATGCAGAAAAAAGAAACGAATACATAAATGTTATTTTCATTTTAATTTTATTAATAACTTAATAGTAATAAATTAGTGTAAAGTTAGAGAATAGAGCACTAGCCACATGTTCGATTCTTTTATTGCTTGACCAGAACTATTTAATTTGTTATTTAGGTGCTCCCAGAGTTGGTTGATTTTTTTTATTTTCCCCGAGACAGCCCTTGGGCAAAACATTATGTATTTGCCCAGCCAGTGTGTTTTGTTATATTTAAAGTCAACTAGAAATTTTTTAATTTGTATTTTTTTATACGTACATTTGTGCATTCATTCATTTTTAAATAAATAAGTAAAATATTGAACATACATTTTCTATTTCTTCGTTTTTTCTATGTTAAAAATGATTTCGAATGCCTTTTTGCTTGCGAGTATGCACGTTATCGAATGCTGTCATTAGAAATTTCAATATGTGTTACTCAAAACCGAATGCGAAAATCCCAAAAGTTAAAAAACTCGCACATTCGAGTAATAACTCGCTCGCAATCTAATGCGGGAATTAGGCCCCAGAACCAGTTCAATACAGTTTGACTACAATTTATTTAATTTATTATAAAACCTATGTATAATTTTCAAATGTTATATTAACTTTTGGATAGTTTTCATAAACTTTAATGTACGCGGACAGAATTATGAAGTTCTTTTCTATACACATTTTTTTTTTTTGTTTAATTTTGCAGAATAATATAGAACCCCAATTAAATGTCCATAAATTTCACATACAATAGATATTCGTATTCGTGAATATCGTTTTAAATATTCGTATTCGCGGATATCGTTTTTCGCAATTCACAATCTTGTGCAAAAGGTCTTGCATCGTTGCATGTGCAAAGTTGTGTAGTATATTCTACTCACCACTTCACAATTCTTAGTGGTGAGTATCAATATACTATACCATTTTGCACATGCAACTATGCAAGACCATTTGCACAAGATTGTGAATTGGGCTCATGTGTTTGTTGAGCGTTGCCACTATTGGGACAAGAAATTACACATCTGAGGTCTGAAATAGTGCAAATTCGAATGAAATAGTGCAAAAATTCTAAGTTAATAGGTGTTTTTAGTTTTCTTTGGTAAACTCTACATTTTAAATTAAAATTTAAAAAGATATAATTTTTTCGTGCAGAGAAAAAAGTATTCATCAATTAATGTTTTCAATTAAGAAATTAATTGATTCAATTGAATTTTTAATAGTATGTATTAATTAATTTGAATGGAAAAGTTTAATTAATATTATCAAATTTAATTGATTTTTAAGCCAGGCGTTTGAGAAAAAAGTTCTCATTTTAGGCTCAAAATTTTCAAGAGTTTTTATTGTAATGATTATGTAAAAATCTACTACTTCAATAAAGTTATAAAGGTCGTCATGAAAGTTGAATGTTTTTGAATTTATGTAATTATTTTAATATAAAAGTTTATAAAATCTTTATATATTACATTTTGTTGCGCCTCGGAACAGTATGTGACAGTATTTTGTACAGCTAAAGCAATATAAACAAACAACAATAACATTAGAAATTTTGTTGTTGTTTTCAATATATATTTGATCGAACGATTTTTGGTGACATCGTGGGATAGGCCGTTATAATGTTGAAGATACATTTCAAATGTTTTTCCCAAGATCAACAGCGTACTATTTCTGCAACATTTGTTCAAGTACTATTTGTATCAATTTTTTATGTGTACTTTGGCAAGATTGATTATTTCGCGTGATAAATTTGACACGTAACAAGTGATGCCAATATTACTTTTCGGAAAAAAAAATTTCCGAATTTTATTGGTTAGAAGTATGCAACATTGATCGACTTTTTTAAACAAAAACATCAGCTGTAAATATTTCGCATGAAATAAACGCTAGAATATTTCACGTAAACTTTTTTTATGTGGATTATGTCAACATTTCGCATGAAATGTTGAACAGAGTACCAGGCTTAAGGAACAGCGTTGTCAACTTGGTGCGTTTCGCAACATTTTGGGTGCTTTTTGAAAATTTTTGTGCGAAAAATTCCTTAGTTGGTGCGTGGTGCGCTTTTTTTAAATTTCGGTGCGTTTTTTAATTTTTGGTGGCACCAACGCAAATTTTACACAACAATGGGCTAAAGCCGGAAAGTTCTTGTTGTAAAACTTACCAACTTCCTGATAGTGTTAATTACCATATTAATACTAATGATGTTTACAAAATATCACAATTTGGAATGAAATCTGTTTTATGGTCCAATGATAACAATAATGATGAAAATATTAGCTTTATTTATTTGGAATAATTAATTTTTGGTCACTTTTTAAAAAGTTATAAGCCGAATTTATAAAATTAATATACAAAAATGTATCATCTTGTACAAATGAATTCAAAGATATGTATGTGCCCTTAATTATGAAAGTTGTATAAGTCTTATATTTCTTTGGTCGAGATATTTAGTAGATTACATTGGAAACAATCCAAAAATAATTTTTTATTATGCAACAGTTTAATTTAGAGTTGTACTAGTCTGATCAAAATGTACTATATCGAATAAAAAATGGTATGACCTAGACCACTTTCATATGTACACTATGTATGTACGAATTTGTTTATTTTATTATTTTTTGTTTTTTAATTATGTACATATATTGTAAAAAGCTGTTAATTTTTATTGTTATATATTTAATATGGATATACATATTAAACTTCCGATAAAAAAAATAAAAATATTTCAATAAAATGATAAATAAAGAACTTTTATTAGTTTTGAATCCTTTCTATTAATCGTTGATCTCTTTAAAAAGTTTTGTATAGAATTTATGAAATTAAAAAAAAATTATTATCTATGTAATACAATAATATAATATAATATAATATAAACAAATTTGCTAACTGTCTTTTCCACTATTTCGAAAGAAGGTTTTCGTGCGCATTCTAAGCGAAAGAAAGCTGATTTTCATTTCTTTATCTTACCTTTGTACGAAATTTGACTCGAACGGCAGGTCGCAAGAAGACGTTTTTTCATAAAAATTTTGATACCACTAGTTCGAATGAATTTTCAGCAAAGCGATCACCATGTCAAAATGAAGCACTTGCTATTTTGCTTTCGGCTAGCAACATTTATTTGCAAACAATCAGATAAAATTTATGAAATTAATATGTTATCATTTTATTTTTTTTTTATTCAAATTAGATGAATTTATTTTTTATTTGTAGGAAAAACTGATAAAATACTCATCAAAATGTTATTGGGCATTTTTGTTTTAGTTATTGTTTTATATTCATTGTACAAAGTACTCGCACATTTCCAACATAACGAATGTATTTAGTTTCAAAGCAAAACAGTAATAACATGCTGTTGCTGCGCGACTATTTTGTTGAATTCTTTTTCATTGTTCAATATGGTTGTATTTATTTTCATGCAAATGTGAGTAAATTTACAAAAATCGCTAGAACTACTTGAAATTTACAAATTGTCACTACAGGCAAATCCCGGTATAACGAACAATATAATGTCAGGCCCATTCTTTATATGGCAAAGTTTTTTTCATGTGTTATTTTAACTATTATTATTGTAGACTAGATAGAATACAATTAAAAGAATGAAGGCAATTTTTTCAAGTAAGCAACCAAATACAAATTAACGGTATCACATTTTTTTTTTTGCATTTACATTGCAGCTTTAGATTATGTTTAATATATTTTTTGCCGTTCGTTATACAGAGCACACATTTAGCAAAACATTCGCTTTATAAAGTATAACTAAATGCTAGAAATATATTCTTAGCAAGTTTTTGTTTTTTATTTTGTCATTTTTTCTTTATCATTCGTTATATCCAGTACAAAATTTGGCTGTTAGTGTAAAAACTTGGACGTTCGTTATATCGGATTTTCGTTAAAGCGAGATTCGTTATACCGAGATTTGCCTGTACTTTGATTTATAAACACGTAAAACAAGATAATGACAAACGTAATCATAAGCAAAAGAAAACTGACGACATAATGGAATGAAAATTTCTTAAAGTTCGAGCGACTAGTTTTCTTTCGCAAAGGTTTTCTTTCGACATAGTGGAAGAGGTAGTAAATTTGTTTAGGTTTTATTTATTTTTTTAACGCTGAACTGTAAAATCCTGTTTTAGTGTTAAAGTTTTAACACAAAAAAATAATGTACTTTTATGCAAAATTAATTCAATAAAGATTTTAAACTAAAAAAAGAAATTCTATGATTGGTGCGTTTTTTTGTAAATGGCGCGTTTTTTTCTCCATTTTGGTGCGTTTTGAAATTTCAAAGTTGACAACGCTGTTAAGGAACAATTCAAATTCTTTAAAATTATCGCCTTTGCTGTGGGTAAGTTGTGTTATTGCAGGCATTCCAGTAATATCTAGATGATTCCTTTTTGAAAGACCACTCCATTCCCCGTTATCACCCCTTGTGGAACTCTATCTAAGTAATCGGATGTGGTGATTGGTACTACATCCAACCCGTCGCATTGATATATCTGATAAGATCACTCAAACCAGTCTCTGATGACTCTGAAAAGTCGTCTAGTACGTGACTGCATAGTTTTACTTACTGTTCTATCATTCGTTCACTTCAAATAAAAAACAATCAGGTATGTGGTGAAACACGATTTGAACACAAAACCAATTTGAAAACGATAAAAGTGAGATGTGTTTTCGAAAGTCGTTTTGTTTGTTTTAAAATCTGTTTTTAATGTGTTTTTAAAAATTTTTTTTACAAATTTTCTTTTCACAGCCCTTTTAAATGGTTTATATTTTATCTACTAGTGCGCTTTTTAGAAGTCAGAAGTTTGAGATTGGGTTAAAAAAATTATACTCTAATTCGAACGGAATTCATCAGACTTTTTCAAAACGATTGCTTTTAATTTTAAATCGAGTGCTTTAAAACCGTTTTAAAAACTTTCGTTTTCCATCACATACCTAAATATTCTGGTCTTTTTATTATTTAATACTTAAAAATAAATTATATTTTTTATACTTAAAATAAATTAAAAGTAAGAAAATCTTTAATTAATTACACTCAACCTTATCCGATACAACTAAACTAAACCCTGTTTACACAATCCAGTCAGTCGCCTAGAAAATGAAAATCACTCAAAGAAAAAACTAGCGCTTTTTATAAAAAATTTTAATAAATCAACCGTCTGGGTTATGTAAACAATGGTAAACTGTTGCATTTTAAATTTCATACTTCATAATGAAAGTCTATCATGCATAAACTCTTTGCTAACAAGCTGCTAATGCAAACTCCCTTTCTAGATAGCAGCTCGCAAAACGTACTGAAGAGTGTGTTTAATTTTTGCATAAGACTCTTACTGTCTTGTTCATACAAATTATTTTTGGTTTATGAAACAAATTTTGTATGGAATCTCGTTTTATAAACGTTTCATACTCGTATACCAAAAATTGTTTATGAATGAGGCCTTCAAACTTTAACAATATATTAAATTAAAACATAAAAACTCATAAGACTAGTAATTATTTCTATAACAAAAATACAATAAGAACACATTTCTTGAGCATATTAAGAAGACGCTGACGCACTATTCTGTTGTATGATCACTTATCCAATCCAAGTACTCACTAACTCTGGTATAAACACCGGGATAACCGGGCTCACCACATTTGTTACCAAACGAAACCACGCCCAATTGAATCCAACGTGAGTCATAACGCATCATAAGAGGACCCCCAGAATCGCCCTGCAATAAAAATTTAATAAAATAAAATTTCACGCAATTATTTCAATAAGATTTACCTGACAAGCATCAACACCACCATCCGAGTAACCCGCACATATAAAATTTTCATTTATGGGTTGGAAGTAGGAGCGATCGCAATCATCATTGCGCCATATTGGCAACTCTGCTTGTCTCTGGGATGTCGACTCCTTGCCACCATAATACGTGGTACCCCATCCCACCACCGTCGCTCTTCGGCCAGGCAAACGTTCTTTTGGTGGCATGCGACCCATTCTTGGCAGACATACTGGTATAACATATTTGGACTTACGCACAGCCTTATCCAAAACCAATATGGCAATATCGTTGTAGAAACCTATGCGAGAAAATCGTTCATGAGCTCGCACCTCTTTGACGGCAAATGTTACGGGGGCAGAGGGCTCAGCATCCGTAGAAAGATCAATGTCACCCAAACGCACAGTAAATTGGCGGGCAGCAAAACTGAAAAAAAAAAGAAATGCTGAATTTTATATTTAAGTTGAATAGATTTAATACCTACGGCTTCTGTCTTGAGTCTCTGGTACAATGGGCAGCTGTCAGAATGTATTTGGAGCCAATCAAAGAGCCACCACACCAAAACTCTGTGCGCTTAGGGCCATGCAAGAAAATCGCCGCCATCCAAGGCCATTGACCATTTGGCGACTCAACACCGCCTACAATACGACCCGACGAATATTCTTGCTGGCCACATTCGTCGGGATCTACAATATTATTGATGCCCAGCAGCTCCAAATCTGTCGAGCCTAAAGGTTCTTCAGTGGTGGTAGTAGTTGTAGTGGTCGAAGGCTTGCCATGAGGCCTTAACACCAGGCTGGGAGAAGGTGGGCGACTCGCAGGTCTTCGAGTACTTGTCGCTACTGTGGTCGGTGCTCGTGTGGTTAATCTGAGAGGCTTTTGCGTGGTTAATACTGTTGAAGATTCGTGCAAGGGACAGCAAACACCAGGTACAAAGAGACTTTTAAAGCATAAAGATTCTCGCAAGCTGCTGAGATTTAACAGTAGCGCCGGGCAACTGCTTAAGTCTTCACATCGCCCTGGTCTACCACTGGGAGTTTTACAACGATTTTCTACATCTTTGGCCGTGGATTCATCACTAGCTAAGGCAAGAGAGTCTGAAAATGGTCTCTGGGTAGTTGTAAGTGCGGCACTGATGCTTCCTGAGGGCCTTAAAGTGCTGGGTAGGCCACTAAGGGTGGTGGAATTGCCTTGTATATCTGGCAAAGGTTTCTTAATTTTGTTTTTGTTGGTCTTCTTCTTTTTTCTCTTCTTTTTAATTTCCTTATTCTCCACAAACATGGGTCTACCTATAGGCTCTTCCTGGCCAATTCTTTTGTTGGCAATTTGAACATCCATTAAACTAACTTCTGGTTTTAGGGAGTTTCCTACCGCTGGCACCAATAACACAGTATTGGTTTCCTTTTCATCATTCTGATAAGTCTGATAAGTAGGTGGGATTGTGGTTGTGCTAGTAGTTGTTGTAGATACCAGTTCAGTTTTGCCATCATGACCTCGTACAGTATCGACCAACATATGGCCCACAGTATTTAAGGCACCCAAAGTTTCTGAAATGCGATGAAATGCCGATTGTGACAATAGACGTGGTATCAACTCATCACTGCCACTCTCACTGTTACTGCTACCGCTGCTACTTTCGTCACTTTCCTCGTCATAATATTCTGTAGAATCATCATCGGAATCATCTTCGGCGAGAGAATCTTCCACCGCATCTGACTCAGATTTGGAATCTGAATTTTGCTTTAAGTCCTTAGTGCGTCCCGTTCGCTGGATATTATTTCCTAATTGTTGCTTAGAAAATGGTGAGTCCGATTGTGACTGGAAAAAAGACGCTGCCTTAAAAGTAGTTATGAATCCAAACTCAATTGTTATGTATGGATTAATTGTGTGTATTTTAAGTAGTTACAATACTTACATTGGTCGTTCATTAAATGGCGCGGCTCGTCATAGTCTTCATCTACAGTGTCTGTTGCCGCCAGCGCTGGAGTAATTAGGGCCGTTATCAAACCTGGAAAAATGAAGAATAGAATAATTAGTCCAGTTTTTTTTTTTATTTATTATTTATATGGATATTTATTTAATTTTCAAATTTTAAATACGGCTTCCTTTTATTCAGGTGTTAATTAAAGTTTTGGGGGCAAATTATGGCATTCTAAAATTTTAAAATGTTTCCATATAAACTCTATTGAAATATTTCGTAAACTCGTTCGATAACGAGTGCCGTAATTTGTCCCCTGGATTAATTATATTTTTAATATGGCAGCCCTAAAAAACATTCCAGGTATTGTGGGAGGCTTTTCAACAACAGCTGCTTAACATAAATAAGAAATTTGACTCTTAAACATCCAGAAAATTTAAGTAGCGAAAACTCAAAAAAGCACCAGAACGCATTTTTACTGTTTATTTATTTCGCAACATGAAAATTATTGAGCCATCAAATGAGAATTTGAAATAAAACGACCGCATTTGCCCAAAAATATTATTTACCATTAGGATAATGCAAACCGTACTAATGAAGTGGGATACGAATTACTTCCCCCTCCGTACTGTTCTCCGAATGTAGTCCCGAGTGGCCGATTTTTGTTCCCAAACCTGAATGCACAGAACAAAGTATTGACCAATTTATATTTTCAATTAAGAATTTAATTGATTCAATTAAATTTTTAGTTTTATAAGTAATTTGCGTGGAAACGCTTAATTGATATTATCAAATTGCTTGTAGGTAAAAATTTAATTAATTTTTTAATTAATATTGCAATCATTTTAATTGATATTAAAAAATTATTCATATTACTTTTTTGTGTGTAAATTTCTCGGGAAAAAATAGATTTTATACCAACGATGAAATAATCTCACAAAAAAAATTATTATTTTGATGGCCTCGATAAAGCTTGATTTTTTGAAAGGGATCAAAAAGTTTAATAAACATTACACAAAGAATAAAGAGCTTGAGGGAGACTGAAAAATAAAATATTAATTTTTTTTAACAAAAAAATATTCCATGCTGACTTATTGACTCGCCCTCGTATGTTTGTGTGTTTGTCTATATCTATGCTAATAATATGAAGAGCTAAAGTATGTAATCCGATGCAAGTTCAATATTGTCTTTGTAAAAATATCAGAATAGGATCGAAAAGTAATAAGCCACCTATACACAAAGATCTATTGAAGCAAGATTTTTAAGATTAAATCCTAAAAAAAGCCTTATGAATTAGAGTCCATCCTCAAGTCCATCTATTTGCCGTACAGTCCGTCCGTATGTCGACTCTCCATTTTATCTGTCCGTCCACCCCTTCCCAATCGTTTGTTTGCTTGTTAGAGCTTTTTTGATGAAAGTTAAAATATGGAAAGATTCTAGTCTGAAAGGTTAAATCTGGGACCAAAAGATATTCTATCTGTATTTCGAAACGAAAGCAAATGCTAGTGTAACATGTATCTAGTCTTGCCATAGAAGCTCCAGAGTGCCGAACATCAATCGGCTTTTTATACAAATGAATACACATACGCTTACATATTTCTCTCGTCTTTAGAGTTGTAAATGTATTGAGTATTTGGGTATTGAGTACTCAATATCAGGTGTATTTTTGAGTACTCGATATTCAAAAGTAGCTACTCAATACTTTCAGAGTTGCTATTTTCAGGCAGCACAAACCCAATACATACTCAACTTTAAAAAGAGGCAAACAAAAAATACTTATACACACAAAGCTGCCCAGCAAAAAATTACACATTACCATTAGAACTACTTGCCATATAATGACTTACTTTTCTGATTGCCAATTTTCATTACTCGCTTACAAATCACATTACCTAAAATTTAAAAAAATGACGTGAAAGTTGCTAAATGAAGAGAATGATTTTTTTAGACGAAATAGATTACGTGAAATGTTGACAAATAAAAAAAGTAAGTACTTCTCAAGAATCGATTATTTTAGTCTCACGCCTTGTTAAAATCATTAAGTTGGTAATCCAGTAAGAAATAGCTTCCACCAAAAATGCTTAATTCCAAACTCGATTACATTTTTTGAAATTTTTTGCTGGGTGTGTATACGTATATATTTTTATGCCAGATGAATTAGTCTTGTGTGTTCTGGAAAGTCCCAGTTTACACTATGCAAGTCTTATTGCCAAGCTGATTAGTTTGAGGGAAAGAGAGACGAATGGAACAGCAACGTTTTTCCTCTCGTCTCTCTCTCTCTCTCTCTCCTAACAATCTAATCAGCTTGTCAATAAGACTTGCATAGTGCAAACTAGGACAAAGATTAAAATTTGTGCTGCTTAAAAATTAAGCCAGTGTGTGAAAAGCCATAAAGAAAAATTTAAATTGATAAAAATGACGATTGTTCAGAATAAAAATGTCGAAAAAAGAAGCGTCCTGTGGCTTCATTTTACTAAAGTAAAAATAAATCGCCGGCCAGGTTTACAGCGAGCGGAGGTAGAAGCATTTTAAAGTCTCAAAATGTTGAAAACTCTCTGCATTTCAACAAAGATTGAGGTGTTAAAATGTATGTGACAAAAATTAAAATATGCTGCTGACAATAAAATCCATACCTCTCGCAAATGGATTTATAATGTTTGAGAAACACTGTAATTTCATTTATTTACATAATACATTGTAAATAAAGCGTATGTATATATATAAAATACATCACAAAAACAAAGTACAAATATATATTACTGAATTATTTTATTTAATTTAATTTTTGCATTAAAACATTGTAAAACATAATAAAAATGTATATTTCAATATTAAAAGTTAGTAAACTTAAAGTTTTAGGAACAGAATTCAATTTTTCTAAGTTTCCTTTTATTTTTTTCTTTCATTCGAAAAAACCGTTAAAGTATTGGGTAGTATTGAGTCAATACTCAAAAAGTATCGAGTAGTATCGAGTATTCAAAAGTATCGAAATTTTACAACTCTAATCGGTTTTCTCTCTGTGGGCAGATTTATAAAAATTTACTTCAATAAATAAGGTTTTAAATATTTCTCTTCCTACATTTCATAATTTACATAAATGTAAATAATCGAATGCACATAATCAATTACAGGGCGAACAAATAAACTTATGCAAGAATTCAAAGTCTAATCTTGCTTTTGAGGTCATTTATACAAGAAAATAAAAAGAAAAAAGTTAAAAATATGTTAATGCATTTTGGTATTTATATAAATTAAGTTTAATACTTTTGTTAATGCACTATTTTCCCAAAATTATTACTTTACTTTTTAGGTGAATATATTTTTTGCATTTTTTAATACATTAGATGTTCTTCTTTCTGAATATACAAAAAATACGATTTAAAAAAAAGAACGAGTTAGGGCCTTTCTATATTAAGGTAATGATATGTATGTATTAGGTAGTCCCCTACTGTTACTAGTGCTTAGTCCCAAATCACACTGTGCAAGTGTTATTGCTAAGATGATTAGTTTCAGGGAGAGAGACGAGGGGAACTCGCTGTTCCTTTTCTTTTCCCCCTGTCTCTATCTCCTAATAAACTAATCAGCTTAGCAATACGACTTGCATAGTGTAAATAGGGACATATCATATTTTTGGTTTTATTTAACAAAAATATGATTAGGAATCTTTGCTTATTTGTTTCGGTTAACCACGGTCTATATGAATTTCGTTACTGCCTATGGAACTCATCACTAGACTTCAACCAAAAACTTTTCGAATAAGCTAAAAAAAACTTCATATTTTTATAGAAATATCTTACTACGCTATTGAGAATTACATATACAAACATAATAAGTGCCAGCAAAAAATTAACATACAAATAAACAGTTTCATCATTAATGATCTCAGCTCCAATTATACCTGATATACATTAAGCATTTTTTCATGAAATTTCATGTATTTTGTTGCACGCAACTTTTTCTATTTGCTAAAAGCAGCGCTATAAAAGTGAATGTTATATAGAAAATGACGTATAATGAATTTCTGATGTATTTTTGGCAACTTTTTTGTTATGAGCTGCTTCTCCAGGCCTCCTATTGAAAAATAAAAAATTTTCATGCAACTAAATTCATGAAAAAAATGCTTAATGTAAATTAGGTATTAGTTATATTTCTGGTGAAACATCAATGAATTCAACACATGGTTGTCATGGGACGAAAGTGATCTAAAGTGTCCAGGAGACGTACAAAAAAAAACCATCAATCACATAGTTGTGTGCGTGCAGTCGTTTCTTTTCCGCTACACGTACACGTTGTCGGCGCTGTTTGATGAGATTCAAAAAATTTTGCTATTTTTATTTGACGGCTGATTATTTGTACGTCTCCAAATCTGATTGACGAAAAAAGCGTCATTTGCTTTGTGTTATTTGTTCTGTGACGACATGGAGAAGTGCGCGGATGAAAAAAATTAATTTGCACTTTATGAAAATGTACCATTGATCTTTGTAAAAAACCAAACAAACAAAAGCCTACAAACAGTTGTATGATTATTATAAATACTATATTATATTCTCTAATTTTTCTAATCTTAATGGGTAGTGTGAACAAAAAAAATATTACTTAAAAATTATTTTTGAAACCCCAAATGCATATGTAGTTATGTATGTGAATTTTGTGTTTAAAACAAATTTTTAACTAAAAAGCAAATACATACGAGTATGTACATATTTTTTTTATTCACACACCCAATGTCTTGTTTTTATATTAAAAATCGTTTATTTGTTTCGAATTTTTTTTAAGAAAAATGTGTTTGTTTTTTAGAGTGTTTTGAAGAACTAGAATTATTATTATTATAAATAATAATAATAATAGATGAAAAATTAGTGTGGAAGATAAAAAAATTATTATTTAGCTCTGTATATTTGTTTAATGTGCTTTTTTATACAAAGATTTCATAAAGTTTTAATGCCGCTAATAACAAAAAATCATCATCCGATGAAGACATACATACATATATGCCATCGCACACAACGAACACAAAATTAAAATGCTGATTGACGATTTTATTTGTACGTCTCCGAAAAATCATCAATTAAACGACACTAACACATTCTTACCGATTGATGGCTTTTTTTGTACGTCTCCTGGACACTTAAATCTAGAACATTTTTGATGTGTAAACAATCCATACGCTAGGGGGTAAAAATCTTTTGACTTTGATTTCTTTACTGAGATTTCTTTCCTTTTCTTTCACAGCATTGTCAAATCGGTGTGAGCTATGTATGAGTGTATTAGTGTTTGAAAGAAGCAATACCAAGCAGAGAAACAAGTCGACCGACTCGAAGCCGACGGTGTGCCGTCGCCGGTTATTTTTCTGTATATTTCCGTACACCAAACGTGAAAATGAACCGTAAGAGCTACGGACTTAAAATTTGGACACAATGTGTTGACAAATGTCTACTACAACAACAAATACATGAGAGTTAAAAACTAAAGGGTGTTCCAAAACGAGCAACGAAAAATGTTAAAATCCCATGTAATATACATACAATTGTATGTACATATATACAATTGAAATTTTAAAAGTTAGTGTATTTTTATACAGACTACAACAATTAACACTAAATTTAAAAAATTTAAATCAATGGGTGTTCCATCAGTTAATGCAATTTTGACTTTGTAATTGTGACAACTTACTGTATCTTGGAAACCGTAAGAGTAAAACTCTGGAAATTTTCAAAAACGGTAAAACTAAAAAATCAAAAAAATATAAAATGGCCAAATATAAAAAGATCGCCAAAAACAAAAAAAATCACCAAAACGAAAAAAAGCACCAAATTAAAAAAATCTCTAGGACTAAAATAAATCGCGAAAAACCGGAAAAATCGCCAAAATGAAAAAAATCCTCAAACAAAAAAATCGCCAATATGAAAAAATCGCCAAAATGAAAAAATCGCCTAAATAAAACAACCCCCAAAAAATAAAAAAATCGAAAAAAGGAAAAAAACCCCAAAAAAACAGAAAAAATCGCCAAAGTGAAAAAATATCCAAAATGAAAAAAATTGCGAAAATTAAAAAAAAAACCAAAAAGAAAAAAAACGCCAAAACGAGGAAAAAGCGATAAAACTGAAAAAAATCGTTTAAACTGAAAAAACTTAAAAAAGGAAGAAAGCTAAATCAAAAAAAAATTATCAAAACCGAATGTACGCGAGTCAAAGTCGCCCTTTACTGAATTTATTTTAATTGCAATGCGTACACAACAACAAGAACAGCAACAACAACTAAGCGATGAACAACAGGAATTAAAAATTAAAAAGTAAAAGTAAAGGCATATACCATAGATGAGCACTGCAGTACCACTAAAGTTTCAGTAAAAACAATAAAGAATGTTTAACAAGTAAATTTTTACTGATTACTAAAATTTTTTCTACAATTTTTATAAATTGCCTAAATGATTTGTTATATGATGAGGTGCATTGAATTTTCAGTAATGAGTAATGCCCGTATTCATAATGAAATTCTACCAAGAGGCTAAATGTTTTTCATACAAAAGTTTCAAAATTTGAAAGAAAAAACTTTGCCACTTGCTACAATTTTATTATGATTACGGCCCTATGATTTTACTGGTAATGCAAATTAAATTTCATTATCAGTAAAAATTTACTGAATTTTTTTAGTAATCAGTAAATTTACTGTTTACTGCAATTTTGAATGCAGTACATATACATATCGTCAGCCCATTATTGGTTTGGAGCATATGCCAAAAAGTAGGAATGGAGAAAAACGACAAAGAAGGTTTACATGAAGTTTTCTCAAGGTATACCCGATAGAATTTTTTTATATTTTCACCATTGTTTCCGACAAATGCTTAGAAGAAATATGTAAATTTTTGTGAACTTCCATGAATGGAGTTAAAAGTTAATATTACTTTATTGAAAGAGAAAAATAATGTTTTGTGCCACATACGCCACTTTTCATAATCTATTTTTAAAAAGTAGCATTTTGTGCTGCATATGTATACAACTTTACTGCTGAGAAACTTGTTGTTGAGAAGAAAATTTATGCTTGCAGTCCATAGAAATAAACCGATCGGTTTAACAATAGCCACAAAATTAAACAAAAACCCTTACCAGACATTGTAATTTCCGCAGATGTTAGCAATTTTTTTGCAATTGATCTAATTTTCTGAGGTTTTTTTATTCATTGCAGTGTAAGTAATTTTTAGAATGCATTTAGGAATTTTTCGCGTATCTGAAATTTTTTCGCGTTCTTTTCAACTTAATTTTTTTTAACAGTTTTGGCAATTTCTAATTAATTTTACGGCTTGTTTCCGATTTACAATTTCTCGTGAATTTTTGCAATGTTCGCTATGAAAGCGAGTTTTTGCAAGTATTTCTTAACAGTTAATTTTGAACAATATTAGACCTTGCTTTTGCATATGCTGCTGTGACCAAGTTTTCGCGAATTTTCGCAATTTTCACGTTTTTATGGAATTTTTAGCATTCCTTATAGTTTTAGCGATTTGTATTAAAAATTGTGGCTGGTTTAAAATTTTGCAATTTTTCGCGAATTTCTGTTTTTTTTTCTTGCGAAAGATGTAATTTTTCGAAAGTTTTTGGGTTTCCTTATTTGTTTTTATTTAAGGACTTAAAATTTGAAAAAAATTTGCAAGCTTATTTTGAATTTTCATAATGTTAATAACTCAATTTTAGTTTTGAGCTTGTTTTCAACATTGCGAATTTTTAAGATTTTCGCAATAGGTGTGATTTATTCCAAATTTCTGCCTTTTTAGAGTTTAAGAGACTTTTATTTATTTCAAGACTTGATATCGATTTTTGCATTAATTTTTATTTTTCAAGTACACAATCCATTTTTTCCATACTATGCCAGTAATTTTTGCCGCAGTTAATATTTGCATAACTTGGTATCCATACACCACAAATATATCCATAGCAAGGCAGAGATTTGGAGTAGATCGAATTCTTGAAGGCAAGTTCATCGAACTATGCGAAGTTCGTCGGTCGTCCCAATTATTTTTATAACATTATGGAAATGAAGCAAAACAAGAGTTTAATTTATTTTGTACGTTTTTGTATGAATAATTTGACGCAATAGCCAAACAGTGGCGTTTACAGCCAAACAATACTTATTAAACCTAAAAATAGTTGAAATGGAGCAAAATGAATGATAGATATCTCAGAAATCATAATTAATTTCGCGAAACACTTTTTGTGTTCAGAAAGTGTATATTCGAAATATATATACTCCATACCTAACTCATTTTTTTTAAATGGTCGGTAGGTCAAACCAATAATGGGCTGACGATATACTGCGGTGTGCCCACCCAGCAAAAAATTACACATTACCATTAGAAATATTTGCCATATAATGACTTACTTTTCTGATTGCCAACTTTCATTACTCGCTTACAAATCACATTACCTAAAATTACAAAAAATAACGTGCAAGTTGCTAAATGAAGAGAATGATTTTTTTAGACGAAATAGATTACATGAAATTTTGACAAATAAAGAAATGTAAGTACTTCTCAAGAATCGATTATTTTAGTCTCACGCCTTGTTAAAATCATGAAGTTGGTAATCCAACTATTGGCCGAACAAATTTTCGAATTTTAATAGCTCTTACATTCTTTTACATTTAAATTCTGGCGCCCATTAAATTATGCCGCCCTAGGCCCGTGCCTTACATTTTATGTAGTTTTAAGCATAATTTTCAATCTTAATTATTTTTAACCAAGAGCCACCTCAAAAAATGATTAGCAAGCACCACTGCATTGCTCCATTAAAGCCGTTTCAGACTATAATGCAAGTATTAATACTTTTGTGGAAAATGCAGCTCTGACATGTTGAGTTGTTACTGTTTTTTGAAATTTTTAAACAGAAATTATGTAGATCAGGGAAGCATTTTCGTCAAAAGTATTAATACTTGTATTATAGCTTTCGACTCGAGAGCAATGCGTTTAATGAAATTATCGGTTTATTTAGCCTTCAATATACGATATTATAACATCTGTTGGAATTTAACTGGATAGTGCCCTTCAGTTGGTTTTTTCTTCCATTTTTCAGTTTGCAAAACTTTTCCTAATGCATTAAAGACGGATGTAAATATACCTACTTAAATATTTCTTATAAAAGAAATTTATATACATATTTTTTTTTGCATTTTAAATACTTTTATTATTACACAATGCAGTCAAATAATTGTATAACGGTTGTGATAAATGACAAATGGATACAAAAATCGAATAAGGTTGAAGCTTTTAAACTTATAATAGGTGTGTTGGTTTACTTTCCTAGCAGAAACTTGCAACGAGAGAGCAAGGCAGAAATTTCACAAAACTATGCTAGGAACACAGTTGGGACGAACGACGAATTTTTCGGTGCGAACTTTCGTCATAAAAAATAAAACACATTTGTTCATATGAAAATGAACACAACACCGCCGTAGAACGAACTTCGTCGTTCGTGACGAACTCTGAGATAGATTTATTTTTATTTTTTACTCCGACGAACGACGAAAAAACAATTTTCTCTCACTCTCTTTACATACACAATAAACAGTGTGACCAGATTTTAAAATAAAATTAAGCTAAATCACGTATGCCTTTAATACATTTGTAGAGAATACGCAATTTGGATTAAAAAAGGCTAAAAAAGCTAAATCAGTTTTTAAAAAAGCTAAAAAATAAGCTAAGAGCTAAATAAAAATTTTAAAGCTAAATCCTGAAGAAATAAGCTAAATTTAGCCAAAAATTAGCTAATATGGTCACACTGGCAATAACCAACTTTATCAATTATAAGAGCTGGATTCGCTGAGTAAATTCGCCGTTATTGTGCTTCACACGACGAATTTACGCAGCGAATTCTTATCGACGAATTCGTCGATGTGGACGAAACTCGTCGTTCGTCCCAATTGTGTTCCTAGCACTACTCTCCCATATACGAAAAAGTGAATAAACGCTTTAAGGCTCCGTTACCCGACTGTAGAAATCGCAGATGTAAGGTAAATGTAACTGTAAACGTTTGAGCGATTATAGAATACTTAAAAACGTGTCATGTGTTTCGACACAAAAGAAAGCAATGTGAGTCCGATCACAGAGGAGATGTGTAAACATCTAGTAATGAAATTTTTTTTTTTTAAGTTGGAAGTACTTATGCTTTTAGTATCTTTTTTTAAATTAATTAATTAAAAGTATCAAAACTTTCAATATTGTAAATACATATGAATTTGTTGGTTTTTGTTTGTTTTATTAAACTTATTTGGTTAGTAAATGGGCACACTGCAGTATATGTATATGTACTGCATTCAAAATTGCAGTAAGCAGTAAATTTACTGATTACTAAAAAAATTCAGTAAATTTTTACTGCTAATGAAATTTAATTTGCATTACCAGTAAAATCGTAGGGCCGTAGCAAGTGGCAAATCTTTTTCTTTCAAATTTTGAAACTTTTGTATGAAAAACTAGCCTCTTGGTAGAATTTCATTATGAATACGGGCATAACTGATTACTGAAAATTCAATGCACCTCATCATATAACAAATCATTTAGGCAATTTACAAAAATTGTAGAAAAAAATTTTAGTAATCAGTAAAATTTTTTTTGTTTTTACTGAAACTTGAGTGGTACTGCAGTGCTCATCTATGGTAAATGCCTTTACTTTTACTTTTTAATTTTTAATTCCTGTTGTTCATCATTTAGTTGTTGCTGTTCTTGTTGTTGTGTACGCATTGCCATTTAAATAAATTCAGTAAAGTGCGACTTTGACTCGCGCACGTTCGGTTTTGATAATTTTTTTTTATTTAACTTTCTTAATTTTTTAAGTTTTTTCAGTTTAAACGATTTTTTTCAGTTTTATCGTTTTTTTCTCGTTTTGGGTTTTTTTCGCAATTTTTTTTTTAATTTTTGGCGATTTTTGCATTTTGGCGATTTTTACATTTTGGCGATTTTTTTCTGTTTTTTGGGGTTTTTTCATTTTTGGCGATTGTTTTCTGTTCCTGGGGTTTTTTTATTTAGGCGATTTTTTCATTTTGGCGACTTTTTCATATTGGCGATTTTTTTGTTTAAGGATTTTTTTTTAATTTTGGCGATTTTTGCGGTTTTTCGCGATTTATTTTAGTCCTACAGATTTTTTTTAATTTGGTGCTTTTTTTCGTTTTGGCGATTTTTTATATTTGGCGATTTTATATTTTTTGATTTTTAGTTTTACCGTTTTTGAAAATTTCAAGAGTTTTACTCTTACGGTTTCCAAGATACAGCAAGTTGTCAAAATTACAAAGTCAAAATTGCATTAACTGATGGAACACCCATTGATTAAATTTTTTAAATTTAGTTTTAATTGTTGTAGTCTGTATAAAAATACACTAACTTTTAAAATTTCAAGTGTATATATGTACATACAACTGTATGTATATTAAATGGGATTTTAACATTTTTCGTTGCTCGTTTTGGAAAACCCTTTAGTTTTTAACTCTTATGTATTTGTTGTTGTAGTGGCCAAATGTCTACATATTGTGTCCAAATTTCAAGTCCGTAGCTCTTCCAGTTCATTTTCACCTTTGGTGTGCGGAAATATACAGAAAAATAACCGGCGGCGGCGCACCGTCGGTTTCGAGCCGGTCGACTTGTTTCTCTGCTTGGTATTGCTTTTTTCAAACACTAATACACTCATACATAGCTCACACCGATTTGACAATGCAAAGCAAAAGCAAAGAAATCTCAGCAAAGAAATCTCAGCAAAGAAATCTCAGCAAAGAAATCAAAGTCAAAAGATTTTTTCCCCCTAGCGTATAGATGTTTACACATCAAAAAAACTTCTTTGTGCACACACACATACATACTAATTGTATTGTGCCCAGCAAACACGCATTTTTGATTTTAAATTGCGAGTTATTTGAAGTCAAACGCGAAAGTTCATATATTTACATATGTATAATATTTAAATTCATAATATTCATTTTGATTGAAATTTACATACATATGTATACGGACATACACACGAGTATGTATGTATGTATTAGAACTTATATGTAAATAATATATAAAATAGTAATGTTTTAATTAATCCAAGATTTTTTAATAATTTCGTTGAAACTATTTTAATTTACTTTCTTTTGATGGCAAGATTTAGCCTGTTGGAAAAAACTAATTGATTTTTTGAAATAACACCTTTTAGAACGAAAATTCGCCTAGAGGTTTTGAAAATTATTATTATTATTTTATTTAAATGAACTCAATTATAATAATTTTAATAGCAGCTGTAACGCTCAACCGTAATATTTGTCATTGTACAAGTATTTAGCTCTTTAATTTCCAAGAATGTGTATGCTTGCAGTAGCACCTCAATAAAATCTTTACTTTCTCGTTTTATTCTTTTCTTATTAATGTTCGTACCTACTCATAATAATTTAGTTTTATTTACAAACAATATACATATGTATATTTTTTAACAAAAATATATACATATTTACATATAGAGGACTTTTTGTTTGCTGGGTGTTTATCAGTATAAAAAATCATATAAAATGGAAAACAGCTGTTCGAAACATTGATGAGAGTTCAACATCTTCACATTATTTTTGATTGCATGGAAAAAGTACCAAAATTATTTAAATGGTATCAAATCATTATTTTATACTTACAAACATTGTAATGACTTTGACATTTAGTGAAATTACAATTTAAGCTTCATACCCGTATATACATATTTACATTACAACGTATTATAATTATAAAAAATATTTATATTTTTATTATCATTATAATTATTATGATTATACGTACCTATTTTTATTTTTATTGCTATTATTTTTAAATAAAAAAAATTTTTTTGTACGCTTGAATGTATGTTTGTACTCACATATGTATGTATATTTTACAAATTCATACATTATTATGTAAATATACATATGTGTATGTATGTATATTAACAAAAAATAAACCCATACGATTGGCAAACTCTGGTTAGATTTTATAAAAAAAAAACTTTTTTAGAAAACTAAATTTATTAAATGTGCCATGTACGTATCAAAGCTGTAATAAGTGAATGGAATGAAAAATAAAAATATTTTTATTTCAGTTATTGTTTTTATTTTAAATTAGAAATAATAAAAATTCAAACAATTATTTGTTATGTGAAAATTCAATACAATTTATTTATTTTAAAACGATTGAAATTTTTAAATTTATACATTGCTCAAATCAATTTTTTAGAGTATTGAATCAATTTACAATATTCGAAATACAATTTTGTTCATATTTTTAAAACAAAAGAAAATTTATTGAATTTAAATATTCAAAAGTTGAATAAAATTCATTTCAATATTATTTGACTACAAAAAAATCAAATAGTTTTTCTCAGAATTTAATTTGAAAAAAAACAATAAATTAATTAAATTAGGCTATTATTTCTTGAATAAAAACTATTTCTGAAAAATAAAAAGAAATATTTATTAGACTTAAAAATATATAACAACCATTTATGATATATTTAGGTCAGAGAGTTCTATAGTTGAACTTTTTTTTCCAACGGACTCAGCAATGAAAAACAGCACTTTTTGTGCGAATGCGGTTTTCTTATCTATTTTCTTACTACTGAGCCTCTGGTATTCATTATATTTTTCACTATGAAATTTCCTTAGGTGTACAATAAAATTTGAATTTTATTTAGAGCTAGCACATAATTATTTCGCGCAAGCTTTGCAAAAACCCAATACCTTGTTAGTTTTATTGAGCTAAATATTTTGTTATATGAAAATAACGTTAAAAGTAGACAAAACACGGATAATTGAGGGAATAGATAATTGAAGCAATAGGTGGATTCCTCTAGAGATCTTCGCAGGAAAAATCTTCATCACTAGAAATCATTTTCAATAATAGAAGAAAAAATTTTTTTATTTGTATACGTTTTTACAATTTGCAACTATTTGAAACTATTTTTTATGATTTTCAAATAATCAAAAAAGTTTTTTAAGCTTAAAATTTTTAAACGCACTAATAATCCCAAATTAATATTTTACTTATTAAGTAAAATATTTTTTTATTGGGTAAAGGTTCCCTGATGATCTGCATTAGCAACAGTGAAATGCGCACAGGACCCAGCTAAACCCCTCAATAATCAATTTCAATGTATTTTTAATAAAAAATATTTTACTTAATAAGTAAAATATTAATTTGGGATTATTAGTGCGTTTAAAAATTTTAAGCTGAAATTGTAGCAATTCCCATAAAAATCACTAATTATTAACTTGACTGCACCCGGTCAAAAAAATACTTGTGTGGCAACATTCTATTCTTAAATAGCTGTTGTTGTTATTTACATTTATTTTCTTTTACATACTCTTACGACTACAATTTGAAGCTGAAAAAAAGTCAGCCAATGTAGCAATAGTAAAGTAAGAGAATAAAAAACATGTTGATTATTGAGTTTCTTGTTTCAATTTTGTTATTTGTTATTGAGCTTCTCATTTGTTTAAATGAAAGTTTATAATATAATAACTCTAGTTGTTCTAAGAAGCTTTGGGTAAAGGTTCCCTGATGATCTGCATTAGCAACAGTGAAATGCGCACAGGATCCAGCTAAACCCCTCAATAATCAATTTCAATGTATTTTTAATAAAAAATATTTTACTTAATAAGTAAAATATTAATTTGGGACTATTAGTGCGTTTAAAAATTTTAAGCCTAAATTGTAACAATTCCCATAAAAATCACTAACAAAAAAGTTTTTGTTGAATAATATAAATTTGACTTATTAACATAAAATTATTTGAATTTCAAAAACTCAAATGAAATAAAATAAAATTTCATTCAAACTATAGAAATATAATTTAAAAACATTTCAGTCGCTGAATTCAAATAAAGCATTAATTTGTTATATTTTTATTTGAATTCCTGAAGGCGTGATTTGTTTTAAATTTTCTGACAAAAAAATAAATTTACATTTGAAAAATTTTATTTCAAATCAATAACAACAAATTTTAATTCATTTCATGAGAAATGTCAATGATTTCAATGAAATTCTATTTCTTAAACAGAAATAAAATTTAAGTTTAATTTAATTTTATGAAAAAATTCAAATAAAAAAAATCATATTGAACAGCTATGGTACGTATACAAATTAACCACTCGAAAACTTAAATTATTAAAGGAAACAAAAGTACCAAATCAGGGCTATTGTGCCACACTCTCATTCAATATACATACATCCCATCACTGTCTACAAATATCACGTAACGCCGTCATGAAATTCTATTTTCTGCAGGTTCAGACGTTACAGATTTCATGCAACAGATTCGATCAGCTGACACATTTACATTTACAGTTCTACATTTACAGTCGGGTAATTCTGCCTTTACTTGTAAAAACTTGCAAGAAAATTTTATTCATGTCAGAACCATGCAAGGAAATCATGATACAATTGTACTTTTTCTAATGCATTATCCCGTTTATACGCACTTTTTATTTGCAAATAAAACTGGAAAGCGTTGCCGTATAACTTTTTTTATTGTAAGTTAATAACTCACGAAAACTATTTGCAAATAAGGTGTACAATGTTGCCAATTATTTTTGTTTTGTAAGAAATGTAATACATATTTAACAATGTGTGGCAATATCATTCACAGATAGTAATGTATTCTATCTACGTATAAATGGTGAGTTCAGTATTTGCAATAAGTTTTATTTGCAAATAAGATTTGCGTATAAACGAGGTATATGTTGGATAATCTTGTATGATAATATTTTAAATTAGAACATTTTTTTAAATCGACATTTATGCCCCTATTAGCTACGGCTTACAACTCAACTTAACCTTAAAACAACTTAACTGTTTTTTGGCATTCTGAATTACAACTAATTTTAGCTGTATTCGAAACAATGCTCGAAAAGAAGAGGTTTTTATCTATGCTATGTTTTTTGAAATCATAGTAGCCATCACAAAACATTTTAAATAGTTTTAGTAGCAACAATATAGGTTGACAAATAGGATTGTTTGGCGTCTGGAATAATGAAGCAAAACTAATACAACAATCGAAATAAAAACCAAAATACAACTGATCAAAGATCAATTGTCTCATGGTGAAATAAGTTGTAATGCATAACAAAAATTTTGCAACTACAACTAAACTATTCATTTAGTTGTAAATCATAATAGGGGCCTTAATATGAAATACAAAGTTTTATGTATTATTTAATATTTGAATGCCTTTTTCATTATTTGTATTTATATTCTATTAACAAATACAAAACCATTTTCCATCTCTGATAATAGCGGAGTTCGTTGTTTAATGCAAATTGTAAGTGCAAATGCAAAATATCTTAACTTTTCTTTCAAATCCAACAACAAAATACTCACACAATCAAAAAAAAAAGGCTACGATATATTGCATTTGCCCTTACGCAAGACAATTTGCATCAAACATCGAACTCCGCTAATATGCTTTCGTTTTACATAAGTTTGCATGTTTTTTTAATAAAGAAATTCACATTTTTGAGTTTTCCTTTTTCAGATATTTTTGAAATAATTAATTTCAAAACAATATACACAACAGGATAATTATTGCAAGTAAAAATTTTACTATTTAAAATTTGTAAACATTTTTTTGGCTAGCAATTTTTTTCTCTCTTTTGACGCTCTCACCTTTGCAAACTTTTTGAGTTAAGTGTGGTGCACACTATCGAACATGAGTGACAGTTTTGCTCAAATTTTACATTGATCGATAGTGTGAACACGAATTTCGTCAGTCAACAGTCAACCACAGAATTTTTTATGGTTGAGTGACAGTCAGCAGCCATATTGGTTTTTGACTGATAGTGTGAACCAAAAAGCGCCAGTCAACATATATAATTTTGTAACATAAACAATACAATATGGACGCGGAAATTTATTTTTTTGAAAAATTTACATATTTTTATGAAATGCAAGGCTCTGTGCATTGTTAAAGGCAAAATGTTAACACAAGATCGTGCGAGGAGTTGTTAGAGATAAGAAAACATTAAAATAAATCATTATAAAAAAATTTTGTTTGCAATAATGCGTATTCAGTTGTGTTTTTTCTGTGTTTGTGTGTCCGATCATGTGTACCCCACCTTAATGAACACTTTCCAATAACAATTGTTACAAATTCATAAAAATTTTTATTAAATGAGCAAACCTTATATTTGTGTACATATTAGAGGTCCGCTCAAACAGTATTGAAATGAAAAATCGTCTTGTTTTTTGAATGTATTCTAGTGGCATGTATTATGCTAAACCAATAATAAATGCTGTCGTTTAATAAGCGAAGCAGTATGGATGAATTGATGTTCGTGTATATGAGTGTTAACAAGTGATGTCGCGAAGACTTTTTGTTCGTAACAAACAATTAAAAGAAGTACTGTTGACGCGTGTATGCTTGTTATTTTGCATATTGTACGTTTTAGTGTGTAAGATTTAGATGGTAAGCTTTTATGTGTTTAGTCCTAATTTACACAATGCAAGTCTCATTGCTAAGCTGATTAGTTTGTTAGGAGAAAGATACGAAGGGAAAATAAACGTTTTTTCCCCCTCGTATCTCTCTCCCAACAAACTAATCAGCTTAGCAATAAGACTTGCATTGTGTAAATTAGGACTTAAGAGTAATTTTTTAAAGTAAGCGCACAGTTGCCTGTTGTCGTTTATTTTAAAAATTAAATTATTTAATTTATGTGAATGTCCAGGTGTTTGTTTTGCATTTAAGCGGTCTTAAAATTTTTTATAAAATAAATTTTCTAGCAAAATCAGAGGCAGCTTATTTCTGTAAAACTTTTTAATTCAACTTCAAAATTTTTCCAAGTCTAAAAACCCGCTTTTTCGATTTCTTTTAAAAGCGAACAGCGTACCCTCATATACGAACAAAGGCTCTTTTGTTAAAAAATCCAGAAGTTGTCTTTAATATATGAAACAAATTAATTAATTTTTTGCTGGCAACATTCTACGAGTTTTTTCTTTTCTTTTTAATTAGGTATGCTTCACTAACTAAAAGCCTTATTTATGAAAAAAAAAAAATTAACTAATAATGAATTTATAACACAAATTTCCGTACAAAATTTGTTGCAGAAATAGTTTTTAAAAATAAGGCAGTACGCGAATAACTGGTTGTAATAAATATGTAAACACATAATTATAGTTTTTTATTTACTTTTTTTTTTTTGTTAAAACTATGTTTAAAGTTTTTGATTATGTATGACAGTTCATTGGTTGCAGATGTGATGTAATCATCGGTCAGGTTTTAGTAAAAAATTTAACTTGCATTTACGGAATAATTTGTTGTTTCTTTTATTGAATCAAATTCAAGGTCGCTGGATATTTAAGGCATTTCGTTATTTCTTTCTTTTATTTTATTTGCAAGACCTCGGAAATTATATTTATTTTGTGTGAATCTTTAAAGAGTGGATTGCATTTTGTTATTAATTTTATTGTCAAATATTTCGTTGTCACTTTCACTTAAATTGGACATTAAGAAAACTAAACAAGCAAAATTTTCAATGAAAATATGTATATTTAAAGCAAAACAAATTGAATTGTAAAAACAGCAAATATTTTTTCAAATTGTTTTAAAACTTTTACAAAGAAATTATGCAAAACCATTTCGTCTTTATAACTATTACTTTGCAAGGCAAAAATTGTGCAAGTATGTACATATATACTCAAGTACGTGTACTTGTGCTCAAATGTAACCATCGGACTGTAACTTTTCCTTAAATTATGTAATTGCAAAGATAATTCGCTGCAAGATCATCATTTGCCTTTGCATTTTTATCTTTCAGCAGTAATTTCACAGCTTGTGAACCTGTGAAAATGTGTTTAAAAAATTACCAAAAATTTTTCTCTACTGTGCATTATTTATACATTTTACATATGCAATGAGAAGAAGCATTAAGCTAGTATTTTAAAGCTATGCTGCTCTAATACAGCCAACTTGAATCACGTCATAATATGATTGATTAAAATTCCATTATTTGATTTTACATAAATTTTTTTATTCTTGTTGTATAGGGTGTTTTTTTGAGGGGTATAGAACTTCGAATTGAAATAAAACACAAGAAAATCGTTTTAATGTCCATCAATTTGGCTTTATTGAAAGGATAATTTTATGCCATTAATGTTTAAATATGATTTCGGGCATGTGGCCGCCGCGGCTGGCTCGAATAAAGCTAATTCTACAGGTCCAATTTTCAACCACTTTTTCGAGCATATGGGGCCGTATGTTGGCAATAACGCCACGAATGTTGGCTTCCAAGTCCCCTAACGTTTCTGGTTTGTTGGCGTAGACGAGCGACTTCACATATCCCCAAAGAAAATAATCCAATGGTGTCAAATCACACGATCTTGGTGGCCAATTGACAGGTCCATTCCGCGAAATTATGCGCTCATCGAATGTTTCCTTCAATAAATCGATTGTGACGTGCGCTGTGTGGCATGTAGCGCCGTCTTGTTGGAACCACAACTCATCCACATTCATGCCATCTAATTCGGGAACAAAATAGTCGGTTAGTCGGCTCCAATTGCTGTGCACGGTGGCGAATCGATTCATTCGGGTCCTCTTCAACACTTTGCTCTACAGCGGCAATTGTTTCTTCGGTGCGCACTGTTCGACGTCTCTGCGGATGCGTATTATCACATAGAGTAAGCGTAGTGCGAAAACGATCCATGGTTAACCGAATTAATTGCTCTGATGGACGATTATGTCGACCATAAAATGGACAGAGCTTGTGGTAAACTTCGCGAACTGAACCATTATTTTCGAAATAAATTTGCACGATTTGCAAGCGTTGTTCTTTTGTCAACCTGTTCATGATGAAATGGCAAACCAAACTAAATATTAATCACTTGACAGCTGACAAAATGGCCGCCAGTTAAAAAAGTGATGCCAACTTAAAGTTCTATACCTCAATAAAAAACACCCTATATATTTGCTGAGCACTTAAAATCCGTTTTTACGCCAAACATATGTACTGGTGTTGCTGATTTGCCGAATGTAGTCGCTCTACCCCCTCAACACATAAAGTTTAAGACGCGTGATTTACAAAAATTAATTGCCGAACTCAACCCGAAGAAAGCTCCGGGTATTGATGGAATTAGTAATCAGATGCTTATGAACTTGCCTCGTATTGCAATGAGAATCCTATTATTCATATTTAATGCCATTTTACGACTGGAGTATTATCCACACAGCTGGAAGCTTGCCAAGGTTAAAATGATTCCAAAGCCGGGCAAAGATCTAACCAAGGCTGAGTCATATAGGCCAATAAGTCTACTATCAGCTATGTCAAAGCTTTTCGAAAAACTGCTCAAAACAAAATTGTCCCCAATTCTAATTAGTAGTGGTTTTGGTTTTAGAAGTCAGCATAGCACCATTGAACAAACTCACAGATTGGTTCAATTTATAAGAAGAACTTTTGAGGAAAAAAAGTATTGTTCTGCGCTCTTTATTGACGTTTCCCAGGCATTTGATAAAGTGTGGCATGAAGGCCTAATTTTAAAATTGAAGACTTACTTACCAATAAACATTTTAAATCTTTTGGAAAGTTACATTATTTCCCGTAAGTTCACTGTTGTGGAAGGAGACTTTACGAGTAGGCCTGAAACTATTTTATCCGGTGTGCCACAGGGGAGCATACTGGGACCAGTTTTATATTTGATTTATACTTGTGATATGCCTGTGAGCAGTAGTATCCATACTTCCACATTTGCCGACGATACAGCCTGCCTTAGTATGCACGAAAACCCTGATGAGGCATCCCGCAAACTCCAGGAACACATTAGCCAGATGTAGCTTTGGTTAAACTTATGGAGAATTAAATTCAGTGAACAAAAGTGTGTCCATATAACGTTCACCCTAAGAAGAGATACTCGTTCCCCCATTCGGATTAACAATCAAGTTGTTCCTCAACATTCACATGTGAAATATCTTGGTATACACCTTGATCGACGACTTACATGGAAACACCACATTGACTCTAAGTTAACTCAAATGAAACTTAAATTAACTCAGGTACATTGGCTGATTGGTAGAAATTCAACACTTAGCCTAGACTGCAAACTTTTAATATACAAGTCGCTTTTAAAGTCAATATGGTGTTACGGAATTCAACTATGGGGCACTGCTTTAGCTTCAAATGTAGAGAAAATTCAACGAAGGCAAAATAAAATTTTACGCATGATAACATCGGCTCCATGGTACATCAAAAATTCAAATATACATCGCGATTTGAATATGCCACTAGTGACTGAAGAAATTGTAAAATACGCAGGCAAATATATAACTAACTCGAGTCACATCCTAATCCGCTTGCTCGTAATATTTTGAACTTTACTGGACACATCCGCTTAAAAAAGAGAGATACACGGGCTCTAATATTCAACACTCTAGATGATGAAGCTGCTTGAAAACACTTTTTTCTTTTTGTTGCTTATCACTACTTATGTATTATTAATAACTATCACTAAGCTTATGTCCGACATTGGTCGGGCCTAATAATTTTTTTATAGATTTAAGATTTGAATACTTATTGCTAGTTCATATTTGAAGATACAATAAATAAAAAACATGCATTAAAAAAAAATAAAATTATTGTTGTATAAGTTGAGGTATGATGGTTAAGCACTAGAAGAAGGTACTGGAGGTCAATGACTATTAAAGAAAAAAAGGGCTCCTCGAGACTAAAACATGGATATATCATAATTCAAGATCCGACTGTAAATAAAGAAGATATGACCACAAATTCCAAAAGCTAAACCTTTGGTGGACTTTGGTGTTATTTGTTCATTAATAATTATCACATGTAATTTGGCTTAAAAAGCAACACAAACCTTAGCCCGTTCAAATCACAAATATAGAAACAAATGGAGTTCGAATAATAATTAAAATAAAATTAACTAAAAGCTAAACCCTACATTCGGCAAAAAAAAGATAAAACATATCCAGTACTGCTGGAATTATCGAAATATTTTCTTAGCAAAAGTTTAATGATTTTTTGCGAGCTTTAGTTTTCTGACATTAGGGTGGCACATTAGGGTGATAGAAACTGAGATGTGGTGGGTAAAAACTAGGACACGATATTTGAGCTTAATGACTATTAAAGCAAAACATTGGTATCTTCGAGACAAAAGCATCGATATATCACACTTTAAGATCCGACTGTAAATGCCGAAGATACAATGAAAAATGTATTTTGGCCCCCCCCCCCCTACTTTCGGCAAAGAAAAATTAAAAACAAATCGAAACTGCCTTGCAATAATACTTTGTATTTGGTGGTGTACGGCGAACTTTTTTTTCTGTAAGGCGAGACGGTCTAATACACACGTATGTTAAATAAGTAGTAAAATACAATGACTAAATTAAATTAAAAAATTCATGTTGTTTCAACTTTAAATAACTTTGATTCAACTTGATTCTTCGTATTATTTCAGTATCGAATTAACGTTGTTTCAACTTTAAATAACTTGAAAACAACGCGAAATAAAATTATTTCAAAAGTAAAAATTTTCTTCGAAGATTATTGTAAATCATGTTGGATTAACATGAAACACATATGAAGCAAAGTCATTGCCGAAATTAACCTTGTTTATGTAGATTTTAAGCTAAAGTTTTTCTTTGTGCATGAACATTAGTCCACCCAAAAAGTATGTATGGGAGGCCGAAAGTATTTCTTTTATTCGTTTTCATTATTTTATAAGGTAAGATCTGTAGATTATATAGCGCCATTGCATTTGGACCGATTCATATTTGCCATTTCATAATAAAACTTTCAATAACTTTTAGGCTGACGGATATACCATTTCGAAACTTGTGTAGTATAATGAGGACACTCTCCCGAAACTTTGGCCCATAACTATTTCATTAAAGCTTTGGGGAAGTTTTCCCTGTTTGTGTATTGTCTTACGCAAAATTATCCTAACCGTAGGACTATTTCCTGAGGGTCTCCTCAATCAACATTTTTTTTTATTCAGAAGAGATTTTAAAGAAAGCTTAACCTTTTTTTTATTAATTTTTCTGCTTTTGTATAAATTTGAATGAATTTGAGAATATTTTGTGCACCTATAACAGGGATGAAATTACATCTTTTCCAAGTTTAAAACAAGATCTTACATAATCTTTTACTAACATTTATTCCCGAGTGTAAAAAAATCATTTGCAAAACCTGATACAAAAGCAAATGAGGAAAAACTATTTTTAGCAAACCAAACAAACGAAAGTGAACAGACCCGGTATCATCAAAATATAATTTACTTCCTTGAAACAACTTCCACCAAAAATAAAAAAATAAACGTAAAACACAATCTGCTATCATTTATCGCACATTCATTTCTCAAGCAAGTTGCAACATTAGTTATGCCTGAAAAAGCAACATTAAAATCTGCTAAACAAAACGCACTGTTTGTTTGGCGTCATCATCACCATAAACACCGAAAACAATCAAGACGACTGTAAAAATACGGATGATAACTATCGTAATGATGATGACGATCATCATGAAGTTGTTTAAAGTTTAAAGCTACTGGTATTTGAAATTTGATTGCATAACTGTGGATTAACCTACCATTAAAGTGAATATATATGTATGTACATATGTATGTGTGTATAAACTCACTCTTTAACAACTGCACACACACATACATACATACGAATATAATCCCCACAAATATAACTTGTTCCGAAAATCTTTTTCTTGCTTATTTTTCTTCTCCAAAATCAGTTCCAACAACAAAATTAAATAATTTATATCTACTCATGCGATTTATGTACAATATCTACCAGAAGAGTGAAATGAATTTTTTGTAGCATGCAGCAGTGGCAATGGATTATGATGATGTGATTGTTGTTGCTGTTATTGTGACGTCCAACAGCTGATAAGCTTGTATTTCCTAATAATTTCAAAGAAGTACCCTGTCTGTATATCTATGGTCGCTCATACAAACAAGCAACAGTTTTATTTTAATTTTTAATGAACATATTATGGGTTTATTTAAAAATTTCAAATGATGATTGCTGTGTTTTTTTTTATAATTGGGAAAACTATAAATTAGTTTTAGTGAGTAATTATCACTTGAATTAAATTAGTGAAATGCATGGTAAAATATATTTCATAAAAGTTGAAAGTTTTGATTTATAGATCTTGTATTTTAATACATATATGTAAATGGGAGGGTATTCGAACATACCAGAGCTATAGATCAGTTCCTTACTAATTTCTAATATTCACATTTACTAACGACTTTATTATTTAAAATTTATATTTATTTCAAATTTACTTTATTATAAGGTCTATACGTAACATAATATATAAGACCAGACAATGACAATGAGTATTAAAAAATATACACATAAGTAAATAGTCTTAATGTTAGTAACTGCGTATGATCATAATTGTAGCGCAAACAATTCGTACGCTCACATATTTTCTCGCATATTTTTCTCAAGCAACTATGACTATAGCCGATTGCATCATAAAATAGCACCTCTATTTCGTTTATGCGAAAAACTAAAATGCGGTACAACTAAAAATAAATTCAGGAAAGTGCGACTTTGACTCGCGCACGAAGGTTTCCGTACGGACACTAGATTTTTTATTTTTTTTTGCGTTTTTTTTTTCATTTTGGCAATTTTTTAATTTTGGCAATTTTTTATTTTGGCGATTTTTTTGTGGTTTTTTGGCGATTCATTTTAGTTTAGGATAGGATTTTTAGGGTTCCGTACACCAAAGGTGAAAAGGAGCCCTATTGTTTACGCTACGCTGTCCGTCTGTCCATCACACGCTATTTTCTCAGGAACCGTAAAAGCTACGGACCTGAAATTCGGACAGAGTATGTAGAACCTTGGCCGCTACAACAACAAATGCATGAGACTTAAAAATTAAAGGGTGTTAAGTAATATGTTAAAATCCAATGTAATATACATACAATTGTATGTACATATGTATATTGACACTTGAAATTTGTAAAATAGTGTATTTTTATACAGACTACAACAATGAACACTAAAATTTTAAAAAATTTTAATTAAAGGGTGGTCCATCAGTTAATGCAATTTTGACTATGTAATTTTGCCAGCTTGCTATATCTTGGAAATCGTAAGAGCAAAACTCTTGAAATTTTCAAAAACGATAAAACTAAAAAAATCCGAAAATTATAAAATCTCCAAGCCAAAAAAAAATCAAAAAAAAATCAAAAAAAATCGCTAAAACGAAAAAAAGCACCAAATTAAAAAAAAATTCTAACACTAAAATAAATCGGCAAAACCGAAAAAAATCTACAAAAAAAAACACCAAAAACCGAAAAAATCGCCAAAACGAGAAAAAGGAACCAAAAAAATGAAAATGAAAGAAAAATCGCAAAAATTCAAAAATCGCCAAAATTAAAAAAAAAATCTCCAAATTGAAAAAACGCCAAAAACCGAAAAAAATCGCCAAAATGCGAAAAAGGCACCAAAACTAAAAAAACACCTGTATGAAAAAAAATCGCCAAAATGAAAAAAAATCACCAAAATGAAAAAAATCGCCGAAAACCGAAAAAATCAACAAAACGGGCAAAAAAAAGCCAAAACTAAAAAAAGCGCCAAAAACCGAAAAAACGTAAAAAACGCCAAAACTCAAAAACGACCAAAACCGAAAAATCCCAAAAACGAAAAAAAGCCAAAACTATTTATTATATAGGCTAAAATTCGTATTGAATTACATATCTAGCGTCCGTACGGAACCCTTCGTGCGCGAGTCAAAGTCGCACTTTACTGAATTTATTATATTTAGTTTTACCGTTTTTCAAAATTTCAAGAAATTTCCTCTTCAAGATACAGCAAGTTGTCAAAATTACATTAAATGATAGAACATCCTTTAATTTAAACTTTTTTAAATTTTAGTGTTAATTGTTGTAGTCTGTATAAAAATACACTAGCTTTACAAGTTTCATGAGTCTATATACATATAATTGTATGTATATTACATGGGGTTCTAACATTTTTCGTTGCTAGTCTTGGAACATCCTTTAATTTTTTTTGTTGTAGCCGCCAAAATTTCAGGTCCGTAGCTTTTACGGTTCTCGAGAAAATAGCCTGTGACGCACAGACGGACATCGTAGCGATAGGATTCCTTTTCACCTTTGGTGTACGCATTGACTCTCTTACTCACAGTCTAAGTATGCTTATACACAGACTATGAATATTTAATCGGACAAAAAAATATAGACGCATAATACTCGGGATATACATATATTTGTGCATATAAAACAAAATAAAAAATTTGTGAACGTGTGCGTGGTTGTTTGAAAACATGCTTTATGTGTGTGTGTAAATAAAATAGCCCTGTATACATGCATGTATAGTCGATTAATAGTCAGAATATTTTACATTCATGCATATGATTTTAGCTTATACAGTCTACAAATTTTATTTATAGCAGCTTATGCTGCATGATTTAAAACGTATGTACAAACATAGTTGTTGGATATTTATAGTTATACGTATAAGATTTAAAATTAAAGCGTGTGTTTGCATATGAAAAACTTTATTTATATTTTTAACTGCACGCATTCATATTTGTTTAATGGCCAATTCTACAAGAATATGCAAAACGATACTGTTGTCATTCTCTGGTGTAGACTTCAAAGTATTATCTCAATGTTATAAGAATTTTAATGGGAGCGTTGTTATAATAAATCTTATAACAACAATCTCATGAGATGAACTGTCAAAAAACACACATATATGCAAATAAATTAGTGAGCATGTGTGAGTTTTTATTTATTTAAATCTGTTTAATTGATTCAAAAATTAAAATTTGTATTAAAAATTAAAAAATAAAAGAACTAATAATGCAAAAGTAATACATGATAACTCAATTAGAATTTGTATAAAATAAAATCTCCAAATTGTATGAGATGAGTAGAAATATAAGCATTTTAATTTTCTTATTCTGTCGACGTTCTCTCAGATATTAATTGCCAGTTTATACAACATGTATATGTACAAATTGACAGACGAGAAGTATTATTTGTCTTCTATAAACTGGCAGTAAGTAAATAAGAGTTAATCGCAGCTGTAGACGCTGTGTAAATTATTTTAACTGTCGAATACGCAATTACATCAAATTTGCGTAAATGACTTCATCTAACTCCAACGTTAATGAATGAAAGGTAAACAAAAGTTCAAACATATTCAAATCACGGTATCATCACAACCTTCAAGGAGCATAAAACTCTAACTGAATTTGACCAGACAATTTTGTGTTACAACAACAAAACTCTTGTTTTAACAACAATTTGTGTCGTCTGAACCGCTGTTGTTTAAATTTCAAGTAAACTTACTCGTAGTTTCCGAGAGGTTAATAAGACGAGCAAGAATTCTATTTTTCACTAATGATTGTTTGCCCACACTTGCTGCAATATAACGCTAAGTTGACTTTTATATAATGAAAATTTCACTTTTAAATGAATTGGAGTAATTTTTAAAGTAAAGAGAAGTATGTGTGAAATGTACGAGTAGTATTGGAATTTACTTAAGTTCGGCATTTTTTCCATTAAAATGTCAATTTTATAAATAAATTCGTTACATTAAGTAAAATGAATCGATTGATTTAATTATTTGTTAAAGCGAGAAGCAGTTGTACTTCATTGCTTATTAAATAACGAGAGACTCAGTTTTGATTTGGTAAGTGTGAGATTATGTGAGAAAGTGTGACAAATTTGTATTGGTTTTTATTTTTATGACAAAACATTTAAGTTTTACCTTGAAAATCTTCATGCTATTTGAATAAAGCATTTTAGAGTTAAACAATCAAATGTTTCGGTAACATCTTTTGAATAAAATCGTGATAAAAATTTAAAAGAACTTGCCCCGGAGCGCGTTTGCTTTAATCGTTTAACATCAGATAATTGTATTTTATTAATTGATAAACATATTTAAAAAAATCCCAATTTGTTGCTTATAAACTATTTTGGTATAATCATAATTAATAATAATCCTTAATAATATTATAAATGTGAAAGTGAGTTTGTTTGTTTATTTGCTACGATTTCACGCGCAAACCACTAAGCTGATTTTGAAAGTTCTTTCACCAATAGAAAGCTACATTACCAGCGTCAAACATAGGATATTTTCTTATCCAGTTTGGAACCGGTTTTTTTTTTATTTGGCACGAATTTTCAAACTGCTAAATTTTTTTCACAAAAAGAAAATAAGGTTCGGGAATCGATTTTTTATATGTGGTACGGATTTTAAAACCGCTAAACCGATTTTGAAAATTCTTTCACCAATGGAAAGTTACATTACCAGCCGCAAACATCGCCTATATTTTATCCGGTTCGGAACCGGTTTTTATATATATGCAGTTCAGATTTTTTCCGAAAAACATATTTTTTGGCTGGTAAGGGCAATTTTCGTTTCGGGTTGGATTGTTTAAACTGTTTTAAAACCGGGGTTTATCCTATTTTTTTAATTTCTTATCGCCTTTTTTGACGGTTTTTATCGTTTTTTTAACATTATCAGTGAAATATCAGATCAATCCGAGCAGAGCCGTGGGTAAATGCTAGCATTTATATAGATACATGTGTGTTCTTGTGGTTCAAAGAAAAGTTTTTAATAAATTTGACTTAACTAGAATGGAAATTTATAGATTTAGCATCATGTAATCTGTTCACATGTGTAAGAGTTGCGACCTTGAAAATATTCTTAAACCGGATGTGTTCAACTTTGATGCACTGTACATCATCATATAATTAGAGATGTGCAAATGTCGTGATTTTATCGTGTCACGTCGTGATCAAATTTATAATTAATCACGCATGAGTGCGTTAGCGTGTCTTAAAAAAAATTTCTCGTGCGTGAGCTATTTTTAATAATCACGCACGAATTCTCACGCTCTCACGAGATATCATTCCTGCATGGGTGAGTATCAATAGACTATACCATTTTGCACACACAACGCTGCAAGACCATTTGCACAAGATTGTGAATTGGGCTATTGTTATAATTTTTTCAGGCGTAGTAAACTGGCTCATATTAAATTCAAAAATACCAATATAGAAAAATAAAATTATTTTAATATATTTTCTATGGTACACAACTATATTTTCCCTAATTTTTGACTTTTTTCACAAAATCTGCGCGTATATCCGCATTTATAAAAAGGCACTCTTACGCTTTAGTTAAAATTTTTTAAAATTATCTAGATAAAAAAATGTTAAAGTTGAAACTTTCAAAATCTTTTTATAAGTGCTTAAACACAAAAAATATTTTTAAAGTTTACTATTTTAGGACATTGCTGGATGTGGGGTACATATCAAAAATACAAAATAATTGGCTCTAAGCACATTCTTAATGCATTGTCTTTAGCGCTATATAATTAAAAAGTGAAGGTATTAAACAAAGTTTTTTACAAAACTGAAAATAATGAAGATACTCAAATTTTAAAATTTTATTTTTTAGCCTTTTCTCGATTTCACGAATGGATATATTAATAAATTTTCTTCTATTTTTATTTAAAATTTTGTCAAAAATGTAATGCTGTCTTTTAATTTAAAATCCAACCATGAACTTAAAAGTAATAGGCGAAATACTAAAAAAAAGTCAAGGCAAAAAATTTTGTCTTAAGTAAAATATATTATGAGAGGTATGGAAACACATGTTGGGAAATTATTTCTTAAGAATTTCAAGTTTATCTCAAAATGCTTTATGCGGTAAAAATCGGATAATTTTTAAAAAAGTTACAAGCGTCAGAAGTTTTTTAGAGTCCCAGGTAGTCAACTTTGGCCCCAGCTCAAGCCAGAAGGCTTGAGTAGTCTAGATTTATTGCCATTTACTTTGCAAAAGTCCCCACTGTGCAGTAAATTTTACATATACATATGTACATACATATGTACATACATACATACATATGTATGTGTAAAAACCCATTTTTTAAACCAAAAGAAAATACAAATTGGATTACATACTTTTTCGTGAGCGTGCGTGATCGTGATAAGTTGTAAACCACTCGTGCGTGATGAAGAATATTTTCTTCGTGAGCGTGCGTGATCGTGAAAATTTTCAATATCATGCGTGCGTGAAAGTGCGTGAATAAAATTTTTTCCTGCGTGAGCGTACGTGTCGTGAGTCAAAAAACGCTCAAGTGCATATCTCTAATTGTAATATCGCATATTGTTTCTTAAAGCTTAGGTCCTCGTACATCATTTTATAAATGGGTTAATTGTGCAGAAGATACAAACTTATTACACAAAAAAAAAATATTCCTGCGATAAACAATTTTAATTGAAATTAAAACCAAAAATCAATTAAAAATACATTTAAGTTGCAATAAGCAACTGTAATTGAAAATAAAACCAAAAATCAATAAAAAATGTATTTGAGTCAATTAAACTTTGTAATTAATAAAATTTTTAAACAAATGTTTAATTGACTTAAATACATACATACATACATTACATTTTATAAATTAATTTTTTTTTTTAATTTTTTCAATTGACATTAGGTGTGTTCATTTACTAGGTAGGTATGTTCATTTACTTTCACAGCAGAAACAAGCAACGAGAGAGTAAGACAGAAACTTACAAAATTACTCTCCTAAATATGAAAAAGTAAATTAAAGCTTTACTTGTGAAAACTCGCAAGAAAATTTTATTCATATCAGAACCATGGATGGAAATCATGATACAATTGCACTTTTCTCAGTAAAAAAAAGACACTCCAAAGAAGTCATGAAAATGTAGAGTCTGCAGTCTGGAAGTAGTTCAAATTTCGATCCGATCTAATGATTTTTACATAGGGTTGTCATTGCAAGAAGTTCTCTTTTTCGATGCCTAGTCACCGAATTAGAAGCGATTTTAAGAAAAATTTCCTTTTTTGTGTTCTATGGTAATATTTTCATCTAGGAAAAACTTTAAAAAGTTACATATTTTAACAATTCGTTTCTTTTTATACGAATTTAAACGCGAAACAGTGTTTTCATGTAAAATTAAGCAAATAACTTCTAAATTTTAGGCCAAAATTAGTTCATAAATTTCTTTAAAAAAATCGGTTTTTTGAACATTTTGGTGAGTATTTACTAAAACTATGGAAAAACTACAAGGTTTTGTGTGATTAACAAAAACTTTTACTTGATTTTCTGCTAACTATCGGCAAATTAAAAATATCGATTTTTTGGAAGCAATGAAAATGTGGTTCCTTCAGAATGACTTCCATTTTTTTTTACTGGGTTCTAATGTACTATGGATAATTTTGTGTGATAATATTTTAAGTTACAAAATTTTTTAAAAATCGACATTTAATATAAAGTTGTTTACACAGTTTCATTTATTATTTACTATTTGTATTCATTTTTCATTATTTTTCAATTCTTTTCTATCAACAAATACAAAAAACGCATTTTCCATCTATGATCATATATGTATAAGAAACAAGCAATATTATTTGACAATAAAATTGAATTTATGTGGTTTAATGAAAGAAAAACAATAAATTAAGAAAATATGCTTTCTTTTTACGTACGCATACATGTTTTTTAATAAAGAAATTCACATTTTTTGAGTTTTCCTTTTTCAAATATTTTTGAAATAATTAATTTGAAAACAAAACACAGAACAGCTGCTTGGATTATTCTTGCAAGTAAAAAATTTTACTAGTTTTAATTTGTAAGAATCTTTTTGACTCTCAATTTTTTTCACTCCTTTGACGCTCTCTCCTTTTTGAGTTAATGAACAACTTCCAGTAACAATTGTTAAAAATTCGTAAAAATTTTTAGTAAATAAACAAACCTATTATCTGTTTGTGCAAAAGTTGAAAAGAGGCTTCATGAAACAATTCTAGCAGCCGTATTCACAAAAATTTTAAACCGCGTTTCAAATATTGTTTAAGCAAAATTCGCTAAAATTGTATTCATAATAGAATTTTAGCTTAAAAAACGGTTTTTAAGCCTTGAGTAAATCAGCAAATTTTAAAATTGACTGCCCCCATGTTTAAATCAATTTTAAGGTGACGTTGTTGTATGTAATTTTGCTTCGTTTTTGTTTACATTTTGAACTTTACCTGTATGTACATATGTGTGTATGTATGTAGGTAGATACTTATGTATGCATGTATGTATGCATATGCCAGTGTTATTTAGAAGAAAACAATGTAATTTTTTTTATAGAAACTATTGCCGAAATAACAAATATACTCCAAAGAATATTTAAAAGAAAAGGAGCGATCCAGTTTCCATTCCCAGTCATTGTTTTCTCATTTTATGTGTTAACAAAAATAGTATAATTGTAGAAAATTAACTAGTGATGTATAAACACTCAAAACAAACAAAATAAGGCTCGTTATTTTAGTGCTTCTTTATCTGCAATAAAATAAATAATATAAAAAGCACTTTTAACAAAGATTTGTTGTGAACTTTTTTTATTATTTTATTAAATACAAGTTGGAACATATCTTTTATTTTATAGAAACAATATTTCTCTGAAAACCCACAAATAAACAAAATAGACACGAGTACTTTGTGAGTTAAGAATCGTTGTTTTGCAGAACTAATATGCAAGTGACAAATAAAGAATACATTGTTGCCACGATATTTAAAAAAAATCTAGTTAATTGATTTTTAGTTAAAAAACTGATTATGAATACCAATATTTAAAAAACGTTATTTAGCCTTAAAACGTTTTTTAACTAATATGAATTTTAAACCTCAATCAACTTTTTTTATGAATACGGCTGTAGCAAATTGACACAATTGCACAAACTGACATTTTAAGAGTTCTCATGGAAACCCTTATTTTTTTTTTTTTTTTTTTTTTTTGTAATTTCTTACTTTACCAAAAGTACTCGTAGTATTGTTTTTCGAGGACTTTTACTCAACCGATTCTTATTAAACTTTTCACAAACTTCAACCTTCTATGACAATAATCATACAATTTTTTAAATAAAAATATATAAAACATACTTTTAACTGTACATATATACATATGTATATATATTATGGTGGCCGCTATTTTTTATTTTTTGATTTCTTCTACTCTCACCCCCCCCCCCCAAATCGGTTCAGTTTTATGTAAAAAAATACAAAAATATTTCATACCGATAAGTTGTGTTTTAGGGGGTTCGTCCGGCCCTCAAAGTTGGCCCTCAAGCCCATATATGCAATGTATTTTTTTTTTTTTTTTTTTTTTGGTTTAGTTTTATTTTGACTATATGTATATGTATGAATTAATTTAATATATAAATATAAGCTCTTATTGTACATGCTTCAAATAAAAAATTTCCATATAAATATGTATAATTTTGTTACATAAAATTTTTGGTATTTTGTTGGTTATTTTCCTCATTATTTTCTAAAATATTAATGTTAGCAAAAAAACTTTCTTTGAGACTAATGTTGTTGACTCGAAGAGCTAAAATATTGCCATATGTCATATTCTAGTAAAACGATTTTTTAAAAAGATAGTCATATGCAAAAAATTACATTGAAAAATGGGCTTGAAGGCCAACTTTGAGGGCCGGACGCACCCCCTAAAACGCAAGTTATCGGTATGAAATTTTTTTGCATTTTTTTACATAAAACTGAACCGATTTGGGGAGTGAGAGTATAAGAAATCAAGAAAAATAGTCTCCATACAATTAACGGCCACTCTAATGTACATATATGCAATTTGCAGTTCTCTCTGAAAGTGCACGAAATCACAGATAGATACTCGTATGTATTGGGTGTAGTGTTTTTCATACGGGATTTCCCGGGAAAAATATCCCGGGAAAGAAATCCCGGGAAATTTGTGAGGGAATTCCCGGGATTTTTTAATTTTATTATGGCAATTTTAGTTTGTATGTAGACATTCCTTTATGAGTGTCGTTATTCAATTTATAGTACGAATAATGGTGCAATTTTTATTTCTGAACATAAGCAATAACGTAGGCAGAATGACGTCATAAACAAATATGTGTTAAAACTATTCTAGGGAGTGGCTAGACGTATAATGTTAAAAATCCACATTTAAGTTGTCGCATGCACACAAAG
The DNA here is from genome assembly GCA_949987645.1 of Tachina grossa. Classification (NCBI taxonomy): domain Eukaryota; kingdom Metazoa; phylum Arthropoda; class Insecta; order Diptera; family Tachinidae; genus Tachina; species Tachina grossa. Next base: position 59,128,211 of record OX465274.1, read on the forward strand.
CGCGAGTTTTAAGTCTTTTTTAATACTTCTTGATTTTTTTTTTTTTTTTTTTTAATAAAGTTATAATTTCTACTTTCCCGCCATTACTTTATAAGAAAAAAAGGTAAATTTTACAGCTTGTGTTCTAACATAATTGCTCAGACATTTGTTCAAGCAATTATTTCCAAACAAGTGTTCAAACACCAACATTTACGGTTTATACAGTTATTTTTAGGGTTCCGTACACCAAAGGTGAAAAGGACCCCTATTGTTTTCGCTACGCTGTCCGTCTGTCCGTCACACGGTATTTTCTCAGGAACCGTAAGAGCTACGGACCTGAAATTTGGACACAGTATGTAGAACCTTGGCCGCTACAACAATAAATACATGAGAATTTAAAATTAAAGGGTGTTCCAAAACGAGCAACGAAAAATCTTAAAATCCCATGTAATATACATACAATTCTATGAACATATGTATATTAAAACTTCAAATTTGTAAAATTAGTTTATTTTTATACAGACTACAACAATTAACACTAAAATTAAAAAAAATTTAAATTAAAGGGTGGTCCATCAGTTAATGCAATTTTGACTATGTAATTTTGACAATTTGCTATATCTTGGAAACCGTAAGAGGCAAACACTTGAAATTTTCAAAAACCGTAAAACTAAAAAAACCGAAAATTATAAAATCGCCAAAAAAAATCGCCAAAAATTAAAAAAAAATCGCCAAAAACAAAAAAAATCGCCAAAATTAAAAAAAAAATTCTAACACTAAAATAAATTGCCAAATTCAAAAAAATCGCCAAAATGAAAAAAAAACGCCAAAATGAAAAAACGGCATAAATCGAAAAAAATCGCCAAAACGCGAAAATGTCGCCAAAACTAAAAAAAAAATTAATTAAAAAAAAATCGCAAAAATGAAAAAAACGCCAAAAAAATAAAAAAAAAAATCGCCAAAATGAAAAAACGCCAAAAACCGAAAAAAATTGCCAAAACAAGAAAATAAAGTGTCAAAACTAAAAAAGGAGCCAAAACTTAAAAAAATCGCCAAAACTGAAAAAACGCAAAAACCGCCAAAACAAAAAAACCGAAAAGATCACAAAAACGAAAAAAAAATGCCAAAACTATATATTATATAGGATGAAGTTTGTATTAAATTACATATCTAGTGTTTGTACGGAACCCTTCGTGCGCGAGTCAGAGTCGCACTTAACGGAATTTATTTTGTGTTAGCAACAGATTTTGACAATTGCCAACACAAAAATGTCCAATCTTATATTTCGTGTACTCTCACTGTTATCAATGCGATGGGGCAATAATAAAGTGATGGCACTAGAAAAATAGCTAAAACTTTACAACAAGTAAAGCCGATTTTACAACTGGCACAAATGTGCTCCGACACTTAGAGGTCCTTATTTGCCAAAATTGGAACGGGATGTTCAAAATTTTATTCTACAACAATTCATAAAAGTAAAAACAGAAACGCTCAAAGCAGTAAAAGAAAAGTTACAAAATAATTACAGTCTCTCTTGGGTAAAACGAACGATCCTGTTAATGCGTATCCTGTACTACAGTCCTATTTCCAAAGAAATATTTTGTAATATTTTTTTTAATAATACTCGTAAAATTAGTTTTTTATAATATTGATATTTATGTATTACTATTATATAAAGAACGAAAACGATATTATTTTTTTGACTAATGTGTTTATAAAACGTTATTATATAATCGATCTCATGAATTGTAATTTGTTTTTTGTTGAAATAAATTAAATTTAAAAATATTTTGTATTGTTTTGCACTGGGCGGGAATTCCCGGGAAACCGAAAAGTCGTTCCCGCTTTCCCGGGAAATGAATTAGTCCGGGAAAAGAAAAACTCTAATTGGGTGGTGGCAAAATTTAATATTGCAAATCTTAACTTGGAAAAGTCTCAAAAGTTACGTCAATTAAACATTCATATAAATAATTATGTTTAAGTAATTTAAATTAATTCAAATGGCAATTTAGCTTAGATTTCTCTATTGTGTGCCAAGCTAAATTGAAATAAAAATAACTTTTAAAAATTCCACAAACTAAGGCATAAATAATTATTTAATGTTGAAATTTCGTTTAGTGGCAATTTAATTAAATACGCATGTGTCTTAAATCTTTCGATTTTTTGTTTGTTTTTGTACAACATCATCTGCCACAAAAGTAACAAGTGAACGAACGAGAGTGTTCACAATGCAGATGAACATTACAACTTATTTTACGAGCACTTAACGACAACAACAAAAAACATATAAAATATTTAAAACAACAAAACTAAAATATATATTTAAAAAAAACAAATATTATACAATATTTGCTTTTCTGTGTAAGAAACGTATTACACACATTCAGACACCAGAGACAAATACTTAAACGCATATGGAATAAACAACAACAAATAAGCATATTAAGGTCACAACTTACACACTTTAAGGTGATGTTCCACTTAAAACAGAAACAGCAATATATTTTGTTCGGCGAAGAAAAAAATAAAATAAAAAATAAACAATATAATGAATAATACACAAAAAAAAATTAACAAGGAGAGAGTAAAAGACACAGTTGCTAAAAACATATTTAAACTGTTGAAAAATGAAATGCAAATTTCGTAAGTCCCTGAATGTAACAAAAAATTAAATTTTATTTAATAAAAAAAAACATAAAAAACAGTCTTCATACAAGTGAGTAGAGAATATGAGGGTAAATCAAACTTAAACAGACTAGACACCCTACAATAACTACAAGCAGTCTATACTTTCACTTTTTAATGTGATTTATATGCACTCAAGTTTAAGGTCTTATTTACATTTAACGTGCATCAAACATTTTAGTTCAATTAAAATAGCACCAGCCTCTAGAAGTGCTATACAAGATGCATAACCAGAATTCCAAAATATATGTATTCAAGACAAATGTTTGTCTTCGTTTTATAGTGTTTTCACCACACTGACATGGTTTTAATAAATGTTGGTTTTAGCCTTAAAATGAAATGTTAAAACCTGGTTTTACCATTCAAAATTATATTGTTCAAACAAACTTAAAAACTCTTTTTAATTAGTTTTAAATAGGTTTTATTAAATGCCACCTATTTTTCGTTGTACTAAATTGAGTGCTGCCAAGTTAAAATGATTGGAATCAGCTGATAATGTGTATGCCAGTGAATAAGTATAAATACCAATTGAAACATTTTAAACTTAATAAATTCAGTAAAGTTCGACCTTCACTTGCACACGAAGGGCTCCGTACGGATACTAAAGGCTGGTTAAATTTTAAGGGCCGATGTTGAGAGTGAACCACACCTAAACGTCAAGTTTTTTCCCCCATTTCTTTTGATATTTCTCAAGTTCAGACTAACTCAATTTGAAACATGTAAATATACACAATCGAGCAACGCGTTAAAGTTATTCAGGCTTATTATGAAAATGGGCGTTCAAATCAAAAAGCATATCGTGAACTTCGTGATTTTTTCGACCAGTACAATCGACCAAATGTGCGTACAACCGGAAAAATCGTGCAAAAATTTGAGCAAATCGGGTCTGTAAGAGATGTGAAAACACCAGTGCATGGTAGCACAGCTCGTACTGCAGAAAATAGTGCTGCTGTTCGCGATAGTGTGGCTGAAGAGCCGTCCACCTCAACTCGATGTCATGCCTAACAATTGCACCCAGCGATGCCAATTTAGCTCGTTTCGCGCTAGATTTAGCGCGTTTTAACTATGCCAAGCACGCTTTTTTCCATCATAGCGCGTTTATTAAAAAAGCGCTAAATTAGCGCGTTTTAAATAAAGTCAATAATATCATTTTAGTTCAATATTTGTTTAACTTTTTTTATATAAATTCAACAATTTTCTAATATCCCAAACTCCGATAAAATTTTTTAAATTAGTTAATGTTTCAGCTGTCGCAAACAAAATTCGCTTGACTGTGGTTAGAATAAAAAACGCGTTTTAATACTGTAATGACAAATATTTTGAAATTACACAAATAAAAATATGTACTACATACAATGAACCAAAAAATGTACATTACTTACAAAGCATCTATTATAGCTGAAATACAAAAAGCATTTGAATCGCAAAACTATTCGACAATTTATATGTTGTTAGAAAGTTTTACAAATAAATTAAAAGTAAAAACTAAGCACTTCGATTATTGTGAAGTTGATTCTGATTCTGTATTAAATGATTTTAGTTAATCAAAACATAATTTCGAGGAACTAATATTGCAAAATCTGAAAAATTAATTGTATATACGAGTACTAACACATACATACATCGACTTTTATTGAAATTTAATTTAGCGCGTAAAAAATAGCGCGTTTTTGCTATAAATATTTGACAGTGCTGTAACTTAGCGCGTTTTAGCGCATTTTGAGAAGGGTAGTAGCGCGTTTGGGTTATAAATAGTTGGCATCGCTGATTGCACCTCTCACGCTCTTCCTTGATGAACATTATGCATAAAGACTTGCATTAACACGCTCACAAGGTGCAATTGATTCAAGAACTAAAGCCTCTTGACCATTCCAAACGTCGTCAATGGTCGGAATGGTGGCAAGAAATGGCAGCAGTGGATGATAAATTTTCGAAGAATATCATCTTCAGTGATGAGGCACATTTTCGCCTTAGTGCATTCGTTAATAAGCAGAATTGCCGCATTTGGGCGAATGATAATCCAAGAGTGATTGTCGAAAAACAAATGCACCCACAAAGAGTGACTGTTTGGTGCAGTTTATGGGCCGGCGGCACCATCAGGACGTATTTTTTTTTTTTTAAATGAGGCCGGTCAGGCAGTTACTGTGAATGGTGTCCGCTATTGTGAGATGATAACGAATTTTTTATGGCGCGAATTGGAAGATATGGATGTAGACGGTGCCACTTGCCACATAGCTAACGAAACAACGCGTTTTTTGCACGCCAAATTCAATGGCCGTGCTATCTCAAGTGGTGGCGATGACAATTGGCTGCCAAGATCATGTGATTTGACACCGTTGGACTTCTTTCTTTGGGGTTATTTGAAAGAAAAGGTGTACGTTGATAAGCCAGCAACAATTCAAGAGCTAAAGGATGAGATAGTTCGGCACATTAATGGCATAGAACCTCAATTATTCCTCAGCGTCATCGAAAATTTGGACCATCGGATAGAGGTGTGCCGCCGAGATCGCGATGGCCAGTTGGCCGATATTTTGTTCCATACATAATTGAAACATACCATATTATCATAATAAAAAGAAATGAAAATAATTTCCTAAATAATTTATGTTTTATTCAAAATCAACATCGGCCCTTAAAATTTAACCACTCTTTACATATCGTCACCGAAAATTCAAAACGCTGGAAGTTTACTTTTAACTTTTTTACAAGAGAAGCAAAAAACCTTATGAAATTAAGACTATTTATTTGCTAGGTGCCAAATTGAATACTAAATAAAATCGGTATTTTTGATTATATGTATGTGAGTAAAATTTTAAGGAAAGATGTATTTTTGTTAATCACATCCTAATCAATCAAAAAATCTATTCTGAATTTTTTTGGTTGTTAGGGCTTTTTGGATTTTAAATGAAGATATCTGGTACTATACGTAATTTAGTCTGTATAATCGAAAATTTTACCTGATGTAGAAATTGTTTTTTAATTTTATTTCGGCATTTTTTTCTTATAGCGCTTTTTTTTTTTTTTGATCAGCCGAATTTTTTAGCTTTAGTCCTAGTTTACACTATGCAAGTTTTATTGCTAAGCTGATTAGTTTGTAGGAGAGAGAGTGAGACAAGGGGAAAAGAAACGAGTACTCAGCTTCATGTACTGTCAATACGTTTTGATTTCTCATTTGTAATGTTAAAAAAGCACACATGCATACTAGACCCCTGCATATTGAAAATCAGTAAAATCAAAAGGACTATTTCAGAGTTGGAAAACTTAAACTTTATTTTGCCATTTAAAAGTAACTACTCGTAACTAAACCAAACTTTTTTTTATTAAATACACACATTTAATATTTTAGGCAGAATTAAATTGCTATAAAAAATCCAAAAAAACCAATCCAGGGTTGGAAAATTGAATATTTTTTTTCGTACATAAAAGTAACCTACGAAAATAACTTTTTCATTTTCTCTATAAATTAAACATATATTATATTTTTTAAATAAATAGATAGGTATGACAAAACAAAAATATCTAAAAGGATTATTCCAGGGTTGGTAAATTTGTAACTTTTTTATTAAAAGTAAACAGGTCAAACTATTTTTTCTTTTTCTTTATAAATTAAATATATTTTATCTTTTAGAAGGAAAGAGTTTGGTTTAAAAAATATTTAAAAGAGCTGGAAAATTTTAACCATTTTTTGTATATACATATAAGTAATTACATAAAACTAAATTTTTTTCTTTGTCAGTTAAATATATTTTATATTTTATAACGAAATAAATTAGTATTCGTATTAAATTCAGAAAAATCAAAAATGAGATTCCAGGGTTAGAAAATTGTAAAAAAAAAATTTTAACTCAAAATTATGTCAGAGCACAATTGTTTTGTTAATCGATGGCAATACGGTGACAGCTTGCAATGATTTCTTATTAATTTTTAATGAATTGAGATAACATAAAATATATCGCTAAAGAACAGTCAAAACTTCCATTGCCCTGAAACTGTTCCTTTCTGCTAAACAAAACCGAAAAAATTTTCGGAAATAAATAGTTTACATAATATCGCGATATACGTGAACGTGCAAAATTAGCCGTAGGAATTAAATTGAAAAACTTAACAGTTTTGTAGTATGCAATTTTATTAAATACCAGATAATATGAAATAAGTTAGCTTAGTTGGTATGTAGGTGCAATAATAGAATTATTTTAGGAAATACAATCTAGGAACCAAATTCTTTTGTCGAAAAATACCGCTAAAGCCAAAAATACATGATCCATTTTTTGCACAAAACTAATATACTTATATATATAAATGTACTTATGTATTTGTACAAATACTGAAGGGTATACTCGTATAAGATTCGGCACAGCCGAATATAGCACTCCTACTTGTTTTTTTTTTTTAATTATAGGGCATTTACATTACCTCAAAATCTATTTCGAGCTAAATCTTGCTGCTTTGTACTAGATTTCCCATACAAAACAAAATATATTTTGTCAGTAGATTTGTAGGAAATCTAATAAAAATCTAATGCTTTTATTTATTTTTTACTACCCTGTACAACATATTTATAAAAAAAAAGATAAGTGAATTAGCTACGGTCTGTTTAAAAAGGTGTGTGACTTAGCTACATTGCAGTTATTTGGTTGTAGTTTTGGAAATTTTTTCGTTAATGGGTTTTGTTTTGGATAAAAAAATCTTGATAGATAGCAAAAAAGTTGGTCTAAACGGTATCGATTTTCATAAGGATTTTAATTAAAATATGCTAGATTTTGTGCCTGGTGTAAATGGACTATTAGATTGCGCTTCTAATACATATGTATGTGTAACATTTTATTTTCCAAGCACTTCTTCACTTTGTAGTTCCATAATTTCAAAATATATACTCATTTAAAAAATATAAAATAATTTCCATTTTATGACGCATTGTAAAATTTCTTACACTTAATTCACACGTCGATTTTTCAATGATTTGGGATCAAGGGATAAAAAGGGATAGAAAAAAATCACATTTTCCATTCTACGAGTTTGTTTTTTCAAATTTTCTTTACACATATTTTAATTTTTTTATGTTGCTTTATTTTATTTTTTCATTGAATATCGCATTTTGGACAAAATGTAGGCATTTTTTATTCTCATATTGCATTTTTGTGCATAAAGCATTAAACACATTCACCACAGCAGGCTACACGAACACACGACTTCAAATGCCGCAAGTAGCATTTGTCGCCTCGTAACCGTACTTATTTCACGTAAAAGTACAAAAATTAATCAATTTATTTCTTACATCAATTTTTGGATATTATTTCTGTTAAATAATTTGAAATAATTGTACAAAATCATTCATTCAACATTTTGTATTGTACTGGCAATACTGAATTTTCTCATTTTAGCCAAAGAAATAGAAATTAGTTTAATTGGACTACAACGGTAAAATCAGCATAGACAACAACCTGTCGCCCTGTTGCCTAGCTGTCTTCAAAAGAATCATTCTCATATAAACATGTGTATTCTATCCTTGACATTTGGTAGTCGGTAGCTTGCTGTGGTGAATGTGTTTAATGCTTAAATGTAAAAATAACTACATTTTAAATATATTTTTGCTCATAAGCCGTTTCAAGATTTGTTTTTGCTCGAAATTATATAGACTTTTATCTAATTATTTTGGTGTCACAGTGCCTGTCTTTGGTAGCATTGCTGAGAGAATATTTATTTATTGCCAATTTCTTTTCTGAATAAAATGTTACACTTATTACACTTTTCAATGAAAATTCGCAATAAAATGATTTTCTGAAACATAAATTTTATTAGAAATAATTGTATCATCCTTTGCGAACTTAAATGTGTTTCTTTTTTTTAACGTTAAATTCTATTTTTTTAATAAAAAATTAAAAAATGTTACACTTTTCCCAGAAAAAAAGGCCATATCGAGCCATAACCGCTAAAATAGCTTAAGCGACACATTTCTTGAACTTCGTTTTTTTGACGAAAATCGACTATTTACGATCGCAAATAATCGATTTTGGCCAAAAATTGAGATTAGAAAATTATGTCGCTTAAGCTATTTTGGCGGTTATGGCACGATATATGTGAGAGGATAAGAAAAACCGCTGTCAAAATCAAATAGATTATATCTCTCGACTGCTTTCTGGCGCCACTTTTTAGTGTCAATTTGTATGGAAAAAGTGTTTATGCCGCAATTCTGTTTGATCATTGAGGTCTTAAATGTTTTTAATTTATCTTTCTTTAAATTAAATTGCTAAAATTTGTAGATTTTCGTATGGAGTAAATTTTTTAACATGTAGGGAAAGAAAAAACACGGATTTTTTTAAAAATCTACTGGCAACACTGTGATACAATTTTTGGCAAAAACTAAATAAAAACTAGAAACATGGAAAAAATCAAGGCACATTTATTTCCGGGTAATATCAGGATTACAAGAACAATGAAAAAATACAACAATGAAAAAAACAACATGGCTTTTAGTTGATCCAAAATATCAAAAATAGAATTTGTTGTAAAATAATAATAATGCAAATTATTCACATAAATTTGAAAAAATTTCTTCACGGCAGCTACCACTAACAAAATTTGCAACGTTTAGGCACTTTTCACAAGTTTTTAATAGTTTTTTCATATTTTTAAATTTGTTTCAAAAGAATTTTTTTAATAAAATATTTTTCACATTGAAAATTTTCTAAAATTTTTTTTTAATTTCTCTTTCGTAAACAATTTTTGAAGCTTCGAATGAACTATAATTTAAAAAAAAAATAGCTCAGCTGCGTTTCCGCTACTACCTGGTGAATGTGCCTTGGAAAAAATCATCGTATGAATGGGTGCATTCATAAGACGTAGCTGCTGTGCAACCGTTGAGTGTTTGTCTTAGAAACGCATAGTTGAGTAGTTCCGCTCCACTCAACAGTTGAGTAATTTTCCATCATAAAATTTTTTCGCTACCTATAGTCAACATGTTGTGCTCAGCCTGAACAGCTGATCGAATAGAGCTTTATCTTTTATTTGATTTGTTAGGTGGCAGGAGCAAATATTTGTTAAATTTTACATTACAAATGCGATGAAGTAACAAAATAAAGATATAAGATTAAATTATATCCATCAAGCCGTTTCTAAGATGTAACTGTTGGGGCCAACAGTTGCCAACGGTTTCACAACTGTTGAGCTCAACAACTACGTCTTATGAATGCGCCCAATGTAAATGTTTTAAAAACAAGATTTTTAAAACATCGTATGAATTGCACCTTAGTTTTTTATACAAATAAACAGCTTGTTGTTGTACAGCTTGTCAAATAAGTGTTATTAAAAGTAGCAAACAATACTCTTTTATAATCTAACAGTCTTATTTATAAAACTTAAAAAGTCTTTATAAAGGTTTTTTGAAATCAATTTTCATACAAAATTTTTCTTAAAAAGCCTTTATAAAGCCTTTTTAAGTTTTATAAATAAGGCTGTAATTTTTTAAGGTATAGGAATTGCTTAACTTGTTTGTACAATGCTTTAGAACTAAAAATGACATCTGTTCAATGCCACCGTTACTATTTAAAATTTTAAATTTCTTCGAAAAATATGTTAAATATTATATTAAAACAACTTACCAAAACTTATTAAAAACAATGTTAAACGCATTTTAAATAATGTTGTTTTGTTGTTTGTTGTTGCAGTTTTTTTTCTCGTTCGATATTTTCTTAAACTGGGACTTTTGTAATGGAGTGTTTTGTAAGTTAAAGTGCAAACGGAAGAGGAGAAAAAATATCACACAGCGAAATAAATTGATTTTCTTTTATATTTTTTTTTTGTAAAAAAGAAAATAAATTGAATTTGTTAGTTTTCTTCTGTTGTTTTTGTTTGTCAGTTAACGATTTCAGTTATTTAACCAAAAACTAAAGAAATACAAAAAATACAAACTACATAGAGCAAAAAAATAAAAAATAAAAAATTTTAATGTTGGTTATTGTGGTTTTTTTTATTGCTGTTTATTTCGTTGGATGGTCTGTCTCGTTGTTTGTTAAAATGAAAATGAAAGTGTTAAATTAATTTTTTTTCTCTACAGCTTTTTTTCGATAAGATTTTTTTTTTATAAAACTTTCAAGTATAATTTGCAATTAAATTTATAAACTTTAATAACAATTTCTTTATTTAAATCTGCATGTTTTTAGTTAATAAAAAAAATTTGTGATATTTAAAATACTTTTGTAAATGATTTTTATGAATCATAAAACCATTGCGTTAAAATTTTTATTAAAATTTTTTCTTAAAAATTTTATAGTCGCTTTTTGTGACTAAAATCTTTGTTTTTTGTACATTGATTTCACTTTTATTTTATATGGGTTTTTTTTTTTTTTTTTTTTTTGTTTCAATAAAATTAATAAAAAATATTTTTACTACTTTTATAATTTCTTTAACAATCCGCTATTCCTTCCGTAATCGTGCATGGCACGTCTTTGACTGTTTTATGTTAAACAATGTAAGCAGTTTTGGCATCAGCAGCGTTTTGTGTTTTTTTTTCTTTTTTCAAAACGAAATGCTTTTGTGCATATGTTTCAAGCTAAACTCTATACTCGTAATAAGGAAAAAAAAATTATGAAAAAAGAGCTACTCACATACAACAATATATTAAAAAGCTTGTATTTTGATGCTTTTTGTTTTGTCTAAAAATCTCTGAAGACTTTCAAAGAGATTCCTCATCAATAACACCACACTCTACATCATGCATTAAACACATTCACGTTAGCAGGCTATCGACAATGCGACTGCAAATGCCGCTAGCAACAGTTGTCGCCATGTAGCCAGCTACTTATACGGGATTTACACTATGACTTTTTACCGTGACTTTTTTAGAGTTTATTGACAAAAGGGTGATCAAAGGGGTACACTAAAAAAAAACTAACTAAAACTTTGGAAAATTTTCTAAATTTGAGTAAAAAAAAAGTTGTCGTATGGCGCCAAAGCTGTTTTTTACTCGAAACTAGTAAAATATTTACTAAATTTTTAGTTCATTAATGAACTAGTTTATAGTAATTATATTTTTATATTTAAATAAAATTTTTCTAAAATTAAGTCAAATTTCTCCATAAAATTCGGAGAATCGCAAAAAAGGTTTTTCATCTTTTATTTCAAATTTAGTAAATTTTTCAAAGTTTTTTTTTTTTGTCTTTAATTTTGGTACTTTTTTGTTTTTAATTAAATTCTATACCACATGGTATGTTTTTTATTATATCTTCATATTATATTATTAATTAATTCACCATACATACGTATTAATTCCTTGAGATTGGGCAAGTATTGAACCAACAACCTTCTGACTGATAGGCAAGCACTCTAACCAATTGCCTAACAGGCAGTCTGAATAAGCATTGAAATTTTTGTGTTTTAAAATTTTATTTTATTTTCAAAAAAATTTATTTCAAGTTCAAATATTCGTCGGATATATGAAAAATGTACTTGAAAAATTTTTTCTTTTTTTGAGTGTAGCAACATAAAAGAGAATTCAAGAAAAACGCAGGGGAAAAAGTCATTGTGTTAATCCCGTATTAGCAGTATATTAATCAGCTGATGTTATTTCAGTGATTCCACTTTCAAATACTTCACATTATAAAAATAAAATTACTTATTTAAAATGTACTTATATCACGTAAGTACATATATAAAAACGAATCAATTTAATCTTTTTACGAGTTTTGAGATGTTATGTGTGTTAAATAATATCCAATAATTTTAAGCTATCATTTGGTTCACATTTTGTATTATATTGTCAGTACTGTATTTGCGCATTGTCGCCAACAAAAATAGAAATTATGATAGGTAAATTTCGCTCATCACAACGAATTCATCGCTAAAAATTCGCTGAATAAATTCGTCGTATGATGCAGGGTTATCAGATTTTTTCCAACGTATTTCGCCGAATTTATTTTAAAAATCGCCGAAAATCAATTTTATGTAATTTTTGTTAATATATATACACTAGCTGACCCGGCAAACGCTGTTTTGCCACATAAATTATTCCTAGAGAATTTCTTGAGTAGAAAATAATAACTAAATTATTGTAAGTGTGTGAGTATGTAGTATATGAGTCATGGAAGCAGGGAGTATTTTATTTTAAATAAATTGTACATTTTTTTAAAAATTGACATTTAATATGAAATACTTTATAGATTTTCATGTATTATTTAATATCTTTATGCATTTTTCATAATTTGTAAACTTTATTCCATTAACAAATACAAAAATGTGACCTTCTATCTCTGATCATATATGAGAAGCAAACAAAATTATTTGACAATAAAATTGAATTAATGTGGCTTAATTAAAGGAAAACAATAAATTAGGAAAATATGCTTTCTTTTTTCATACATATACATATTTTTTTACATAAAGAAATGCACATTTTTCAGTTGACCTTTTTTTCAGATATTTTTGAAATGACTAATTTGACAACAAAACACACAAGAGGTGGTTGGATAATTCTTGCAAGTAAAAATTTTACTTGCAATAATTTGTAAGAATTTTTTAGTTTCTCAATTTTTTTCTCTCTTTTGACGCTCTCTTGCAAACTTTTTGAGTTCATGAACACTTTCCAGTAACAATTGTTACAAATTCGTAACAATTTTTAGTAAATGAACAAACCTAATATACATAAAATATTTTTTATTTGACATATTGGCATAAGTTTATTTTAATTGAAATTTATTTGCTGATGGTTAAGCATTGCCTTTGATTTTCAAAAATATTGTTGTTTGTGAATTCTCCAACAGTTCTTGAAAGTCTTTCCATAACATAAGAGTTTTGTGACTGTTCAAAATATGTGGTTGAAGCAGTGTTGGTAGTAGATTTCTCGAAAAAATACACAGCGAAAAAACTGCCTCATAAAATCAAGAAGATTTTCTCTATGGAACGTTTTTAGGTTAAGGGGTATCCCAGCAGAAAGAAGCGAAGATTTTTTCATAGAGATTCCTTATTGTTTTTATGTGGTAAATCTTATTAATTTTATCAAGAAGAAAACAACATAAAATCAAGAAGAAATCATTGAAATTTAGTTGCTGGTAGTTTAGCATGTCTATATACGTATTTCATTGGCGCTTGAACCAAATCATCAGTAGACTTTAACCACAAATTTTAAACAGTCACAAACCTCTTACTTTATGCATAGACTTTCAAAAACTATATGAGAATTCATAAAATAATAATACTTTTGAAAATCACAAAAGAAAAAATAAGCTTAGTAGGCTTTGAAACTGATACAAAACCCAGCAAATAATTTATATCCAGGTGAACTCATTTTATTTTTCTACATCCTTATACAATTAGAAATCCATTGGATAACAATAAAAGTATTTACAAGGCTAAATGAAAAATAAAACATTAATTGCACTCTAAAGAAAATCCATTATTTGACATTTGGCTTAAAAAGCGATACGACTTTAGCCTGTTAAAAATCATAAATATAGAAACAAATGGAGTTCGAATAATAATTAAAATTAACTAAAATTCATAGTCATGGGCCTGTGGCAAAAATTAAAAATAAAAATATACTTAATAGTAACAAACCAAAAAAGTTTGTCTTAAGTAGAACAAAAAATAAGCAAATTAACTAAAATGTGTATAATTAATAAAGAACAAACGACAATGGTAAGACTGTTGTAAATATAGAGATGGTAAAATTGAGCTTTCATTAAAAAAAAGCTTTCAGCAAATTGAAATAAGATGAATCAAAACAATTTACATATTCCATTTGCAATAAAATGCTAAGTATATAAAGCAGAAATCTACATCAACTGACACCACACACAGTGGACCAAACACAAAAGAACGCTGATGATGAAGGTTTAGTGGCCTTCGAAAACGGCTGGCTGTTCCGTTCAACTATGTGTTGTCAGAATATTTACAACTAACTTTGGTGTTATTTGTTCATTAATAACACAGTACAACAGCCAATCTGGGGGGTGAGAAATTCCAAGTCAGGGTGATGGTACTAGGTCAGTATAGTAAAACCCTCAAAGGGTTTGGCGTTCGTATGTGTCAGTTTTTTTTATGACCTTTTAAATTTTTTCCTTATCTTGATGTTTTTTCGCTTAGTTGTAACATTTTGGCAAAAACGTAGTTTAACATAACTCGAGAGCCACTTGTCCGATTTTGATGAAACAAACTCAAAAAAATTTAGAATTACAATTTCTCTAATCTGTTTCTATACCGTTTTCCTATATGTGCAACACTTTCGAAGTTAAAAATGAATGTATGAAGGGAAAAGTATTTTTTGCCTAAAAATTTAAATATTTTTTTTTTTTAAATTCATAAAAAATCCAAAATGGAAAAAAGTGCCAAAACTAATTACTTTCGCGTAAAGTCACATAACTCATGACCAAAAAAAGGGATAGATCATGAAAATCGATGCACGCGTTTCTCTTCTTTTCACAATTAGGTAAATGTATGAATTTCAAAAATTTGCTCCAGATATGCACAACATTATTTGGAGAAAACATTGACACTCACAAGCCGAACTCTATCATATTTTTCTACTGTACTAAAAGAGAAATATTGATTTGGCAACACTGGTTCTGTAATGTTCACATAAAACATGCATTGTCATTATACATTTTTTTATTTTTTCAAACTCATTTTAATAAAACAAAAACTTACAGATATAGAGGCAAAAAGTCGCCGAGTGCAATAATTGCGGAAATTTGCTGGTAGAGTAAGCTTGTGTGGCAAGATAAAGAATTTTCAGGAGATGCAGAAGGGCCAACAGTGGAGTCACACATTGACATTATGTGTGGTTCAGAAACTGATGATAGCGATGAATGCGATGCCACTAGTCCCGAACAACCACCATCGAAAAAGTCTAGGCAATATTTATTAAAATAAATAAAAATAAATAAATAAAATAAAAATAAAAAATTATAAAAATGTTTACTTAATTTTTTTAGTAGTTTATGGCCAGAAGTCTGGAGTTATTGGGGAAAATTTATAAAAAAGGCGATAAATGACACTTTTTTGAATAAAAACAAATATCAATATTCTTGTCAAAATGGGATACCTTCACTTAATTGTAAATAAAAGCAGAACGCGTTAATCGATTTCTATAATCTATGTCGCATTTTGTTTATAGGTTATGTGACTTTACACGAAATTAATAACACTTGATCCTTTTTTCCGTTTTGGATTTTTTATGAATTTAAAAAAAAAAATTTAATTTTTAGGCAAAAAAATATTTTTTTGCCTCCACAAATTTATTTTTACCGGCAAAACTGTTGATTATAAAGAAAAACGTTATATGAACGTTATATGAACGGAAATTGTAATTATAAATTTTTTTGAGTTTGTTTCATCAAAATCGGACAAGTGGTTCTGGAGTTATGTTAAACTACGTTTTTGCCAAAATGTTACAACTAAGCGAAAAAACATCAAGATAAGGAAAAAATTTAAAAGGTCATAAAAAAAACTGACACATACGAACGCCAAACCCTTTGAGGGTTTTACTATACTGACCTAGTACCATCACCCTGACTTGGAATTTCTCACCCCCCAGACAATAATCCCAAAAATGTAATTATCACATGTAATTTGGCTTAAAAAGCGATACGAATTTTAGCCTGTTAAAAATCATAAATATAGAAAGAAATCATATTATTCACAACTTTTTTTTACTTAATTTCCTTTATTTTTGGCACCAAAAAAACAGTCTATAGAGAAAATCTGCTTGATTCTATGAGGTTTTCTTATAAATTGTAAACTATAGGGATTTCTTATTGATTTTATGAGGTTGCCTTATAGATTTTTTTAAGAAGGTTTTCTTCTTGCTTTTAGTAGGCTATCGTATTGATTTTTTCAATATTATTATTTTTTTTTTTATTTTATTAGGTTCCTATATGATTATGTGAAAATCATCTTATTGATTATTTTAATAAGGAAATCTTCTTGATTTTATGAGGTGTCTTGTTATTTCATATCTATAAATAGACATACAGACATTTTTTTTCATGATCCTTTCCGTTTTTGTATAAGCATATTTGCACAATTATTTCAATGGTTATTTAGACTGCTTGTTAGCATATTGGTTAGAGTGTATGTCTATCAGTCAGAAGTTTGCTGGTTCAATGCTTGTCTCCTTTCAAGTAATAATATGGTGAGTTAGTTAATTAAGAATACAATATAATTATGTATGTATGTATGTAAGTACCCTACTGAAAGTGCGAATAGTGAGTCGCTTTTGACTTTGTCACCAGTAGTACTCTACAATTATTCCCCATATAATACTTTGTGCTATAGACATTTAGCATGTGCTTGTCATTTAAAATCTACTAGTAACACTAAAACAATTGACAAGGTAGTGAATTCATAGTTCTTATGAGAACATGGAGACATACCAACCAAACATTTACTGGTACATTCTATACCTTACGTACATACAAATTTATTTATATTGACAAGTTGTTGCTAAATCTACCAGAAATAGACCACATCTGTTTTCTCTATTTCTTTTATACTGACGAATAGAAGAGAAATTGTAGACAATGTAACTACTACTAGAATTTTAGTGTTGACGTAGAGACACTTGGCCCCAGTCTGACTGCAGGGTATGTATAAATAAATAACATCTACATACATACATAAGTATCTATATGGTATAGAATTTAAATGACAATACATAAGCAAAGCACAAAGAATAAAGACATAAATTTTTTTGTCTTTTTATGAGGTTGCCTCATAAAATCAAGAAGAAACCCTCATTAAAAAATCAATAAGATAACCTCATAAAAACTACAAGATTTCTTCTTGATATTTTCAAAAAGGTTTTTTCTATGAAATTAATAAGATTTCCGTATTGAAAAAAACCATAGAGATTTCTTATTAATTTTGTTACATTTTATGAGGTATTTAGTAAAAAATCCGATTTTTCCCTACGCGTTGAAAAATTTCCCCTACAGAGATCCCTACACTGAAAGGAAAATCATTCATTCAGAGAATGAAACGGTTTCATTAAATGTTCTGAATTATATTAATGAAACTTTTCATTAATACAATGAACAATTTCATTTTATGCATGAAATCTTTCCATCTCTGCTCTTCATGTGTTCTTCATAGTTCATTGTATTAATGAAAATCGTTACATTGTTTAAACGAATTTTCTTTTTGGCGAATTTGGGGCAAATATAAATAAGTTCCAAAAATTTTATTTTCTTACTGTATTCAGTTTGTCAAACTTAAATAAATAAAAAGTTATTTTCTTAAAATATATTTTCTATTTCTTACTTTTCCAATCCTTTTAATTTCAAAACAGTATGGTCATCATAAATGCAATGAAATCATTTCATTTATACAATGTAATATTCTTCATTGTATAGCAGATATCTCTCTCTTTCTCTTTTTTTTATCCATTCACGTCCCTCACCACTACACAAATGCAAGAAGGTTGTGCCAAACATCTGATAAAGATGCTTGTTTTGTTAAGATTTTTGTTTGATCCTTTTAAACTTATGTTTGTATATTGTGATTCTCAACAACATATTAAGAGTTTTACTATAAACATGCAAGTTTTTCGGCTTACTTAAACATTATTTGGGTTGAACTCTATTGATGAGTTCCTTAAATTTTAACCCCCATATTTATAAAAAAATAAAATGAATTTGAAGTTCATTTTAGGAAAATTTTGTATGGAAAATTTGAAATAAAATACATTTCAAATTCGATTCAAATTTTATGAATATGGGGGTAAATGTTTTACGTTAATAAATACATACATATGCTTATATATGAAGTACAAATGTATTTCTGTATATTAAATAAAATAAAAAAATCTATATATCTTTTATTAAGTAGGTGGTTTGGAAGGGATGTGATTTCATGTTTTTAATAGAAAATTTTCATTATTTACTGCCTATATTTCATTATATATATGAAATTTTCTTTATATTAATGAATAAACTTCATTTATATTATGTAAAAACTTCATTAAATCAATGAAACAACTACATTATATTCATGAAAAAGTTTCATTGAACTAATGAAATAGTTTCATTCTATTTATGATATAGCCGCCAAAATTAACTTCATAAATACAATGAATCATTCTTCATTGATCCAATGAAGGGCTTCATTAGCTGACTTTTAATGAAACATTTCATTAATGCAATGAAGAATTTAATTGTCTGAATGAAGGCTTTCCTTTCAGTGTACGTTTAGTTATAAAAAAATATATATGCTTATTAAAGCTTTGATAAAAAAAAATAATGCATATATACTTTTAATTAAATTCAATTAAAACAACATATGGCCTGTTTGTCAATGTCGACAACTTTCGACTTGTAGAACACTTACATTCAAAACAAAAACAAGTTTTAAAATTTTGTTTTTGTTTCAAATGTAAATGTATGACAAGCCGAACGTTATCGACATTGACAAACCGGCCCATAAAGATTTTTAAAAATTAATCAATAAAAAATATAAAACTTGCAGGAAGTTTGTTTTGTCAATTTTCATTGCAATAAAGTACTAGGCAGTTTTTTTGTTGCAGGCTTGACACCACCTGAAATATGAATTCGCCTTGGCATATAAATACATACATATATTAGTGTCGCCAACTTTTTAAGCCACAAACAACTCTGAAAATATATTTTTAAGCGATTTTAACGAAAAGAACATTTTTGAACCGTTTTCGAAGAGAAAATATTACTAAAAAAAAACCTTATGTTTGCATTTATTTCATAAATAATGCGACATAATAAAAAAATCCCTGCATTTGGGAGAATATAAAAAATCTGTCCGATTTTCCCTACGCTTCTATTTTAGTATCAAATATACCTACATGTAAGGATTTTCCCCTACTTCTGGCAACACTGGTTGTGAACGATGATGGAATATAAAAATTAAAAAAAACCATCAAACATTTATTGTTTTAAACTTATTATATTATATACTTACATTAATTGTTTTGAAATTAACTCATACCAAGTTTGAAGACTCTTTCTATTATAGCTTTCAAGATATAAGATTATTATTAATTACTTTGTAGTGGGGATACTCCTTCCCCTCATCCTATCCCACCAATGTTTTGAATTACTTCGCACCTGGCTCTCAAAAGAGTTTATACCAAATTTGAATACTCTGACTCATCTAGCTTTCAAAATACATATATAGATAAATAACCTACATACCGACTGTAGCGCCATCTGCCGGGCTGATTTGTGGATCTAGACTATCCAGGGTGCCACCTGAACGCATACAAAAAAATTAATTAAAATCGGTCCAACCGTTTAGGAGGAGTTCAGTAGCATACGAGGGCGGATCAATAAGTCCGTGACTTTTTGAATGAAACACAGTTTTTTTGCAAAACAAAAATTTATTTGTCAACATAATCTCCTTTTAACTCAATACACTTACTCCAATGTTTCTCCAGTTTTTGTATCCCATGCAAAAAATATAATTTTTCGAGGTCCTTAAAATAGGCATTTGTTTGATCAATAATGTCATCGTTGAAGCTAAATCTCTTTCCACCGAGCCATTTCTTTAGGTTTGGAAATAGGAAGTAGTCACTAGGTGCTAAATCCGGAGAATATGGTGGATGGGATACCAATTCGTAGCGCAATTCGTAGAGTTTTGCCATTGAGACTGCACACGTGTGCACTCGTGCATTATCTTGATGAAAAAGAATTTTTTTCTGGCCATATTGGGCAGTTTTCTTTTTAAATCCTCATTAAATCGGTCTTATAAGTTGGCATAATATTCGCCTTTTATTGTTCTTCCCTTTTGGAGGTAATCGATGTGGATTATCCCGCGTGCATCACAAAAAACTGTTGCCATCACCTTATTGGCCGACAAACTTACCTTGGCCTTCTTCGGAGCAGCTTTAGAGTGCTGCTTGGTCTCCGAAGCACAGTAATGGATACATGTTTCATCCACAGTTACAAAACGCCACAAAAACTCATTACTCCAAACAATCCTTTGAAGTTGTCATACGTTTACGTTTATGGTCAATTGAGAGCAAACGCGACACCCATCTTGCAGACAACTTTATTAAACCAGGTGACCATTAAAAGTCGAAACCACACTGTCATATGAAATGCCTAGGCATCAACGATCTCTCGTACTTTTACTCTTCGATCGTCCAACACCATATCGTGGATTTTTTCAAAATTTTCGGGTGTACTGAACTCAATTGGCCGTCCAGAACGTTCAGCCTCATTTATACTTGTGTGACCACAACGAAAGTCAGTAAATCAATTTTTCACCATTGAAATCGATGGTGCAGAGTCTAGTATTTATCGAGCTTTTCCTTGGTTTGATTGACGGTTTTTTTTTTGCAAAAAATAATGTTTAATGAACACTCGAAATTCACTTTTTTCCATTTTTAGAAAAAAAAAAACACGAGGTTGTATGTTTTCAACAGCTGTTAAACGCAAAGTAAATGACGATACTTGCTCAAAATTTGACAGTAGTATATTAACAGGTGGTACTTGATGGGAACAGTGTTGCAAAATAAAATAAAATCGCCAAAAAAAATTTAAATTCTTCTCATTCAAAAGTTATTAATTACTATAATTAATATAAGAAAAATTATCAAAATCAAATTGATTTGCTTCTTGCAGACGAGTCGAGCAAACTAATTTTCCTGAATTAAAAAAATTTTGATGTTCAAATTTGTTAAAGAAATAGACAACAAATTTATTTATCGCCAGAAAAATTGCCCTGTTGCTAAATCAAACATTTAGACACCAAACAAGATTTGGCGAGAAATCGCCATATTTGATAGCTCTGTTATGAAGCACAACGACGAAAAAATAACAGCTTTTATAATTATTGCTCGGAACACAACTGGGACGAACGACGAACTTTTCGGTGCGAACTTTCGTCATAAAAAATAAAACACATTTGTTCATATGAAATAAACACAATACCGCCGTAGAACGAAAGTCGTTCTGCGGGACGAACTCTGCGATAGATTTATTTCTATTTTGTACGTCGACGAACGACGAAAAAACAATTTTCTTTCTCGTTGCACAAACAGTAAAGGTGAATTCGGAACAAAATTTTTGTCTGGAGAAAATTTTTTTTACTGAGAGTTTTTTGCAAGGCGATTCATCCATTTCAAACATTTTGTCTGAAAAATCAAAGCTACCATATGAAATACGTGTGTAAACGATGCGTATTAATTTTACAAGTGGCAGCACAGCGGCAAATGATTACAATTTTCTGTGTCACACACATCTTTTTAATTGTTTACTGCAATGGTTTCGTTCAACTCCATACATATGGCTATGTTTTTCTTACTTTTTCTTTATTTCTATTGTAATAAATACAAGTATACTCTGTTCTTTTATTATTCATATAGCAGCTCAGTTCAACTTTGGCTGAAAAATTAAAATAGTTGGCAGCTCAGTTCGATTTTGTGCGGACAAAAATTAAAATTAACCAATTCAAGTAGAAAATGTTCCGAACAAATTTTGTTCTCTTCTTCTCTCTCTCTCTCTCAAAAAGAGAAAAGTCAAGCTCCATATAAAAAAAAATTTGTCCGGGCAAAAATTTTGTTCCGAAACAATGGGTGAATCCAGCTTAAGCAGCTTTATCATTTATTCGTAGCGGTTGTGTTTCACACGACGAAATTACTCAGCGAATTCGCATCGACGAATTCATTGCCCTGGACTAAGTTCGTCTTTCGTCTCAGTTGTGTTCCTAGCATAATGAAATTGTTTACTCAGTGAAGAGAGAGTAAAAATTCAGTTTTTTTCGTTCGCCGGCGTAAGAAATAGAAAGAAATCTATCTCAGAGTTCGTCACTCACGACGCATTTCGTTCGATTGTGCGTATTTTTCATATACACAAATATGATTTATTTTTGCAGACAAATATTCCCTGCCAAAAATTTGTGGTTTGTCCCAGTTGTGTTGCTAGCATTATGGCCTGTTTCACAATAACGAAGCGAAACTTTCGACTTTCAATTTATATTGAAAACAAAAACAAATTTTCATATTTATTGTTGTTTTCAATAAAAATTTTAAGTCGAAAGTTTCGTTTCAGTTTTTTTTTTCACATATGCTATTTTCGATAATATCTTTTTATTTATTCAGACTCTAGGTTCTGATTTAGAGCGTGTATAAATAAAAAGATACTTTAAACACACATAAGAAGGTCGAATAAAAATATAAACTAACAAGTAAGAGTGCTATATTCGGCTGTGCCGAATCTTATATACCCTTTACCAAAGTGTTTTTATGTAGTATAGAGATACATGCATAAGCACATACATAAAGTATAAACAAAAAGAAAAAAATAATTTGACCGAGTTACTTTTATCTACAAAAAAATAAATTTACAAACCCTAGAATCATTAAATTAGATTTTTCTGATTCCTTATATCAACCTAGTAGTTCTTAAAAAAATATAGAAAGTGTGCTAAGTAAATAAAAAGAAATAAATAAATTTAAAAAAAATGTTTTATTTAGTTACTTTAATATCCAGAAAAAAAGGTCAAAGTTTCCAGCTCTGGAGCTGTGGTTTTTATTTTTATAATTTTCTACACCAAACTTTTCTTTTCAAAACGTAAAATATGTATAATCTATAAAGGAAAAGATAAAAATTAGGTAGACTTAGTTACTTTTATATATCACAAAAAGTGTAAGTTTCCCAACCCTGAGATCATTCTTTTTGAGTTCTCTGATTTCTTACACCAATCTCTTTCTTTTAAAAATTTAAGATATGTTTAATTTATATGTAGAAAAAAGGAAAAATTTGTTTTAGTCATTTACTTTTGTACAAAAAAAGTTAAAGTTTTCCAACCCTGGAATCGTCTTTTTAATTTTTTTAATTGCTTTTTTTTAAATAGCAATTTTTTTCCTACTCAAGCATAAAATAAGTTTATTTAATACAAAAAAAATTTAAATTAATTTTCGGTAGTTAATTTTTTATATCACAAAGAGTGTAAGTTTCCCAATCCTGGAATCCCCCTTTTTAATTTTTCTGTATTCTTAAAAACAAATTTTTTTAAGAATGTAAGATATGTTTAATTTATAGTAAAAAAAAGGAAAAATTTGTTTTAGTAAGTTACTTTTGTATAAAAAATAAGGCTTTCCAACCCTGGAAACTTCGTTTTAATTTTTTTAATCTGAAATACCGAATTCATTCTTACTGAAGTATAAAATAAGTTTATTTTATAAAAAAAAATAAAAATTAGTTTTCGGTAGTTAATTTATATATCACAAAAAGTGTAAGTTTTCCAGCCCTGGAACCATTCTTTTTTATTTTTCAGATTTCGAACACCAATATGTTCCTTTTAAGAATATTAGCTATGCTTAATATATATAGAAAATGAAAAAATTTGTTTTAGCAAGTTACTTTTGTATAAGAAAAAAGTTAAAGTTTTCCAACCCTGGAAATGTCTTTTTCATGTATTAAACTTTTTTTTAATTTTTAATATCAATTTAATGTGTACTGCAGTATAAAATAAGTTAATTTAATAAAAAAAATAGTAAGGCCTGGTTACTTTTATATATTTCAAAAAGTGTAAGTTTCCCAACCCTGGAATCATCCTTTTTGATTTTTCTGATTTGTTACACTAATCTTTTTCTTTTAAAAGTCTAAGATATGTTTAATTTACATGTAGAGAACAAGAAAAAAATTTGTTTTAGTAAGTTACTTTTGTATATAAAAAAAATTAAAGTTTTCCAACCCTGGAAACGTCTTTTTTTAACTTTCTTTTTTTATTTGAAATACCAATTTAATTTGTACTGAATTATAAAATAAGTTAATTTAATAAAAAAAATATAACAATTAGTTTACGGTAGTTAATTTTTTATATCACAAAAATTTTAAGTTTCCCAACCCTGGAGCTATCCTTT